>OZ014428.1:18415320-19832115 GCA_963966015.1 Aphidecta obliterata | reverse complement strand
ACTCAGAATATCGTGGTTTATCTTTCAAGCCCCAAAATCTATATTTTCTAGATCACTTAAAGAAATTTCGTTATTGCCATGAAAAAATACATAACTCAATCAACGAGTTAAATTTTCACTTTGAATAGCCCACTTGTTATAAGCGAGTAGCGAATGAACGAATTCATGTTTTATGTAGTTTTTTGAAATATTTCTTGTATTTTGCTGAGACTTTGAACCTCAAAGCTTAAGAGCGTTATAACTCATGAAGTGAACGATTTTTGAAATGTAATCCGTGAATGTATTCGTTCGACAACACAAATAACTAGATATTAATATTTTTTATTTTTACAAAGTTAGAACTTTGAATTAAAATTGGAGTAACTTCAAATTTGACAGCAATGTTTAGAGAATGTGTAAAGAAAGCGATATTTGGCGAATTTCATGAGGAATACAAGTCAATATTTTTTTTTTTTAAAGCAAATGCAATCCTTGATTATGTTTCTAGTGGGTTTACGCCATTTGTCCCTAAATTTTATATTTAGTTTCGAAAGAATTCAAAGCTTGATTATGCATACTTGTAATTATGTAATTACTTCTATAAGTAGCGTGTTAAAACACTCAGTGGGTGCTTAGGGTTTAGAATACAAGGGATTTGAACAAAAAGTTATAGAAAAAATATTAATATCTAGTTATTTGTGTTGTGGAACGAATACATTCACGGATTACATTTCAAAAATCGTTCACTTCATGAGTTATAACGCTCTTAAGCTTTGAGGTTCAAAATCTCAGCAAAATACAAGAAATATTTCAAAAAAACTACATAAAACATGAATTCGTTCATTCGCTACTCGCTTGTAACAAGTGGGCTATTCAAAGTGAAAATTTAACTCGTTAGATTGAGTTATGTATTTTTTCATGGCAATAACGAAATTTCTTTGAGTGATCTAGAAAATATAGATTTTGGGGCTTGAAAGATAAACCACGATATTCTGAGTAATGTCCTGAAAATATTGATATTGCGTGAGCCACTCGAAAGGACTTTCTGAAATGAACAATCCCTTGAAATTTAAAAAAAAACGGACCTCAGATTCCAGAATTATGCCTATCGTAAATTCAGGCCAAAATCCATAAATCACCCTGTATCTCCTAAACTAAGAGCCTTGGGATACAAAAGAAGCAACTTGTCTGAAAGGTCTGGATGACCTGCATTGACCACTAGGCTAGGGCCAACCACTCATGAAACATCCTGTATATCGAATATCTGATAAATATCTATTATTTATAACATGGGCATTTTTATTCCAGATTGCACCGGGACCTATGTGTTCCTGTGAGAAAAAAAAATTCCTTGTATTGGCTCTCGAAAATGTATGGCCCATAAAGCATGTGGCAATAAAAGTAACACAAAATTTTCCAAATTCCATCCTGTTGAATATTCTTCATCTGACAGTGATCGGATTTGATAATCGGATTTGAATCGGATTTATAATGGAATGTAAGATATATTTTGAAACTAGAAAGCATAGATAACAACTGTGCCCCTTTGCAGATTCCGGAGTTGCGTGAATCTTTTAAGTACAAATGCAAATGAGCGATAATTTCAGGACGAATGTAAATACCAAACTGAACTCAATAAGTAATTGTAAATTAACAAATAGATGTTTGGCCCTATTTGTTTTTTAATCCACAAGTTGAAAGAAATCAAATCAAACATTCTAATTCATCATCAGAATGCACGAACAATGAAAATATGGCCTGGTCCAACCGAAAAACGACCCTATGAACGCTCGATCCATAAGGTCGTTTATTTCTGCCCCGACAAGCGTTTATTCATCAAAGTGAGCCTTCCTCGCGTCTCCACGGTCAGTCACGGCTAACCGGAGGTAATAGCAGATTTTCCTATTTTTTGAGGAAATTATCAGGCCAATTTAAATTTGGAAAAAACCATCTGAATCGTCGGTTTATGAGAAAGACCCCTTATATGAAGCATTTTTTTGATTTTTGCGACAGTTTCCGAGTAAAATGGAACGGAACATAATGGTGAATATGCCTTTGCAGGGCAAGCGATTTTATCTTAAGGAACTCCATATAAGCGCATTGTATCCGACTTCTTTGATAATTAAAATAAAATATTTCTGAATCGTATATTTCGATGAAAATTTGTTTGAATATAAGTCACTGGATGTGGATAATTATAAACGAAAAAAAAAATTTTGTCAATTTTTGGAAAAATGCCCCCCACCACTTCCTGCACAGGACGATTTTTTGACGACCAAGTGGTTTTGCATTGTTATGATGTAGGGAATGATACCAAGAGGTCCATACATTTTAGCAATGAAGTTCACACGAAAATCTGTTTTAGAGCTCTTTTCATGCCTCGCGAACTCTACTATACTCTCAGAAGTCTAGGTCAACATTCGTGATGATGGAAAGATTCAAGTCCCAACTGGAGTAAAGCAAGCGAAACAAGGTGTTCAATATTCGATAGTACCTTCATTGAAATTTTCAGATACATATTGAGGTCATACATTTTTGTTATTGAAACTTAGATCAAGCATAGAATTACCTATTCAGATGATGAAAGCTAGGTGCTACGTTGCCCCTGTTTAATTCCCACCTTGTTATAAAACGAAATGAAGCGATCCAGAACGGCCTGACAATCGATCCAGATAACCGCAATCCCTCGAAATTCCAATCGGCCCAACAAAATCCGCCATCCAAAACGAACCGTTCGTCACATTAGGACTGATTAGAAATTTATTAGAGCTGGCGTAGAATTCCGCTTCGAACGAAACGGAAATGAACGCGCACCCATTCGGGACAAGTTCGAACACGATGCACGACATGTTCGGATACACGGTTGATCGTTTTAAATACGCGACAGAGTGCCGCGATTTAATTTTAATGCGGCAGTTTGGCGGTGATTCCACCCTTATCTCCGCTCTCCCCTCGCTGATGGTTTCGGGTCGGGGACGCTGACGGGCAGATTCAGGACGGACGATCGAGATGTGGAGTTGGCGAGAATTGCCGTCAATAACGTGATCCAAAAAACGTACTTTTCTTTGATGAATATTTGCGGTTTTTTTCTGCAATAAATTCGTACTTGAAGATGCACGACCAGAAGTACAGGAAGGAATTCAACCTAGCATTCTCCATGAAATTTGATCAAAATCGGACCTCAGATTCCAAAGTTATGGCTATCGGAAATTCAGAACGAACTCCATAAATCACCCTGTATCTCCTAAACTTATAGCCTTAGGATACAAAAACAAGCAACTTTTCTGAAAGGCCAGGATGACGTGCAATCACCACTAGGCTATGGCCAACCACTCATGAAACACCCTATATAGAGTACCAAATTTTTGTTCAAGCGATAATCCATATTTGGTCGAGAAGTAGATAAAACGAAATCCTTGATTTCTCACCTAGGTAACGTCGTGCAACCGCAGAGTCCTCTTTTATGGCATTCTTCGCGCCATTCATCCATATCTCCGGGTTTCGCGATGTCACGCTCCCCATTCGACGGCGGTCTACAGTATTTTTACACGTCGGGCCGGTGGCAGCGTGATGGATGCGGCTCACGTCTTCTGGTAAGGATGAAGTGGAGAGGCGGTTCGTTCAAACGGAATTTTAAGATCGAGAGAATATGTCTCTGTCTAATTTCCGCGGCCTTGCTTGTCGGAGAAGGGTTCCCCTCTCGGATATTATGTCGAAATTCATTCCGCCCGAAAATGACACATTTTTCGCGCATTCATCCGATACAGAATGACACCGCAACCGAATGAAAGATATTAATGGTCCCTCTGAGAGAAATACGTCGAATGATTTCATCTCGAGATTTTGATGGAATAACCTCATGGAATTAAACACCTTATTCATCCCAGAGAATCTAGAGGCATATTATGGAATATTTGAAATTATTATATTTTATTAATATATGTGAACCTTGGAGGAAGTGTTAGTATGACTCATTTGCTGTCGTTTGGGCAATATTTATTTGATATCCGAAAAAAAAGTTTACCAGTTATTTGAGTTCTTGTACGTTGACCAAGTTTGATTATAATTTCGGATTATTTTCATCAGAGAAGTATATGATATGTATGAAAAAAGCGAAAATATGCTGAGAGAGATGTTGAAAAAGAATTCGTATGATTTAAAAGTTGGTATATGAAGAGAAGAATAGTCAATTTCTAATATCAATTCGCCTGCAACTTCCGAATTCCACAATTTATGTACGACAAAATTTTAAAAACTTGTTCGGCATAAAAAAATAGTGATTTGGCGTTAATGTTTGAATGGGAGCAATCTTTTGATAGGTCCTTAATATCTACCTGACAGCTGAAATGGAGAAAATTTTGAAGAATTTTTGTGAACCAATATGGACAGTTTTGTGAACGAGGTTCCCTTGATTAACAGGCGTGAAATCATTTTCAAACAGGATGGGTGTCCCGCACACTACAGGCTAAACGTTCGTATGTTCTTGAACGAATTGTTTCTAATCGGTGAAAAGGTAGGGAAGGACCTATTCCGTGGCCAGCGAGAATTCCGGAACTGACACCGTTAGATTTTCATGTTTGGGGCAGTTTAAAAGTATGAAAGGGAAATACATCAACTTGTGGAGAGAATAGACGGAGCAGTGATAAGATTGAGAGTAAATTTCAGGACTGAAGAAATTAGAAAGCGGGCACGTGCTTGTATAAGGAATGGTGTAGGACATTTCGAACATAATTCATGAATACATTTCTCAATGAAATTCTGAGTTAAATTACAATAAAAAAATATTTAATTCGTTATTTTTCTTTCTTCGCTTATATCCCCTTTCAAATCAAAATCTGCTGTAACGAAACTAGTGCCTGCATTCTAACGAAAACTTTTTTAGGAAATGAAGAAAGAATTTGGCCAGTTTTCACAATAATTTTGTCATACATAAATTGTGGAGTTTGAAAGTTGCAGGCGAATTGATATAAGAAATTGACTATTATTTTCTTCATATACCAACTTTCAAATCACACGAATTCTTTTTCAACATCTATTACAGCAAATTTTTGCTTTTTTCATACATATTATTATCATATTCTACTTAGATGGAAATAATCCAAAATTATATTCAAACTTGCTCAACGTAGAGAAAGTTGACGAAAAATGAAGTAAGGTAAGTAATTTTTCAAAAAATACAAAAACTTAAATAACTCGTACCTATACTGTTGATTGAACATATTCTCGAAGCTATCTCTTTAAATAACAACAATTTTGATTCTCAAATTCACATATGGAGAAATTGAACGACTATGTCTTCAGAACATAATTAGTCATGAAGAGCTCAATTTCCTTCGAAACGATTATGGATTATTCTGAAGATATCATGGAACATATTGATAATATTACACTTATGTGAGTCGCAAAGGTATTCCTCCCTTCTTGTAACATTTCAACAATTGGGTGAAAAATTCTGAAGAAATTTTGGCTTAGGAACACTGAATTTTCAGTTACAAGCTATAACTATGGAACCCTCCACTATGCGTAGACTGACACTGACTTGACCAATTTTCCTCAAGCACATAGTTAGAGCACAATGCTGCCCACTATTGTGGAACGAAATAATTGTAAAAAATTATAAGAAGCACTGCCGTGAAGTCAGGAGCTTTTGAGCGCTCGTTCATCCACCTTGTAGGTAGATTCGCATATTCTAGTTTTAGAAACCAATTGAAGAAATTTTTGACAGCTGTCAAAAAAATGACAGCAGAACTTTTTCCAACTCCTACGAACAGATTCGACAATAAACAGTCTTCTTCTTTCTATTTGCTGAAGCAAAACGTGAAATTATGATACGATTTCAGAAGCTTAATATGGTACAACATTCATCATTCAAGATCTGTTTTCTAGTAGATTGAAAATTTGAAACGCACTGCCGTAAAATCAGGAGCTTCTGAGCGCTAGTTCATTAACCTTGCAGGTAGATTCGCATATTCTAGTTTTAGAAACCAATTGAAGAAATTTTTGACAGCTGTCAAAAAAATGACAGCAGCTCTTTGTCAATTATGCCGAATCAGCTGTTACAAAAAAATAAGTTTTTTTATTCAATAATTCGTTGGAATTTGAAATGTTTCTGATTATGCGATCTGAAGAAAATGTAGCTTGAATATATCATTCTCCATTGAAATACAAGATTTCGTCATGATCGAATCCGTAGTTTTTGAAATTATCAAGAAAAATAAATTTCAAATAACCATATTTACGGAACCCCTATTCGAATTTTGCCCAATAACAAACTCAACCGCGGCATTGGAGATTCGAACCTACTATGAAAATTTCATGTCTCTATTATTTTCTTTGATTTCTATGATTTTGGTCGAGCGAACTGGACAAAATTTCGCATGTAGCTTGAAAACGTCATTCTCCATCTGAGTGCAAAATAACCTTGATCGAAACAGTAGTTTCGAAGTAATCAGGAGAACAAAATTCCGAACGTCATATTTATGGAACCTCTGGTCGAATTTTGCCCAAATACCAACTTAACCGTGGAATTCGAGGTTCGAATTTCAAGTTTCTAGGTCGTTCAGTTCGAGAGTTAACGTGCTCACGGTCGGACGGCCGGACAGACACACTCAAAGTTTTCGACGGATTCGTCATCGAACCTTGTCGTTTGAGATCATTTTCGGCTCAAAATTCGAAAAATGCAGACATCGTGACGAAATAAGCTTGAGCTCTGAAATTATTCAAAGCAAATTTATACGAGTTATATTTCACCAGCGAAGCGACTTGTAATTACATACTATAAAGTAAGAGCAACCGAACGCTTATAATTAGCTGTAATAATGTTTGAAACTGATCGCTACTGAATAGCTTCAAAAATTGAATAGCTCAACGCATCGCTAACAGATCGCTATCGCGTCGTGTCACTCGTTGCTACCACTCTGTTTGTCTCTCATCGTAACGCTATCGCGTCGCATCGCTGATCTTTCCCAGTCTGAACAGACGTTTCGAACAAATGTACACTCAAGAGTACACTTTATGCTTCGACACAATTCAATATCGATGTCAATATGTTTCCCGAAGAGACACAATATGAGAGGAATTCTTTGTGAAATAAAAATACTTTGCTATTCCAATTCACAAACAATGCAATCCTGCAGAATGGCGCACCTCCATATATTGTCCCACAAACGCCCCCGAGGTTGCAATATCCTCAGCGTCGCACAACAACGTAATGACAACTCCCGAGGGCACTTTTTTGTCGGTTTGCATCCTTTCAATCGTTCATATAAATCATCTGTCGTCGATCGCCCACTGCAATACGTTCAATATCGGAATGCCCCAGTGCAAAATTCGACGCGATTTATTACTCCTACGTTGCTCCTAACATAAATCACCCCTCCCAGATATCAACGGAGACGGGTCCTTGGATGAGCGATGTGCAAATGTGACGCCGCCACTTTGAAAACCGTGCTCGACCGCTTGCGTGCGTGTGACGGCGGACAGTCCTTACTACGAGACTGTATTCGATTTCGATCCATCATCTGAATCGTCGAAGTCGATTTTCGAATGTGTTTTTTTGACTTGTGTAGAAGTGGGATTTTGAGATATTGGGGGTAGCGACTTAATCCAAAGCAGTTCGTGTATGCGCACTGTTAAAAAAGTTCAGATATGTCCTTGAACAACAATTACTCTGAATCGACGAAGGTTATTAGAAGTATATCAGAAAGAGGCAATAAAAGATCTTTTTTCAACTGATTATTTTCAATATTTCTCACATTTTAAAATGTTACTTAATAATTCTAAGGCCGCGACTGCACTAGTAAAGTGATCGCGTTGCGACTGAGATTCTGACGCATTTTACCGGCGACGTCACGACAATTGAGGCTAGTGAAGCATAATAAAATAGAAATGGGGATCTAATTCAAATAAATACAGAGTGTTTCCAAATAAGACGTAAAACTTGGAGAAGCTGTTGGTATCACTCATTTCCTGTCGTTTAAGTCATATTTATTGATAACCGAAGATCAACAGTTTCCGAGATATTTGAGTTATTGTGTTTTTTGAAAAAATATCTCACCTTACTTCATTTTTCGTATATTTTTCAAGTTGACCTAGTTTGATTATGATTTTGGATCATTTTCATTGGAAAAGGATATCACATGTATGAAAAAAGCAGAACAAAGCTACAATTGATGTTGAAAAATAATTAGTAGGATTTTAAAGTAGGTATATGAAGAAAAGAATAGTCAATTTCTAATATCAATTTGCCTGTAACTTTCGAATTCCACAATTTATGTATGACAAAATTATTTTCAAAATTCATTCTTTATTTCCTGAAAAAGTGTTCGTGAGAATGAAGGCACTAGTTTCGTTTCAGCAGATTCTGATTTGAGAGGGGATATAAATCAAGAAATGAAAGTAACGAAGGAAATATTTTTTATTGCAATCAAACTCAAAATTTCATTAGAAAATGTATTCATAAATTATGTTCGAAATCTCCTCCATCATTCCTTATACAATCACGTGCCTTCTTTCTAATTTCTTCAGTCCTGAAATTTACTCTTAATCTTCTCGCTGCTCCGTTTATTATCACCACAAGTTGTGCACGTGTATGTATTTCCTTTTCATTTACTATTTCTTTCAAACAACCCCAAACATGAAAATCTAACGATGTCAGATCTGGACTTCACGCTGGCCAAGAAATAACCTATCTATCCACCCGTTAGGAAACAATTCGTTCAAAAACATACGAACATTTAGCCTTATAAAGTGCGGGACACTCATCGTGTTGGGAAATGATTTCACAACTCTCAATCAAGGGAACCTCGTCCGAAAAAACTGTCCATATTTGTTCTCAGAAATTCTTTATAATTTTCTCCGTTTAACTTATCTGGTAGATAGTAGGGACCTATCAAAAGATTAGCTATTGCTCCCATCCAAACTCTATTTTTTATGCCGGACATTCAAAAGGTTGTTCATAAAATAATCTGTTGACTGCATTCTAACGAAAACTTCTTTAGGGAATAAAGAAGGAATTTGGCAAGTTTCTCAATTTTTTCATACATAAATTGTGCAATTCGAAAGTTGAGGCAAATTGATATTAGAAATTGGTTTTTATTTTCTTCATATACCAACTTTCGAATTATACTAATTCTTTTTCAACATCTAATACAGGATAGTACTGCTTTCTTCATACATATCATATCCTTTTCTGATGAAAATAATCCAAAATTATAATTAAATTTGGTCAACGTAGAAAAAATTGACGAAAAATGAAGTGAGGTGAGGAATCTTTCGAAAAATCACAAGAACTCAAATAACTCGTAAACTATTGGTTTTTGGTTATCAATAAATATGGCTCAAACGACAGCAAATGAGTCATACTAACACGTCCTCCAAGGTTCACGTCTGATTTGGAAACACCCCATATATTTGAGCATTCCAACAATGGATTTCCATATTCATAAACCCGAAGCAGCAAGTAGAGTGAACATTTATATCTAGGGAACTTCGATTATAAGAATCGTAAATCGTAAGTCCCTACCCTATATATCAAGGACAAAGTTAATACACCAAGAAAAGGTGATAAAAGATGAATTGGTTTATTCCGAAGTTTCAAAAACTTCGGAATGATTATACACACACCATAATCGATCTCAAATCATAATAATTGGAGAACTTTGGAAGTTAACAACTGCAAATGATTTTATACTCGTTATAATTTCAATTCTCGTAAGTTTCAATCGTGAAG
This sequence comes from Aphidecta obliterata, assembly GCA_963966015.1. Taxonomy (NCBI): domain Eukaryota; kingdom Metazoa; phylum Arthropoda; class Insecta; order Coleoptera; family Coccinellidae; genus Aphidecta; species Aphidecta obliterata. The sequence goes on along the minus strand of OZ014428.1, from coordinate 19,822,406 downwards.
TAAAAACTCACCTAAAGTAGTTAGTTTCACTATTTGAACGACGTCGCAGTTTTCCCGAACTTCCAAATAGGTTATCTCGCACTTGTAGGTCGCCTCATCGTCGACTTCCACGGAAGAGATTTTAAGTCTTGCCTCCATGCTGTTCTCGGTGTACTCCACAGTCATTCTGTGAAAAAAAGTTAAGATCAATTTCTCTGCGTTTACAACCGCAAGTAACGTAATAGAGTTAGCAAGCTCAGAAGAAGCGAGGATCATTTTATTTTGATTTCCTTTCCTGAACACTATTATCACCAATTCAATTGTTTTGATATCCAGCCGGTTATATATTTGTCAGCTGTCTTATATACTATTTCAAAATAAATGGGAATTTTGAGAATATTGTATAGTTCAAGAAAACGCAGCACATCCCGTGCAGACGCCACTGGTTGAAACATAAAAACATCTTTCACATCAAAAATTTACTCTTGGTGCTTAGAGAGCAGGTGCCAAATTCCATTAAAATGTCTAGGGGGTTATTAAATTTATCATAAGGAAAGAGAAATAATCTTGCTTCTAGGAAAAACGTAGATATTTTTTGGTTAAGTCAACTTGCAACTTGCTGTGATTTGCAAATCATTGAAACGATTCATTACAGCTTTTTGCGGAGTTTTCTATATTATTTACCAGTTAGTAAAACTCATTCATGCAAGGCAACCGGAGTCGAAGATATAAGAGCTGGCTCCATCATAAATGATGAGCTCTACAGCAAGACTCATCCCCTTTGAAGATCAACTTTCGCAGTTGCTCATCTGCGAGAGAAGCCTCGAACATGTTGAACTCCAATCCATCTTTCTTCACATCAAAATTGCAAGAGAAAACATCCCCTGTTCTGTTAATAACGATTTCATTTCACCCGCAGCATTTATCCATCACAGACGCGAGCAATATAAAATAAAATATTTCAGTGGAAAGTTTTCGCGGGATAAAACTGAATTACGCATGAGTTGGTTAGGCAGATGGTTATTCGGTTCTTTTGGCCGAATTACTCCGTGTTAAATGCGACGTAAATGAAAACATTCGAACAATATTTTCCGTCCCTTTTCATCTCGCGGTTTCGCGCGAGTCAGACGAACGCCGAAGACTTTCACGGCGCAAATAAAAGTTTGCGGGCACAAATAACGACCGCACTCGCAACTCCGGACGTAAAATCTAACGTGTAAAGTTCACACACAAGTTGAGGCATTTGGAAGTTTTGTTTATTTATCGCATATTTGCAATTCAATATCCGAAAATGGGGATTGGAACCGATGACCCAGATTGGAACATCTGTTAGGCCATTCGCGCATTTGTGGAATTTCAGTTGGTTCAGTGCAACAGAATATAGCACATATCAAAAGAAATTGTTTTGTGAGGAATTCCAATGTTATAAGCATCACAATGGTGCATTGAAATTATGCCCCAAAGAGTTGGAGAGCTAAACATCATAGACCACTCAGCATGGAAGATGCAAAAGTGCTTACGACGGGAGAAAACCGAAATTCCCCCTCTACACGGAGCAGATGGGGTGGCCTACTCAAAGCTTGAAAAAGCCGAAGCACTGGTTGACGCAAAAGAAAGAGAAGCCAGAATCAACTACAGAGAAGACGATGACAATGAAGACTTAGGAGAAGAAGTCGAAAAAAGACTCAAGGAAGAAACAGAAGCGCTGAATCTGATACCACCGGAACAATTTGGATTCAGAAGAAATCATTCCACAGAACTACAACTGTTGAGGATCACTGAATATGTCACTGAAGGATTTCAAAATAAACAAGCCACAGGATTAGTGCTATTAGATGTCGAGAGAGCCTTCGACCGAGTTTGGCACGAAGGACTTGCCTACAAGATGACCATGGCAGGCTACACTACCAAAAGCTGCAAGATAATGAGAAACTACCTGAGGAACAGGAATTTTTATGTCAAAATAGACGACACATTATCTTCCACCAGACAAGTAGAAGCTGGAGTGCCCCAAGGATCAGTTCCAGGACCTCTACTCTACAACATATATATCTACGATATACCCAAGGAATCTGCTAGCCCTTTATGCAGGCGACTGCAAGAAGCACTAGAAAATTCAGAAGAATGGTTCATAAAATGGAAAATTCAAATAAATAGCAAAAATAGCCAAGCTATTCTACTATAGAACCGGAGACTTGAAATTAATTCCAACCTAAAGATAGGTGGAGAAGAGGTAAAATGGGAAAATGGAGTCAAATATCTAGGAGTAAAACGAGATAAAGGGCTTACATGGAAAAAATATATAAAACAGCAGGTTAGGTTCAGTTCGAGCAGGTCGTGCTTCACACGAAGTCTCTAAATAAAAGATAACTTACTTCCAGCTCGAGTTTCCGATAGGGAAACTGAAGATTGGGAGACGAATAAAAAAAAACAATTACCAAAAAAATAATCAAAGAAATGTAGAATTATAAAACTCAGAATATAATACTATCAATCCAATGATTTTCACCCCAAAGTTTTACTCTCGATATTTATTGAAAGTTTATATATCAACCAGGAACATGTGATTATTCAGAATTGAGCCTCTGTCCGATTTATTCCCTCGGGAATATTTCGTGAAACATTTAAGGGATAGAGGAAACATAGTGACATGGAAATAATGAACCTCTGTGTAAAATTGGCGGCATTTTAATCGATTTTGGTTTGATATGTTCAACAATTATCTTCGGATTAAATTCAATTCTCCCGGAAATTCGCACAGGTTTCATTATGAGGATGACGTCCCCATTGATATTCCCAAAAATTGGTTTCAATTTTTTCCGATGGTCCTCACAAAGCGTGAATGGATTCGTTGTATTAGTATTACTCGAATTTTCAACTTTGTAGGTTTTATATGCGTACATTCCTGCTACTTCGGGGGGGATTTTAACGTGACCGCGCCATCTGGCGACTGTAAGATAAAATTGGTTATAACAGGAACCCCTAAATTTCAGTCTGGTGCACTTTAATGGGACGTTTGAGACGGGCGGAATTACCCGGTTTGACAATAATCATTGAAATTCTCGTCGGGATCGGTTACGAGCTCGTCCTTCGAAGTTCGGTTTTCGATGTGTTTCTTTACGAGTGTTGAGTCGCGATCATCATTCAATAACCTTGAGCTGAGAAAATAAAGATGAAAGTATGAGTGTTTCCGAAAAAATTTCAACAGTCTCGTTGCTGTGGTTTTAATGAGATGGACTCAAGCGATACAACTAAACATCTTCGTAGATATGGGAAGGGCTCCTTCACATTGGGCCATTTCCCACAGAATTATAAATGCAATTCCAACTCCCTATAAGGAAACATGAAATGCAAGACTTCGATCTGAAATCCAAAAAAAATAGTCGTTATCGACAGGAAACAGAAGTATATATTACCTGCTAATTGTTATTTGCAATACTCGGAGATATTATTATGCTCCAGAATCTGAAAATGATGAGGTTATGGAGAATTTTTTTATGATTTCGAGTACCACCAATATTTATATGAAGTAAATTATCCTTAAGGACAAGTGAAGGTTCGGGTTGCAGAAATCAATGACTTTTCCTTGGCAACCCCCTCATAATGTGCAGTTTGATTTCGTGGTAATCAATGCTGGTAGTTATGCCTATATCTTCTTAATATTTCATCGGCGATTCCATAAATATTAATCAATCCTCCATCATTGTGTACATTGTTCCTCTGTTATATGGTTGTGATATTTACCTACTTGGTATAGCAAATCGAAAATACCCGGACTCGATGATATCCAAACAAATTTATAGATGTTCCATTATTGTGAATGGCTCTGTTAGTTTAGGACCCCGCAAGGGTCCAACTCATCAACCCTTGGTATAATTTTCGACGGCACATTCGCCATTTCGCAAGTATGGGAAGTGAAAATTTCAATGTGAATTACAATCAATTTTTCATTTCGAACAGTTCCTTATATTCGAAGGAGGTAACTATGAGTTTTAAGAGGAATATTTATTTAGTCAATGCAAGTCCAGCTTATCAGGAATTGAATGGAATTGGAAATTGTAGAGTATGATCTCTTATTTTTTTTGCACTATTGGAATTATTGCCGAACTATTCAGAATTCAGTCTAAAATCCTCAATCCGTTTTTGAATTTTTGATGAGGTTCTGTTTTAGGATTTGAGTGTGTGTTAAATTAACAAGATTGAAGCTCCTGAACCTTCCTAAACACAACAACTCTTAGCATAATTTATAGAATCCTGGAGATTAAAATTGCAATAAGGCACTTATAGTTGAATTTCTAATGCAATGTTGAATGTATTTCCAACAAAATACAAATCAGCCCATCCTCTTCAGGATTTCTGATTGGATTCTGTGTTTTAGGATTTCATCATGTTGAATTAACAAAATTGAAGCTTTCGAACCTCTAAAACAACTCTCAGCGAGGTTCTGAATTAATGAAAGAAACCTGAAAATAAGGCCCTTAGAGCATCATCTTGTATCTCTTTTGCACTGCTGAATTGACTACCACCATATTATGATCCTTCTTGGGATTTCAGATTTGATTCTGAGTTTCTGGATGTTGGATCAACAGAATTGAAGCATATCCTGAACATTATCCAAAAATTGCGCCCAAACAATTATTTTTTCAGAGGTAGGTAACTCTTATTTTTATTTATCTCAGAGTATTAAGTATACATAATGACAAAATATTTTATATAAGTATTCAATAAAAAATCATTGAATATTTCAAATTTTCAATTAATCTCGATCTTAGTAAAATAATCACGATTGTTATGACGAGTAGTACAAGTAATAAAGCAATGTTGAAATTTTTCCACTCGAACATAATTAGAAATAATGAACCAAACCCTACTTCACATTTCAACATGAAAGGCTCGGAGCGTTCAAAAAATTCCTGAAATACTAACCGAACCTCTAGCATCTAGCAAAAAAAAACTGGAATTCTACAAAATAGTTTTCGAATCCTGCAGATAATACAGTGGAAAGCGCTACTCATTAAAACAAGAAGTTTTCCACACCGTTGTCCGCATGTGGATTTAATATAAGAATTTACGGTTATTGGAAACGGAAAGTTTACCGCCATAAATCGCCGCAGGAAAACCCGATACAGTTTTGTTCTGGTATCGTAAACTCTATCGGATATATGTATGCTCGAACACGTGCACTTGAAAGGTCCTTTCTGAAGAAGCCGAGAATTGGTGGAGAAACCATACGCCTTCAGAAGTTTCTCGAAGTCAGTTCGGCGTTTATTAGAAAATTAATAACATTAAATCGCATAAGAAACTTAATATTCAGAATGTTTGATTTTTCGATTTCCAGAAAACATCAACTCGTCATCAGTGATTCTCTATAATCATGGCAACTATGGGGGAACATGATAATTATATGAAGTATACACATTAGTGCTTTATAAACTCGAAATTATTATTATTATTTGATTTAGATTGACTGCATTCAATAATATATCCGGCCCGAGTTGCCATTTATATTGAACGGCAAATTAAATATGACAGTCCCTATTATTGAAATTCGTGTATATTTATGGACTGCATGATAGTCTGAAATTGACAGCTATAATTCCTACAGTGTCTATTTCGTTACGAATGGTCAGGCAGTGGGATGAAAATGGATTTTGCTATTTTACATTTATATCCTACCAGCTTTTATGTTTGTTCTCATAAATTTGGGATTTAATTTTCTATAATGGGATGAATAATTTATTTGCGCCATATTTATTTTTAAATTAATTTTGGTTCATGAAAGATGATGGAATATGTATTGAGAGTGAATCCACCACATTAATAAACATAATTTTCTACAATCTTCTGTGTAATGAGTGGGTCAAATTCTGTATGAAAATGTCAAATATCTCATGAACGGTTTTCTTTATGGTTATAAAAATTCATGGTTATGAAAATTCATAAAATTGTCATGTTCCTTGTTTTTCATCACTACTATTTATGGAATCATCTATGGAATTTCTTTGTTTCCATATTTTGGTCGCATTACTCTAGGTGTTCATAGGGCTGCCTTATTGGATGTGAAAAATGCGAATGAGGACAACAAAAACTGACCAAACTGAAAGAGAAGGAAAAATCAAGAATGGCTCAGTACTCTAGGATGAAGATCACAGAGTACAATGGGATAGAGTCCTCTATAATACGCAAAGTAGAATACCGGAAAAAAAAATAGATTGGCATATTGCCATATCGTGTTTCCTGAAGGACCTGAAGGGACTGGACGATTTATATACAACATCCTATAATAATAAGCTTTTTTCGCTGCACGTTTAGTTTTCAATTTTATTCCCCGCTCCAAACCATTACGATTATTTTATTGTGGAAATGTCACTTGTCGAACATTATAGTTGTCATTTTCTTGGTTAACTTCCATGTTATTTCATATCTACCGATCTCGAAATGCGTCATTCAAAAAAATAAGTTTTTTTTCAAAAAATCGTCTTTTTGAGCGCTCGTACTACTTACACGAGGGCTATATCATTTCGTCACGATGTCTGTATTTTTCGAATTTTGAGCCGAAAATGGTCTCAAACGACTATGTTCGACTCACTGATGACGAATCCGTCGGAAAATTCGAGTCTGTCCGTCCGGCCGTCCGTAAGCACGATAACTCTCGAACGAAACAACCTAGACACTTGAAATTTTCAGAATGGGTTCAGTTTCCGAATGCCTCGGTTGAGTTCGTTAATGGGCTAAATTTGACCAGGGGTTCCGTAAATATGGCCGTTCAAAGTTTTGTTCCCCTGATTACTTGAAAACTACAGATTTGATCGAGATGAAATTTTGCACTCAAATGGGGAATGAGGTGTTCAAGCTATATATGAAATTTTGTCCAGATCGCATGACCAGAATCATAGAAACCATAGAAAATTGTAATTTTTGAACGGAAACGCCTAGGGACTTGAAATTTTCAGGATAGGTGTGGATCTCGAATGTCGTGATCTCATTCATCTATGAGCGAAATTATACTAGGAGTTCCGTAAATATGGTCGTTTGAAATTTAGTTTTCTCGATAATTTCAAAACTACAGATTCGATCGTGATAAAGTTTCGTATACTGATGGAGAATGATATATTCAAGCTACATTTCTCCAGATCACATGACCAGAACCATAGAAACCATAGAAAATCATAACTTTTGAACGGAAAGGCCTAGGGACTTGAAATTTTGAGGATAGGTGTGGATCTGAAATTTCGCGTTCACGTTTATTAATCAGCAGAATTATACTAGGGGTTCCGTAAATACGGTCGTTTGAAATTTTGTTTTCTCGATAATTTCGAAACTACAGATCTGATCGAGACGAAATTTTGTATTTTAATTGAGAATGATATATTAAAGCAACATTTTGTCCAGATCGCATGACCAGAACCATAGAAACCAGCTGAGGCACTGACATGAAGTCTGGAGTTTCGCCTAAGTTTGAAAATTTTTGACAGCTGTCGAAAATTCCTTCAGTTGGTTTCTAAAACTGGAAAATGCGAATCTACCTACAAGGTGGATGTACGAGCGCTCAAAAGCTCCTGAGTTCACGGTAGTGCTTTTTGTAATTTTTTTGTATCAAATTGGCAAAGTCTCGAAGAATGGAATGTCTTGTAGCATCACTTCTTGTGTATATTTAATTTTGCTGGCCTCCAACGATAAATCTTTGCGCATGCAGTTGACTCGGAAAGTCCCAATGGTTGTAAACGTCGGGAAATTGACGTGTTGGGTCAGCTGCACCACTATCACTCACACCACCAATATTTTCTTCTGAACGAGCGGCACGAGCATATTCACGTCTTTCTTGATCTTGTACCTACCGCACCAGTTTCTTGAAATTTCCACCAATATTACCAGTTTGTTGTTTCGTTTCAGCAGATTTTTTTATAAACAACCTTCTGAATGTCTGGCATAAAAAAAATAGCGAATTAGCGTTGATGTTTGGATGGGAGCTATAGCGTATCTACTGTATATCTGATAACTGAAACGGAGAAAATTATGAAGTATTTCTGAGAACAAATATGGACAGTTTTTTGGACGAGGTTTCCTTGATTCACTGGCGTGAAAACTTTTCCCAACAGGATAGTTGTCCCGCACACTATAAGGCTAAACGTTCGTTGGTTTTTGAACGAATTGTTTCCTAAAGGGTGGATTGGTAGGGGAGGAGCTATTTTGTGGCCAGCGAGAAGCCCGGATCTAACACCGTTAGATTTTAGATTTAGTTTGGGGCAGTTTGAAAGAAATAGTATATGATAGGGAAATACATACACGAGCACAACTTGTGGAGAGAATAGACGGAGCAGCAAGAAAATTGAGAGTAAATTTCAAGACTGAAGAAATTAGAAAGAGGGCACGTGCTTGTATAAGGAATGGTGGAGGACATTTCGAACATGATTTTTGAATGAATTTTCTAATGAAATTTTGAATTCAATTGCAATGAAGAAATATTCGATTCGTAACTTTTCTTTCTTGGCTTATATCCCCTTTTCAAATCAAAATCTGCTGAAACGAAACAAGTGCCTGCATTCTTACGGAAACTTTTTTAGGAAATAAAGAAGGAAATTTTTCAATTAATTTTTCATACATAACTTGGGGAATTCAAAAGTTGCAGGCTAATAGATATTAAAAATTGATTCTCACTTTTTTCATATATCAGCATTCAAATCATACTTATTCTTTTTCAACATCTAATACAGAATAGTTTTGCTTTTTTCTACAAATCATTTTCTTTTCTGATGAAAATAATCCAAAATTATAATCAAAATTGGTCAATGTAGAAAGAATTGAAGAAAAATGAAGTAAGATTTTAAATTTTTCAAAAAACACAAGAACTCAAATACCTATCACGGAAACTGTTGATTTTTGGTTATCAATAAATATGGCTCAAACGACAGCAAATGAGTGATACTAACACGTCTAATTTGGAAACACCCTGTATATATTTTTGTGATCAGGAGAGGAAGACTATTGCTAAAATTCAATGATATCCTACATATTTGAAAATTTTTTCCATAATGTTGTACTTTTGATAGCATTCTTAACCACACAACTTTCATTTTATTTGCAATAATAACCATGATTAGGGGTGGATAGTTTATTCAGAGAAATGACATTCAAAATCTGATGTCCTTGAAAAACGAGTATCAGTCAGAGAAAACAATCAATATTTCTCAAGTCGTCTACGAATTCGAAGAAAACTGGTTACTGATATTTCACTGTAGCTCTTATAGAAACTCACAAATAAACCCAGTCCCCGGATTAAATCTCTGAATGTAATGATGACAACTAATTGTTCGCGGATGATTGAACTTTCAACAGAAATCGTGATCTGCTCCGGGAAATAATTCGTATCTCAGTCGACGGATCAGAAACCGCCGACTCTCCCATCATTATACCATTTTCCGATGCGGAAATACAGCTGACGCTATTTCCGGGAACACAATAAAGATTTAGTCGATTACTATGAAGCAATCTACATACTGAAATCGCTCCGGGAAGTCGGTTCGGGAATCGATCCGGTGTGCCATTACAGGAATGGGGAATCTGAGAGCGGGATAGGTACGGAAAAACTACACAGATCGACAAGTGCCGCAACCTTTATCGAATTCGATCTAATTTGGATCGCTTTTGTTACGATTGACAAAGCGAATTCGGGTTGTGTGTGGCAGAATCCCGAATGCTTGTTCCGGAGCGACTCGATTCAGCGGAAAATAATATGGGGCGATGAAAAATAATATATCCTCTGCTACACTCGAAGAACACTGCAAATTTTACACAAAGGTTTATTATTTCCACATCATCTCGCCCCCGCTATCCATATTCCAGACAATACGTCAACTCATTTCGAAAAAACATTTGGTAGGTAGGTACATATTTCCTGATGAATATTTGTGTCCCACGAGAGATTGAACAGGACGCAATCGAGCATTAGAGATGGCTGATCGCTACGCAATTGGGCTGATAGAATATAAACCATTTATTCCAGTTGGCACCTAATCATCAATTTGTGTTCCATTCGGATCACTCCAGCTTGAAGAATTGAATCTTATACAGAGTGTTTCCTTGGAAATCGGAAAAACTTAAAAAGCGGATAGGGGGCACCAAAGTGGTTCTAGATGTACCACATTTATTGGCTCTGACTGTCTTTGTAACCGAGATACAGGATGTTTTAATCTCATTTCTTCTTGAGGTCATAACAAACGAACCACCCGGTATATTTTCTTCATATTTGGCACACATGTTCCTTATTTGAAGCTCAAACGAATCACTCAATAACCACAAGGAAATTCCAGGTCCAGATTAACAAAAAGTTAAGGAATGATTGTATCCTTGAAAAAACTTCCTGTAATCGAAATTCTGAAAGCATAAAAAGCTGAACTGAAACGTGTGTTTTACATTTTTGCGCAGACAGTTTTACTCCACAAATTTTCAACTCAAAAGTGAAGTTTTTAAAAACGTAGATACCAAAGAGTGGTTAAAAGTTCAATATTATATTATCAAAACTGTTGAATTCATAATTATTTCAAAATAACTAAATCATCATTAAATGCATTGGTTTCCTTTTTTACTCTATGTCGAAAATGAAATATTGCTGGCATGTACTTTCAGCACGATGGTGCATCGCCTCATTATAGGCTTATCGTTAGAGACTTTTTAAACGACAATTTTGGTAACTTATGGATTGGTAGTGGAGGACCTCATGACTGGCCATCAATTTTGATAATCAGATATGTACATAAGATATGTATATACAGGGTGTTACTTTTCACCTAACTGGAAAATACACAAAGGGTTGTTATGTGACCATAAAAAGGATAACCAATATGTTCAATGATAACTCAGTAATTTTAAAATAATTATGGATTCAACTTTTAATAGTATGTTATTATAAATCACTTAAAACCACTTTTTGGTGTCCACGATCTTATAAAATAGACTTTTGAGTTAAAGATTTTTTAAGTAAAACTGTCAGCGCAAAAATGTGAAGCAGACGTTTCAGTTTAGTTTTATATGCTCTTTTCGAATATATGAACGAATTTCCAAAATCTCGATATACAGGGTGTTGTTTCAAGGATACAATTGCTTCATAATTTTTTGTGAACCCTGACCTGGATTTTCCTTGTGGTTATTGAATGATTTATCAAGCTTCAGCTAAGGAATATGAATTAAGTATTTCCGTTTTCCAATGAAACACCCTGTATAACAAAATTCTTTGATGAAAAGAAAATCAACTTCTTTCCAATAAAGGTGAGAGTTACACAAGTCAATGTCCAATCCAATCTTATACATTAAAATTTTTTTCGGAATTTACAGAAATTTGGGCGAAATGATAAGGCCCTTGTGCATAGAAAAACTGCGGTGCAGTGGATGATGAGAGCTATACATTGAAAATTAAATTTTATTGAATAAATTATTAATGTCTACACGAAAAGTCAGTCCGCCTCCTCGTGGAAGAGGTTGTTGTGTTCCTTCAATGAATGTGGTTCGAAGGAAATAGCATTTCAACAACGACGATGAATAATATAAAAACATCATCAATCACATTTTTTTCGTCATTCCTTTCAACTCGACGTAGTTTTCCTATGCTTATTGGCATAACTAAATTACGGAGGTTTCGTAAACAATTGTGATGGAGTATAATCGCTTCCTAATCGAACGCACCCGATGTTCCGCAACAATTCATACCAGGTGAATTTAACCATCAATAACAAAATGTGGCCGTAGAATAATTATCATAATGGGACTGAAATTAATGATGCGCCAGCAGAAGGCTTCATTTGAATATAAATTTGATTATTACTTTTGTGTGTGCAATAATCCAGAAATGGATTTCAATCATATCAATCATATTGATCTCATATTTCTTCTGATTATGGACAATTACGAATGCATGAAGTCATTTGTAATTACAACAGAAACCGCAAACCACCACAACTGTATAGACCAGACAATAGAGATTTTTTCGTGACAAAAATCGTAGATATGCAAATATGATTCCTTTTTTTGTAATTTCGTGAGAAGACCAAAAAAAACGGTGTTTCTTTCAGTTTTTTGCTTTTAAATCTGAACCAATGGAGCGATGCTGATACTTTCAACAACATAATTGTAGAGAATGAAAAGACGAAGAAAATGAGTGCTAGTGCAACTCAATCGGGTCATTATTACCGTAGAATAGCGGGAAAAACCGTAAAAATCTGAGTTTTTTTCAAAAACACTCTGAGTGTCCTCGACCCGGACGTTGTCGGATAAATAGTTTTTGCTAAATTGCGATTTGAATTATTTAAGGCACTATTTTCCGAAAGAGTTGGATGTGTCGGAAGTTGTCCGATTTTGATTCACAAAACGGGTTTTGGAAGTAAAAGAATAGTTCTACAAAACGTCAATCTTGATTTTCGTTGAAATGCTGCAAAATAGGTGAAAAAACGTGCAAACAGAACCAAAATCGGCCGAACTTTATATACATGTAAAGCTTCGCGCCCAGTGGCAGCGCGCTTTTATTATAATACGCACTTCCCCGCGTCGGCCGGCTAACCCCACTATTCCTCCGCGATCGAGCACTGGGCCGGTTTTGGTCATGTTTCGACGTATTTTCCACCTATTTTGCAACATTTTAGTGTCAGCATCGCTTCATTGGTTCAGATTTTACAAGCAAAAAACTAAAAGAACACCGTTTTTTTGGTGTTTTTCCGAAATCACAAGAAATGTTATCATATTTGCGAGTCGAAAACATATCACTTAAAATCCACGAACCACCCCACGTACCCTCACACTCGCGGTTTTCTTCTACGAGTTTTGTCACAGAATGACCCTTTATCTGCCCTATTGCCTGGTCTAGTAGGCAGTTTTTCAGAATTAAAATTGATCCGAATCGCTATTCCCGATACTTTACGTGTAGTGGATTTTTCCAAATAATTCTCACAAAAAAATTGGTCGGTTGTTATTCATTGACAGCACTTGTACATAATATCTCGAATAAGTTCAATTTATAATCTTCTCCAAACACATATCTGAAGTAGTTTTGCGGAAACTGCACGTCGAGTCGTCGATTGTTTTATAATTTGATATATTTGTTGGAATTTTTATTAGATTTCGCTATCATTATAATACGTGCCAGAAACTGGTTCGAAAACTCAAGGTTTTATTTGTGTTGATAATATCTTCCCTTTTCTTGGTTATACCTACTTATTTTTCAGTTATCCATGGCCATTTATATCACTGAGCATATTCAGTTTTATTATGGAATATTCATTCTGTCACTTGTCATAGAATGAAGGAAAAGGGATCGGGATAGGAATAGGGAAAGATATCTCGTGATAGTGTTGAAGAACAATTAAATTCATATACTCACACTCACATACGACTACCCGACCAATTACTCAGTTTGCTTTGCTCATTTCACGTTTCTATTTTCATATATGTTTCATCTAACCGTATTTCCCATGAGTGAGGAACTATGTTATATTATGACAAATATGTAGACCAGGCTGCCGGAGGCATTTTCAGTAACAATGTAGCCCTAGCACACGAACAATCTTGTATTTAATCAAGGCGGACAAAGGCGGCATACATAATTACATATATTATTCGTCCCGAAATGCATGTGAACCATACAGCCTCAATAGAAAGCAAACAAAGAAAAACTCCTGCACTAACACACAAATTGGTTTGTCAAGAACTATCGACACGAGTGCGTTATGAAAGTGAGTGAATAATTGAGTGTCGGTATCAACTGAAACTTGATTCTACTAAATAAAGAAATATATTAGGATATCATGTAGCAAAATGAAACTCCGGTAGCAAGATAGAAATATAAAATTAAAATGTCCGATTAAGTAACTTCATAGTCGTGTATTTTCTAGAAGAAACCGCCAAATGGGCGACCTCTTTATTCGTTAATATTTGAGAAATGAATTTTTAATTCTATAAATGATGGAATAAATGGTCGAAAGCCATCACAAAAAAAGTTTTTCAGGTCACTTTCGTTGTATTTGTGATGTTGGAGGGTGAGGTGAAATAATGAGTTGTTTCAAGTTTGATGAAACCCGTATCGAATGTTTTATAACCGGAATTTAGCGTACGAGTATTAAAACGGACGGTAGTAAATATTTTACGAGGAATAACTTCCGCGAACGACTTCACCTAACAAGCTCGCCGGCCGGAATCATTCCGAATAATATATTTCAATTTCGTCCACATCCTCTACTGATCGACATTGACCGCCATTAAATGATTCAATTTGGATTTTATTCGGCGTTTATGTTGTGGATGTCCGACCTGCTAATAAAATGACGAAATTAGTTTCTCGTCCCTGTAAATGCAGATGTGTTTGTAGGAACACCCCTAGATCTAACTCTGTATCTCGACTTGGTCGCCAGAAGTATTCATGAATATCGCATCCTTAACTAACATTATTGAAATCTAGTTCAAGGTTCTAGGAATATTTTTGACGACCCGTGATTTCTCAAAAATATAAAGATTATTTATTGTGCATTTTCAACGTTTATTCCAGGTCCCATTGATCTGGAAGTGGAAGGAATATTTAGATTTATTTCGTTATTGCTAGTCTCAATAGAGTTCAATATTGTATTGGAAATGCTGATTTTATTTTTAAAACAATTTTCCGAACCCTAAATTGGATTTCCAGCCACCATGACGTTTTAATGCAGTAATATCACCACCGGCATCAACTAATACGGTTGCGGATGTCCTTCGAAAACAATGCCCTGTATATAAATTCGGATCAGACAGATTTAAATATGTTGATGTTTGCCTCCCTTAATTAAAAAAAATTATTCATACCAATGTTTTGAGTTGTGCATTTTCCATTAAAATAATTAACGTAAAAGATGGGGAGGGGCAAATTTTCGGCCGTAGATTAATATATTTCTTTAAATTTCGTAGTATTTGCCGGTAATTGTAATTGTTCGTTGTTTTTTTGTTTAGTTTCTACCACAAAATTAAGATTTCATCTATATCTTTGACATTTTTGGTCTTGTAGTTCATGCCTTCGACATGCTGCCATTATTCCAAAATAACAAAAAAATATAACAATAAGAAATAAAAAAAGTATCTGCAGTGAGGTCATGAGCATCACAAAAATTTCATTTTTAGGATGAAAAAAAATTTCACTCAAAAACTAATCCCATCCAATGAAATCAGAACCCAAAATAGTTAATCGCTTTTAAGTATCTATATTTTTACACAATATTCACAAGTCTCCAGTTCAGCGGTCACTTTCAGATTATTCAAACTGCCAAACTGACAATCTTTGTTATTATAAAGTTATAATAACAATAATAATAATAATAATAGTGGAAGCATAAAGTTACCGATGCACCTATAACCTGATTATTATGAAATACTTATAGTTTATACCCCTTCCAATACTATTTTCAAACGGATTATCTACAACAATCGAGTAAATATGTAAGTAACTTCTACTTGAAAATTCGTAGATAAGCCGCTCACGTATCAATTATTCTTGGTCATTCCGGAAACAGGTAATATGCGATTAAACCGACGTATTCGACGAGTGGTTTACTTTAATACTCATATTCGACCTTGGTCGATACTCCAAATTCCTAGATTGTGATAATACTGATACTGATAATACCATTGAGAAAATGGATTCCTTCGATCAGGATTAGATAGAAAATCCTCAGTTGAATTGGAAATGGGAGCACCGTGGCACCACAAAAATTTCTTTCTATATGCAACCGTTTTCACGGGTGAGTCAATCTTTCGCTCATTACAACTAATGTTATTCTACTGAACTCATAACAAAAAATTTTAGTTTAGAAGGCAAATTGTAGGCTAAGAAGGGTGCAGCGTTCTAAAGTTTTTTTCGGAACGTTATAACCTATATTTCATTTAAAATATTCCATATAGATTATGTAGTGGTAATTTCTATTACATTCTCTGATATAATGACGACTAGGACAATTTGAGGATTTCGTGGATGAATATTCTGCAATTTCTTGTTATTTATTCAGTTATTGTACTGTATTTAATCAATAGCTATCTTAGTATTGGTCCTACGAAAACTTTTAAATGGGCTGATATGAAGTATTCTTTATGGGCATTCAGAATTCAGTACTAAGAAATGCAAAAAAGCATCGTAAACCTTAAAAGTTTATGTGAACTAGTATTTTTTGAATGGAAAACCCTGTACTTCATTTTTCAATGTTGATGTGATGTTATCTTTGTCAGTTTTCGAAAAATATAGTTTTTTTTTGTCTGAATCTGAGGCTGCTGTAGAACGCCGCACGACAAAACAAATTACAATATGTGGATTGGCAGAAACGGAACCATTCTCTGGCCTTCTAACAGTCCCGACTCGACCGCATTGGATAGTTCTTATTTATGGGGATATTTGATCTAAAATTTAAATGGACCGTCCTCAAAATATTGAAGATATTCGAATAAGAATAGAGTTGATGAATGTGATTCAGAATAGAGGAAGAAATTGATAATCTCAACAACCAACCAGAAATATCAAGGAGAACCCTCAAAAATATAATGAAGAGATATCGATTGTTTATAGAATAAAAAAATATTTTGAACACTCAATTTAAACAAATACCAGTTTTTTTCATTATCCACAGCTTCTTTGATATACAGAAATCGCAGCATCGAAGATTTCGACGAAAAAATTTCTATTTTTCGAAAACTGACAAAGATAACCTCAATAAAGTATATATAAATATTTGAAATCAGATGAAAAAGCTCTACCGATTAGGAGGATAAATAACAGGGTGTTCTTAAAAAATACCAGTTTACATAAAATTTTTAGGTTTACGATGCTTTTTGCATTTCCCTGTACTGAATTCTGAATGCCCATAGAGAATACTTTATATTTGCCCATTTTAACGTTTTTTAGGACCAATATTAACTGAGATAGCTATTTAGTAAAATATAAACACATATCACCCAGTACAGGGTTAATCACCATAATTACCCCATCATCGTTTTGAATAATAGTTGTGTGATATAAAAGAATTTTAATAGAATGCAATCAAAAATACAGTAGCGTATAGATTTGTCTATTTCATATCCTGTGTATCACTGAATTTTCGTTTTTTTTTCGGATTTAAAAATTTTACCCCCATCTCACCCATCCAATAACTAGTTTGTACTGTCAAAACTTTGCTGTGAAAGTTAACATATATAGAAATTACAACTAAATGTTAATTGACATTCATTCGATGAAATATTCGAAATTTTTATAGCGGGGAAGTTTTTTTCGAGCTGGATAACTTATAGTGAATACCCATGTACCACGAACAAATACAATCTTATGGTGATTAAAGGATATGATACAAGATCATCAAATGATTCATCTTGAATTTTCCCCATGAAAACTCATATCTTCAAAAAAAAAATTGAAATTCGAGAGGTTATTTATCCTATTAGGGTCCTTAAAATATGGGACTGAAAGGTTGACCTCAAGATTGTTACATCGATACAGGCCTTCATTCTCAAAATGTTACCTACTATGAAACACCACCGATACAGATAAGATCCTTCTGTACCTTTCATGAATCAAGCCAAAGAAGATGAATTGACAAAGAGCTATTTCCAACAAGATGATACGGAGCTGTGAAAACCTTCAGCTAGGTACTCTAGAAAAGATTTTTCGACATTGATGAGTTAGAACACTGAACAGGGTCTTGTGGCCTTTTGATTCTTTGGGCACTATTTGAGTAACAGGTAGACATTCTTTTTCGAGGACGGATGAATTAGTTCATTGCATTTTAATTTTTTTTTTCTGAATTGAACGGATTGAAAAAATATGTTCCCATATTGAGAATATTCAAGTTTTCGAGGTGAGAAATGTCTCTAGAGAAGATACTAGTTGTAAAATAATTCCATTCATTGATCAGTATTTCGGAAAAACATGCTATTGTGAAAGCTTTGATGAAATTTTTTGAAATATTACTGAAATAAAAAAAAAGTTATTACAATATCTTTCATATTTTCCAGTGCAAATCGGATCCTTTCTCGATGGATGTTTCATGTCATGGACCTCACCGATTATCGTGAAACTGGGCAAAATGGATGACAATCCTTTAGGCAGACCACTGACAGAGACGGAAGAAGGATTTTTGAGCTGCATTGGAGTTCTTGGAGTCAGTTTGGGATGCTATTTGTCTGGATACCTTACCGCAAGATACGGAAGAAAACGTATCTTACTCGTTATGGCAATACCCTCAATTGTCGGATGTCTTATGTTGACGTCTCCGCAGAATGTTTGGTGGTTACTGTTTGGTAGAAGTATTTGGGGAATAACTATAGGAGCAAACTTGACCATTGTCCCGGTGTACGTCGCTGAGATCGCCGATGCGAACAATAGAGGAAAACTTTGTAGTCTCAAAGTGCTTTTTATGAATGTTGGACTTTTGTTATCGATGAGTGCAGGTCCTTTCACTTCTTTTCTTGTATACCATTTGATATTGGTTATTTTTCCGATTATTCATTTCGTCCTTCTGCTTCTTATTGTACCTGAAAGTCCCTATTTTTTAGCAGACACAAATTTGGACGAGGCTGAAGAAGTTTTGAGGAGGCTGCGTAAAAATGAGGATGTGAGAGAAGAATTGAACAGCATTCAGAAATACAACCAAGAAAAGATTGAAGGTAATCTTTCTGATATACTGCATGATAAGGGACTTAGAAGAGGATTGTTTCTTGGATGTGGATTAGTTTTCCTCCAACAGTGTTCTGGAGTTAGCGTAATAATGAGCTATGGTCAGAAAATTTTCGAAGATGTTGATAATTTTTTACCAAGTGCCTGGAGCGCCCTCATCATTGCTGCTATGGAAGCCATCTTCGGATTTGTGGCTCCAAGTCTGATAGATCGCTCTGGAAGAAAGATATTACTAGTCATCTCTGATATCGGAATTACTATATCTTTATCCTCCTTTGGGATGTATTTTTTCTTGAAAACGAATGCCACGTTACTAGAATACTTCAGCTGGTTGCCGCTAGTGACTATGGTAATATATAAATTCATGTATACCCTAGGTTCTGCATCTGTACCGTGGATTATTGTAGGAGAAATATTTCCCCAGGAAATGAAAGGTATCGCTGTTGCAACAGTGACCGCTGTAAGTGCATGGACCACATTTCTGCTTTGCTTGGCATTCAACACAATGAATCACTGCATGGGAATTTATGGAATTTTCTGGTTCTTCTCTGGGGTAGGAATACTAGCTTTGGTATTCGCGATTTTATTCGTCTTTGAAACGAAGGGAAAGAGTCTCCAGGAAATTCAAGAAATTATAAATTAGTAGAGGGATAATTTATTTCTAGCTGATTCTCACGAAATTTGATCTGATTTAGATTTCTGATATGTCCACTATTCGTATTTGAAATTTGGAGAGCTCCAACTGATTGATGTATATTATGTATAGCTTAGGTTCTATAAGTTTTGTTACCATTTATCAGCTTTTATCATGAATAATTATTAATTCATGGAGGAGATGACAAATTGAATTCCTTTTTTGTGAAGATTGAGTTCTCGTTCATTTTCAAAATATTTTAGATGGGCTCCACATCAAGTAATATAAGGTGTCATTTCTGTTAACATCAGCACACCTTTGTCGTCATTATATTCTCTCGAAAAGCTTCATCTTTGGTGAGAAAAATAATGTGACAGAATTAAGTTACTTCATATCGACTGGATTCCATTTCTCTTCAGCTAAAGTTGAAAGAACAGTGATGCTAGTAGATTATCTATTGGCGAAAAACGAGTGTTTATTCTAATTGGAGATAAGGCATGCTTAATGTTCGACATGCCAATAACTGATGAATATTTATTTGGGAAATTTAATGGTATTTACAATTCCCAAAGGGATTTAAATGATAGAGAATTCTATATCAGATGCCCCCAATGAATTTATCATCAAATATTTAAAATAATGTCCTATTGGAATTATTGGACCATGAAATTATTCTCTCAATAATATATAAAATGACAACAAAGTTCAGCGATTATTCAAAAGTATGAAATGGAATATTTCAATCGGAATATATGATGGATCTCTATTATGACGATTCAATAAGAATTTTTTGTTATGGTAATGAATCCATTACAGTGAACAATGGAATTTTCTTACTTATATAAATGGGAATTTTTTTTTCATGGTTCCTTTTTTTGAAAAAATCTCTCGAATGTCGGCCATAACAACAATTATTTGAGCACACCAGATGGGGATCTAAATGAACTATTCGAAATTTTCTTCTAGGAACGCCGTTGGGACCACTGGGTCGAAAATTAACAGTACTATACTTGATTAGTACAAAAGAGATCTTTTATCTTTACCAAAGTGTAAATCCTGAGGCATTTCGCTGAAGCCTTGTGTAAGCAATGCACTTCAAGTAATGAGTCATGAATCCACTATTCTTGTTTCCAACCCCCCTTCCCCTAGGAGGGTTTGCATTTATTCTGGTGATATTGGAGCTAATCCAGATGCTTCGGAGAGGATACTGTCATCCAGATTCAAATTTGAAAAGATCTGTTCTGACCTAATAAATATGGGCCTCTGAATCATCAAGTGGTGAATACAATGGAGTTGAGCAAATCGAAATTACCGCTAGCAAAGCGATTAAAGTTTTTGAGCGCTCGTACTACTTACACGAGAGCTATATCATTTCGTCACGATGTCTGAATTTATCGAATTTATAGCTGAAAATGTGCCGTTAGCACGATTACTCTCGAACGGAACCACCTAGAAACGTGAAATTTTCAGTGTGGGTTCAGTTCCCGAATGCCTCGGTTAAGTTCGTTAATGGGCCAAATTCCACCAGGGGTTCCGTAAATATGGCCGTTCAGAGTTTTGTTCTCCCGATTACTTGGAAACTACAGATTTTATCGAGATGAAATTTTGCACCCGAATGGAGAATGAGGTGTTCAAACTACATGCGAAATTTTGTCCAGATCGCATACCAGAACCATAGAAACCATAGAAAATTGTAACTTTTGAACGGAAACGCTTAGGGACTTGAAATTTTCAGGATAGGTGTGGATCTCGAATGTCGTGATCATGTTCATCTATAAGCAAAATTATACTAGGGGTTCCGTGAGTATGGTCGTTTGAAATTTAGTTTTCTTGATAATTTCGAAACTACGGATTCGAGCCAAATAAAATTTTGTATTTCAATCGAGAATGATATATTGAAGCAAAATTTTGTCCAGATCGCATGACCAGAACCATAGAAATCATAGAAAATTATAACTTCCGAATGGAAAGGCCTAGGAACTTGAAATTTTCAGGGTAGGTTTGGATCGCGAATGTCGCGGTCACGTTCATCAATTAGCAAAATTTGACTATGGGTTCCGTAAATATGGTCGTTTGAAATTCAGTTTTTTTGATAATTTCTAAACTACGGATTCGATCTCGACGAAATTTTTTATTTTGAGTGAGAATGATATATTCAAGCGGCATTTTTTCAGATCGCATGACCAGAATCATAGAAACCATATAAAATTATAACTTTCGAACGGAAAGGCCTAGGGTCTTGAAATTTTCAGGGTAGGTTCGTAACGCAAATTTAGCGTTCAGGTTCATCAATGAGCAAAATTAGACTAGGGGTTCCGTAAAAATGGCCGTTCAAAATATTTTTATCCTGAATTTTTCCAAACTACTTATTGGATTGAGATGAAATTTTGCACATAGAATGAAAAATAATGTATTCAAACTACGTGGAAAATTTTGTCCAGATCGCATTACCGAGACCATAGATACCGTAGAAAATTCTAGCGAATTATCGAAAAAAAAAATGGTCACCTAAAGCACTGATGTGAAGTCTGGATTTTCGCCTAAATTTGAAATTTTTTTTGGCAGCTGCCAAACTTTTTTCAATCGGTTTCTAAAACTGGATAATGCGAATCTACCTACAAGGTGAATGAACGAGCGCTCAAAAGCTCCTGACTTAACGGCAGTCTTTTCATCATTTTTAGTTGAAAAGATAATGTTTTTCATAGCTTACACAGATCAAACTGGTTATGTTCAATTCTGTAGTCCTGAGAGTTATCTTCGAACACTCTATTGGTTACGTTCATCAATGAGCAAAATTAGACTAGGGGTTCCGTGAATATGGCCGTTCAAAATATTTTTTTCCTGAAAATTTCGAAACTACTGATTGGATTGGAATGAAATTTTACACCTAGCTGAAGAATGATGTATTCAAACTACGTGCGAAATTTTGTCCAGATCGCATCACCAAGACCATAGATACCGTAGAAAATTCTAGCGAATTATCGAAAAAAAATTGGTCAGCTGAAGCACTGACATAAAGTCTGGAGTTTCGCCTAAGTTTGAGAATTTGTTTGAAAGCTGTCGAAAATACCTTCAATTGATTTCTAAAACTGGAGATTGCGAATCTACCTACAAGGTGGATGTACGAGCGCTCAAAAGCTCCTGACTTCACGGCAGTGCTTTTATAATTTTTTGTTTGTTGTTTTTTTATCCCGGCTCTCCTAGGTCTCTGTTAGCACCTCAGAATCTCAGGGCTTGGGTGAATTGAAGATCCCATTGTACCTGCGTAGTCTTGTTACTGTGTCCTTACGTTCTTGTGGCACGTATGTTTACCCATCACGGGCAAAACGCCACTGTCCCATTAATTGATTGATTGACATTGTACAAAAATCTTACAGGTTATAACCGAAAAAGGATGCGATGAATGTGGTCATGTCATCAACTTTTCTCCATCTACTTGTAGGATGAATAGCTTATGAAGGTCACGAACTTGGTCATCAGAATCCATCTCATTGTTAAACCTTCCTAGAGACAAAACCATGAAGGAATTTAACTTGTAGTTGTAGGTAGGTTGTAGGAGCTGCAGGCAATTGAGGAAGGATCCGATGATAATATTCGGCCCCAGACAGAAAAAGATCCTACTTTCGTTCATTCAATAACGAATAGAACCCACCGTGAAACCGTAAAACGTCTTTCAAGTCGAAAAACAATTCATTAATCCCCCATTTCTTAAAGCTCAAACAGTTTTGAAGTTTGGCGAACTCAAATAGCATCCGAAACAGCTTCATGGATAAATCAGACACCTGCTGAAAATTCAATGGTTTGTGGGTCCGATAAAAGCTGGAACATGCACTCACGATCCTTGAACCGATAAATCACAGTTCGCTTTAATGGTGCTAGTTTCCGATAATAAATAGCCAACTATTGAGAGAAGAAAGAGACCGTGTTAAATGATTCTGAAATTGTTGTTTTTGACGATTTGTCAACTGGATCTATTGGCTTATCGCACGTTCTTGTGCTTTAGCGCATGAAATGAAACCGGTTCGGAAAATAAAAGAAAATTCGATGAGTCAAATTATAATTATTAGATCGTGAAAAACTTGATACAGCAGTTCTATCCTTATTGTTCTCAAATAATATTCTATAGGTACTTGCAACGTGGATGGTAAAGTTTGAAAGAACTTTTTCAGTTGAATTTTTCTTTGGAATACGAAAGGAGATATCATCCTGCTTGACCCATATTGAAAAAATTCAGAAAAGCACTGCCGTGAAGTCAGGAGCTTTTGAGCGCTCGTACATGCACCTTGTAGGTAGATTTGCATTCTCCAGTTTAGGAAACCAATTGGAAAGATTTTGACAGCTGTCAAATAAAATTTCTAACAAAGGCGAAAATCCAGATTCAAGTCAGTACCTAGATGATCATTTTTTTTTCGATAATTCGCTAGAATTTTCTACGGTATCTATGATCTTGGTAATGCGATCTGGACAAAATTCTCCACGTAGTTTGAATAGATTATTCTTCATCTATGTGCAAAAGTTCATTCCAATTCTATAAGTAGTTTCGAAATTATCAGGAAAAAAATTGTTTGAATGGCTATATTTACGGAACCCCTAGTCTAATTTTGCTCATTGATGAACGTGACCGCGAAATTCGCATTCCGAACCTATCCTGAAAATTTCAAGTTCCTAGGCCTTTCCGTTCGAAAGTTATGATTTTCTATGGTTTCTATGGTTCTGATCATGCGATCTGAAAAAATTCAGCTCCAATATATCATTCTCAATTTAAATACAGAATTTCGTCACGATCAAATCCATATTTTTGAAATTATCAAGAGAACTGAATTTTAAACGGCCATATTTACGGAACCCCTAAATTCCCCCCTAATTCTTCTCATTGATGAAAGTGACCGCAACATTAAAGATCCAAACCTATCCTGAAAATTTCAAGTCCCTAGGCCCTTCCGTTACAAAGTTATAATTTTCTATGGTTTCTACGGTTCTGGTCATGCGAGCTGGACCAAATTTTGCATGTAGCATGAACACGTAATTCTCCATCTGAATGCAACATTTCTCCTCGATCGAATTTGTAGTTTCAAAGTAATCAGGAAAACAAAATTTTGAGCGGCCATATTTACGGAACCCCTCGGCGAATTTCGCCCAATAACGAACTCAACCGCGGCATTCGAGATTCAAACCTATCCTGAAAATTTCAAGTTTCTAGGACATTCCGTTCGAGAGTTATCGTGTATACGGCCGGACGGACAGACTCAAATTTTTCGACGGATTCGTCATCAGTGAGTCGAACATAGTCGTTTAAGACCATTTTCGGCTCAAAATTCGAAAAATACAGACATCGTGACGAAATGATATAGCCCTCGTGTAAGTAGTACGAGCGCTCAAAAAGGTAATTTCCTTAGTTCCGGAGTGAATGCATTCAGCCAATTTCTCGAAACTAATCTTATCCCAGTGAGGGATAGTCATTCAGTAATCCACAATAACAAACATGTTTATTTGATCATCTGAGAGTAAAATCTGAGTCAAAGGAGGTAGCCAGAAGAACAAATTGCCATATATTTGTCATATTCGACATGGATTTATCATTGTCTTCATGAAAGAGGCATAATTGTTAACATCTCAAATAAAAGTGGTAGTTTGAATCTATTTCTTTCCTTTCAATTAATCAGAATTTGGATAATGGCTAATACAAAAAGTATTTCGTTCAATGAGTAGAATTTACATCGGAAAATATACAGGGTGTCTCAGAATGGATAGTTCTGAAATACTGTATAGAAGAGCTATTGGGCGCTCCGAAAAACGGAAAAAAATCTATCCCCGATAGAAATACCTTTTTTTCTTTTCAAATTAATGATTTCTACTACACCAGGTTGCGCTTCTGTGTAACACGCTCACAAATAAATCAAATCCATCACTTTCTTCATGCTGAAATATTCTTCATGAAAATAAAAAAACATATGCAGAATTTCATCATAAAATATGTACCATTCTGAAATCTGCATTAAAGGCGCACAGTTTTTTTCAAGGGTGCCACTTTGGCTTTCATACATTTTTTTCCACCATGAACAATCGAACTTTCACATAATAAAATATTGGTCATATTTTCTGATGAAATTTGAATTGGATATTTTTGAACGCTCATTCTACTTACAAGAGAGGGCCACATCATTTTGTCAAAATGTCTGTATTTTTCGAATTTTGAGTCGGAAATGGTCTCAATCGACAAGGTTCGACTCGCTGATGACGAATTCGTCAAAAAATTCAAGTCTGTCCGTCCGGCCGCCAGTAAGGTTTCTATTGGTACATATTTTAATGAAGAATATTTTACTAAAGAGGAACTGATAGCTTTGATTCATTTGTGAGCGTGTTTCACAGAAACGCAAAGTGGTGTAGTTGAAATCATTATTTTGCAGAAAAAAAAGATATTTTATCGAGGCTAGATTTTTTTTTGTATTTTTTCAGAGCGCCCAATAGATCTTCTATATAGTATTACTGGATTATCCATTCATTCTGGGTCAACCTGATGTAGAGATGAAGACTGACCAGATATGCAAAGTTTCGCCGTAAACAAACTTGGCACAACAAAGAAATCTTGAATGTTATGAAGGAACAAAGTTAAAATCGAAAAAAACTTGTGAAGGTGTTCCGTTGTTCTTCATTCAACAAGCCATTTTTCTTCAAGGCAATTGGTTAATTGATTTCATATAAAGATGTTACAGATCTCATTTTGAATACATCTATGGTATCCCACATTATCGCCGTGTAGATCTGTCCACTTAGGAGAAATCTTAATCCGAAAGGTATTGTTACTAGGCGTCAGGCTGGTGCCATATCCATCAATTCAGCGTGGATGTGAATGAACCCCTCAGGAAACATCTAAACTCATTTGATTACTGAAATTGTGTCATGAAGTTCATGAACCTAAGGTCACTTCAGGTCACATTTGCCCGAAATAATGCAAATTGAGCGAAATCGTTCGATTGCAGCAACGTTTTTTCTGATTTCATAAATTGCCGTTGCATACTGGGTGTCTACAAACTCTTTTAAAAATGGTTCCTTGATATCGATTAAATTAATATACATTTTAAGTTTTTATGTGTATTTTATAGTTATTTCGAAAGTGGTAAGTAAGACTTTTTATTCTTGAGCGGATCTTGCGGTTCCTTCGGAATATATGTTGGACATTTTTCAGATGAATTTATGAGTCAAGAACTGTCTAAACCTTGCCAACATATTCAAATATTGTTGCATATTATCTGTACCTCATTCATCTGTGTATTTGTGATTTAAAATGAATATTCTTTGTCAAAATTCAAAGAAAAATAACAAATCAAAATGAATTAATATATAAGAAATATAAAAATGTTGGTTGACTAAGGTGTATCCGCTCCCGCTACCATAGAAGGCCTGAACGCCTACTAACTGGGAGGCGTTGGTAGACCTTTTGGACGACGCGGTATTCTAGTGAGACTACCTGATACTTCATTATCGCTGGATATTGAGGATGTTACTGTCACACATCTAGGCGGATAAGATAAGGTTCAGGTGTCTTACACGAAAATCCACTCCGTTTCGGAGTTTTTGCAGCGAATAGCGAAAATTTCATCCACCACCGTGAGAAATGCTACCCTTCCGTGAGGTGAGACGAGTTGGTTTTCAATTGGCTAAGTCGGAAAGTGGGAACTACCCTATGGTGTTAAGTTGGCTTACGAGGAGGGTTTCCATAAAGAGGAAGTTATTTGTCCGAAAGAGTTGGTTTCCAATGGGGGTTTCAGATTCGAAAAAAAGTTAGTGACGACACTTGAACACGGTTTTAATTCACTTAGGAGAAGTTACTCATCAGATGAAGACGTGAGTTAAATTCGATGAGCGTATACAAGAAATGTCTGCTAGACCTTAAAACCTATAAAGATCCTGTACTGTTGTGTTGATAATTGTGAAAAGAAGGTATTGAAATAAAACCGAGTTGAATATATACAGTTTCATGAAGAGTGCTAGTGAAAAGTGGGTGAAAAGTTGAGAAATTGGTAGGAACAAGGCATCATATCCTAGACAGCGCAGAAGAATCTGTATACACGAAGTTAAATCGAAGTATTCGGCGGAAAAAGTTCGAGGTTGTTCAGGATTCAATATTCAGAAGTTTCAATTCAATACAAACCTTGTGAGTACACTTTTTTGGAAGCGCACGAGTGTGGAAGTGTTGTAGAAATGAATAACAGCACTAATTTGAATATTTTTTTTATTGAAGAAAATATTTATAGGATACGATTCATAAAAAATTGGCTCAGCAGTAAAATATTTGGTAACACTCTTGTTCCACTTGAAAGATTAACGTATATCTGAACAAACATGTAGCTACGCGATACATTTAGTTCGAAAGGACCCTGCAAAGTGCAAATTGAAAATCTGCAAAGTATTTCGGTACAATATGACCTACTTTCATCTTGTGTTCGGTACGATCGTTTGTTATGGGAAATTCAATGTTTTCCATGAAAAAAAAATTCAATTATTTTTCGTTCATATCATATTTAATCAGTTCGCCAAAATGAAAAAAAAAATTTTTATGAGAAATCCTACATCATTCATGTTTGAACACGCGTGTGCAGGTATTTAATATATTTATGACAGCATTTCGAAATCACAAATACTCAACAAATCCCTGCTGCTTGCGATTGAAGAAAGGGCAAGCCTCTCCATTTCCTTGTTGTTAACTCGGCTTTATAATGTTTACGAACCGCCAAAGTAACGCCTCGACACTCAGAAATCAAAACAATCACCGTTTTTCTACATGAATCCAAAATGATTACCAATTAACCGTATTATAATGAAACCACTATCTGAGAGATAAGTGTTGGAATATTTATTCAATCAGTTTGTTTTCAGGTAGTGCAGTGAGAAGTGACATTCAAAGAATTGAAATGAGGCCTAAATGGTTACCGAGGGATATATTCGTTTATATCGCAGTATTCACAGGTAGGTAATATCGAAGGATTAAACCAGGCATTTTTCAATTGAATTTTCTCAGCTCAAATTTTGGAATGACTTCATTCTGTTCAATTTTTTTTTCCAAAAGGATTTCTGTTAAGGTCGAACACTTTTGAAGTGAAATTCTACTAAGTAGCGCTTTTCTGACAATGTAAATGTAAACGAAATATCGAATAGTTTATACTGTTCGATATTCACCTAGAAAGGTTTCTTAGGTGCATAGACTATTTCATTACAATCGGAATAAATCTTACATACAGGGCGAGTCTTTTGATTTGTTTATAATTTTCAACTCAGAGAAATAATTTTTCTTATATAATTTCCCAAAATCCATCTTCGTTGAAAAAGTACAGGTAGTAGAGATTTGATCAAAAAATTACTTTTTTTTCATTTCATATCTTCAGACCATTCATTCCAAATGAATAAGATTTTTGTATTTATATGTATTTTATTGTATGTATTTCATTATAAGTCAGCATTTCAAGGAATCTTCTTCGGTTGAGAATATTTTTTTGAATTTTTATAAACATAAATGATGATCCGAGCAATACATTCATATTTTCTATACATCACTTAACCAGATAAATACAGATTTTTGGGTAAATACCTTTGCCTTGATTAATAACTTCGCTTCGGCGCATTGTAGCTAGAAAAAAAAAATTTAGTGCTGAGTAGGAAACGAAGCAGTCATTTCAATGACCAAAAAATTTTGTCTGCTTTCACCAAAAAATGCTACACCCTGTGCACTGAAACTATTTTTTAAACGTGAAATTTATGGTAGCGGTCAAATTCTATATAAATATGACTTTTTTTAATCTCAGCATTAACTACTTATATATCGAGCAAATACACCCAGTTTTTAGTGCCTTTTAGTCTTTGTGTGAACTGGCTCCGGAATATGGACAAAAAAACTTTTCTTTATAGCTAATGTGGCTACAGAACCTTAGAGAGTTGACATACCTTCCCCATGCATACAAAATTTTTTTAATTTTATTTGGATTTTTTCAGATATGAACGAATAAAAATTGACCTCTCGGAGAACTACAATGTCTGAATGAAATATTCGTATGCGATGTTATCTTGACATGAATTTGAAGTTTAATGCTGATAACGAGATTTGACAAAAGATTCTGATCTTTTTGAGCGCTCGTACAACTTACACGAGGGCTATATCATTTCGTCACGATGTCTGTATTTTTCGAATTTTGAGCCGAAAATGGCCTCAATCGACTATGTTCGACTCACTGATGACGAATCCGTCGAAAAATTCGAGTCTGTCCGTCCGGCCGTCCGTCCGGCCGTCCGGCCGTATACACGATAACTCTCGAACGGAATGTCCTAGAAACTTGAAATTTTCAGGGTAGGTTCGAATCTCGAATGCCGCGGTTAAGTTCGTTATTGGGCAAAATTCGCCAAGGGGTTCCGTAAATATGGCCGCTCGAAATTTTGTTTTTCTGATTACTTCGAAACTACACATTCGATCGAGGTGAAATTTTGCACTCAGATGGATAATTACGTACTCAAGCTACATGCAAAATTTTGTCCAGCTCGCATGACCAGAACCATAGAAACCATAGAAAATTATAACTTTGTAATGGAAAGGCCTAGAGACTTGAAATTTTCAGGATAGGTGTGGATCGTGAATATAGCGTTCACGTGTATCAATGAGCAAAATAAGACTAGGGGTTCCGTAAATATGACCGTTTGAAATTCAGTTTTCTTGATCATTTCAAAATTATGGATTCGATCTCGACGAAATTTTGAATTTAAATTGAGAATTATATATTCGAGCTACATTTCTTCCAGATCGTATGATCAGAATCATAGAAACCATAGAAAATCATAACTTTCGAACAAAAAGGCCTAGTGACTTGAAATTTTCAGGATAGGTTCGGATCGCGAATTTCGCGATCCTTTTTATCAATGAGTCAAATTAGACTAGGGGTTCCGTAAATATTGCCGTACAAACTATATTTTTTCTGATAATTTCGAAAATACTTATTGGATTGAAATGAAATTTCGCACATATATGAAGAATAATGTATAATTTTGTCCAGATTGCATTACCAAGACCATAGATACCGTAGAAAATTCTAGCGAATTATCGAAAAAATGGACCCAAAGCACTGACGTGAAGTCTGGATTTTCGTGTTGGTTTGAAATTTTCTTTGACAGCTGTCAAAATCTTTCCAATTGGTTTGTAAAACTGGAGAATGCGAATCTACCTACAAGGTGCATGTACGAGCGCTCAAAAGCTCCTGCCTTCACGGCAGTGCTTTTCTAAATTTTTTTATCACTGATCAGGAAATATATTAAGATCTTAATACTGATAATATTAGATGTATGCTCGATGTTAAAAGCCTCATCTTTTTAAATATCTTCGATGTTTATTTCGAGCCAATGATTTTAAGCCTGATGAGCTCTCGATATCGAGAAATACTTCAACTTTATGTATGAGAATGATCAGTATACAGAAAAAACAAATCCTAATCATTGAAATATATTCCAAATTGCTCAGGGATTATTAATTCAATAATCTTGAATTGAAATATAAAATATACTTATTGAAAAAGAATAAAATTTGGAATATTAGGAAATTTTTTCCAACGTTTTGGTTTGATTACTCGGAACGTCTTCAGGCAGTTTCATTTCACCATTTCACCAGATTCATTTTGACCGCATCAAATATCCTCAAAACAGAGGAAATATTTCAATATAGGAGGTATTTTTAAAGTTTTTGGACGATATATTGGACTCCCGAATTAACGTTCGCGCGGAAACAGATCCCTACTTCTTATTTCATTGAACCGAATACGATTTCAAGCATGATATCTTCGCCATCTTCAGTTTGATTTAGGCGATAGTTACGCTAAATGTACTACTTTTCTAATTCGACCAACCCAACATTGCAACATCACCAATTATCTCATTTTTTCAGCGCATCTCGGAGTTTTTCTGAATGGGACATTCATCGCTTGGACTTCGCCAGTGCTGGTTAAACTCAGCTCGCTCAACGACAATCCTCTCGACAGAGTTATTACAAACTCAGAACAAGGATGGATCGTATCGGTGGGAGTCTTTGGTAACTGGTTTGGCTCCTGTATGGGTGGTGTGATCGCCAAAAGTTACGGAAGAAAAACTGCACTCATCATCATGAGCATTCCGATTTTGATATCATACGCGATTTTGACAATCTCCGGAAGTGTTTGGTTGATACTTCTGGCAAGGGTAGCCGGTGGGATCACCTGTGGAGCAATGTTTACCGTAGATCCAATGTATTTCGGGGAAGTAGCAGAGCCGAAGAACAGGGGACTCTTGGGCGGAGCAATGAATTGTTTTCTCAACATGGGTATTCTTTTTGTGTTGTGCGTGGGACCATACACTCCATATTTCTGGCTTCACGTTATTTTAACGGGTTGTCCTGCAGTATATATAGTTATGATGCTCTTCTTGGTTCCCGAAACGCCGTATTATTTGATAGAAAGAGATGGGAATAAAGCTGAAGCTGTTTTGAAGAAACTGAGAGGAAAGAGAGACGTTAAGGCCGAATTATATCAAATAAGAGAGTACGCTAATAGTAAGTCAGAAAATAGCGGTTACTTATCGGAGATTATTCACAACGAAGCAACAAGAAAAGGACTTCTCATAGGATGTGGACTGGTTGTTTTTCAACAATTATCTGGAATAGGCATCATAATGAGCTTCGGTCAACTCATCTTCGAAGAAGTTGGTGACTTTTTACCGAGCGATTTGAGCGCCATCGTTTTAGGACTCGCCCAGGTGATTTTTAGTTTCATAACACCTCCTATGACCGATAGACTTGGAAGGAAAATAATGCTGATTTTTTCACATGTTGGCATGTCATTATCTCTTGTACTCTTCGGGGTATATTTCCTTATGAAAGAGTACGGCGCTGTGGTTCATTCAATAGCATGGTTGCCTTTAACTGCTCTGATAATTTTCAAATTTATGTATTGCGTGGGTTCAGCAACAGTTCCATTCATAATCATTGGAGAGATATTCCCTCAGAGAATCAAAGGAACTGCATCATCTATTACTAGTGTGGCCTGTTCTGCAACAGCACTAGTACTCG
This sequence comes from Aphidecta obliterata, assembly GCA_963966015.1. Lineage (NCBI taxonomy): Eukaryota > Metazoa > Arthropoda > Insecta > Coleoptera > Coccinellidae > Aphidecta > Aphidecta obliterata. The sequence goes on along the minus strand of OZ014428.1, from coordinate 19,790,060 downwards.
CAAATTCTTATACAGTCCTGAAAGCATCTGTAGGAATTGGTTACACTTTTTGGATTTTTGCATCATTGGGTATTTTTGCCACGTTATTCATTGTTTTCTACGTCCTAGAAACGAAGGGAAAGAGTTTGCAACAAATTCAGGAGGCTCTCCATAGTTCGAAGAAGGTAGAAATATGCTCCGACAAATTATGAGCAGATCATCTTTTACATAAACAGCGGAGCTACATGTTATCCACGCGATTTCTGTGGTTCCAAAAAAATCGAGCATTTGCTACCTATGTAGAACTCCTCAAATGTATCACCTGAACTAAAGTCATGCGAACATCATTTTGTATATTTTAATTTGTTCGAATAACATCAATCATGCCTGACAATCCTATTTGATTTATCGATTTTTTTTTCAGTTTGCAATACTCAATTACTGTGTACCTACCTAATAAGTATTTTGAAGTAATTTTGTTTCATGGAAACTCTTATTTATCTTTTATATTAAAAGAAGTAACCATTCAATCGTTGTTTCGATAAATAATCCTGAGTCATTTCGAAGAATTTGAATTTGGAAACGGGAGCTTTTCGTCATGAAAAAGAGATTTGGAAGCCTTCAATATTATGTGATATTTCCTTAATCATAAGACTGAATTCAGCCAATCGTTAGTTAATTGAATTCGTTTGATATTTCGACTTTTATAACATAGATTTCTCATCAAAATAAAATCTGAATATGAATTAATTCCACTGAAACCTTCATCACTTTATGCTTGAAGATATAAGATGATATCCCATCATTTTTTCATTTTATTTGAGGTCCATTATAAAAGTGACGAGCAGTATATATTAATTATCAATTCATTTCTTTAATATCTTGAAAGCCAAATGATTTATGTGGCCTCAAGTGGCCAACTATTCTTCCGATACAAATTATTTGATTCTCAACCACAATCTTAAATTGAAGGCATTCCTGAAAAAATTCCTATATTTGATCAAACATCTAATCAGTTGATCGAAATATTAGATATTAGGTATTAGAAATAAGGCACTTCTGTTAATTTTTTGTATTGTTAATTTGTGAACACTGTTTTGGGTATTGGGTTACCTATTTGTGTTCCTTGTGAATAAATGAATAAATAAATAAATGAAAATGATTTCGGATGTGGGTTGACGACCTCGCTAATAGGAAAAATTATTATTTGTATGAACTAATGCATTATCTGTCTGGTTGAACTGAATTCGATATTTACCGATCATTATTTTCGATCGTTATCGGTGATAATTAAAGAGGAAAATTAAATTTGGATCGCCGCTTACCACCGACAGGAAAGAGCGGGTGCCACTCAGTCGGGTTGTTACAAAAATAGCTTCCATAGGGGAAAAAATTCCACTTTTCAATATGGAACGCCACTCCCTGCAATTGAAAGATATCGGCAAGTTTTTATTAGACATAAATGGAAAATTTGGAAGGCGCTCGCTTCAAACGTAAACTGAAGGTACAGCAAATTAATCTGCTGGTGAATGCTGGTTTCTGCCGACACGCAATTAAAATGAAACTCGAGTAGGTATACCATTTGAACTCACTTTGCAAATTGGGAAAAACTGCAACTATGTTTGTTATTCTGAAAGAACGTTTGCGTTGTGACATCTTTCAAAGGATGGTCTTCTAATAATGCGTTCAATTTTTGAGTGAAAATTTTTCACATTTTCGATTCATTATTGCCAGTAGTGAGCCTATGAAAGAAATGTTTCAGATAATGGAGAATAAAAAAGTTGAATAGAACAATTTATCTGACGCGGTTTTCTGTTCAAATATGTGAATTCATTGGAGGAAAAATTATCCAAAACAGAACCCTGAATCTCGCAGTGTATGTTTTTTTCATGTTACCTAATCATACGCGTTGATTTTTTTTATTTTGCTTGTTACCCATTCATTTATTTTATTTTAATAGAAACCTAACAGAGCAACGCAGAGTTTTGGGTTGAAACTGTAATCACTCTTACCTTCATTCTGTTTCAATATGATTGGACTGGAAATATAGATGAGTATTTTTTATCTTTTCCGAAAATAAAGAATTGTTTTCGCTGAATAACCAGGATTCGCATCCATTGTTTCCCTTCAGAATAATCAGCAAATCTGTTATGTTTAGATTTTATCAATATTCAGTTGTGAATCATACGCTGCATTGAGTGTTAGGTTAGGAAGTAATTGACCGAATGATAAACATACAAGATACTACAATTCTCAGTTTGTATCAGTTGTCAGTTCGACTGAGCATTAAATACTATAAGGTAAAAGTACGCACCCGATTTGTTGATAAGAAACCATTATCAATTTTTATTCGATATTTTTAATATTAATTAGTTTGTCACTAATCAGAATGAAGGAGACGTTACCACCAAAAAATTATTATGTGATTGTTGCTGTTCTCACAGGTGAATAACATTTGTTGATTATTGATTGTTCCATCCAGGAAATTCCCAATTCCACGAGTGTTGAAAATAATTTACTCCCTTATTTGAAATCTAACTCAGTGCATGGATATAACACCTCTGAAAAGACTCAAATAAAGGAAATTGTTCTTGAAATTATGAATGAATAAAGAAGTTCATGTTTCTGCAATGACATATATAAATTTTAGAAATGAAATGAATATTTCATTAATTAATTATGTGCAAAAAAATTTCACTTGGAATATAACCGAACGAAAGAGACTAAATTCTTCAATAATTGTCGATTAATTCTAATAACAATGAAAAACCAATCAATGAATGATTGATGACCAACTGGACAGCGACGTCAAATCAATTAGTGTTTCTGAAATGTTGTTTAGTGAAAATTTTCCTAATATATAATCATTTTGACTTTACATGAGGTGACACTGTAGCAAGCCATTCAAACCAAACGAAGCGCAGATTATTTTTTACCAGACCATAAATTTATTAATATCTACTTTTCAATGGGTGGTATCACAGAATTGAATGGAATTTAACAAATTTGTCAACACCAGATCAGTAAAACTCAATTTTTTTCACGTGGAACAGCTGTGAAGCTGGAGTGTTCCATAACTTTTTCACTATAGATTTCTGATATGTAGTCACAAATTTCAAGAGGATACGGATAGTTTCTGAGAAGTTGAAAATTTTATTTTTTATTCTTTTAGTGGTACAATCCTCTCGAAGTCTCACATGAACCTTTAAGTCGTTATTTTACAACTGACTACAAAGTTTGAATCCGATCAGATAGTTATTTTTCGAATTATTGAAAAAAATGGCTATATCGACGAAATACCTTGGCGTATTATTCCTATTCACGTTCTAAACTGTAGCATTCAGACCTCGAACATACCATGAAAATTCAAAAACGTTATGCCGATTATTTCGGAAGTTGTCGTGTTCACAGCCGGCCGGATGGATATGATTAGAAAATTTTCAGCTATTCTTTATATATAATATCATTTATTCATTCTTCTTCCTTTTGTGTTTTTCGAAGTCGATTTTTACAATTCACTGTAAACTCTTGGAAGAAAAACTGAATCGAATCCGAGAAATCTATTATATTTTGGTGGCTCATTCTATTCTACATTTCAACAGTATGATGGTTCAGTTGGATCAAAGTACGAGTTCTAGACAAAGAAGAACAAATATCGAAAAACACAAAGTAACAATTTTATCTACAAACAATGCATTTTTATGAATTGATAATAATTTGTGTTTGATTAATTTATGCTCGAGTAACTAAACAATCGTATCTTTGATGATAGTATTAACGAGGATTTCATAATGTCTGGTCATAAATGTCTACATGGGAGAAAACCTTGTGATTCCATCATTAAATGACTTTTGGAAATACAGGAAGTAGCATCAAGGTCGAAAATTAAAGAGTGATTTCATGAGTTAATCCAGAAATCAAACATTCAAAAACAGAAGTGTACTTCTGACCTTGGAAGTCCTTAAAGAGTGTAACCGATGAAATGATGAGCTCTTTTCGATATTGTTCAATGATTAAAATTCATTTGTTCATTGCATACCCTGTATAGTTGGGATACTTACATGAGTAATTATTTTCAAGAAGATTTTTTTTCCAGCGCAATTTGGCATTTTTCTCAGTGGCGTTTTTTATTCCTGGTCCTCTCCAATACTGGTCAAATTGTCAAGTTTAGACGATAACCCCTTTGGCCGGACCGTAACTCCAACAGAACAGGTATGGATAGTAACAATAGGCGTCTTCGGAATGTGGATGGGTTCCTGCTTGAGCGGAGATCTGTCCAGAAGAATTGGAAGAAGACCAACACTCATAATCATGACGCTTCCTTTGCTTGTGTCTTTTATAGTGTTAGCATTTACGAAGGAAATCTGGCTGATGTTTCTAGCTAGAATTCTAGGCGGAATAACTAACGGAGGAATGTTCACGTTACTACCGATATATTTCGGAGAAATAGCCGATCCGAGAAGCAGAGGAATACTTGGTGCTGCTTTCAACCTCTTCCTCAATGTCGGACTACTGTTTTCTCTTTGCATTGGGCCATATACTACTTATAAGATGTTCAATCTTATATTAATGTTTTGCGTATTAGTTTATGCAATCCTCATCATGTTGATCATTCCCGAATCACCCTATTATTTAGTGGAAAAGGATCTCGATGAAGCTGAGAAGGCACTGAAGAAAATAAGGGGACTGGAAGATGTAAAACAAGAACTCAAACAAATCCAGCAATATATAGAGCTCCAGGCTGGAGAGAAGGGTTCATTTTCAGAAATAATCAACAGTAAAACAGCCAGAAAAAGTCTAATAATCGGAATTGGGCTGTCGTGTTTCCAACAGACTTCCGGCATCAGCGTCATCATGGGTTTTGGTCAGATGATCTTCGAGGAGGTGGATGGTTTCCTCCCTAGTGATTTAAGTCTTGTAGTTCTCGGTTTATCACAAGTCGTATTTGGACTAGTAGCTCCAATTTTCACTGACAGGTTCGCGAGGAAGAGCCTGCTTATTTCGTCGTATTGTGGGATTGCGATATCTCTGATTATTTTTGGACTATATTTCATCTTCAAACAACTTGGAATTTCAGTAGATGGTATATCATGGCTCCCTTTGGTCTCTATGACCTTTTTTATGTTCGCTTTTGGAATAGGTGCGGGAGCAATCACATTCATAGTAGTCGGAGAAATATTCCCTTCGAATGTGAAAGGAATAGGAACATCGATTGCCAATATTTTGGCATCAATAACGGGATTAATACTTGCAAATGTATATACTTCGCTGAAGGAAGGGATAGGTACTGGATTCACATTCTGGATCTTAGGATCACTCGGAATTTTAGCAGCAATTTTTTCTGCCGTTTGTGTTGTTGAGACTAGAGGAAAGACTTTGAAAGAGATACAAGAAATACTGAATAGATCTGAATCTGAAAAAAGCCAATCAATTGAGTTATGAAAAATGAATGAGAATCTCGAGCTCTGTTTCAGTATTTGTTATTATTAAGTATTTAATTTTATATATCATGGAAACTGAAGATTTCAATCAATGTTCATTGTTTTCAATAAATATTTTTATAAAAATTATTTCTCTTTTATATAACTTCGAAGTCAAACATTGAATAACTTCTTTTACAGGATTATGATAGATTTTTGTAGTTATTTATTCGCATTTATGATTGAATAACTATGATAATTTGAAGAAGAATTTGTCACAAATTCCATATATCAATACTAGCGATTCCCAATTTCAATATTTCCTGAAAATTTTGAGCCATTTTAGTTGCTTGAGGAGTAAATTTTCGATTTCTGTGAAACGAAGATAAATTCACGAAGCATTGATATTCTCTGATCGTTATGACCCCAATATAAATGGTGAAAATTAGTAGATTGAATGTATTTTCGGAAATTGGCGATCTATCGAAACAAACAATAGGCGAGATCATAATATTGCAACTTCGGTTCGAATGTGTGTGTAGTTGAAATATACTGATGGGATATTATGTATGTATAGCTTTTTTTTTGGAAAAATTATGTAATATTCGAATAAATGGGACACTTAATCCATCCAATATAGCGACACAATCAAACAACAGAGTTTTGGCGGCTTCTTGTGACGTAATGAGTATCTAGGCTCTGATTAGCAAATCAACCAGAGTTCTGTTCAGAAATCCGTTAAGTATGCGGTGATTGGTCAATACTGGTTATGTCACACCCAGCCGGGATTTCTGCAATATTCAAACATTATTTCGGAAAAAAAATCAAAATAAATACTCAATATCTTTTCTCATAACGGTACGGTATCGAGGCTATTGGGGCTTTTCAAATCAAGGTCAATGAAATTATCCTCTAGGTAAGTTGAGAGACATTTCAATTTTAAGTACATGTATCCTAAATTTGAAGTTGGCAATATCTGATGGGGATGAAGCATTCATCTTGTAGGTATATAGTTTAATTTACCTAATGGCAGATAAATTGAAGATTACTGGCAATAATACTATATACAACGACCGCTACGGGGTCTTATTTTTCAGTATCCTAACGTGCCATTTACGATTTCAAACGGTAGGCGGGATTTATCTGTCAATCTGTAGTTTGATTCTATGCCTCCTATTACTGTAAGTGTTTGTAATGTTTGTACTGATGAAAGAGTACCATAAGGAGTTCAGTGTACAACTCGGGTTATTTATCGATTGTGAAACTTTTTTATTTGGATATATTGAAAATTTTCAAATTTCAGTAAGAGAAATACCCGGCATAGAAGGTTTTTCTTCATTGAAGGAAAACCACGATATGGTAAAACCTTGATATCTTCTTCTAAAATCTAGATAAATTCGATCATAGGTTCGGGGAAATTTTTCCACTATTCTCTGACATTATGAATCAATTGGAACTTTGAATATAAAAGTGTCATCATCATTTGCAACACATGATTATTGAACTCTGAACTTCTGTTGATATTCTTAGGTAGAATACTTCCAATAGCCATCAATTCTTAATTCACTCCTGAAATCTAGCTTAATGATTATTTTTTTTTGCATTTCTCGAATTTCCAATTCGTCCAATGAAGATTCGTACAATTCAAAAATCTTGTCTTCTCCTATTTCCTCCATAAAAATCACAAACACAAAAAGACTACTTTATAGGGGCTTCGCCGTCGACCGTGATTCTTTTCTATCCTCGTCAACGCGAGAACAGATCCGAAAGGAAATATCAAATATTTATTCGGCAAGTATTCGGAGCCAGTTTCCGGAAGGACGGTACGAAGCACTCGAAGTCGTTTTCATATTTGAACATTTCTCGTAGGGGTGAAGAGGCAGATTCGCGAGAGACTGGGTCTGTAGTCCGACCATTTTTGCGATTTGTTTGTATCGGATCTAATCATATTTCCGTAATATCCGCGAGGGGAATATAAGAAGTAGGATGCGGAAGTCGAAACTGAATACCTTTCATAAAACATTCACATCCTTATCGTTCGACGAGTATTAATAAAGTACATGGATGCACTCGGGGATCAAAAATAAAAGTGTCTCTTTCCGGGATCTTTTTCAGACTATATATCTGAAGAATTCAATCCATAATGCTGATCGTCTGTTCGATTCAGCTGTCCAGAAATAATTGAAATTTTTCGAACAAACTCACCATTTCTCTGTGGATGGTTTTTCTCAATGCTCTTATATTCGACTCACCTGAAACAAAAGAATATTATTGAAGAAATACATAGTTGATATTTTGTGCTTTGTCTAGCGGGTTATCGCTAGTGTTATTCTGCCTTCCTTTGAATTCATTGCAGATTTGTTACATTGTCTTGTTCTTTTTATCTAATTTTCTCATGCGTTGTTTGAATATTATGTATAATTTTTTGTTTGTTTTTTTGTAAATCGGTTTTTACACTTCAATATCACATTATTCGAGTTGGCACATATTTTCTTTGAATGGTATTTTTTCATAGAAGAACAATTATGTATTATTGACTGGTGTGTAGTAAATGAAATTTAAAGATAGAAGTATACGACAACTATTCATTCGATCAAATTCATTCCAATAACTTCTCATCAAAATTTGGATTGCTCACGAATCACCTTTGTATGAGTTCAATAATGGGCGAAATTTCCCAAAAGCTTCTGTAGATATAGGTAGCCATCTGAAAATTTTTTCTCATTGATTCCAAGGATATACGTGAAAAACGTTATTTTTAGTGTAGCAATAATCAGCGACGGACAAGTTAATTAACCGCTTCTATCAAATGCTCGGTAATGGATGTACTTTCATAATACATTCCTTTCATTGCCCCCTCGTTTTCAACTCCGCCGTTAACACTGAAGTTGCCTTCTCATGTAACTACTCCATTTCTGGTTTTTATCGGAATAACGAAACCGCACCGGGACAAAAGGGTCATGAACAATTACTCCCTCATATCCTATATTGCCAACGATGCAGTAATGTGCGGCAAACTTGTTTTCTGCCCGGGAACGACAATAGATGTATTTCCCGAATAGCCCATTTTCATTCGGGGATTCGAGGGGCCGTTCAGGTATAAAACGGTACTGGTATTTCCAACCGCGAACAGAAATTGTCACAGGAAGAAGGGAATATTTCCCATTGCTTATTTTCATACCATGGTCATTCACAAAAAAAAAATCCCAGACATTCACGCTGTAATCAGAAAACGGAATTTATGAAAAAAGAAGCACATAGTGTCCATATACAGGATATAACCAACTTTAAGTTGCAATCCTATCAGATATCAGTGACTGTACAGTGTACAGGCTGCTTATATCATAATAAAGCAGGATATATCGTGCTTTGTCTTCTTATATTTTTTCCAGCTTTTTGACACTTCCGGCAAAGAATTCTTATGGCTTTAAGGTTTCTTCATTCAAATGAAAGCGATAAGGGAATTTGGTGTTCGGAATGGAATTTTGTGTGATGTCTTCAATGAGGGTCTAATTATCTCTTGAAATGATATTTTGTTGATTGCTCAGCCTAATATGTGAGTGTGACGAAGAAGAGGAAACTATTGATCACTTGAAGAATAGTTGTTCTGAATATAAATTTGAGGATGGTTTCGAAGCTATTGATTCCGTTTCAGGTAATTTCTGAGATGAAATTTTGCGCTCAAATGGAGAATGGGTTGATCAAGCTACACGTGAAATTTTGTCCAGATCGCATGACCAGAACCATAGAAATCATAGAAAATTGTAACTTTCGAACGGAAATGCCTAGTGACTTGAAATTTTCACGATAGGTGTGGATCTCTAATGTCGTGATCACGTTTATCTATGAGCAAAATTAAACTAAGGGTTCCGTAAATATGGTCGTTTGAAATTTAGTTTTCACGATAATTTCGAAACTACAGATTCGATCGTGACGAAATATTGTATATTAATGGGGAATGATATATTTGAGTTACATTTCTCCAGATAGCATGACCAGAACCATAGAAACCGTAGAAAATCATTCAATGAGCCAAATTGGACTAGAGGTTCCGTGAATATGGCCGTTCAAAACATTTTGTTCCTGATAATTTCGAAACAACTAATTGGATTGGAATGAAATTTTACACCTAGCTGAAGAATAATGTATTCAAACTATGTGCGAAATTTTGTTCAGATCGCATCACCAAGACCATAGATAACGTAAAAAATTCTAGCGAATTATCGAAAAAAAATTGGTCAGCTGAAGCACTGACATGAAGTCTGGAGTTTCGCCTAAGCTTTTTGACAGCTGTCAAAAATTCCTTCAATTGATTTCTAAAACTGGGAAATGCGAATATACCTACAAGGTGGATGTACGAGCGCTCAAAAGCTCCTGACTTCACGGCATCTAATTTCGATATGAAGCGTTAACGAAAATGAAGAAGAAGCAGAAAATTTCCTTTTTGACAAGAAATAACCCTTCAATATTATACAGGTTTTTTCCAAATTAGGCGTGAACCTTGGAAGATATGTTAGTATAACTTATTTGATGTCGTTTGAGACATATTCATTGGTAACAAAAAATCAATAGTTCACGATTTATTTGAGTTCTTGTTATTTTTGAAACATTTCTCACTTTACTTCTTTTTTGTCAATTTTTTTGTACGTTGACCAAATTTGATTATAATTTTGGATTATTATTTTTATGTTTTGGGTAATTTGAAGAAAATAGTAGATGATCGGAAAATACATGCACGTGCGTAACTTGTGGAAAAAAAGACGAAGCAGCGAGAAGATTGAGAGTAAATTTCAGGCAGAAAGTAACAACTGAAGAGCACGTGCTTGTTTAAGCAATGGTGAAGGGTGGAGGTTATTTCGAACATAATTCATGAATAAATTATCCAATGAAATTTTGAGTTCAATTGCAAAAAAAAATATTTCTTTCGTTATTTTTCTTTCTTTGCTTATATACCCTCTCAAATCAAAATCTGTTCAAACGAAACTAGTACCTGCATTCCAACGAAAACTTTTCGAAAATGAAGGAGGAATTTCAGTTTTCAAGATAATTTTGTCATACATAAATTGTGAAAATTGAATGTTGCAGGCAAATTGATATCAGAAATTGACTATATTTTCTTCATATACCAACTTTCAAATCATACTAATTCAATATCAATATCTATTACAGCATAGTTTTGCTTTTTTCATATATATCATATTTTTTTCCGATGAAAATAATCCGAAATTATAATCAAACTTGGTCAACGTAGAAAAAATTGACAAAAAATGAAATAGGGTTAGAAATTGAAAAAAAAATGAACTCAAATATCTCGGAAACTGTTGATTTTTGGTTATCAATAAATATGGCTCAAACAACAGGAAATGAGTGATACCAACACCTCTTCCAAGTTTCAGTCCAATTTGGAAGTATGTGTTAGCTTATTCTGTGAATAAATTCATCATTTCATTTACACGGGTACAGTTTTTAATGGGGTTTTATCTGTGCTTCTGCATTATCCCAAGAAATGTATGGTACCCTTTTACTTTTCTCTGTTAATAATGAGCATCAACATACGCTTTATTGTTCGTTATTCAAAAGTTTCTATTGCTTTTACTAAAACAAATGTATAATATACTTCTCTTTATTACAAATTCGGTGCAATATTTTTTAGATTTTTACTCTTTTACTCTTTTTTGATTAGCTGCTTGGCTCGATGCACCTGTAAGTCAGCAATATTTTGCCACTTGCTATTTTATCGTCTACAATCTACAATGTAGTTGATTTCAAAATCATTAGAAAATGTATCGAATGAAATATTGTGTATATGGCTCTGACGACCGTAAAGTCGTGACATGAAGGAAAAATTATTTCAAAATATAGCAAAATCACCGACGTGGCTCGGCGTCCTCCATTAGCGTTATGTGAGCCGTGCATTTAAGGTGCCCATATTAACCATTACACGAAGTTGATAGTGCTCCAGAGGGCCCTTCAGATTGTATACGTAATCTCCCTCTTTTGCAAGGTTTAATGAATTTTTGAGGATTAAATAACCCACTTGGAAGTTTCTAATTTTGTTCTCCGATCTATCCGCTGTGAATATAATTCTAGTATAATGGGCGATTGCTGACTCTGCAAGGTATACCAAATAATCAGGCGTATCAAAAGGTAGGAGGTGTAAATATTTCGGTTAGGTTATAGAGAATAGTGGATACCGAGCTGGTGAAATGAGACATGGAGTTAAATAAACTGTTGAATAGACTAGAAAAACAAAGAAGAATACCTTAAATTAGATCGAAAGATATAAGAGAAATGTTCTTTAAAGGAAGGTCAAAAATGGAAGAATATGGCGCCGTAGTACTGCTTTATAGCTATTCCATGTTAAAAGAAAATTGAGTTTCTTGATATATTCAATTCAATCCGGTGATTCCATAAGTTCATAAAAATAAAACGGCTGTATTCACCGAAAGGTCATTTCAATACTCACAAACGAGCGCGCAAATGTGACTTTATGTAAGTGATCTTCGAATTTGTTTGTACTATGAATGGTTTTCACTCCTTCAGTGCGGAGATACGGTAGTTTGAAACCCTGTATATTATTAGAATACTGTTAACAGGAGTACTGTTCGATTCGGCCAGTTCACATTCGATTTACCTCAAACTGCATCAACAGGACAAAGTTACCTTTGTAATCTCGTCGAACCGAATCCGCATAAATCAATCAGAAACCTGAGACCCCTTCCTTAAACAATCTGCAAGTCCGTAATTCCACTCCGGATATCATTTTACGCTACTCGAAATTTCTCAATTAGAACACGGAACCATTTTCACAAACCAATTTGGACGTTTGTCCGGTGTTCTACACCTGTTTTGTCATCGGAAACCCTACATCGATCACTAAGTGGCACACATTACCTTCAAGGACCCTCTGAACGCCCATCGATCCCTCTGTATATTGGTATCGCCGATGTGAGAACAAATGGAGCAGATGCAGATGACAAGGGGGATCATCGACAGTGATAGAGATCTGCAGTGTCTCGGTCCTCGATAACGATGAAGGAAATCCGAGAATATGTCATCTGGCCGCACTAAGCCCACTGGCAGTATTGATACGTATTATTTCGAAAGAAGCTTAACTTCCATAACCATTGAACGTGTATTGTATAACAAAACCCGTCTCGTATGGATTGAATTTTCAATCTTCAAGTTTATTGAATTATAGGTATTTTGCAACCTTATCTCGTGTTTTATCTGTATGATATTCTCTGTTCAATAATTTCCCTTTAATTCGGTACATTCTTGGAAACCAGCGTTTCGAAGCGATTCACTGCTCGACGCTCACATACTGCTCGTCCAAGCAGACGTCAAACTGCTTCGGCGCTCTCTAACCCTTTCCACATCGTTCTCCCCCTCTCCGAGGTCACTGAGAGGTGGTCATATGGCGGCTCTCAGCGCGTCTCTTGATAAAGTCTACGTGTGGTTAATACCACTTTCCTTGTGAAGGCACCAAGCGGGAACACTTTGTTGAAAGAGGGATCTGTTCTATTGAAAATACATAACTGTCACACAAACGAAAATATTTTGGATGTCTTCATAATCTCTACTAATTACCAGAATCGTGCTACATTCTTTTCAAGCCTACTTATGAAGAAGTACCATGTATGAATAACATCAGGCAGAAATAGTTGAAACACACACATCACTTTCATTATGGCATTGGAAATTATTGTTTTTTCCCCACTTTGGGTTCAAGTTCTGAAAAAATCAATGAAATGGGTTTAAACTGCTGCAGATATGATAACGGGATTTTCCATAATGATAGAGCGTAGTGTTCGGAACAGAAACGATTGGAGTCGAACCAAATCTTAAACAGGACACAAAACGGAAAATCAAGAAAATGCCAGGAGAATGATGAACCATTCATCATGGATGAGAAATGCCTATTGAAACGAGATCTTTTTCAAGTCCAGGATTCAATATCGGTACAATTCCGAGAAAGATTCACGCTTTGTCAGGGGTTGCGAAAGGTTTCGGTTTCTCGAATTTATTGTCCCAGAGAGAACATCCTGAAGCAGCTGAATGAAAAAGCATCTTATCTGTCTTTGAAGTGTGGTTCGAATTCAGATCCATATGAGAATTTTAACGAATTCAAAATGTTTTAATTTGCGTTTTCTCGGACAATGAATTCTATAAAATGGATGCACTGAATATCATATAGGTACTAATCCTAAAATTATGTCCCTCAAACGGGTTATCACTGGCGGATCCAAGGGGGGGCACGTGCCCCCCCCTCAGACGGAATTTTTTTGTACTGTGGAGATTCCATCACATTACATAATCAGAAGAATTTTTTGCCTTCCACCCCTTCTGCCCCTCCAGAAAAAATCCTGTGCCCCCCCCAGAAAGAAATCCTGGATCCGCCCTTGCGGGTTATGTTATGAAATGAGTTTTGGGGATTCGAGAAGACTTTTTACTCGAAATGAATGGATGTGTTCGAACAAATAAAACCAAAAGAGTAATTTGAGAATTGGATTTTTCTACAAACTAGAATATTTTTATGATGAATCACATTGGAAGGTTAGGTTAGGTTAGGTTAGGTGATGGTAAAACTTTTCTGTACGTAAATAATTGGAGACCTCTGTACGCAAACTCAAAATAATCATCATGTTCATGAATCTTTCGCTCAATCGATTTTCGCGGGAGAAGCTGCGAAAAAGGAGAAATTTTCACACCGGAGTAGAAAAAAGAAATTGAATATCTACGGTTTTAATTATTTCCTTTTCACCCTCTGTTCGCAGTATCTTTGGGTACGGATAATACATTTCAATCGTGTTTTTCTTCGAGAGCGAACTCGTCGGTTTGATTAAAATTTTCCAGGCGTACTGTTATGACGACACGTGGGCATATGAGAGTTCATTACGGAACGCGGAAATCTGCTGCTGACGTCCACATCACTGGGAAGAATACGAGTAAGAGTATTCTTCAAATGTATTCGCTGAAATGAAAACATAAGTGGGTTGATTTCCATTTATTATCTCTGTTTGTCCTGGGCGGACAATGTTAGACTCAATGCAGTTGGCTGATTTGAATCTGAAAAGAATCCAGCGGGAGGTAGGGTTTGATGGTCTTTTCATCCGGAAATAGGATAAATCTGGAATTGTACATTGTCTGATGTATTCAATTACACGAAAGTGTAAGTTGAAAATCTGAAATTTTTTTCGCACCATGAGCATAAAAATTTACTTTTGCCGGTTGGAGACGGGTCAGCTTATATGTCAAGGAGGCGAATTACAATTGAATTACTTCATGCAAATATCCATGAGCTGCGTAAAAACTCCAGAATACCGAATTTCATTCCTTCTGAACAAACTCTGATTTAAGGGTTCGTGTCAGCGCAGTTTCGGAACTAACTCTCGAAGATGTGAAACTTATCCATCCATTCGATCTCGTAACATAGCGATCGGCAGGAAAAATGGAGAACATTAAAACTTTCTTTCGCATGTCAGGAAATCGTAGTTCGCGATCCCCTGCATCCCCATGTGTACATATTGGGGTATTAAGGGGAGATGATAGGTCTAATCAATTCCCTGTGACCCCTCGTTACTCCACATTATAACCAGATTGATCTCGTCGGAATTCGATATTGAACTATAATTTGAACGGGGGATTTAATCCGTTTGATAGTCAATATTATGGGGTGGCTGTGATTACGATAACGTTTAAGGTGCATGATTTGCGACTAGAAACGGCGGGGCTGAAGTGGATCGTGTATTTGTAATTATCAGCATTGGAAATCGTTGTGACGTTGCCGTTTAGTACACTAGTGCTATAAAACTACTCCTATTGAATTATATATTCATTATTCAACTACTTTTGAGCAATTAATAGTATCTGTAAACGAACACTGTGAGTTATGATAACTCACAACTATAACTCCCTGTCTCTGTGCTTCTGAACAAGCCGATTGGCCGAAAGGAAACAGTCCATTATTGGTATTGAGGGGAGGTCACTCGAAGAATTTTGACATTTTCTCAAATTAAGTTGATACCTAATTATT
Organism: Aphidecta obliterata; assembly: GCA_963966015.1. Classification (NCBI taxonomy): domain Eukaryota; kingdom Metazoa; phylum Arthropoda; class Insecta; order Coleoptera; family Coccinellidae; genus Aphidecta; species Aphidecta obliterata. The sequence continues at coordinate 19,774,625 of OZ014428.1, read as the reverse complement.
ATAGTGAATGTTTTAGTGAAAAAGATGAATTCAGATAGTGAAGATGAATCATTATGTACACCTTGAGAAAAAGACAATCAGCCAATGTTACCATACAGAATTTATTGCCCGAAAAATCCAAAAACAAATATGAAGGTGTATACAACAATTTTCAAGATTGGTGTAGCGGTAAGAATATATTAAGTCATCGTTTACAGATAATGTTCCTGTGGCATATTTAAGTGAACTTAGCACTAAATATAAAGCATCGCCCCTATGGACTTTCCACTTCATGTTAAGAAGCACAATCAACATAAATAATGCATTGTTATAGGTATCTACTAAGATTTGTGAATAAAATTCTTTTTCTCTCTTTGTATCTCAATATTTATTGTTATAGTCGGAGATAAAGTGTAGTATTCAACTTGCGGTAATGCAGGTCATAACTCACTTGATGAATTACATCACTCGCCTTCGGCTCGTGCTGCAAACTTCATCTACGTGAGTTATGACCTGCATTACCGCTCGTTGAATAATATACTGTTATCGCACAGAAAGTCCACTGAGAAATGTGTTTATTAGGATGAAATATGTCTTCTACAATTCTTAATTATCGCTTATGTATATGAATAATGCTCCTTGCAATTGGTGAAATAGTCTATCAGAAATCTTGAAACAATATTAGATTTACCAGGTTCCCGAGTATTTGTACGAAAAAGCATGGGTTACTGGCATCACAACTTCGTTAAATTTGATTTGCGATAACTTTTTCAATTCTTTTTGAAATTTCCACATATGATTCGGCTATGCTAGACCTTCTTCAGCTTGAATGTTCCTTTGAATTTGAAATATCTGATCCACCAGTGTCCAATTTATTCATGCGGATTCATTAACTTGAGGTATTCGGCAATCTCGTTAGGAATTTTCCTCAATATATTAATACCAATTGCTCGGACTTTCATTTTGGAAGTAGACAAATAATCGTACATGTAGAGTATTTGGAGATCGAAGAGGAGCTTATCTTTTATAAAAACTCTTGTGAACGCCCTTCAATAAGAAAATTTCACAACTTGTAGGTTCAGCAGAATAATCAAACCAGTGTCTTATTCAATGTCTTGGGTACTAATTCGTTGGAATTAATCTCTTATATACAGGAATTACATCGAAATGATCGAAAGGAGACGTATTTCATCGTATCCACCTACTTTCCACCCATGAATCGGTATATTTCACGATATTTTCATCCGAAATTCGAGTTGTATGATTTTGACAATCTGATGTTTGTGACAAATTATTTTATTTTATTTACATAAACTTCAAGAGAGGGAATCACATAATCACAAACCAGAACATCTGGGAAGCTGAATTTCCATATAACTTCTTTTATCTACTCCTATTAAATTATATATTCATTATTCAACTACTTTTGAGCAATTAATAGTATATGTAAACAAACACCGTGAGTTATAATAACTTACTGCTATAACGTTATAATAACTTACTGCTATAATGTGTAAATAAATAAATGAATAAAATAAATGAATAACTCCCTGTATCTGTGCTTCTGAACAAGCCGATTGGCCGAAAGGGAACAGTCTAGTCCAGTCCAGGTATCGAGGGGAAGTCACTTGAAAAATTTTGACGTTTTTCTCAATTTAAGTTGATACCTAATTATTATTGTGAATGTTTTGCTGAAAAAGATGAATTCAGATAGTGAAGATGAATTATTATGTAGGTACACCTTCAAAAAAAATTACGAAAAGCACTGCCGTGAAGGCAGGAGCTTTTGAGCGCTCGTACATGCACCTTGTAGGTAGATTCGCATTTTCCAGTTTCAGAAATCAATTGAAGGAATTTTCGACAGCTGTCAAAAAAATTCTGAAACTTGGGCGAAACTCCAGAATTCATGTCAGTGCTTCAGCTGATCAATTTTTTTTCGATAATTCGCTAGAATTTTCTACGGTATCTATGGTCTTGGTGGTGCGATCTGGACAAAATTTTGCACGTAGTTTGAATACATTATTACTCAGCAAGGTGCAGAATTTTATCCCAATCCGCTCAGTATTCTCGGAACTATCAGCAAAAAAATATTTTGAACGGCCATATTTACTGAACCCCTAGTCTAATTTTGCTCATTGATGAACATGACCGCGATATTCGCGATCCAAACCCACCCTGAGAATTTCAAGTTCCTAGGCCTTTCCGTTCGAAAGTTACAATTTTCTATGGATTCTATGGTTCTGGTCATGAGATCTGGACAAAATATTGTTTAAATATATCATTCTCGATTAAAATACAAAATTTCATCTCGATCGAATCCGTAGTTTCGAAATTATCGAGAAACCAACATTTCAAACGACCGTATTTACGGAACCCCTAGTATAATTTTGCTCATAGATGAAAGTGATCGCGACAATCGAGATCCACACCTATCCTGAAAATTTCAAGTCCCTAGGCCTTTCCGTTCGAAAGTTATGATTTTCTATGGTTCGAGTCATGTGATCCGGAGAAATGTAGCTTGAATATATCATTCTCCATAAGTATACAAAATTTCGTCACGATCGAATCTGTAGTTTTGAAATTATCAAGAAAACTAAATTTCAAACTACCATATTTACGGAACACCTTGTATAATTTTGCTCATAGATGAACGTAATCACGACATTCCAGATCCACACCTATCCTGAAAATTTCAAGTCCCTAGGGGGTTCCGTTCAAAAGTTACAATTTTCTATGGTTTCTATGGTTCTGGTCATGCGATCTGGACAAAATTTCACATGTAGCTCAAACACCTCATTCTCCATTTGAGTGCAAAGTTTCATCTCGATCAAATCTGTAGTTTCGAAGTAATCAGGAGAACAAAATTTTGAACGGCCATATTTACGGAACCCCTGGTGGAATTCTGCCCATTAACGAACTTGACCGCGGCATTTGGGATCTGAACCTACACTGAAAATTTCAAGTCTCTAGGTTGATCCGTTCGAGAGTTATCGTGCTGACGGCCGGACGGACGGACGGACGGACGGACGGTCGGACGGACAGACTCGAATTTTTTGACGGATTCGTCATCAGTGAGTCGAACATAGTCGATTGAGACCATTTTTGGCTCAAAATTCGAAAAATACAGACATCGTGACGAAATGATATAGCCCTCGTGTAAGTAGTACGAGCGCTCAATAAGACAATCAGTCAATGTTACAATACAGAATTTATTGCCCGAAAAAGCCCAAAACAAATATAAAGGTATATACAACAATTTTCAAGATTGGTGTAGCAGTAAGAATATTCATCGTTCACAGAGAATGTTCTTTTGGCATATGTTAGTGAACTTATAAATATTGACTTTCTACTCCGTGCTATGAAGCATACTCAACATAAATACTGCATTATTATGGATAACTATTAATATTTTTGAATGAAGTTTTTTCCCTGTACTTGTATCTTAGTATTTATTGTTATAGTCGTAGATGAAGTATAGTATTCAACTTGTAATGGTCATAACCCACTTGATGAATTAGAGCACTCTCCTTCGGCTCGTGCGTTATGAACTACATTAACGCTCGTTAAATAATATACTATTATCGATGCCCATATTTAGACACGAAAGTTTTGCAGAATATGGCACATAGTTTATGAGATGCCCAAGTTTCTGTGAATATTTTGTTTTTTTCGGTGATACACGATTCTCACAAAATATCACAGGAATCTTTGTGTCGGTTCTCATAACAAAATACAAAGTTTCAATTCGATATTTTCAATTCCTCTGCTGAGTACTCCTAGAAATTTTTTTCATTGGTACCAGTTTTGGGTCATAAATCGCTCCGAAGTTTTATCCCTATTTTAACAAGTTATGATACAAAACTTCGATATCTGAATTATAGATATCGCAATAATTGACCACTCATCAAGTGCTATAAGTCAGTTTCGTACTTTCTTCTGATTCCATCCTTTTATAATCAAAGTAGGGAAATAATACTTCCTTTGCGGTCGGCTTAGGAGCCCCATCAATTCCTGCTTAACCGATATCTTCACTCCAAGATTAATCTCCACTACGTTCCGGACGCTCGAACCGAATCGAGCGCGAGTATTCATCACCAACTTCACGATCGAATAATACAAACTCGGGCGTGAATAATGAAGGAGAAGTTCGGATTTGCTACAAGAAAAATGAATTAGCTCAGGACGTCGGGCGTTGCGCCGAACTTTAGCCAGATTTATTATTTTGGAATAATGCGGTTTTTGTTCGGTCGGGCGTTGTTTTACTGCGCGGAATTCTCCCTCATTCTTCGCCGGTGTTTATTGTTTTTTAATCGGAAATCGATGGCGGAATTGCTATTCAAAACGATGCCCAGTTCGATTTTCATTCATAGGGAACGGCTCGTCGACGACGGGCGCGATCGCAGAAAAGCAATTTCGAGCTGGTGCTTATGATGTTCCTCAACAGATATTTCGAACATTAAATTCAGTGTCAGCACTCGAGAGAGTTTACTTGCTTTTGTTTTCGATCACTGCCGCGGCTCCATTATATGAACTGTATGAAGATCGTGCTAGAAAATGCAAGAAAAATAGCTCGAAAGTTATGAGAGGATAATAAATACTTGAGATGCACGATGAAAGTTGCGACGAAGTAGCAAAAAATGATACTATGCACTGAAATATTTTCCTTCGACTTCCGAGATATTCTTTACCGATGACACTTGTGGTCGTGGAAAAAACTTATTCCCATAGTAGCGCATTAATTACAATCAATGGTCCAATATCAGATTGTTTAATTGAAAGAAGTTGTCACGGGTTGTCCTATGAATATGTATTTTGTTTCTAATATGAAATTTCCTACCTCCGACTAAACTGTCGATCAAGGTTTGGGTGCCTAAACCTCCCTCGCATTCAATTATATCTCGACGACACGACGCGAGACTCCATCGTGCCTCATCCGAATATCAACAAGTATCCCCAAATTTATTCCTAAACCAAATAACATGGATCATGCCTCGCCGAATATTCATCCCCCGGGCAGTTCACCCAAGTTTCTGTTTGAACAAGGCGACAAATAGCGCCGCACCGGGGTTGCCGCCGCAAGGTCGCGGAGCAACGGAGAAAACACGCAGGATGTTCGCGGAATACGCAATGAAAGTTGTAATAATTGTTATTGAAATGTTGGACGCTCGCAGCGAGCCCGGCGGCGACCGGAGCAACCGCGGAATAACTCTGATTTTATGTGATGAACATTCGAAATGGAACAAGTTTGGCCGGGGGTGGTGCCGACCGACTTTTCATTCCGACGTTGTTGCTACGCTTGTTGATAGCGCCAAATTGAGCGGAAATTTGGAATCCGAGGGAGAATGGACGTAGGTGAATTTTCTCGGAATTCAATGCCGTATATTGAAGTCGTGCGTTGCCAGCATAATGGCGTTAGGTTTGTTTCCATATAACATAAAAAAGTTGGAAAGCACTGTTGTGAAAACCGGAGCTTCTGCTCGCTTGTTCGATTTATTCGCCGGAGCAGTCACCCATCCAGGTACTTCGAAATAAGCGACAATACCAAACCAGACGTCAATGTGACAAATATTCTCATGAACTACAGGAGATATCACTGGAATCACAGAATTATTATCAAATTTCTCAACACCAGAGCAGAAAAACACGATTTTCTTCCTACGTGGAATAGCTTAGGAGTTTTCAAATAACTCATTTTATGGACGCCCCCAAATGTAAGCAAAATTTCAGCAGGATATGGCGAATAGTTTCTAAGACTAATTTTTTTCAATTCTTCTAGTAGTGCGATACTTCACCTCACAAATAACTATAAATGCATGTTCGATGTACTGAAACAATTATTCCGAAGAACAACACAGCTGTTCGTTTCAAAGCATGGCGTCCCTCAAGTACAATTTAATCCCCCCTACAATTGGCTCCAAAAGCCAAAACAGAATTAGTATAATGTTCTCGAGGGTTTACATGGATTGATTTCATCCTGCGTATCATTATATCTTCGACATAATATTGTCCAGCACAATTTTTCTTCGGATTAATTGCTTCAGTTCATGCATTGAATTAGATAATCTGCCAAGTATTCTAGATAACTATGAAGTTTCAATTCGATCGAATCTGTATTTTTCTAAAATTTGAGGAACAAAATTTAAATGGCTATATCACGAACCCCTTTCGGTGGATTTCGCCCATTGAAAAAAGCATTCAGACCTCGACGGTCCCTGCAATTTTGAAAACTCTAGGCCTCTTTTTTCGAAAGTTATCTGGTTTACGGCCGAAAAAAGGCGGACGGATAGAATTCGACCACGAATTCTTCTCCTGTGAGTTCAGAATTGGAAAATTGCAGACATTTTGGCGAAACGGGCTGGTTTTTAAAACAAATAAGATCTGTTTCACCTTTTAGTGTTAAAATCAATTTAGTGTTCTTCTTTTCATATCTCGCAAAAGAAGGCGCTCTAGTTCTCCATAACCTATAAACACGTTAAATTGAAATTGAATACCACTTCCAGTGTTATAGATTCAGTAATAGGACTATGGAAGGGACTATCAACTAAGCGATATTTCGAAAAAAAAAATAGATATTAAAAATTACGAAAAGCACTGCCGTGAAGGCAGGAGCTTTTGAGCGCTCGTACATGCACCTTGTCGGTAAATTCGCATTTTCCAGTTTTGGAAACCAATTGAGGAATTTTTGACAGCTGTCAAAAAAATTTTCAAACTGAGGCGATAATCCAGACTTCAAGTCAGTGCTTAGGTGACCAATTTTTTTTCGATAATTCGCTAAAATTTTCTACGGTATCTATGGTCTTGGTGATGCGATCTGGACAAAATTTCGCACGTAGTTTGAATACCTTATTCCTCAGCTAGGTGCAAAATTTCATTCCAATCAAATCGGTAGTTTCGAAATTATCAGGAACAGAATACTTTGAACGGCCATATTTACGGAACCCCTAGTCTAATTTTGCTCATTGATGAACGTGACCGTGTATTTCGCGATCCAAACCCACCCTGAAAATTTCGAGTTCCTAGGCCTTTTCCTTCGGAAGTTATAATTTTCTATGGTTTCTATGGTTCTGGTCATGCGATCTGGACAAAATGTTGCTTTAATATGTCATTCTCGTTTAAAATACAAAATTTTATCTCGATCGAATCCGTAATTTCGAAATTATCGAGAAAACAAAATTTCAAACGACCGTATTTACGGAACCCCTAGTATAATTCTGCTCATTGATAAACGTGAACGCCACATTTCAGATCTACACCTATCCTGAAAATTTCGAGTCCCTAGGCCTTTCCGTTCGAAAGTTATGATTTTCTATGGTTTCTATGGTTCTGGTCATGCGATCTAGAGAAATGTAGCTTGAATATATCATTCTTCATAAGTATACAAAATTTCGATCGAATCTGTAGTTTGGAAATTATCAAGAAAACTAAATTTCAAACGACCATATTTACAGAACCCCTAGTATAATTTTCCTCACAGATGAAAGTGATAACGACAATCGAGATCCACACCTATTCTGAAAATTTCAAGTCCCTAGGCGTTTCTGTTCAAAAGTTACAATTTTCTATGGTTTCTATGGTTCTGGTGATGGGAGCTGAACAAAATTTTGCATGTAGCTTGAACACCTCATTTTTCATCAGAGTGCAAAATTTCATCTTGATCGAATCTGAAAAAAATTCGAAAAATACAGACATCGTGACGAAATGATATAGCCCTCGTGTAAGTAGTACGAGCGCTCAAAAAGGTTCTACTATTTCTACATTACCTATTTCAAAATATTCTTAGCGCCATAAGATAATTGCGGAACTAAATCTTAAAAAAAATATGAAAGGACTGCTGTGAAGTCAGGAGCTTCTGAGCGCTCGTACATCCATCTTGTAGGTAGATTCGCATTTTCCAGTTTAAGAAATCAATTGAAGGAATTTTCGACATCTGTCAAAAAATTCTCGAACTTAGGCGAAACTCCAGACTTCATGTCAGTGCTTCAGCTGACCAATTTTTTTTTTTGATTATTCGCTAGAATTTTATACGGTATCTATGGTCTTGGTGATGCGATCTGTACAAAATTCCGCACGTAGTTTGAATAAATTATTCGTCAGCTAGGTTTTCAAGTTCCTAGGCCTTTTCCTTAGGAAGTTATAATTTTCTATGGTTTCTATGGTTCTGGTCATGCGATCTGGACAAAATGTTGCTTTAATATATCATTCTCGATTAACATACAAAATTTTATCTCGATCGAATCCGTAGTTTCGAAATTATCGAGAAAACTGAATTTCAAACGACAGTATTTAAGGAACCCCTAGTATAATTCTGCTCATTGATGAACGTGAACGCGACATTTCAGACCCACACCAAAAATTTCAAGTCCCAAGGCCTTTCCGTTCGAAAGTTATGATTTTCCATGGTTTCTATGGTTCTGGTCATGCGATCTGGAGAAATGTAGCTTGAATATATCATTCTACATTAGTATACAAAATTTCCTCACGATCGAAGCTGTAGTTTTGAAATTATCAAGAAAACTAAATTTCAAACGACCATATTTACGATAACTCTCGAACGAAACGACCCAGAAATTTGAAATTTTCAGGGTAGGTTCAAATCTCGAATGGCGCGGTTGAGATTATTATTAGGTAGAATTCGCCTGAGGGTTCCGTGAATATGGCCGTTCGAAATTTTGTTTTTCTGATTACTTCGAAACTACCGATTCGATCGCGATAAAATTTTGCACTCAGATGGAGAATGAAGTGTTCAAGCTACAAGCAACATTTTGTTCAGATCGTGCGACCAGAATCATAGGAATTATGAAAACTATAACTTTCGAACGGAAAGTCCTAGATATTTGAAATTTCCAGGATAGGTGTGGATCTCGAATGTCGTGGTCACGTTCATCAATGTGATCAGAATTAGACTAGGGGTTCTGTAAATATGGTCGTTTAAAATTTTTTTTTTTTGTAATTTCAAAACTACGGATTCGATCGGGACGAAATTTTGTATTTCAATGGAGAATGATAAATTCAAGCTACATTTCTGCCAGATCGCATAATCTGAATCATTTCAAATTCCCACTAGTTATTAAATAGAAAATCTGTATGTTTCTGAAACAACTGATTCGGCATAATTGACAAAGAGCTGCTGTCATTTTTTTCTTTTCTACCTACAAGGTGGATGAACGAGCGCTCACAAGCTCCTGACTTCAGGTGTTTTGTCCTCGAACGATTTGGAAGGTTTATTTTTGGAATTGAAAACCTATAACAGTCTTCAAAGGAGTTTCGTTTATGAATACTGTGGTCGTGCTGAAATGAAACGCGTCGTCACCATGATCGTCGGTTCGGCTTCCTTTGATGTTAATCGCCAGTGATCGGGTAAGATCGGAAAGGCATTAGGCCTGAAAACCTTGCCGATCGGCAAAATGGGCTCTAGTTCTGGCTTAACTTTCGACACGGTTTTCAGAAAGTAGCTAGTTTCCAATTTCGCAAAAAATCAATATAAACTATTATAACAATGGCGGTTTATTCATAAAATTCCTCAAAGTTTTGACTAGAGTATTGTTTGAAAATCATAGGCGGAATGAAATAGACTCCAACATGTATGGTAGTACTCTTTGTACTGATTCCCAATCAACAAGAAAAACCCTAATGTGAGGATATCGTCGGTGAAAGAGCCACTTACGGAATGACGTCGATAAATAGCCTTTTTCTATACGCAATAAATTCTCCTTTTAGCAACATTTCCTGATAAACAAAACTTTAATACCGCTGGGAAATTCTGTCGGGCAGAAAAAATGGAAAAAAGATCCTCGAAAACAACAACAACTGGGACGCTACTTAGTCCGGCCGATGTATTCATTATCGTCCATTGTGTACGTGACATCCGAGAGTGAGGGCGAGGCAACTTTGGAAAACAGATAACTCAGGCTTTTAGTCATCCTTATACTCGGAAGGAACAGGGTAGAAGTGAATAACTTCGTGTCACGTTCCCAAGGTAAATCACGGGACTGCCGATACTCGTGTAAATCGAACTGGACTGACGAATATCCCGCCTTTTGTCTTACCTCTGGGTGAAATACAATGATTGCTAGTACACAATGTACCACATTTTATTTCCAGAAAAATAACGACTTTAACGTATTCATTATTCAAGTCGAAACTCTGGGAACATTTAAATATATTCTTTCTTTATGCAAATTCGAACTTAATCTAATTGAGTAATTATTCACAGAAACTTCAAGAATTAATGAATTAATCATCATTACTTGAATGTAAGAGTTGCCTAGTGGAATGCGACCTAATAAACTATTAAGCTGGATGATGTATATCTCAAGTTATACGGGTTGTCCCAGAAAAAAAGGGGTTGGATACACAGGTTTTGTATGGCTCAAAATTTATTTTAAACTCAAATATTGAAGGAATTTCTAGGGGAACCAGCTATTTGTTTCAAAATTCGCAAACGAGCATGGTGTACGGGAGACTCTTCTTCAGAGTCCCATACGGAAACAAAGGAAAATCGGCGTGAAATAGGTGTTTTAAAAGCACTCTTTCTCATCAATTTTCAGAATGATCAATTTCAATTCAATTAATAATTTTTATTTTCGTTAATTTTTTTTGATATTGGAGTGATGTGGCCACTACATGAAGAAATTCCATATTAACTCAGTATTCACCTTTCAACTTAGTCTACGATTTTCACTAATTGAGAGTTCAACGAAATCAATGCACGAGTTTCGCCATTACCATGGCTGCATTAGGTGATGATATATACTAAGCATATTGTTGCACTTGTTCGGAATAATTACACACTTCCTAATGAAATTGAGGGGGTAAAAAAAATTTTGTTTTAGTTGTGAAAGGGCTTCTTTCAATATATTTCCGCTTATTCTGTACCGGTGAAATGGGGTGGATGGAAACAGTGTGGTGAATAGAAACAAAAAGTTAGAAAATTTTGTTATAATTCCGTACTCTGATACCATATTATTTCTGGAGGAACAATGAACGCCAAGCGATTTCCAAGCGCGTAAAACGAACTATACGAAAACCATAGTTTCAAACAGTAGGTAACACTGCCCAACTGAGAACTAGATTCAGTTGTTCATTCTGTGAATTTTTGGTACGGAATTAATTTTGGTTGGTAGGTGTTGAAAAATATAGGTTTCCATGTCAATTTTTCTGTTAGTTGTAGTAAAAAGCATAGTGTCCATGTGAGTACAATTATTTTTCGTGATATAAATGCCAGTAAAGTAGAAAATTAGTTGTTAGCGAACTTTGACTAATTTGAGGTTAGATTGAGGTCAATAGAAAAACTCGTTTTCATCGTATATCGTATATGTCATCACCTGATGAAGCCATGGCAATGGCGAAACACATGTATGGTTTTGTAGAATTCTCGAGTAGTGAAAATCGTAGGCTTGGTTAATTAGTGAATATTAAGTTGATTTTCGAACGCATAAAACCTCAAATGTGGCTTCTTGTGAGTTAAAGACCGACAAGTTCAAATATTATATTGGAAGAGTAATTTCTTGTGGAAATGAAGACATTGAGGCAAGCTTCCTCAGATCAAAACGATTCTGATGTATCCGGATGTTCCAGATGTTTGTTTGATTAACATTAATCAAAACATTGACCAGGCATTAGTTTCTAAGTATACAAGAGAAACTCTGACATTTGATATGGATATAATTTAAGAAACACATGTTGCAGAGTGGGTAGTTTTTAGGTAGTTTTCAGGAAATGAAATGATTTCATTTTGCACTCACATTTTCTGAACGGGGATCTATTGTATTTAGTGTGGCCGGACTTTTTTTCGAAATATGGATATTGAACTATTTTCCTTTCAAGAGATATAAGCATTCGAACATCAGAATGTGTTTCTATTCGCCCCATTTTACGGTAAACCAATCTAAAACCAATCGCTACGTTAATACGGGAAGACAGAGTTTTGTTGAAGTTTTTATGTGTGCTTTTGTACCACAGAAATTGTTCCTCCTTTCGAATTCCTCTGCCTATATTGAGTTTTCTCATATAGGCTATACTGTTTGACATTCAAAACTTTTGTATTGCTCTTACTCAAAATAATATAAAAATAAGTATAGATATTATGTATATCTTTCTTTTGAACTTTTGTTTTTCTTTACAATACACATAAACTGATGATACTGATGCTGGTATATGCTATTAACGAAAGACCATAGCAGCATTTCCCATTATCATTAATCGAACTATAGTTACCTCACACGTCCTCCCAATAACGTCCCACTTTCCTCTTCTACAGTTAGTTTGCGGTTCACCGCCATCTATATGTTTGCAAACTAGGAATTGTCACAGGAACGTGATACAATTATTAAGATGGTGCTACTAGGCCACGGCCTGCGAGATAACAGTTCCTTAACTTATGGCGTAAAAGAGCTCGGAGGCTCCGGAGATCGAGCGCAAGGTCTTCCGGAGTATAGCGGAGGGTCAGGAAGAACCCTAAATCGAAAGTTATGTCTGGAGATTAAGGGGGAAATATCTTCGTGGAACAACCGTCGGACGGTAAAGATAAATCTGGTTGGGGACGGTTTTTATTCGTGGGACGATGATTAGAAGATCTCGAGTTTTTCGATCGGTAGAAAGCTTTTTTGCCGGTAATGAGTGCGATTTTGGTTTATTATTTTCGATAACTCTTGAAATCTTCATAGGTGATATGATATTTTAAAAATTTCGAGGGTTAAATCCTCCGGAATTTGGAATAGAATTAAGAAAAAATAACCGTCCGATTCGGTCAATTTCTGGCAATTTTCACATTTCCACACTTTGACATGATCAAATCCTCAAGACCAACAACAACAAAATTTAAATCGATTGCTATCTTTCCTGCACAGAAAGCGATAAAAATTACTTCCACTTCCTGGTATTTGTATTTCCATATCACTGAGTTCAATTCATCATACCTATATCCAAAATTCACGAAATAATAAATACTGTTGTTATGAGAGATCTCTAGAAGTCATCTGAAATTCAGCCAAGCGACAGAAAACAACCTCCGGAATTTCGTAGAAAGCCTTTGAAATTCACAACATGAATATATCTTCATTTACACTCAACATATAATACATTTTTGTGTATTTCTATATCTTGAGGTTCTTTGAATCAGGCCTGCAAAATCATCGTGGCAATATTGAATATACGCTTTATTTCATACTTTGGAGAATCGGGAGATCTATTGGAACCTAAGTAAAAACGTTCCCGAATCCTTCAGTAAGTTGTTTTATTCGTGAATTATTTTGTCGACTTCCATAGAAGATATAACATAAATTTCTGCTTCACATGTTCATGTATTGTTTTCTTTCCAGGCGAAATTTGTAGAGGCTGACTCGAAAATCGTTTGAGTTCATGAATAAGATAGAGGAGTCCATAATAGCGGTAGGTACAATCAATAATAGAGATAATATTTTCGGTCATTATGATCATGGATTTCTGAGTAGAATGTTATTTCCTCATAAAGTATGAATAATGGGAGAATGTTTGAAACTGTTATTTGAGATATCCACAACAGTTATTGTATTCAGTATATCGATTGACCAATAAATATTCTCGATGAAAACCTGACACATCAATTGTCTTATAGGAATGATTCATTTCACAAGCCTTTGAGAAGAAATTAACGAGCATCCAATGTAGAACAAGGTCAAAGAAGACAATGAGCTTGCGAGCTTATGTCTTGGGTTTCAACATGCTCAGGTCACAAATTTCGAACATAAACTCTCACAGAAATCCTATTCATTTCGTTGAAATTTCAGTCAGTAATAGTCCATTAGCTTCAGTACAAGCTTTTGGTAAGCTCAAAAAGATGCTGCAGTAATAGTGTAGTTTCTGTACCCACAGTGTGACACTATTTTTCACTGGATGTACCTTGAATCTTAAACGTACAGAATAAAAATGTTGAAAAGTATTATAGTATGGGGGACGCTAACGCTTATAGTCTGTACTAGGGCCTTTCTCCACTGATTACAGTCCACCCGTGGCCTCTAATTGGTAATTGGAGGATCCTTGTAACATGAATCGTATTGAGGATTTCCGGCATAAAAATAAGAAACTGGCGTCAATTTCCGACGCCCAAATTCATCATGGTAATTGCCGAAATTTTTCCGCCTGGTCAATTAGCGCGGCCAGCTCCCCTGCGCGTTTCGACCAACCTTCCCGATTTTTCGTGAGCCTGTCGATGACAGGGATGAAATAACCCACCCCGGGATCCGGTACCGGACGAATCCCGACCGTGTATCATCCCGTCGGCCGGCGGATCTTCGACTCGCTTTGTGCTTCGCGTTTCTGTTTCTGAGTTCAAAAGCGAGCCACCCCCCTTTAGACAATCGAACCGGCGAAATTGTTTTGCGAAGAAACGCACCCCCAAATTGACCCTTTCACATATATAAATTTCCTGTTGTTCGTTGCAGGATACGCGCGCGGAAGATTAGCTCGCTCGGGGGCAATTTATCATAATCGAGTTCTCGGATATCGATGCCCGAGGAATATTGTTTCGGATCTTTGTGCGCGAGTTCGGCGGTGTTCTGTGACTCGTGCAAGAAGCTTTGCCTTCACATGAACCAATTTTCATGGTCGAGATCTCCGATTTTCAATGGAGGTAGTCGTTCATCGGAATATTTTTCGGATTGAATTAACGGAACCGCAAGAGGGACATGTCTTGCGCTAGAAGGTTAATCGATTCTCCGCAAAAATTCAATTAAAAGAGGAGAGAACGTTTTACTTTGTGCTTATCTGCCAGCTAAGTTATTTTTTTTTCAGTTCCAGATTCGTAGTCTTGGGCCTTCAAGTTCTTCAAGGACACCTGACTATTGGCCCCTTGAACTTGAGGAACCAATGAAAATAAATGAAAGAGTATTCATCATGGAATCATGGAATTCGAAACGCATCTTGATATTATGCTTCTCCCCGCAAAGCTCCAAAAATGCCGATAATTCGCGAGTTGAGAAATTGAATATCAATATCAGTTTCTATGGTTCTGGTCTTGCGATCTGGAGAAATTTTGAACATTGCTTGAACACGTCCATCTGAGTGCAAAATTTCATCTAGATCGAATCAGTAGTTTCGAAGTACTCCGGAGTTCAAAATTTCGAACGGCCATATTTACGGAACCCCTGGTCGAATTTGGCCCAATAACGAACTCAAGATTCGAACCGACCCTGAAAATTTCAAGTTTCTTGGTTGTTCCATTCGAGAGTTACCGTGTATACGGACGGACGGACAGACTCGAATTTTTCGACGGATTCATCATCATTGAGTCGAACCTTGTCGATTGAGACAACTTAATACGAAAATTACTGACATCGTGACGAAATGATATACCGCTCAAAAATGAAGGACGTTTCTATAAATGCTCAAAGAGGATTTAATCTTTTTTGAGCGCTCGTACTACTTACACGAGGGCTATATCATTTCGTCACGATGTCTGTATTTATCGAATTTTTAGCCGAAAATGACTATGTCAATCGACTATGTTCGACTCACTGATGACGAATCCGTCGGAAAATTCGAGTCAGTCCGTCCGGCCGTCCGTCCGTAAGCACGATAACTCTCGAACGGAACAAAAAAGAGACTTGAAATTTTCAGTGTGGGTTCAGTTTCCGAATGCCTCAGTTGAGTTCGTTAATGGGCCAAATTCCACCAGGGGTTCCGTAAATATGGCCGTTCAAAGTTTTGTTTCCCTGATCACTTGAAAACTACAGATTTGATCGAAATGAAATTTTGCACTCAAATGGAAAATGAGGTGTTCAAGCTACATGTGAAATTTTGTCCAGATCGCATGACCAGAACCATAGAAACCATAGAAAATTTTAACTTTTGAACGGAAACGCCTAGGGAGTTGAAATTTTCAGGATAGGTGTGGATCTCGAATGTCGCGATCACGTTCATCTATGAGCAACATTATCTAAGGGGTTCCGTAAATATGGTCGTTTGAAATTTAGTTTTCTATTTCTTGATAATTTCAAAACTGATTCGATCGTGACGAAATTTTGTATACTAATGGAGAAATTTATATTCAAGCTACATTCCTCCAGATCACATTACCAGAACCATAGAAACCATAGAAAATCATAACTTTCGAACGGAAATGCCTAGGGACTTGAAATTTTCAAAATAGGTGTGGTCGGTGTGGATGGAATGTCGCGTTCACGTTTATCAATGAGCAGAATTATACTAGGGGTTCCGTAAATACGGTCGTTTGAAATTTTGTTTTCTCGATAATTTCGGAACTACGGATTCGATCGAGATGAAATTTTGTATTTTAATCGAGAATGATATATTAAAGCAATATTTTGTCCAAATCGCATAACCAGAACCATAGAAACCATAGAAAATTGTAACTTTTGAAGGGAAAGGCCTAGGAACTTGAAATTTTCAGGGTGAGTTTGAATCGCGAATATCGCGGTCACGTTCATCAATGAGCAAAATTAGACTAGGGGTTCCGTAAATATGGCCGTTCAAAATATTATCTTCCTGATAGTTTCGAAACTACGGATCGGATTGAAATGAAATTATGCACCTAGCTGAGCACTAATGTTTTCAAACTACGTGCAAAATTTTGTCCAGATCGCATCACCAAGACCATAGATACCGTAGAAAATTCTAGCGAATTATCGAAAAAAAAATGGATCTGCTGAAGCACTGACATGAAGTCTGGAGCCTGAGTTTCAGAATTTTTTTGACAGCTTTCGAAAATTCCTTCAATTTATTTCTTAAACTGGAAAATGCGAATCTACCTACAAGGTGCATGTACGAGCGCTCAAAAGTTCCTGCCTTCACGGTAGTGCTTTTCGTAATTTTTTTCAGACTATTTCGAAAGGATATTTCGATTATTGAACTAAACCAGAAAAAAATTGGTCTTTCATTACTTTCTTGGCGCGTCATTCGACTTTCAACAATAAAGAGGAAGAACGCCCCTCTTTTTACTCCCTGATACGATATATGGAAACAGTGAAACCAATCTATATCACTCCTTCTTTGGGAACATGGAGGGAAGACAGCTGGAATACAAATGAATCAATAAAACCTGTCGAAACGAAGGACTGATGCGAATGGAGAAATATTCGACAGTTTCCTTCAATTTCGCAGGAATTGATTACGGGGAAATTGTCAGCATCACATATTGAAAGGAATGCGTAGAGTTTTTGATGGAATTCCAAGAAAGAAGCCTTGTAATTTGTTGCACGTCAAATAAAAGGAACATTCCCATATGAGTATTCAGTGCCTGAAAATGCATATGGTGAGAGGAGGCTGCAACATTTTGAGGGGAAATCTTTGCAATAAAAGATTGTTATTGCTTTTTAATATGTCAAGACGAAAACGGAAACAAAGTAGTGTTGTTACCATGACTCCTGAATTTTCCATCATTACTAACCTCATTATGGCGAATCAGGAAATAGGTCATCCTATAGGTTCACAATTCTTTTCGAATTAACATTCAGTTGACGTCATTCTGGTATTAGTCCCACTGACATACAAAGAAAAGTCTGCAGTCGTTGCCCTCAAGAATTCCTCACACGCACAGCAAAGGGGAACAAACAACGAAGAATAATACTCTATTTTTCATAGCACAGCCCAATTCTCCCATTCCATGAATATCGATTGCCGAACGTGCGTGAAAATGCAAGCACAAAGATATCTCGAGTTTTCGTACAAACGACCTGGTTGATAGTTTCGAACGAGATGATTTTTCGAGGCCTTCGGATCTATTTCAAACGGCATAATACTGCTGGATTCCAACCAAAGCTATGCTGTATATATTTCACCTTTGATATTTTCTTTATTTTCTCAATGCAAGCTGATATCGATCATGAAAACATTCTGGGTAAAGTTTCAACATGGATGGTAATAACGTTGATCAACTTGAGTATATTAATCATTAATGTATCAAAATCATTGCTGTTCGAGAAACGTTTCGCGCATCGCCTGATTTTTATCCACGCCACAACCCTCTATCCGTATCGACTATTCGAATTTTCTATATCCAAGACTAGAATAGTATAGAATAAGTGCTGAATCGGTCAGAATACGAACCTTATACTTCGGTGAAGTATGGAAATTGATTGAACCCCGACTCAAATTTCTTCTTTCAATTTCCAAAATCTTTCAAAACATTTTTGGTGTTTGTTTTTGAGCGCTCGTACTACTTACACGAGGGCTATATCATTTCGTCACGATGTCTGTATTTTTCGAATTTTGAGCCGAAAATGGTCTCAATCGACTATGTTCGACTCACTGATGACGAATCCGTCGGAAAATTCGAGTCTGTCCGTCCGTCCGTCCGGCCGGCCGTAAGCACGATAACTCTCGAACGGAACAACCTAGAGACTTGAAATTTTTAGTGTGGGTTCAGTTCCCGAATGCCTCGGTTGAGTTCGTTAATGGGCCAAATTTCACCAGGAGTTCCGTAAATATGGCCGTTCAAAGTTTTTTTTCCCTGATTACTTGAAAACTACAGATTTGATCGAGATAAAATTTTGCACTCAAATGGAAAAGAAGGTGTTCAAGCTACATGTGAAATTTTGTCCAGATCGCATGACCAGAACCATAGAAACCATAGAAAATTGTAGCTTTTGAACGGAAACGCCTAGGGACTTGAAATTTTCAGGATAGGTGTGGATCTCGAATGTCGTGATCACGTTCATCTATGAGCAACATTATACAAGGGGTTCCGTAAATACGGTCGTTTGAAATTTTGTTTTCTCGATAAATTCGAAACTACGGATTCGATCGAGATGAAATTTTGTATTTTAATCGAGAATGATATATTGAAGCAATATTTTGTCCAGATCGCATGACCAGAACCATAGAAACCATAGAAAATTGTAACTTTTGAACGGAAAGGCCTAGGTACTTGAAATTTTCAGGGTGGGTTTGGATCGCGAATATCGCGGTCACGTTCATCAATGAGCAAAATAAGACTAGGGGTTCCGTAAATATGGCCGTTCAAAATATTTTTTTCCAGATAGTTTCGAAACTACTGATCGGATTGGAATGAAATTATGCACCTAGCTGAGGAATAATGTATTCAAACTTCGTGCAAAATTTGTCCAGATCGCATCATAAAAAACATTTCCGCACTTTGACATGATCAAATCCTCAAGACCAACAACAACAAAATTTAAATCGATTGCTATCTTTCCTACACAGAAAGCGATAAAAATTACTTCCACTTCCTGGTATTTGTATTTCCATATCACTGAGTTCAATTCATCATACCTATATCCAAAATTCACGAAATAATAAATACTGTTGTTACGAGAGATCTCCAGAAGTCATCTGAAATTCAGCCAAGCGACAGAAAACAACCTCCGGAATATCGTGGAAAGCCTTTAAAATTCACAACATGAATACATCTTCATTTACACTCAACATATACATTTTTGTGTATTTCTATATCTTGAGGTTCTTTGAATCAGGCCTGCAAAATCATCGTGGCAATATTGAATATATACGCTTTATTTTATACTTTGAAGAATCGGGAGATCTATTGGAACCTAAGTAATAACTTTCCTGAATCCTTCAGTAAGTTGTTTTATTCTTGAATTATTTTGTCGACTTCCATAGGAGATATAACATAAATTTCTGCTTCACATGTTCATGTATTGTTTTCTTTCCAGGCAAAATTTGTAGAGGCTGACTCTAAAATCGATTGAGTTCATGAATAAGATAGCATAGAAAATTGTAACTTTTGAACGGAAAGGCCTAGGTACTTGAAATTTTCAGGGTGGGTTTGGATCGCGAATATCGCGGTCACGTTCATTAATGAGCAAAATAAGACTAGGGGTTCCGTAAATATGGCCGTTCAAAATATTTTTTTCCAGATAGTTTCGAAACTACTGATCGGATTGGAATGAAATTATGCACCTAGCTGAGGAATAATGTATTCAAACTTCGTGCAAAATTTGTCCAGATCGCATCATCAAAACCATAGATATCGTAGAAAATTCTAGCGAATTATCGAAAAAAAAATGATCATTCGAAGCACTGACATGAAGTCTGGAGGTTCGCCTAAGTTTCAGAATTTTTTTGACAGCTGTCAAAAATTCCTTCAATTGATTTCTAAAACTGGAAAATGCGAATCTACCTACAAGGTGCATGTACGGGCGCTCAAAAGCTCCTGCCTTCACGGCAGTGCTTTTCGTAATTTTATACTATTTTATAGTCTAATCACTTTTGCTCCTAACAATTCGTTTTATACAAATAACAAATGTTTGGAATTTTTGAAAATTTAGAGGTTATATTCACATAACCACCAGGAAATGTCATCAGGTGACACTCGAACCAAGTTGAGTAGTTGATTTTCTAGGCTTGAAATTATTCTGGAGAATCCTGTATAGCTTTTAGTGGCAGTATTGTTGACTTCATGCAATGATGGAAAAGTACTAAGTTCGAATAATATATAATATATTTCCTTACAATTTTTCTATAACATCAATATCTAAAAATGTTTGAACAATTTTTTTAAAATCACTCACCCTAACCTAATGTTTTACGCCCTTCAAGAATAAACGTGAAAATATTACACTTTGAGGTTGACATCATTTGACGTGTCAATTTTCCGTGAAAATTTACATGGTAAAATTTTTTCTGAAGCATATTCCCATTTTCACTCCAGAACTTTTTTTGTGGTGCGCTTCTGGTAGTTCAGATATATGAAAAAGAAACTTTGTTTCATTCGAAAAATTTTTGTCTATATCTGCTACCGTTTTCAAGTGTCAAAAAATTCTTTTTGTCATGAATTTTTTTGTAAATTCGATTTTCCCTACGACTTAAAATTGTTCAACTTTTTTTTCTTGGAAACGGTAGCTGATACGAAAAAACTGCAGTCAATGAAAGGTTTTCAAACGAAACAAATATTCTCCTCCATATATTTCAAACTTTCATTGGCGCACCACAAAAAAAAATTCTGAAGGAAAAAAAAGGGGAAATTGCTCCAAAAAAATTATCTTGGAACACTTTGTATAGCTTTCAGTTGCAAGATTTTGGACTTCATAAAATGATGGAAAAGAAGGGTGTTTCTTTCTCTCTATGTAAAGGGTCATTTCGAGAAGAAAAGATTGAGTGAACTTATTTCCTTAACTTTCGAACTACAGGTTGTTGAAGTTTTGAAAAAATAAAATTTTTGTCTATAACTTCAAAATCGAAACATGTCAAGTTATGAATTTTTTCGAAATTTCAACAGCCTATAGTTTGGGGCATGAATTTATTAGAACAATTTTTCTTGAAATCACTCAACCTAACCTAATGTTTTACGCCCTTTAAGAATCAGCATCTTATTCTGAAACACCCTGTATAGCTTACATCTGAGGAAATCATGAGCTCATAATATGATGAAGAAGTGAGGTATTTCTTATAATTTGTATAGAAAATATTAAAATATGTGAAATGCTCGAATATGAAATACACTCGACACAATAATATTTGAGATAAAATATTTGAGAAAAGCACTGACGTGAAGTAAGGAGCTTTTGTAGGTAGATTCACATTCTCCAGTTTTAGAAACCAATTGGAAAGATTTTGACAGCTGTAAAAAAAAAATTTCAAACCAAGGCGAAAATCCAGACTTCATGTCAGTGCTTTAAATGATTTTTTTCGATAATCCGCTAGAATTTTCTACGGTATCTATGGTCTTGGTGATGCGAGCTGGACAAAATTTCCCACGTAGTTTGAAGACATTATTCTTCATCTATGGCCAAAATTTCATTCCAATCCAATGATTAGTTTCGAAATTATGTCTGTCGATTGAAAAATACAGACATCGTGACGAAATGATATAGCCCTCGTGTGAGTAGTACGAGCGCTCAAAAACGAAAAAAAAAATTCAAATTTTTTTATGTAACCTCCCAAAATTTTCGATGAACGTATAATCAGTTCAAATATTATAGAAGAACAATAGAAACGTAATCAAAAGTTTTCATCTAGTTTTGGAATGCTTTAGATTGAAGTACAATCAGAATTATTTCAATTTTAAGAATTCACCAAGGGTAATAAAATGAACAATTATTTCAACAAGAAGAAATACATATTATATGTAATAACAAGAAAAATTAAAGTGCAATTGTAAATTTTCGGAAAAATAATGAAATATTTTTCCGGAGATAACAGAAAACCACTCAGGTTTCCTATTTTAAATTATAATCACAATCAAATCATTACAAGTACTCACTGGAGTACTTCCTCATTATTCGAAGATGATTCTAAATCTGTCACAATAAATGGAAAAACCTCAGATATGACTTTTTCCAAATATTTATATAAGAATAATGGAAATACCAAAATCAATAAAAACTCAAGTGGCAATTTTCCTCCAATTACAAATCGAGATAAGAAGGATCAAAACACTCCGATTTTCTCATATAAAGCACCATGGACGGTAATCTTCCAACAGTTCGAATCCAAAACGAACCAAACCAACACGTCATAAAAATGTCGAAAATATTCTTCTGCGCCCTTCTTCTCGGCGTTGTCTCAGCTTCGTTCGCCAAAGTTGAGGTTACCACCAAGTTGAGTGTGTTGAAAGAGGGAGTAACCGTTCGGAAACTCGATGGCGGAGCAAAGACCATTCTGAAGGCGAGCCTTCCAGACGACGACGGCTGGAGCAACTGGGGTGACCAAGTGTACAGTAAGAGACAGAGTATTGACGAGCTCCTGTTGAGAGATCTCGTAGTTTACCCTATTAAGAGTACCAGTGATCAGAATCTGAAATATACGGCTTCGTTTAGCAATGTTAAGTCGATTTCATCTGTGCGATTCCTGAATATTGGAAGGGAAAGAGCCTATGCTGGAGAAATCGATGTGTCCTCTGATGAGGTTGAAATCTACTTCACCCTTCCTGCCGAAAGGGATCCCAGGGTGTTGATCGAAGTATACGGATTCAAGTGAATTCACTAGTATTGGAAAATTATAAAAGTTTTAGCATTATATTTAATTCATTTGTACCTACATTAAACCAATTAAAATAATATGATAAATTATAAATTTTGATGTTTCAATGCATTTCTAGTGTAGATTTTTGTTTCGTCCCAGAGCTACCGGTTGAACTCGACAGTGGGCATATCCACCTCAGATACCTCCAGATCGCAAGCGTATTTTTGAGCGCTCGTACAACTTACACGAGGGCTATATCATTTCGTCACGATGTCTGTATTTTTCGAATTTTGAGCCGAAAATGGTCTCAATCGACTATGTTCGACTCACTGATGACGAATCCGTCGAAAAATTCGAGTCTGTCCGTCCGTCCGGCAACACGATAACTCTCGAACGGAATGTCCTAGAAACTTGAAATTTTCAGGGTAGGCTTGAATCTCGAACGCCGCGGTTGAGTTCGTTATTGGTCAAAATTCGCCGAGGGGTTCTGTTAATATGGCCGTAAGCACGATAACTCTCGAACGGATCAACCTAGAGACTTGAAATTTTCAGTGTAGGTTCAGATCTCAAATGCCTCGGTTAAGTTCGTTAATGGGCCAAATTCGCCCAGGGGTTCCGTAAATATGGCCGTTCAAAGTTTTGTTCCCCTGATTACTTGAAAACTACAGATTTGATTGAGATGAAATTTTGCACTCAAATGGAAAATGAGGTGTTCAAGCTACATGTGAAATTTTGTTCAGATCACATGACCAGAACCATAGAAACCATAGAAAATTGTAACTTTTGAACGGAAACGCCTAGGGACTTGAAATTTTCAGGATAGGTGTGGATCTCGAATGTCGTGATCATGTTCATCTATGAGCAAAATTATACTAGGGGTTCCGTAAATATGGTCGTTTGAAATTTAGTTTTCTCGATAATTTCAAAACTACAGATTCGATCGTGACGAAATTTTGTATACTAATGGAGAATGATACATTCAAGCTACATTTCTCCAGATCACATGACCAGAACCATAGAAACCATAGAAAATCATAACTTTCGAACGGAAAGGCATAGGGACTTGAAATTTTCAGGGTAGGTGTGGATCTGAAATGTCGCGTTCAGGTTCATAAATGAGCAGTTCCGTAAATACGGTCGTTTGAAATTTTGGTTTCTCGATAATTTCGAAACTGCGCATTCGATCGAGATGAAATTTTGTATTTTAATCGAAAATGATATATTAAAACAATATTTTGTCCAGATCGCATGACCAGAACCATAGAAACCATGGAAAATTGTAACGTTTGAACGGAAAGGCCTAGGAATTTGAAATTCTCAGGGTGGGTTTGGATGGCAAATATCGCGGTCACGTTCATCTATGAGCAAAATTAGACTAGAGGTTCCGTAAATATGGCCATTCTAAATATTTTTTTGCTGATAGTTCCGAAAATACTGAGCGGATTGGGATGAAATTTTGCACCTGGCTGAGTAATAATGTATTCAATCTACGTGCAAAATTTTGTCCAGATCGCACCACCAAGACCATAGATACCGTGGAAAATTCTAGCGAATTATCGAAAAAAAATAGATCAGCTGAAGCACTGACATGAAGTCTGGAGTTTCGCCTAAGTTTCAGAATTTTTTTGACAGCTGTCGAAAATACCTTCAATTGATTTCTGAAACTGGAAAATGCGAATCTACCTACAAGGTGCATGTACGAGCGCTCAAAAGCTCCTGCCTTCACGGCAGTGCTTTTCGTAATTTTTTGATAAATGGTTTCGCAGGTAAACGCAAAAACCATAAAATTCCAACATTTCTACAGAGGGATGAAGAATCAGGAAACATTTCACGCCCTCAAAAGAGTTTCCCTCGTTTCTGGAACAATTTATCAGGAATTCACTGCCACAATCAACACTTCAAATTCGGAAGGAAACCAAAAAATTAATTGAAGACCAATTTTGCTCACTTGCTTCAGAGTGTGCGGATGATCAGGGTTCATTGAATTGGGCAAATACCTCAACTTCATCTCTCCTGATTTCCCAGGAAAAATTCAATGAAGCTTCATTATACCGCGCCCTCCGGTTTCCGTCTCTCTGAGATCCGCATTTCGGGGTGTCCCTTTCGTCATTTCATGTGCCATTATTCATTTTTATGTCAGCTCCGCCATTTCCGAAGCGAAATGATTTGAAGCCCCACCACTTTCGGTTCAATGTATGCCGTTTATTTTCGACGTTCGATAGGGGACAATACGGGCATACCTTAATGAGTTAACGAGAATTAAAAGTAGCACGACACTGTAAATTAGGTGGTAGGCTAGGTAAGGTTAGGTTAGGAAATTGTTAGAGACTGAGAAGTTACGTCACCTTTGTTATGTTGTTGGTCCTGTGACCAAAAGCGCTTTCATTTAGTCCAAATGGAGAATTTGAGGTCAAATTCAATTCTGCCCGTCCGGACGTCCGTAAACACGATTACTTTCGAAAAAGAAGGCCTAGTTTCAGAATTTTCAGGATACCTTCGAAGTCTGAATTTTATTTGGGTAGGTTCTCGAATCACTTTTTTGAAGGATCCTGAATACGAGTAGAGTCAGGGATATCATTAAAATTTCAAAATTTGAAGCCGAATTATGGCGGGAATAGAGGAATATCATCCTCATATAAAATAATATAATAATTATACGAGCTAGTCTAGTCGTCATTCAGATCAACGTATACTAATAAAGACAGCCCACAGAAAATCAGCAGCAAACGAGTTTAGGCTTGGTTGAGCCTCATCAGTTTAGCTCCTCGATGGCTACCCTAGAGAACTTTGCGGTGACAGAGTATTATGTACACACCAACGCCACCTTTAGTTCTAGAGCTAATTACCAATTCTCTCATGCTCCAAATTCGCGAACAACGCTTATGACGTTCGTTTGGTTCAAATCGGATAACGTGTGTTGTACAACAACAAAATATATAAAAGAGTTAACGCTCTTTCCTGGTTTGAACTTAAATATCTAGGAAAATGCTGACATAATTCGAACTTGATATACAGGATGTGGCGTGGGAAATAGATAATATGGGACCTGTAGGTAGAGGGGGTTGTGACGGTTCAGAAAAATATGTTTTATGTTCAGTTTATATAATTAAATTTTCGAGATATTCGACATTTACGAAAATTCACCCTTTGCCATTCTTTTAGATGGCAAGACTTCAAATGAAGGAATCTTTTCAATCCGTTTTTTGAATAGTATTTCTGGATAGTAGATGCGCTATCCAATTCAAACTTCGATTTTTGAGGCGCATGCATAGTTTTTTTTAAACAAGGTTTTAACTCAAATCTCATGTTTTTCTTATTTTAGTCAAGTCGTCATGTATTTGATTTGATAGATCGATTTTTTCGAATCTAATTCAATTATATAATTGGGAATTGAAGAAAGACTGGTGATCCAGCTCCAAATTCTCTGTTAAATGAATTGGGTATTGTCGGTGACCAGAACTAGGTCAGCTGTTCGGAATCTCCAGGAAAGGCCGATAGAAAATGGAAAAAGAAATCACATAGAACCCAATCGTTAAAGGAAAGAAAGTGGACAAGTGGGTGGATGCAAGTGAAACGAGGACACAAAATGCGAATTGACATTTTCAATTGGACGGACTTTGCAGGAATTTCAGTCTGCTAGGCCAGATGACATCAGTAATTACCTCTGGGCGCCGTAATCTTTAGCGGACGCTCTCGACTTTTCCGCATTGGGCAGGGCTTTGGGGTTAAGTTCACAACGGATTTTGATATTTCGCTCCGCTTTATCGCTATCCGTTGAAAGCGGTTCCGCATCTCAGTTACTGAGATAGATCATAATGATTAAACGTACGATACTAACATCACAGCAGTAGATCTTCGGTTGATTCAGGGGTTTATAAACGAATCAATATTATCATTTTTCGTGAATTCTTTTTCTGTACTCGAGAAACAATAGATTCATTGAAATTTCAGAAGAATCACTTGAATTATAAATATTTGTTGAAATTTGAGATTTTGCTGGAATAATTCAAGCAAGCGGTGATAGTTCCGATCTATTAGAAACAAGAAGAAAATAAGTTGTTTGAATATATAGGCCTATCAGTGTAATTTTTTTTCGAAAACCTCAGAGATTTTTATCAGCGGACAACTGGACACACCCAGCAAAAAACAATATGAAATTTTGTTGGGAATATTTCGGATGAATCGGATGCTTTTGGGGTGAAAATGGCTCTTTTCTTCGATATATTGAAGGCCTTTGACACCGTATGCCAGAGAAACATTCTGAAAGAAATGGAACGATATGAAATGAGAAGAAGTGTATTGAATCTGTTCTAATCATATTATATAGATTCACGAACCCAATTGGTGATAATCAACAAAAATATCTTTTGAAAAATTTTCTACTTTGATTCGACAAGAACAAACGGAGTGGAGCGCAAATAGTAAACCTCAGAATAACATTTCCATCATTTCCGACAGAAAATCCATTCTAAAAAATATATGAAGAATAAGAAAAAAATTGATTCGCAATCTCTGTCGGGACCCTATCATGCATGCACAAAAGAAGATATTGAGAAAGATCCCTCCTTCAAAAAATCCGTATTACGATCCTGCAGCAATAAAAGGTGGCTGATGCGGCAGGAATATTGAGAGATAATGCTACGTGTCGACAAGAAAAATTCGGCGACGACACGTGTGTCCCTTCGAATATATGGTCGTCGACACTCCTCTTTCATGTTTCTCGTGGCCTCAAAAATATTTCTACTCTACTTTATAGTAGCTTACAGGAGAGGATATTGAAAAAAGAAACAACAGAAAAGTCAAGATTGTTGAAATAAAAATTGATTTGTCAATTTCCACAATACGCATATTTGGACTGATCGAAAACCAGAACCAAATTAACCATAGAAAATTATAACTTTCGAACGAAAAGGCCTAGGCACTTGTAATTTTCAGGTTGAGTGTGGATCTCGAATGTTGCGGTCACGTTTATCAATGAGCAAAAATAGACTAGGGGTTCCGTAAATATGGCTTTTCAAAATATTCCTTTCCTGATAATTTCGAAACTGCTGATTGAATTGGAATGAAATTTTGCCCATAGATGAAGAATAATGTATTCAAACAAATTCAAGTCTGTACGTCCGGTCTTCCATCCGTATACACGATAACTCCCGAAGGAATAGACCTACAAACTTAAAATTTTCAGGGTAGGTTCGAATCTGGAATGCTGCGGTTAAATTCGTTATTGGGCAAATTTCGACCAGGGGTTCCGTAAGAATGGTCATTTGAAAATAAGTTTTTATCGATAATTTCGTTACTACGGATTCGATCGTGACGAAATTTTGTATAGTAATGGAGAATGATAATAATAATGATAATAATAATATTCATTTTCATGATCAAAATACAATTTTGAAGAGAAAACAAGTCAAACATCAGAAAAACAAATCAAACATCAGGAAAACAAATCCAACATGAGAAAACATACAGTGATGTCTATACAAGAAATAACTCAAATATTCATCTATGCATCTAAATCAGTCAGAGGTTTTCGAAACCTTTTTTTGAAGTTTTTCATTTCTGTTAGAATCTGATATTTTAAGGCAACTCATTGAACAAAACAAGGCACATGTATTCAGTATTTCTCTGTGTTAGACTGAGATATATATTCAAGCTACAATTTTTCCTGATCGCATAACCCGAACCATTTCAAATTCCAATTCCGAATTATTGAATAAAAAATCCAGCTGATTCGGCATAATTGACGAAGAGCTGCTGTCATTTTTTTGACAGCTGTTGAAAATTTTTTGAATAATTGGTTTTCAAAACTGCGAATCTACCTACAGGGTGGATGAACAAGCGCTCAAAAGCCCCTGAGTTCACGGCAGTGCTTTTTATAATTTTTCGATTACAGTTAGAAAGCATTAACATCGAACTTCTCCATGGGCCTGCAAAACTGTCTGATTTTAACCAACTAGATTTTTTGGGGATATTTGAAGACCCAAGTTTAAAATTATACTTCCGTGTATAGCCTCGAGGAGCTGCCGCTATGTAAGAAGAAGAAATGCCAAAAAAATTCAAGACAATAATATGGAGTTTCAAGGGAGGAGTAACTTTGAACACTTTATGTTACTTTGTTTTTCGTTACTGCTAGAATCTTTTTCAGCTGGTTCATATACAGGGTGGTCCTAAATTGGAGGTACAAACGAAGAGGGGAGATTCCTTGAGTAATTTTAAGAAAAAAAAGTCCCATAAACATGGGATCGCGAACGCTTCATTTCCGAGATACAGGGTGTTAAAGTTTTTTTGTCATAGTATCTACACTTCATAAGATATTCAACTGGAATTTGGCATAGATATTACAATCGAAAGTTTACACCATGTGACATGCCAATTTCGATAGCAAATATACAGGGTGAATTATTATGACAATTTTTTTTACGACGAAACTACAGGAGACCATTAAGTTCAGTATAACAACAAAGCTACATTCTATATTTTTTTAAATTAACAATGGTTCAGCAAAAAAAAAGTTCTGAAGGAAAAGAGGGGACAGTGTTCCAGAAAAATACCGCATTTTAAGTTTGCTGCCAAAATTGGGATGTCACATGGTGTGTACTCCCAATTGTTATATCTTCGCCAAATTTCATTTGCATATCTCGTGAAGTTTAGATACTATGAGAAGAAAAACATGGAAAAATTCAAACTTCTCGAGAACGAAACGTTTGCGATCCCATGTTTATGGGATTTTTTTGTCTTAAAATTACTTAAGAAATCTACCTTCTTCATTTGTACCTCCAATTCAGGAACACTCTGTATAATGAGCAATTTTGTAAATAAATTATCTCAGAAAGAATAACCTCTCATATCTCCGAAACTCTCACTCTTTATTATAATTCTGCTGATCGATTCATATTATTACGCCTTTTTTCACCACCATGGTGAGAAGTATCGAAGGGCTTACCGTTAGTTCTTTTCCGCACCAAAGATTAACAATGAATCGGGCAGTGAAATGTATTCTATATTGCAAGAGATCGAATTCACGTCGAGGTAATTCCATTCGACGTTCGAAAACTTTTTTCCACCTAGACTCTGTCCAATTCGCAGGATATCGACCTAATCCCCCCAACGTGCTTTTGAAGGGATGTCCCTCTCGTTTATCCCGCCTGAGCCGGACTGAAATTACAGCATTTATACGGAGGCTGTGAATTCAGCAACAAAGTTTTTTCGAACCTCGTGCGTTTATACGGTTCTTTGGGCTCTGGCGGTGCGAGCACATAATGGCGTCCTTTTTGGTGTCTTATGCAGGACGCGTAGTGGGCACACACTAAGAACTATCAGTTTTTCTGGGGCGCTACAGTCGAAATGACGTAAACGTGCCGCAAATACCGTACCAAATGGGAATGGTCTGGATGGCAGATATTCGTGGAATCTTCGAAGATTAAATTATACTGCTATTCGTTATTTTGCGGCGTACACACCGGTCGAACAAAGACCAATGAAAGCATTTGCTCCGAATTATGGACAAATTGAGTTATGATGGACCGATCAAAGGAACGTCGGGACCTAAATCTAGTTTTATCGTCCGGCTATGCCCTATTGTAAGTTGATCAGAAAAAAAGATTTCCTTGATTTAACCTCAACTAGAAGGATGTTAGGGCTGCGATTAGCGCCTAACCTCCATACAAATTATTACAGATTTTCCATATTTCCTGTCAGAGAAGCAAATTCAGTTGTCTTTAGTCCTAAGAATCGAACTTTTTTACTACGATTTCATTAGATAACAATCAAAAAAAATTCCATTCGACAGGGATCATTTTCAAAGTTTGCTTTTTGAGCGCTCGTACTACTTACACGAGGGCTATATCATTTCGTCACGATGTCTGTATTTTTCGAATTTTGAGCCGAAAATGGTCTCAATCGACTATGTTCGACTCACTGATGACGAATCCGTCGGAAAATTCGAGTCTGTCCGTCCGTCCGTCCGTCCGTCCGGCCGTCCGGCCGTCCGTCCGTCAGCACGATAACTCTCGAACGGATCAACCTAGAGACTTGAAATTTTCAGTGTAGGTTCAGATCCCAAATGCCTCGGTTAAGTTCGTTAATGGGCAGAATTCCACCAGGGGTTCCGTAAATATGGCCGTTTGAAATTTTGTTGTCCTGATTACTTGAAAACTACAGATTTGATCGAGATGAAAATTTGCACTCAAATGGAAAATGAGGTGTTCAAGCTACGTGTGAAATTTCGTCCAGATCGCATGACCAGAACCATAGAAACCATAGAAAATTGTAACTTTCGAATGGAAACGCCTAGGGACTTGAAATTTTCAGGATAGGTGTGGATCTCGAATGTCGTGATCACGTTCATCTATGAGCAACATTATACAAGGAGTTCCGTAAATACGGTCGTTTGAAATTTCGTTTTCTCGATAAATTCGGAACTACGGATTCGATCGAGATGAAATTTTGTATTTTAATCGAGAATAATGTATTGAAGCAATATTTTGTCCAGATCGCATAACCAGAACCATAGAAACCATAGAATATTGTAACTTTTGCACGGAGAGGCCTAGGAACTTGAAATTTTCAGGGTGGGTTTGGATCGCGAATATGAAGTCGGGAGTTTCGCCTAAGTTTAAAATTTTATTTGAGAGCTGTCAAAAATTCCTTCAATTGATTTCCAAAACTGGAAAATGCGAATCTACCTACAAGGTGGATGTACGAGCGCTCAAAAGCTCCTGCCTTCACGGCAGTGCTTTTCGTATTTTTTTTTACTTTCATCGGATTGCGCAAGCTGGAAAATCTATATTTCAGTTTTTCAAACTTTTATTTGCTGCGTTCGTGAGACTTCTTTCAGGATTCGCATTTCGCATTCTGTTACATTATAATGACATAACGTCATGATAGATAAAATCCAAGTCATACCTTCGAAGTCTCAACCCCCGTTTTTGAGCGCTCGTACTACTTACACGAGGGCTATATCATTTCGTCACGATGTCTGTATTTTTCGAATTTTGAGCCGAAAATGGTCTCAATCGACTATGTTCGACTCACTGATGACGAATCCGTCGGAAAATTCGAGTCTGTCCGTCCGGTCGTCCGTCCGGCCGTCCGTCCGTCCGTCCGTCAGCACGATAACTCTCGAACGGATCAACCTAGAGACTTGAAATTTTCAGTGTAGGTTCAGATCCCGAATGCCTCGGTTGAGTTCGTTAATGGGCCAAATTCTACCAGGGGTTCCGTAAATATGGCCGTTCAAAGTTTTGTTTCCCTGATTACTTGAAAACTACAGATTCGATCGAGATGAAATTTTGCACTCAGATGGAAAATGAGGTGTTTCAGCTACATGCGAAATTTTGTCCAGATCGCATGACCAGAACCATAGAAACCATAGAAAGTTGTAACTTTTGAACGGTAATGCCTAGGTACTTGAAATTTTCAGGATAGGTGTGGATTTCGAATGTCGTGATCACGTTCATCTATGAGCAACATTATACAAGGGGTTCCGTAAATACGGTCGTTTGAAATTTTTTTTTCTCGATAAATTCGAAACTTCGGATTCGATCGAGATGAAATTTTGTATTTTAATCGAGAATGATATATTGAAGCAATATTTTGTCCAGATCGCATGACCAGAACCATAGAAACCATAGAAAATTGCAACTTTTGAACGGAAAGGCCTAGGAACTTGAAATTTTCAGGGTGGGTTTGGATCGCGAATATCGCGGTCACGTTCATCAATAAGCAAAATGAGACTAGGGGTTCCGTAAATATGGCCGTTCGAAATATTTTTTTCCAGATACTTTCGGAACTACTGATCGGATTGGAATGAAATTATGCATCTAGCTGAGGAATAATGTATTCAAAGTACGTGCAAAATTTTGTCCAGACCGCATCACCAAGACAAGATTATGTAGAAAATTCTAGCGAATTATCGAAACAAAATTGATCAGCTGAAGCACCGACATGAAGTCTGGAGTTTCGCCTAACTTTCAGAATTTTTTTGACAGCTGTCAAAAATTCCTTCAATTGGTTTCTAAAACTGGAAAATGCGAATCTACCTACGAGGTGCATGTACGAGCGCTCAAAAGCTCCTGCCTTCACGGCAGTGCTTTTCTAAATTTTTGATTTGAGTGTACGTTATAATAGTTTTCCATAATTTCTTTCAATGCATTTAAATTACATAAATTCGGGCTTCTGTGGTGTCAGTTCAATAAATTATCCCAAAAATCTGATATCATTCCCTCACGAAATTAGGAGTTGACAGTGAAGGAAGGGACATTCTGAATGTAATTTCATCAAACGACTTTTTTTGGAAGTACTCTGTAGATTAGAATCCATCTCCAGAACTCTAGGATATTTTAGTTTGACGCAGCTTCCATTCGGGTGAGTTTACCACTCCAGCAGGGTATTTCTCATTCGCAACCTACCCCCATGTACACACCTGTTGATTAATGGAGCATGAACATCTTTCCATATTCCTGAATTCGTTCGGTATAACTTCTGCGATGTTCACCCCATTTCCTTCAGGATTCTGTAGCAGGTCGCGATATCCTAGCAAATCTTTTTTCCGATATCGGGAAGGCCGGGCTTGCCCTTTCCGTTTCGACAAATTAGTTCGGTTCACCGGCACATCTATTTTGGACCAGCAATTTATAACGTTCGGTCGGACGAATTCCCTGCATTTCCTGGCAGTTCGAAATATGACTACTTTTTTTTTTCAATTCTGAATTTTGCTGATTGGTATTGAAGTTATTGAAATATTAGAAGTTTTTCCTGAAAATGTGTTGTATTTTATTGAGATTTTAATTTTCCTAACAATGAATTGTGTTAATACTGAATTTCCAACTATAGATATCGTCGTTTTCTTTATTAGGATTCTTCTATAATTTCAAAAATTATTTGGTATCTCATAACTTTGCTGCGATAGCTGAGGAATTAGAAGTTAAACTACAAATATATTCCTAATTATAGATGGAATTGAATAACCAATAATAAATTCCTATTTCATCGAATTTTTTATTTGACATTTTTCTTCAATCGTCTACGAATGCTGATGTGCTTTACTGTGGTATAACCCATAATGTCGATGAAAAATTGTGGAATCACTCATTTGGTATATTTTAATGTTATTTCATCAACAGATTCTTTCTCTCCATTATTGCAATGGAATAATTTATTATAATTTATATAGAGAGAATAGAAATATTTCTTTATTTCAGCCCCCACAGTCTCGCAGAAACCCAGAGCTTCTCTTCGAGACCTCCTTGCATCTTTCATTCCCACAGTAACAGATAGATGGTTGAATGGTCCTCTATTGATTTTTTGGCGAGTATATTTTTGCAGGGTCGATGGACATCATACGACAAATAATTGTTGATACCACAAATCTTACTTGAACAAATATTGGAGCACCAAAAGAAAGAAAAATCTAGAATCATAATGATATATTAGAGCCCAAACAACATAAGCATAAAAAATTAAACATTCTATCACTCAAACTAAAAATACATTCTAACTTCTAATGATCCAAAAAATATAGATAACAGCAGCATAATTATTATTGTACTATGAGAGCTGCCTTGAATCTCGTCGGTCGTCCTGTCTTTCTTTCCATTCAAGGATTATTTAATGTTCACATTGATACGCCTCTGCCCGTCTTAATGTAACTTATAAAGCTCTCAATACTACCCTGTTTTTAAAGGAATCAAAATCCTTGTTATTTTCTATGAATCTCACGTTTGCCTGAAATAAATTTCTCAGGCCTAAAAGAAAGAGTTGCAAACGTTAATTCATTCACCCTGTATATTTAAAACTCTCAACCATCATTACGGGGTTTGTAGAGTATATTTAGTGTGCACTGATCATTTTGGGGAAACATTATTTTGTTTGGGTTTTCGTTTAATTTCATTTTAAGCTCATAGAATTTTATTGGATATAATACATTATTTTGGTGACCGTTTGAAATATACCCTTATTGAAATGGTACGAGCATCCAAAACTACTCTATGAAAAAAGTGAAAACATATCCACCTCCCGGACTACAACACCCTCGAAATCAAGGCAGCTTGGGGGGTTAAAATGGAATCATTGGTTTAGGGACCTACGGCGTAACACAAATGCAAATCATGACCCTCGGGTCGTTTTCGCGGAGGCCGGAAAATATGGCGTCATAAGATTTTTGATTTTCCTCTAGGAATTTTCCGAGCAGTCGCTATAGGTGTATAACGTTTTACTGACATCGTAAATGTAGCAGGTCAGGAAATTTCCGTGACAGCCCCCCAGACACTCTACACGGAGTTCTTCGTATCGACGAAATATTCCCACGTTGCGGCAGTTCCCTTCAGCAGTGCTTTGGAAGGGAACGAAAAAAACACAAGAACACATAAAATAAGCCCGGAAAGAACGAGCCTGATAACCACAAAATCTGAAGTCGACAGATTAATTTAATTGAAGACCAAGTTTTTTATGTGATAGACTAGTTCGGTGATGGAAGTCAATTAAAATGTAGATAAATAATTTCTTTATTCATTTCAACATTCACGAGTTATCCACAATTGAGAAAAGGATCAAAAGAAAAAAAATGAACGAACAGAAAAAGAGAAGTGGCATTTCTGAAACAATAATGATGCAAGCAAATACAATTTCTGCCACAATCACTGCTATGCGTCCAGCTCTTCCTTCAAAATATTAAAAATTAACCAGAAGTTTTCAGGTAATACACTGCCATGAAAAATTTATAGTTAATTTCGATGCAATCACTATGAAAATCCCATTTCTTACAAGTAAAAGAAAAAGTTAAACTTATAGTTCTGGATTAGATCATCCAATCATTGGACCATAAGAAAAATAATAGCGATATAGAAAAGATGATATAATACGTTATTTTCTGTGCATCATAACATTTCCTCTGAAACTCCGACTTCTGAAGGGTTTTTTGAAGACGATGCAATTGTTTCGTCCCGAGTTAGAGTACGACGGCGTGCCATATAAAAGATATAGGGGACAACTTGCTGTATACGAGCGACGATAAAACTCCTCACTTGAATGTATAAAACATGGCGTAAGCCCGTAACAAATTCGTAAGGTTTAGTCCGTCCGCCACTCGTTGTCTTTATTGACGATAAGGTTGTTCATCTCGGGTGATTGCACGTATGCTTCTCGGGGAAGGTGGCTGAGGCGAGACGAATCGAGATTTCAGATCGAGATGAATAATTTCATGAGATAGGGTAGGACGAACGTTTGTTTTCCTCGAAAACGAGGGTGCCAGAGAAATGGGGAAAATTTTTTGGAATCGCGATGGAAATTTCCATGCACATCGTTTGTTTTTGAGTGTTCGTATGGTTTTTGATAGCGATTATAGGATTGTATAGGAGAGCATCAATTGAAGCAAGTTTGAAATAACTCGAGAAGAGCACTTTTCCTCGCATGTTTGAATTCTTCGCCAGATCGGTCCCCCACCCTGAAAGTTCTGAATTAACGGAAGGAGACCCAGATTCTAGATGTCAGATTCAGATAAATTTTACGTTAAATTCAGGAAACAGATTCTGTGGACCAAATGACAAGTCGGTATTACAAATGATGACATTTTATTTCAACAAACTTCAAGAGAAGAAAGCACACAATTGTAGCAATATCCTCAAAACCAGATCGCAATCATTCAATTTTCTGTCCACGTGGGACAGCTGAAAAGCTTAATTTTTATATAGATCTTTTCTTCAATGTGTATTTATATGATTGGATGTTGGAATATTACCATTCGTCAATCTGTCCGAAAAAGATTTGAAGTTCGTGCTCCACTTCTGCGATATCAGTTTATGAGAAAACAGGTTATCAGGAAAACAAAAACCCAAAATTTAAAGAGCTTAAAAATTCATGGTAGAATGCATGTACAAATTCGAGTTTCCCAAGAAAGAAAAAAAATCACATAACCATAATTATTATAAAAGCAGATAATTAGTGGTAATTCTCATAATTCATTCAAACTCAAGAATCTCATTGTTCGAAGGGGCGAACTGAACCGATGCGAGATGAAAGTATATTATTAAACGCCCGGTAATGAAGGTCATAACTCACGCAGATGAAATTTGCAGCACGAGCCGAAGGCGATTACTTTAATTTATCAAGTGAGTTATGACCATTACCGCAAGTTGAATACTATACTTTATCGACGACTATAACAATAAATAGTAAGATACAAGTACAGAGAAAGAACTTTATTTATAAATCTTAATAGTCACCTATAACAATGCATTATTTATGTTGATTGTGCTCCTTAGCATGGAGTAGAAAGTCCATAGGGGCCAAAGAACATTCTTTGTAAACGATGACTTGATATTCTTACTACTACATCAATCTTGAAAATTGTTGTATACACCTATATATTTGTTTTAGGATTGTGCGGGCAATAAATTCTGTATGGTAATATCGGGCTGATTGTATTATTTCTGAAGGTGTACATAATAATTTTTTTGTCTACAGATACAATTAATTGCTCAAAGGTAGTTGAATAATGAATGATATATAATTCAATAGGAGTAGATGAATACAATCATTATTCTCATTTCCTAAATTAAGACACATCAAATGCCTTTCGGTTCGAGTTATCAGGAATATCAGAGACTACCATAATACTATTCACATGTATAGGGGTTAACAATGAGATCAAAACCTTTCCTACCTTTTCGAAAGCGGCACCCTCCCAGGATACCTATTTGAGGCAGCCTAATTGAATTGAGATAAAATTCACTCACTCCGAAATTGACCCTAACTTTTCGCCCTCCCGTAACGAATTCGCGCTTAGTCTCCGTGCGACTCTGAACTCTAATCAAACAAGAATTAATAACGTCACTTTCCTACCACGAGCTATCTCCACTTGTCCCTAAGACGGAGTTCCAAAACAAACCTATGAGTTCCGTACCCTTTTTGGCACCCCAAAGCAAAACCGCGAACTGCTATCCCTGCTAGCCAGCAACTGCCTTGACTTTTTCTGATCTCCTCAATCGTGGAGTCTTCCTCCTTCCAAACTTTTTCTCTGAAATGTTCCCATAAACTTTCTTATCACAGCGTGGTTATCAAGTTCTCAAACGCGGCCGGTTATAACCTGAACTCTTAACAATCGTTGATTAATACAATGTAATACTATGTTTGCCTGTATGGCCCAACTTCGATATACTGATTTTTTCCCGGGATTTATCCGATAGGTATTCGAAATAAGAATTGAATATTCGTATTCCCAAATATTACACATGCCATATTTGTAGACACAAAATCCAGAGGAATATGGCGAATGCTCACAATCACCAATTTGGCCCAAATTACCCGCAATCCACGAGTCATCTGATTCGAAGGGATATCAATTCTGAATCAGGTGAGAGCAATCCTGGCTACTTTAATATGACAGTCGACACGTGCGAAGTCCAGAAATATCGTTTCTGGCCAAGGACATAATCCGACCTTAATTGTGTTATAAGTTAGGATGAGCGCCCGCTTTCCCGACGTTGGCACTTCAAACACACACGCTTCAGACGCCTCCGAAGACGCCCAGCGCATCCCTTAATTTTCCCCCTTGATTTTCTCACGCCGAGTTATTGGATACCGATGGTGAGATCAGGGACAATGTGAAGAATGTAGGAAGGGATTATTCGCTCTGAATGGAATGTGAATTCTTAGGGGGAAATATGCCATTTTCACCTGAATTTTTTCTGGCTGGATTCTCCAGAAAACCTTATTTCAGGCGATTTTGCGTAGGATAAATGAAAATGTTCGATCGGATGAGACGATGGGAATTATTTCGAAA
Organism: Aphidecta obliterata; assembly: GCA_963966015.1. Classification (NCBI taxonomy): domain Eukaryota; kingdom Metazoa; phylum Arthropoda; class Insecta; order Coleoptera; family Coccinellidae; genus Aphidecta; species Aphidecta obliterata. The sequence goes on along the minus strand of OZ014428.1, from coordinate 19,735,990 downwards.
ATTTCTATGGAGCATGAAATGGTTACAATCACCTCAATTTCCGGAATTTGAGTAACCTTGAATTCTCCTGGCATCTTACGTTAACCCTTCTCGATTTATCGCAATTTCTAATCTTATTGGATTTTTATGAATTTATTCAATTATATCAATCCTTTTTTTGAGCGCTCGTACTACTTACACGAGGGCTATATCATTTCGTCACGATGTCTGTATTTTTCGAATTTTGAGCCGAAAATGGTCTCAATCGACTATGTTCGACTCACTGATGACGAATCCGTCGGAAAATTTGAGTCTGTCCGTCCGGCCGTCCGTCCGTCCGTCCGTCCGGCCGTCCGTCAGCACGATAACTCTCGAACGGATCAACCTAGAGACTTGAAATTTTCAGTGTAGGTTCAGATCCCGAATGCCTCGGTTAAGTTCGTTAATGGGCCAAATTCCACCAGGGGTTCCGTAAATATGGCCGTTCAAAGTTTTGTTTCCCTGATTACTTGAAAACTACAGATTCGATCGAGATGAAATTTTGCACTCAGATGGAAAATGAGGTGTTTCAGCTACATGCGAAATTTTGTCCAGATCGCATGACGAGAACCATAGAAACCATAGAAAATTGTAACTTTTGAACGGAAATGCCTAGGGACTTGAAATTTTCAAGATAGGTGTGGATCTCGAATGTCGTGATCACGTTCATCTATGAGCAACATTATACAAGGGGTTCCGTAAATACGGTCGTTTGAAATTTTGTTTTCTCGATAAACTCGAAACTTCGGATTCGATCGAGATGAAATTTTGTATTTTAATCGAGAATGATATATTGAAGCAATATTTCGTCCAGATCGCATGACCAGAACCATAGAAACCATAGAAAATTCTAACTTTTGAACGGAAAGGCCTAGGAACTTGAAATTTTCAGGGTGGGTTTGGATCGCGAATATCGCGGTCACGTTCATCAATAAGCAAAATGAGACTAGGGGTTCCGTAAATATGGCCCTTCAAAATATTTTTTTCCAGATAGTTTCGGAACTACTGATCGGATTGGAATGAAATTATGCATCTAGCTGAGGAATAATGTATTCAAAGTACGTACAAAATGTTGTCCAGACCGCATCACCAAGACCATAGATATCGTAGAAAATTCTAGCGAATTATCGAAACAAAATTGATCAGCTGAAGCAGCGACATGAAGTCTGGAGTTTCGCCTAAGTTTCAGAATTTTTTGGACAGCTGTCAAAAATTCCTTCAATTGGTTTCTAAAACTGGAAAATGCGAATCTACCTACAAGGTGCACGTACGAGCGCTCAAAAGCTCCTGCCTTCACGGCAGTGCTTTTCGTAATTTTTTTTCCTTATTTGTTTTATGAATAATCATGATACAGTCTACATATGCAAAATGGCGAAGGTGCTGGGTTCCGAAAAGACGAATGATCAATGTTTCAATAATGAATCTTCGAAAGCATTATAGCCGTTTTCTTCAACTGGTGGATCGATAAAAATCCTCATTTCGTGAGGCTATGTTTTTGATTATGTAGTCTCCGGAATTTTTTTCACATGAAGCGCAAACGATTACCAGCTTAATTCGATTATTTCAAGTGACTCAAATTAAACTGAGATTCCTGTAAAATTCAGGAAGGTCTAGCAACAAAGAGGATTAGATATAAGTCCAACGAAAACAGAACATCAGTGAAGAGATAATAAAAAAAGCTACAAAAAGCTTGAGTGGAATTCCAAACATTAATAATAGAGAGAAGTGGAGGCATAGACGATGAGATATCTTAAAATGGGTAGAATGAAGGTGATATTTTTCGGAAAAATTAATGTGAAAATGATGAAAACAGAGTTTTGACCCATGAATCAGGAACTAAATACTAACGCCCAAGAGGATAGAATGGAAATGGCCCAAATCAAAATATCAAGGCTCATTGGGATAATCACATCTGGTAATGAGTTCAAGTAGAATCACTGAAGAAAAATCCAGCAGAATTGGTCATGATTTTTTGCGAAAATCAAGAAAAGGAAAGAAGATTATATGTGAGATAAGTGGGCATAGTGAAAACCCCCAGGTAGAAGTTGTAGCAGGATCCCCAAGGTAAAAGAATACGAAACAAACGAGAAGAGGCTCAGGCTGAATATTATCCAAAATGACTACGCAAAATTCAAAAATTACTTCTCCTTCCCTGTCCACGCAGGATATCAATAAAACCGGAAAATCCGAGTTACCTCAGGACCGAACTGTAATCTCCATCCCTTTGAGGACTACATAAACCGATTACTGTACTTGCGGCCTAAACTCGCGGTCCGTCAGCACCGTCTGATCTGCATGAACTTCTCGCGGGACGAAGGGATCATCACAGGACGAAAGTTAATATTGAAGGATCCGAGACGGCGGAGGGCACGTAACCGCGCCCGCAGCCCACGCATCGGCGGCGGCAAAGATATGCAAAGATGGAGATTTGGGACCCGAAAGTTCACGTTTCCGACGGCCAGATCGTTCGATGGAAATTTCTACGTCGGCATGACATTACTTTCTCGCCTGTTCGGGAACTCGGGGGATGTGGGTTATGAATTATATTTATTGAACCGAGGGAGATGCATTGTCTTTGAATAGGAGGCCGATAGCAGATTTTGTGTTGAATATTTACAACAGGAATCCTTCGAAATTGCTCTGAAAGAAAGTCGGATCAAAATTTCAAAATTGCAGGGAAGAGAAAAATAATAATGCGCGAAAAAGGATTCGCGAATGTTCGATGAAGATGGTAACCATTTGCTTGTACTCGATTGTTATAAAGATTTGAGAAGAAAAACGATGGAGTAGGGTATGAAAATAATAATTTCGAAGAGTACAAGACAGGGTGATTTTTAAGGTGATGTTTTTTTTTTGACAGGTGCTAGAACTCATCAAAGTGTAATATTCGGGAATGTGAATATATAATTTCAAATTTGGTCAACTACCTCGGAAAAAAAGTCTGTATATTCGAAGTCAGGCATACATTGTATTAATTGATCAACGGATGTCGTTAATTTTGGAGCTGTGTGACTGAGATGTGATACGTAAGCCACGGATTAGGAAAGCTTTGGCTTCGAACGAAGCTTTGTTTCAACAAACGGAGGAAGACGACAAATAATCTTTGCATAGGCGATTGAAGGGGTCCTCGATAAGATGAAAAGACGCAATGTAGGTTGACAATGAGAAAATTTCGGAGAAAGAATTCGAAAGCGTGAGAGGCACTGCGAAAAAGTGTCAACTCAGGAATTATGTTTTCGGAGTGAGAAAAAATTTACCTTTGGGGGACTCTGGAAGTGTGAGGGGCAGTCGTGACCTATCGGGGACCACGGGCAGTTGCCAGGTCAGGAACTCGGAAGTGAATTAGGGTCTTGGGTTAAGTCCGTTGTTTGGAAGTGGAAAAAACTAGGAAAGAGCCCGGTCTGGGACCGGGAGTCAGTGATGCGGAAGAAGAGAACTTGGGAGAGGTAGTTTTTCGGAAGAAGAGAAATCTGGATAGAGTGGGTTGTTTTTAGTGGGGGACCGCGGAGTTAGTTGTACGGGGTCGGTTTTCCGGTTAGAGGCCGGGGTAGTTCGCAAGTCGGGAAAGGAGCCACGATAGGTACAGAATTAAGGTTCACTATTCGCTTAAGAAGGAGTTGCTCGCGAGAAGAGAACTCACGAAGAGTTAATTGTACGAGGTAAGTTTTCGGTGAGAGACCGGTGTAGGAAAACAGCTTTAGTATTTTTTCAGTCGAGGATTTTATTAGAGTTCGGATTGAGGTAATAATTCTGTTAGACCGTGGAAATAAGTGTGGAAGAAGTTTCATTTTGAGTAAAGTTAAAAGTCGTATTCGTTACGGGAGTGCGAATAAAAACAAAAAGGTCACTACCGGTTTAGCTAAATTTGTTTCCAAGTAGATACAAAAAGGAATTGTGGTGGTTTGCAGATTAAGGTAGGAACATTCAGTTCACACTTTTAATTAACTTCCTATATATGTGAATGGCGTTATTGTAATCCTCAATATTATTGATATCTCGACCCGAAGTTGATTTGATGTAATTTCGGTGTGAGGAATTTGGATGATAGTTTTAGCATTTATTTTGTAGCGTTGATTAATTGAACACTCCTACAATTTGGATTAGTATGTTCATAGGGAGTAGCAGTCTAATTGTCTGATTTAATTATGATTATGAGAAACTAGGTGAATAATAGATGTTTCATTTTGATGTTTTTTTTGATGTCTGTGAAAATTTCGATTTTATGTACGCATTTTACCATCACTTTTCGTGAATATAATATGTTCTTTCAAAATTTCGAGATTTTCTTGCCTGAATACCTGTTCCTCAGAAAAGATAAAATAAAAGACTTTCTCTTCGTGCAGGAAGCACGAACTCGAATCTTTTCGGACAAAAGATGATATATGGTGACAGCCAGATTTAGAATAATGATAAAATTCCATCTTAATAACTTGTACTATTGCTAAAGGTACAAGTCGTTTTGTTACAAAAAGCCATCATTTCGCAAATTGATGAAAAATTTAAAATTTAAAAAAAAGTGCCAAAAATTTTGGGCACCAATATCTCAATACAACTCTGGATCGTGTTATCCCTCTATTAGGAGATCTGCCACGAATCACGGTGCCATATGCAATCCTACAAGTAAATAAAGTGGTAGATTTTATCGCAAATTTGTAAATTCTCTTTCAACTTTTATAAGGAGATTTTTCCTGAACGATATAATTCTTAAAGTTCAAACTAAGGAAAGGAAAAATTATTGATTGGAAAGGTCCCATAACGAAATTAGGAATTTCACAAACTCACCGATAACATTGATCCAAATTGTTCACAGAAATTGTCCGAAATGGTCACCATTCGTTTGATGTGCACAAAGTCTTGCCTGGCGTAATAACGAATTATTACATGCAGCAACTATCACTATCAGTTTGCTAACGAATGATGTCACAAGCATTTTCAATGCGTTGTTTAAGTTCTTCAACACTATTCACCTCACCGTTACTGTACACTAATGTTTTTAAATGACTCCAAAAGAAGAAACCACATGAGTTGAGATCCGGGTAGCGTGCAGGCCAAGAAAACGACCTACCCCGTTCTATCCACCTATTTGGAAACACAATACTCGGTCAGATGTTCTTCTGTAAACTGAACGCTTTCAATAAACACTTGAGACTTTTTTTCACGAGTTCTAGCACCTGTCAAAAAAAGCCTCACATTTGAAAACACCCAATATGTATGTATTATTCCCACTGAGTATTTTCAAAATCTCATTAGGCCCAATTTTCTGATAAGTCTTCCAACTATAGATTATATCATTTTTTTCATATTGATGCCAGACGTTGCCTTGTATGAATTCCAGTATACGTCTGGAGAACCTGAACATCCAATCTTTTTTTCATCACGCCAACTCTCGTTGATTAATTTTTTTCCTTTCACTTCATCGATTAGACGAAGTTTCCATTCTTTCTTCCTCCTTCGGTCAATTTAGCCAACCCACTGCCGTCTGCTCGCCCCAAGCGTTTGTAGAGGCAGAGTATACGCCGACTTGTATCAGACGCGCAGAAGTTTAGTCTCGTAGAAAAGTTCGACGAGAGCTTTCTAATTTAACAGGATAGATCTAATCGAATCGTAAAGTTGCCCTATTGCAACTAATGCTCGTTTTTTCGTCTTCAGAGCGAATATTGATCAGAGACGAGTGTCGATATCTGGAAGTAACATGGAGCTATTGAAGATGAGGACACTATTGAGAAAAGTAAAGACAGATTGGCTATCGTAGTGGAAGGTTTTCTCATTTTCTGAAGTGAATACTGAAGAATAAATCTTCTGCGAGTGTATCGAAGATAAGTCTAAGGAAATACTGATACACAGGAGTCAACCTCTTCTTTGAACACCCCTTTTCAGAATTTCCCATGGTGAAATGATCAGTGGTTGATATTCCAAAAATCCTAACTTCTAGGCTTCCATTCCAATAACGCCCAAATGCAACAATCCCGACAACCTGGTACAAACGCGAATCGCTCTTCGTTCTACAACGACCATTAATTAATCAACTTGACCCATTTCCTTCTGCATCTGCCGTTTGAATCCTCGTCGTGTAGTGGTAGATGTGAAGAGCCCTTCGGCGAAGACCCAGATATGCAAATACCGTCACGTAAAGGAGATGCACCGACGTCGAACCGCCAAGGTGCATAATTATTATATGCTCGACACGCCTCGTGAATACGGAAGACAGGAATTGCCTCAGGGATGTATGCGACGAAGGTGTTATATTCCTGTTTATTTATTCCATAGGATCAGATTTACACCGTGCCGATCCAGTTCATAGGTTGTAGGGTTGAATGTTAAGAGGAAACGAGGGTGCATCTGGTTTACGCTCCTCTCAGAAAATTTTCATCCAGAGATCTCGGAAGAAATGAAGATAAGGAATACTTAAATGCAAAGGTCGACCGGAAAAACAAGATGTATTCATGTTTGAATTATTTAATTTCAGATATCGACTATAGGTAGTCGTAGATAACGTGGAATTCCATTCTACGTTATCTTCATTCCTACATAGGTATAGGAATGGAGTTAACGTAGAATGGAATTCTGAAGTCAAATATCTGGGAGATACCCTAGACAGAAAGCTTTCATGGAATAAGCATGTTGAAAACACTGCTAATACAGCGACAAGGGCTTTGATGGCGTGCAGAGAAGCCTATCCGTTGAAACTTGGGGCTATAACCTCAAAATACTGCGTGAGACCAATAAAAACTTATGTGGCAGTAGTCTGGTCTGCTTAGTCAGGGCAAACAAGCACGAGGAAAATACTCGACAAGGTTGAAAGGCTTGCCTGTGTTTGCATCACTGGAGCTATGAGAACGTGCCCGACAAGAGCACTTTAGGTCATCACAGATCTCACTCCTCTACATCTAGTGATCAATAGGGTATCCCATGAAGCTATACTTAGAATATCTAGGGAAGGTACAAGGAATGAGAGAATTGAAAGTTCTCTGAACAAATACATCTCATGAGCGAACCTTCCTAGTGATGTTATGATTAAAAAAGTATTAGTATTGAGAGGAACTTCAACACTATGCTATGTAAAAAGGAAGAATGGGAAAAGGAATATACTACCCAAAACTTCGAAGTGAATACCATTAAATGGTATACAGATAGTTCTAAAACCGCGATGGGGGCCGGCGCTGGAGTATACGGGGCAAGAACCAAGTGTACACTATCGTTAGGATCCTACTCGAATGTTTTTCAGACTGAAATACTCGCAATCGAACGATGCATAGATATAAACCTGGAAGGAAACTATCGAGGGTGGGACATTGTGATCCATTTTGATAGTCAAGTTGCTATCAAAGCACTGAACTCCTATATCATCGACTCAAAGCTGATATGGGCGTGCCGGAGGAAACTTAATGAAGTAGGTAAGAACAATAACGTCTCTTTAGTCTGGATTCCTGGTCATCCAGGAATCGAAGGAATTGAAAAGGCCAATACACTTTCCAGAAAGGAAGCACAAACGCCACCAGAACCTTTCTGTTGCATAGGTAAATGCACCTATAAGAAAGAGTTTCTGGAGAAGGAAGAGACTAAAAGAGAAGCACTCTGGAGTTATCTTCCAGGAATGGATCACTCCAATAAGTTCATTCGGAACTTTGAAAGTTGAAGATCCAAAAAGTATTTGTATCTCAGTAAGAAAAAGTTATGCCTCCTCACTGGCTTCCTCACAGCACATTGTCGCGTTAGGAAGCATATGATGAGAATGGGCTTAACAGAAACTGAAGAGTGTAAATTCTTTGGTGAAGAGAAGGAAACTCCTGTTCACCTGGTTACAGAATGCCTCGCCATTGAAAACCAGTGCAAAGAATGTCTTGGACAAGAGAATTAGAGAAGGAACGAGGATCTAACCTTCTAGAAGCCCTCTCAGATACTGAAGTTCATTGGAGCTCTGGATCTGGAGGGCAAGCTGTAGGTAGCGCATTTGCGAATACAGTTCTGATGGGGGCACAATAGACCTTGAAGTCGCAGTGAAATGTAACCCTCTTTACTAACTAGGTATTGACTATTATGGAAAACTAGCTATATGAAAAAAACTTCTCATTAATATAGTTTATTTCTTGTCCCAGCCTTTTTCAATGGAAGATAGAGATTGTTTTCCATTCCCTCCAATTGTTTTTTTGAGGTCCTGGCTCAACGAACGTCTTTATTCTGTTGTCTCTCGTTTTCAATATGAATATACAAAACTTTCCTTATAATCTAATCTTATGGCCTTATCTCCTGAAGATCGAGAATCTGACAGAAACAGACATTATATTCATAGAAACCCGATGCAAATTCGGAGATTCCTATACCACCCAAACTTGGGAGGATGTTCTTCCCTAACATCCATCATTGCGTCAAGCTGGCGAAACCACAACTTCCTCGCCAGGTCGACTGGCAAGCTACGTAACTTAATTTTAACACACTCTCCGTGCAACCTTCGGGGAAAACATCTGGCGATATAGTTGAGTGACATTCATCTGTCGCACCTGGATCTCCAGGAAAGTTATGCAGTCCTCGAAGAAGTAGAACACGGGATGAGAACGTGACAGTGAGATCAAAAGGAGTGGGGATACAGAACGCCTCTCCAGTGTTTAGACAATTGTGTTAAGGATTAAGTTTCCCTGAATTTTATATGCGGTCGTGAAAAGCCGCGTGTAAGATCCGACAGTTTGCTGGCAGAGCAAAAACTAGGTGATCTCGACGCTGCTCTGGTTTCATTGTGTAGTTAGTCTTTAGGTATTCTAGGCCAAATAACATTTCTTGACGACCCATGATCTTTTTGGTTTGATTGGAATATTAAGATTTGTGTTGTTACATCTTTATGTTTCAGAGCGTGTTTTTTTGGAGCTGGTGATTCGTAGGAAAGGGAGAGAGAAATGACCAGGGAGCGCCATGAAAACAATAAACTCCTGTGTAATTTTCGACTTTTTTTTTCGCACTCGATAAATCTAACTGACCCATAAAAACCCATATCTACATCGTTCGGCGTCCAGCAAACATTCATGCGAAAACAGATTCCCTACAGGACACCGTGGGGTAGGCGCGAGACAGGTTTTTGTTATTTTATATGCCAGGACGCTGCGTGATTTGCGTCTCCCAAGAGCGTCTTAAAACGTCGCCTTCCTCCCGGTCATCCCGCCAGGCAGGGGTGTAAATTCTCACGTTGGTTATCATTACATGGCGTCCATCCCCATGATTTATGCTGCGTTTTATCTGACGCGGGTGAGTTGAGGAATGCCATATTTTAGGGAGTGTTTCCTTTGGGTTTTGTCGAGTTATGGATCGAGCGACGTGAGACTGTCGGTGAGGAGATTATCGGGTGCTGCTAGAAAAAGGAGCACAATTTATTCAGATTCCGTTTTTCGTGCTTGAATAACAGTCAACTTCTAATTCATATTTTTTTTTAATCGACTCAAGTGGGTTTTCAGACAGTTTTCCCTGAAATAAATTGTACCAAAACTCACTTTAGTCTCTGATGATACCTTTACATACCCTGACTCCTACTCTAGGAAATTTCGGAAAACAACTATGATACCTAATAATAAAACCACCCAAAACTTGAAAACATTCCAGAAGATGATGGGCATTTTTTCTTCGGACGCTTCTAGAGGTCCATCAATGGAAATAATGAAATTTTGATTATGAATAATAAAATCAAAGCGGAATGTGTAGCCTCCGAGCTTTAACCGAAAATTACAGAAACTAATTGCATGAAATTGGTTATTAAAAGTATATAAAAGAAGAAGATGGAAACCACGCTTCTCTCCATATGTGGAGTAATTCCATCTACATTCTCAGTATGAATTCCCAACATAAACATTCCCACCATCATCTACGACATATTTCAAAAGCATCAGTTGGAAATTTGAAGTACCTACATGGTTTCCTGGCGCTCTGATAATTTCAATTAAAACAAACCCCTCTATTTTCCATTACGCTTCCCTGCTGTTTATTATTTCAAGAAATTGCTTCGACCACCGTCTGTCAATAAATTGTCTATTTATGATTGGAGAAATTATTAGATGTAGATAGGTTATCGTCTTCATGGTTCATGGGGCTTAATTGAACATTCGTTGTTTTTTCTCCTTGTTCTTACGAAATTTATTTTATCTGATGGCATGTCATGATGACAACGTTCTGTTACACAATTTTCATGACATAAGGAAGGACAATATGGTACTAAGTCTCATAATGAATTCATTATGGCACTAAGTACCATAATGAAATTCTATATAAAAACCATGCGATGGTGTGATCGAAAGAGTTTATTCAAAATGCATAACAATGTACAAAACTATTTATTATAAATGGTAAAATAGCAGTTACTACAATTTGCAATATTAATTCCAATGAATTCTAGAGTTTTTACATCAGTAGTTCATGCTTTTTGTTAAATTGTAATTCTGTTTGGTTGTTGGCACCAAAAATTGCTTCTGACTTTTTTTTCTTTTGCTCTTTCGAATTTTGGATGTAACCTTCAGCAACAGTATTGCTTTTCCATCCACCATGGCGTTTCACGGTACACAAATCAGGTCCAGAATCGGCCAAAAATTAAGCAGACGATCGCTGAAAACAATGTGTGGTATATTTTTCAGGGTGAGGTAAATTCAAAAAAGTGGAAATCACTTTTGGCATTCCACCAAAGGTGTGAATTCCAACAGGTTGTTTCGTGCATTTCTTATTCTTATAAGTGACGTCGATGGTTTGTGTTGCGAGGTCATATTTTCACATATTGTCTGATGAGTTCTACCATATTCAATCCTGGCATATTCCCTGATGTTACAAAAAAATTCTCGCATTACCTTTGTTTTTGTATTCGGTAAAATTATTCTAAAAACGGATCCTTTATCTATCATATTTTCAACAAGCATATTTGTTAGTTCCTCTCTTCTGCATGCTCCACTTAGTCCAATTATTATAGCAACTTTTTGAAATAAATATATATCATCTGATGCTTCTGTTAAAAACTTTGTGACATCTTGTTTTGTAAAAACTTTTGATTTTTTAGCTCTGTAACCTTCTGATTTACGTTTCAGTAATGCAACCAGCTATAGGTTCTTGCTAATATCGACGTTTTTTCTTGTCAAAAAAATTCTTCTTATCATCGAATAATAAGACCAGAGAGAAGATGGTTTTCTTTCCTTAGATGAGCATTCAAAGTAAGCCAACATTACTTTTTCATGAATGAATTTTCTTGATTGTCTTCGTAGAGCACCATTCTTCATACCGATTAAACGCTATTTCATATACACTCCGTGATTTTTCCGGCAAAAGGGAGTCCACGATATTTCGCGTCATTTCTTCCAAATCAGAAGGCAAATTACCAGTTTATTCAAATTATATTCAATTCTACGTGACAATTGTTTCACAGCAGGTTAATAAATATTGCCGTTACAACCCGACGTTGTTAGAGATATGGGAAAGCACAGCTCACTAACCTACTAATATTTGAAACTACACATATACTTACTCCTTCAAAAATAGTAGCCATTGTGACATGTCAAAAATGCAGTTTTCAATTTTTCGAAAATGTATAAATATAAATGCCATCAGATGAAATTTTGTCATAAACAATGGCAATCATTATGACATAAATAACTATTAGATATTTTATATGATATTCTATATTTTCCCAGCTATCGAATTACACTGACCCCAGGTTATAAAACTTTCCAGAAAACCTCTCGAATCCATGCGATTTCGACCAATCAAACGTAGGTGGGGTCCTCCTCGTGTGTTTCGGGTTTCCCTATTCAGGGTATTCGAGGAAAGTGTGCTCTATCCCTAACATAAACGTGATTTCATCGACAATTTGGGAAAGATATAAATTCCACCGAATTGGATTAGTACGATTCCTGGTTGTTTGTATGTATCTCACGTTTTGTTATGAGGACGTTTTCGAAAGATACCGTTGACAAATCATGGTGAGGTGTTACTTCGGCAGAAGATAGTCAATACGTTATTATAACAGATAGTCCTCGAAAAGTAACCCGGTTGGAATTTGTTTTTATATCATTGGAAGAGACTTTTCTCAATATTTCGTTCATGTATGATCAGTTTTTAGACAAAAAATTCGAGTTGTATAAGAAATAATTCATGAAAATTTCAAGTCATACTGCAAGAGAAATCAAGGAGACAGTTAATCTCAAAAATTGTGGACAGAGGTCATTTCAATTATCCCAGATTTGAATATACAGGGTGATTGAGAGTAAATTTCAGGACTGAAGAAATTAAAGTTTCTACCCCTAAATCGGTATATTTCACGATATTTTCATTCGAAATTCAGCTAGATCAGACTTTATAGTGAAAAATAATGTTATTTTATTTTTCATCAAGAGATAGAATCACGGAAACATCGAATTTCTCGACACCAGATCAGAAAAAAATTCTTTCCTTTCAATCCGATCGGATCGGTATTTTTCGAATTGTTGAGAAACAAATTTCAGATGGCTATATTAACGAAAAACTTCGCCCCTTTACGAATTCAACCGGCGCATTCAGGCCTCAAATTTATCTTGAAAATTTCAAAACCCTAGCCCTTTTCTTTCGAAGGATTACGAGATATCGAGGTTATGATTTCTATCCGTCAATTTCACTTTTCGAAGTAAACTAAGAAAACTGTCCTCCCTAAAAAACTCAGCATAAAAGCTGCTGTTGCAGAAGTTCAAGGGTCCATCCACAAAGGATAAAAAAACACCATTGAGAGAAAGCGAGAGCGGCAGAAAGCGACGAGGATGAGGAAATGAAAGGGACTGTGATAAAAAATCTCCTTTAAAATACACCAGAATTGCGTCGAGTTGAAACTTCAAGACAGTTTTTTACGGCATTTTTTATTGCGTCTGATTCATGGCAGAAACGTCCGAGGTTATGAGAGATTATACTAATGACATCATAAGGCGTCCGCCGATACGGAAAGGAGAAGAGCGTTGCCATGGAAGGGCTGCAGAGTCGTATACGAAGATATTTTCCAGATATTTGGCAAAAAGTACACTTTCGATGCTTTTTTTATTTCCTGGCATGATTCAATAAGACGTTCTTAATGAGCGTTGAAGAAGAAACGAAATAAGGAAACAGATTGGCGTTCGATCGTTGAACCGGCTTGAAAATTGTTGTAAGGATTTTTGTTATTGTTTGGATTGAAAGTGTATGAAAAGAGAAAATCTGTATTCGAAGAAGCTGAGAACATATGCGGAAGAAACGAAGATGAAGTTTATTAACAGTTTGTTGAAGAAAAAACGAGTGGAAAGCAGGTGTAATGATAGAAAACTAAATCACATTATACTGACGCTTATCACCAATATTTTTCCAGCAATCGAACAAGATCTTTCGGTGGGGTGCTAGGACCGTGCCGTTCGACTGGCTGTCCCATCCTGTCTATGATGAATTTCGTAAAATTCCACTTGATATAATTTCCAGTGGTACCAGGCTTCTTGTTTTTCAGAAACTTCCAGAGGGGATGGGCATTGATTCCGTTAACCTCAACTTTCTCGAACACGTCAAACCTAATCTTTTTGTCGGTGATATATTTCGAAATTTCGAGGTTGGTGCCAGGTTCGTGGTCGCCAAACTGATTACAAGGAAAGGCCAATATCTTGAGGCCTTTCGATTCCTCGTACTGCTTGTAGATGTCTGTCAGTTCTTCGAAGTTGTTTTTGGCGTAGCCACAACCGGAGGCGACGTTGACGATTATGCAGACGTGGCCACGGTACTTCTTCAGGGGCACGTTGACGCCGTATATGTCTTTGGCGGTGAATTCGTAGATCGATTTGATTTCATGGATATTTTCCGAATTTTCGGTCATATTAATGATGTGAGCACTGACAGGCGAAGGAATTGAATGTGTCAATTTTTTAGTTCAAGTATCCAGGATGAGGAAAAATTCTCATCGTTTCCGAGAGATTTTTGAACTTCGCATACCCCAAGATTTTTCGGGCAATAAATTCTGTATGGTAACATTGGCTGATTGTCTTATTTCTGAAGATGTACATAATAATTCATCTTCACAATATGAATTCATCTTTTAAAGCAAAACATTCACAATAATAATTAGGTATCAACTTAATCTGAGAAAACGTCGTAATTTCCACTGTTCCCTTTGGGCCAATCGGCTTGTTCAGAACCACAGAGAAAGCGAGTTATAGGAGTGAGCACGGTGTTTCTTCACAGATACTATTAATTGCTCAAAAGTAGTTGAATAATGGATATACTATTCAATAGGAGTGGATAAAATTAATTTTTCCAATTTGAAACTATTTTCATTGGAAAACAGCATTTCATTTTAAGATGGCATTTTCCAACTGAAAATCGTAAGACTATAATGCTATAATGAACCGAGTTTCATTCATAATATTCAAGGATGTCCGCAGATGATTTTCAATATCTCAGTGAATTTTCTTATTATTCCATAAAATTCTTGACCCATTTGTTGCAACGGGAAATACTTATATGTATAGATGAAATATATGAATGAAAGAAATATTTGCTTATAATTCGCCAGCAAGAGCGATTCCTAACTTTAAGGATATTGCAGGAAATATCGATGCTGGTATTGATTGATTCTCCAAACAAGGCACAAAAAATCAACGCAAAAAATATAATCGGCAGAGCAATATGAAAAATGCTGTCGAAAAAAATTCGAAAATTGGTTCATATTTACATTTTGCGCGCTTGTTTTAATGAACGTGAGCTTTTTTTCGAGCCCAGAATGTTTCGAACGAGGTTGGATTCACAGATGAATGATTCTTGATCAAATTCGATTATGTCCGTTCGTCCGGCCGTGAATACGATAACTCTCGAAAGAGTTTTGAAAATTTTAGGGTAGATATAGCCACCTGATTTTTTTCTCACTAATTCAAAAAATAGCGAAGTGAAACTTTGTAGTCAGTTGTAGAATGAAGATATGAAGGTACATGAATTTGGAGAGGATTGCATCAGTGGAGAATTTTTGGAAACTATTCGCCATAACCTGCTGAAATTTTGGGTGTTGTGAAAAATTTAAGCTTCTCATCTCTTCCACGTGAGAGGAAAATTGGGTTTTCCTTATATACGAAATATAATTCAATGATTCCATCTTTTGAAGCTTATAAAAATAAAATGACAGTAATTATCGCACTGACAAGGGACACTGAAGGCCGGGTTATTCCACAGATACAAGCGCGCGCAGAAGCTCCTGACCTCAAGTATTGTTTCTCGATTTTTTTTTAACTTTTATCTTCGCATTTCGAAATCATTCTTTACCTAATTTTAATTTCACTGGATTTTCATACAAAATCCTTAGGTGAATTGTATTATTTTTTTTATTTTTGGTTGTTCTCCTTAATTTCGGTTGAATTTCTTTTTTTTTTTCAATACTACTCCAGCTCAGTCATATATTAGAAAAAGAAGTGTGGCAATGACAATGGGCATCTTTAACATACGCCAAATAACAGTCGTTAGGTACTCGAGAGTCATGAATAGAGTATATAAACGTAGCCACCTGTCTCAATGTGCCATCACAGTATATATTGAAATTTTTCGTCCAAATCGAGAGCAAGGATCAAATCACACTTCCCCCCTTAAATTCTGTAACATCAATTTTTCATCATTGGATACAGTTTTTTTCGATCCTTCATCAAATCAAGTATATGATTCAGGAGAGAGATATTATTATCGCCCTGAAAGCTCTCTGTCGTTGCTTTGTCTTCGAGTCGAGTTTTCCACCAGACAATGATTTCATTTAATTTCCACCTTCGCCCAGGAACGAGGTCAACATCATCCTTCATTACGCGTACGGAGGGAGAATTCATTGTATATCCGTTCTTTTGTCTTTTTCGTCAGAGTTTTTAGCGAAATGCGTGGGCAAATGGGTCTCTCGAATTAACTCGAAAAAGGGTGGAGAAAAGAGTGCGGATTACGTTTTTTTCGGAAGTGCACGGGATGATGTTCAAGTTGATATGAGAGTTGTTCATTAAATTGACGGTTATTCGGGGGTAATTTTCTGAGGACTCTTCAATTAGTCGGTGTAAGGGTGTAAGGGCGAATGACATCCAGCGGCTCGAATTTATTTCGGAAAAATAAAGCTTTGGTCAACCCAAATAGAGGATGTTCGTACAAGGTGTGATTTATCAAAGCAACTTTTCATCGTTTTCCACCTCGAAAAAAAAATGTTTCCCAACAATACATCCTGAAAAACTTCATTCTATAGGTAAATACCCATTCGAAATATTTTTCTGGGAAACACATAATATTTTTTCTGCTTCACCGGGCTTATCCAATTTCGATTTCGATATAGCTGTTATACATTCCCCTTTATCTCTTTCCGGGGGAAGGTAAATACTCATGATGTACCGGGAATGCCATCCATCTCACTTTCAAATCTGCTGAATCCGAGACACCTCCATTCGCTGAGTCGAAATGTAAATAAGGACATATCGTTCTGTTTCTGGTTCACGCACTAGTTATCTATGCATTTATTTTTATCTATGTGCTTTGGGAGTCGCAGAGCAAAAGAGCCCTCTAACGGGATTACTATCGTGTCGTAATCTTCAGACAAGTAAGATTTCACTATTCATGAACGTGAACGTATTCAGGTAGGTAATCCAAGAAGAAATTCTGAACTGATAAGAACTTGATGACAATACCTACCTCAAATATTGAACTATACCCTGATGGTATGTGCTGTGTAGTGTGAGACTATTATCTGTAGAAGTTAGTTTACAGGGTGTTTTCAAAGTTGAGACTTTTTTTGATAGGTGCTAGAACTCATCAAAATGAGTCCTTTTCATAAAATATTCACTAGGGCCGAGTATTTAGAAATCAAAGTAAAATCTGAGAAATCCCCAGCACGGACCTGACATAGGTACAGCGTGTTTCACGTAAGCAGGCACTGAATTTTTGAAAGTGACCCATCAATATGATGGTATTTTTCGAGGGCTATCCAAAAATTCTCGAAAAAACTATCGAACCAAGGCATGAAAAGTTATTGGAAAAAAATCGTTTTTCAAAAAGATTAATGTTTTGCAAAATAGACTAGTTTCCAAAATAAGAAGGTCTAGAAACAGTTTCTTACCAATTGAACTTCCCTTTTCAAGAAAATGGCAAATTTCTCCTTGCAAAATATACTTCATAATATTTTCTGAATGCCCAATCGATTCTGAATCCGAATATGTTGATATAATGGTGGTTTTATATTTATTTCAAGCAATTCCATTCGAAATCAATCTGAGAAAATTCAGATACTACCTTTTCGGAAAAAATATCCATCTTATTTTTGGTTTAATAAATATTTAATTGTCAAATTTTGGAGTTTTCATTCAATAAAAGCTGAAATATAAAGCCTGAATGTTTATAGCTCTCAATAATATGTTAACTCTTGAAGAAAGATGTAATATTTTGGAAATATATATCAAAAATTTAGAGAAGCACTGCCGTGAAGTCAGGAACTTTTGAGCGCTCGTTCATCCACCTTGTAGGTAGATTCGCATTCTCCAGTTTTATAAACCAATTGGAAAGATATTGACAGCAATCAAAGAAAATTTCAAACTGAGGCGAAAATCTAGAATCCGGGTGACCAATTTTTTTTTTGATAATTCGCTAGAATTTTCTACGGTATCTATGGTCTTGGTGATGCGATCTGGACAAAATTTCTCACGTAGTTTGAATTCATTATTCTTCTTCTATGTGCAAAATTTCATTCCGATCCAATAAGTAGTTTCGAAATTATCTGGAAAAAAATAGTACGAACGGCTATATTCACGGAACCCCTAGTCTAATTTTGCTCATTGATGAAAGTAACTGCGAAATTCGTGATCCGAACCTATCCTAAAAATTTCAAGCCCCTAGACCTTTCCGTTCGAGAGTTATGATTTTTTATGGTTTCTATGGTGCTTATCATGCGACCTGGAAAAAATGTAGCTGGAATACATCATTCCCAATTCAAATACAAAATTTCGTCACGATTAAATCCCTAGTTTTGAAATTATCAGGAAAACTGAATTTCAAACGGCCATATTTACGGAATCCCTAGTCCAATTTTGCTCATCAATGAACGTGACCGCAACATTCGAGATCCACACCTATCCTGAAAATTTCAAGTCCCTAGGCCTTTCCATTACAAAGTTATAATTTTCTATGGTTCCTATGGTTCTGATTTTGCGATCTGGATGAAATTCCGCATTAGCTTTAACAAGTCATTCTCCATCTGAGTGCAAAATTTTATTTCGATCGAATCAGTAGTTTCGGAGTAATCAGAAGAACAAAATTTCGAGCGGCCATATTTACGAAACACCTGGGTGAATTTTGCCCAATAGCGAATTCAAACGCGGCATTCGAGATTCGAACCTACCATGAAAATTTCAAGTTCTAGGACTTTCCGTTCGAGAGTTATCGTGACGGACGGACAGACTCGAATTTTTTGACAGATTCTCCATCAGTGAGTCGAACATAGTCGTTTGAGACCATTTTCGGCTCAAAATTCGAAAAATACAGACATCGTGACGAAATGATATAGCCCTCGTGTAAGTAGTACGAGCGCTCAAAAATTCAGGCTTTATATTTTCCCTTCTTTTATAATCGAGATTGAAAATTTGACAAACAAATATTCATTGAACCATAGAAAATATAGATATATTTTCCGAATATGGCATCTTAATTTCCTCCTGAAATTACCATTATATTTACTTATCCGGTTCAGAATCGATTGCACATTCAGAAAATATAGGGAAATATTATGGAGTGTATTTTGCAAGAAACAATTTTTACGATTTCTAGAAAACCGGTAGTACAAATGAAGGAACAATTGGTGAGAAATTGTCTCTAGACTTCTTATCATGAAAACCAGTCAAATTTGCAAAACAATTTTTTGAGAAACGGCTTTTTTTTAATTACTTTTCAATCCTTGGTTCGAGTATCCCTTGAAAAATACTAAGATGGGTCCTTTTCAATTTTGCTCAAAAGATGAGTCATAAAATCCAGTGACCCGCTTACGTAGGACGAGGTGGGTTGATTTCTTGGCCTGCACGCTCTCCGGATCTCGACCCCTGTGATTTCTTCTTCTGGGGGTCATTCAAAAACATTAGTGTACAGTTACGTTGAGGTAAATAGTGTTGAAGAACTGAAACAACGCATTGGGAAAGCTTGTGACATTCGTGGGCAAACTGATGTTATAGTTGCTGCATGTAATAATTCGTTATTACGTCGGGCAGGATTTTGTGCACATCAAAGGAATGGTGACCATTTCGAACAATTTTTGTAAGCAATTTGGATCAGTCTAATCGGTAAGTTTGTGAACTTGCTAATTTTTTGTATGCGACCTTTTCAGTCAGTAATTTTTTTTCTCCTTAGTTTATACTTTAAGGATTATAGTGTTCAGGACAAATCTCCTAATAAAGTTGAAAGAGAATATACAAAATACGATTAAATCCAGCGCTTTAGTTAATTACTGGGATGAATATGGCAACGTGATTCATGGCAGATCTCCTAACAGAGAGATAACACGATCCAGAGATGTATCAAGATCTGGATGCCCAAGATTTTCAGCACTTTTTTCGAATTGAATATTTTATATGATCAACTTCCGGGGAAATGATCTCTTTCGATGTATATGTGCTTTTGAAGCCTTCCTTTTTTACCACAGGGTGTGAAATTCTTAAAACGATTAGTGCAGTGAAAAAGTCATTATTGAATACAATCTAAAAAATACAGATTTGAGTTGAAAATTAGAAGGAAATTCATTGCCCTGTTTGAAACAATAAATTTCTATGGCACACACGTTGTGAAGGACGTTCTTCGAACCCTCGAGTTTCCCCGACCTAAAGGTGCTTCAATCATCAAATTAATATGCCAACTGAGTCATCCTCAACTGCAATATTCCTCGGATCAATAATCCATCAGCAACAAGAGTGGCAATAAAACACATCCTACATATACTTTTTGGGTCTGAACTAGATATATTCGATAGTGAAATTTAATATACGAAAGGGGCTTAACTACAACAAGGGCATTTAATGCCGGTTTTACGGAGATTAGCAGGAATTACATGAACGACAGTTGAGTCCCTCAACCTTACCCATATTATGTGGTGTTGTTACGGGGGAAGTTTTTCCCTGCTGGGCTGTTGCGACAAATGTTTATGCGGGACTCTGAGCTATATCGAAATCAGGGGAGCAATATTATCCTTCGCGAGGGGTGAAACTTCTCGTGAAATAATTTGTGGAAGGTTATTCACAGGAATACATGTCTCGGTGTTAGAATTTCAGAGTTCCATGAATATCTGAATCGTTTATGGTGAATATTGAAATTAACGATGAGAATGTCATTCACATCTGAATGCAATGTTTAGATGTTCCTACCTTCATTATGCAAAAATCCTGTTTTGAAGATCTTTCAATCAACGGTTTGAACATTTTCCCATAAAACTGAATAATATTCGATAGAGAAAATTATTAACTGAGCCTATATTTATTTACAAAACTTCATGAAGAATTCACGAACCTCGAACCAATCTCACTACAATTTAAGAGCTCGAATAAATAAATCATATCATCATACATTATAAACATTGTCCAATATCAATTGCAGATCGAGACATTTCAAGTCATTTATTTCACCAAGTACGTGACAAAACCTGTGCCTGCCTGTCTCAACGCGTGGTCATATCTCGATCCTTATCAATTATTCACGCCTGGGGTTCCACGCATAAACGTGTGCACGCCATGGCTTCCTCAGGGAACCTACACGTCCGTTTTCGCACGGGTCATCGGATATATCGGGGAGGCTTTGTCACAGCTATATGCTATATCCCTTCTTAAATCGTCGTATCGGTCAATAAGGAGGGCACTTCATGACTTTTCAGGATTAACAGAGACGACCGGATCCTGTGACCTGAACGAATGGGAACGAAAGTAGATATGGATATCGGCCATTGACTCCAAAACACAAAGGAGGTAGCAGGGCGATTGAATTTTCTTCAGTTATCTCTCTTGACATGAGAATCAGCCAGAATCCACATTCTATATTCACCAAAATGATTTGCTAATGGTGTGCAAGGTTAGCCATTATTGAATTCATGTGCGTGTTTATTAATTGGTCTGGAGATTTTATTCGATAAACACTCCTTGGCCGGGGCATTTAGCGGCATTAATGTCTAACAATGTACACTAAATAACTCGGTATCGGTCTCTCCGTCTAATTGAGATGAATTCCAAACCATAAGGGTAGAAAAGAGTTCCTACCTGATTGGTGAATAAGAATCAAAACTAACCTGTCTGTTGCGTCTCCTTCAGCTCTAGCTATACCTCCCGCATGACTGAACACATAAATCCTGGACATGTCTCTGTACCACTTGACGCTGTGCAACGCACCGCACTGTTTCGTGTCAACGGTGCAAGGCAGAGCCACTGTTGTTCCGACGAAGGCATTGAAGGAAGATTCACCAGCAGCTGTAAAAGAATACATTATTATTCTCGGCACAGACGATATTAGTTCGATATCCAATCTACCAAACATGTGAGAAAAATTGAACCAATAACGATATGAACCTCGAAAGGCATCATTTACCCTCGGAATCAACAGAGGCTGTTGTGCAAACAGTGTGAGTTGTGTTGTTCGACGTTATGAGTAACAAGTATTAGACCTAGGAGAGTCGGGATATAATAATAATAATAATAATAATATAGTTTATTCATCATATCTATTTAAATATTTTGAATAAACAATAATCACAGAGACATTATTATGTCCGTTCGTGTTGATTCAACTCAAAGCTATTTCTACAACCTAAAAATCAATCTATATCTCTTAAATAAATGTCATTGCCGGGTTAAACATGTCTTGATCGGGTGTATGGGGTCACTATCGGGAGTTGTGTTTGTCACATTTGGGGTTATCTGTCTCTTTCACATCCGTCAGTTGTCATTATCACGTCTATAAGCTATTTATTCTTTTGAAATTCACAACTCTTCTTGTCTCGAATATCCATTGCTTCGTCTGCTTCTTGAAAGTACCATGGTTCTTGATTTTTCTGATGTTCTCTGGTAAGGTTGCATATATCCGCGGAGGTAAGTATGAACCGTTTCGCTGGCCAATTCTTTTCGAGGCTCTGGAACTTTCAAATTGAGATGCCTTTTCAGTTGTTGGAGAGGGATGGTCTCTCAAATTTATAGTAAGTTTTCCGCTGAAAATGTTGGTGAGACATATATTATAAACATGAACATAAAAAAATTACGAAAAGCATTGCCGTGAAGTCAGGAGCTTTTGAGCGCTCGTACATCCACCTTGTAGGAAGATTCGCATTTTCTAGTTTTAGAAATCAATTGAAGGAATTTTCGACAGCTGTCGAAAAAATTCTGAAACTTAGGCGAAACTCCAGACTTAATTTCAGTGCTTCAGCTGACCAATTTTTTTCCGATAATTCGATATAATTTTCTACGTAGTTTGAATACATTATTCCTCAGCTAGGTGCAAAATTTCATTCCAATCCAATCAGTAGTTTCGAAACTATCAGGAAAAAAATGTTTTGGTGGGCAATATTTACGGAACCCCTTGTCTAATTTTGCTCATTGATGAACGTGACCGCGAGATTGGCGATCCAAACCCACCCTGAAAATTTCAAGTTCCTAAGCCTTTCCCTTCGGAAGTTATCATTTTCTATGGTTTCTATGGTTCTGGTCGTGAGATCTGGACAAAATGTTGCTCTAATATATCATTCTCGATTGAAATACACAATTTTATCTCGATCGAATCCGTAGTTTCGTAATTAGCGAGAAAACAAAATTTCTAACGACCGTATTTACGGAAACCCTAATATAGTTCTGCTCATTGATAAACGTGAACGCGACAATTCAAATCCACACCTATCCTGAAAATTTCAAGTCCCTAGGCCTTTCCGTTCGAAAGTTATGATTTTCTATGGTTCTGGTCATGTGATCTGAAGAAATGTAGCTTGAATTTATCATTTTCCACTAGTATACAAAATTTCGTCACAATCGAATCTGTAGTTTTGAAATTATCAAGAAAACTAAATTTCAAACGACCATATTTATGGAACCCCTGGTAAAATTTTGCTCATAGATAGACGTGATCACGAAATTCGAGATCCACACCTATCCTGAAAATTTCAAGTCCCTAGGCGTTTCCGTTCAAAAGTTACAATTTTCTATGGTTTCTATGGTTCTGGTCATGCGATCTGGACAAAATTTCACATGTAGCTTGAGCACCTCATTGTCCATTCAAGTGCAAAATTTGTAGTTTTCAAGTAATCAGGGGAACAAAACTTCGGACGGCCATATTTACGGAACCCCTAGTGGAATTTGGCCCATTAACGAACTTAACCGAGGCATTCGGGAACTGAAGGTTGTTCCGTTCGAGTGTTATCGTGCTTACGGCCGGCCGGACGGACGGACGGACAGACTCGAATATTCCGACGGATTCGTCATCAGTGAGTCGAACATAGTCGATTGAGACCATTTTCGGCTCAAAATTCGAAAAATACAGACATCGTGACGAAATGATATAGCCCTCGTGTAAGTAGTACGAGCGCTCAAAAACATGATTGTTTGAAATTAATTACACAATAAGTGGCGATGCAAAACTATTCTTTGTCTTTGTGCTATGTCAGTTGTTTGAAATTCATTACTGGAGAATATTATATACTGCATTTGTAGCGAAATTTTGGAAGCATCATCATGAACTGGTTAAACTCAATGCTGCGCACGATCAAAACAAATTTTCTGGTTTTGAATCGAAGTTGATTTTAAGAACGTAAAATATTAACTGATCCAAAATTCTTAGGAACGCAAACGAGAAGAACTTGACTGAAACTGAAAGATTCATCAAACAAGGAGCAAAAAAACCATTCAGTATGAAGAGGGTAAACATTTGATTCCTCATAAATGAACATTTGGTGGACAAGAATCGATAACTTTTGAAACGGTCACGAAGTTTCTGAACTTCCTTAACTTTTTAGAAAAAGATCAACACATCGAGAAAAATTGGTGCATCAATTAATGAAGCCCTTGAGGACATGGGAGATCATGACCTATGGTTTAAAAGCAACCAAGACTCTGAAAATAAAATGAGAAAAAAGAAGGAACGCGGTACTGAAAAGAGACATGGAAAAAGAGTTTGAGTTGGGAAGTATGATCAGGCATACTAAAACAGTGTTTAAATCAAAATCAGAATATTCTGTATCAACACAATACTTATCGAATGATATTTAGAAACATTTATAGATCAGAATCGGTCAATTATTTTTTCTAAACCACCTTCCTGAGAAGTTTGATAATAGTATTTAACGAGCCGTAATGTAGGTCATAACTCAAGCAGATACTACATTTCATTTAAGACTATAACAATAAATACTAAGATACAAGTACAGAAAAAGAACTTTATCTACAAATATTTACCTATAACAATGCATTCTTTGTGTTGATTGTGCTTCTTAGCATGGAATAGAAAGTTCGTAGGGTCGATGCTTTATATTAAGTGCTAAGTTCACTAGAATATGCCAAAAGAACATTCTCTGTGAACGATGACTTAATATTCTTAATGCTACACCAATCTTGAAAATAATTGCATACACCTTTATATTTGTTCTTGGATTTTTCGGGCACTAAATTCTGTATGGTAACATTAGCTGATTGTCTTATTCCTGAAGGTGAACATAATAACTCATCTCCACTAGCTGAATTCATCTTTTCAGCAAAAGATTCACAATTATAATTAGGTATCAACTCAATTTGAGAAAACGCAATTATTAGAGTGATCTCCCTTCAATATCAACAATGGACTGTTTCATTTAGGCCAATCGGCTTGTACAGAAGCACAGAGCCAGGGAGTTATAGCAGTGAGTTATTAAACTCACGATGTTTGTTTACAGGTACTTTTGATTGCTCAAACGTAGTTTAATATTGAATATATAATAGGAGTAGATGAAAAAATATATAGATGGTCCAGAAAGTTCATTTTCCTCACCTCGATTTATATATCTTCTGATCTTGATTCCATATTTATTTTCTGGGGCCTTTCAACTGAGGAATCAATCTAATTCAAGTTTCGATCCAGAAAAACAATGTGATTTAATCGACACAGCACGGATAATGCAGCTGAAATTCGCACGGAAGTGATGGTAGAAACAGAAAACATTCAAATTAGAGTTGAAATTACGTTTGCACTGTTTGTCATGCAACAGAGATGCCTATCATACAAAACGCGAACTTTTAATGGTATTCGAAATGAGCGAAGCAATAGAGTTACCCACCTCGTAGAGCAGCAGAACGCATGAAGAACAGAAAAACCGACACAATTATTCCACAAAACATCCTCTCAATCGTGTGTGGTCAGTTGGTCACTTCAAGTAGAATGAAAAACACGAAGAGAATCTATATCATAAATGTCAACCTATCCTGACAGCGTCAAAAAAAAGTTCGGTGAATTCTAGATTTTTCGATGACCTGAAGTATAGAAGCTCATTAGTGCTCTTTGTCATGGGATGGACTGCGCATTTTCCTTCAGGTCTTGAAGTTAATACGAAAGGAAAAGGAAAGAAGGATTTATTTGAAAACAAATTTACCCAGTTGTGAAAATTTCATCTCTCAGTTTATTTTTTTTATTTTTTGAGGTATTTTTGCGCGCTTGTTACCACTAACAAAAGCTTCATCATTTGAGTTTTTCTGATCTGTTTGAGAAAATGACATTTTCTTTTTTATTTTTTTTGTGAATTACACCTTTCATGGAATTCATATTTGAGGTCTAAGAACATTGCATGCATCGAAGATCTCTACTCTTCCCAATTTCGAATTCATGATTTATTCCTTAATCCTTATATTTTCGAAAGAAGCCTCGGGAGTCGTGGAACTTTCTTGTTGCAATAGTTAGAGCGCATTCCCGAGTGAATAAAAACGAGCATATTTGAATAAGATATCCTCCAAATTTAAAAAGAAAAAACGGTAAACAATAACTTTCAATCTTTCGAGATTGATGAAAATTCACTTCCAACTTCTCGAAGTCCCGGAAAGAAAATATTATCAAACTTCCATATTCTTTAACGAAAGTCAACATCGGAAGATTTAGACGTTGCTCCGAAAGCCAATATTAAAAAGTATAATTTCTCCAAATGAAAAAGTTCCATTCGTGCCATATGATGGATAAAGATTCCGGTTAGTTCGGAAAGAAAAGAGCAAGAAAACCATCCGGGACTTCCGAAGGAAAATTCTTCATGAAATACCAGATATTCGACATTAAAATCCCTCCGAAGAGGTTTAATATTTTAGGTAACGGTAACTTTTTTTCCATGGAAACTTTGGCGGGAAGTCGACATCAAGACAAAAAGGACCGGAAAACTCGATATATTAAAACCTCAAAAGAAATATTTCAGTCTTTCAGATGTCACAGGAAAAAAGGGACTCGGTAAGGGGCATTCGAACGCGAAAATTACTCGGAAACTTTATGCGACAGCCGCCGTATTATTTCTTACATATTGGAAGGCCGCTTCAAGGACTGCGTTTTATACCTCCCTGGTGTTCTCGGGATTTATTTCTTTCTTCAGCAATGATTGCAAGAATTGGTTTCTTCTTTTTTCGGAATTAATCTTTCAGATCAGGCGAAACCTCGATTCTTCTTGGGTTATCAACAAACCAAATCAAATGATATTTCTCGGAAAATACTGGAGATGGGAAATGGGTATCAAGTGAAACTAACTAGTTTTTTTCAAGATCTATGTACAAATTGAAGATTTTACTCTAGCGCTTCGTATTCGAAAACCAGTAAAAATCTTTTTCGGCTTCTTCAACTTGTTCGATATTCAAATCGACAATTCAGGTTGAACTAAGACTTTTCTCTTATAGAACCCAATTACCACTCATCTATTATATTTTTGAATTCGGTGACGAGCTATTCCGGAAATTTTCATTTTCAGCTTGGAGGGAATTAGTAGGTAAATAAATATTTGAAACAATGCAGTGTTTTACGCTAGGGCACACATTCTACATACTACAATTTTGCAAAGGTATAGTTAGCCGAAAAACCATTAACAAATTCTACTCTAGGGCGGCTCATTTGTAGAAAATTAATAAACAAGTTATTTCAATTCGATTTTTCGCGGTCTGAAGCGGATAGCCATTTTCAACCGAACAGCGTTCGTTTAAACTTCTGAATTGCATTTCCTCCACTCATTAGTGATTCCCAAACAAGTCATTTCAGCATGTTCTAACCCCCGGCAGCATCCCAGTTCTATATGAAAAGTTCATTTTTCAATAAATTGAACAGAACATATCGTACTTAATTGAAAATTCTAAACGAATGAAACGATTCATTATATCGTCCCGAACTTTATATCTGAAAATGAGGGAATCGTGTATGGAATGGCAATTCGATGAATTCCATGCCGTTTTTATCATTTCATCAACTGCCTTTTCACGTTTCGATCTTTTATATCCATCTGCTAATTGCGTATGTATTCATCAGGTCTACATGCACGGTCTACATGGCGAAAATTTTCGAATGTGTTATATGTGATGAGCATTAATTCCAGGGGGAATTCTTTCATTCTTTTATCGCATCACGTTTGTCTCGACGATTTCAGTTTATATGCAGAAAGGTATTAGGTTCGGATCAAAATGGTGGTCTACGTTAGACACGTAAAGGACTTTAACCACAATTTGAATAATTACGTGACATATCACTGAATTCAAAATCATTTATTGAAGTGGCTACTATATCACTGCTGATAAAATAGCTGGGCTGAAAAATTGAGGCCTCTGAAAAAGGTAGGAAAATCACGAAATCCTACGATATCTAGAGAAACTTATCTTTCCCAGGTTCACTGAGAGAATATAAAGAGCGAAATAAGTGTAATCCATTATTATGATGAAGTTTTCATAAATCGCGAAAGTGAGGAGGAAAGTTAGTTATTTAATTAATAACATAACTTTTCTGTTGAAAGCAACTACTGGGATCCTATATATTATGCACCATATGGCACACTTTGCCGTAGTCTATGAGGTGGAGGACGATAATGAAGAGCTCACCTTATGTACTCTATGCTTGAGTTTGACTTATCGGTGTGGTTTTATGGCCCCTCGGAACCTAATTTATCACTTTAGTTGTACTAATATTCTTCAGTATTGATAGAATCTTTCGACAACGAAAGATTATTCTCAGGCGTCGATATAACTCTGGAATGAAATGAACACTTTTTTCTGGAGTGTTTCTGTTCGAAGTCTTTATTTTAGAAAAAATTATGTGGTACTAGAATTTATTAGGTGGATATAATTTTTTTTTTAATACTCGGATGTGATGCCTATAACTGGTACTGCTTATGATCGAAAAATCCATGAATAGTAACAGAGCAGGAATTGGAAATGAAAAATATTATTGATAGTAATCAGAAAAACGGAGCACGTATCTACTTCACTCCAATTCTTCGTTGACCTTCTGCACCTTTGCAACATCATAATCTACGAAAATGGAGTATACATTATTTCGAGAAATTTTGAACGATCTGCGGCGTATTTTGAAATGAAAACACATGAAAGTTTCAACTAAATGGAAAGTTTCGTTATAAGTTTCAAGAATTGAAAGTTCTGTGGAAATCAATTATCCACTATGGTGCCAAATCGAAACAAAATAGTTCAATAATTAGGAATCTCCAAATATTCTAAATGACTTTCTTTGCAGAGAGACATGTCGTGGCAAAAAAGAGTCGTAGTATTTCGTATTTCTTCTCAAAAACCATCAGTTCTCAGAATTTTCAAATTAAATTTCGAACAATATTTTCGTTCAATGAAGACACTATGAAAGGTTCTTCGGCCGTTTCATCCATCACTTTGAACGCCATTGATGGGTTCTGAGAAATATTTCATTTTAGCCATTTCTCATTCAATCTTCAGTGAAAATGAATACCTTTTTGAATAAGAGAAAATTAACAGTTTTCGAGATATTTTTTATGAATAAAAAAATTTGGAGATCTATTTGTTTTATTTCTAGCGTCTATGGAATTTGAATATCATTTAAGAACCTGAAAAGGAAATGAAAAAAAAATCGGCCTAGGGGAATTTCAAACCTGATTTCTGAGTTCAAAATAGAGCAATTATCCAACGAAATCATTCAACTGAATTGAAAAGTGAAACTTTCAAAATTTCAAGAGAAATAATTTCTGTCATCATAATTTTTTCTGGTAGCATATCAAAGTTTCGGTAAAATTCCCTTCAGCCCAATAATTTCCTGATTATTTGTATTTCTGTATTCATAAAAAGGCGATTATTTCGAATTGATTGATTATTGATTTTTTCGGATTCAAATGGGTAAAAATTTCTTATTCAAAATTGAATGAGAAAATCTGAAAATGAATTCTTCAGATATCACCAGTAGCGTTAGAAAATGAAGTAAGTGAAAAAGAACTCTTCTTGTACTCACTGTGGCAACTGAAAATGTGATTTTTTCAAATAACTCTTCTTCGAATTCAATTAAAGAATTTTTGAAACAGTCTGTATATAAAGTCAGGAGTGTTTGAACGCTCGTTCATTCACCTTGTAGGTAAATTCACATTTCCACTTTCAGAAACCATTTGAAGAAATTTTTGAAAGCCGTCAAAAAATGACAGCAGCTCTTTTTCAATTATGCCGAATCAGCTGTTACAGAAATATAAGGATTATTATTCAATAATTCGTTGGAATTCAAAATGGTTCTAGTTATGCGATCTGGAAAAAATGTAGCTTGAATATATTATCCTCCATTACGTCACGATCGAATCTGCTGTTTTGAAAGTATCGAGAAAATTAAATTTCAAACGACCATATTTACGGAACCCCTAGTCTAATTTTACCCAATAGCAAACTTAACCGCGGCATTCGAGATTCAAACCTACCATGAAAATTCCAAGTTTCTAGGTCGTTTCGTTCGAGAGTTATCGTGTATTCGGCCGGACGGACAGTCACAATTTTTCGACGGAGTCGTTATCAGGGAGTCTAATCTTGTCGATTGAGACCATTTTCGTCTCAAAATTCGAAAAATTAAGACATCGTGACGAAATGATATAGCCCTCGTGTGAGTAGAACGAGCGCTCAAAAAGGTCAACAAAATTTTAATTTTTTTTTCAGTTCTACCTCATCAAGATAAAAATTTCATGGAATGGTAATAAAATATAATAATATTCGTAATAACTGAAAACCTTAGTTCAACATTGCCTCATATAAATTTTTTACTTTACTCTAACTGAAGAAGTGTAAATTGGAATACTGGTCTATCTTTCTTCTTCAACTCCTTACAACATCTTACCTGTGTTTGAGGATACCAACGAACCTGTACATGAATCTATTAAAGCCTTATAGAAATCGAACTCGAAATGACAACCCTTGAGTCGCAATTTCTGATAGGCCAAATCTCCCGATAGATCTTCGTGTAGTATTAAACCGGTATTATTTATGTGCAGGCCGTAATCCTGGTCACTTGCTTTCCTGAGCCCTGCGTATATCATCGAATATCCTAGGATTATGGGACGGTGGATGGCCCTAAGATACACTTTCGTCCTTTATATTCAGAACAAATCTCCGGGTTCTTTTCACGGTAGGGCCTTCTTACACGTTTATTATGCATGTGGGAAAATTATTCATAGGGCGTTGGGGTAGGCCCTAGGATGATAAGCTGTATGATTTTCAGATGAGGAAGGGTGGGGAAGTTTTTGTTACAAATGTAACACAGTTAATATTGACACTTTCTGGGAGAATCGACGATTTGCTTATAAATAAGTTTGTCAATTATTATACAGTGTGTTTCCAAATTAGACGTGAACCTCAGGGGACGAGATAATATGACTAATTTGCTGTCCTTTGAGCCGTATTTATTGATGACCAAAAATCCACAGTTTACGAGTTATTTGAGTTCTTGTGATTTTTAAAATATTTCTCACCTCACTTCATTTTGCGAAAATTTTTTTTACCTTGACCAAATTCGATTATAATTTTGGATTATTTTCATCAGAAAAGGATATGATAAGAAGCAGAACGTAGCTGTAAAAGATGTTGAAAAAGAATTAGTATGATTTGAAATAAAATAAAAATCAATTTCTGATATCAATTTGCCTTCAACTTTCGAATTCCACAATTTATGAACGAAAACATTATTTTGAAAACATGCCAAATTCCTTCTTTATTCCCTAAACATGTTTTTATTAGAATGCAGTCACCAGTTTCGTTTCAGCAGATTTTTTTATAAACAATCTTTCGAATGTCCGGCATAAAAAAATGGTGATTTAGCGTTAATGTTTGGATGGGTGCAATAGCTTATATTTTGATAGATCCTTACTATATACCTGATAACTTAAACGGAGAAAATTATGAAGAATTTCTGAGAACCCATTTTTTCAGACGAAATTTCCTTGATTGACAGGCGTGAAATCATTTTCCAACAGGATGGGTGTCGCCGACTATAGGCTTAACGTTCGTATGTTCTTGAACGAATTGTTTCCTAAAGAGTGGATAGGTAGGAGAGGAGCTATTTCGGTAAAGCGAGAAGTACGGATCTAACACCGTTAGGTTTTCATGTTTGGGGCAGTTTAAAAGAAAAAGTATATGAAACTTGTGCACAACTTGTGGAGAAAAAAGAAGGAGCAGCGAGAAGATTGAGAGTAAATTTCAGGACTGAAGAAATTAGAAAGAGGCACGTTCTTATATGAGGAATGGTGGAGGACATTTCGAAAATAATTTATGAATGAATTTTCTAATGAAATTTTGAGTTTGATTGCAATGAAAAAATATTCAATTCGTTACTTTTCTTTTTTGGCTTATATCCCCTTTCAAATCAAAATCTGCTAAAACGAAACTAGTGCCTGCATTCTCACGAAAACTTTTCAAGGATATGAAGAAAGAATTTGGCAAGTTTTCGAAATAATATTTTTCATATAAATTGGAGAATTCGAAAGTTGCAGGCAAATTTATATTAAAAAATTTTATTTTCTTCATATACCAACTTTCAAATCATACTTATTCTTTTTCAACCTCTAATACAGGATAGTTTTGCTTTTTTCATACATATCATATCCTTTGCTGATGAGAATAATCTGAAATTATAATCAAATTTGGTCAACGCAGAAAAACTTTATGAAAAATGAAGTAAAGTGAGAATTTTCGCAGAAAACACAAGAACTCAAATATCTCGGACACTGTTGATTTTCGGTTATCTATAGATATGGCTCAAACGACAGCATATGAGTGTCACCTCCTCCAAGATTCATGTCTTATTTGGAAACACCCTGTATATACAAGAGCTTACTCTAAACCAATTATTAATGATCAGCCTTCGTGTTGTCCGCTTTTCTTCGTCAACTCGACTTATGATTAGAAGGGAATACGCGCGCATATTTTGGAAACTACATGAGCTAGTCTTCATACTCAAGGAAATTTAAACATAACATATAAACATACATGCCACATAAAAGAAATCTAGCGCCAAGATAACAGAATGATGAAGAATGGCGAAGGTGCCGGTTCACCAGTAAATTTGAAACAATATTTTTCCTACTAGCGTAAATGGAAGACGGATAGTTTTCGTCTTGATACTGACGTTATCAGAAATTATTTCTTGTGCGCTCAGCTCATAGAGACATTTCGAAATTTCATGATTGACCCTACCCTTTAATATTTGCGTGCGGAAAAGTACTACTTTCCAAACGTCAATGCGTGTGGAAAGGAATACTTTCAAAAACGCTTGTAGGAAAATGAATTATCCTTATTGTTGCATAGAGTGTTCTCCACCTCTTGAGGAAGTCTTCAAAAAATTTGAAAAAAAAAGGAAATCTAGGCCCAAATAATTACCATTGTGAAAATCCTGAACGAATGCTCATAATTCAAATGTCTGGTCCAGTTACAAATAATTCAATTAAATCCATTTTGGTGTGCAATGTTAGCGGAACAATATCTCAGAGCACCGGACTTAAGGTTGTTTCGACTGTTGGACTATGCAATTCACTGGTAATCGGCGGACAAAGGGTCTGTCTGGTTAAAATAATTTATATGATACGAGGGCCTTTCTTCTCTTATGCATACATTCTTATGCTAATTATAGGTACCTAGACATAGCAAATATTTTTATCGATATTTTTCGAGTTCTGTAACAGTATTAATTTCGTCATATCTGTCCGTATGTCACAGCCATTCAACTCGGAGACTATTGGCACTACATAAACAAAATTTGGAAAAAAAAGTCTTTTTTGAAGTGCTAAATAATTGTGAGGCGAAACGATGGGGGTACCAGCTTGATAATTGAACTAAGATATGAAGAAAAATTACAGGGCTTTCTCAGAGAGGTCTTAGCAAGAAGATTTTTTGGTTTCGAGATAATTCTCAATTTATAGTATGATATTGGAAATGATGAAAAAGTTTGTTGAAATAATTTTTTTTTTTTAATTCTGCATCACTCTCGCCGGTTAATCAGATTCAATATATTTTATGTATAAACATCATGATTCGAACGTTCTAGTGTGAGGTAGATCCAATATAGGCTAATAACCTACTTGCTAGGAACTATATACTGACAGTCTACATGAAGTGAGCAGTGACATGGAAATTGAATTTGTGGGAAGCTCTTGGGATTAACTAACATGAATCCCTTGATTTGAAGCAGAATATATGTAGGTATGTTAATTCCATTCATATCTCCCTGTCAATCAATACCTGAGCAATTAAATGTGAAATTTGAAATAATACACAGTAATACTCAGCACACTGAAAGTAATCAAGTTATCAGACTAATCTCAACAAGTTACGAAAGTTATTCACTAAGAGCCTTGGTGGAGCGCCTGTCAAACCACCCAATGACTGGCCTAGTTTGAACGTGGTCTTTTGGCCTCGAATCCACTTCAAACCGAGATTTACTTCAACCAGATCAAGCCAGGAAGGAAAAACAGGGCATAAGGTCGCAGTGTACTTGATATTCCGAAAGTCCAACAAATGATAATTTTCAAATTTCATATAATAATAATCCTCATATGACTCAATGTGAGAACGGCATATTCTGATAATTTAATCATCTAAGTGCAACGTTAGCGTGAGTTATTACATCACCGAAGCACTACAGAACTATCTGACATTATGGGGGTTTCGAAATGGTAGTGACTTATTCGTTGTGAATAATCCACAAAGCTAAACTTCTGCAATACGTTGGTTCGATGTGCAATAGACATCTGCAACGAATTGCATCCAACGCGTTTCATCTA
This sequence comes from Aphidecta obliterata, assembly GCA_963966015.1. Taxonomy (NCBI): domain Eukaryota; kingdom Metazoa; phylum Arthropoda; class Insecta; order Coleoptera; family Coccinellidae; genus Aphidecta; species Aphidecta obliterata. Next base: position 19,701,777 of record OZ014428.1, on the reverse strand, counting down.
GGAGTTATCGAGAGTTCGGGAGAAATTTAATTTGATTGCTTGAAACTTGAGTTAGCCATCTCCTTTCAAACATCCGACCCATTACAATTGTTACAGGAGCCACCTATTATTGTTTTAATGGCGGCGTTACACAATGGCCCAGTGAAATATAGCTGTCATTAGTTCGTTAATGTCTGTTGAGTAGAAGAAGCATTGCCGGGGTGAAATAAACAGTCGGAAACTCTATCTGATAATGAACATCTACTGTAGATTCTGCAACTTTCTGAGAGGAGTTGCGAAGCCAATCGAATGACGTTAAATCACAAAACTGATTTCGAATTATTTCGAGAGGATGTAGGAAGTATCTATTTGGTATGAGGATGAATCTTAGCTATTTTATTAACAAGTTATCGTTTCTCGACTTCTCTCTCTACTTGAGCCGTCCGATTTTCTCAATTGGAATGAACATGTGAATTATTTAAGTGGAAAAATTAGAGCAGGTTTTCATGGTCTCAGACTAATGACGCGACACTGTTACTGGTAATCTGAAGGTTTTGTGTCATGCAACAGTTAAATCCAAGTTGAGGTTTGGGATTATAATCTACGGAACATCAAAAATATAGTACAGTAAGAATCATGAGTAATCTCAAATATGGAAATTTCTCCAAGAAAAGTGGAATATTGACTATATATGCTTTATACAGGGTGTTCCTAAATTGGAGGTTCAAACGAAAAGGGGAGATTCCTTAACTAATTCAAAAAAAATTTCCATTGGGATCGCAAACGTTTCGTTTTCGAGATACAGGTTGTTGAAGTTTGAATTTTTTTGACGTTCGATACAGTTAGGAATATTCCGGGAGTGTTTGAAAGAGTTCGATCGTCTATGAGAAGAGGAACAGAAAATTGTATGAGAGTTGTGGGAGTTTTACGTTTCTTGTAGTAATACATTTTTTGCAATAAATATACGAGTTTATCGAATCTTATGAATCATTGCTACAAATTAGGAGAATAACCATAAAATCTAATAGTGAATTAATTCACCACAGCTTACTAACTGAATTTTTATGACAGTTTGGATTTCTCTGAGGATTTTGAGAGAATCGTTCAAATTTTTTTTTCTCAAAATCGGAAGCACATTCGACAAAACTACAGAAGACCATGAAGTTTGGTATAACAACAAAGCTGCTTTTCACTTTTTTCAAATTAACAATGGCTCACCAAAAAAAAAGTTCTGGAGGAAAACAGGGAAGAGTGTTTCAGAAAAAATATCACCCTGTAGATCTGCTATCGAAATTGGCATCTCACATGGTATAAACTCTAAATTGTAATATCTATGGAAAATTTCAGTTGAATATCTTGTGAAGTGTAAATACTATGAGAAAAAAACTTGAAAAAAAATTCAAACTTCGACACCCTGTATCTCGAACACACGTTTATGGGACTGGTTTTTCTCAAAATTGAATAAGGAATTTGCTCTCATCGTATGAACCTTCAATTTAGGAACAACCTGTATATAAGGTGTTTTCAAAGGTGAGGCTGTTTTTTGACAGGTGCTAGAACTCATCAAAATAACTCAAAATTCCAAAAATTCTTCATATAAAATATTCACCAGGGCCGAGTTTTTCGAAATCAAAGCTACCCGAGAATCTTAGAAATTCTCAGTCCGGATCTGACGTATTGAGATCTAAATGTGTTTATTTAATGCGTTCAGATTACGGGTAATCATCTGACAAAGCGTATGATTTTTGTGACTTTTCCGAATTTCGTAAAGAGTTTCCATTTAGGTGCATAGGACGTGTTGGGTCTTCTTCGCCTTCACGCTCCCCGGATCTCAACTCTTGTGGTTTCTTTTTTTGGGGTGTTTTGAAAACCTTAGTGTACAGTAGCGATTGAAGAACTTAAACAATGGATTCAAAATGTTTCTGACATTATGCAATAAATCAGCAAACTGATGAGATAGTTGCTGCATGTAATAATTCGTTATTACGGCGGCAACACTTTGTGCACATCAACGAATGTTGACCATTCCGAACAAATTCTGTAAACAATTTGGATCAATTTTATTGATGAGTTTGCAAAGTTCCAAATTCATTTTTATAGGACCTTTTCAATCACTTATTTTTCCTATCCTTAGGTCAAACTTCAAAAATTATACCTCTCAGGAAAAATCTCCTTATAAGAGTTTAAAGAGAATAAACGAATTTGCGATGAAATTAGCACTTCATTTAATTGCTGGAATGCATATGGCAGATCTACTAAGAGAGAGATAACACGATCCAGAGTCGTCTTAAGATCTTGATTCCCAAGACTTCTTGCACTTTTTTCAAATTAAATAATTGGTATCTTGGTAACTTCCGGCGAAATGATCTCTTTCGATGAGTTGCAGCACCTGTCAAAAAAATACCTCACCTTCGAAAACACCCTGTTTACATACAAAAATGTTAGTAATTCATGAAGAGGAACAACCAACTATTCCAAAAATGTGAAGGTAGGAAAGCATTCCATCAGACCAGGAATTTGATATATACAGGGTATTTTTTAAGGTAAGGCTTTTTTTTGACAGGTGCTCCTCATCCAAAGGAATCATTGCGTCGAAAGTTGCTCATATAAAATATTCAATTTGAAACAAGTGCAAGAAATTTTCGGCATCATCATCTTAGTACGACTGTGATTCTTTGATTTGAAGTTTATAGAATAAAATGAAAATATTTTTCATGACAATAAATACTGAAACGAGTAGCAGCCATATTAAATGATGAATATCAAATATCAAGATTGATATTCAATTGAACTTGCAGGGAAAGATGCCAGATAAGAAAGTTGGTTCAAGAGGAAGACCGTTACTGTAGTCAATAATACTCAAAGTAGAAGCCACAACCACAGTCGTTGCCAGATTTGATTATGAATATGAAATGAAGTGGAAGTCATAATATGAGGAGTGCCAAATTGCCATCAACTATTACCCTTCTGAAGAGGGTTGCTTGGTAACAATAATATAACCCAAGACAATATGGATATATGATATGTTCCACAATCACGCTCTCCCAAACTGGCATGTTGTGAAATCAATGATAGAACAGAACTTCTTAGGTGTACTGTGAGCACACTAGATTCTTAAAAAGTTAATATTTATCAATGAAAAAGATGTGTGATAGGAGCAAAATGAAAACAATGTTAACTTTTTCTTCTGTTGAATCAAGTGGTCAGAAGAACATGTATCTTTAGATTCAATAATTTCAATTCAAGCTCCTGTTGAAGCGATCCAGAATAAATCAATCGAAAGATGCAGATTTCTTTTTACTCGGCACAGGCATTATCATATAAATTAGTATTTCTTCCGAGGCTCAGAAAAGCGAGGTAACTCCTGTAATTAATTAATCTCAGTGAATAAGTTTGACAAACAACTTTTGGAAGCAAGCAGTTTACGGAACGAGTACACGAAAGACGGAGTGAGTAATGACAGTTATATTTCATTTGGCCTTTGTGCGAAGCTGCCATTGAAACAATAGTTGTTGGTTCGGTAACAATCGGGGTGGCTTGAATGTTCGAAGCAGATTACGATTTAGTCCTCTTGAGTTTCTTTCATGTTCTGGATGTCGGACACAGGGGTTAACATTGCGAACCCTGTTTAAGGTAGACTATACTCTCAGATGCGGAGAGAGTCGATCAACAATATGTTTTCCTGAATGAATATGACGAATTGAGTGAGGTACCCAATTTAAATTCTCGCGGATAATTTGGTTGCTGAAATTCTCCAAGCTTCGTCTGACTGATTCTGAATATCTGTCACGCAAATATTGTAGGGTGTCATAAGAAGGGTTTGGCGAATTATTTCCAATTTTTCATGTTTTGTTTTGATATTTCACGATCGTTCCCCAAATGCAAATAAAAAACTGTTGAGGATTTCGAGCTTGACCACAAAACTATTTTTAACAGACTTGTCCTGGACGGTGCATACCTCTTTCTATTTTTCATTCCAATCACATATAGGTACATACAATGAAACACAACGGAACTTTCGAGTGAAATCCAAGATATAAACCTGCGAATCTGCCTCATACTGAAACATGGATTCAACCCAATCAATAATAAGTACACAGCAGTTTCATTCCACATATTCGAGTATAATATTGATTTTCGAATGAACTGGTGAAACGAAGCGCAAATGCTCTCGATATTACTGTATAATTCGGAGCATTTCAATCAGATTTCGGTTGAATTAGATGGGAATATCCAGACATGTCCCGATTTATGGCTTACGCAACCCTGATATATCGACATGTCGCGGTTCTGGGAACGACCATTCAGAGATGTATGCACACTCGTCCGGCATTCATGGGAATACCCCGTCCTTTCGTGGTCCAGATTGGCTTTGGGACCCGATGGACACTGCTATCATGTGTTTCAATTCCTTAATGGGCTAATTCTCTGTGAAAAATGAATCTGCCATGGCGATGACTTGGTGAGTAAATGGAAGATGAAATCGAACATTTACCATTCATAGGAACTCATAGATATGGTGGAAATTGCTGAAAACATGAAACTATTCTTCCACTTCTAATGTCGAATTGGTGTGACCGATACTTGATGAGAATCCAGATTAAGGTTTTCACTACTTCAGAGTTTTACAAAACCACGACACGTGTTTCGCCATTACCACACCTTCTTCAGCTAAGATATACTCAACTTATTGTTGCAGCTGCTCGAAATATATACACAATTCCTAGTAGGGGGAGGGGGATTTAGATAAGGTAAGTTACCTGAGAACTTATATCTCTAATCTCTATTAGTATTATTAGTTCGTCATTAACATGTCATTACGGTTGAACAAATTCAATAAGGGATATTTATACAACTCTATCTGGTCGTTAAGACGAATAAGGTGAACATTTTTGTTGATTTATTTCCATGTTTTCCAAAAGATTGAGTTTTATACCTTAATCTACTCCTATAGAATTATATATTCATTATTCAACTAATTTTGAGCAATTAATAGTATCTGTAAACAAACAGCGCGAGTTATAATAACTCACTTCTATAATACCTTGGCTCTGTGCTCCTGAACAAGCCGATTGGCCGAAAATGAACAGTCCATTATTGGTATTGAGGGGAGGTCACTTGAATAATTTTGACGTTTTCTCAAACTGAGTTGCTACCTAATAATAATTGTGAATGTTTTTCTGAAAAATCCCAAAACAAATATAAAGGTGTAGGTATACAACAATTTTCAAGATTGGTGTAGCAGTAAGAATATAAAGTCATCGTTCACAGAGTGAACTTAGCATCTAAATCGCCCCTATGGATTTTCTACTCCATGCTTAGAATCACAATAAACATAAATAATGCATTGTTATACGTAACTATTGAGATATGTAAATAAAGTTCTTGCTCTGTACTTGCATCTTAGTATTTATTGTTATAATCGTAGATATTGTTATAATCGTAGATAGTAGAATAGTAGAATAGTAGATAGATAGAATCGTAGAATAGTATTCAACTTGCGGTAATGGTCATAACTCACTTGAAGAATTACAGCACTCGCCTTCGGCTCCTGCTGCAAACTTCATATGCGTGAGTTATGAGCTACATTACCGCTCGTTTATTAATATACTATTACTCTAAATATGCAAGAATGAAACAGTGCTTTTTAGTCTATAAGTGTTCGGCGAAATTCGATTTTGTTCTAGCTATTATCAGTTCTATAGGGTGATTTTTTAAGAGCTTGAGAACTTTTTTAAAAAAAAAAACGCATAAAATTTGCAAAATCTCATCGGTTCTTTATTTGAAACGTTAGATTGGTCCATGACATTTACTTTTTGAAGATAATTTCATTTAAATGTTGACCGCGGCTGCGTCTTAGGTGGTCCATTCGGAAAGTCCAATTTTGGGCAACTTTTTCGAGCATTTCGGCCGGAATAGCCCGAATTTCTTCGGAAATGTTGTCTTCCAAAGCTGGAATAGTTACTGGCTTATTTCTGTAGACTTTAGACTTGACGTAGCCCCACAAAAAATAGTCTAAAGGCGTCAAATCGCATGATCTTGGTGGCCAACTTACCGGTCCATTTCTTGAGATGAATTGTTCTCCGAAGTTTTCCCTCAAAATGGCCATAGAATCGCGGGCTGTGTGGCATGTAGCGCCATCTTGTTGAAACCACATGTCAACCAAGTTCAGTTCTTCCATTTTTGGCAACAAAAAGTTTGTTAGCATCGAACGATAGCGATCGCCATTCACCGTAACGGTCTTCAGCAACACTCTCAGAAACAGACGCAATATTCTCTTCTGTACGCACTGTACGCATTCGTGTGGTTGGTTTAATGTCCAATAAAGTAAACTGAGTGCGAAACTTGGTCACAATCGCATTAATTGTTTGCTCACTTGGTCGATTATGTAGACCATAAATCGGGCGCAAAGCTCGAAACACATTTCGAACCGAACACTGATTTTGGTAATAAAATTCAATGATTTGCAAGCGTTGCTCGTTAGTAAGTCTATTCATGATGAAATGTCAAAGCATACTGAGCAAATACTAATGCATGAAAATCCTAACCTCAAAAAAATCTGAGCAAATACTAATGCATGAAAATCCTATCCTCAAAAAAATCACCCGTTATAAGTGATATTGCTTTCATTCAACAATGAATTTTTTTGGGAGACGTTTTCGGAATAGGTAACTATTTTATAATTTTATTTCAATTTTCATTTTTCAAACGAATAAACTTCATTTATGACTTTTTTACGTACTTTTTCGAGAAAATACTATTTATCAATGATACTTCATACCTCTTATTTACCGCAATTTGTTTAATGATATTAAGTTCTTCAGTGAAATTTTTGTGGAACGATGTAACATGCTGTGGTACACTGCATATTTATGTGATGTAGTGAGTAGGCTGTATAACTGAATGATTAATTTCCTGGTTGAGCTTTGATTACTACTGACAACAGAAAATAATATGTTCATCAAGTTTTTTGACCATACCTCAGAAACCGTTCGAGACATCATTCAGATTTTATACAGAGTTTACCATTTTATAATAATTGCATGATATTTTTAGGGCTTATTCAATTGTTTTATGTAATGAACATTTTTTTCTTGACAACCTTCATATCGTTGGATCAATTTTAGTAGAAGAAGTATCTTGGAAGAAAATCTCAAAAAGAAGATCTCACCCTTTTCGACACATGTTTCGAATACCTATGGATAGTAATTTCAATTTCATTTTGCCAGTGAGTGCACTTTTTTTTAATTGCTGGAAATAATCATATATCCTTATTAACATTATTTTATGACTAGAATGCAATTGGTTCAATTCCATAAAATTTATGCAAATTTCACAGCTAGAGCCGATCGGGAAACCGAGATTTGATGAATGGGTAGATTACACCTGTCAAAAGAAATGGCGGAAAATTCGGGTACAACACGCGGAATTCAGCCTCTTCGCATAGTGGAAAGGTTGAAAATGGCATAAATACATCAATTTTATTCGCGTCCATAAATAACGAGGAACGTGAAATCACTCCCGAAATTTTTGAAATGTCAAACTCTGAACCCATCCAGCGTACATTTCACTATATTTGGATTAAATTATTGGTCTAATTAAAAACCACAACAATAATTTATGAAGCATTCATTTCCGTTTCAGCCCTTTTTATGATTTGATTGAACGATATTCGTTGGATATAGATCGTCGATGATAAAAGGTGTGGGCTTCGCAATTTTAGCGCGAAACGAATTATTTCAGCAGGTATTTAATTTGAATTATGATTTCCATCATTCTGTAGGTTGATATATTTCCTCGTATTCGTACAATTAATTAATGGAAAAATTGGAGTTCTTTTATCGAAAAAAAAATTGCCAGAAATATAATCAATTGGACGCTATCACAATTTTAAATTGTGATCTTTCCATTTTTTTTTGTGAAATAGTATTCTTCAACAACTAATTTGGACCAAATTGCCTCACTCATCCTGTATATATGATGCGAATGAATATTGGTTTAGTACTATGAATAATTTATTTCTAAATGATAAAAAGGGAAGCGAGTGAAGGTAAAACCAAATTGAACACCCTAAGATAAAAAAGAAAATTCTTATGGATAGAGCTGGCATTATGATAACAAAGCATTTAATTAAATTACTTCACTTTTGTCGCTTCCCTGCAACCGCATGAACTTAGCAAGTTTCTAAATCGGAAAGTTATGCAAATTGAAATTTTATTCCTGTCCCCGGAAGATATGTACAATGCTTTTTCCTCCAAACTATTTGCAGTGCAGAAGTGTTTTAGGCGCCAATTTGAATTTCATGCGGACGCTGTCACCTTATAAAACGACGCCAGAGGCTGGTGTATTCCGCGAAATGAAAATTACGACGGCAATATTCTTGAACAAATGCAGTTAAATCAACGTGTTTACAGATTTAAGCTCCAAAAAATATCGCACGTTTTATTTCGGACGATAAGGCGTGTCTCGTTCCGTGAATTATATTCTGCATAGATGTGAATTCTAACTGCTAGCGTCCTTCTTCAGGAGAACAAGGAAAGAGCATTTTTATTATGATCGAATCACATCAATTCGGACAATTATTTTCAATTTTGAACCATTGGAATAGTTCGATAAAAAAAATTTCTAAAAGCACTAGCGTTAAGTCAGGAGCGCTTTTAAGCGCTCGTTCATCCTCCCCATCGCATTTATCAGTTTTGTAAACCAATTGATAAAAAATTTTGACAGCTGTAAAAAAAATTTCTAACTAAACCGAAACTCCAGACTTAGTCAGTGCAATAGGTGACCAATTTTTTTTTCGATAATTCTCTGTAATTTTCTACGGTATCTTTAGTCTTGGTAATGCGATCTGATCGCACGTTTTTTCAATACATTCCTCATCTATGTGCAAAACTCCATTCCAATCCCATCGGTAGTTTCGAAGTTCCCTGGAAAAAAAATTTTGAACGGCCATATTTTCGGAACTCCTAGTCATATTTTGCTCATTGATGAACGCGACTGCCACATTCGAGATCCACACGTATCCTGAAAATTTCAAGTATCTAGGTCTTTCCGTTCGAAAGTTATAATTTCCTATGATTTCTATGGTTCTGGTCATGCGATCTGGACAAAATTAATTTAGGTTGAACACGTCATTCTCTATCTGAGTGCAAAATTGCATCTTGATCGAATCAGTAGTTTCGAATTTTTCGACGAATTCGTCTTCAGTGAGTCGAACCTTGTCGTTTGAGGCCATTTTCGGCACGAAATTCGAGAAATACAGACATCGTGTCGAAATGATATAGCCCTCGTTTAAGTAGAAAGAGCGCTCAATTTTTTTTTTGAATAGCGTCAAAACTAAAAAACATTGCTGAAAAAGTCCGACCTAGAATCATGTAATTCGAAACTTGTACTCCATTGAATCATTTCAAACCTCACAAACATATTGCGAGTTATGAAATCTCAAATATTTGTTTGGAATGAACAACAGAAAAAAATTATCAATATTCCAACACATGAAGAGATTACAGAAAAAATAAGTTTCAGAGCGAATATTTTAGATCGGGGATACGAGATGAAGTTGTATAATATGAGTCTTCACAAGAAAAAGTTTCATACAAATTCACGAGTTTTCCCCCAAATTTCCCATGATTGAATCACTAACTCTTAAACATTCAAATTCAATATAGCAAAATTCTCGAATCGCTCATTTTTGGTGTTGAAGAATTCGTAGTTTCGATCTGTAATTTTATAGTTAAATCTCGGAATCGTACCATAAATGATGTTCTGATATGTTGAACCTGTTTCATGTTGAATAACAACCGGACAACTTTCTGCCTTACCCACATACATTCAGAACGATGTCATAATTTTCCTTATCTCCAACTTCCAAACACTCGGAAAACGAGTTATCACAATAGATTCTGGATAGTTTTCCATAATTAATGAAAACAAATGGAGCCCTAGATTTCCAAACGAACGCCTGGTTATTTCGATGGTAATACTACAAATGAAATAAAAAACTATTGATGTTATGGCTAGAGCGCACGCAACCATAAAACATATTTATGCTGAGCTTCAGTAAGGCTTATTTATTGTTTTATTATAATTCCGCCCGCTTCCATGGTTTCCATAATATGATCATCATTCTGAGCCATTCTGGACACCATATTATAAGCGGAACTATATATTTCAGGTAACACGGAAATAGATCAATAACATTGGAAGCGGCAGAGAGTGATGAGTGTCAATATATCAAACGTAGAAAATCATTGTGTTTGTCTCGTGTTCCATCTGAAGTAATACCTGAAAAAATCACCATCATCATAACTGATTACTTTGTATAGAATAGGGAATGTTTTTCCTTCCAAAGATCAAAGGCTATCCCATTGACTAATTAAAATTAACTGTTATTCCCGATTTCCTTCCTTATCCATACACTCCTTTGTCGTGATTTGTTGCTAGATTACAAAAGGGCCATTTATACGTGATTAGATGATGCCTCGCTACCTAAATCTGGGGTGAATACTACCGTCAATTGAAGCTTGGACAATGAATTAGCCACAAATGGGGCTGATATGCTGTGCTGTGATCTCCCAATGTTTTGGTATAGGATAATGGTGGGCGATACCACGATTTTTGGATATTTAACCGATAGCCCATGTTAACTTAGTTGTTTGGAAAATATTCCCAAATCCTAGATGAAGTTATCTGGGAAGAACGTTCATGGACATTTTTGATACCAGCAGTTCTCGAGATATATCCCAGAATTGGATTTTATATTGAGAAATAATTTGAAGTTTTTTTCGAATTTTTAAAAATCAGAAATTATAGCTTTCAAGTCTAGAAAGCATAGAAGAACTTGTACGTAGAAATTCCATAGACAATGGAAATGGCCCCAATGATACTCCATAAGAGAATAGAGAATATATGTTAGTTTACACAAACACTCGATTTTCGTTTGAGTTATCCAAATCGATGAAAACTTCATATCGCTATGTGTATATTATCAGAAATCAAAGAGCTCTTCCATATTGGGCTGTCAAAGAACCTTGTTTATTCTTTCGAAGCAAGAAGACGAGAGCGAGCTACAAGCTTCCTATTATACTACTACAAGGTTGAAGCGGCGCTACTGACTTCAAATAACTGCTGGAACGGAAACAATGATTCAAAGATATTTTTTCCACTGGAAACGATCGTTTGCAATACAATAAGAGAGTGCTTCTCGCGCTTGCCCGCGGCTTTACGACTTCAAAAACGACCTGTGGGAAAATTTCCACCTCTGTACGTTCTCAGAGAGCGTTTTAATTCACTATTTCCTGCCCTGCCTTATTCAACTGGACTGGAATCATTTTTTTTTAACGACTGCGAGAATGAATTCCTTCATTTGAGGTACCTACCTAGAAATATATAACAGAATGTTTCATGTTAATTCGATTCGAATGTGGAACAGGTAAAATTAATAAAACTTCATGAAGTTTATAGGATGGAAATGACATTGATGTAGCTGATGGTGAAAATAACTGGGTAGGTTTTACTGATATGGGTATAGTTTCAAGATTAAGATCTGCCAGAAATGGTTTCATCAATTTGAAAATAACACCCCCCAATTCCACCCGATCGAGTTTTTCAGCAAAATATCAACATTCACGACATCAAAGGCCTTTTTCAATTCCACGAATATTGCAATTGGGATTTTTCATTATCTAGTGCCACATAAACATCATTCAGAAAATCGACGGTTGCATTCAAAGTTCTACTATGTTTCAGGAATCCATATTGGAAATCATCTAAACCAACGTATTTGCCGAGAAATCACTCATTATAATCACTGTTTGTATTATTTTCGAGAACACACTGATAACCGAAATGGGCCTATAATTACTCAAGGTACTCCTACTCCCAGATTTGCGAATTGACGAAATTTCACATATTTTTAAAACTTCAGGAAATTCCCAAGAATTCAAAGATTCATTGATCAACCTCACCAACACTGTTGCAATTCCATTCTTGGGATTATTTATATCACTAATATAACAGTAATGTGATCATGACCAGGTGCCTCATTTTTCTTCAAGCCTGCGATAAAATCGATAAGCTTCTGTTCAGAGGCCGACTCCGCAAAATACTCAACTATCCTTCATAATTTGAGCCAGATTGATTTTCTATCATATCCTTTTCTATATCTGACAAAAATATTCATTGAATTTGTTGCAATTTCACAAAGGACTCCTTTTAATTTTTTCAATTTTTGCATATTTTTAATGTTCCCCTTTTTAACAATCCGTTGAAGAATCTTTGCTGCTTTTTTAGATCATCTTCTATTTTTCTACTCATTTTTGGAATGTTTGTCTTTTGAAATCCCAATTTGATTAGTAATTACATTTTTGAGCGCTCGTTCTACTAACACGAGGGCTATACAGGGTGCCTACTTTCAAAAGGGCCAAACTTCAGGGAGAGATCATACATAAAATTTGCAACAAAAAATGTCATATAACACATGGTCAAAATGTTGACGGTTATTCTTCAATTCAACATTTCTTGATTTCACGAAATATTTCAAGTTTTTCCATAAAATCAATTATACTTCAGTTATCCTCAGAGCCGCTTCAGATTTGACCACATATTTGGAAACAGCATTGAATTTTCTACAAGATAAGAATTTCGGTCTACCAAAAGAATTCTTATTGCGGACGTGGTAAGTAGATGAATGTCACGATTCTGAAGTGAATAAAATGAGTCATATTTTTCCAATGGTTTTATCGATGAAAAATCATTGATTATGGACATGTTTTCTTTTCAGCAAAAACTACCCCAATTTGTGTGCTTTCGAATGACATATCAACTTTTGTGCTTGCTGCTTGTCTTCTGCCCTAATATCATGGCTAACAAGATAAGAACGAATAAGTCAAAATATTCCAAACCTAAATTTGCTCTATTTTGAAGCTCTTTATGATTGAATATTGAAGTTATTTTCATGGAAATCATGAATTCATCTGCCGATTCAAAATAATTTGAAGGAATAAACCAAATTTTAATAATATGGTTTTATGAAAATATGTAAATTCGCGTTCAGACTCGAGAGGATCTGATGGAAATAATTTATTTGTATTGTGCAGAAATGTGTCAGAAACGTTGGGAACTTCGAAGGTTGGTAGATTCAGTGCGAAAACGATATGTAAAAGGTATTGAACTAGGAGGTGGACAATTAGAACACCTGTTATAAGTAGTAGTAGTCGTCTTTCTTCACATGTTTTCGTATAATTTGTTTTATTAAAATTTAGTTTTTTCCTTCAAATTATTTTGATTCGACAGATAAATTCATGATTTCCATGAAAATAACTGCAATATTCAATCATAAAGAGCTTCAAAATAAAGTAAATTTAGGTTTGAAATATTTCGACTCATTCTTTGTTATCTTGTTATTTGATATTTCATTCGAAAGTACACTAAATGGGGTAGTTTTTGCTGGAAAGAAAACATGTCCATAATTAATGATTTTTCATCGATAAGACTATTGGAAAAATATGACTCGTTTTGTTCAATTCAGAATCGCGACATTCATCTCCTACCACGCCTGCAATAACAATTTTTTGACAGACAGAAACTCTCATCTTGTAGAAAAATCAATGCTGTTTCCAAATATGTTGTCAAATCTGAAGAGGCTCCAGGGATAACTGGAGTATAATTGATTTTATGGAAAAACTTGAAATATTTCGTGAAGTCAAGAAATGTTTCGAATTAAAGAAAAACCGTCATTATTTCGACAATGTGTTCTATGACATTTTTTTGTTGCAAATTTTAGGTATGATCTTCCCTTGAAGTTTGGACCTTTTAAAAGTAGACACCCTGTATAATTTCGTCACAATGTCTGTATTTTTCGAATTTTCAGCCAGAAGTGGTCTCAATCAACAAGGTTCGACTCACTGATGATGAATCCTTCGAAAAATTTGAGTCTGTCCGGCCATATACACGATAACTCTCAAACGGAATGACCAAGAAACTTGAAATTTTCAGGGTAGGTTCAAATTTCGAATGCCGCGGTTAATATCGTTATCGGGCCAAATTCGACTAGGGGTTATGTAAATATGGTCGATTGAAATTTTGTTTCTTTTATGATTTCAAAACAACGCATTCGATCGTGACGAAATTTCGTATTTTCATAGAGAATGATATAATAAGCTTTATTTCGATCGTATAACCAGAACCATTTCGAATTCCAACGACTTATTGAATAAAAAAATTCTTATATTGCTGTAACAGCTGATTCGGCATAATTGACAATGAGTTGCTGTCATGTTTTTGACAGCTGTCTAAAATTTCTTCAATAATTAGTTTCTTGAACTGAAAAATGCGAATCTACTTACGAAGTGGATGAACGAGCGATCAAAAGCTCCTGACTTCACGGCAGTGCTTTTCTCAATTTTTTTATATTCATTTTTTTTTCAGCTTTTCCATATATTTTATTTCTTCACTTAATCAGTGCCAGAATATCAGAGGTCACTCATATATTTTCCTAGTGTACTTCAATAACTTTACTATTGGTGCTTTCTTTTTTACACATAGTGATGAGATCAATCAGTTCGTCAAATGATTCAAAATTTTTTGTATCTGTCCCCTGAACCGTTCCTAAAATTTTTGTATGGTCAATATATATTTCGTTAAAAACACTTGTCGAAATTTTTTTTTTCAATAATTGTAAACAACGAAGATGCATACAAATCCTGATTCAAGGTCTTGTTCTTGTTCTGCAATAATTCGCAGTTTTTAAAGGGGATGGCTCGAATAGCATTGTGAAAAAGTGAAAACTTTTTCAAATATTATATTCTTTCCCGAATATCGCTAAGTTTATAGGATCAGGCAACCAATCTGTGCCAACACCAGGGTTTTTATACTTGTGTCATAATATCAAAAATTACCTCCGGTATCAAATCAAAATCTGAGCAGATCGAAAGTTATGTCCTCCATTTAATAGAGCACCATAGAATTGATTGATTACTCTCGTCCAATCTACAGATACGCCACAGTTGAGTGCTCGTAGAATTAGTTCAAAGAAAAGCCTGATTAGATCACCAAACGACCCTTCTCCGGAGGAATGAAGTAATTAACCTGCCGACCGGATTTTGGTGGCTGTTCGGTGTGAGCCGTGTGAGTGCCGTTTTGATCCCAAACTGATTTAATTATCACAGGAAGTCGAAGAAGTCTTCAAGGTCGCTGCGGCACCTGAACTCCTATGATATATCGAGTCATTATTTTGCAGAAATTAGTGGGGTCATCGCTCATTCTACCACGAATAATATATTGCGACCTTGCTCTGTTCCGATATACATAATGGTAATATAACCGTGGGAACTTCACGCTTTCGTGAAGACAGAATTTCTTAATAGGAGCATTTAAGCAGTCAATAGAATATCTTGTTTCAAGAAAAAAACTCAAGTGAATATCGTCGACAACAGTTGCAAAGTCACTCCACACACTCTTCATATATTTTTCTACGACTAAAAAGAAAGTGAATAATTGTATGCGCTTCATATTTTGAGGGAGTAGCAATTTTAGTGAAATCTGATACCATTGCGCCCTGAAAAATTGTTGAATCTTGAGGATTTCAAATTTTTTGAGGCCGAATGACAAAATTTCACGTAAGAAATTTCATAAAAAAATTTCGAAATTTTTCAACCATCGAGTTCCAACAATTTTTTATGTTGCGTTGTTGATGACACCTCGGAACTGAATTCTATATTTTTGGATGAAAGTAAGGACTCTACCATATACAAACAGTTAACAATTTTGATTAACTCCACTGAAAAAAATATTTTTCAAAATCCCTTATATTGTTCCATACTATTATCAACGTGAACTGAACTAAAAATACTGACTATTTTTGTACCTGCAGAACAAAAATGAAACGATTTTGTCCTCTTCCGACATAAAAGTACAGGGCTTTCAAAAACAAAATGTTGTTTTCCATTAAAGAGCAGTCTCCTTTTGTTATTCATGGCACAAACTCGGACCTTCGAATATTTTCATGTCGGCACTGTAAGTCTTCACGATGTCACGACGTGGATATCCATGCAATGCGTAGAAAATATTTCAATATTACAAGAATGTCTATGGGTAGCATTCTTAGTGGTCGAAAGGCTTTCCGAGAGGGTATGACGCTTATTATGGCCAGTTCGTTATTTAATTCTTCTTTACCAGATGATTCAAATGGAAAGTGAAATTTATTTGTCATTTTTGGCTGTTCATCCGAAGCCAAATCATGGTTTTGCGAATGCCTTGAATTAAGTCTTACATAAATTGTTCTACAGAGGGGAAAACTTCCTATATGAGGTGTTGAAAAATTAGCAGAAAAGTCTAGGAAGCTTATATCCTACACTATTTTAACCCCCTCAAATCAGCCTACACAAGGATCATTGCTCATCTGAGTGTAAATTTCGGGGAGCTGTTTCAAATCTGGTTTGTTCCTTGATATGGTATTTGTATTATTCGAATTAAAAAAAAACAGGGGGATATATTCGAATAATGCAATCGATAACGAATTTTCATCAAGTATAGACCAGTAGAATGTATTGTGTTATTGAACGAACTGTTGAAATTTCTACATGAAGTTGTTGGGTTCATTTTACTGGTTCCATGAAATTCAGTATTCATCAATATTTTACATTATCTATTCTCATTGCGGATGAAAAATGGCAAGTATTTATTTGTTCTGCATGATATTCCAGCAACTTTCAACTGTGGAATTGGGAAATAGAATTGTCGCTATAAATTAATGAGTTCTCGATGTGACAATTCACGTTTCATCCGTGTTCGTCAATAATTGGTAGTTTCGATAACAATGGAATTTTATATTCATTCAAAAATGGTTCCAACTGTGGAATCAAACTCATTTCAAATTAATTATTCATTCAGTGGTGGCGTTTTTGAATCACGCTGAGTTATGACAACGGAAATTGATAAGGTTTCAATATTTTTTTATTGCTATCACTTTTGGTATGTGTGGTGCTCATACACACCAATATTTACTAGATTCTCACCCAACAGATTTTCGGAATCTCCACTTCGAATATGTACATCAAGACCGATGAGATTTGAAAAACATCTCGAATATATACTGAGGAAAATAAATATATTATAAAATGATCAGGTCACCTCTATTCAAGATGAATCAAAAAATGTTCCTTGAGTTTTTCTGTAGAGTATTCACTATCACTATATTCCTCATCGGAGCCAATCTTTTAGTTAGGTAGGCAGATTTATTTATAGAACACTCAACTCAACGGGGCATGTTCACATTTATTTATTCAACTCTATAATTAATGCTTCTTATTTCAATTACTACTAACTCACACTCGGAAACGTTTGCGTTTAATATATGCACCCTCTATATGGGTGCGATAGGTCCCATTAAAGGATTAGGAACTCTATTAATGTCTGCTGAAAATTCTACAGCAGAATGAGAACGTAAATAGCTTCAAGCTCTAGTGGGCGAAAAATATAGGATGTTGGGCCAACTTGAATGCACTATCTCCTCTAACGATGTCAGTTCATTAGCACTATCTGAAGTAAGTTTCGTTAATTTCTCCAGGCAAATTTTCAAACTTTGCTCCTTAATTAACAACCCTTGAGTCCTGCACTCCTGGGAAAAGTTTCTTCGAAAACCTAGCTTAATTCCTGAGTATTGTTATTCATTCAGAATATCGAGCGGCGTGTTTGGAATTTCGAGCTCAAAGGTCAGCCATGATCAGAGTAAATTGATAGATAACATTCTTTCTTTGAAAATTGAGTTGATTCTTCGCTGTTTCAGATTACAAATTTAGATTCGAAAGCTGGTTACCACAAACTTGAATTGAATTATACCTAATCATGTGATTCACACCGATATCAATTCGAATATCTTCAATATCAATTCTCTCCAAGATTCCATATTTATTATCTTGGCTCGAATCTAGCTGTTAATACAGAGATGGTGTTTCTCAAGGTCCGTTGTTGGTCCTTTTTTTTTGATACATAATGAAGATATATTTTGCAGGGTAAAGATCTAGTATAACTAATATGCAGGTGGAACCAAATCAAATACAATGAACTCCAATATGTACTTTCATTCTTGTAAAAATTGGATATTAACATTTGATTTTTTTAGGAATTGCCCTTTTCTAATTTATTTTATCGGGAATGAGTTGCGACAGAAGAAATGAAAGAAATAGCCTATAACTCGTAACTCATTCCCCACAAATCACAATCAGTCTACTCTGATCATATTAATTATTTATAACTCATTTCTTCGCATCTGAAACAATTTATAGAATTCCATTCAGAAAAATTGCATATGCTTTTGAAAAATTGTCGATAAACTCATTATTTCTCGCACTGAAATAATCAATTTTGGAGTTGAAAAGTTCTCTCTTCACCATAAACATAAACTATGACTGAATATACGTATTCTGCTCCACAAAAGATGATTAAGTTCAGAAATTTTGAGACTGTTTCAAAAGTTTCCACCTTTTTTCCACCTATTTTTTGAATATAAGAAATCTGAACGATTACTCACTTATTCAACTCTTTCATTTGCCCATGAAGAAGTTTCACAGTTTCATTCATTTTCAGTATTTATAGTACAAAATCTCAAAAAATTGAAAAAATATAGTTCATTATAAGAACGTAAAACAATACCTGTTCCAAAATTCTTGCCTGAAACTGATGAAGTTATCAAACGAGGAGCAGAAAAACCATTTAGTTATAAGAGAGTTAACATTTGATTTCCATAAATGACTATTCGGTGGATAAAAATCGGCAACTTTCGAAACGGTCACAAAATTTCTGAACCTCCTCAACTTTTGTGAAGCATATGTATTTCTATAACCAATTCAGAATAAATTCTGAACCGCTTCTAGAAATTAAGGATTTCTTTGACCGTACGTTTCGACATGTACAATAAGTATTGTCTGAAAAATTGGTATACGATAAAATATTAAACAGGAAAGATTTCATCTTTGCATCAGTGGCAGTAAATTCGCCAGATAAATGGATCAATATAACGAAATGAACATCGAGAAATTAGTATAAAAAAAACGGCCAGACGTAACCCGTACATTCGCAACCAGAGTTCAGATTATTCGGCTGGCAATTTTCCAAATTAAATTTCACACTTCTGATACGGATTTTATTCAGCGGTTGGAAATTTCCAATTGAAACCCGATCTGGAGTAGGTATTCAGATAGATAAATACCCTTTACATCCTCAGCCGTCTATACCAAATATTTAGATTTCATTAATTCCCGACTTCTTTTCAGGCAGGTTGCGAAAATTTGATTAGACCATTCAAATTGGGCTCGCCTTTTATTACTATAGGGTTTCATTTGTTGGGTAATTCCTATGAGAGGACGGAAAATTTTAGGAGCAAGGTACAATTTCCATGAGCTAGCAATTACTTATGGTCGGTCAAGATGTACTAATGTATTTCTCAACATCAAACTGAAAATATTTTCTTCCAAATCTAGTGAACAACAATAGTATATTATTTAGCCTCGGTAATGTAGGTCATAACTCACGCAGATGAAGTTTGCAGCATGAGCTGAAGGCTTCATCAAGTGAGTTATGACTATTACCGCAAGTTGAATACTATACTTTATCTACGACTATAACCATAAATACTAAGATACAAGTACAGAGAAAGAACATTATTTACAAATCTCAATAGTAACCTATAACAATGCATTATTTATGTTGATGGTGCTTCTTAGCATGGAGTAGAAAGTCCATAGGAGCGTTGCTTTATATTTAGTGCTAAGTTCTTAATATGCTAAAATATGCCGAAAGAAGATTCTCTGTTAACGATGACTTAATATTCTTACTGTTACACCAATCTTGAAAATTGTTGTATATACCTTTATATTCGTTTTGGAATTTTTTGGGCAATTGATTATGTATGGTAACATTGGCTGATTGTCTTATTTCTGAAGGTGTACAAAATAACTCATCTTCACTATCTGAATTCATCTTTTTCAGCAAAACATTCAAAATAATAATTAGGTATCAACTTAATTCGAGAAAACGTCGAAATTTTTCGAGTGACCTCCCCTCGATACCAATAAAGGACTGATCCCTTTCGGCCAAACAGCTTGCTCAGAAGCTCAGAGACAGGGAGTTAAAGGAGTGAGTTATTATAACTCACGTTGTTTGTTTACAGATACTATTAATTGCTCTAAAGTAGTTGATAAATGAATATTCAATTCAATAGGAGTAGATAAAATATATTAGAGTATCGTTACAGTTAGTGTAAATATATTTAGGCCCATTCCATTGCCTACACTCTACAGTGTGTCCACGTCTCGGACCGTCTTCAAGGCCGCTCTGAGAACGGGTGGTTTTCGCTAAATTTATTTTATTAAAAAAACTTATAACAAGGTGAATAATGTATGTTGCCATCGCAAGTTTTGGTGCTTTGTGTCTATTAGATTCCAGGATTCGTTTCTTCTAATCTTCTGATGACTACCATCCACAGATCACTTATTTACAGGCTGGGAGTACTGATAGAATTTTGTGTTTCAGCGTGTATGCTGCTTCTTTCAGTTTTCTCCTTGTCCAGGTGCTCCTTCTTGGATATCATGAAGGCTCTCATTCATTCTACCCCCACAAGTTCTGAGCCATGCTAAACTTTTCCCGTTCTCTTATACTTGTCAGTTGTTGGTGTATTTTGACTCTGACTTTGAGGGAAAATTTCTTCTCTCCATGTATTTTCTATTGCCGTTCTCAGTTTTTTCGAAAAAACTTTTATGTAGTTGATTACCATTGTCTTTTTTCCTCTAGGTCTCCTCATTGTCTGTAGTTGCCCTTTCTCCTCCTTACATGGTTGCAATTTATCATTTTCGAATCAATGAAGAATCGGCTTTTACATTCATGTGGATTAGGGTGTCATCGGTTATGATAGATTATAAAAAACATGGAAAAAAAAGGTCAAGAAATTAGTTTGATTATGAAATCGTTTGGGTGAGCAGAGCTAGTCGAGAAATCTCATTCCGTCTGATACGTCCAATGTGATTCTTCAAGAATTGACTTAATTGACATTTCAAAGGATATTCGACGCTAAGGACTCAGGAATCGTAAACTGAATTCGATTCAACTGCTCTTAAAATGATTGGAAAGGCCCGAGATGACCGGAAAACGTAAAAACTCTTCAAAGCCACCAGTCATTTCGTTTCTGGAAACATCAAATTGGTCACATCGATTTTTCTGCAGCAACCACATGCATTATATCCAGAACCAGGTATTTGTGAGTAAATATTTTATTGAAGTTTTATTCTTCCACATACGTCACCAGCAATTGATACAGAATATAAGTTTCAAGAAAGTCTTACGATTTCGAAGAGTGTTTTTTATTTTTCAGGATACTCTCGATAAGGCAAATCTTTTCTGAAGAATTTCAATTGTGAAAAAAAATCACGTATCAACATTAGGTTATCATTTTTTTTATTTATATTGAGTATAAAGTTCACTTCGATAATTTATAGGGATTTCTCAGAAATTAACATTTGGTGGACAAGAACCAGCAACTTTTGGAACGGTCACAAAATTGCTGAACTATTGTGGAGCAGTATACTTGTTGTTTAATTAAACGGTTCACATAAATCTGTTGCGGCAGAAATGGAATAATTCTGATAATATCGGATGAAACATAATGAACTGAAATTAGATAGGTAACACAATATAACGATGGGAAAATATGTTCTACGAATGTATAAACACCCAGCAATAAACTGCGATGAAGTAAATGAAACTGCATTAGTCCCATATGGAACGAATTCTTTCGGAGCATATGTACAAATTCTCATGAAAAAAAATTCTGTACGGTATTTTTTTTCCATCAGGCCTGGCCAACCCAAAAACGATGTGACATCCGAAATGTAGGTTTTAATTGAAAACTGTCAACATGAAGTAATCCTTACAACCATGTAAATTCCATCAATAATCCACGTCATATGCATTTTATTTAGCTTGCATGTTTCGACGGTTGTTATCGCATAATCGCAACACACCAAATCCCACGGGATACTGCAACCTGCCAATGATCACGCAGTTGGCGCCATTTCC
Source organism: Aphidecta obliterata (assembly GCA_963966015.1). Lineage (NCBI taxonomy): Eukaryota > Metazoa > Arthropoda > Insecta > Coleoptera > Coccinellidae > Aphidecta > Aphidecta obliterata. The sequence goes on along the minus strand of OZ014428.1, from coordinate 19,679,730 downwards.
TCGATGTTTTGTAGCTGAATATCCTTTCGAAGGGTAGGTGAAATTTTAAACAATTTACGGTATCGTTTTTGTTCAGCACCAATAAAATGCATGTTTTTCAGTATTTTGATTTTAGTGCCGAGATCCCAGTACAAGCGTCAATTTTTTTAGTAATGAAATGGTGTAACTACTCGAATTTCTGTCGTAAATACAGTTGGTGATAGTATTCCTTCCTAATTGTTATTTATCGCTTTTTTGTTACATTCTGAGACAAAAATGTTACACCTTGTAGTGAGCTATGGCCAAAATCGCAGATTAGGTCAGGTTAGGACAGCGCAAGTTGATAAATCTCGAAAAGAATTCTTGAATTGAAAAAATTTCAAAAAAGTACCAACTCCCAAAAAATTTTAAAAACTTAGGCGTGACATAAGGTTACATTTTGAAATGTAAGGTCACAGAGTCGTGACCAAAAAGGATTTGATGATTATTTTTTATATGATCTTCAGTTAGATATATTTTTTTCCCGGCAATTAAGCTCAAACCCAGTGTTATTGGAGTTTTGATTGTTTGGTTCCTGTAGCAAATAACTCATGAAGGAAATGGTTATTATGGGACATTCGGTAAATTCAAATATCCCGCATTAACGAACTATAATATGAAAAAGTCATCCATAACGATAATGAACTATCTTTTCTATTCAAAATTGGTTTCCACAATCAATAATGGCAGTACATAAAGTCACGTCCGAAATGTCTCAAAGAATTTCCCTGATAATTTTCCAATTAGAAGAGCCGCCAAATATTTATCGCTGACTTCATCAACGAACCTTCGAATTGCTCTGAATAATGACTAATGATCATTGATTACATTTTCTAGTTAATCATTTATCAATATTTCAAGAATTAAGGTATACCGCTTCTAGTTCATTGACTGGAATGTTTAGATACAGGAAAACAAGGGTGAGTGTAAGATAAATGGAATTTGCTGAGTTGTGATCGAAAAATCAATGCGATTTTATAGGTATGCTACAAAAAATTAATATAAGATCTTGATGGTAAAAAATGCAGCAAACGGTGGAAAAACAAATTTTTTTCTTGTTTCGATTATGCACTATTCAAAAATTTTATCCTGAAAAATAAATGAAACTGCGATTTCTCTGCGATTTATCGGAAATTCGCCACCGATTTTTCTCTATACAATCATCAGTTTTCGACAACTAATTTTTCTTATACATTGCACCTGAATAAGAGGGGCAAAACAACAAAAAACCTCCCCACAGCTGGAAATTTCCATTTCACATTAGTAATGAAATCATCAACCTTTGCACTTCAGCAATGCCCCGTAATGTTCATAGGAGAAGTAGAATGAAAACTTTATGCAACAAAGACTACTAAAACAATATATCATCCACACGAAACAATGGCCAATTTCAATGGTGACCGCTGTATTTCACAGGAATATGAGGGCTATATGGAATACAAAGGTCTTTAACTGTACGCCTCGGCACTAAACTAACACACTGTAATGGAAATATTGAAATAGTGTTGATCGAGACTACGAATAATTCAATCAAAATTCGTTAATGACACAATTGATACTATTTGTGGGATATTCTGACCCGAATATTATGTTAATGCAACAATATTGTCCTGGCAATTTTCGGCGTTCGTCCCTCTATTCAAAGTTCATTTTTTAAGTTTATTTATGAATACATTTTTTTTATACAAGATTTCTAATAGTCCAAAAAGTCATTCTGAAAACAAGACATTGATTTCTACTAGCCATAGCGAAAAATTGAATCAAAGGATTACACGGATCCTAAGTGGCTTGCCAACATAACACTTCAAAGCTCAGTGCGAACAGAATTATCTTATTTCCTTTCCCCTTTCCGGGAAAATGACATTTCCGGGAGTTCAGCCGGAACAGGAAGTGTGCAGCTTTCTAATCTCGCCCGGTATTCTGAAGATCTTATGGGTGATAGGACGTGGTCCCAACAGAAGAGTCCACATCCTAGATGCCATTTTAAGGAGAATTTGTCCCGCATTTTAGAATCGAAGACGTCTGGAATGATAACGTGGATGCGATAGTTTGTTTTATGGGGTAGGAAGTCACACGATTTTGTGGATCTTTATTTGTTAGGAACAAATACAAAAACAACTCAACAACCCAATCAATTTCTTTGACCTGAGAAATGTTTCAGTCAGGACAACAAATTGGCACATAGTATATAGGTACTATATTTTTCTACTTCTGAACTTTCAGATTGAAATTGTAGTGAAAGACTGATAAATATATCAGATTATAAAGAATAATCAATGCAGAGATAATTTCACGAATCTAAATTGGTTCTGAACAGGATCAGAATAAGTTCGGTATTGGGTCCAACCCAATAGAATCAATAACTCAAATTGTAATTTTTTTCATTTTTCATGAAAGAAATCATGGACGATCGTATTAAAATCAGGTGGGACATTCTCCAAGTTACCAGCAATTACCAAAATTCAATTGTAGTTTCTCTGATATTCAAATTGGCATTATAACCTACCAAATTGAAATTATAACTCTGAGGCTTGAGTTCAACTTTAATACATTTACTCTTATCAGCACAACTGGCTCTCATATGGCTCAAATATGCTTTTACTTAATTAAATAAACTGCCACCACCCCTGCTCTCATATGTTCTATTACGAGAGCAGTTGGAGTCAATTCACTAATGCCTTGTCAATTTAGAGTAGCAGAACTCATTTGATATCCATCTAGCTGTCTCTTGATAGTTTATCTGTCCCTCGAAAACCTTGATTTTTAACAATTTCACTTTTGATGGAAGCTGACAAATTATTCAATGTTATCGATGTCATTTTGAAATTATAAATTGTTTTCCATTTGATGTTAGGAAAAATTGAATAAGAAAAATTTTCATATACATGGTGTACCAGAAGTCGACATCAAGCCGAAATGGGGTTACAGGCTATGTCCTAATAGTTATCAGAAAAATATAAAAAGATCTAAGTCGTGTATTTTTCAAATTATATTGCCTTTCCTCTCATTCGAGGAAATGCACATCATGTAATGATTTTTGAACTCCTGTTGCTACAAATCCCAACTTTTTTCTGATTTTATTTTTCCTATGTTATCCTGAATAGTGCTTCTGTAACCTGTAACCTTTGATTTTAGCCAACTGCTCCACCTTGGAAGATAATGTCACTTTTTGCCCAACCAAGTATTCAAAATAAATATTTCCCCAACTTCAAGTGACTACTGAGAAAAAATTTTTCCATATCAGTTTGGCACGTGGCTTTGAAAGTTATCGCATTCAATAAGTATTCTGAAATGGTATAACACTTACTGAATTCTTAGATTGGGCAAAAAAAAAGGTTTTTCTTAAAGAAACTCAGTTTCGAACAATTTCTTTCAACTTTCTTCTTTTGCTAGAACCAAAGGTTACAGAAGCACTTATTCAGGATAACAGAGGAAAAATAAAATAAAAATCAGAAAAAAGTTGAGATTTGTAGCAACAGTTCAAAAATAATTACAATTTGTGCATTTTCACGAATAAAAGAAAATGCAATTTAATTTGAAAAATAAACGACTTGGATTTCTTCAAATATTTTTCTGAAGACTGTTATGACTTAGCCTGTTACCCGATCCCGGCTTGACGTCGACTTCCGGGACACCCTGTATAAATAATAATCCTCCATTTCTCTGTGTTTGTTCAATCAAATATATACCAAAATTCGTGATTATTCCTTCGAAATGGACGGTGACGTCAACGATAAAACATCCTGTACAATTATATGGTGGGAACTTCAGGGTGTCGGGAACTCAAATTTAAAATTTTTCGTCCATAAGTGATAGCATAAGAATTAAGAGAAAAATGATTTATTGGGCAATTTTCCCTCTTCGTTTGTGAGAGTATACCAAAGCCATTTGCTGGAAGTTCGTTTCGGTGTTATCCCAGAAAAGAGCTCCAATATCTGTTTGATGTACGTCATGCTATTAACTACTCCTTTGAGAGTGTATTGTTCGCAATATGTCACTGATGAGTTCCTAACTAGTTCCGAAGCTTCTGTTGATACGAACATGTGAGTGATTCATGTCAAAGTAAAATGACGAAAGATTCACGTCAACCTTTGTTATAATGCCGATTATTGTTTCAATCTTCCTAACACTTAAAAATGACTATAATATTCATGAAACGAAGGGTATTTCCTGAATAGTTTCTGGACGTTTGTTGTTCATACTTTTCTTGCTACAATTGGGCAATGTCACTTTCTGGTGCTGTTTTTGGGCACAGGGAATAACTAAAAAAATTTTTTTTTTAATGAGGACAGACCCAAGTTACAATTCAACACATAAATCACAAGAGGAGCACGGTTATAGAGCTGCGATGTAGGAGTGACGCTCCTATGTTCTACTCACGTCTTTATATAGAAAAAAAGCCTAAATACGTGTGATGAAGAAAATGGTTCAATATGGAAAAATAATGAGTCTTCATGTGAAAGCTCCGTCGTTTTTCTTCGAATACCATATTCCACCAAGCTACCGTATTTCCACAGCGGAATTTCCCAACTTGAAGAAAAAACCTCGGTGAGATTAATTATCTCGCTGAGATTCTCAAAGAAAAGATTGGAACTAACAAAACATTCATGAAAATCTCATCAGTTCCCACATGTTTTCATTTTCGCCTTCGAGGTGCTCGCCGTAATTTTTTCCATTCCTTGATTCGACAGGAGCCTGATTGCGGCAGATCTTGGAAGCGTTATGAAAAGTTGTGGAACGAGACGGGAAATCCGGGAAAATTGCCGAGGAAATTGGAAAAATCTACGCGGAATCGTAAAAGATCTTTAATAATATTCCAGTAGCGTGCTGTTTCTATTGTGATTCCGTACGAGAAGATGGGATATTTCGAGAAATGAAGTAGGAAAGTTGAGCCAGCCTCTAGTGCAGATCCTGTTAATAAACTTCTCCATCGAAATTGTAATTTTCGGTCTCATCCAATTATCGGTAACTTACAGGAATGGGGAAAATAGCTCCAGCGTACCTGAAAATTTGGGCAATTCTCAAAAACGCGTTAAATATTTTTATTTAATGTAATTACAAGTCACGTGTTAACTGTGCAGAAACAAAACGAATTTTTGAAGAACCAATGCAATTCAAGTCTTTCGTGAAACTTGGCTGCGTTATTTTATTCTTTCTCTATCGAAAGTTGAGGGTGTAGTTTTTTCTCTTTTTAAGGTGTACTACAAGATAATTCAGGCATGTTTCTTTCACTGAATGTTAAGATTTATTATATATTCTTCCTATTGTATTTGAAAATCAGGGAGTGATCTAATGCACGTAATATCGCAAATAACCAAGAGCATACAATAATTAAATCGGCTGCATTACTTCGTATATTTCACGAATGTATCTGTCTGCGTTCAACGTACTAAAGAACTCCATTTGAATAAAGACAAGAATCCACGTCATCATTTATTCACAGGGATGGCATTAAGCTATCAGACCGAGGCACCGTTTTTTTATTTAATTAATTTACATCAGCATACTATGTCTGGCTTTAAAACGAAGATAAAATGCGCGCCAAGTGACAGAGGCAATTTTTCTTGTCATTTGAGCCCGGACTGTTTCGAACGCAGCCAAGTTGACTCTTATTATGAATACATTTTCACAAAAAATCCAAAAAAGGGCTTATTTTCCACATCGTACTCTTTGTTGACAAATTCATTTTAACAGTCATAAACCGTAATTGATGTACACTGCAAATGATATCCGAAGAGTTTTAAAAAGAATAATATTTATTGGTATGATGTATCCTTCACTCGTAAAAGGAGGCTTTGCTTCCAGTCTACCGCATTATCATCATTATACAAGGTTTATGCTATCTTTGTATGACTTATTTTGTCCAAATTTCGGTTTGAAATAAATGTAAGCAGATTCCGAGCTCGATGCCAATTTGGACGATATGGAGAAGGTCGCATCGGTGGTATGAAAGAGTGCAGAGAAATACCCAGGAGTTTGGGATTTGCAGGACTGACTGATGGCAAGGGAAATATGTTATATGTTCCAACTTCCTTAATCCATAAGAGGAAGTGGCTGACGTTATCAAAAACTCATTACTGAATTCAATTTGTCTGAAATGAAATCATAAATTCATCGAGCCTCAAAAATTCCGGCAACTCTCCTCAACATAATTTCACGATATTCAAGCAAAATGCCTTCATTTATATTCGAACTGCTTCTGCCACTATCAGTGGACAATTATTCAAATTTCTGACAGTATTCAGATAACGGCATGAAAAGAATGAAATGTTTTGAAGGTAATTTTTTTTTCCGATTTAATTAAATGAATGTTATTCTAGTCGATATTAAGAATCTCAGATGTTATTTTTTTTATTTTTATCGAATTATCAATTTTAATTGATGGTTATCCAAAAAAAATTAAATTCCGGAATTCTTCCATTCCATCGAAAAATTGAAGCCACCAAATCGTTGCCTCGTTATATTCCAGGTATTGTTTGTTCTAAATTATGGGAGTAGATTCCAAAGATAGATGCATGTGATCATTATCTTATTTCAAAAATCATCGTAATTTTCTACATTTTTCCTATAAATATTTGCTGCTCTGGATTAGCGTTCACTATGATGTATATTCATCATAAAACTCGTAGAACTAGATGTTGATATTTCGCACAAAAATTATATTCCTTCCATTTCTTCACCCCTATTATTATTCATATTATTATTATTCATATTAAATCAATAACTTTTCTTCATCGAATTCATCATCATTAAAACCGGCGCCTTCGCCAATTTGCAACATAAATGTGGAAAAATTGATTCAAGTTCCTATCATTGGAGTAAATAATCTTATATTTACAATACCTATTTCACACTTTTCAATGTTGTGTTCAACGAATAATCCAACATGAACACATTCATCATAACGAGTGTCCGAGTATCCGGAACAAAGAAATTCTGAAATTCTTTTCCATTTTCTTCAGTTCACCCCGGCAGGACGAAAGTTCTAAGTTCATTGTCCTCTTTTTTGAACAAGCATAAATGAAAATTTGAAATCGAATATTGTCCATGGCGGCAGTGCCTCCCTCAGCATTGTGGAGATGTTGTCATATTCACATCTAATAAAAATGAATTTCCCCAAGTATATTGTAGCGTTCAAAGCAAATCCCCCAGTATGGAAGTGTGAAGTGAAGCCAGGCTTCCTTTTGTACCATTGTGATTATAAAAAGCCCCACTGATTCATTTTGGCCAACTATCAACGACAAGATATCCCGCAGAGAAGTCCCACAACGAATTCTTTTGTGAAAAGTCGGGTATTTTCGAGGGCGCTCACAATACAGGTTGGGTGGTGGTGTTTTCTATTGAAGGCTGCATATGAGCTCATCTGAAAGATGGAGACAACGATAAACTTTTCCGACCTTTCTTTTATATATTTTTCCGATAAATCGTGAATCGGCAGCATACAAAGAAACATTAATTATTTAAGGGGATGGACTTTAGCTTGAAAACATTCTGACCCACACGTAACGGTAAAGTATGATGTATATTCAGTCGTGAAGAACCTCGGGTCTGCCTGTTGATCATAGACATGAAATCTTGTTGTTCATGACAGCACAAAAAGTACCAAGGACGGGTGGATGAGTTATACTTTCGTATATTTTGACTCAATTATGGGAACTTTCTCTCTCTTCCGAAAAAACCGTTCAATATTCCCTAAAATTCATCACTTGGATTGAAAATACGAATTGAATAATTTTAAATGTAGGCTCATATCAAAATTCAAGCTTGAAATTTGTAATCTCCAGCAACTTGTCAACGCCTGAAGGATAATTTTATCCGTCTGTCTTGGGATGGAACTGAAAATCCAGTTGAATTATTACGTTTTTTAATTAATTTATTCAAAGCCACGTAGGAGACCCTACAAATTAAATTCCTATAAGCTAAATAAAACCATACGCATTATACAAATCAGGTTCTGCCTCCGAAATGTATGATGAATAAATAACATGGATTAATGAAAAAAAACATCGGATGTAATGATGGAGAAACGAAAATTGTATTCTACATCAACGAAGATTGAAACTCACTGAGTAGGTCCACTGAAACTGTGAAACTAGGTTGTTCTCAAAAATTTGTTCATTCTGAAGTTTTTATTTTAAGACAGAAGATTTTCCGAAATTTATAACTTGAAGAATTAGATAGTTGGATCCGGTTTTCAAAATTTCGACTCAAGGTCAGTGCTTTGCCCAATTTTTTCCTAGAAAAAATAAAATTTGTTTGTCTGTCTTATCATTCTGGATGTGTTTTTATAGCAACCATTAAATTCACCTTTTTGTCGCCCAGAAGAATATAGAGTACAGAGGAAGCTTTACAGCGAATATTCGAGACCATGGAACATGGGAGGGAAGGTAGTGGTTTATATACTCATGATTAAATCTAGGTAATTGTTTTCCAATGTAAAAGAAACCATTCTGGGCTACAAAACCATTTTTAATCCAACGTAACATAAAAGGAGAGAAGAGAAAGGGAGTTGATTTCTATACTATTAATATTAATTGTATAGACCATTCTTTTTTCAAAAAAAAAATTAGTACAAAATAAGATTTGGGAGCCATATCGAATATCAAAGAAGAGAAAGGGAAGGGGAGAATATTCAAGAGTTCAGTAAAAGAGTGCAAAAATCAAACTACTATTGGTGTTTTTCGGGCTTTTTAAAATATTTTTCATGACATCCAATTCAATATTCACCTTTAGTGAACCCCACTATCGGTTTGAAATGAAGCGAAAGTAGAGCTGCATTTATTGCATGATTGATTGCAAAATAAATAGCTCATTGGATATTTCAAATGACAAAGCCGAAAATATAATGATATCCAATCGAATCGAATAGTATTGAAGGGGAAAGAGGGTGAATATTTAACAGTTCAGTTGAGTGATGTCGAAATAAATCTATTTATATTTCAGGCCCAGATAATAATCCATGAATGTGCACCTCATTCAAACTTTGGTCACAAAAAAATTGTATTGGATGTTGGACATCAGCTAGTTTATATGTATATTACATCTATACCTATAAAATATCTATGAAAACTACGAAAGTATATTTTGATGGGGTGAAAAATGCTTGATTAGTTTTTTTTATCAAGGAGCAACTGAAAAAAAAAATCCAGGATTGGAAAACGATCAATAGTAAGTAATCTCTCAATTTCAACAGAAAACTTTGTGAATTGATCAACGCGAAATCTTCCGCTCTGCGTTTCCGGTCAATTCGCAATTATTCCATCAATTATTGTTCGCTATACAATTCCATGAACAAAACGCAGGGAAATCAATTTTTCATTACGTTGAACGAATTAAAGAAGAAAACGTTTAGAGTTGTCATTTATTAAATGCCTGACAGTTACATTACTGTATAAAAGCCATCATAACCTCACCTAAACGATATAAAATCCCCCATTTTACAGAATATAAATGCGAAATGGTAATCAAATTAATGAGCGTCATTCGAAGTCGTGGAGGGTTACCTTTCATTTTTGCTATCGATCTCTATCACTGCATTGCTCCATTTAATTTTTTTTCAGGTTATTCATCCATGCGTATCCAAAATTCAATGAAGGTGAAAGAAGAAAATTGAAACGAGAAATGGATTAGGTATACATAACTCATTAGTTTGCTGATACCCGTAAATACTCTTCGTAAATAACACACCAAAAATTTTAAGGTTTCGAAAATTAAAAGGGAACATTATATTATCCTTTCGTTGAATGATTTATACAACTTGAACATAATAACTTATTCATCAATTCACCCTAGTATATCGTCTGAAACGTAAACGTAGCGAGTGAAAGACGCAATATTCTTCTCAGTCGCACTCGACAGGTTTCATTGAATGCTTTCCGACTCAAAAGAGTTAAAGGGAAAATTGTTGTATTTCGTCTTCAGATCGAAACATCAAAACATTATTCCGTATATACGGGACGTCAAGAAACCGCTCCTTCTATAATAAATTCACGCTTCTACATCTGCAGATCGAATATGTTGGAGCGAATAAAGCGAAATCGACCAGGAAACTGTCACGTGCAGATAATATATATTTATAAGCCAACGAAACGCGAAGAAACCTTTTCTACCCAGGTTTCTCAGATCCACAAAGATTCCCAGAATAAAAGTGATATCAAGTAAGCGGTTCGATATTCGACGACATTCAATTGATTGCCTGCTGTTCCAGGTATATCTCGAATAACGATATTTAATCAGAGAGAAAAAAAATGATAAATTTGAGAGATATGCTGATAAATGCTGAACAAACCATAATTGCAAATTAACCAATCGAGTGTCAATAACTGAAAGGGTTGTTTAGTGGAAAATTAACTTATCTATGTGACCATCTTGATTTAAGAGGGAGGGACACTATAGCGAAACTGTCGACAAAAGATTATGAAAAGAGCATGTGTACCAAACCCAAACCATGGTCAGTGTGAGAAATAGCTTCAAATGATGGAATCACAGAATATATCGAATTTCTCAACTCCTGATAAAAAAAAAACAAGTATTTCAATAAGAAACTGAGTCAATAAATGATTATTAGGAGCGAAAGCCCCCAGAACTAATACATTGTATTCGCGATGGTCTCAAAAAAATTACTCACTGTATTAAGCGTTTTTTCCCGAGACAAAGGTGGCTTATCTTAAAACGAATGTTCGAGGCAAAGCCGGAGTGCGAAACATAAATCACGATCTGAATTATCGTTGGAACATAGCAGAACAAGTCCTCCTCAATTCAATAAACCGTTTATCCGGTGATAACTTTTGATAAAATAAACTTGAACAAGGTCTGGCGGCTCAACCAACTTTCTATATTGATTGTTCCCGATATCGCTGGCAAGGGGTTGTTATCAAATCTAAGTTTAATTAATAGTCTCTGGAACCAAAGCAAGTCGAGGGGATTGTGTATACACGTACAGAAGCCGCCCTTTCCCTTATCGGTAAAATTATTTGCCGACGGTCCGTTCTGCATTTGATTGAATTCTAATTATTCGGCAGCGATGATCTGATAGGTTCCGAAATTACAGGTTTTGATCTTCCAAACGTAACTGATGTTTCAATACTTCCCGATATTTTCCATATACTGCAGTGATAAAAATATTGTTGCTTTACAATTGATTTCTAAATGTGTAGATATTACCAGCTCTCTGCGGTCAGTATACGGGAAATCATCTATGATGCGTATGATTTTCCGATCTCCCTGTGATTGCTTCCTTTGGGATCATTTGAAAATATTAGTGTGGAAGTGTCGGTGAGGTGAATGCGAAAAAACTAAGACAACGCATTGAAAAATGCTTGTGCATTATTTCGTGAGCAAACTGATGTGGTGAAAATTGTTACCATTTCGAACAATTTTGAGCTTCCTAATTTTGTTGAAGTTGAAGGAGAATACGAATTTGCGATAAATTGCGATGGATGCCGAGAAAAGAACGCACGCATATGGCATAGGCTCTCAACAGAGAAATAAAACGATCCAGAGTTGTATTCAGATATTTTGAAGCCTAAAATTTTTTGTACTTTTTCAAATTGAAGGTTTTATATGATCAATTTCCAGCGTAATGATCTCTTTTGATGAGTTTTAGCACCTGTCCAGAAGAAAGAGTCACCTTGAAAAACACCCTGTATTGTTCAGACATTCATTTCGGACAAAAGCGAAAACAGGTGTCCATTTGAAAAGATACCACTCTTAATTTCTCGCCCCCATGCAAAATCAGAAAAAATGCAAAGAGAGGTAAACTTTGGTTCGTAGAGGACTTTTTTGGAGGTTGCAATCAATTTGTATCAACCCTGTGAACGTGATGGAAAAAAAATTTGACAGCTGTCAAAAAATATTTCAAACTAAGGCGAAAATCCAGACTTCACGTCAGTGCTTCAGGTAACCAATATTTTTTCCAATAATTCGCTAGAATTTTCTATGGTATCTATGGTCTTGGTTATGCGATCTGGACAAAAATTTCCCACGTATTTTGAATACATTATTCTTCATCTATGTGCGAAATTCCATTCCAATCCAATCAGTTCTTTAGAAATTATCAGGAAAAAGATATTTTGAACGGCCATATTTACGGAACCCCTTATCTAATTCTGCTCATTGATGAACGTGATCGCCAAATTCGCGATCCGAACCTACCCCGAATATTTCAAGTACCTAGGCCTTTCCGTTCAAAAGTTATAATTTTCTATGGTTTCTTTGGTTCTAGTCATGCGATATGGGGAAAATGTAGCTTGAATATATCATACTCCATTGAAATACAAAATTTCGTCACGATCAAATCCGTAGTTTTTAAATTATCAAGAAAACTAAATTTCAAACGACTATATTTACGGAACCCCTAGTCTAACTGCGCTAATTGATGAGAGCGACTGCGTCATTCGAGATGCACACCTATCCTGAAAATTTCAAGTCCCTAGGACTTTCCGTTCGAAAGTTATAATTTTTTATGATTTCTGTGGTTCGGGTTATGCGATCTGGCAAAAATGTAGCTCGAATATTTCATTCTCCATTTAAATACAGAATTTCGTCACGATCAAATTCATAGTTTCGAAATTATCGAGAAAACTGAATTTCAAACGACTATATTTACGGAACCCTTAGTCTAATTTTGTTTATTGATGAACGTGACCGCAACATTCGAGATCCACACCTATCCTGAAAATTCCTAGGCCTTTTCATTACAAAGTTATAATTTTCTATGGTTCTGGTCATGCCAACTGGGAAACATCATTCTCCATCTGAGTACAAAATTTCACTTCGATCGAATCAGTAGTTTCGGAGAAATCAGGAGAACAAAATTTCGAGCGGCCATATTTACGGAACCTCTGGGCAAATTTCGCCCAATAACGAACTCAACTGCGGCATTCGAGATTCGAAGGTACCCTGAAAATTTCAAGTGTCTAGGTCGTCTCGTTCGAGAGTTATCGTGTATACGGACGGACAGACAGACTCGAGTTTTTCGACGGATTCGTCATCAGTGAGTCGAACTCTGTCGATTAAGTCCATTTTCAGCTCAAAATTCGAAAAATACAGACATCGTGACGAAATGATATAGCCCTCGTGTAAGTAGTACGAGCGCTCAAAAATTCCATACATTCGAGCTCTTTTGTTAGTACTCTCGAAAAAAAGAGAAGAATAGTAACGATAGCAAGAGTTGTAATGAAACATGAAAATAATATCAAACAATCTCGGCCCTGCAATTAACTAGAGGAAAGGGGATCTTAGCTTCAGGACTGCTAATGGGGTAAATAATACACTCTCTTCAAACTGTCGACGTTTCGATCCTGTTTGGGATCTTCTTCAGGACTAAAATGATAATGAAAAAATCTTTACTTTAAAAGGTTTTGGAATTGTTGTCCATTATTTTTAAGACAAAAATATAACCCAGTTTCAAATTCGGTCCTTAAGTTTTCGGAATGAAATTAAAAAAAATAACTGAAGACTATGAATCTGAAATTCTCATTAATGTTGATGAAAGTTGAAATTTCCTAAGCCAAACAATCCTTTTGATACATCAAAGTGAAAAAAAACCTCATTAATATAATATTGTTTTCTCTGAAAGGGTATAGAGATCTCGTTGAAGCTGTAGGGTGGTAAATATTTTTTGCGTTCAAATCGCTCCAGTGCCGAACAAATGGAAAATTACATTGTGGGTTGAATGTCTTCATGAACAAATTTTAATTATGAGATATAATAACTTCCATTCTTCACACTGCGGTTTCATTTCTGCAATATGAATCGAAATTTCATGAGGCACATTGGAAATAACCAAGAATACTGGTTTTTTCAGACTTCATTTGTACAAGTTGAATCGTCCAGTTCAAATTCGATCAGAACACATCGACATCAGAACCGAATAAGAATTAGTTCATGACTTGAAAAAATTGATACAACAAATCAGAAATTACTCTCTACTTCCTACACGGAAATGGTTTTCAAGGAATCAAAATAACCATTTGTTATGCTAAACATACGATGTATATTACAGTCCGAATGCTGAAAAAACTTCTGTCGAGTAGTCACGAAAGATTCTCATTCTACGTTGGACCGATAACTGGCATTACCATAATGGAACAAGTTTCATTCAAACGCCGCCTGTTACGAGTATATTCGTAACAACTTTTTTCAAAGTTCGGACTCTGATTTACGTGAAATGAGCACGACTCTGCCATATAAATAATGGATGCGAGAATTCGACTACCGTCGGATTGATTCTCAAACTTTTGTCGTTCATTAGAATCGAGACCTTCACTCAAGATTTAGTTCGTAGTTAATAGCTGTTTCAAGTTCTCGTTCACTCGCAGATTCCAGTGTTTTACCCATGGATAGGACTGTAACTGCTGTGTTTTCCTGAAGCTCTCAGAGGAAGACTTTTCAGAAGATCGCAAACATGGACAGCCACTACTGGCTACGTTACACCGCGATGTCTCCTGCTGTTATTTTCATAAGGTGCACTCGACGTGAGAACTGCGGGACATAACGCGGTGTGACGTAGCCGACAGCGCCATCTACCGGACGTGCGGAGAGCAGTCACAGTTTTCGATTAATTTATCTGCGGTGTTTCAAATTATCTCACATGTAGGTGGGTACTTATCGCAATTCTTTTTCCTGGATCCCGGTTCTTAGTTCCGACTTGATGTTTACATTGTGCACAACCATTCTAAACAAATCAGTATCATAATGAAGGAACTAATTGGATATTTGCTATGTCTGTAAGTGGAAATGAACTGCGTTCTGATGACGTACTCAGACGAGCAATTAATTAAAGTTCACCTCAGTTGGTTAATAAATATTCTCAGGAGGGAATTCTTCCCAGTGGGATGCAAGCAAGTGCACACTATGCAGAAATGTGAGCGCCCCTACCAACATATTACAACTCTCTTTGGTATATGCGGAGTACGCATTTATCACAGCATGAGACAGTGGAACATCCCTGAAAACGTAAGGGAATTAACTCCGCTTGTTTGGATTTCAAGAACATATTCAAATTGCATTAATCCTCGTTGAAAATATCTCGTCTCACATATTGCATTTAGACTCTAGAATGCAGGAATAATATATTGGCTGTTCATCCAATGATTCAAATTACATGTAATGAAACAAGAAGAATTGTTTCACTAGTAGATGAACTAATGAGCAAGTGAGTTTCTCCGATCGCCGCTGCGTTCCGTTCTAGAAGCATTTTGTTTCTAACATCGAAGTTATTTTCGCTGAGCTATACTGATGAGCCTTGATAAGTCGAAACCGGTCTATTGTTGCGAATGATGGATTTAGGGTTCCCTGATGTTACATGGATTGATTTGTTGGCTTGTTCATTAGTTTGTCTAGATTAATTTTTCTTGTTTCATTACATGTAATTTGAATCCTTGCCAATATATAATTTTTGTCAATTATTCGGACGAATAAAGCTGAATAGCTTGAACCCATTTTTTCCACATGTGACAATTATGCCGCAACGTTTGCGGTGGAAATATGCATGGTTTTTGTCTGGGTAGCTAGGAAATCCGTTCATATACCTGCAGAGATTGGAAGGTTGTTGCTTTTGGAGCGAACAGGTGGCGTGAGTGGAGAAAATTTCTCTGATCGCCACTGCGTACCGTTTTACGGCATTTTGTTTCTTACATCGAATTTATCTTCGCTGAGCTATAATGATGAGACTTGACAGGTCGAAACTGTTATATTCTATAGCGAATGATGGATTTGGTGTTCTCTAGGATTACATGTATTGGTTTTTTGGCTTGCTTATTAGTTTATCATGAACAATTTTTTTTGTTTCATTACATGTTATCTAGAATGCAAGTTGTCCAATCTAAAGAGATGCAAAGCTGAGACATCAAATCACCCCCTAAACTGTGATCAAGCCAAACGCTTCGACACTATCGACAAAATAGAAATTGATGTTGATTTAATGCAGAAATATTATAATACAACTTGAAACGCCATCGAAAAACCTAATATAATGTAAATTAAGATAAATTGAGCAAAAACGGTTTTGTAAATATTCTCTTGTTATTATTTGGAAAATTATTTTATTTCCATCGTGTATGGAATGCCTTTGTTTCAATGTTTTGTTCTTATTACACGGACTGTCTTCAGGAAAGCCATGAAAAGAGCTTGTTACAAAAAGACGATGGAAATAGCCCTGAGAAGGGATTGTTCTCTACACATTCATTTTATTCCAAAATCAAAATTACTGTTCACCTACTTAAACTTGATTGATGTACGATATCTTCGCAATTTAGATGATATGTAGATTCAATAATATTTATCAGGTAAATCTCCACCGAATATTCAAAAATCCCGAATGGATTTAACATCGCTGTCTAGTCGAGTTAAATTTTGTGACAGTTGAACTAAGGTTTTATCAGGAACCGGAAGTGAGTTTGATGAGACTTGAATCCAATCAGCGTTGATAAGGTTCAGTATATGGATGGATGACCGCTCTGGCGATCAATTCGAACTCACTTCGGTGCTTTTTAAATTCTTTTAAAGTGGTGGGGTCCGTAAGAAGAATTATCTTTTATTTTATTCGTCTTCACCCTCAGATCTACACATTCTTCAAAAATCCTTTGCAATGGTATAAAATTTAGATGATAATATATTTCCAACGTTCCTGGCTCTTGTTTTCAGCAGATTTGTAAATGAACTGCAACAGAAATACATTTAACACTCGCTTCTGCCTATTCATGTTGGTAATCCGACATATCGTCATTTCAACTTCCCCCAATAAATGGGTGGATAGGAATAAGGGTAATTGGGTCAGGTTTATTTGAATAGCACGTTGTTTTATAAAACGGAAAGTTCGTGTTGCGGATAACAGCGAATCTTTTGTTGGTTCCAAGCTATTAATTATTCCTGTCTATAGCGCAATTGTGAGCGAAAACTTCATGGCACCAACACGTTTCTGCTCATTCTTCAACCTGCATGCTTTCAGTCCATTCCGCATGTTGATCATCCGTTTTTCAATAAAAACTTTTGTCGGAAAAATGAACAAACTCGGGCTTAGTTTGTATTAAACTTTTTAATTTTTTGTTATAACAATTGAATTCGATTGTGAATGGAATTCAATGAGCAACTTTTCTACCAATTTGGCGAATTTCATGCAATCACTATAGTGAAGAATTTTAGATTGAGAGTGTTTTGCGCGATTTTGATTTTCAAGTTTTGGACTAACAGATGAAGAATTCTAGTTCTTGCTGTCCGGCCATCCGTGACCAGGATAACTTTTAGAAGAAAAGACCTGAAGTTTTCAAATTGATCTCGGTATTACTCTTACATTATTCATTGAAAATCTTGGCGGAATCAACATCAGATGATTCTGTAGATGAAATCGCTTACACTTTGTCATCAAAATGGTCGAAATCGATGAAGAAATCTTCCTTGAAGAGTACGTACCTATATCAGAACGAAATCTTGAATATTTCAATTTCAGTGTAATAATTCATTCACACCTTTCCTGCTTCATTATTTTATAAGACGATGCATCCGGAACATCCGATACAACGTCGCCAAAAAATGAAAATGGAGTCGTCTAACTCTGCCAAGTATTTTCCGTTCTGCAAACTTTCCGCATTAATCCTTCTGCGAACAACTGTCACCCCTGCTACTTAAGAGTTATTGATTCGACAGAAAAAGGAGCGAGCTCAGCAAGTCTTAAAAATTTCAGTTGAGGGTAATTGAATGCAAAAGTTGGCGGGATTCCTTGATAATTTCAACCTGGAAGGGGAAACAGCAGACTGTCTTGTGTTAAAGTGTTCTGGGGAAGTCACTGGACCCTGGTATGGAACATCTTCGATTTTTGATTTCCCAAATGGAAAAAATTACAAACGTAAATGAATTATATCATTTGATTTATAGAATCTGAATAGGTAACACTGTGCTGTATAATTTCAGACAAGAAAAAGAATTCCGCGTTGGGATTCTATTGATATAAATTATTGGTATCTCTTGGAAATAATTCTCGGTTGATTGTCTTCAGAGTGAAGTTGGTAAGTAGAGGGAAACACGAACCATGGCGTCCTTACGTTTGGTTTATATTATTTGTTACTTCATGGTTAAAATGTGATCACTACAATAAAATTCGATTATTCAGAAAGTGTAAATATACGGAACAGAAGATTATCAGGAATGTGAATATGTGCATTCGAGGAATCATCCAAAAGGATTCGAAGGTACGATGATGTCCCATAAATTATTAAACATTACTTTTATTTTTGCGAGCTTGTTTCTTCGAAAAAGAGCGCTATCATTCTATTGAAATATCTGTACACCCGACCGGCCGTAAACACGATAACTTTCAAAGAGAAAAGGGATAGAGATTTTAGATTTCCAGAGTATGTTTGAGGTCTGTATGTTAATTTTTTGAAGGTGGGGATCATAATATCACTATAAGATTGAACAAAATTATTTCTAAAAACTTCGGTATCTCAGGAAATATTCGCCATATTCCACTAAAATTTTGGGGGCGTCGATAAAATGTGATATAAGAATTCCGCTCAAAAGCTGTTCCAGTTCAAAGAGAAATTGAGTTTTTCTGATCTGGCGTTGAGAAATTTTATATTTCTGTGATTCTCATTCAACCCTTCATTTAGATGGAAAGCTCATGATGAACCTGAGTCAGCTCAAAAAAATAGATCGTAGCGCAATAGAAACCCCCAATTTTCAATATCTTCTTTATATATAAAAATTTCGTGTCCCGTTGTTTGTCCGGGATGAACTCCTAAAATACTGAACCGATTTCAATCAAATTTTGCACACTGTGTGCAGTTTGATACAACTTAAAAGATAGGATAGTTTCTGGATCTTTCCCAAAACTGAAGAAATTTGGAACTGTTTGAGAACTAGGTTATAACTTTTGAAAATCAAGGGTAGGGTTAGGTTAGGTTAGGGTTGATAATAATAATAATAATTCTACTGGTTTGAAAAGTTTACTACAATATAATCAGACGTATTACTTAGCCACAGCAAGGCGTGAGTCTGCTAGTAAACATATAAAAAATTCCTGAAAATCGCACCCTCAACGAAAGACTCCAATTTCATTAACATTTCGATGGATACAGTGCCGTTTTCCGGGTTTATGAGGTCGTGATTTTAATTCCACGACTCTCCGTGAGCAATCCGCTAAATGATGAGGTTACATTAAACCTTCTTGCATCCCCATAAACCGCCTTGGCTTCTAGGGTAACCCACGTAAAGCAATCCTCAGAAAAATTCTGTCCTCTTTGAGCGTAGCATGCATATTTATGAAGATCAGCTTAGGTTGGTAAACTGTAATAGGCGCCCAAGGCCGTTAAACGCCACGCAAATAGTAAGCAACGTCCTATTATGTCCCTACACTCTATGCAAAACAGGTGTATTAATAGGAAGGAGGCAGCATCAGTTAAATACCGCTTGTGCACCACCGACAGTAACGAAAGGATCTGAGTGGACTTTTGACTTTGCAGGTACGGCTTTGATATCGACTGAACTCGGGAGAAGCAGCCGAATTTTGATTTTTATTTTTCTGAGAATTGTGCCATTTTATTGAGTAATCTGGCACAATTTTCCATAACTCTTTCATTTATCAGTCAATTTTGATGAAACGAATGCCTGATGACTTTATTATTATTTATCTACTCCTATTGAATTATACAGGGTGTTACATGAGTGGTTGGCCATAGCCAAGTGGCAGGTCATCCAGGCCTTTCAGAAAAGTTTAGGAGATACAGGGTGATTTATGGATTTCAACCTGAATTAACGCTAGCCATAACTCTGGAATCTGAGGTCCGATTTTGATCAAATTTCATGGATTTGTTCATATCGGATCACGAAACATCAATATTTCCAGAGCAGTACTGAGAATATCGTGTTTTATCTTTGAAGCCTCAAAATCTTTTTTTTTTACATCACTTAGAGAAATTTCGTTATTGCCATGAAAAAATACATAATTCAATTCACGGAAATCAGTTTTCACTTTGTACTCGTTACAAGCAAGTAGCGACCAAACGAATTCATGTTTAATGTAATTTTTTTGAAATGCGTTCTTGATTTTACTCCTTTCGTGATAATATATATTCTTGTTTTTTGCTGAAATTTTGAACCTCAAAGGTAAAAACGTTAAAACCTATAAAGTGAATCATTTTGGAAAATGTAATCCGTGAGTGTATTCGCTTCACAAATAACTAGATATTAATATTTTTCATTTGTTTCGAAAAACTTCGAACCTATTTATTTGATTTCACAGTACGAAATTGAAAGTGTTGTATCATAAGAGATGTTTGAAATGGGGTCCTTCCATCTCGACACATTTCCCAGCTCTCAAAATGGGATTAGTTATTGCCCTTCTTATCATATAGGGATTTCGTTTTAAATCTGTGCAAGCTTCTTCTATCCTCTGTCTCAAATGCTCTAGTGAAGTTATTTCAACGGCATACAAATTCCATTCGAGATAACTCCACAGAAAATAATCCATGGGAGTTAGATCTGGCGACGTTGGGAGCCATGCTACAGGGTGTTCTCCTGTTTGAAAATGTGTGACGATATTATCACACTGCTGCTCTTGAATTTCCATTGCAAAAGCCATAAACAAATATCATATCGAAATACTCATAATTGGTGTACAAAGTTCAAATTTTGAATTGAAATTGGAGTACCTTTGATTTGGACAGCTATGTTTAGAGAATGTGTAATGAAAGCGATATTTAGCGAATTTCCTGAAAAATACAAGTCAATATTTCCTTGTTTTGAAGCAAATGCACTTATTGATCACATGTTTCAAGTGGGTTTACGCCATTTGTCCCTAAATTCAATATTAAAATTCGAAAGAATTCAAAGCTTGATTATGCCTACTTTAAAGTGATTCTTTACAACAGTCAGTTCGTGCTGAGGGTTTAGAATACGAGGGAGTTGAACAGAAAGTTATAAAATTCAAAATTCCAGCAAAGTACAAGAAATATTATCAAGAAAGGGATAAAATCAGGACCGCATTCCAAAAAAATTACATAAAATATGAATTCGTTCGATCGCAACTCGTTTGTAACAGTTGTACCATTCAAAGTGGAAATTGAGTTCCTTAGATTGAATTATTTATTTTTTCATGGTAATTACAAAATTTGTGATGTGATGTAAAAAGTATAAATTTTGAGGCTCGAAAGGTAAACCACGATATTTTGAGTACTGTCCTGAAAATATCGATATTTCATGATCCACTCGAAAGGACTTTCTAAAATGAAGAAACCCATGAAATTTGATCAAAATTGGACCTCGGATTCCAGAGTTATGGCTATAGTAAACTCAGGCCGAAATCCATGAATCACCCTGTATCTCCTAAACTAATAGCCTTAGAATACAAAACAAGCCACTTTTCTGAAAGACCTGGATGATCTGCATTCACCACTAGGCTATGGCCAACCACTCATGAAACACCCTGTATAATAATTATTCCACTACTTTCGAGCAATTAACAGTATCTGTAAACAAACAACGTGAGTTATAATAACTCACTACTATAACTCTCTGGCTCTGTGCTTCCAGCAAGCAGATTGGCCGAAAGGGAACAGTCCATTATTGGTATTGAGGGTAGTAAAGTCACTTGAATAATTTTGACGTTTTCTCAAATTATTATTGTGGATGTTTTGCTGAAAAAGGTGAATTCAGATAATGAAGATGAATTATGTACACCTTCAGAAATAAGACAATCAGACAATGTTACCATACAGAATTAATTGCCCGAAAAATGCCTAAACAAATATAAAGGTGTATACAACAATTTTCAAGATTGGTGTAGCAGTAGGAATATCAAGTCATCGTTTACAGAGAATGTTCTTATGGCATATTTTAATGAACTTAGCACTCAATATAAAGCATCGCCTCTATTGACTTTCTACTCTATGCTAAGAAGCACAATCAACATAAATAATGCATTGTTATAGGCAACTATTGAGATTTGTAAATAAAGTTCTTTCTCTGTACTTGTATCTAAGTATTTATTTTCAGAGTCGTAGAAAAAGTAAAGTATTCAACTTGCGGTAATGGTCATAACACACCTGATGAATTACAGAACTCGCCTTCGGCGAATGAAAATTATTTTTGCATCCACTCTGTATATCAATGTTTATATCAAATATTTGTGAATTTCAGTGAATTATAATTTCAAAGTAATCACGAAATTTTAACTCGCATATTGCTACATTTCAGTAATGAAGGATTGAAAGAAAAAATCGATGAGTGCAAAATGTCCACTAGTTTTTGTTCAAACCTCATCCGCCTCTGGGATCTATACCGAGAAGATTTCCACAGAACGCTGGCAACGTGCCTCATAAACTCCAGCCCTAGCTTAGGTCTGAGTTAGATATTGTGCAAAATTCTCGCTCACCTTCCTCACTCCATGCGGCTTCAGAGATTACCCTTCGAAATTTAGTGGACGATTCAGCCTGGTGGATTAATGTGGAATTCCAATATTTTAGGTTCCGATAAATTGCCAGCTACGCATAAATCACAGGATGGTCGAATATTAACCGCTAATACACCCGTTCAATGAAGGGACAAAAAAGCCGTTCGACTACCGATATTGTAGGCAGAATACACACTTCGGGGGGTTCGACCATTTGGCCTTGGGCTCATCCGACACCCTGTTGTAAAAATGTATAAATGATATCACCATCATTGGACTTCCAATGAAGGCAGATAACTCTTTAATTTTTTCAACTGAATTTATCATGAAGGGGTTATTTCAACATTAAATTTTTGACTCAATAATTCAAACCACAAAAAGGCAGATAACTCTTTAATTTTTTCAACTGAATTTATCATGAAGGGGTTATTTCAACATTAAATTTTTGACTCAATAATTCAAACCACAAAAAAATAATTGAAGCACTGGGAATATTTTTGCAACTTGAATTATGTGAACTTCCTAGCAGTAACAGTTCCTGAGGTTTTTCTATTTATACGAGTCACAGAAATGTTATTTAAAATTTTCCAGTGGAACTATTACGGATTCTACATAGGGGTAGACAAAGACAAATAATTGATTGAAACGTACCAGATATACCCTGCATTCAAAAAATCGACACGTGGTTTGTGAACACAATACAATTTCGAACGAATGCAATGAGCGTTGAATTAGCCAGCTTCATTAAAAAATCTATTAGGTATAATTTGAATACTTTACATCAATGGTGATTACCTATAATCTATAAATGAATGGCCTATTACCACTAATAGCCTATACTTGGGAGAGGCATATTCATAATTATTGAAATAATGAATGATATTATCGAAAGGTGTTCTTTACTGGTAATTCAGATTGGTCAGGTCGAATTTTTTAAGGCACCACATCCTTTCTCCAAGAAATAAGCAAGTAATATGTCAAAATGAGATTGTCAACAAAGAGTTGGGTTAGGTCAGAATGTTTGAACAGATAGAAGTATCGATGACTTATTGACATCCACCCCTTTCAGATTGTTTCAGATAAGAAGATACAATGCTCTCTCTTTTCATCGCTATTTGTCTTCCGAGACAAGTTACGATAGGAAAAGCGGCCACCTTCTAGAGTGGATTTAAAATGAAAAAATTACGAAAAGCACTGCCGTGAAGGCAGGAACTTTTGAGCGCTCGTAAATGCACTTTGTAGGTTGATTCGCATTTTCCAGTTTTAGAAATCAATTGAAGGAATTTTCGACAGCTGTCAAAAAAATTCTGAAACTTAGGCGAATCTCCAGACTTCATGTCAGTGCTTCAGCTGATCAATTTTTTCTTCGATAATTCGCTAGAATTTTCTACGGTACCTAAGGTCTTGGTGCTGCGATCTGGACAAATTTTTCGCATGTAGTTTGAAAACATTATTCCTCAGCTAGGTGCAAAATTTCATTCCAATCCGATCAGTAGTTTCGAAACTATCAGGGAAAAAATTGTTTGAACGGTCATATTTACAGAACCCCTAGTCTAATTCTGCTCATTGATGTACGTGACCGCGATATTCGCGATCCAAACCCACCCTGAAAATTTCAAAATCCTAGGCCTTTCCGTTCAAAAGTTACAATTTTGTATGGTTTCTATGGTCATGCGATTTGGACGAAATATTGCTTCAATATATCATTCTCGATTAAAATACAAAATTTCATCTCGATCGAATCCGTAGTTTCGAAATTATCGAGAAAACAAAATTTCAAACGACCGTATAGTAGTATAATTCTGCTCATTGTTAAACGTGAACGCGACATTTCAGATCCACACCTATCCTGAAAATTTCAAGTCCCTAGGCCTTTCCGTTCGAAAGTTATGATTTTCTATGGTTTCTATGGTTCTGGTCATGTGATCTGGAGAAATGTAGCTTGAATATATCATTCTCCATTAGTATACAAAATTTCGTCACGATCGAATCTGTAGTTTTTAAATTATCAAGAAAACTAAATTTCAAACGACCATATTTACGGAACGCCTAGTATAATTTCGCTCATAGATGAACATGATCACGACATTCGAGATCCACACCTATCCTGAAAATTTCAAGTCCCTAGGCGTTTCCGTTCAAAAGTTACAATTTTCTATGGTTTCTATGGTTCTGAATATGCGATCTGGACATAATTTCACATGTAGCTTGAGCACCTCATTCTCCATTTGAGTGCACAATTTCATCTCGATCAAATATTTAGTTTTCAAGTTATCAGGGAAACAAAACTTTGAATTGCCATATTCACAGAACCCCTGGTGGAATTTGGCCCATTAACGAACTCAACCGAGGCATTCGGGAACGGAACCCACACTGAAAATTTCAAGTCTCTAGGTTGTTCCGTTCGAGAGTTATCGTGCTTACGGACGGCCGGACGGACAAACTCGAATTTTCCGACGGATTCGTCATCAGTGAGTCGAAAATGATATAGCCTTGGTGTAAGTAGTACGAGCGCTCAAAAAGAGGAATTAGTTGAAGAATAGTTTCCAAGAATCGAAATGATCAAATCATACGTTTCGAATGGGATTGAATCGAAAATAAAATGTAAGTTTTGCATTATTTCTACCTATCTACAGCATCTGCCGTTACTAATTCATCCATTCACAAATTAAAATTCACAATTTCATGGTATAATAGTTTTATAGAAGATACACCGAAAGGAAGTTGGAATATTGACTGTTAATGTAAATAATTTGCAACGACTTGCACGCCTATGCTAACATATTATATTATTCCTGCGACGCCGCTGACATCTACCAAGTCGCTTGTAACAACATGTTATTGTCATGTCATATTATGTCGCTTCGTTCAACATGACAAATGATTTCTTTGATGTGTCTGAGATGATTTTCTCGAGCTTCCTTTTCCGTTTTCCTTTTGAAGGAGGAAGCACGTATCGTACCTTGGACAATTTTATCCGCAGTCATCCACTTTTTGAGAGTGAATTTTCCGCAAAGTCGTTATTTCTTCAATTTAAACAAGATCTCACAGGGATGGAATTGATTGAATGATTTGCTTGTTTTATTGTTATCACTTGCTTTTATTTTGTCTTCCTTGCACTTATTCTTTTTTTGATTCATTACTTTTTATATTCTAGAACAAGATTCCCTCTCAGGTTTATAATCAATTACATACCTCCATAATGTTCATGATTATCTCTATATCATTATATTCATCAAGAATCAAGTTGGATTTTTGTGCACTCTCTAATATCTTTTTTCATTTCATATGGCTTCTTGTCTGGGACTCAAAAACCCGCCTGAGCTATTCATGAAATTTTTGAAATCAGTCTGCATTTGCAAGGATTCTTTTAGGGTACTGCAGCATTCTGTTCAAAAAACAGTGAATACCCCTCGAGACTCGATAGTGCATTGGAAGCAAAACTGCCTCTCCAAATTTTTCCCTGGAGTCGAAGACTGATTTCATTTTCATTTAGTTAAGATAAGTAGATATAGCTTTATGTAGTTTTGAGAAATTGGGAATTCCTTGAATTTCATCGATTGATATTGTAATTAGACAATTTCATTCATTTCATATACATTGTTAAAAACCGACAGAGAAATTTGGTTGCTGGGAAAATCAAGCCTCCCCTGAGAAATTAATATTGGATTTTCATGCACTGAATATATAGGGTAAGTTATAACGTTACAAATTGAATACTGATCGTAAGGTATTTAGAATTACTCGAAGAAATAATGAAATCACTAGCTCACCACAGGCCTTGATCATTTCCGAATGAGTTTACCTGAAAAAAAAAGAATAAATTAATATCATAATAATAAAAGATGCCTTTTCACTGTTTCACCATTGATTTGAAGTCTAAGTAAAAAAATTGATGAATATTAATTATATTGAGTGGATTTTTTCATATCTTTGCTTTCAAGAATATTCTAGCTGTTAATAAGCACGTTCGAAATAGCTTAATCATCAACAGCTGGAATATTCTATGAAGCAATGATATAAAAAAATTGAGAAAAGCACTGCCGTGAAGGCAGGAGCTTTTGAGCGCTCGTACATGCACCTTGTAGGTAGATTCGCATTTTCTAGTTTAAGAAACCAATTGGAAAGATTTTGACAGCTGTCAAAGAAAATTTCAAACTAAGGCGAAAATCCAAACTTCAGTGCATTAGAAGACCAATTTCTCACGTAAATTGAATACATTATTCTTCATCTATGTGCGGAATTTCATTCCAATCCAATGAGTAGTTTCGAAATTATCAGGAAAAAAATAGTTTGAACGGCCATATTTACGGAACCCCTAGTCGAAGTTTGCGCATTGATGAACATGACCGCGAAATTCGCGATCCAAACCTGAAAATTTCAAGTCCCTAGGCCTTTGCGTTCAAAAATAATAATTTTTTATGGTTTCTATGGTTCTGATCATGCGATCTGAAGAAAAAAAAGCTCGAATATATCATTCTCAATTCGAATACAAAATTTCGTCACGATCAAATCCATAGTTTTGAAATTATCAAGAAAACTGAATTTCAAACGACCATATTTACGGAACCTTTAGTCTGATTTCGCTCATTGATGAACGTGACCACGACATTCGAGATCCACACCTATCCTGAAAATTCCAAGTCCCTAGGCCTTTCCATTACAAAGTTATAATTTTTTATGGTTTCTTGGTTCTGGTCATGCGAGCTGGACAAAATTCTGCATGTAGCTTGAACACGTGATTTTTCATCTGAGTGCAAAATTTCAACTAGATCGAATCTGTAGTTTCGAAGTAATCAGAAAAACAAAATTTCGAGCTGCCATATTTACAGAACCCCTGGGCGAATTTTGCCCAATAACTAACTTAACCGCGGCATTCGAGATTCGAACCTACCCTGAAAATTTCAAGTCTCTAGGACATTCCGTTCGAGAGTTATCGTGTAGACGGACGGCCGGACGGAAAGACTCGAATTTCCCGACGGATTCGTCATCAGTGAGTCGAACATAGTCGTTTGAGACCATTTTCGGCTCAAAATTCGAAAAATACAGACATCGTGACGAAATGATATAGCCCTCGTGAAAGTAGTACGAGCGCTCAAAAACTGTATCTCCTGAAATCTGCACGCTTCTGCATTTTTGTAACTGAGGGAAGAATTTTTTTATGAGTGAATTTTTCAGGACATCCTCGTACATCGGTGTGACTTGCGTCACTCTCTCGGAAGCATATCCTCCTGTAATTTCAAATTCAATGAAAAATTCCCCGCTGACTTCCCAATTACCCACCACCTCATGCAAGAACAACCATCATCACGAATGACGGAGGAATCCACTCGTCAACCCTTTGTAAAACATTTCCTAATTAAATATTCATTCCATTCACTGCCGACGAAATCCCTCCATTCGTGAAATGTGGCTCCTCATAATATGCAGAACGAAGTGCCAATAAAATGGAGAAAGGCAAAGAAGAATAATGCAGTTTGCGACGTAATATCTCTATTATGGCAATATTAATATTCCCAGTTCCAAATTTGAGTCTTTCCATGTGAAATGAGCACTTCGAGAATCGACGTAAGCTCTTTTGATCTTGGCGCAGACTTCCGGATGCTGCTTCATGCGGAAACGGCAGGGTCGGCCTGGTATCAGTAGAAACACATCTGTAGCACATACAATTATTTTCACCGAAAAATTATACAGGAAGTTTCCAAATTAGACGGGAACCTAGATAGTATCACTCATTTTCTCTCGTTTGAGCCATATTTATTGGTGACCAAAAATCAACAGTTTCTGAGGTATTTG
This sequence comes from Aphidecta obliterata, assembly GCA_963966015.1. Taxonomy (NCBI): domain Eukaryota; kingdom Metazoa; phylum Arthropoda; class Insecta; order Coleoptera; family Coccinellidae; genus Aphidecta; species Aphidecta obliterata. The sequence goes on along the minus strand of OZ014428.1, from coordinate 19,651,529 downwards.
AGTTTTCGTTTTTTTCAAAAAAATTCTTACCTTACTTCATTTTTCGTCAATTTTTTCTACGTTGGCCAAATTTGATTATTATTTTGGATTATTTTCATCAGGAAAGGATATGATATGTATGAAAAAAGCCAAGCTATCGTGTATTAGACATTGAAAAAGAATTAGTATGATTTGAAAGTTGGTATATGAAGAAAATGGAAATCAATTTCTCATATCAATTTGCCTGCTTCTTTCAAATTCTACAATTTATGAATGAAAAAATTATTTCATAAACTTGCCAAATTCCTCATTTATTGTCTGAAAAAGTTTCCGTATGTAAATACGGCTCAAACGACAGCAACTGAGTCATACTAACACGTTCTCCAAGGTTCACGTCTAATTTGGAAACCCTCCATATACCAAGTTTTCATTCGAAATATAATTTCATACAAACCAACAAACCAGTAAACTTATTGTCAAAAGAAAAGAACTTAAGTATCAACGTTTACCGACACACAACAGGGTGAAAATATCCTAAGAGCTGGTAAGTCACATTCATTCTCAAATTCCAATGCTTCATTCTCCTTATTCGTCTTCACCTCTATTACACCAATGTACAAATTGGCGAATGCGCCGGGTTGTGAAAATTCGACACGCGTTCCGCAAAGATTCCCTACAATACATTCAACAATATCAGCGATGTCACGAAAACTTCCCAAATTCAACACCGAAGAAACCGAACATAATAAGAGTTGTTCACGAGTGTTCGTGACTTTAAACGTGAAATTGGAAGTGTAATTCAATTACAAGTATAGCGGTTCGCATTAGCAAGAGATTCGAGCTCATTTGGCCCTTTGAATGTTATCCACGTTTTGCGTCATCTTCAATTTGCCTAATGTGCGCCGTTTGTTTGGGCGTTCTTTGTTTTTGGCTACGTCTTTAAGGTTGTTAATGCTTGTTCCAGACGAAATTTTAATTAGAGTAAAAGTCGGTTGACTCGGAGAAGAGGCTGCCGCCACGGGGGAGTTTGAACGGCCCCCTTGCGAGGTGTATCTTTCGTGACAATCATTTTCGTAACTGGAAACTTATCCGAGCTAATTGGCGGTCTGGCAACAGGCAGAATGACGCTGCATTCGAGAAATAACTCCTGAGGATTAAGTTTTTCACTAATTAGCACAGATTCATTACGTGATTAAGGAAAGTTTGTCAGTGGAGTTTCATTGATTCATATCAGGCTAGCTGCTATTTAGTACCATTCCTTTCATTGGCCCAGGATATCATAAGATAGTGTAACTCTGGTCTTAGAGATTTCATTTTTAAGTGGAAAGTTATTTGAGGTATTCGAATCGTGGAAATTTTTTTGTTTCAGCAATTCGGTCTGATTACTTAGACCGTTTTCAGGGCAGTTCCTAATAAAGGCACATTTATTTTATTGCCAAATATCATAAACTAGCAGTGTTGTATCTCGCCTGAGATCGATAATATCGATTCTCCTGGAGCTGGGGCAGCTTTATTGAGAACCTCTCATTCGGGTCGCCTCCACTCGCTTCCTACGCTCTTCTTTAGACTCATTGTCTCGATAATTACGAATTCGTCTTGAGTCACGCGTCCGCCGACCCAATATTTGGACGCCTCACTGATGGCATTTTTATTAATCACAATAACTATCCCACACAACACAACGATATTAATCAAATACAGCAATTTTTAGAAACACGATAAACTTCACTTTTTGTGTGAAAATCATCATGAAATATAAGTAATCTATGATTGTTCGCTGGATAGGAGGAAAAAGGAAAGCCATTTATTCTTTCCTGTACGGTTTTTTCGGAAATATTTTGTTGTATAAACCTTGTTCTGATAATAATGAACACAACTAAAAAAGAATTATCGAAATTGGTGCAGTCGTTTGGACGTGATGCCTGAACATCGGTAAACCATAGATCCTCTTTTATTAATATATAGATGACTGATCACTTAGGTCGACTGGATCGATTTAAAATTGAATACCAAAACTGAACTATGTTGAGTGGTTTGAATATTACTTCCAAATGAAATCTAAAGAACGTTAGGTTGAGTAATTCAGTTTATATCGTTTCTTCAACTGACGCTCAGTGAAATATGTAATGAAATTCCAAAGCTGCTCCAGTATAGATATTAACTTTACATACAAAGACGGGTGGGAATGATTTAGATTATCGAGCTAGGAGTTTCAAGGCCAGATTGCCACTAAATTTCTTATAAAATTTCATAGATATATTCATGAAGATTTCGAGAGAAATGCTCTGCAGAGATTCCTATATTCGATCTTTAGATTCTATACTAACCAAAACATAAATTGTGAAAATTTTATTGAAAATCGTTTTTAGCAGGGTTTCATGGCATGACAAAGCCGTCATGTTTGCCCCTTCATAGGCCATTCGCACTAAATAGCTGAAATTTGGAAGCCGATTATATTCTTAGAAGGACAAACATTTTCAGCGAACGTGAGCATGTGGGGTATCGTTGAATAGATATTCAAAAATGATGAAAAGCACTGCCGTGAAGTCAGAAGCTTTTGAGCGCTCGTTCACCCACCTTGTAGGTAGATTTGCATTCTCCAGTTTTGGGAACCAATGGAAAAAAATTTGACAGCTGTCGAAAAAAAATTCAAAATACGGCGAAAATCTAGACTTCACGTCAGTGCTTTAGGTGACCAATATTGTTTCGATAATTCGCTAGAATTTTCTACGGTATCTATGATCTTGGTAATGCCATCTGGACAAAATTTTCCACGTCGTTTGAATACAATATTCTTCATCTATGTTCAAATTTCATTCCAATCCAATCAGTAATTTTGAAATTATCAGATTGAAATTATTTTGAACGGCCATTTATATGGAGCCCCTAGTCTAATTTTGCTCATTGATGAATGTGAACGCGGAATTCGCGATCCAAACCTATTCTAAAAATTTCAAGTTCCTAGGCCTTTCCATTCGTAAGTTATGATATTCTATGTTTTCTACGGTTCTGGTCATGCGATCTGGAAAAAATGCAGCTTGAATATATAATTCTCCATCAAAATACAAAATTTCTTCACGATCAAAGCCGTGTTTTCGAAATTATCGAGAAAACTAGATTTCAAACGACCGTATTTACGTAACCCCTAGTCTAATTTTGCTCTTTGATGAACGTGACCTCGACATTCGAGATCCACACCTATCCTGGAAATTTCAAGCCCCTAGGCCTCTCCATTAAAAGGTTATAATTTTCTATGGTTACTATGGTTCTGGTCAGGTGATCTAGACAAAATTTCATCTCGGTCGAATGTGTAGTTTCGGAGTAATCAGAAAAACAAAATTTCGAACGGCCATATTTACGGAACCTCTGGAGGAATTCTGTCCATTAACGAACTCAACCTCGGCATTTGGGAACTAAACCGACACTAAAAATTTCAAGTGTCTAGGACATTCCGTTCGAAAGTTATCGTGTATACGGACGAACGGCCGGATGGCAGTCCGTGACGAAATGATATAGCCCTCGTGTATGTAGTAAGAGCGCTCAAAAATGAAATAAAGATTACTTTTTCAGATAAGTCAATAGTTTGTGAGAGATGAGCTTCTAAAGTTTTCGGGAGCACCCCCCCTCAATTATCAAAAATTGGTTCGAAACTGATGCTGTGAATTTTTCCAACAAGTTGTGAGGTATTTGAGTATAACATATCTGTTGGAGTGTTTCCTTTTCATCCATCTTATCACCAAAATATAATAATATGTACTCTGAAATATTTTTATAATAGATGGGTAGAGAAATACAGGAATATTGATGGGTTTCTGTCTCAATCCACTTATTGCCATCGGCGTTTACCCTGTTCTTTCTTGAAATAACGTGTCCTTGGTATTATACATAAGTGAATGAATGTTACCAGGCAATAACTGTCACATTCACCAGGAAGCCATATACGTTCCGGGAAGTAACGGCATGTGTACGACCTCGATGTAAGAATAATTGAAAAGGAAACGCTCGCCGGGGTAACTTTGTATTTTGACTTGTATCCACCTGAGACGCCCCGACGCCATCTTATTTATATCCGAGCGGGTCGAACAGGTGAACGTCTAAGGGTTGGAAGCATTTCGACGAATTTCTGAAAATCGGCTCGATTTGGAAAGTTCGCATTTTGAAGTGGATATTCAACAATATCTGTCCGGCGGAACTCAGAATGGTGAAGGTTCTCGAGCTCTGAAACAAGCTCTTGATCTTTCATCGAACAAAATATTGTTTATGTAACAGTCACTCCGGATTAAGGTTATTCAAAGTATTCCGCTTAATTTAACATCACACTCCAAGAACAGTCGCGTGTGTAAAGTCAATTTTTCTTTATATTAACGGTTAATCAACTCTTGATACTGATTTATCTTCAGCCATTCCGGGGTATGAAAATAATCAGTTTATTTTAGGGCTAACGTTACTATTAAAATATTATCGCCTTTTATAATTTCCTTGGACCTCGAGCTACCGAGATCCGATTAAACACATGTAGGATGTGGATTCCAATTGTACAAGCGAAGGTGACCCAGGGTTAAGCAGTTCAGGTTTGCTTTCGGGAAAAAATAAACAAATCCATCCTCATATTCCTTTGAGTTCCTCGTTTTCGATACACAGGGTTATAATGTTTCAGAAGAAAATGTTTTTTTTATGAATTGTTTCAAAAACATTTTGGCGGTTTAACTTGGGCAAAAACAAAGCCTCGATGGTTTTCAAAATTGTTTCTGGCTACCTTTTATCTGATTTTTGTTGAAATGAACTTCTTCCTATAGCATGCAAGAGAACGGTTTTCAATTTATGTTCGCAAAAGGAGACGGGATACAAAAATATTGAGGAGGCATACAAATTTGTTTTCAAGAGTTCAATCCAAAAAAAATTATGAAAGCACTGCTGTGAAGTCAGGAGCTCTTGAGCGCTCGTACATCCACCTTGTAGGTAGATTCGCATTTTCCAGTTTTAGAAATGAATTGAAGGAATTTTCGACAGCTCTCAAAAAAATTCTCAAACTTAGGCGAAACTCCAGACTTCAGTGCTTCAACTGACCAATTTTTTTTCTATAATTCGCTAGAATTTTCGACGGTATTTATGGTCTCAGTAATTCGATCTGGACAAAATTTCGCACGTAGTTCTAATACTGCTGAAGTTATTCTTCAGCTAGGTGTGAAATTTCATTCCAATCCAATCAGTAGTTTCCGAATTATCGAGAAAAAAAATATTTTGAACGGCCATATTTACGGAACCCCTGGTCTCATTTTGCTCATTGATGAACGTGACCGCGACATTCGCGATCCAAACCTACCCTGAAAATTTCAAGTGCCTAGGCCTTTCCCTTCGGAAGTTATCATTTTCTATGGTTCTGGTGATGCCATCTGGACAAAATGTTGCTTCAATATATCATTCTCGATTAAAATACAAAACTTTTATCTCGATCGAATCCATAGTTTCGAAATTATCGAGAAAACAAAATTTCAAACGACCATATTTACGGAACCCCTTGTATAATTCTGCTCATTGATGAACGTGGACGCGACATTTCAAATCCACACCTATCCTGAAAATTTCAAATCCCTAGGCCTTTCCGTTCGAAAGTTATGATTTTTCATGGTTTTTATGGTTCTGGTCATGCGATCTGGAGAAATGTAGCTTGAATATATCATTCTCCAGTAGTATACAAAATTTCGTCACGATCGAATCTGTAGTTTTGAAATTATCAAAAAAACTAAATTTCAAACGACCATATTTACGGAACCCCTAGTATAATTTTGCTCATAGACGAACGTGATCACGACATTCGAGATCCACACCTATCCTGAAAATTTCAAGTCCCTAGGCGTTTTCGTTCAGAAGTGACAATTTTTTATGGTTTCTATGGTTCTGGTCATGCGATCTGGACAAAATTTCACATGTAGCTTGAACACCCCATTCTCCATTTGAATTTAAAATTTCATCTCGATCAAATTCGTAGTTTTCGATTTATCAGGGGAACAAAACTTGGAACGTCTATATTTACGGAACCCCTGGTGGAATTAACGAACTTAACCGAGGAATTCGGGAACTGAACCCACACTTAAAATTTCAAGTCTCTAGGTTGTTTCGTTCGAGAGTTATCGTGCTTACGGCACATTTCCAGCTCAAATTTCGATAAATACAGACATCGTGACGAAATGATATAGCCCTCGTGTAAGTAGTACGAGCGCTCAAAAACGCATAAAAGTACGAAATAACAGTGTTGCAAAACGATTTATCGTAATATCCTTTAGATGACCTAGTAGGGACGCCACTGAAAATAATAATTTCATTCTTATGAAATCAGTCGATATGTTTTTGAGCAAATGAATGACCAAATAAAATAATCCTTTTCGAGCAATCATACTACTTACACGAGGGCTATATCATTTCGTCACGATGTCTGTATTGTTCGAATTTTGAGTTGAAAAAGGACTCAAACGACTATGTTCGACTCACTGATGACGAATCCGTCGGAAAATTCGAGTCTGTCCGTCCGTCCGGCCGGCCGTATACACGATAAGTCTCGAACGTCTTAGAAACTTTAAATTTTCAGGGTAGGTTCGAATCTCAAATGCCGCAGTTGAGTTCGTTATTTGGCAAAATTCGACCAGAGGTTCCGTAAATATGGCCGAAATTTTGTTCTCTTGGTTTCTTCGGAACTACTGATTCGATCGAGGAGATATTTTGCCTCGAATGGAAAATTACATGTTCAAGCTACATGCAGAATTTTGTGCAGATCGCATGACCAGAACCATATAAACCATAGAAAATTGTAACTTTTGAACGGAAACGCCTAGGGACTTGAAATTTTCAGGATAGGTGTTGATCTTGAATGTCGCAGTCTAGTTTATCAATGAGCAAAATTAGACTAGGGGTTCCGTAAATATGGTCGTTTGAAATTAAGTTTTCTTGATCATTTCAAAACTACGGATTTGATCGTGACGAAATTCTGTTTTTTAATGGAGATTGATATATTCAAGCTACATTTTTTCCAGATCGCATGACCAGAACCATAGAAACCATAGAAAAATATAACTTCCGAACGGAAAGGCCTAAGGACTTGAAATTTTCAGGGTAGGTTTGGATCGCGAATTTCGCGATAACGTCATCAATCATCGAAATAAGACCAGGGGTTCCGTGAATATGGCCGTTCAAAATACTTTTTTCCTAATAATGTCGAAATTACTCATTGAATTGAAATGGAATTCTGCACATAGAAGACGAATAATTTATTCAAACTACTTGGAAAATTTGGTCCGCATTACCAAGACCATAGAAACCGTAAAAAATTCTAGCGAATCATCGAAAAAAAAACACCTAAAGCACTGACGTGAAGTCTGGAGTTTCGCCTTAGTTTGAAAATTTTTTTGACAGCTGTCAAAAACTTTTTCAATTTGTTTCCAAAACTGGAAAATGCGAATCTACCTACAAGGTGGATGAACGATCGCTCGAAAGCTCCTGACTACACGGCAGTGCATTTTATAATTTTTTCTAAAAATATTGACATCCTGTAGTTCGAAAACCGAGCAAGTTAGTATATTTAATTATGGAATGAAAAAAATCAAAATTGAAATTATGTAAGCATGATATTGCTCCCACACTTTCTGGAAACAAGCACTTGGTGGCAAATTAATTTCTCATTCAGAATTCATGTCCCTCCACACGGTTTCATTTCTGAATAACTTCGAATCAGAACTGGAAGTTCGCCGGAAATTACATTAGAAGAGTTCAAAATCGTGCACGACTTCATATTAAATGTGAAAACGAGAAGCAAACGACAAGTTAACTTGAAATATCAATGTTTGTACAATTCCCGACCCGGGGATTTATTATTCATTTAATCTCGTAGCAGAGCACCGAGATTTCATCTGACTTCTCCAACTAAGCAATATGTGTTCCTACATCACTAGTTTGAGGAGATGTCTGCTTGTTGCCATCGAGTTAAAATAATCAAAATAAACTTCTGCCCGTCTCTTAGAATTAATTAAATGGTATAAGGTCCCTCGGGTTCGAGTTGAGGAATAAAAAATTAATGTGCTTCAGACGCTGTTTTCAATTCACTCCGCTAGGAAAAAAACTCTTTAGAAAGAGAACCGTCTTGTGATATTACAGGAATCACCAAGCCATTTTTCGCTTGTAACAGAAAAAAAGGAAAAAGGTTCGAATGGACATCAAACACTTTTCCTAATGATCTTCTTTCCATAAAAAGTGATTATGACAGAAATGACTCTCGAAACAAATAGCTCTCAGAAAATTGAACCGTGAAAGCGACTATTATGATGTAATAAGATGTAATTGATTGTCCTGGAAAATATAATATTATACAGACGAATCTTTCACGTGTATATTTAGTAGTAGTAGTAGTTTCAAATGATTTGAATTCTGTTTATGATCAACAAAAAATTTAGCTATACGGATCTATCATTATTCCACATGAAAATGATATAACAAACACTAATGTTCTCTAGATGTTATTGCCGATGTTATGTGAAAAGTGATATGATTTTTATCGTCTATTGAATTTATTCGTTCCAACGTTTAGGACTGACCAGTTGGCCCCTCTTCAAGGCAGCCCCGAGAAGGGCTGGTTTTCACCTAGTTCATTCGATTTCAGAATCATAATGACTGATAACTTGCCTGACTCATTCAGGTTTATTCAGAGAATAGAAAAGAGGACAGCGACAGGCACGAGTCCGTCTTATTTCGAAAGAGATTCATTAATTCAATGTATCCTGAAACTAATTTAATCGCTTTCAATAGGCGCTCATAACAATATGATTCATCGTTCAACGCTAAAGATTCCATGTCTTGACAGGTTCAATTAATAGTTTTTGCATTTTCATCATTCTGTCTCCTTTGTTGGATGTAAATGGATTCAGATACCATTAGAAGCTGCAGATTTGATTAGTATGAAGGTCGAAATTAAAATATTACTGAGGCAATTTTACTGAGAACATTTCCCCCAGACAACTCGAAGTGTCATTATCAGAATGAACAATTTTTTCATTAATGTTGAATAATTGTTTACGACGAATCAACAAAACTCCAAGTTTTATTTATTGCTACTGAAAATTTTATAACAAATATATAGAGGGCGTCCCGGGAAATATGAATAGGCGGAAGTCTGGAGCTAGAACACACCATGAGCTATCCGAACATTATACCATTTTGCGTTTTTTTCTGTATTTTTTTTACGATTCCTTACTTGCAAGACATGAAAAATTGAGATTAATGATTGATTCGTTCAGAGAAAGCTTAATAGTGGGCCTAACTGACGCAAAAATAATTAAGCTTAGATCTGATACCATGACGCCATAACAAATTATTGGATAACGAAGATGGTTGAAAATTACAATCCTTCAAATTTTTTGAGGTTGATTGTGAGTCATTATTAAAATACCTTGGAAGTATATTGGAAACTCTTATAATCAAGTTATAGGACTTTACCAGTCTCTAGAGTTAACCAAATTTTCATTTCCTGGCTCTTTCTCGAATATTATCGAATATGTTGGGAATATAACGATAACAGAGTAATTTCCTGCAATAATATTCGGTAAGAACTAACTTTCCTTTGAAACTATAGGAAAATCTCAGAACAAACATAAACTCTATCAGGATAATTGAAACTGGAATTTCCAAAGACAAAGGGAATAGATGGCTTCCACAGATGTCATCAATGGTCATGGTTCAACTCTTCGCAAAGCACTCCGAAATAATTCACAGTTCGAACAGCCCATCAACAAGCGAACCAGTAGTGTGACATGATTAGCTTTCCATATCGTTTCCTCGTTTTGCAGATTATGCATAAACGATGTTAACATCCATCCCTGCAGTGCTATCGATTGTCGACCAGATATTCACCCAGAAAACTGGAAATGTTTCGGTATCGAATGTGCGGATATATGTCCCAACATAAATTTCGAAGTTGCGCAATGTTTCGGTTTTAATTTGTTTACAGACCAAGTTATTTTTTGTCCTACATTGATATTTATTGTGTATCCTTCCTATTCCGCTTGTAATCGAAAAAGTTTCGTATTCTGTGCAGAGAAATTTGTCTCGGAGGAGACTTTGGGATTTCATACGCTTTGAGGATACAATAATTTGACAGGATGAGATGGTGAATTTTCTCTGCAAGGTAGTATTTTTCGAATCGAACATCTTATCTTACCACGAAGGTTCAATTCGGTCAGATCGGTATTTATGAATTTTTAAGAACAGAATTCAGATGGCTATATCTACGGAATTTTCTGATGGATTTCGCCCATTTACGAACTCAACTGGTGTCTTCACAAACCTAGAATGTACCCTGAACATTTCAAAACTCTATGCCTCTTCTTCAGAAAGTAATCTTTTTTACGGCCAGACGGACGGAAAGAAATGTATTTGACCTCGAATTCTTCACCTATGAGTCCAACCTAATCATCTGAGACCATTCTCAGCTCAAAAATTATAGACATTTGGGCAGAATATATACGAACTATACGAATAAGAAGTAGGTGATATTTAAAATGGGAATAATCATCTAGGGAATATTGTTGAAGAAGTTCTTAGCGTTATTCAAAATAAACTATTATTACATAATAACGCGTCTCTCGTTCTGAAATATCTTACAATTCAACTGAGTATGTTCAAACCGAGAAAATTAGTTTTCCCTATAAATTGGTTCATACCGGGCAAAATCCTCGATTCGCAGATATAAATGCAGATGGAGATTCTGCGAAATTAGCTATCTGCGGAACATTAGGAATATTGGCACACGAAATTCTGGTTATCCCTTGCGAGTCCAGCGAGAGGCGCGATTATTATAACTGGAATTGCTCGAAAATCACGGACGTTCAGGAAAGTACAATGGGGCATAACAGACCGGATACCATTCTATATTCAAAAACAGATTTCTCTAATTGCCATCACGTCTGGGATCAGTTAGAATAATTTGTTGAAGTACGAGATGAAAACATTGTTGATTTTTCAGCACCTGCATGTATTTCCGATTCATTTTTTTCTCATTCTGAAATATTACTATCAAGAAAAATTGATTTCAGCACTAAAAATTCGCGAATGCAGCTAACAAGAGTAAAGCTGAAATTCTAGTGAAATAAAATAAAAAAAATTTGTTCGAAAAGCACTGGCGCGAAATCAGGAGCTTTCAAGCGCTTGTTCAAATTCATCGCCAGAGCAGTAACCCATCCAAATACTCCGGAATTGTCGCAAATACAACTTAATGCTCTGTAATAATTATCGGAAAGAGACGTATTTAATCGTCTGCACCCCCATTTCTTAGACTAAATAACTTATTTTGACAATTTTAGGCACTACCAATTTCGACTGCATTCTCGTCGAAATGACTGAACTAAACAAATTTCAGATGGCTATAACTACGAAATCCTTTGGCAGACCTGGACCATTCACTCAACCGGCGCATTCAGACCTCGAACGTACCCTGAAAATCTAATCGTTTAAGATCATTTTCGGCTCAAAATTCGCAAAATACATTTGGGCAGAATAACGCTCTTGATCATAGAAACAAGTGCGCAAACAAAATCTACATCTATATCTATCTATCTATCAGTTATTTTTTTTCTTGTTACATGTTCTCATATTGAACTGTGTATATTGACAAGAGAAATCCATCAAAATTGAAAGATAAATGAAAAAAAATGAGAAATAATTGATTTTCCTTCTCATTTGTTATATCATCAAATGAAAGAGAATTATTTTCAAGCGCTCGTTCCACTTACACGAGAGCTATATTATTTCGTCACGATGTCTGTATTTTTCGAATGTTGAGCCGAAAATGGTCTCTGATGACGAATCCGTCGGAAAAATTCAAGTCGGAACTACAGATTCGATCGAAATGGAATTTTGCACTCAAATGGGGCATGACATGTTCAAGCTACATTTTTTTCAGATCGCATGACCAGAACCATAGAAACCATCGAAAATCATAACTTACGAACGGAAAGGCCTAGGGACTTGAAATTTTCAGGATAGGTGTGGATCTCGAATATCGCGGTAACTTTCATCAATAAGCAAAATTAGACTAGGGGTTCCGTAAATATAGCCGTTCAAAATTTAGTTTTCTTGATAATTTCAAAACTACGGATTCGATCGTGACGAAATTTTGTATTTTAATTGAGAATGACATATTCAAGCTACATTTTTTCCGAATTGCATGACCAGAACCATAAAAACCATAGAAAATTATAACTTTCGAACGGAAAGGCCTAAAGACTTGAAATTTTCAGGATAGCTTTGGATCTCGAATGTCACGTTCATCAATGAGCAGAATTAGACTAGGGGTTCCGTGAATATGGTCGTTCAAACTATTTTTTTCTTGATACTGATTCGACTGGAATAAACTTTCGCACAAAGATAAAGAAAAATGTACGCAAACTACGTGCAGATCGCATCACTAAAAACATAGATATCGTAAAAATTCTAACGAATAATCGAAAAAAAAATTGGTCATCTATTTATAGCAAATATTTTCAATTGGTTTCTAAAACTTGAGAATGCGAATCTACCTAAAAGGTGGATGAACGAACGCTCAAAAGCTCCTGACTTCACGGCAGTGCTTTCTATAATTTTTTTGCCATAATATTGAATTCAGAACATAAATCTTGATTATCAAATTCTTTACCATTTGATGTTATAAATCCTTCACATTTTAGATGATTCATGAACTAAATGAGTTCCTCATATTTCATGAAACCCAATAAAATATTTGGTTTATTGTTAGCCATGAGAAATAAATTACTCTCCTTCAAGTTTCATCATGTTAGTTGAACAAGTTGTGAGTTATGAATTGAATTCGAGTTCATTCGATGCAACTTCAATTTATGGAAAAAAGTGAGTTCGAAAAAAAAACGAAATATCGAAGTTAAATTTTATCTACGTATTCCGGAAAATTCAGTCTCTAGAAGTCTAGAATAGTGAATGTTTATACAGAAATTTTTCAGTCCATGGACGTCTAAAATATAAAATTTAAGAAGCTAACGTTTCTTCATCGTCTAAATGGATTTGATGTGTTCTCTGTTCATTGTATTGTCGAGTCCTTTCATATTTCTCGGAGAAAATTGAAAATCAACCTACAATGACAGTGATAAGTACAGCTCTGATCTCCCAGGTCGAAAGATTGTAAAACTACCCAGGACGTATGATCGGGTCAACCGTGCAAAAAGACAATTTGGTGCTCATGTTACATTCATGAAAAGACCCTACAGAATGCATCTACATTGCTCTCGACACATGCTCCCTCTTATGGAATTCCTCAATTTATGTTCCCGTAAGCTCTTTCACCTTATACACTTCGGCACTTACAGTCAACGGCAACTCTCAGTCGCCTTTTCTATCTTCTCACATATTCCTCTTATTGATGTTAAAACTCAATTTATGCCATACTGAAAGTGCTGCACATAAAAAGGAAGATTAAAATTTCTCCCTTGACGCGGCACGATGCGATATACGAGCATTCCGCCCCTACTTTGACGGAAATTTGCTGGATTGAATTCGATATGAAGTATCACTTTGAAACTCCTTTCGGAATGGATTTATGAACACTTCGGAAGAGATAAGTATTTGATTTTTGTGATGGCAATTGAAAAAAAAACTCTATACAACCATTCGAGTGATTTTGATTATTATCATCAGGAATTTTATAACTGTGATTGTTTCGATGTTAAGTTCTATAGCTATTAATGCAAATGTGTATGAATATTTTCTATTTTCAAGGTATATGTGAATTAGAAAAAAGTATTAAACCGTCCTTGATCAATTTTCGAATACTGGATATACATGGTGTTTCCAAATTCGACGTGAACCTTGGAGGACATGTTAGTATGACACATTTTTGCTGTCATTTGAGCCATATTTATTGATATCCAAAAATCAAAAGTTTACGAGTTATTTGAGTTTTTGTGTTTTTCGAAAAATTACTCACCTTACTTCATTTTTCGTCAATTTTTTTCTACGTTGAGCAAGTTTGACTATAATTCTGGATTATTTTCATCGGAGAAGGATTTGATATTCACGAAAAAAGCGACAATATGCTGTAATAGATGTTGAAAAAGAATTCGTATGATTTGAAAGTTGGTATATGGAGAAAAGAATAGTCAATTTCTAATATCAATTCGCCTGCAACTTTTGAACTCCACAATTTATGGATGACAAAATTTTCTTTGAAACTTTTCAAATTCCTTCTTTATTTTTTAAAAAGTTTTCGTTAGAATGCAGGCACAATTTTTCAAAAAACACGAGACCTCAAATAACTCGTAAACTGTTGATTTTTGGATATCGATGAATGGCTCAAACGACAGCAAATGAGTCATACTAACACGTCCTCCAAGGTTCAAGTCGAATTTGGAAACACCCTGTATAATGAGCCAATGCAATCTATAAGGAAGGTCATTCTTAAATTTGAGAGGGTAATTCTTTGACTAATTTTAAGAAAAAAGGACGTTTCTCCTAAAAGTCTTAACTTTTGAGATACAAAATTTTGGAAAAATTATGAAGCAACTTTAATTTAATTATTTCAATTAAGAATATCTGACAAGAAAATCATATTTCTTAGGAGTCACCTTCATTTTGAAACTAATCGGATCTCTCAATTTGCTTTCAGTCGATGGACAAACATTTCCACACCGCATCAGATTTTTGAGGAATTGATCCTGAAGTAAAACGATTTTCATTTTTTCAAGCGAAAACCATGAGTCAAACAAATATCAAATTTGCTCAAAAATAAATGAGGAGCTCAGATATAATTTGTATTTTGAGAGAAAGCAGTGGCGTACTATTTTGTTTTTTCGAAAAATATTCACAACAAATTTAGCAACAACCGTACGGACGCCACTAGTAAACTGAAATGAAAATTTTTGTGCATCACAAAATGTAACGAATTTTATAGAGATGTCTTCAATATTATCTAAGTTATTATAAAAAAAACTAAAAAAAAATTTTATCACCCTGTATCTCAAAAGTTAGTTAGTTAGGACATACGTTCATAGGAAGTTTTTTCCTTAAAGTGAGTCAAAGAGTCACCTTCTCGAATATTACGCTGTATATACCGAACTGGAAGTACCATTACTCTGAAAATTTGTGGAGACGGTGAAGAAAACCTTGAGAATTCAACGAAAATATTTTCTTTATTTCTTCAAAAAGTTTTCAGTCAATTTTGGGAGGTGCAGGGTGCCCTAAAACATTTTCGAGCGCAAACTAAGTCTGAAAAAAGATATTATTTTTGAGCGCTCGTACTACTTACACGAGGGCTATATCATTTCATCACGATCTCTGTATTTTTCGAATTTTGAGCCGAAAATGGTCTCAATCGACTATGCTCGACTCACTGATGACGAATCCGTCGGAAAATTCGAGTCTGTCTGTCCGTCCGTCCGTCCGGCCGTATACACGATAACTCTCGAACGGAATGTCCTAGAAACTTGAAATTTTCAGGGTAGGTTCAAATCTCAAATGCCGCGGTTAAGTTCGTTATTGGGCAATATTCGCCCAGGCGTTCCGTAAATATGGCCGCTCGAAGTTTTGTTTTCCTGATTATTTCGAAACTATAGATTCGATCGAAGTGAAATTTTGTACTGGATGAAGAATAACGTATTCAACCTACATGCAAAATTTTGTCCAGCTCGCATGACCAGAACCATAGAAACCATAGAAAATTATAACTTTCGAACGGAAAGGCCTAGAGATCTGAAATTTTCAGGATAGGTGTTGATTTCGAATGTTGCGGTCAAAATGAGCAAAATTAGACTATGGGTTCCATAAATATGGTCGTTCAAAATTCAGTTTTCTTGATAATTTCAAAACTATGTATTTGATCGTGACGAAAATTTGTAGGTATTTGAATTGAGAATGATATATTCGAGCTACATTTTGTCCAGATCGCATGATCAGAACCATAGAAACCATAGAAAATCATAACTTCCGAACGGAAAGGCCTAGGGACTTGAAATTTTCAGGATAGGTTCGGATCGCGAATTGTGCGGTCACGTTCATCAATGAGCAATATTAGACTAAGGGTTCCGTAAATATAGCCGTTCAAACTATTTTTTTCCTGATAATTTCGAAACTACTTATTGGATTGGAATGAAATTTCGCACATAGATGGAGAAATATATTTTCAAACTACGTGGGAAATTTTGTTCAGATCACATTACCGAGACAATAGATACCGTAGAAAATTCTAGCGAATTATTGAAAAAAAAAACCTAAAGCACTGACGTGAATTCTGGATTTTCGCCTCACTTTGGGTTTTTTTTGATATCTGTCAAAATCTTTCCAATTAGTTTTTAAAACTGAATAATGCGAATCTACCTACGAGGTGCATGTACGAGCGCTCAAAAGCTCCTGCCTTCACAGCAGTGCTTTCCGTAATTTTTTCGGGTGTAACTTGAGAACTTACCCGAATATGTCTAATATTTTTGGAGTCAAATAAGGGAATACACGTTTTGTCATGTGGGACTTTTCGAAATTTTAGATACTTTCTCTTCCTTGAACCAAAAATTTGCACGCTGCTTGTATACAGGCAGATGAAGATGCCAGATGCAACAGCAATTAATTAATTCCTGTTCGATTTTTTTGAAAATAATCACCTAAACTAAAATAGAAATTTCGAAATTCAGAATTTTGCTCGTTTCCGCTAAAGCCACGATCAAAATATTATGGTTAAAGTTTGCCTGTACCAACAATTTTATAAATAGAAAACTGGTAGGCGTAAACTTTGATTTTCTCAATCTCGAAATGGGAAGTTTCAGTGCTATTCGGATGCTGTATGGAGAAGGAGATCTCCGATGATGAAAAGGAATCGGGTGAAAAGCGGAGTGAGATATCCGCATAGTTTGCAAAACAAAATAAGTTAATTCAGTTCAAACTTCCATGAACTTGAATGAATGTTAATTGGGTCTTCTGATGAGTAAATTTATTAACGATGATTTTTCAAAATTTCTCTAGGGAGCGGTAGTTTATCCATATTATACTTCTGCTATTTGATGGACATTCGTGTGGATTGAAAAATAGATCGTACTCTGGTTCCTTAATCATACCTTGGCTATCCACCATTCACCATTCTGTGAAATGCAAGATTCTGATATTGTAAAACAAGAAATTGTAATACTTTACAATTTTCTTGAAAGGAATCCTTTTATTCTAGATTTTGGCTGGTCCCTGGATATTTGGGGACATCTTAACGAAAGTGATTCAGTTTATTTTAATCTGTCTGATGATGCTATTGTTGCAGCGATGCTCTATTCGTAAAAATTATGTGCTTTATAGTTTCTGGTGGAGAAAGCTCAGCACAGTAAATTCTCTTGTAACTGTAAAAATTAAACCTGAAGTTTTTTTTCGTTTCAATATTTCCAAGAAAACTCTTTCGGAATCATTCGAGGCTTTAACTCCTCTTGAAATTCTCGTGTGTTGGTATGATGTTATGACGTACTCATAGAAAATTCGGATTATTCGGAAAGTTAACCCAAAGGATAGAAATCCTGCTTTCACTTCGTAAGATGAATTCATGGGAGTTGAAGCTTCTATATTAATTCTTGGTCTTTACTTTGAAGGATGCTCACAGTTTCGTTGTTATTATTCGACCAACAACTTCAAAAGTATGATTTGGAATGACGAATCCAAACTTTCAAACTGAAAGTTCTCTATCCTCAAAGGCTGCCTAATCGTTTCAGCAACAAGAGGTACTCAACTTCATATTCATAAACACAAAGCCAAAATTACATAAGCTGAATGTTAATTCGTTGAACTGGGGTCAAATGTCTGCGGAACAACATGAATACCGTCAAAATGTCTGCAAACAAGCTTTCTCGCGAGCAGTTTTTTCTTTGTCAGATTGCGAAACAAAAGGTCTCATTCCAACTCTCGACCCCCGTTTCGACATCTGAAATGCGAATGGAACCCCTTCCATTCTGGTGTATTTAAATGCAGAACAAAATCCACTTCTGCATTAAGGCCCTTTATGGACTTGCTAAAGTAACCAGTGAAATCCGCATCTATATAAACTTTCGTATATTTTTTCCCCTTTCATGGTGATGATGAGGGCGAAACATGTAGAAAACTTCAGACGATGAAAATGAGTTTGGTTTGGCATAATATGAACTTAACTTTTTTTATGGTGCTTTTGGGAATATATCGAGCGTTTGATTAAAATCGAAGTGAAGAGTTGAATTCTGTAAATTTGAAAATAAAAATTGTGCACTATTCTTTGAAGTTGTGCACAATTGTTTGAAATTTTCCACATAATTTCCAGCCAGGTTGGTGTCCCAGGAAAATATTATTTTAGTCCGGAATAACCCTGTATCCCAAGCGTTGATACGACGTCGAGGTGGAGTATTCTTGCCATCTTCTCATGTTTATCTTGGAACCCACTTTGAAGAGTCCTTTTTCTCCAGGCATTGCTTGAAATTCAATCCTTTGACGCTTAGTTCTCTGTATCTATCCAATTAGGTATAACCAAATCGGGTTCCCGTACAGCAAACATTATTCGGCCGGGCTTTGATCAAGTATGCAGTTTAATCTATTTGGAAATGGAACTGACATAAACTTGAGGAGTTCAAATTCTTCAATGCAGCTTTCGTGGATCGATAATTTCTTGAGAAAATTCCATCATCTGCTCCGCATTAGTTGAGTTTATTTCAATTTGAATCAATAGATATTGTGCATACCACAAGGTTTGTTCTGAAAGATATGTGGCTTCTCAAGTGTTTGATTGTTAAATCAAATTCATTCAAATGAGCTTTCTGTCCTCGTTTTTATGCTTCGAGAATACGAGGAAATATATAAAAATCAAGATATTTAAAGGTAATTAGGGAAATTGTTCCAACAATATGAGGTTATTCATGCTAGAGTGGATGCAGCAGATCGAGAAGTTGGGATTAATTTTGCTTCTGAGATTCAGAAAAAAATTAATAATATTTTTTCAAATAATGAAATGAGCTTTTCAAAATTCCTTCAACCGTCATGCAATGTAAACTTTAGTATGTCAATATTTAAACAGAGGGTTGTTCGATTATGTTATCTTATCCTATTTCCGTTCACCAACGGGAAATTTCTACACGAAAAAATTCGTTTTCTTCCCTCAAGGCATTCCTCTGACCTCTGTTTAGCATAATAGTAGAGCAGATGGGAATACAACCTGGCCTGATTCTCAGGAAAATTCAAATCATGCTATCCAGGCCGTGTTATTCTAATAACGTGAAAACAGAATGAATTATTCGAATAATTCTATTATTGCTGTTCTGGCAAGGTATTTGTATTCTTTACTTAAGAGGATGAGAAGACGAAAGCGCTAACCATTCAAAAGGCGTCTGAACGAAGTTTATTCGAATGCTGCTTATTTTCTTGGCCGAAAAATGGCAGAAATATGTGCTCCTTTGGTAGCTCCAAAACATAAAGCATTCATATTTACACATAAACTTCTGGAGAAATATTTGGCAATTTCTCTAATCATTGCTGCGAGAATTTCTCTCTAGAAAATACATTTCCGCTGTATCGCGCTCAACGCAAATCTTGGCAAGTCGAACCAGGACCCTTCTTGATTTATTCGGGGTCTAGAGGAATATATGCAACCAACAAGGCTATATAACCAAATAAGTTGGAGGCGTATTTTATCGTCGAATGGATATTTTATTGGAACTGTAGTCTTGTACGTGGCTCATTCGAAGCCGTTCGGTTTTGTTCTGGAATACAGAACTGTAACAACATCATTTGTTATTTATTAGATCAAATTGTCAGCGTGTAATGTTTTCGCGATGTCGCACAGTTGGAGACGAGGAATAGTCGACTCAGCAGTAGGAGTGTATCCAACGTTAACGCTGGAACGCTCAAGTGCAATGATTTGTAAACACACATCACTGCTACGCTTTTTTGGAGTTGCGGGCTGCAACTTGCAACACCACTTTCGATGAAGTGAAGACAAGAATTCGAGGAATTCTTACGCGACAATAAACTGAAAGAACTTTCAATTAAAGACAAATCGTCATGGACAATAGCGTCAGCCCTGACTGGAAATGAAACGAAATTCAACATTCCAGAGGTTGAAAAAAGGAGTACAGTAGCAATAGACAATGAGAAAACAAGCTTATGATTTTGATTGTAAAAACAACAATGCAATATTCAATTTGAAAATGAAATGTACAGTAAATAGGAAAGATATGAATGACAGCGAAGATAAAAGCTCAAACGACGTGAAGTCAGAAGCTTTTGCTGGACTGTTCTCAACAATAATATTGCATATATCAGAAATCTAATTTTTCATTTAAACACAGCTAAGGCTGACATTCCACATAACACTTTCATCAATATAAAGACACCAAATTTCAGCAGGATATTGCAAATAGTTTCTGAGATACTGAAGTTTCCAAAAATAACCTAATCGTTAGAAACAATTCTCAGCTGAAAATTCTTGAATCTCGTTCATGGAAACAAGCACTCAAAAATCCGGTTATGAATGAGGGGCTTAGAAAGTCCAGAAGAGATTGCTAAAAATTTTCCAGAGGAATAATGGAGTCTGCAAATGCAAAAGCCTGTGGGGAAATGTGAAACCAAGGACAGATAAATGAAATATAAAAATATAATGTATATCATGAAACTCACAAACATTGTACAACCCAAATTAGAAAGTATGGAATTCATGGTATAAATATATATATACAATAAATATATATACAATAAAACTACAAGAGATATTGAAGCCAGTTTTCCTCGAGGCCTTTTCAGTGCTTCAATATTTATACAGGGTGTTTTCAAAGGTGAGGCAATAGAATTCATCAAAATAAGTCGATATTCCAAAAATCGTTTATATAAATTATTCACCAGGGCCGAGTATTTCTGAATCAAGGTTACCCGCGAATCGGAGAAATTTCTAGCCCAGAGCTGAGTTAGGTACGTATTGATATCTAAATGTGTAGATATAACCAGCTGTCTGAGGTCAGTATGAGGGAAATCATTTATGATGCGTATGATGCCTAAGTTTTCCGATCTCAACCCCTGCGATTTCTCTCTTTGGGGTCATTTGAAAACATTAGTGTATGAGTGAAGGTGAGGTGAATGCGAAAGAACTATAAAAGGCATTGAAAATGCTTCTGGCATCAATCCGTGAGCAAACTGGTGTGGTGAAAATGGTGACCATTTCGAACAATTTCTGTAAACAATTTGGATCAATTCTATCGGAGTTTGTGAACTTCCTAATTTTGTTGAAGTTGAAAGAGAATACGAACTTGCGATGAATGCCGGAAAAAGATCGCACGCATATGGCATAGTGTCCTAACAAAGAGATTACACGACCAGAGTTGTATTCAGATATTGATGCCCTAGATTTTTGGTAGTTTTTTCAAATTGAATATTTTATATAATCAACTTCCGGCGGAATGATCTCTTTCGAAGAGCTCTAGGACATGTCAAAAACACCCTGTATATCAAATAATAGTCCCGATGAACAAATGCCATATAGCTCATTGATGCTATAATAACTAAGCAAATGTAGCGCCTCATGAAATGGTAACAAGAAAAATGAAGAGAACAGAGAGAAGATGGCTCTTATAATATTCAAGAATCACAGTCCCTATTAAAAAACGTGATGTCCATTATTTTCGGTCGGACTCCAAATTGCATTACCTAATATTTTCGTTTGAACCCTATTCTATGCATATCTATTCAACCGAATTTGAAACGCCTTCACGGATTGGATTGTTTTTACTGCCAAACAGATTACAAATAGCAAAGTGCTTGGTGATGCGGTATTCAAATGAGTGCTGTGAGCAGTAGAATGTTTTCCTTGAATTTAGATCCACTCCTTCTACCCTCAACTGTGGCTGTAGCGGCTATACCAGAGAACGTATGTTGATATTGCAAAACTCCAGCACGAACATCAATATCCCAACTCTTCTCTTACACTCCGCCTTGTGCAAAGCAGGAAAATTGCATTACTTCAACGTTGCAAGGATCATGCCCCTGTATGGGAATTGAGTGGATTTTCGAAGGTGGGTACCTTGGGGAGGAATAAAATCGTAATCGATAGATGTGATACAGTGGAGAGACAAAGATCGTAACTAGTCACATAATACCGGAGAATTAGTTTGTGAGTAGTTAATTCAATCCCATACATTACTTCTAGCTAAATGGGTAACTTGAGATTGCACTCGATAAAAGCTTGCTCTCTATGAATATTTTTGAGACTCGAGTAGAATGGGGCCTTCCAATACTATGTCCGATATATCAGAAAAATTTGATGAAAATAAAATATTCTGACGAAATTACCATAATATATAATGCCGCGAAGAATTAAATTTTGACATCAGAATTTCTCGATTGCAATATAGTAATTTTATCATTTGTGTCAAAATAATGAGCCTTAGGTATCTATTACACGCTATCGTCAATCAATATCATTCACATTTAATGTATCAAATTTTCCGGGGAAAATTTGTTCAAAGATATCAAGTTGGCCAAAAAATCAATCCATGTAAACTCAATATCAAATTCGTCATTCGCAACGGTAGACCGAGTTCGACTAATCAAGTATCATCAGTACAGCTAGCGATGATTAATTCTATTTGAGGGACGGAATGCTATAAAACGAATCGCAGCGCTGATCAGAGAAAATGTCTCCACCAACGCCACCTAACCGCAGCCGTCCCACCACTCTGCAGGTTCATGGAAAGATTCCTAACCCCCAAAACTTCAACCAAAATGTGACATTCCAATTAGTCACGAGTTACGAGGATTTCAGTCAATTATAGTAGCTTGATTGATTCAGCCGATACTGATGAAAATCCATATTACACTGAAAAAATTACGAAAAGCACTACCGTGAAGGCAGGAACTTTTGAGCGCTCGTACATGCACCTTGTAGGTAGATTCTAGTAGATTTCTAGTATTCACTAATTGAGAGTTTAACGAAACCACTACCCGTGTTTCGCCATACCATGGCTACATCAGGTGACGAGATCAACTTTAGGAGTGATTGTGACTATTTCCTGATAGGCGCCTTGAGTCGGGTAATTTTTAAATTGTAATATCTGGAAATCATTTTATTCCACTGAAGAATAGGTCTGAAGTTGCATCTGATTAAGATCATTCGAAGTGGAAGCAGAGACATTATTCTCTCCCAGATTTTTTATAATACTCAGATGCTGTTCGGAATCTAGTTGCAGCTACGGTTTCAAAGAAGGTCCATTGAGTTTAATTAATTCTTGTTCATTTCTTCCTTATATTTCTGCTACGCGTGATGGCAGATGCTCGGACGGAATAGTTTGGTATCTCAAACTTTTGCGTTCAATACAATCTTTTCTGCTGATATTATTGTCCATTTTGTTATTGGATTTATTTTAAGTGGCAGATACCTCTTTGTCAGTTCGGCTGTAACTTTCCAGTCGTTAAATTTGGATTTTTCATTCTTTTTTCTTAGTAATTTTCTTATTTACCATCAACTAGTTGTTAAATTCGTTAAACAACAAGCCATTATATCGACAAGCCTGTTCGAATGCGCCCATTTATATCAAAGAATATCTTTCAACCTATTGGAGTTATCTTCAACGTAGAAAATCACCAATTCCAAAAATTTTCGAATCGAGATGTCATTTCCTTTTTGTGCACTCGTATCTATGAACAAGACCATCATTGAGCGCTCGTACTACTTACACGAGGGCTATATCATTTCGTCACGATGTCTGTATTTTTCGAATTTTGAGCCGAAAATGGTCTCAATCGACTATGTTCGACTCACTGATGACGAATCCGTCGGAAAATTCGAGTCTGTCCGGCCGTCTGGCCGGCCGTAAGCACGATAACTCTCGAACGAAACAACCTAGAGACTTGAAATTTTCAGTGTGGGTTCAGTTCCCGAATGGCTCGGTTGAGTTTGTTAATGGGCCAAATTCCACCAGGGGTTCCGTAAATATGGCCGTTCAAAGTTTTGTTTTCCTGATTACTTGAAAACTACAGATTTGATCGAGATGAAATTTTGCACTCGAATGGAAAATGAGGTGTTCAAGCTACATGTGGAATTTTGTCCAGATCGCATGACCAGAACCATAGAAAACATAGAAAATTGTAACTTTTGAACGGAAACGCCTAGGGACTCGAAATTTTCAGCATAGGTGTGGATCTTGAATGTCGTGATCACGTTCATCTATGAGCAACATTATACAAGGGGTTCCGTAAATACGGTCGTTTGAAATTTTGTTTTTTCGATAAATTCGAAACTACGGATTCGATCGAGATGAAATTTTGTATTTTAATCGAGAATGATATATTGAAGCAATATTTTGTCCAAATCGCATGACCAGAACCATAGAAACCATAGAAAATTCTAACTTTTGAACGGAAAGGCCTAGGAACTTGAAATTTGCAGGGTGGGTTTGGATCGCAAATTTCACGGTCACGTTCATCAATGAGCAAAATTAGACTAGGGGTTCCGTAAATATGGCCGTTCAAGATATTTTTTTCCTGATAGTTTCGAAACTACTGATCGGATTGGAATGAAATTATGCACCTAGCTCAGGAATAATGTATTCAAACTACGTGCAAAATTTTGTCCAGATCGCATCACTAAGACCCTAGATACCGTGGAAAATTCTAGCGAATTATCGGAAAAAAATTGATCAGCTGAAGCACCGACATGAAGTCTGGAGTTTTGCCTAAGTTTCAGGATTTTTTTGACAGCAGTCAAACATTCCTTCAATTGATTTCTAAAACTGGAAAATGCGAATCTGCCTACAAGGTGCATGTACGAGCGCTCAAAAGCTCCTGCCTTCACGGCAGTGCTTTTCGTAATTTTTTTTCCCAGATGTCTGTTATTTTCGAATTTTGAATGGTCTTGAACGATTAAGTTGGGCTCGCAGATGTCGTGATGAAATTCAATTATGTCCGTCCGTAAACACGATAACATTCGAGAAAAAAGTCGAAACTTTCGAAATCTGGTCTGAATGTGCCAGTTGAGTTCTTAAATGAGGAAAATCCGCCGAAGGGTTTCGTATATACTGATTTTTTTTTCTTGACGATACGAAAAATACCGTTCCGATCGATTTGAAACTTTTAAGTTAGTTCTTAAATAACAAGACGAAGTTCTATGTAAAATGATATGCATCACTAAAAGAAAAAAAAAATTTTCAAACAAATTCTTGTGAACTGCTTTTGATTATACTTGAAGCCTTGAAGCCCTTGTTTGAGCGCTCGTTCTACTTTCACGAGGGCTATACCATTTCGTCACGATGTCTGTATTTTTCGAATTTTAAGCCAAAAATGGTCTCAATCGTCAAGGTTCGACACACTGATGACGAATCCGTCGAAAATTTCGAGTCTGTCCGTCCGTCCGGCCGTCCATCTGTCCGTTCGGTCGTCCGTCCGAATACACGATAAAATTCGAACGGAAAGACCTAGAGACTTGAAATTTTCAGGGTAGGTTAGAATCTAATCGGTTGAGTTCGTGATTGACCAAAATTCGACCAGGGACTTCGTAAATATAGTTTTGAAATTTTGTTTTCTCGATAATTTCAGAACTACGGATTCGATCGTGACAAAATTTCGTATTTTAATGGAGAATGATATATTCAAGCTAATTTTTTTTCAGATCTCATACCTTATCAGAACCATTTTAATTTAATTCCAATGAATTATTGAATAAAAAATCCTTATATTCCTAAAACAGCTGATTTGACATAATTGACAAAGGCTGCTGTCATGTTATTGACAGTTGTCAAAAATTTCTTGAATTGGTTTCAAAAACTGGAAAATGTGAATCTACCTGCAGGGTGGATGAACGAGCGCTCAAAAGCTCCTGACTTCACGGCAATGCTTTTTATAATTGTTTTCGCTGCAAAGCGAGCATCGGTATAGAAACGTTCTGAATAAATATCGTACGTCTAATAAACATAACAACTGTTATCTTTAAAATTTTTCAACTCGTGCATCCAGTATAAAAAAGCCCTCAATCGATCATTGTAAAGAGTTGGTAGTTCCATGAAACGAAAATTCCCTCTTTCGATCTAAGCCCTGGTTGTAGCTAATAATTTAGAGCCATTAAATGCGACAAAGATAAATTCGTTTTCGACAAAATTACATCAATTCCAACTTCGTTATGTACCTAGAAGGACCCGAGTTTCTACAGAGTCAACTCCCTATGTGTTACTCACAGAGTTACGGAGGCAGCATTAGTGGAAACATTTTCGTTTCTGATTAACTTGTCGCTCACGACCTCATCCCTCGAAGTTCTTCTATATTTGTCGAATTCGTTCCAGGTAATCACGAAATTGGTTTTTGAGGCACTCTTTTCGGAGATTGGAAAAATAGATTTTACTGAACCACGATGAAAGCGACCATTTTCTACACTGATTCCTCACTGAGTTGACTGAAGCCAGTTGAAGCCGGATTTATGCATTTAACATAACATGAGAAGGATAAAAAAGTGGAATGAACTGCCCTATACAGTAGAGTAGAATAATGTTGAATTAGAATAAGCATAGGTGAAAATCAAACGTAATTACAGCTATAAAGCCAAACCAGACTACAACCTGTCTTCTAACGTGCACAATTGAAATATTATGCTCAAATTTTCCTCAGAAACCAAGGAAAAACGAAAAAGCATTAAAACTATTGAATACCTTCCAATAATATCAAGTTTGCCATAAAAAGACTCATTCTTCTGCTAGAATAATAATGGAATAGATAAAGTTCAACAGAAATTTCATCGGTATAGGTTATATCCTCCAGAACACGCATATTATGGCAGGATTGTGAAGAAAAATACGGCTGCGATAACACACTTAGGGCAACTTTAACGTTATCACTGTTTCCACTTATTCAGGAAAAATCACATAAAGACCCAATTCAGGCATACATGAATGATGAAACCACGAAATTCTTATCGTTATAAAACAGTTACCGATCACTTCGATATAGACTGCTTCAGTGCATTATGTCTTCAAATTCCATAAAGACTCAGCATAAATGAAACCTCGGATGTTCTCTAATAAAATTTATTGCGAACATCGTAAAATGGAGGATTCATCTTTTTCAGCCGCCCTTATAATTATATAGCTTCATAAAACGCGTGCTAAATTCGACAGCAATTTTGGAAAAGCCCCTTGATTGTCGGCACCTGGTGTTTATCGATGTTTTAAGACTGTTTCCTCGGATTATTCCATCTTGGAAAACATCTTTTACTTCCGACATAAACAGAAATCCGTTGCGCCTACAGGGCCCAATTCGCTTAGATGACCGGCATAAAATGGTCTCAGCTCCTCGCAGCAAATTAGTCCATCGATAATGAAACCGAGGAGTGGAAAAACGAAGTTGTTACAAATGGCATCTCTTCGTTTCTTCTTTTTTGTAAACATAGAAAACACACAATAATAAACAAAAACAAAACGAAACAAACACATAATATAAAAGTTAAAAGAAAAAAGAATTGTATGAATGCAGATGTCATCAAGCAATTTACAGCTATACTTCATTTAGGAATTATCGACATCGAAGCAGGCTTTGAACGTCCAGTAGAGGCTTTATTTCTGGTTACAAAAAGTATCATAAATATAACCTAGAAAAGTGTTGAGTATACGAATTATCGAATAATTAAGCCGGAATATTCCGACTGCACTGCAGTTTAAACATGGGAATTCAGGTTTGAAAGCGCAAAAATATCGTGGAATGCTTTCATATGAAATCATCTGAATTTCCAAGCAACTCGTTGAGTTGAAATATCGTTCATATAAAAGTCAACCATGGGAAATTGAAGATCATTAAAATAAATATTTATTTTCACTCAAGACCATGCAATCTTTACTGGTATTGGAAATCTTGCAAAATTCTTTCCATATAACTATAAGGGTACCATTTTATGTCAGGATTCAAGAAGGATAATTAATGGAATTCTAGCAGGTAGCTGAAGTGGTGCAACAAACAGAAAAAAAATGTTGATACTTCTCAAGCACAGGGCCAAGTAAATGGATTGGAAAAAACGTTATATATATTAAGAAATAAAAGAAAAACAAAAATTGAGAATCTATGTAGTACATGAAGAATTTTGACATGAAATTTGTACTGTAACTATCATTATATGAACTAATTCGTGAATTATTTAGTGCTCGGTGTTGAATACTTCAAGAGAGTCAATTTTTATTCTCATTTGTTAAAACTGTCCATGAATTATTGAAAATATTATAATTGATGAGCAATTTTACAATTATTGAGTATACTTTTGAATTGTGAACAATATAGCAAGTTTTCAATGTCAGTATTATCAGAGGAAATGTGAACAAGGTACCATACAGTATGAGTATAATAAATAAACTTAAAATACCTACGAATGATACAAGGGCCAAGATAAAAATCTCATTGAAAACTTTGTTCCCAAGTACAAGTGTAGTGATTTGGATGTGTTTATTGAATAAGCTGACATAATCCTATTGATGGGCATCCTTTTGCAGGGAATGTTTCAATTTTTCTGTAACCCATTTATGAAATAATTCACCATTCATAGTTTTATGGCAATCCTTATCATTAATACCACTGTCAAAAATCAGATCACATCCAGGTAAAAATCCATCAATTGTTCCAGCATTCAAAATAGTCCACCTTCTGCCTTCACCCTTGAATATACTCGGCATACCTTTTGGATTATTTTCTAGTGTACACTGACGTATTTGACTACCGTCTTCGAATATCTAAGTTTCATCTAGGTAAATGAATTTTACGTTTTGTTCCATGTTTTCTCTATTTATTATATTTTTCTTCAATAAGAATTTTCCTTCGATCAACTTTTTTGTATTTGTATCCAATTTTTTTCATGATATAATATAATGTTTAATTCGATCGATTGAAATTTAGGTGCTATTTGGCCAGTTCAAAAGGGATATCTAAACTGATATATTCATTGTTTTTGATTTTAGCAAATTTAAAGTCATTCAATGTCTCTTTGAAGGAATAATCATATTGTACAGGTTTTCGTTCTCTGCTGATTCCAGGCTCTAATAACATGCTAATATTCTACGGACAGTGCTTGGAAAAATCTGAAAATTTGAGAGACATTGATCAATCAGAATACACTTTGAGTAGGTGAATAACAGTTTACCTGAAACACTAGCGAAACTCGATTGATGCTAGCGAAAATATATGCCGAATCTTTGAAAAACTCGAAGTAACACTGACAAACTGCATGGCGTTCTCTTGTAAGGCGCGATGTATCCTGGTCAATTCCAGCCATTTCAATAGCACAAGACAAAATTTACTCCGATTCAGAGCCAATTTTTATAATTATTCACCAATACCTCGATAAAATCATCGAAGCAAGGTCTCTATAGGTTATGTTAGTGTTATTCCTATTCCAACCTGAATTCAGCAAGCCAATGACTATGAATAGACAATGAATAGACTATTACCAACTTAATTTCGATTTTCCACAGCCTACCGAGATGTCAATAATTCATAAACGGAGTATACTCTGTACTAATGAGGCTTGAAGTACATAAATGAAATATAACAGTGGAGAACTTTTCTCATGATCCTAAGCCAGGTTTCCGCCAAATCAAATTCCGAGCATGCAGAGGTGACACTTTATGCTTCTATGGGTTTTGTCTGAATTCACTCTCTTGGGGTTCTTCTGAAACCAATGATGCGCTTCGAACTGATGTTTTTTATTTTTTCAAAGCAATTTTCACATTTCCCCTTGCTGACAGAGGATGTATCATGAGCTAATAATGTCTCATTATCCGCCAACATACAATATCAGGAATGAAATTGGTCTGGCCACTGGTCCCTGAGGCGCCCCCAAATAGATTTACCTTTAGATCTAGTATCTGAACATGATTTTAAAGATCTCTCATCAAATTTGGCGCTGAACTTCTTATACAAATATACCCTATTTTGCGTCATGGTAAACACAATAAAACGCCAGGTCCATCAAATAGATGATGTTTGAAAACATTGAATTCTAACGGACATCGGCTAGCAATAGGTATTTTCAGGAATTCCTGGGAAAACGATGCAAAAAAAACCATTCGTTACAATAGACATCATGCTCCGGATAAAAAGCAAACCGGCTGAGGGGGACTATACTGGCGAAGTAAAATACCTCAATTTATACTCATATCATTTCAACAGTTGGTATTCATTACCTGAATGAAAAACATGACCGAAATTAGGCCACGATCCCCTTACCCTCGTAATCTGTATGCTGAGAAGATACAAGTTTTGCATATCTTATTTACTCTCCTTCTTTTCGCAGGCGGCGGTATATTGGATATTGCGGGACTGGGCACGTCAACGAAGCAAATGCCACGAAATATCAATGCAGTTTGTTTCGTATTTTATAACTGGAAAATCTCGTTTGTCGTCTACAAAGGACTTATGTGAAACATTCCATATCGGAAATTTTTGCTATGTTTGACAAGATATTCTCCTTTCCTGAAGCATCCGGCTTTGAGTTCCTTGAGGGAGTATCTGAATTGATGCAGGCAAAGGGGACTTTGAAAGTTGTATAAGCTTCAAGTGTACTAGACAGTTCTAAGAAAACAGAATAAAGATAAACAGGATATTCTTTTCATATTTCCTTTATGGAGGTCCAATAGGTGAATGCAATTCCAGGAGATTCTCAACGATATCTTTTATTTGTAATTGTACATTGAGATTGTGTGGCACCACGTTTCCGTTTATCCTTCTATGACATACATGAAGCGTGCGGAGAATGTAACTTCCAATTTGTAGCTATTGGATATGCCTCACTGACGAGTCCATCCAGTAGCTCCGAGATTAAACACACATCGGTCAAGGTGAGATATATTTTCCCTGGACAGATTCTGGACCTATTGTTTGATGAACCGGAAAAGCGCCAGAAAACCTGGGTTATCACCCAATCTCCTGGAACGTTACGCAACTCATATGTAATGCGATAGTTCACGTTTCAACATGCATTGACAACGTATCTGTTAACTTTGTTATCGGAGAAAACACAGTTTGATCTGTTCTGTATCACATGGATAAAGTGTGACATTGCGCGATTACCCAATGCTGAATCCTAAAGCTAAAAAGTATCATACCTACCTACGATATATTTATACTCAACAAAGAGAATATCCACCTGTCATTCA
This sequence comes from Aphidecta obliterata, assembly GCA_963966015.1. Lineage (NCBI taxonomy): Eukaryota > Metazoa > Arthropoda > Insecta > Coleoptera > Coccinellidae > Aphidecta > Aphidecta obliterata. The sequence goes on along the minus strand of OZ014428.1, from coordinate 19,620,423 downwards.
AGTCCAACAATTATATGAAGGTATTCCAAAAGTTTCTGTATTAGTGTTGATCTCCAAAATGAATTCCATCTTATTCTTGAGTTTTCTATTTCTATATGTACGGCCTCGCTTTGTAAATGGTTTAGTTTTCTTGGTATTGTCAGTGGCGATTTTTGAAATGTGAAATTTTTTTGGGCAACGATTCCATACGCTATATCATCAATAGTTTTCAAGATTCACCAGTGGTCGTAGTCGATTCAATATAATTCTTTTGAAGAAAAGCCTTACACTTAAACTGATGATTCACATTTCCAGAAAATCAACGATGTGTTGCGTGCATCTCAATCCTCAACAAGAAATTAAAGTTGCGGGGAGACAATTCATGGTTCTTCTAGCACGGCAATCCTCAGCATACTCTGCTACCTGTAGTCATCTATATATGGATATCCATCCAGTTCCAGAGTTCTAATAAATTCCAGTAGACGAGATTGCCGAAGCAATATATCCAATTAACATGAAGTTAGAAGCTTTTGCGCGCTTATTTTATACACCAAAACGGCCTTCGGTAGTCATTGTCAGTTTTAAAAATACTATCAATTGTCATGAATTTCAATAGTTTGTAGTATTTTTCCTTCAAATCTGTTTCACTGACCAGAATAAACGAAACTATTCAATCTTAACCTGTATGCTATTGCGATAGAAGTTTTGGCGGAGGAAATCGTTAGAAACACTTGAAGGAATGTTTCAGGATATACAACAGGAATTTGGTTACTTCTACAGGAAATTCCCCCTATATAAACAGCAGGAATATTTGATGATTTTGCATGACAATTCCGGTTGTTTAATTCCTCTAGAAATAACAGGGTAATTAGTTGATGCAACCTAACTGTAGTTCGTCATTTCAACAGAAAAATAATACTGTGACGAAAACCGGAATATGCATGACTATTTACAGGAATTTCCTGTCTAATAAACAAACTAGATAGATTCAAAGTTTCAAACTTCAGATTCTACAAGAATTTCCAGTAATGAACACTTAACTAAAACAGGAAATACTTTATTTATAACGGCACTGTACTATCGATTCAACAGAACTATCGTTCATGAAGTACTAGTTAGTTGTCTTCAAAGCTTATAACGTGAGCTTTACACGAATTTTCTGTAGTATTTTCCTGGAATTTCTTGCATTTCCTATTAAAAAAATTACGAAAAGCACTGCTGTGAAGGCAGGAACTTTTGAGCGCTCAATTGAAGGAATTTTCGACACATGTCAAAAAAATTCTGAAACTTAGGCAAAACTCCAGACTTCATGTCAGTGCTTCAGCTGATCAATTTTTTTTCGATAATTCGCTAGAATTTTCTTCGGTATCTATGGTCTTGGTGATGCGATCTGGACAAAATTTTGCACGTAGTTTGAATACATTATTCCTAAGCTAGGTGCATAATTTCATTCTAATCCGATCAGTTTCGAAACTATCAGGAAAATAATATTTCGAACGGCCATATTTACGGAACCCCAAGTCTAATTTTGCTCATTGATGAACGTGACTGCGATATTCGCGATCCAAACCCAACCTGAAAATTTCAAGTTTCTAGGCCTTTCCGTTCAGAAGTTACAATTTTTTATGGTTTCTATGGTTCTGGTTATGCGATCTGGACAAAATATTGCTTTAATATATCATTCTCGATTAAAATACAAAATTTCATCTCGATCGAATCCAAAGTTTCGAAATTATCGAGAAAACAAAATTTCAAACGACCGTATTTACGGAACTCCTAGTATAATTCTGCTCATTGTTAAACATGAACGCGACATTTCAGATCCACACCTATCCTGAAATTTTAAGTCTCTAGGCCTTTCCGTTCGAAAGTCAACATTTTCTATGATTTCTATGGTTCTGGTCATGTGATTTGGAGAAATGTAGCTTGAATATATCATTCTCCATTAGTATTCGAAATTTCGTCACGATCGAATCTGTAGTTTTGAAATTATCAAGAAAACTAAATTTCAAACGACCATATTTACGGAACCCCTAGTATAATTTTGCTCATAGATGAACGTGATTACGACATTCGAGATCCACACCTATCCTGAAAATTTCAAGTCCCTAGGCGTTTCCGTTCAAAAGTTACAATTTTCTATGGTTTCTATGGTTCTGGTCATGCGATCTGGACAAAATTTCATCATCACATGTAGCTTGAACACCTCATTCTCCATTTGAGTGCAAAGTTTCATCTCGATCGAATTTGTAGTTTCGAAATAATCAGGAGAACAAAATTTTGAACGGCCATATTTACGGATCCCCTGGTGGAATTTGGCACATTAACGAACTTAACCGAGGCATTCGGGAACTGAACCCACACTGATAATTTCAAGTTTCTAGGTTGTTCAGTTCGAAAGTTATCGTGCTTACGGACGAATATTTCGACGGATTCGTCATCAGTGAGTCGAACATAGTCGATTGAGACCATTTTCGGCTCGAAATTCGAAAAATACAGACATCGTGACGAAATGGTATAGCCCTCGTGTAAGTAGTACGAGCGCTCAAAAAACCACGTGGTTTTGGCAGTAATTTTCATGTGTAGACCACATTTGCTTTCTTGGAATTTTACTGGAAGTTTCCGGTTAGTTCTACCGTAGATCACTGTTGTAATTTAGGATTCTTCCTGTCAGTATTCAAGTGCTATTTTGTTATTTTTGTAATGTATCTCAATTTTTTTTTATTTCAGTTTTTTGACCTTATTGTTTGTCATATTCAGTCATCATCTGAATTGACATTCGTTGAATACCAGTATCGAGGGACTCTATAATAAATATAGAGAAATTTTTTTCCCTGATTCCGGACACATTTTAGCGAATTTGATTACGGAATTACTGTCTTCAAATAATTACACCTTTCGTGCCGCTTTTTAATCGATATTTTATTCAAAACAACTTCGACCATATGGTACAACATGGATTAAAATGTTGTTAGTTAAGCAAGATTCATTACGGTGGAAGAATCTGAATTTCTGTGTAAAATACCAAACATTACTGTTGAATTTGATGTGTCCATATTGTAAGTCGTACAAATATTGTTGGGTCATACTTACAAATTTACCAGATATTTCTGTAACATTCACGGAAATATCCCTATTGAAATAAAAGTAGGTACCTGATCACTGCTATACTTACCCTTTTTCCTGTTCATAGGACTCGAGTCAGTTCAATCGGAATCGGCATTCTAGATTGCAAGTACAGATTGTTCTCATAACGGTATCTTCTTGTTGTCATAAGAAAAGTTGCGTTTAAACAACAGGAATTCATTTAACCGGAAATTGCCCAGGATCAGTTTTTTTCAGTGAATCATCACTTACCTCATCTTCTTATTCCAATTCGCATATCAAAATTGATCGAAAATTCCTGGAAACTCCACGTGGGTATTGAAGATATTGAATTCGGTTTGGAAAATATTTGGTTGTGCTCTGAGGGTTCTCCAAATCATTGTAATTCGAAATTTTCACAATTTCCAAAACAGACTATTTCAATATCTATGTGTGTCATGAAGTTCAATACGACAATAAACGATGGTAGCATCTGAAATAAATCAATCTGAATGGAAGAATAATTACCGAAATTACCATAGCTTTAAATGCTTCTTCAGCAAACTCAATTGAGCTGAATATCACAAAAAGTGTTCGGAGAGCTGTCAAAATCGACGCTTCGCATTCATCGCGATCTTCTACCACGTTGAGCTCAGAGTGACACTTAATCATCACCAGATGAAAATAATTATCATAAAAATTAGATTCTGATTGAATTTAGAAAGCACAATCAAAATCGAATTCACTACCGTTGGCAAAAATTCATTTCCACTTTATGGGGTGGTGCGAAGTTTACATAACGAACGTGAAAAATAGATGATATAAGAGTGTGATTGTCAACGGAAAAACTGAGCTGTTGTTTGTCAATAGTTTGATTACGAAAAATCAAGATGTTTTTACCAGAAATTGGACATGAGAGTGGATTAATAACTTCCTGTACACACTCGTGAATTCGCTGGGAATAAGAGTGAATGCTACTTTAGTTTTCATTTGATAGAGGGGTGATAAATACAGATGTGTCCATTATGTGGTCTTAAGAAAACAGTTGAATGCGAATATTATTTTTCGAATATTCTACTGTTTTTTGTGTCTCTATTTGAATTTTAGATTTCAGATATTCATGTACTAGCCATTCAATAATTTCATCAGAATATATCGGTAAACATTCTTTACCACAAGGTGGAAAAACATCAACCGAAACTCTGAGAAAAAAGTCGCACATTTTCATCTGCAGAATATCATTGTCAGAACCCTTATTTCCTTTTTTTTTGTTGAAGGTTATCTAAGCTCTAATTTTTTGTTATCGATATCTTTCCATCTCAAAACCGACTTTTCATTCTGCCCATCCTATGTGTGCAGAGTATTATAAGCTTTCGGAGCTACTCTTAATATTCTTCCATCAATACCTACTGCATAATTTTCCACCGATACTGGGAAACTTCATCGATTGAACAGTTAACGAATAAATAAATAAACTGCTTGCTCTAGCTTCCACGTTCACCATGAGTTCCATAATTGACATGGAAATTGAAGTCATAATGAATTTATGGAGCATTCATAAAGAGCAGTAGCTACAGGTATGTAAATGTATAATCCGTCCTGGAGGGCGGAATTGTCCGAAATCCAGACGGCGTTTTTAGTCTTGATAATATCTTCCTTCATTGAAATGATCTGTTTGGTGTTTCTCCTTCTTATTGTTATGTGGAAGTGAGCTGCTTCTGTTCTGTTCTATATCTTTATTTTTTATAATAGTTAATTCTTAATTTTCGCTGTTTTATGATGAGAATTTTATTTCTGTCTCGTTCAGTTTGAACGGACGGCGTATTACCTTGAAAACAACAGAAAGGACCCTTAGAATTATTCCTCTTTCTTTGAGAGAAATGTCCAGGATATCACAAGAAGAGCGCAGAAACATAATTACGATGTAGCAGAGACACTCCTTTATACTACTCAGAGAGAGCGAACGTCTGCATTATATATCTCTGGTTCAGGAATGGAACATCGTGGAAAAAATTTTTTGATTTGGAAACATACGTACATCGAAGTGGAATTATTATTGATTCCAGTTTATATTTTAATGACATCCTATGTTACTACTGTTCGTTCTTCTGCAAAACAGGGGAAAACATTTTCCAATTCTCCCAATATCCTCTCCGAGTCCTAAATGCGATTAATAACCGACAAACTTGGGTGAATGCAATACCCAATACGTCTCGGGAAATTTGATTAGGAAAAATTGGAATGTTTGTTGCCGGATATTACACCTTTAAGTCATAATGGCAGCCCCATCGCATCCCCTTATATCCGTTAATACTCCTTCGCTGATCTCGATGTGGGCGTGGCAGTCGTCAAGCCAATCTACCAATTGTGGTCTCAATTTTGCTGATGTTTCCTGAAGATTGGGGAAGATTGAAATCGAAATGCGATGTTCAATATCTGAAATATCTGCAGCTGGATTCACAATAAGGTAGTCTTCCTAACTTCCTGATCATCGTTAATTGTGTAGAGGTAGATAATTAAGAGTAAGAGTCAAACTCTCAATTTCTCGGAGACAAAAATTCTACGAAATATGGAAATGACCTCAGTCAGTTCTTAGGGCCCATGCTGTCATGAAGAATTATGGGTGATTTTTATGCACTTCTTGGAATACCTACGAAAATATACAGGGCAATTCCTTCAAGAGAGAAGTAGAAGAAAAAACAGTAAATTTCGAATTCCAAGAATTGTGAAAGTTTCCGATCGCCAACGACGAACTAAACACAGCATCTCGGGACTTGCGATAATGAAAGACGTGAAAAATTCAAATTTGAACGTTCCAAACAAAGGAAAACGGGGGAGCCAGAGTGAAGCCCTTAAATGAAAAATCAACGGGAAAAAAACCTCATTAAATCACAAGAGAAAGATTAATTATACTCCGCATTAAAATCAGAATTTCTACGAGTACCTCAGATCTGTACGGCGTCGAGAAGAACTTTGGAGAAATGTAAATTTTTAAATTATAATTAAAGCTGTGCGATTGATAATGTTCAGAAAGTGCCGAGTATTAATCATGTATGTCGTTAATCATTTCCATTGGAATTAGGGGACGTGTTTGATTTAGTCCGCTGGACTGTTGAAATTTCTCGAAAAAAGCAGGAGTCATATTTTATTCAACATCATCAGGACTGAATTGTATTTCTAGAATATCTGGTTTCTGGAACTGAATTCAGATAGATTTGATGAAAAGTTCGAAAATTCCCGAAAAAAATCCGTATTTATTGAATATTTGATTCACTTCATTGTTCATGGTTCACTGAAATTGAAACTCAAGGTTTTTCTTGTATCTAGGTAGGTATGTCATTCATATGAATTATGAAAAAATTCAGGAGACTCACTCAACATCTTTTTTTTCTCTTCTTAAAATAGTAAGAAAATATCTTATTGGAATAGATGAGGAATTAATCAGTGCTCCTACAAAGAAACTGATCTATAAATTAAAATATCAATCATTTTTTGTATTGTTCATATATGTCCTTTATGAGAACAATGCCTCTTATTACTTTGAATGTATATAATAATAATAAGAGGTAATAGTATTGAAATAGGTGATTCTCAGAAGAAACTTGTTTATATAATTAAATGAAAATCTGTTGGATATTTTCACTTTATTTTTGAACTATAAAAATTAATTGAAAAAGACACTAATTGCACATATTTTGGCAAGCAACATATAATCTTAAGAACTGAATTTCTGAATCATTTTCCCTTTGTCAAAACATTAAATAAGTACAAAAAAAGTCTGCTCCTATGAAATAATCAAGTTCAAGCACGTACAGTGATGGGGAACAGATGTTAAAAATCGTTTTATTTCCAATATTATTTCCAGATATAATATCCACTTCTATCGATATGAGGAATCTAACCTTCTGATTCTCATAAGCGATATCCACAAATCATACAGGGATTTTGTTATTCCCTCTCTCTATTCGTGGGAAGACTCCTGAATTTTCATAACTCATAGAAGTTGATGCAATGAAAGAAAATGCTCGTTCCTCGTAAACTCAAAGGAAATTTAACCATATAAATGGGGAAAGCAACATCTCTAAACTATAAACTAAGTCTAACAAACAACCAGAAATGAACTTTTGAATAATTTTGACAACTCCAGTTGTATTCCTGATATTGTTAACCTTTTTTTAGTCCACTAACTCCAGATCGGTTGTCGGGATATAAGTATGAAAGTATGTGAAAAATTTTTGTTTTGTGCATTCTGAGAACTGTTCTACACTAAACTCGAAACATATTTTAGGAAATTATTATATCTTGAAATATAACTATCGAAAACTTGTCAGAGTTATAAATTCCAAACGCCTATTTCGAATGGAAAACTGACGTGAGATCGGACGTGAGATAGACACGCCAGTGATCTCGTAAGAGATCCAATTCAACTCACCGAAGATCTAAACCTCAAGAAGTGAACATCAGAAGGTCGGAGTGCAAGAATCAACATCTGGAACAGATTCCATTCCTTTCCAGCCTCTCAGGCCAATAAATCCGAGAATCAGAATAAACAGCTGAATGAAATCGGAAAAAAAGATATACTGTTTGTCTTCTAGATCGGAGAGATACGGTCTACCGACCTCTTTAATTCGATACGATATGAAATAGCGTGAGAAATCGAGAAGTCGTCTCCATTATGATTTGCTGGGAAAATACGTAAAGAATGCAAGGATATCATCAGAACAAAGCGTATGTAATTTAAAAATATACCTTCCACAATTGACGGAGTACGATGAACCCTAATATAAAATTGAGTATTCGATATCAATCGGAATAAGAAAAATTATTCGGGATATTACTTCTCAGAAGGCAGTGAGTGTTAGTATGGCTTTTCAAAGAATGGAGGAAATGCAAAAACTGCGAACTGGCCAATGAAATTGTTATTGACCTCGAAAATTATTCTGGTAATTATTAATTGTTGTTCCTATTATGAATGAAATTCACATAAATTCATTAACCAGGGTAAAAAATTTCTTGATGGTTTGAGGTTATTCACTGATCACAATCTCTTTCAGAATATTGGAAAAAGTCAGCTTATATCCTTTCACAATGGCAGATTTGTTTATTTATCCTAGTTCCATAAATGGAATTTTATTTTTTTTTGGAATTTTGAAAAAATACTCTTTTGAGTGTCGCCTGGTTCCTTACCCAAATAACAATTTCGTGTTTTATTTGAATGATCATCGAAAATATAGAAAATTCAGCGTATTTTCTGGTGATTTTTTCTTGAAACACAATTTTAATCCTAAATATCTTGAATTTTAACTAGAGTCCTATCTAAATTTCAAAGCCCATTTGGATGATTTACTTCTAAAGTTGAAAACTAGGAATAATAGGAATTTTTAACTTCTATGTAGATATGAATACAACCAGACCGGCAATTTGGAGTCGTGGGTTCAAATCCCGCCCGGGAAGGTGTTTTTTCCGGCATTCATCCAACATCTTTCTGTCTGAAATGCCATCAAAATATTTGTACTAGGAATAATATTTCACTAAAATTAGCTGGTACTTTATGGGGTGCAACAACACTTCGTACGACAGATCTAGTCTTGTTTTTTCTGCTGCTGAATCTTATTGCCCCGTTTAGATTAAAAGTGTTCATCTGAGAAAAATTCATGCCAGCTGAATTCAAAATGAGGAATATTATTGCTATGTAGAACTATCAGATCTACAACTTCTCATTGTTTACCAGTCTTTTCAAATATCCTCCCCATATTCGCAGACAGTCTACCACTTTTTTAAATAAATTTCATTCTTTTCCGAATCTCAGATTCTCAGAATTTCTCAGATTGAAGTCGCGTTAACCTCTTAGGTCTAATCTTTTTCTCAATTGGAATAAAAGTGACTAGGAAATATGACAATCTGAATGGGATGCATGCGATTAGTTCACCAAAAGATTTAAGAACTGTTCCTTTCAATAGGGTTCCTGGATTTCATCTTCCAGCAAAATATAGTTTGTCCTGAACCGTATGAGAAATGAGAATGGACGTTGTAATAGCTTGCCTTTCAAATGAAATTCAATTAAGAGTCCTAGTCGTGAAACGCAGAAGAAACAAAAGAACATCTCATAAATAATTGTCTCAAATCAAAATAAATTTCAGGTTGGTTTCAGGGCAGTTTCTGTTTTAGTTTTAGAATGAGAGGTCAATTTCGAATCGATTCAACAAATTATACATATAATGAATAATTTTTATTTTCATTAATTTTTTCTGCCCTCATCTTCTTTTTTTTCAGATTTTGATTTTTGGATACCTTGGAGAAGTCTCTCTTTAATGAAAACGTAGAGGAAGAAGAATATTCGTTTTCGATGATGAAGAAGACCTTCAATATAAAAATGTCAGCTTATTATGTAAACAAATTCAAAACCAATCACTACACTTCTACTTAAAGACAGAGTTTTGCTGAGGGGAATCGACCCAGTTGAGAACTTTAATGGCCACTTGGACTTTATCGTACGTTAATGGGTCAACAAAACAATGAAAATTTTCGGCCTGAACATTCCATCACCCTATCATTCCAAAAATTGCTGCGATGCAACGGTGTAATACACCACTTTAGAGGTGGATAACTTATACCCTAAATATGGAGTAACTAAATGCGTTATGCATGTTTTCCATTCAACTAATGTTATTATAATTGATATATAATGCCCATTCAGGTGAATTGGAGAACACTGTTGCACTGAGTATATACCAACACAGTAACTGAAATTACAACTTGGGTTCGAAGGTAACTTCGTAATGGTGTAATAATATTTATCTACATGGAAATAAAATTCATGGCCAGTTCATTTTGGGCTTATCTTGAAGCTCATTAAGGGTTGGAGCTGAAATTGCAATCGGCGGAAATATTAGGATGTTTAATTTCAAATTGCGAATGAATGGTAATGAATTATTATTGCTTGCAGCATGCCAATGAACTGGTTTTATTAAACTGCTGAAAAAACCTTTGGAACGCCCGGTGGTTTAAGTTGACCATTTAATGGATCGTTTTGGGTGGTTGTTTCTTGAAATGTTTTGTTTAGAAATTATCCTAACTCGTGTTTTCTGATGTTGGCATTAATCATTCATAATGATGCAGAAATTTTATTTTTTATCTACCTTTCTACCCCAACTCTTGAAACTCTTCTGAAATTATGAAGCTATTCGCTAATAAATCCTACAAATGGTCGGATTGTGCTGACGGCGCGCGACGTCAAGGGTTGAGAGCTGCGTGTGAACCCATGTTAGATATTACTTCCGATAGAGAGTTGTTACATTTGATCGACCAAGCGTATCCTTATAGATCCTCCATTCGTACCAACTAGTGCATTGATGACTGTATAAGTGATATATTCTAATCAGATCGCTAAACCTCACACCGAATGAATAGATCATGCGACTGAGGAGCTTTATCAGAATGGTTCACCTCTTGCTGGATGAACAAGTCATTCATCATCCCTTGATCGAAGCGTAGAATTTCGTTTATGAACAGATTGTTCCGGGAAATCGGCATTTTTTACAAAAATAATCTTCAAATTCTTATTCAACGTTATATCCATGTTTTGAATGAAATTTATTCAGGAAGTGCAGGAACCGCGTTGGAATAAATTTGTGTAGGTAAAAATTTGAAAGAGAATAACACATCAGTGAGGATGTGCTTGTGAATGAAAAAAAAAAAGAATGTGCGGAGATGAATATGAAGGTATGAAGAGGCGCCCCAGGAAAAATTATCTCGATTATTTCCTTCCTATTAATTTTAACCAATCGCTATCAAGAATTGGTATATCAAATATAAATTTTAAGTGGAAAAATTACTTAACAACTGTCAACTTAGCTGTCAGCAGTTTTTCCGGAAAAAAAATTGGAAAAATTTCATGCAAGTTTGACAAGTTCCTTTGTAAAAACAAACTTGATGGTTTCTATGCTGTGTTGCTATGTACTGTTACCAACAACAAAGATCACAAACAACGCTTACGAATTCATTAATTTTTCAACTGAAACTCAAAATGAATCGGTTTGGATATGTTTCCGAAAGAAAAAATTAATGCGGCTGTTGAAAATAGTGTTCCACTAAATACTCAGAAAATTCACACATGAAATTTTCATTTAACTCAGGAAATAATGTTACCAAATATCCCTCGGGCATTTAATTTTTCCTGTGGAAAAATTAAATGCACTAGGGATATTACACCCGATTAGATCATCAAAAGGATGAGAAACAATGAAAAAACCAATCCTGAGAATTTCCGGTTAGATGAAGTCCAGTTGTTCAAACGCAACTATTGTTTTTACAACAAGAAAATAACGTTCTGAGAACAATCTGTACTTGCAATCTAACATGCCGATTCCGGTTGGACTTGAGTCCTATGAACAGAAAAAACGGTAAGTATAGCAGTAGGTATTTTAGAAGGAATATTTCCATGAATTTTACAGGAACATCTAGTAAAATATAATAATATTGTAAGTATAACCCAACAATATTTGTACGGCTTACAGTATGGACACATTAAATTCAACAGGAATGTTTGGTATTTCTAACAAAAATTCAGATAATTCTACCGAAATAAATCTTGTTTAGCTAACAGTATTTCCGTATTTTAATCCATGTTGTTCCATATGGTTGAAGTTGTTTGGAATAAAATATCGAATGAAAAGCGACAGAAAAGGTGTCAGCGTTCGTAGACAGTAATTCCGTAATTAAATTCGCCAAAATGTGTCCGGAATCAGGGAAAAAAAATTATTTATATTTATTATATTTCTAATTCGATAGAATGATGCTAAGATACTCTATAATAAATAAAATATAATATAAATTCTCCCCCGATTCTAGACACTTATTCGCGAAGTCACTCTTCAGACCCGGTTAGGCAAGATGTTGTGAATGCCTGAATCATTGGGAGTGTCCTGAAAATTGAGATGATGATTGAATATTGCAATTAATAAGGTCAAAATACTAAGATAAAAAAAATTCATTACAAAATAGCACTTGAATAGTAGACAGGACAGGAAGTATCATAAATTGAACAATTCTGTACGGTAGAACTAACCAGAAGCTTCGTAAGTAATTTTCTATTGATTTTAGTTCACTGAACTTCTTTCACACAAAGGAAATTATACGAATATGGTCCTGTAAAATACCATTCAATGATGAATTTCAAAAAGCCTAGAGATACTTGATCATAAACTGTAACATAAGATACTTATGAATGTCTTCGCAATCTCCGTATTTCTCAGAGGAATCCTTCTTCTGATAGCTCATCATATATACTAATTTAAAGTCTTTAGACATTCAAAAATATTTGTGTCTTAGTACCAGGATAGGCTCATGCTCTTTATAGTAGCCCTGTGTTGTTGTATTCATTTCAGCTACTTTACGATAAGAGTTCATTCGGTACCAAAGTATCCTAGTCTTTGAATTCTGAAGACTGTTCTGGAGTGCACAGTTGTCCCAAACTAGAACACCATTTTTGAAACTAGATTCTAACACAGCAAAGTACACAGACTGAATTGCGCCTAGTTCTTGAGCTTCGATAACCCCAAATATTGAATAAATCTCTTTATCTACTCCTATTGAATTATATATTCATGGTTCAACTACTTTTTAGCAATTCATAGTATCTGTAAACAAACACCGTGAGTTATAATAACTCACTACTATAACTCCCTGTTTCTGTGCTCATGAACAAGTCGATTGGCCGAAGGGGAACAGCCCATTATTGGTATTGAAGGGAGGTCACTTGAGTAATTTCGAGATTTTCTCAAATTAAGTTGATACCTAATTATTATTGTGAATGTTTTGCTAAAAATTCAGAATTCAGATAGTGAAGATGGATTATTATGTTCACCTTCAGAAATAAGACAATCAGCCAATGTTAACATACAGAATTTATTGCCCGAAAAATCCCAAAACAAATATAAAGATGATTTGCTCTTAATATAAAGTATCGCCTCTATAGACTTTCTACTCCATGGTAAGAAGCACAATCGACATAAATAATGCATTGTTATAGGTAACTATTAAGATTTGTAAATTAGGTTCTTTCTGTGTACTTGTATCTCAGTATTTATTGTTATAGACTTAGATGAGGTATAGTATTCAACTTGCGGTAATGGTCATAACTCACTACTTGAATTACTGCACTCGCCTTCGGCTAGTGCTCATCTGCGTGAGTTATGACCTACATTACCTCTCGATAAATAATATACCATTCTTTTAGATTTATTTATTAAATCCTGTTGTGTTTATTTTCATCGATCCAGCTCTAACTGTCTTTACATAAAAACCTTGGACCTAGACCTTTTATCAAACATATATGCTGTCATCTCCTTATAGGCTCATCTCCTCCCGATATTCTCATAATTGTTAACCACAGCACAAACATTTATCCCAACAGAATTTCGACCCCAAACGAACTTTGGATAGGGATTGGATCGTAATAAAAATACTATGTTACCGAGTTCAAGAAGGTACGCATATAAAGTAAAACAAACATCAGGATAATGAGCTGGTGGAAGCAACCTCTGACATATAATGGCTCTACAGAACGTACAAACTTGATATCAACGTAGTAAGTGAGTGAGGCACTAATTATTGAAGTCGTTGCACTTACATGGAGTAGTACATTGTTCCAAAGTTTACACAATGAATGGAAGAGTAATTAGAATACTGAATAGGTTCGCGCTAATTATCATCAGGTGAAAGAGATTATTCCGTGATTTGAAGGAGTGTTTGAGTAGGAATATTATTTCAGGCGCTTGCATAATTATATGAAAACGGATAACTCGACATTCTGATGTTTGCCATCACTGTCTATTATTATCTCTCGGTTCGGAACACCACGAGGATAAGCTGAAAAATATTCGCGTTCTTGAATTTGTTCATTTCAATTGAGATTTCTCGTGCTCCTTATTCCCTCAGAAGGTTATTTGGAAAAAATCAATGCATTTCATGTCTAGTTTTTTGATATCCCCTCGAAATAGGATAAATGTCATGACCAACAGAGTTCATTATTTATTGCTAGAGAAATACAATTTTTTGGGCAGGTATATAATACCTTATTGATCGAAATCCTTAACATGTTAAGATGTCTGAATTCCGGAAAATAATTTGAGTAATTTAAGTAACTGATTGAATGGAGTCCTTTTTACTCCTCTTTCGGTTTTCAAGTTACGACCTCCACTATGTATCACGACTCTCTGGCGCATCAATTAAAGTCTGAACTGATGGATTTTGTCAAGTTCATTAATTATACCTGCAGCACTGCACTTCTCTTATGCTCAATAATGCAAAAGTGTAGCAGTAGCAAATACTGATAGATTACTCTTATTTCTACCAAATAAATAATTTAATCCGAGAAGTTCTTGGACGGCTCTGCTCGTCAAGGCAGAATTCATCCCACAAGATAATGAAGTATTTCTGTTGCGTTGACTGTAGTGGAAAAATCAGAAATATTTTGATTTCCTGGAGAAATGAAAGTATCTTCGAAAAAGAAGCGGTTCTCTTGTCGAGAAACGAAGAAATGTGGAAAAAATATCTAGCTTTCTTCTTTGGCCATTAGGTCTTTTTCCATCGAAGTTCAAACTTCATAAATATTGAATTAAACCCTAAGTTTTCAATGGCATTCATACTTTCTAAAAGGAATACCAAATTTAAATTAGCTCACATTGTTCAAAATCATAATGAAAAAATTGAGAAAAGCACTGCCGTGAAGGCAGGAGCTTTTGAGCGCTCGAACATGCACCTTGTAGGTAGATTCACATTCTTCAGTTTTAGAAACCAATTGGAAAGATTTTGATAGCTGTCAAAAAAAAAATTCAAACCAAGGCGAAAATCCAGACTTCACGTCAGTGCTTTAGGTGACCAATTTTTTTTTCAATAATTCGCTAGAATTTTCTACAGTATCTATTGTCTTGGTAATGCGATCTGGACAAAATTTCCCACGTAGTTTGAATACATTATTCTTCATCTATGTGCGAAATTTCATTCCAATCCAATAAGTAGTTTCGAAATTATCAGGAAAAAAATAGTTTGAACGGCTATATTTACGGAACCCCTAGTCTGATTCAGCTCATTGATGAACGTGACCGCAACATTCGAGATCTACACCTATCCTGAAAATTTCAAGTCTCTAGGCCTCTCCGTTCGAAAGTAATAATTTTCTATAGTTTCTATAGTTCTGGTCATGCAAGCTGGACAAAATTTTGCATGTAGCTTGAACACGTTATTATTCATCTTAGTTCACAAATTCGAGTGGCCATATTTCCGTTCGAGAGTTGTCGTGAATACGGCCGGACGGACGGACAGACTCCAATTTTCCGACGGATTCGTTATCAGTTAGTCGAACATAGTCTTCTGAGATCGTTTTCGGCTCAAAGTTCGAAAAATACAGACATCGGGACGAAATGATATGGCCCTCGTCTAAGTAAGTAGTACGAGCGCTAAAAAACTGATAAGCACAGCCGTGAAGTCAGGAACTTTTGAGCGCCAGTTCATCCACCTTGTAGGCAGATTCGCATTTTCCAGTTTTGGAAACCAATTGAAGAAATGTTTGACAGCTGTCAAAAAAATGACAGCAGTTCTTTGTCAATTATGCCGAATCAGCTGTTACAGAAATATAAGGATTTTTTGTTCAATAATTCGTTGGAATTTTAAATGGTTCTGTGTATGCGATCTAAAAAATATGTAGCTTGAATATATCATTCTCCATTGAAATATAAAATTTCGTCACGATCGAAACCGTAGTTTTGGGATTATCAAGAAAACTAAATTTCAAACGACCATATTTACGGAACCCCTGGTCGAATTTTGCCCAATAACTATCTCAACCGCGGCATCCGAGGTTCGAACCTACCCTGAAAATTTCAAGTTTATAGGTCTTTCCGTTCGAGAGTTATCGTGTATACGGAGGGACGGCCGGACGGACAGACTTGAATTTTTGGACGGATTCGTCATCAGTCAGTCAAACCTTGTCGATTGAGACCATTTTCGGCTGAAAATTCGAAAAATACAGACATCGTGATGAAATAATAATAGCCCTCGTGTAGAACGAGCGCTCAAAAAATGACAAAATTTCATCTATACATTTTTTCTCGCCTCTTATTTTCCTTATCCTTGGCAAATTTTCAATTGCTGAACTTTTCGGTTGGTTATTATCGCACCCTGATTAGTTCTCATTCTTCAGATCGGTCGAAGTAGAACAGCCGCCACAAGAGCAATAATGGAATGAATGAAAATGGGTTTTCCACGTTCGCCCATCTTGAAAGTTGTTACGAGAATTTCTTCATCAGTTCTCTATCTTTCTTGATGCAATATCCTCCTCATAATTATTCCAGAAGCTCCTCTACTATAGAATTCTTTGCTCGTAAAGGAACTCACAATGTGTCTTAGCGATGTATAAGTTTAGAATTTTGCGGAAAGTATACCACATCCGGCGCTCTTATTGAATTAACATCGCTGTTTGAACTTTCCGAAGCAAAATGAGTTTAACGATGACTTTACGTGAGAGAGATAGATAATTTTTAATTTTTCTCATTATTAATTCAGGGTTTTATTTATATTTATCTTGCGCATAAAACTTCTGAATGAAAGAATAGGAAATCTTGATGGTGAGTCTTTCGCATGTTGATCGCGAATTTTTGGGTGACCCAATTTGAGGTTTCAATGTTGTCAATAAATTCCAGTAATCAAACATCAAATATTATTTTCACTAACTGAGATGACCATTCTTCATGGTTCATCTAATCGACCCACTGGGTTGAGATTAAATAGAAATGCAAGTAGAATTTCGATAGTGAACCCCTGCAAAATATATTGCTGCTTTAAGTCAAACTTCGGCTGAAAACTCGAAGATGGCAGGGATGGGCCTCTCATATAGCACCTCTCAGGTGCATTATTCATCTGGATTTGCACCTACGTCCAAACAAAATTCAATTGAAACGAAAACCGAAGCCCAGAAACAAATACAGCGTCGGGTCAGTTGGCGCTGATTTTTCGGAGAAAATTTTGTTCACTGATAAAGCACATTTCTATTACACTGTTGACATAAAAATGACCACATTTGAGTCGACGAAAATTCCCAAGTGATATTCGAGACGCTTTTATTTGCTTTGATGCACATTGTGGTCTTACTTTCTTGAAAGTATTGAAACAATCAAGAGTAAGTGGTATATGCACATGATAATCGGCAATATTTGACATGTTATCATCAATTTTTATTGATTAAGAAAACATATGATTTAACTAAGATGTCTACCACCTTCAAAGATGCTGAGACAATCGTTTTTTTTTAGGAATCTTTGGGCTCAACAGCCCTGGAGTTTTTTTCTCCCATTTCTCAAATGTTCACTTCCGTTTTTGTTATGGTTACTAGGCCAGAAGTCGCCATTGCCGTTGGCTCTCAGCTTTTTATTTTCCTGATGCTTACCCTAATACCCATGCCAGACTCACTGCTTTTAGGACTTGGGCGCAATAACCTTATAACTAACTGTAGAAAATGTAATCAATTGCCCTAAAGACGGTTGGTATCCCTGCATTCCCTACAATTGGATCTGCCCTAAGTTCTTGCCTCAGCTTCTGATAATTCCTATCATACGCCTTGCTTATGGATAGCAGCTCTTGCATAAATCTTTAGCAGATTTAGCTCTTATTTTCATGAAATGTACACCTAGAGGTGTTAGCCATGGCATAGTAGGGAAGTGATAAATTCCTCCATGGTTCTTTGGGGTGATGACGTCCTGAGAATTGGGCTAATATACGTTTAAACTAAGATGTTCAGGACGATTTTAAAATTTCGTCGGTGGTTCCGCAATATTCGCCTTCCATATTCTAGGGTGATATTACAAATTTGTCTTCCCCAAATTGTCCAATTAACACTCCAGAAACCGCTGGTGTTGCCATGACTACTTAATACCCAAGACTCGCTGAACATTGCAGTTCATAACCTATCGCTATCGAATTATGTCCCCGCTTTCCTGTAAACTCAATTCAGATGTTCGCCAATGACGAATCGCCATCTTTTACCCAGTCCTCATCCGAATTCGTCAATTTGACGTCCAATTTCCCACATAATTTCAGGGAACTTTCCGCGATTTTACCAGGATATCGAATTGAGGGAGGCGTTGCGTATTCATAGCTGGGGGCTGAGAGACGTTCCGCTATTGGCCTCCGTGATATCTGGTGTTTTTTTGCCATCTCATTTTGGCTGATGATTACTCCAGACAAACGGTAGGAAATAGACTGACGTCTGAGGAAACAGAACCGACAAAAATCAAATTTCATTCCAATTAAAATATTCTACAAAACTGAGGACTCACTTCGGACGACATCCAATTAGACCACTTGTCTTCTTTTGTACTTCAAGTACCTACACATATCCCCAATTCGAAGATATATTGAATAAGTTATAATTGCACAAAATGAATTTATTCTTACCCCTTATTTTTTCAATAGCCAATGAAGTACTTATCGAAGTAGTCATCTCACCTGAAAATAACACAAAGTTGATTAAATAACTCACAGAAAGAAAGTACTAATAATATCATTTAATACTAAGAACAGTGACATCGACTATTTGTTGACACTCTGTTTCAGGGCCGGTTGTCCTAACCTAACCTAACCTAACCTCGTACTTGAGACTAACCATGGTTCAACAACTATATTTCTATTGTTGATGGTGTATTCATGGAAAATTTGTGAGTCAATTGTTCAAGTTCCGCAAATAAATCAGTCAGCGTCAGGATCCTTGAAGGAACTTTCGGGCATAGTCAAGCCAGTCAGTCCGGAAAGCTACGAACTGACCGGTCAGTCGCATGTGTAGGTTGCTTAAGGCAGGCAACAACTCACAGATAACTGACGATGAAGACGATATATTCTAAAAAATTAAAAAGAAAATATAAATATTATCTTCGAATGAATTTGAATATATTCTATATTTTATCTGCATAATTTAGTAGAAATTATAAGATATTCTGTTCAACGATATAGTAATTGTGATTTTTATATTGTGCATCGTCTGTTATTCCTTTTCCACTATCACTGTCAATGAAAACGGGAGGCTATCAATAGCATGAGAGCATACAAAATTTTCAGTTATCTATTGCGTTTCCATGTGAAATGTTTCTGGAAAAAGTTTTCCTATCTACCCTTATTGTGCCGGTATATTTATAGTTTTCTTGCGGCTATGTATCATGGCCTACATTTGGTAGACTTCTCAGATCTGGCCACGTTCCATACTTTCCGTAATATTGCATCCAATATTTTATAGACTCCACGCCTACTATATGAAATTTTTAGCGGATTCATTCTCCTGGGTTTTGTGTTGATGTAACAACATCGAACTCCACGTACGATGAATTATCGAATGTTGTTCGTCCTGAAGGTTTCAATATCCTGAATAATGATCAAATCAATATCCTAATAATGAATAAATGACCTGATTATGAAAATATTCATCCAGTATGTAACTATGCGTCCGATATATTATTTCAACGAGTATCGATCGGTGTTCTTGAGTATGTGTAGCTTATTTCGTCTAGATAGATCTAGAGACAAGTATTGTATGTGAACGAATGCTGCAAATTTAGCCACAAGACATTTCGTGTTCCTAAACACTGATTTGAGATAAAAAAAAATTGAAATTAAAGACTCACAACTTAATTTGTTGGAAAGCATTGAAATCAATAAACAAAAAGGGTCACCTGATTTTCTTAACGACCAGGTAGAGTTGAATAATTCTCCTTTGGTTGAATTTGTTCAACCGTAACGACTTTTTGAAGAGAATGTAATGATACAGAGATCACGTATGTAGATAACAACCATCTATACCATTTATCGATTAGGAAGTAGGTATTCATTCCGAAGTGCAACAAATAGCTTAGTTTACCTCGTCACCTGATGAAGCCATGGTATGGCGAAACACGTGTTGTGGTTTGTTAAACTGTCAATTAGTGAAAACCGTAAACTAAGGTAATTAATGAATACTTAACTTTGCAAAATGTAACATTGTAGTTTTGTTCGAAAAAAAAGTCGTGAAAAAATTTTTTTTCAAATAACTTAAACTTCATTTCAATATGTCATAACATTTTCAGTCACCAGTGGATAGTGAATCATAAACTTTTATTTCCAAATATTTTAATATAAGAATGAATATCATGAATAATGTAATTCGAACATCACAAAGAATACCAAACATACTATACAGGGTATCCTTCACATACTTTAGGATACATACATAGATAAGAAGGTAATTATCTTGAATAAGTGATTACCAAAATAGTCTGCAGAGATCTAGAATAAATCTATTTTCTACATTTCTCAGTGAGTGTTTTCAGTCGAAAACACAACTGTCACGCTTCCCAAATAGGTAATTCATAAATTACATCCACTAATTATGTTATTATAATCAGAGAAACAATAAGGTCAACTATGGAATACACAAGCTTTACTTCAATTCAGATTGAAAACCACTCGGTAGAAAATCTATTGAAAAAATGGAAATTTATTATTGAAAGCAGTGAACGGAAAGCACTACATAAATAACAAAATTTTCTAATAAACTTGTTTGATTGATTCAAACCCTTTTTAACGCGAATTTCTGATGCGATTAACGATAAAAAAAAATAAAAAGCACTGCCGTGAATTCAGTAGCTTATGAGCGCTAGTTCATGCACCTTGAAGGTGAATTCGCATTTTCCAGTTTTAGAAACCAATTGAAGAAATTCCTGACAGCTGTCAAAAAAAAATTCAAACTAAGGCGGAACTCCAGATTCACGTCAGTGCTAAGTGACCAATTTTATTTTCGATAATTTGCTAGAATTTTCTATTGTATCTATGGTTTCGTGATGCGATCTGAACACAATTTCGAACGTAGTTTGAATATATTATTCTTCATCTATGTGCAGAATTTCATTCCAATCCAATCAATGGTTTTGAAATTATCAGGAAAATAAAATTTCGAATTTTGCCCAATAACAATAACTTAACTGCGGCATTTGAGATTCGAACCTACCCTGAAAATTTCAAGTTCCTAGGTTGTTCCGTTCGAGAATTATCGTTTTTATGGACGGAGGGACAGACCCAGATTTTTTGACGGATTCGTCATCAGTGAGTCGAACCTTGTCGATTGAGACCATTTTCGGCTCAAAATTCGAAAAATACAGACATCGTGACGAAATGATAAAGCCCTCGTGTAAGTAGACCGAGCGCTCAATCAATGTTGATTCTCAAACAACAATATTTTATTCTTAAGAATATTACTGAACACTTCGAAACAAGTCATATCTCATTCTTCACATATTCAGGAACTTCAACATGACCTCGCTTGACCCATTTAATTCCATCGGTACTCGGAGATTGCTTTTGAGAACGAAATTCCTCGTGATTGTGTAAAATTGAATTCTTGCAAAGATCCACAGGACGGAGTCGAATATCGAGTTAGCGGCACCAACGGCATTGTTCGGACCTGTCCGTGAAAACTGGAACCAGTAACCTATTTATTCCTCAATAACGTAGCTCACAACAGAATTTCCTCGGTTCCGAATATCCAAGTGATTGTTTCCCGCTTTTAATGAACGCTATAATTTCGTTATCTAGAAACAACGATTTCAGTTACGAGATTAGAACAAGGGGCCCCAGTTCCAACTAATCTGATTTATAAGAGTGGTGCGAGAGCGGGATGTATTTTTATTCTGATTTTCATATTTCACTACGAAAATGCATTCATTCGGAATCACTAGTAGAGCGCTCGATTTCTTACTAATACTAAAATTAAACACGACATGATGGCATCATTTACGTTGGGGATACTTTTCAGTCTGAACATGGTATCACTGATTAGAATCAGTCCTGATTATTAAGAGGCTAACCAAACGTTGTTGAGACCACTATTTTTCCTAGATGTAGATAGCGTAGTTCAGAAAGATTTCCATTCAGAATTTCAATGTCGATAACATTTGAAACTATTTACTGCTGATGAGCATCTCTATAAGGTATTTTTAGATCTCCCAAAAACAGAGAGCCTGTACGCGTGCTAGGAGATTTATGTAGGCCTGTTTGTTACTGTGCAACCTAGCAACCCAGATTGGACTTCCAAAGGTATTAACGATCTGAAACACTCTTGTGAAAAAGTGAATCAATATCGAGTAAGGAAAAACGTCTAAGTAACGTAATAAAATATTCAGAATCGGATAAGGTTTATATAATTTGTAAGCTTAACACTGAGTTTAGATGAAATTAAATCAGCAAAATTGAAGACTTTTATTCAACAAATTTTGAGCAATTAATGGTATCTGTAAACAAACACCATGAGTTATACTAACTCACTGCTATAACTCCCAGTCTCTGTGCTTCTGAACAAACCGATTAGCCGAAAGAGAACAGTCTATTGTTGGCATTGAGGGGAGGCCACTTAAATAATTCTGACGTTTTCTCAAATTAAGTAGATTCCTAATTATTATTGTGAATGTTTTGCTGAAAAAGATGAATTCAGATGGTGAAGATGAATTATTATATATACCATCAGAAATACGACAACCAGCCAATGTTACCATACAGAATTTATTGCCCGAAAAATCCCAAAACAAATATAAAGGTGTATACAACAATATTCAAGATTGGTGCAGCAGTAAGAATATTGAGTCATCGTTTACAGACAATTTTCTTTTGGCATATTTTAGTGAACTTAGCACTAAATATAAAACATCGACCCTATGGACTTTCTACTCCATGCAAAGAAGCACAATCAACATAAATAATGCATTGTTATAGGTAGCTATCAAGATTTTTAAATGAAGTTCTTTCTCTGTACTTGTATCTTAGGATTTATTATTATAGTCGTAGATATTAAAGTACCTATTCAACTTGCAGTAATGGTCATAACTCACGCAGATGAAGTTTGCAGCGCGAGCCGAAGGCGAGTGCTGTAATTCATCAAGTTAAATAATATACTATAATGGCATGATCGTGTGAAATCGTGTGGGACAAGGCGAATCCTGGAATTTTTCGCGGATTTCAGAAAATTTTTTGATACATTATATTGATTTGCGTGTTCATTCCTATGAACAAAAGTGTTATAATTTTTCTCAAATGTCTGATATTTCGAGCCGAAAATAAAGTCATTTTCATTATTTTTCTCAATAAATCGAAAAATACCGATTCGATCGAAGTGAAACTATGTAGTTAGTTTTGAAATAACGAAGGTTCATGTGAGATTTGGTGAGGATCATAACACTAGAAGAATTCAAGGAAACTTCTTTCTGAAAAACCTAGGTATCTGACAACCTACTCGTCATATCCTTCTAAAATTTTCTTTGTACATATGGGGCGTCGAAAAAATCGTAAAAATTAAGCTTGTGATAAAGCTGTGAAAAAAAAATTGAATTTTTCAGTTATCTGATTTCACATCAGTGCATTTATCGATTTTTTTTTCATTTTTATTTTTGTTGAAATAGGATATATTCCAAGTAAGGTTCGGAAACCCTCTTCATTGAGGGAATGAGGGGTGAGGTGTAATCCTAGGTAACTATATAATAAACTATATAATAGATTATACACAAAGTTCCTTCAGATTTGATTTTCAGAATAGGAAAACAAGCAGATATTTTGTTAAATATAATATGTTCTCTTGTTCTGTTATGAGTTAATTACGTATGTTACCCTCACTTATGTACATATATAGTTGCTATGCAGGTAGACTGGTAGTTGACATTTCAATGGAAGGATGGCAGCGACGTTTTCGAAAAGATAAAAGGAAAAAATGCCTGAGTGCAAATACGGATGATTAAAGTTACCTACATCAAAAATGAATTCTTGTTATACTCTGTTGAAATTGCCTGCATAGGTTTCCGGGATCCGGAGTTATTAGTGAAACGCCATAAAACATTGATCTTCGGATCACCGGCTACAGCAGCAATTAACTTCCAATAGCGATAGAAAAATGTCAAATATGATGCAAAAAAGAACTTAGTTCCACAGAACGCAAAAAACCGAAATGTGCCAAATTTCCGATCCCGGAGATAACCAACAATTGATTTGATAGAAGTATAGGTAACTCAAGATACCTGCTCAATAAATTATGAAAACATAATGGTGCTAATTGATAAAATAACAGCCTATAATAAGCAATTGTCATCACTTATTTTGTCGATGACTTAATTCATCCTAAATATCTACTCTCAAAGAAAAAATGTAAATCAACAAGATTACTTCACAACATGAGATCATTCGCACCTCTCTAATATCAGCTTCAAAATGAAATGAGCAACAAAATCATAACGTCTAAGTTTTCTTCTCTGTAGGTGAGCGGCTGGGCCCTATCATCTTGATGTTCGAAAAATGTGCCTCCTTCTTTTTCATCTTTCAATTTTTCTGCAACATGTGGGGTAATTTTCTTGAAGAATATTTCATATTGAACAAAACATCTCAGTGATTATAATTAATGAATCCAAAAAAATTGATATCCTTCCATAAACAGGGAGTAGAAATTTTCGCATTCCTATTCCTTTTCTTCCGTCAAAGCTAAGAAGTTGATGAGTAGCGAGAGCCACGTTGTTGAAAGGCATCCCTAGAATTCATCCTTTCATGCGAATTTGTTGGATTTTGAGTATCATTTCCAGAATTGAGAGAAGCCATTCATAACTTTATTTCTTATTAGCAAAGAAAATGATGGAAGGTATAACAGAAGAGATAGCTCAATTCCATGCTGGCATGAAAGAGCCACTCAGTGCCCCATCACGGCTTCAACATATTTCTAAAGGCTCCGTTGGTGCCTCATTGACAGACGCTTATAATTATTTGTCTGTACAAAACCTTCGCTTCCACAATGTATAAAACAGATTTATTAATAGGAACAGGCTGAAGCTTTTTGGAATCAATACGGCTGCCGGCTGAAGCTAATCTCATTTAAGTATTACTTGAATCAAGTTAGAGAATATAAATTATATATTCAAGGAGACCAGAACCTCGCTCTGCATCCTGCAAATTGGATTATAAATTACATCGAAAAAATTTCGCATGGATATTCTTCATTCCTGCGGATATATTTTCCGCAGCCAGGAATCGAATCGAAGTGGAATATCTGAAGGGCACGTTTGATTGGAACTTCTCAAGAGGATCGGATGGAGCCGGAAGATATTATATTTTCAGTTGAATGATGGCAATGGAATTTTCATAATTTTCATCTCCTCCACGTTGTTAAATATCTGAACATTCATTCAAATGGTTTATGCTTGTTTGGAAAAACTCATAAGATAATTTCATTCTTACTTCCGGCATTTCATCGTATGCCTATATGCGAAATTTAGTTAAATTTTATTCTTCGATACGATATAAAAGCATCTTGAAACCGTTTTCAACAGAAGAATGCAATAAAATTTGTATATTCGAAAATACGTTAAATTGAAAGGTTAGCGGATATCGCTAGAGTTTTATTACATATTTTGGCCTCCTGAACAAGAATAATCTACACTGAACTAGGCGGTAGTTATTTGTTAGAACCAAGAAGCCGCAAAAGTAGAAACATATTCCTTTTGGTACTTTGATATAAAGAAATGAATTTTGTATGAATCACTTTCAATCATGTTCGATTCGATTTCTCTAAAAAATATTCTATATTCTATGAGAAATATTCAGTTTATGGGATATTCTCGGAATTTTTGAGCGCTCGTACTACTTACACGAGGGTATATCATTTCGTCACGATGAAAAATTGGTCAGCTGAAGACATGAAGGGAGTTTCGCCTAAGTTTCAGAATTTTTTTGACAGCTGTCAAAAATTCATACAATTGATTTCTAAAACTGGAAAATGCGAATCTACCTACAAGGTGGATGTACGAGCGCTCAAAAGCTCCTGCCTTCACGGCAGTGCTTTTCGTAATTTTTTATTTTGAGATTTTTAGTGAGCAATATTAAGATGGGTGAAAATGGAATATTAATTCTTGGAAGATCTAATATAGGGACAAGAACATTCCAATTACAGAAGGGTCGAAACATAATCAATAAACTGAACAGCAGTAATTTTATGGTGGAAGGAGTTGCCTGATGTTTTCAACATCTGTGAGGCCATTACTTATAAAATTATTCCTTGGTTTGAGCAATAATCGATGTCCAAACCTGATGTGAACTCTTGAATTACAGTTTATTGTTTGATTTGGTCATTATTAAGTATATAAAAATTTTATATAATTTTATTCTTTGATATTTTTAGTTCAATGCAAAATGATTTCATGTTTTGAACTATTGAATTACTTGAATTACGTTTTGCACCTTGTTATGTGGCCCATAACGAATATTACATTCAATTTGATCCTATTTACTCCTATTTTATATTTGAATTTCTTTTGGATATTTCTTTAGTGTCATAATGAAATTAAAGAATTGAATCTGTATTCTTGTGTTCTTCGACATCATTTTCACTTGATATATTATGAAATTGAATCGCACATTAAAAACTGTGTCGATTCCAACATAAAATCATCAATCTACATGAATTATTTTATATTTATTATTTCTATATCAGGATAAACATGAGGAGTTCCAGCATTGAAATTGAATAAAATAATTTGTTTCCTGGTTTTTTGTTTATCATCCGTGAACGATGTCATATTTATACTATAAAATTGATTGATACTAAGAAGAGAAGGGTGTTTAATTGGTAAATGTACATATGTTAACCTGAGTCAAAAAACCTATATATGATAGGTCTAATCAACTTCATAGCTGAGATACAGGGTGATTCATGTAATATTTGAACTGATCAAAAAATCCAGGTCCGTATTAGAAAAATATGGGACTTCTCGCAAGCTGAGATTGAACACCTATTGGAATTTTAATATTAATTAGAATTTGATTAGTAATCATTAATTAATATTGCTCAGAATATTCGCAAAAACAGAAAATTTTCGATGGGGATCAATAGATTTCAGTGTCCCACACGACATTTTGTCAAAAGATTTAATTCGATAGTGAAATTCCACTTCTTTCAGAAAAATGTCGTACAATGAGATTGAATTTTAAAAATTGTCTGTTGGACTGATGAAAAATTTTTATTTTTTTCAAATTCTAATAAATAATTTTTCAGAAAAATAAGGATTTTGAATAATTTATTTAATTCAATGAAAAAATAAATGAAGTATACAAGACTGTATGTGGATTTCATTTGGCCCATCGATGCAATGTTCAAAAGTTATAAGCAATTGAAAATATTGGCGAATACATTATTCACCATGTATCTCGGCTACAAAGTTGATTAGACCTATCATAATATATAGGTTTTTTGGACTCGTCTAGGATAGCTCTACCTCACTCTCAGGTTAAGGTATGTGCATTGATGAAATATCCTGTTCAAGCATATGCTTAATATACTCTCTCAAATCAACCCCACAGAAAAATCCTAGGAGACTATCATAACCTGTTAAACACCAGCGTCGAATTTCTTGAAATAAACGAAATTAATGTTGAATAAGTCCACGAAATGTGATTGTTCCGTAGAGCAAATGATCCATGAAATCGATGAACAATAAATTAAGTTTAAAAAAAAAACAGAAATATTTTTCCAATTCAATTATTTCCCGAATCTGATATATTTTCTGAGTATTTGTGAAATTAAAATACGATACGTTATATTCCCCATCTCCTTGTCAGATCCGCATGAACGATAGGCTAAAAAAATACGTTTTCGATCGTCCCGTTGCGAGAAATTTCCAAAAAGTGAATTCCCTAAATGAGAGGGATTACTCCAATGCATCAACGTCAGGCGGAATGTCCCATACGGTCTATTTTCACGCATGTGAGGACGTTATATCAAGGGCAGATCCCCGCCACGTCACAGAATGACGAGTTTTATTAACATACATATTTCAACTCTAGGGGTAGATATATTCCGGAAACGCTTCAATCGAACGGTAGCCTGTTTACTCCACGAGTTCATTTTGATGCGTTCGGTTTTTATTACGGTTAACTTCATATTGGAAAACCTGACTCCGTAAGTTTTTTCAGTGAATTTATCTATTCAAATCGTGCGAAAACTTCAACGATCGTTCACATGGCGAATATTTCTCCCGTATACCGCACAAGAGATTCCATCGAATAATGCAGCGGCAATGTGTATCGCATCGAATTATCAAACGAAGCCTAAAGGAGGAAATCCCGTATCCGTCAAATATATTTCAACGCAGTCAACTTGTCACCAGGTTGAAATAAGATTGAGTGGCAAGAAGAAGCGAAATCCTGCATAATCCTGAATGAAAGTCGAGTACCTTTCCCAACTTATATAAAAAAAACAATTCTAGGGATTTTAATATTCCTTCCACCATCCGAAGAACAAACATTTCATGTGGTGGCTTATTTGAAGATGTTAGATTGGTCGAGCGGGAACGTAGACTTTTCAAGTTGCTACTTTGGTGAATCGGGAATTGGTATATTGGATTCAAGCACAAGCACAAATACCGATACTAGACAAGACAATATAATTTTCGAGTATAACGTGTGCCAGAATCACCCGGTATTGAATACATTTCTGTTTCCATATGAACAACAAGGATCACATCAGGATTATCGTATCTGCACTGGGGATGGGCCAATAAGCCCGAAACAATGGTCTGCAATTGCGGTATATGATTTTGATGTTCGTTGGGGTCACCTCGATTAACTAGCTTGCTGCAGAAATTATTATTGTATCCAAATGTGTACTTTTCCTTGTGTAAATGAACATTTAAGTATTCCATATGGACCTAACATCTATACAGGGTGTTTTTTAAGGTGAGGCTTTTTTTTTGACAGAACTCATCAAAAGAGATAATTTCGCCGGAAGTTGATCATATAAAATATTCAATTTGAGAAAAGTGCAAAAAATCTTGGGCATAAAGATCTCTCTTTCAGAGGATCCGCCGTGAATCACGGTGCCATATTTGCATTGAATAAAGTGATGGATTTTATCGCAAATTCGTATATTCTCTTTCAACTTTTATTGGGAGATTTTTCCTGAACGGTATAATTCTTAAAATTCAAACTAAGGGGAAGAAAAATGGAAAGAAAAAAATGGAAGAAAAGGTCCTAGAGAAAAATTAGGGTTAATTTTTACTTTAACGCCCACTCACCAATTTTGAAAATATTTTGCAAAGAGATTCGTTATGATGTTTTCATGCAACATATCGTCGCGTTCCGGAGAAAACTACGTATTTCCATATTGTTCAGGAAATGGTATTTTGGTGCAATCTGTTCGGCAACATGGTTAATATGTAATATGAGTTTTTTGAAAAAACCCTTTTTCTCTTCAGATAAATAAATGAAATTACATACTTATATTTCAATAAGTCAACACAAATAATGTTTAAAAATCTGACTTTGAAAGTGTTTTTTGTTTCTCCTATAAAATTTTGTCGCATGGAGCTACGCAATTTTCTCCTGAAGGCGACGATATCCAGTTAGAGCACTGGCAAATCAATATTTCCCGAGAAAATCGAAAACACTTTTCCTGAATACTTGTCTGATATTCAAGGAATAATAATTTTATAATACTACGTGTGGTTCCCACTGTAGGAGACGTACAATGTTGCCACGTAAAATTCGTAATTTTTAGACTTATTGGAAGTCGATATGGATATAATACAGTGGTTAATAACAATAACCTATATTAATTCTTGAAACTATCGGATACGGAGTCGATTCGTTCTACTAGTCATAATGGAAAAAATGGAAATCAGATCATATCTGGGGAGATGACTTATTCCAGATGATCAATATAGGTTAGCTTAAGTTAGGGTAGTGTTGAAACAATTCTTAATAGGAATCAATATTTTGGTTAGGTTAAGTTGGGACAGTGTTGGAACAATTCTTGAAATTAATCAATATATAGGTTGAGTTAGAACAGTGTTGGAACAATTCTTAAAATGAATCAATATTTAGGTAAGGTTAGGTAAGGTTAAGTTAGGACAGTGTTGGAACAATTCTTAAAATTAATCAATATATAGGTTGAGTTAGAACAGTGTTGGAACAATACTTAAAATGAATCAATATTTAGGTTCGGTTAGGTTAGGTTAGGACAGTGTCGAAACAATTCTTAATAGGAATCAATATTTTGGTTAGGTTAAGTTAGGACAGTGTTGGAATAATTCTTGAAATAAATCAATATTTAAATTAGGTTAGGACAATGTTGGAACAATTCTTAAAATGAATCAATATTTGGTTAAGGTAAGGTTAGGTTAAGTTGGGACAGTGTTGAAACAATTTTTGAAATGAATCAATATTTAGATCAGGTTAGGACACTGTTGGAACAATTCTTAAAATGAATCAATATTTAGGTAAGGTTAGGTTAGGTTAAGTTAGGACAGTGTTGAAACAATTCTCAAAATGAATTAATATTTCATGCTTTCAAAGGGCACTTAATATGCGACACGTGTTTTTAAGACATCTAGAGTTCCTTTCGATCAAACCTATCCGCGGAAGTTCAATAATAACGTCTGTCTTGGAATTGTTTGAAGAGAATTTTTTAATATCGGTTATAAACTTTCCATTTTTAATGAAGATCAACAACGTGGCAACGTTAAGCGGCGATACCCCAGATTCGAGACTAACATCTGGAAATCAAATCCGTCGTTGTTTATTGCTCAGTATAGAAAGATCCTCTAAGTTGTGTTATTACTGTTATTAGTGTGCAGTTTGATTTGAAGAAAGTGTTGTTAATTCGAATATAAGTAACTAACGCAACTAATCTATCATAATTTCAATTTTCAAATATTTTTCATTGAAATTCTGGAATGATTCTTGATGGTTTTCAATGATGGCAAACCAGTTTTACTGCAGATTTTTCAAACGGGATCGGGAGTGAACAGGGGTGCTGGGTGGGTTTGAATTCAAAAAAACGTTAGGAAAATAGTGATTTCAAAGCATGTGTTTGTTGATCATGATTACATCGATTACAATAGGAACATGTAACGACATAGCCAACTATGTACGTGTAAATTGAATTCAGTCCTGGCTTCAGGTTCGCCCATCTCAATCAACTGTGACCATTTTTTCGAATTTTTCTATTTTCCATTTCTGCTCTCTACTGAAACACAGGTGTGAAGATAGGTTAGGCTAGTTACAATTTGAAATTTTTTTAGTTTTTTTTTCAACTTGAAAGAAAAACAGTTTTGAATGATTCCCCACGGTTTTTGATGATGGCGAGTTATGTTTTATGCAGATTTCCACGTTTTTCCCCAAATTTTCCCAAAAATATTTTTTTCAATTGGGTTTGAGAATGACATAATCGATCTTTATATTTTCGACATTTCCAAGAGTAAACATGCTTTAAAATCACTATTTTCCTAACGTTTCTTCAGATTATTACCCACCTAGCACGCCTGTTCACTCCCGTTCCCGTTTGAAAAATCTGCAAATGAAAAATACGAAGTGGCGTTAATGTAAAAATTTACTTAGTTTGGAAGTAAAATTGATCCAAATTGTTTACAGAAATTGTTCTACATGTTTACCATTCAATTGATGTGCACAAAGTCTTGCCTGGCGTAATAACGCATTATTACATGCAGCAATTATCACATCATTTTGCTCACGAATAGTGTCACAAGTATTTTCAATGCGTTGTTTCAGTTCTTCCACACTATTCACCTCACCGTTACTGTACACCAATGTTTTCAAATGACCCCAAAAGATGATATCACATGGGTTGAGATCCAGGGAGCGTGCATTTTCACTAACTTTGCGAAATTCGGAAGTCACAAGAATCGTCTCTGTCATATAATTTCCCGTAAACTGAAAGCATTCAATAAACACGTGTAGATCATAATACGTACCTAAGTCAGCTCCGTGTTGAAATTTCAGATATCAAAACTAATATGTATCTCTTATCTATGGGTTCGCAGAAACAAGCGCGCAAAAATTTCACGTCAGAACTTTTAACTTTCTTTTTATTTGAAATTCCTAAAACAAATTTGCGTCCATCAGACAGGACATTCATCTTGCAACCGTCTGCAGTGCTTGGAGCGGGAAATAAGTAACAAAAATTGGAGAATAAAGGAGTGTTTCTTGGGGTTGAACGGAACATGTTCCAGAATTGGCGTTTCACTCGAGACCGTGTACCATTGATCGACGTCTATCCGGTTTTCCTACGGCCTATTTTTCCATATGCCCCTAAATTCGCTCCACCACGAAAATATTACAGCCGAGTCTTTTATAACTGTCTCCATCCCAAGTTTTCCGCCACCTATATCCACATTCTTATATTTATCGGTGTTTTATTTCTTCTCGCTTCACTAGTTATGTTGTTTCGTGTAAATTCTCCTCGGAAATCTCGCTACGCTCGAACGATCATTTCCAACTCAATAACCGCTTCTACTCGGGAAATTCTACACCGTCGATTCGAGCGAAACATTGTCACCGAAGATCGCGACGGGCCGAACATGATGGGATTTCGATATTTTCATAGTTCTCTTGCTTTACGTATGTGAGGTGGGATCCTATATATGAGTCCTCGACATATAAATAGGGCTTGAGACTTCATATGAAGACTACCTTGAAAGGATAAAATGGATGTTATAAAAGAACGCATAGGAAGTTGACTGAGATAAAAAACAAAAACGCCCGACGACTGAACCACTTATTCCGAATGATAGCTAAGAAGACTCTTTATCAAGTTACCTTTAAAAAAAAACACAAAAACTAAATAAAAATTGGTACATTTTTTAGGTAACTAAGATACTTCCGATAGATATTCAGATACACAAGTTATAATACCCTCTGTTCGCGTAGGGGGTATCCGAAATTATTAATTGAAACGTATTGAACAATTCAAACATAATTGAGATTGTATAATTGAGTCAGATTATTTTTTCTATCATGCACTCGACGTTTGCACGTTTATATTCGAAATATGAAAAGTACCTTCATACCTATTTTGACTTACCTATTACGCAGATCGTTAATTCGAATCGGAAGGCGATACATCCCAGAATTCCCAGACCTTGTGAATCGTCATTTCCTACTTATAGATCTTTTGTCTCTTTTGAATCTATCTTTTCGGTGGATCACTTCATTATATGGATCTACCTCCTATGTGGATCTACTCGATAACTACTTATAACATAAAACAATAAAACAAATATGTATGTATTAATGAAATATCTTATCCATAAGGATTTGTGAAATATTTCAATGAAGAGAATTTGATCTAATTTTTTTCATACATCAGATTTTTTTCACGAACCTTCGATAAAAATTCAACAATACGAGGTTAATTACAAATAGTAACGGCATTAAAGAAGAACGAAATTTCATTTACGTTCGATAATAATATATCTTGAGTTCGACTTGCGAATAAACATCGCGTTTAAAGTTCTATCGAACTTTCTGAAGAGTCTGTATTCCCTATTCATTTCCAGTCTCCTTTTGGAGAAGTAATGAATGAAATTAACGCTAATTGTAATAGTTTAGAACTAACTCCGACGAAACGTTATAACTTCGTACAAGTTTCGCGTCTGCAGAATATGGAATTTCGTTCTTTTTCCATTGAATGTATTTCATGAAGTGCAGAAAATTACAAATAGATAATGACTCCCAACGTCAGACAATATTCAAACTCGACAGACAAGTTACTGTTTGCAGCTCACCAAGCGGGTGGTACGGAACTAATCATAAATAGTCGGTAATGCAGTTTCTCGCTCTACCGACAAACTGCCTGCCTCGATTGGCGCGAAATTTGAATTC
The DNA here is from genome assembly GCA_963966015.1 of Aphidecta obliterata. Classification (NCBI taxonomy): domain Eukaryota; kingdom Metazoa; phylum Arthropoda; class Insecta; order Coleoptera; family Coccinellidae; genus Aphidecta; species Aphidecta obliterata. The sequence goes on along the minus strand of OZ014428.1, from coordinate 19,586,646 downwards.
TTCAGTACTGTTTTCTGAACTGCATAAGTATTTCCATTCTGGAAAATATCTAGATAATCCTATCAATGAGTATACTTTATAATTCAATGCCTAATATGCACCAAGTGAACGAATTTATATTACTTTGGGAGCAACAAGAACCAATTTAATATTGAAGCAGCGAGAACATGTTTCAAGCATTTTTCAGACAATGACTGACTTCAACAAAACTATTTATTGTCGTTATCTTCATAATAATATGTGATCATGTTGAAATGGTGGGTAATTCTGGAATTTAAAAAAGTCGAATTGAATCATAATCATTGCATTGATATACCTTACTGCTTCCCTATTTTGCTTGAAAGCTATGTAACCGAGGTTGAAGTTTCGAAAAAAACAGGATTATATTATTTTCTGTCTGAAAGAAGTGGACGAGGGCGAGTGCGAGTACAATTAAAATTAGTATTCAATCTCGTTGAGAGCGGCATAAAACACAGAGCGAACGAATAGAGATGTTTTTCAACTCGAAAATGGCGTGATTTTTATAATATGTTGGGCATTGCCTGAAAACTGACCACGTTCGTTGTAAGGTAATAAACTAATGGGTTTGATGTGAACGTTGTGAACGCTGGCACTCAAGTTGGGTTAGTGTTTAACGCTATGAAAAGCGGGGGTTGTTCTGAAGTTTCGTTAGGATCATGCAATGGTTCTCGTGTGAAGAACAATTCAGGATGAAGAATTTCGTTCGTTGTAGAATGAGGAATTAATTGAGTGGGTAGTTTAGAATTTTTTCCACTGGTCATCAAGATGCGAATTCAGAATATCACTATTAGGATTACCTAGTATTATCTGTATAGTGTCTAGCCATTTGATGTGACCAAAGTTGAACAATTTTTTTTCGATATAATACACTTCTGATTTCAATCATGGTTCAAACCACCTGAAAGAGATCAAACCATTGTTCAAGGGCGTACCCATTGTTGAAACGTAACAGAATAAGGAAGGGCGATAGCGAAAACTCAGTTGTTCACAGGTATTAAGTTTGATGAGCATCCATCGGAAATTCTGGAATGAAAATCAGGACTAAATTGAAACGGAAGTTTTCTTCAAACCCGAGAAAAATGATATTAGTATAAGATATGATAATCTTTTTTCCCAACAAACAATTTCAATATCTAATAGTATAAAGAGTGTTTCATGATATATGCGCAGGATTTCAGGATGTGATAGCATGTCCAAAAATATGAGAAAAAAGTTTGTATTATTTCACCCTCTAAAATGCACCTTTTTCGAGTTACAGGGTTTTGAAAGTGAAAAAAAAATTGATTTTTGCGAATATCTCCGGAACCTTCCATCGAACAGAAAACAGCTTTCGTGAGCTTTTTATAATCATAATTAGCTATGTTTTGTGCGGATTTTTTTTCTCTTGACTAGTAAAGGCTTTGAAGAGGTAGTGGGTGTTTTTCTCCCCAATATCTAAGCTAATGTGAAAAGTACCGTTTTTGGACGCCCATTTGAACTGCCAATGTTTTCTACAGAAGCCGACCGTTTTTAAGGAAAAACAACTTTTATGTTGAAAAACATGGTCAATTTTTTGAAATAAAATTTTTTTCTTACTACAAATTAAATGATTTGTAACTCGAAAATGGTGCATTTTAGGGGGTAAGTTAATGAAAACTTTTTTTCATATTTTTGGACGAGCTATCACATCCTGAAATCCTGCGCATATATTATGAAAAACACTGTATACAGGGTGTTTTTAAGGTGAGGTTTTTTTTTTGACAGGTGATAGAACGCATCAAAATTAGTCATCATACCAAAAATCGTTTATATTAAATTTTTACCAGGGCCGAGTATTTCGAAATAAAAGTTAACCGATAATCTGAAAAATTCTCAGTCCAAACCTGGTTAGCATTGATATCGAAATGCGTAGAAATTTCAGTTGTCCGACTTCAGTATACGGAAAATCACCTATGACGCATATGATTTTTGCTTCCGATCTCAACCCCTGTGATTTCTTCCTTTGGGGTCATTTGAGAACATTAGTGTTTAGGTAAGTAAGGTGTACCAATTTTTTTTTCGATAATTCGCTAGAATTTTCTACAATATCTATGGTCTTGGTGGTGCGATCTGGACAAAATTTGACACGTAGTTTGAATACATTATTCCTAAGCTAGGTGCAAAATTTCATCCCAATCCAATCAGTAGTTTCGTAATTATCAGGAAAAAAATATTTTGAACAGCCATATTTACGGAACCCCTAGTCTAATTTTGCTCATTGATGAACGTGACCGCGATATTCGCGATCCGAACCCACCCTGAGAATTTCAAGTTTCTAGGCCTTTCCGTTCAAAAGTTACAATTTTCTATGGTTTCTATGGTTCTGGTCATGCGATCTGGACAAAATATTGTTTCAATATATCATTCTCGATTAAAATACAAAATTTCATCTCGATCGAATCCGTAGTTTCGAAATTATCGAGAAACCAAAATTTTAAACGACCGTATTTACGGAACCCCTAGTATAACTCTGCTCATTGATAAACGTGAACTCGACATTTCAGATCCACACCTATCCTGAAAATTTCAAGTCCCTAGGCGTTTCCGTTCAAAAGTTACAGATTTCTATGGTTTCTATGGTTCTGGTCATGCGATCTGGACAAAATTTCACATGTAGCTTGAACACCTCATTCTCCATTTGAGTGCAAAATTTCATCTCAATCAAATTTGTAGTTTTCAAGTAATCAGGGGAACAAAACTTTGAACGGCCATATTTACGGAACCCCTGGTGGAATTTGGCCTATTAACGAACTCAACCGAGGCCGTCGGGAACTGAACCCACACTGAAAATTTCAAGCCTCTAGGTTGTTCTGTTCCAGAGTTATCGTGCTTACGGACGGACGGACGGCCGGACGGACAGACTCAAATTTTCCGCCGGATTCGTCATCAGTGAGTCGAACATAGTCGTTTGAGACCATTTTCGGCTCAAAATTTGAAAAATACAGACATCGTGACGAAATGATATAGCCCTCGTGTAAGTAGTACGAGCGCTCAAAAGGAAATTATAAAATAATCAATTTTCCAAATAATTTTTATATCACATAAAGAACCAAAAGATACAGAATGGTTAACTTCTCATTTTCTTGGCAGGAAAAAATACATTATCGGTTTTTGAACGAAATGGTGTGAACTCTTCATGATCATACTGAAAGTGCAATATTCTACCTGCGTATATAAATGCACATTACTCACTGAATGAATGAAATGCCGCAAATTTCATTGTCATTTGTAAAATCTATCATTGCACCTTTGTTGAATAATTTAACAGTTGAATTGACTCGGTCTGATCACATTACAAACCGGATATTTCGACATTAATTTCGTTCGAGTAGGGCACTTCAAAGAATTGTGGGAAACGAATCTATATTTATTGTCATGCCGACAATGTTTCCGTTCTGGTTTTAAGTGAAAAATGTTGGAGCTTTCGGTTGTTTTTGACTTTATGGTGGTCGGATATCATTTTCGCTGTGAGGCTAAACTATTGACGATGAACCGCGAAAATTTGGTGCAGAACATCAAAGTTGAACCTGAACGTAAAATGAATGTCAGCATCGAAATTCTCCATGGATTGCTTAACGTAAAGTATTATAATTTGTCCAGATCGCATGACCAGAACAATAGAAAACTTAAAAAAATATAACTTTGTAATGGAAAGGCCTAGGGACTTGAAATTTTCAGGATAGGTGTGGATCTCGAATGTCGCGGTCACGTTCATCGATGAGCAAAATTAGACTAGGGGTTCCGTGAATATGGCCGTTCAAATTTTTTTTTCTCGATAATTTCGAAACTGATGATTGTGTTGAAATTGAATTTTTCACATTGATGAAGAACAATGTATTCTGCCCATTTGGCCAACAGTTAGTATACACGATAACTCTCGAATGGAACGACCCAGAAACGTGAAATTTTGAGGGTAGGTTCGGATCTCGAATGCCGTGGGTAAGTAAGTTATTGCGCAAAATTCGACCAGGGGTTCCGTAAATAAATTTGAAATTTTGTTTTCCTGATAATTTCAAAATTACGGATTCGATCGTGACGAAATTTCGTTTTTTAATGGAGAATGATATATTCAAGCTGCATTTTTTTCTAGATCGCATAACCAGAACCATTTAAAATTCCATAGAATTATTGAATAAAAAATCCTCATATTTCTGATTCGGCATATTTTACAAAAAGCTACTGTCATTTTTTTTGACAGTTGTCAAAAATTTCTTCAATTGGTTGATAAAACTGGCAAATGTGAATATACTTACACGCTGGATGAAGGAACGCTCAAAAGCCCCCGACTTCACGGCAGTGCTTTTATTATTTTTTCTGAACAGTTTCAATCACAAACAAAATTTAATATAAAACGTCAATCAGTGGCGTTTTCATTCAAGAAAGTGGAAGTTTGATGAGAAATTGAATCAACCGCGAGTTCAGGGTTATTGCTTCAATAAAAGTTCATTTCAAATTCAGATATGCTGTCAGACTGAAAATCATCTACTATCGCAACTTTTTCAACTTGTTTTCCAGTTGAGTTCATCTAATTGAAGCCGAACAATAAAAATTGAAACACAGGAGATGCATCCGCAGCGGAGTGTCTGCGAAATTGGAAAGTAGGAGGAGGTCTGGAAAGTTGGAATTGTTTTAACTTCAACTCTGGAAGAATTAACAGGTCTCGATTCTGGTAGGCAGCAATGACTGAGTTAATGCATTTTCGACAAAAAAAAATGAAACAAAGGATATACTATGACAATGCTGCATAGAAATCATGGTGAAGCAACTCATAGCTGAAAAATTCGATAGTACAGTGGAACTAACAATATTGTGAAATAGGTTACGTATTTTCAGTAAGGAATATCAGAAGTTCTTCCGAATATTATACAAGGTGTTCCTGAATTGAAGGTACAAACGAAGAAGGGGGAGAACCCAAGGTAATTTTAAGAAAAAAAAGTACCGTAAACATGGGATCGCAAAAGTTTCGTATTCGAGAAACTGGGTGTTGAAGTTTGAATTTTTTTCAAGTTTTTTCTGAAATTATCTACACTTCACAAGATATTCAACTAGGGAAGTTTAATTCAATGTGTCAAAACAAAGAATGAATTAATTCACCACAGCTTACTAACTGAATTTGTATGACAATTTGGATTTTTATGAGAATTTCGAGAGAATCGTTCGAAACTTGTTTTTCGAAATCGGCGGATACGACAAAACTACAAGAAGCCATACAGTTTAGTATAACAAAAAAGTTGGTTTTTACATGTTTTCAAATGAACAGTGGCTCACCAAAAAAAAGTTCTGGAGGAAAACAGGGGACAGTGTTCCAGAAAAAAATATCACCCTGTAGATTTGATATCGAAATTGGAATGTCACATGGTGTAAACTCTCAATTGTAATATCTATGTCAAATTTCAGTTGAATATCTTGTTAAGTGATGATACTATGAGGAAAAAACTTGGAAAAGATTCAAACTGTATCTCGAAAACAAACCGTTTGTGATACTATGTTTATGGGACTTTTTTTTCTTAAAATTACTCTTGGAATCTCCCCTCTTCGTTTGTACCTCCAATTTAGGAACACCTGTATATTTTCGGAGGACCGCTCTGTTCACAGTTCCTCGATAAATTAAATAATTCTAATCAACGAATATTCCACAAAATTCTAATCAAGTATTTTCATACGTTATAAAAAATCGAGGTTTGTAAGAAATATGAAAAATGGAAGACGAAATCGATTTTCGGTCGACAGGAATAGAAATACAAATTATAGTATCATTTTCTACGTACCATTGGTTAGTGATTTGATGCGTAGTAGCAAAACGGTTTATCTTGATGCTCTGTGGTAAATTTCGGTGGAACAGTTGTTCTCATTTTCCTCCTGATCACACACGATACACATGTTTTATCGTCGCTTGAAGAGCAGTCTTAGAGAATGTGTCTTGATCATCTTTTATTATTTGAACTTAAATGACTCTCAAGTTCGTAATTTTCAGGTCCATTTGTTCTTTCTGATTTTGCGCCTTACTACCAGTATCGCCGATAATATCCCCTTTCATTATCCTAAAATTAAGTTGGCGTGTTTTCTTGGCATTATCTTAGATTTCACGGTTCGAAACTGGGTATTCAGTTTTCCTTCCTTAATTACCAAACTTATTAAGTGTTCCCAGAACACTGACGAACCACTCAAAATATTTATTAATGCAAAATCAAATTATCCGGGAGTGCTTAACCTTCACCGGAATATCCATGACAAGTCATCCGAAGCATTCGACGATGGAGATCATCTTTCCGTTTATACAGATCGATTCCGAAGCCTGGGTAGGTAAAATAATATTCCGAAGTGGGGAATTTGTCATCTAGAAAACATCCTCAGCTATTCGATATTCAATTAGCCGGAATCAATTTCACGCATAAATTGAAAAGTGGAGTTCTGTAGGGAAATTGGAAACCAATTCGGGAAGACTTTTTCGCTTGTAGTTTATTTAAAATGTCTTCAATCGACATGAATTTTCTGTTTTAGATTTCCCTGGAGGGACGTGGGGATCTATGTATGAACATTGCGAATTAACTTCGGAATTGGTTCGGACCATGAAACGTTAAGAAAGAATCAATGAAATCTGTTTTTCGTTCAGTTGGTAATACCGAATCTAGTATTCGTTTATTCACTGAAATAAACTCATATTATTATTTTTATATATTTTTTTTACTCCTCCATTCTCGATATGTTGATTTTTCTGTTCATTTCTGCTTTTAATATGCAAGAAATCAAGCCACATTATCATATTTCATCTTCCTCGATTCAGGGCTCTGTTCGATAATAACATCAAGGTCGAGACCCTTGAAAGAAAGCATATTCGCTACACCAACCTGTCTGAACTTAACAATAGACTCTTGTGCGATGCACCTGCTTTAGTTACATGGTAGCTGCTATGGTAATTATGGGTTTTTTACGGGGAACAGTAAGGGACTTATACCTGAAGCAGTGAACCCAAAATAAGTGGTATTCATTATCGAGCTCAACCGAACGGCATATTTGAAAAATTCCTGCATTGAAAAAGGAGTGAAGTGTTGGCTTGTTTGTGTATTATTTTTTTGAATTATTTTTTCATTATGAAGATTGCAATAGTTTCCAAAGAAATAACTAGGTATGTATTCTCGAGATTAAATGTTGAAATTCTTTATAATGATTTGAGAGGCGAATTAAACGAAAGGTAAAAACAGCTACTCAATTAATTCATCATTTTCAACTCAGAAAACATAAGAAGCTAGCACTGGAATGTTTCAACGTTCAGGAAATACCCTGACGCAATAAATTGATGCAAGTTAATGGGAAGTGGGGCTCTAAAAGCTATTATCCCGATCCGGACCTGCATTCGGCCCTCTCTGGAAATACGAACGTCCGGAACTGGTGTCTTTCAGCGAGCTGTACTTCCTGTAGGGGATGATACTGTCAGTGTATTCTTTCCTGTCTCGCTGACCTCACATTGTATGTCTGAAAGCAAGGGTTTTACTTTATAGACTTCTCTGCTTTGTTTTTAATATTTTTCGTCCTGTGCTTCAACTTTTTCCATTGTACGACGTGCCATTATTATTTCGATATGACGTTTTTTATTATTTTTATTTTGTTTTGCCTTCGAATTACTTTTGTTCAAAGGAAAAGCAAAATATGAAATGGACTGGCGCCTTTTCCTTCATAAAATTCGTCAATTCTTTAATCCGTTTTGTCGACAGTGATGAAAAAGGACTTGATCTCTAGTGAGATAGTTCAACCTTTCACGATCACAATTTATACAGGGTGTTTCATGATATATGCGCAGGATTTCAGGATGTTATAGCTCGTCCAAAAATAAGAAAAAAATTCTATTATCTTATCCTCTAAAATGCACCATTTTCGAAATACAGGAATTGAAAAAAAAATCGAATAAGGTGTTGTTTTCCATATAAAAGTTGATTTTTCTCGGAAACGGTCGACTTTAGAGCGTACGTCCAGTCCCTTTTTTGTGTATAAAACATTGGCGGTTAAAATGGGCGTCCCAAAAATCGTACTTTTTCCATTAGCGTAGAAGTTGGGGAGAAAAACACCCAACTGAGACTTGGAAAAAAAATTCCGCACAAAACATTGCTGTTATAATGATTAGAAAAAGCTCACGAAAGCTGTTTTCTGTACGATGGAAGGATCTGGAGATATTCGCAAAAAACGATTTTTTTTTTCAATTTCAACATCCTGTACAGATACAGGTTCAGTTCGTGATACTTCGACATGATAGTCCATCGGAGCAGTAAATTCGATTCACTATGGATGGCTTCCAAAAAGGGCACACTCTAAATCAGCATTTCTCAAAGTTCCTAAAAGTCGACAGAAGAACGCAGAAAATATATTGAAACCAAAATGACTAGATAGTGGTGAAAATAACGACTCATTTTTCATTAATAAATAAATGAATAAACAAATAATCATCTTCATTCCCTAACATCTTCACAAAACTAACTATGAAAATGAAAAGAATAGTGTCAAAAACAAAATTATTCGCCTAAAGATTAGGAAAATATTCTTCTGAAGAGTATGGCTCCAAGTCAAGGAAATATTTGAATAGTTTCTTTCAAAAACCAGTTATATTTGAAACTGATTTGATATTCTTTGGCATAGAGTTATACAATTTCAAACATCTATATTCTGTTTACTTCTGAGTTGTTGTAAGGTTGTGCTTGGGATAGATAAAATCATCGTTCCTTGTGTTGTATAAAAATCATCTGTTTTCATGCTGCTCGAATAAAGATTTGTTGTTCCTGATGAAAAGGACACATTCTTGTATATAGAGTGCATATATCGTCAATATTCCAGATTTCTTGAAAAAACCTCTGCAAGATTTCGTGTGTTTTAGAAATGTTCTTCTTCGATATTTGGGTCTATTATTTGAAATATTATGTAGCAAATTCTGCTCAATTATATCAATAATAATCCCCTCCAGATAGTTCGATCCCCAGGATTCTTAAGGTTTTCACATACACGGAGCTTTACGTCATTATTCCTGCACTATGCAGCTTGGTATTATTGAGGATAATATAAGGATGAAGGATAAAATAGTCGAAATAAAATTGGCTACATTCTACTGGAACATACCTGAATATAAGTTCAATTCGAGCACATTTTCAAATATACTCGTGACTCAAATGAATGTCATAAAAAAGTTCAACCTCTCCAAGTAGCTTTCCGCTCCTCCTGAGTAAGAGGAGGAATCTGAATTTGGCCGTTTCTGAGATGCTGATTGATGTTGGAGCATTACGGATAAGGTTTCCTCGTGAAAAATACTCTCCTATTAAGTGAGAAATATATCACGGCAATAACTCAGCTGCTAAAAGAGTGTAACGTTTCACAGTCATTAAATATGCATAGCGTATTATGAATTGCTTATTTTTCAGGTTTCCACTTTCTTTCCCCACCCCCAGCCCATTTAGATTAAATTGAATAAACAGAATTAATCGTAATCGGGGGTGATGTCCTTTACATCGATATTCGAACCCTCCAGAAGTCGAGAGGTAATTTCAATATATAATTTAATTTATTCCTTATACATTTAAATTCGAATTCCCTTCAAGTGGCACATCCAGTTACGTTTGAAGGGTTTCATTGATCACGAGAGTACCGACCCCTTAATCATTTACCGATTAGGTTGTGATGAAATTTATTTTCATAACTCGTTTCTTTCGTCCATTTTTATGTTCGGTACAAATTTCGTGATCGATTTTAACCTCAGAACTGGATGACAATCCAATAGTCGATTTAACCCCCATATCGTTCTAGTTTTCGAGAAATTCCACCCTAGTTTCAAATAGGAATGAATTTTGGATATAATACGATTTGAAAACGGACTTGAGATGAAAGAAATTAAATCTCCTAGGAACTTACAGATTCACAATGCCTTAATGATTGTCCTGAAGTTTTGTGATTGTTATATAAAAATACTCATCCTCATCCTATTCCTCAAAACTAGGGTGATAATAAATTTAGAAAAGCACTACATTCTCCAGTTTTAGGAACCAATTGGAAAGATTTTGAGAGCTGTCAAAGAAAATTTCAAACTAAGGTGAAAATCCAGACTTCAAGTCAGTGCTTCAGGTTGCTTTCGATAATTCGCTAGAATTTTCTACGGTATCTATGGTCTTGGTAATGCGATCTGGACAAAATTTACCACGTAGTTTGAATATATCATTCTTCATCTATGTGCGAAATTTCATTCCAGTCCAATAAGTAATAGTTATCAAGAAAAAAATAGTTTGAACAGCTATATTTACGGAACCCCTAGTCTAATTTTGCTCATTGAAGAACGTCACAGCGAAATTCGCGATCCGAACCTATCCTGAAAATTTCATGTCCCTAGGCCTTTCCGTTCGGAAGTTATGATTTTCTATGGTTCTGATCATGCGATCTGGAAAAAATTTAGCTCGAACATATCATTCTCAATTTAATTACAAAATTTCGTCACGATCAAATCCATAGTTTCGAAATGATCAAGAAACCGAGTTTCAAAAGGCCATATTAACGGAACCCCTAGTCTAATTCTGGTCATTGATGAACGTAACCCGAAATTCGCGATCCGAACCTATCCTGAAAATTTCAAGTTCCTAGGCCTTTCCGTTCGAAAGTTATGATTTTCTATGGTCCTGATCATGCGATCTGGAAAAAATGTATCTCGAATATTCCATTTTCAATTTAAATACAAAATTTCGTCACGATCAAATCCATAGTTTTGAAAGTCTAGTCTAATTTTGCTCATTGATGAACGAGACCGCGACATTCGAGATCCACACCTATCCTGAAAATTTCAAATCCCTAGGCCTTTCCATCACAAAGTTATAATTTTCTATGGTTTCTATGGTTCTGGTCATGCCAGCTGGACAAAATTTTGCATGTAGCTTGAACACGTAATTCTCTATCTGAGTGCAACATTTCATTTCGATCGAATCAATTTTTTCGAAGTAATCAGAAAAACAAAATTTCGAGCGGCCATATTTACGGAACCCCTGGGCAAATTTTGCCCAATAACGAACTCAACCGCGGCATTTGAGATTCGAACATACCCTGAAAATTTCAAGTTTTTAGGACATTTCTTTCGAGAGTTATCGTGTATACGGACGGACGGACGGACAGGGTCGAATTTTTTGACGGATTCGTCATCAGTGAGGCGAACTCTATCGTTCGAGACCATTTTCGGCTCAAAATTCGAAAAATACAGACATCGTGACGAAATGATATAGCCCTCTTGTAAGTATCACGAGAGCTCAAAAAGGAAGTTGGAATTGAGAATTTCACTACTGACAAAAAATTCGTCGAGGAAATAATAGAAAAACAAAAAAAAGTATGATGGAGAAGGGGTTTTATTTTTTCGTGAAGCTCAACACATTCTCTAAAATCGTGCATTTTCACATAGAAGTAGTGATTCATAATATGACGATCTATTAGGGAGGAATAGCTATGATTCGTCGAATAACAAATTTTGTGCAGCTCAATGTTTTTTTAGCGTCACTAAAAATAAAAATATCGAGTTCTCAACTATGAGTTCATCATCATGCTTATACATATGTAAGGCTAGAAAAATCGGAACGATCAGCTGCCTGCACGTAATCCATCTGTATATCTTATTCTCCAAGAGATCTACGGAGCTAACCTATTACGGTGATGGTACCACAGCAGATGTTATGTTACATTCCAAATTCCATCTGTTGCTGAAGCACCAGACGCTATACCTATTATACCTGTTGAATTTGAAGAGGAAGATAGTCCTTCATAAATACAAAGAAATCGACCAAGATTATCCTATTGAAAGGAATATAAATTTGATCAAACCTACCCTCAGGTTTCTGCTAGGAAAATTTCGTACTATTTATGTAATGTTCATGTCAGGTACTGTTATGATCCAATTATACAGCTCTTCCGAAATCAATAGTCATAAAACAAAAACAATTTCATCAAATTAATGCCTGATTTAAATGTGACCTATAACGGTAAAATTATTCCCTAGCCGTATTTGTGCTAAATTTCCTTTTTCTTTGATTCCATTTCATCACCAAAGGGTTTCAAAGTTTCAGTGAAACAGTAAAAAATTAGGAAACTTGTACAAGATGGATAACATTCAGAACATTTCCTTTAATAATAGCAATATAATTTCATAAATCGATTCAATAAATTCTCAGATACTTTTCGAAAATTTCCGAAACTCCGCCGGAATTTCGGCCTGATCGCACTCTCGAACCGAAAACTCCTGAAGCAATCTCCGGCGACATATTTTCTCTAACTTTCCAAGGAGCATCACCGCCTCCGCGCTGATTTCTACGATTGATTAAAATATGTAAAATATCCATCCAATCTTCGAATCTCCTTCCAGGAGATTACCAACCTCGAAAAATTACACGAATTCGATTTATCAGGACCATTTGAAACCAGGACAAAATCTGAAAAATTTGCATTTCCCTGAGACGGATCCATTTTGCGATTACGACTACGTCGAGGAGCGCTATTGCGACATTGGCGCTTTTGAAGCGCAATAAATAATTCATGGCACCGAGTAATATCTCACATTTTAATTTCATTCATTTAACAAAATTATAATCTTGAATGAAAAATTCATAAGCGAAGGGTTGGGTTGAAAATTCCATCAAAATAGTTTAATGAGTTAAACATCCGATGAATATAAAATCGATAATGGCGTTACTGGAACAACAAAATTCTAGAGAATTTTCATCAAAAATTATCGCATCAGAGAAATATCGAGCCTTCAAATAGAGACGAGGTCAAGCAGGCTGTGGTCTTTTAGAAGTATAACTGGGAATTAATCACATGAATAGGTATTTCATTTAATGTTTCTATCCAAAACATAAAAAAAAATAATATTGATGATATTATCCTCTAACAGAACTAATTTACGATATATTTGAATTTACTGATCAATTTAATTTAAAAGAGTGAGTTCCAATCGAAGTGATTTATGAAGTCCAAAAAATTAAATATACTTCTTGAATAACAACTGTTAACCAATAGCATTTGAGAGCATTTTTCCCTACATCAAAATGAATGTTTCTTTATATAAATGTATATAAATCTCCGAAAATTAAATTGAGGATTATCCATACTCCGAAACAACCATTAGTATGTTCACAAGTTTCATAAGTTGTGATATTTAATTGTTTTTATTGTTAAAATATAGTTTTGGTGTGAATATAACGAAACATTTTTTTTATCCTGACATTATCACTCGTCCACTAACTCTCGATCGGCTAATCTCAACAAATGGAGATTCATAATTAATTTTGACACAACACTGTTATTCTTGAAAAATAATAGCGATCTATCTTTGAAATCTATGAATTATAGTTAAAATTTCAGTGAAATAACGAAGACATCTCATTTTAATTTCCATAGTTCCAATAAACTAATTGAAATTTGAGTGTAATTCTTCTGTGAAAAGACATCACCTGGAATCCAGAATTTCACATTCTGACGGTAATAAATTGGAAAATTCTTTACAATGTAAAAATCGTAGTGTAGTGTAGTGTAGTGTAGTGATCGAATTAGTTTGTGTCTACCGACATACTCTTTACATTTTTGAGCGCTCGTTCTACTTACACGAGGGCTCTATATCATTATTTCGTCACAATATCTGTATTTTTCGAATTTTGATTCGATCGAGGTGAAATTTTGCACTCAGATGACGGGTTCAAGATTATGGGCAGTTTCATCGATTTCATTGATTTTTCTGTTGCAAATGCGGAATAGAATATTGTTTCTGAAATGTGACAAAAAAAATTAGATTTTGAAGTGGATTCATGCTCATTTTCTGAAACATAATTCCATCATTTCATCAATAATTATTGGCCAATTCATCCTCTTCCAGTTCATCCTTAGAATTTTCCTCAAAAAATTGTGCTGTCAGAATAATATCAAAGAAATTTTATCCAATATGTGTCCTAGAAAGGCAATTCAAATGCTCAACAATATATTGAAAGAGTTCAGGAACCATTAAAAGGAAATAAAGGTCAGGCCTCATCATTCACGGACATATTTTCTGAAAATTTTATGTTTTTGCTACAACAATAAATATTCGATAACTTATTGAACATTGGGAGCAATATTAAAATATTCGGCCAATTGAATGTCATACTCGTTTTCCTGAAAACCAACGATAAAAAATTACGAAAAGCACTGCCGTGAAGGCAGGAGCTTTTGAGCGCTCGTACATGCACCTTGTAGGTAGATTCGCATTTTCCAGTTTCAGAAATAAATTGAAGGAATTTTCGACAGCTGTCAAAAGAATTCTGAAACTTCCAGACTTCATGTCAGTGCTTCAGCTGATCAATTTTTTTTCGATAATTCGCTATAATTTTCTACGGTATCTATGGTCTTGGTGGTGCGATCTGGACAAAATCTTGCACGTAGTTTGAATACATTATTACTCAGCAAGGTGCATAATTTCATTCCAATCCGATCAGTCGTTTCGAAACTTTCAGGAAAATAATATTTTCAACGGCCATATTTACGGAGTCTAGTTAGTTAGTCTAATTTTGCTCATTGATGAACGTGACTACGATATTCACGATCCAAACCCATCCTGAAAATTTCAAGTTCCAGGCTTTTCCGTTCAAAAGTTACAATTTTCTATGGTTTCTATGGTTCTGGTCATGCGATCTTGACAAAATATTGTTTCAATATATCATTCTCGATTAAAATACAAAATTTCATTTCGATCGAATCCGTAGTCTCGAAATTATCGAGAAACCAAAATTTCAAACGACCGTATTTACGGAACCCCTAGTATAATTTTGCTCATAGATGAAAGTGATCACGACAATCGAGATCCACACCTATTCTGAAAATTTCAAGTCCCTAGACCTTTCCGTTCGAAAGTTATGATTTTCTATGGTTTCTATGGTTCTGGTCATGTGATCTGGAGAAATGTAGCTTGAATATATCATTCTCCATAAGTATACAAAATTTCGTCACGATCGAATCTGTAGTTTTGAAATGATCAAGAAAACTAAATTTCAAACTACCATATTTACGGAACCCCTTGTATAATTTTGCTCATAGATGGACGTGATCACGACATTCGAGATCCACAGCTATCCTGAAAATTTCAAGTCCCTAGGCCTTTCCGTTCAAAAGTTACAATTTTCTGTGGTTTCTATGGTTTTGGTCATGTGATCTGGACAAAATTTCACAAGTAGCTTGAACACCCCATTCTCCATTTGAGTGCCAAATTTCATCTTGGTCGAATCTGTAGTTTTCAAGTAATCAGGGGAACAAAACTTTGAACGGCCATATTTACGGAACCCCTGGTGGAATTTGGCCCATTAACGAACTTAACCGAGGCATTCGGGAACTGAACCCACACTGAAAATTTCAAGTCTCTAGGTTGATCCGTTCGAGAGTTATCGTGCTTACGGCCGGACGGACGGCCGGACGGACGGACGGCCGGACGGACGGACGGCCGGACGGACGGACAGACTCGAATTTTCCGACGGATTCGTCATCAGTGAGTCGAACATAGTCGATTGAGACCATTTTCGGCTCAAAATTCGAAAAATACAGACATCGTGACGAAATGATATAGCCCTCGTGTAAGTTGTACGAGCGCTCAAAAATTGTTCAATTTTTCATTTCTCATAAAATGTTCCAATAAAATGCGACATATTTCCATTTCATTTGTTTGTTTATTTGTTTATTTATATCCCGACTCTCCTAGTTCTCTGTGAGACCCCTCAGAAGCTCAGAGCTTCATAGGATCAGAGCTTGTGCGAGTTAGGAGACCCGGTTGTGTTCTGTGTAGGCTTTGTTACTGTGTCCTTACGCCACCTGAGGCACAGCACTGTTAATTGTTTACCCAACAGAGAATGGTGGAACCGTGCTCCATGTCAGAAAATTTCTTTCCCGACCGGAGGATTCGAACCCGGGACCGATCAAGGAGACCGGCACTCTCGAGTTTCGCCAACATAACATAATTCTCGGAATCGAAGAAAAATGAATTCATAAAAATGCAAAAGCTGCTCATCCGCCTCCCAAACTCCGTATATTCTCCACATTGTAGCACCTTGTAGAAAGAAAAATTCAGTTAATTTTAATGATGTCGTAAAAAATTTATAGTCCTCTCCTGCCATGTCCATGAAAATTTCCCATTTTTCCTTCTTTCAATCTAATTGAGGTTAGAACCATAATTTCACGTTTAGCCTGGAAATAAATTGCAATTTAGATGTAAAACCGAAGAGATGTGACTTCTACAATTGATGATCAACTCGGATTCACCGGAGCAGAAGTGGAGAAAAAGATGATGAAAATGTAGTTTTATTTCCCCAGAGCAATAAATTCTTTATTCCAGGAAGTAAGGAGAATCAGCTATTACACTTGAAGGCGGACTTGGACCGGAATATTATCGTTTTTATTCCTTTTACTCTACTGAAAAGACTCTTTACTGTGACCTTTGAGCGTCTAAAAGTTTTAAATATTTCAAAATCGAATGAGAAGATTGCAGGAAGTAATTTTGTAAGTGGTTCCATCAGGTGGCGTAAAAGAATAGATCTATTTCATTCGAGCATTATTACCTAAGTTTAATTTCCGAAATAAAATCCCTCCTTCCTCTCTGAAGTCTCTGATATCGGCTTTCAAAAGAAATGGGCTTCAAGTCCCTTGAAAAAAAACGTAAATCTCACTCATCAAGTACACAGTTACATTTCAAATCGACAACTAGTTTTTTTATGAGTTCATATATCTTTTTATAAGTCTATATATCCTTCTACTTTAGTGTGATTTATTCTTGTTTATATCCTTATTTACAGTCCAGTGAATTAAGATCAGCTTATTTCCCGCGGAAATCTACAACTAACTCAGGGAATTTCAGATTTCGAGACATCAGGCATTAGAAAAAGTAATAGTAATCGAGTGAAGTACTCTTGAAGAACGAAGTTGAATTTTTTGGAAATCAATCGAGATAGGCAATCGAAATGAAGAACATAAATATTCAGCACTCGAAACCATCAGATCGAGAGTAGAAATACTAACGATGAGAACACATCAAGGGTATCAACCAACATCTTGACTGAAGTCAATAGGTGCCAGGATGGTGAAGAATACCTAGGGTGTTTCGACTGAAATTCTAGTTGGTCAAATCTTCAATTTTCCTTATTTATATTTCTGCATATTAAAATCATCAATTATAATTCCAACTTCCTTGACATCTTCATCGTCAGTGAGAAGAAAAAAAGCTGTATCCCTAACGGGTCTACCCTTTATTGAACTCGAACCATTAACTCGTGCAGCAACTACACTTCAAATCTCCACCCATCGACTCTAATTTAAACTCGGGATGCAGTCTAACCCCCTATTCTACTTATATGCAGATGCGGGGTATTCCAAATAATACCATTTGTTATTTCGAGTGAATCCTGAAGAGTTCATTAAAGGTTGGGGTTGTAATTCTCTACAGATGGAATCTGAAAGGAAATCTGTAATTTGGAGAGATATAAAATGAAAATAATGAGAACTTTATTATTTGTCGGATGGCTAGGGCAGCATCAACAACGGAAAAACTACTTCTGAACAGACAGCCTGTCATTAACGATATTTTTCGTTAATGATAATTATTTCGTTATGCAGTTTGTTTCGGGATGCGGAGAAATATAACAAGGATCATTATTCTGTTTCGTTCAGATGAAAAATACCGACAGAGGAGAAGAGGTTCGAGATGTTACTCTGAAGCGTCATTACGAAACTAGTGAAATTAGGGCTTGATGGGTTCGCACCTTTGATGTCACCGTTTTCGAATGGAAGTTGGAATATTTAGCAAATTATTTTTCCCGCTATTCCTAGCGTATCTCGCAACCGTCCAAGTGATGTCTTTGAAGTTCTTTACCAAGTTCTCTACTAGTGTGTGCCACAATTAATGTAAGTTCATCGTACGCACTGAGGGTGTGCTGAAAAGAAATATGTGGAAGGGACGTAAATTATGAGTATTTCGTTTATGAAGTTGGGATTCAGTAACACGTTGGCCTGACCTTTACACGGTCTTCAGTGTTAAAATGTGATAAGACAGTTTATATTCTTATCAAAATTAGGAATTGAAATGATTCTTTCCTTGTAAATTCATTAATTCTATAAGAGAAAGACCAAATCAAATCATAACGAGAATAATAAAACTAATAACAGTAAAAATTTTGAATGAAATAACGTCACATTCCAAACTACAATTCCCATACTCGGACAAGACCTCTTCTAATGTGGTTTCAAAGAAATCTCCCAATTTATTTGGCTCCAGTCCCATTATGAGTGATTTTTCTCTTGTTGTGAGAGTTGTCAAACTATAAGCTTTAAATATGCACGATTTTTTTGCTTCAAAGTCAGTCTATATACAGGGTGTTTTCAAAGGTGAGGCTTTTTTGACAGGTGCTAGAACTCATCAAAATAAGCCCAAATCTGATTCAAATTTTTAACTTTTCTTTCAACTTTTAATTTTATTTTCTTTCACCACATACATAGGAAAGGAAAAAACTATCATA
Source organism: Aphidecta obliterata (assembly GCA_963966015.1). Taxonomy (NCBI): domain Eukaryota; kingdom Metazoa; phylum Arthropoda; class Insecta; order Coleoptera; family Coccinellidae; genus Aphidecta; species Aphidecta obliterata. The sequence goes on along the minus strand of OZ014428.1, from coordinate 19,568,086 downwards.
CATGTGTAAAAGAAAAACCTCACCATCAAAAAATAAAATGGTTTTTCTAAATATATGAATAAGTACATTTAAAGTTGTATATTATACATAATAAGATAAATATAACATACATTACATACAATTTTCATAAAATTTGCGAGTATCATCCGAAAACAATTTACATCAGGTATTTACTTGCTGGAAAGCATATGGCCATGATGCCATGAATCACGGTCATGGCAAATTTTCTAACAGGGTCGTTTGTCGTTAAATGACACACTGTATATAGTTCCAATTATGTAAGGCTCGTAATTTTCTTTCTTTTATTGTTAAAAATTATTTGAAATTTTGTATTTCTCTAGTATATGATACCATGATATAGTATCATATACTATATGAGCTCAAACTTAACATAACAAAGTACCTTATTTATTCGAAGTTCTTGTTGCAAAATCAGTTTGATTTTTTATTTGACTGAAATATTATGCAGATAACCTAAATTTTTCATCATTTCATTCTCTGCTATGGCTAGTTGGTTATTTACACCTGTTGAAACTGAATATATATGTAGGTGTGACCTAGTGCTTGAGCGTTCTATTCCTCGTGAAATATACACAAATATTTTATTAGGAAATAGATCCGAATATATTTTCGAAAATAAGTTGGGATAGATATGAATACTTAGGTGGTTTTAATACTCAACATATTTTGAGCTAATACAGCTCATCCTCAGGAGAAAAAACGAGAAAACCACGGAGAAAACATAAATATACTGAACGACGAAAGACAAAGCATAACATCAAGCGAAATAATGTAAACTTACATAACAAAATAATAAAAACAAAGTGAAAGATTAGATCAGAGGAGTAAAAATGTTCGAAGAATAGTACAGAAAATTCGGTTGAACAAAAGATATTAATATAAAAAAGTAGAGAAAACTGAAATTGTCAAAAATGAATCCGTTAAAAGGTCATCAGGATAAACAGTTGAAATAATCAAAAAATTCAGAAGGTAAAAGCAAAGTGAAAAAATTCATAGAAAATAAAAAATAAATAATAAATAAACAATTGAAAATGTAGAATGTCATGAAAAAACTCACAATAAAATAATTCAAGAATAATTCACGGAGAATTGCACGAAGTCATGCAAATGATACAAAAATCTGAAACTGGGATTTATATACCTTTATATGGAAAAATTTCGTGTCATGTATTTTGTCCGGGATAACCTCCTGAAATACTGAACCGATTTCAATCAAATGTTGCACACTGTGTGCAGTTTGATTCAATTTAAGAGAAAGGATAGTTCATATCTCAATTTACATTTGCATTATTTTTTTGTTCATTATAAATAACGAATAGTGGTAATTATCTACGCGGCAACGTATGTCTCAAATCGATGGCAGGTCATCCACTACACCCGATCACTCGACAAGAGCGATAACGTGTGAGGGGTGATGCCAAAACTGAAGAAATTTGGAACTGTTTGAGAACTGGGTCGAAACTTTAAAAATCAAGGAAACGGTTAGGGATTGGTTAGGGTATGGTTAGGTTAGGTAAGGGTTTGGTTAGGTTAGGTTAGGGTTAATGATAATATAATATTTCCACTAGTTTGAATACTTTACTTGAATATAATTAGACGTATACCTCAGCCAAAGCAACGTGTGGCCGAGTGTGCTAGTATGTAGTATGTGGTATGTGAAAATTTTGGAAAATTTGCAAGCAAAGGAGTTCGACACGATTGGAAGTATTTTATATGAAAATTAGTTATTTTTTAAGTGTATAATTTATACTAGAATTCTCTGAATTGGATTGAAAAGATTGAAATCGAAGTACCATCAGTTTTTATTCTTCATAATTCAAAATATAAAACCCTCTTTATATTTTCAAATTATGAACAATAGAAAACTGCTTGAGATTTTTCACGTAATGTGAATGAAGATCAAACCATCTCTCTCCTTCGGAGGAATCGAATATGTCGATCTTTTCTGCACCAAGAAACATACTTCGTTCATATATTTGTATCCGTTGCAATTAATTCGAATCCGTAACAGATAGGATGTCGCCGAAATGGACCAAAATCCAATAATGGAAAAAAACAGTTCAATGTTTACGTGTTTTCGGTACTTCGAACTAGATTACGCCTGTGTTGTGTTGGTGAATCGAAATTTCCATCTAGTGATCATTATCTGCATATTATGAACGGATCGGCAGAATACATTTTTCGAAACATTCTGATGCTCGAACAATACAGAGCCGATACGGTAGGTATATACTATCATTACTGGAAGCCTTTGAGCTCAACTGGGGTGCGAAAATTTAAAATTCGCCCACAGCGAGTGGTATATTTCAATCGATTCCACAGACTGACGGATGAAAAAAATTGTTATTCATCTCATAATTTTTCTACTGTAAGTTTATATCGTGTTTGAAATTGATGATTTTCAGCAAACAAAAATGTCTTTTTTAATTCCCTAATGAAGTTCTGGAATCGAAGTTAGGAGACAATTCGACGGAAATAATCGAAGCAAACAGTTTCACTCGAAGATTTTTTTATTTCCACATCACCTCGTTTCTTCTATATATATTTTACGAAATATCTGAACTCATTCGATAACCTACGGGAACGTGCTACACTCACAATATTTCCTTATTAGATATTTCAGAGCGTTACCCAACAACCAACAAGACTACAAGAGGTGATAGAATATGGACCATTTGTTTATTGTCAATTCTGAACTGAAGCGGTCACCCATCCAGCTACTGAAACCGCACAAGACTACTTGGCTTCAATTCTTAACGAAATCATTTCGATAAATAATGCCATCTTAGAAAATTATTTGGGCAAAATGATAACGCTCTTGTTCATAGAAATAAGCGCACAAAAAGTGACATTATGTCCCATTCTAAACAGCACATCTACAAAAAACCAATCAGATGGAAAGAAACAATGCCAGAACTACACCTCATAATTCAAGAAGTTCTCACGCAAACATAAAAGCTCCATTCCGGGGGCTTCCAATCGTAACCGATCGGATCGGTCAAAACAGAGCACGTTCGGCCATGGAAAGATTCTCTTCGGTTTCACGGTTGGCAAAACAAATCGGTTTTAATAGCCAGTTAATGGTAATTGATTGCCCAAATCGTCACTGAAGTAATTGAATCATTACCCTGATGATTTGGTATCAAATCTGCTCATCTATCGGATGGAAGATTTTTGATTGGGAATCAGAAATGTCATTTCATGAATGAATGTCCCAGGGATTATTGTCGGGTTAGGTCTGCACATTTGTTTAGCTCTAAGGGAAATCGGGGAGATAAGGAGGTACATTCTGATGAGAAAGCTCTGCAAATTTCACCCGAAGGTTTATTGTTGCGACGTCACTTCGTTTCCTTCATGCCATACATATATTACAAAATATCACTTATTTTCTAGATTATCGTGCGTAGAAAAAAACGAGGTAGAGAGCCCTTGGTGGTAGATTAACACTCGGATTCGAAACAGTGGGTTTAACATTTCATATTATACGCCCGACTAAAATTACAGCATCATTGTCATGAAAATGAATTGATGAATTGATGGAATAATTGGGGAATCACTAGACCAGCGCATTCGCCAATTTGTTTTAGAACCTGTGTACTTTCCCCAATTCTTGGGAAATAAAATATTTCTCCACAATTACAATAATTACTCCTTAGTTTCCAGTGCTTCAACTTTCACTGAACGTAAAATTGCGTTGATCTTGTGTTCCGTTTGGATGTGAAATAAATACAAACAATCACAGTTTGGGATTTACAACAAAATAGATTAGAATACTAACGCAACCTGAGGCAAAGCACTGTCCACTGTCCAGCAATTATTTATATACTGATCGTTATAGCACTGAATTTTTTTTATAAGAATGCGAAACAGTTAAACGGAACGCTTCCATTGTAAGCCCTTTTCTTATCAACCAGGCTTACGGCATTATCTGTATCTGTTACTTTCGCTGATATATTTTTCAACAGTGAAAGACCAAACACCAACAATTAGCGAACGAAGTAGTCAAAAATGTACCTTATTGATAAAAAAAAGTTCAAATTCATCCAGTGAAATGTAGGTACACTAAAAACTGAATACGAACTGTTTCGTGAAGATTTTGAAACACGACGCGAAAAAAAAACCTAAGGAATAAGAACTAACTAACTAACTGTTTGTTATAGTTCTTCGAACACGCTCATCTAATTTCAATTAAAAAATGTATGCATAGTAGATTTCCATCGAATTCGAAGAAAATCTATGCTACTTTTTTCAATTGAAATTAGATTATCGAGTTCTAGATTCTATAATTCACAACATTACTTGTTTAACCGACATAATAATACTTCAAGGAGAGTAATGTATTGCTAATGGCCAACAATTGAAAGAAAGTTTTATGGGGTTTGATGAAATATTTGCTCCATTGTTGAAGTCACTGGGATATTTATGTCACTTCCTAATTCGCTCTTCGGGAGGAGCATTCATACTTATTTTATGTTTTCGATCAATTATTATTGAAAAATTAATTGCTCTCTATTAAATGATGGACAATTGATCATTTAATTCGGGGTGCAAAATTTGCTAGATCTAGATCTGGTATGGGCAACCTACGACCCGCGAATAGAATTCTCTTGGCCCGCTAATGGTTTTTTTTCACACATGACGCACCCCCAAATTTGCTCTATAAAGATACCCCCACAAATAATATTCGTGTAGCAACACCATCAGTCCCACCTAATATTGATGCTCTTGTGAAAGAAACAAAACCCTAGGAGTCTCATTAGTTAAAAACTAATGATTTTTGTTGAATTATCTATATCGGTTTGAGTTTTTTCATCATTTCTCCTCTTTTAAGGAACGTTAGGTATATGGTTATTCAATTTTTGTTGAATAAATTTTATTACTGCTAGACATTTTTTTTCGTCCTGTTGTCTACAAAAAATTTTTCTTTGTGGCCCTCAGCAAAAAAAGGTTTCCATGCCTGATCTAGATTATAAATTCATTGATAAAAATTATAAGAAGCACTGCCGTGAAGTGCCGTGAAATTTTTGACAGCTGTCAAAAAAATGACAGCGGATCTTTGTCAATTATGCCGAATCAGCTGTTACAGAAATATAAGGATTTTTCATTCAATAATTCATTGGAATTCAAATGGTTCGGATTATGCGATCTGAAAAAAATGTAGCTTGAATATATTATACTCCATTAAAATAAAAAATTTCACGATCGAATCCGTAGTTTTGAAATTACCAAGAAAACAAAAGTTTGAACGACCATATTCACGAAACCCCGGGTCGAATTTTGCCCAATATCGAAATTAGCCCATTCAAGGTTCGAACCTACCCTGAAAATTTCAAGTCCCTAGGCCTTTCCGTACGAAAGTTATAATTTTCTATGGTTTCTCTGGTTCTGGTCGAGCTATCTGAAAAAAATTTCGCATGTAGCTTGAACACATTAGTTCAAAATTTCTTCTCGATCGAATCAGTAGTTTTTACGGAATCCCTGGTCGAATTCTGCCCAATAACGAACTCAACTGCGGCATTTGAGATTTGAACCTACCATGAAGATTTCAAGTTTATACATTGTTCTCTTCGAGAGTTATCGTGTATACGGTCGGACGAATGGACAGACTTGAATTTTCCGACGGATTCGTCATCAGTGAGTCGAACATAGTCGTTTGAGACCATTTTCGGCTCAAAATTCGAAAAATACAGACATCGTGACGAAATGATATAGCCCTCGTGTAAGTAGAACTAGCCCTCAAAAATGATGATCGAATGAGAATACGCATATTTTGTCACTTGATTATCAATTAATTTCATAATCGTAATATCGAACGAGAAAAAGTGCGGAATCTATTCAATCGAATGAAATTTGGAATGTCCATTTATATATATAAGTTTCATTTGATCTCACATTAATGATGCAAAAGATTGAACTTGAAGCGAACCACCAAAGTTCGATGGAATCCGTAATTTGAAACTGCCTGGATATAAAATTGATTGAAAATTCTAATGATGGTCGATATTTCATAAACGGAAATCGTTCTCATTTTTCTAGGAATTAAATAATGAGAGGACAATAAAATATCGTAATTGATTTTGAAATATTTTCAAATAGTTCAAAATATCTCATTTATAATTTATACTACTCAATTGTAAGGTAGTCACTATTTTTATTCGCCAAACATATTTTTTGCAATGTTTGGATTCTCAGAGTTTTTCGAATACTCCGAAGGTTGAATTTTTTAATGAAGTAGAAATATTATACTTTTCAGAATATTTGAATAACTTGCATTTCGTCTACTTCGAACTTTTCTGATTATAAATTTACTCTTCCTGAGTTTCCAAATTCTTTCATTTCCATCACTTCCTTGCCGAACAAACCTGGATTCAGTTCAGGAGTAATAAAAATATCTTCGTATACTTTATTTGTCATATGTTCAAATTACCGCCAAATAAAACTTCAATTATATGGTTTGTTCTTGAAGGCTATTGACTCATGAAAATGTTTGCAGGAATTCCTAAGTCGACTTTCCATCTATTGGTACCACAATTTTCCAAATCGTGTTTATTCAAATTCAATGGAATATTGATAACACAATTGCCTTGAGAACTTTTTGTTGATTTGAGTCCGTCTCAGAAATTGTCTAGTTGTTACACCCTCTAAGGTTTGTTTTACATCAATTGCTGGTTTCTCAGTTGTTCTTCAACCATTCAGTTCAGTTTATGAAAGATGTGAGTGACAGGGTAAAAAAACATGTCTTACATTTAGCAAAATGAGGGTACCTATACTAATAAACCTTAACCTCTACTTCAAAATACTGATAAGAGATGAAAAATGAAACCTATATATCGATCAGATATAATGTAGAAACTTAGAGCTAAAATAGAGTGAAAACTCACCTGTATATCTGACGATGAATGCAGAAAGAAGAAAAGCAGAAGAAAGGAGGTGTTGCAGAATTTTCCTCTCCATCTTGAATAGAAACAGTTCATAAAACAACTTTTCCACTTTATCCACTTTTTACTATCCAAAAAATCCCTTCACATCCAAAAGCGCTGCAGTTAAGTTCAGACCGTTTTTCACATTGTTATTTTGCGTTCAGGCCACATCTAAGGGGATGGCAATCCAAGTTTCCTTCATTCAAACCCAAAGATCTTGTAAGTTAGGCTTAATTGGCCAAGTTTCCAAACGGCTAAGCGCTTGATGAAATCGTAAAAACAAGAAGATTCGGCCACAGCCTGTGGATCTATTTCCGAACTGTTCTTATTTATAATTTCGTTAATTTTAGAATCAGAGTTGATTTCACGATCGTGTTCCGACTATTCTATAATCCTTGGTGATCTAAAATCTGGAAAATTTGGTTGTTAGAAGCGAAGATTGATTTTGAATAGCGGAAGTTGTGTGGGTTAGTGTTGGCCAAACAAAACTCGAAACTCAACAGACTGAACTCATATCCACTGAGAATAGAGTTATCATATAAACAGAATCATCACTAAGCACTTCGAAATTCCAGGAGTGTTTCTGCGGAACTGGTGGAATTAATGTGTTACTTTTCGGTAATTCAAGGTGTGCAATTATTTAAATCTATTCACAATGCTTCTATGAGACTGGGTTTTATGAAGGAAATTCATTTTGGAGAATTCTTTGAATTGTTCATTAATGTTGTAGCTAAACCTGCAGGAATTTGTGAACAATTGTGTAAGTAGGTAACTAAGCCATTGCAGAAAAGCTATGAAAATATTTTTTAGCCATCAAATGCCCGCGAATTTACGCAAGTAGGTACAGTTGAAATCCTATTAAATTTTCTGTGACAGTGCAACATGAAAATATTTTTTTTTGCAGCTAAATTATTTCAAAATCAACTTAAATTTTTTTGCAATCGAGAATAATTTCAAAATATTTTTCAATCGAACCAATCAATTTTCCGATGTTTGGAGCAAATGGAAAAAAAATTGCTTTCATGGTTATTTCATTTTAAGTAAGTACTTCTCAAGTAAATTTTCTCAAATCTGAAATCATATTCTGATCTCAACATTCATTTCAAGTTTGTTTTTCCAATACTGAATGTTCTTCAACTGCCGATCGGAATATTATTACACAATTAATTCTCAAACTCAGTATTCATTCAGCTATTGAATCTGTGATAATTTTCCCTTTTATTTCACTCATTTGAATTAATTCGAGAGGGCTCTAGTGAATCTTAAAGTTTTCCACGTCAATTAATAAACAGCCAAACTTAACCCGAAGTCGAGGAAATTCCAAAGAAAATTTTCTTAAAGAAGAAGTGAAATTCTTTTGGTACCTGAAATTTACGATGTTAGATGAAATAACTACTCTTCGGAAATTGATGGTTTTGAATTCGACAACCTTCTAAATCTTCGTTCAACATGATTGGAACATAAAAAGAAAATTCCGCTGATTTAATCACCAGAACGAATAACGCAGAATTCCCCCACTCAAACAGTTGTCACAATCAACCAAATAAATCCTCTCGCACATTCATCCACAATAAAACAATAAAATCAACAACATTATTGGAATGATCAAAAACGCATGCGAAAAAATCGCAATGCTCAAAAACTAACAGAACTGAATGGAGACATGCTAATTTTCTTCTGTCGAAAAGCGCGTCGTTTTTCGTTGAATCCTCACGTGAGGAAAGTCGTCAACGTCGGGACGCTCAGGACCCCGAACTTATAAGATCGGCGTAACACTGCGCGTTTGCGTTCCGTCGCGCTAGCACTGTCCGTCCATCTCTTCCATTTTCCATTTACTCCACTAACCTGCTCAACTTTTACTCATGCGCCAACCTTTTTAGCAGGTGCTCTAATCGCGAAGGAGCCTTCCGGTTGGATCTTCGACAATTTATTTATGGCTATTCTTGTCGGGTGGTACCTGACTTACCACCTGCATTGGCACATAAGGTCTGGAGATTACTCCATCACCCATAATTAATGAGCCGATAAACACCAGAACAGAAAGGGATATTGTTATTTTGTTACAATTTTAACATTTCTATGAATGGGTGAGTCTTTAGAAGAATATCTAATGAAATTTGAAACGTTAATAATTTACTTCTAAGTATTCTAAACTCGTGTTTCCGGTATAAAATGCTGTTTTCAATTATCTCGTGAACTCTGGATACAGTAAGAAATCACTTATTTTTCATCTGAAATCATCCAACTAATTTCATCAGAAACTCATCAAGGCCGTTTTCTACTGCTTCAAATCGAACTGAGAAAAGGAAGTCTATCAATCTCTGGTATATTATTAATATTATTATCATTATCAATATCCATTTTTGAGCGCTCGTACTACTTACACGGCTATACATCAATTCGTCACGATGTCTGTATTTTTCGAATTTTGAGCCGAAAATTAACTCAATCGACTATATGTTCGACTCACTGAAGACGAATCCGTCGGAAAATTCAAGTCTGTCCGTCCGGCCGTAAGCACGATAACTCTCGAACGGAACAACCTAGAGACTTGAAATTTTCAGTGTGGGTTCAGTTGCCAAATGCCGCCGTTATGTTCGTTAATGGGCAGAATTCCACCAAGAATTCCGTAATTATGGTCGTTCGAAATTTTGTTCTTTTGATTTCTACGAAACTACAGATTCGATGGAGAATGACGTGTTCAAGCTACATGCGGAATTTTGTTCACGTCGCATGACCGGTACCATAGAAAATCATAACTTACGAACGGAAAATCCTAGGTACTTGAAATTTTCAGGATAGGTGAGGATCTCGAATATCGCGATCACTTTCATCAATGAGCAAAATTAGACTAGGGGTTCCGTAAATATGGTCGTTTGAAATTTAGTTTCATTGATAATTTCAAAACTACGGATTCAACCGTGACGAAATTTTGTATTTTAATTGAGAATGATATGTTCGACCTACATTTTTTCCAGATTGCATGACCAGAACCATAAAAACCATAGAAAATAATAACTTACGAACGGAAAGCCCTGGGGACTCGAAATTCTCAGGATAGGTGTGGATCTCGAATGTCGCAGGCTCGTTTATCAATGAGCATAATTGGACTAGGGGTTCCGTAAATATGGTCCTTTGAAATTTAGTTTCAATTGAGAATGACATATTCAAGCTACATTTTTTCAGATCGCATGACCAGAACCATAGAAAACATAGAAAATCATAACTTTCGAACGGAAAGGCCTAGGAACTTGAAATTTTCAGGATAGGTGTGAATCTCGTCACTTTCATCAATGAGCAAAATTAGACTAGGGGTTCCGTAAATATGGTCGTTCAAAATATTTTTTCCTGATACTGATTGGATTGAAATTAAATTTTGCACATAGATGAAGAATAATTTACTCAAACTACGTGCGAAATTTTGTCCGGATCGCATAACCAAAACCATAGACACCGTAGAAAATTCTAGCGAATAATCGAAATGAAAATTGGTCACCTGAAGCACTGACGTGAAGTCTGGAGTTTCGCCTCAGTTTGAAATTTTTTTTGACAACTGTCAAAAATGTTTTCAATCGGTTTCTGAAACTTGAAAATGCCAATCTACCTAAAAGGTGGATGAACGAACGCTCAAAAGCTTCTGACTTCATGGCAGTGCTTTTCAAATTTTTTTTTTCGTTAATTCGCTAGAATTTTCTACGGTATCTATAGTCTTGGTTATATGCGAACTGGAAAAAATTTCGCATTCAGTTTGAATACATTATTCTTCATCCATGTGCAAAATTTCATTTCTATCCAATCAGCGGTTTCGAAAATGTCAGGAAAAAAATAATTTGAACGGCCATATATATTCACGGAACCCCTAGTCGAATTTTGCTCATTGATGAACGTGACCGCAACATTCGAAATCCACAACTGTCCTGAAAATTTCAAGTTCCTAGGCCTTTCCGTCCATGGTTCTGGTCATGCGATCTCGATCTCGACAATTTATGTAGCTTGACAACGTTATTTTTCATCTGAGTGCAAAATTTCATCTCGATCAAATCAGTAGTTTCGAAGTAATCAGGAGAACAAAATTCCGAACGGCCATATTTACGGAACCCCTAGCCAAATTTTGCCAAATAACGAACCCAACCGCGGCATTCGAGATTCGAACCTACCCTGAAAATTATCGTGTATACGGCCGGCCGGATGGACGGACAGACTCGAATTTTTCGACAGATTCGCCATCAGTGATTCGAACTTTGTCGATTAAGAACATTTTCGGCTCAAAATTCTAAAAATACTGACATCGTGACGAAATGATATAGCCCTCGTGTGAGTAGAACGAGCGCTCAAAAAAGCTAAAGAATCTTTTCAGGGAACTTCATCAATTCCGGAAAGAATTAAATATACAAAGAAAAATTATTTCAACTCAAATAAATTTTTTTTTTACTTTTAATTCAGCAAAATTCTTCATCATTACTTTCAAATTTAACTCACTTGCAATCTCATGCTCTATAGACATGCTACGCTTTTGCGTAGTATTGGCGCGTAAAAATGTTTTCAATCAATTTCAAATTAGGGAAACTCCTTTCGCCACTCGCGACACTTATGGTATATTGTAAATTGTAAGATATATTCTTGAAGCAATAGTTAAATTTACAAAATTTAACGTTGCTGTTAACTTCAATATGTGGGCGGCGCTTTCTTTTTTTTTTTCTTTAAGATGATTGAGAAAAACAATCGGATAGTGCGGATGAACCATTATTTTCAATCCGAATGCGACTGCGCATAACACTATATATAGCAACAAACGAATAGATTCTTGATGCAAATTTAAGATTTAGTGAATCTGATATAGAAATCATTTGTGAAATTCGTTGAGAACAAAAAAAATATTAAATACATTCTTCAAGTAGAAAATGCCGCCCTTCTATAGCGGGCCTTGCGTTTTCAGGTCCTGCTAAGTTTCGACTTTATAAAACGCTCGAATATTTTGTGCATATTTTTGCATTCACATTTCTATAGAGAAATTGTACCAATTTCTGCACCGTGTCATATGAGCTTGATCTTCAGCTTATATCATGAGAAAACGTTTCAGATAAAGAGACATAAATTGTACACATGTTTACAGGTGTCCGGAAAATGTGGGAAATCTCTCGGATTCAGATATAACTTAAAAAAATAAGGTGACAAGTTCCCATAATTTTTTTTCCTAGCGGCCCTTCCTACGGAGATACGGCCTGTCGGCCTCCCAAATGACGCCACTGGAAATTCATTTTGCTGGAATAAATTTAAAACTACCTGATATAATTTAATGAAAATTTGATATGATAAACAATAGTAGGGACCTCTTAAAATACAGCCCTTGAATTTAAATTAGCTCGTCTAGTTCACCAGAGGCGGACTAGGTTGTACGTTTTAATGCTTACATTTTTAACACCCTGTATGATAAGGAGTTAAAAAACAAATTCGGATACCTTGAACATTAAGCTAAAGAGAAGGTACTCTTGTTCATTGTCGTTTTCGAAGAACAAATTAATAGAAGTAATTTTTTTATTTCTATTTAAAAGAACCATGAATTCTAATTTTTTTTCGTCTGCAACAAAGTGTGATACGAAAGTTATTCAAGGAACAAAAAAGTTTTAGTTTACGTTATCGAGTCCGACAAAATTACAAAGATTCTTAACAATGCAGTTTTGGCCCAAAAAAAGGCCTCAGCAAAAATAATTTTTCAGAAATGTACTCTCACTAAAGCTTGCAACGATTGAATCTAAATACGCTAATTAGATGTACACAATTAAAAACTTCATAAGTGGATTCAAAAAATTTGGTCGGATTCAATAACATAAACTAAAACTTTTTGTTCCTTGAATAACTTTCGTTGAGACAAAAAAAATTAAAATTCATGTTTCTTTTTGAGAAATAAAAAAGTTACTTCTTTTATATTTTTGTTATTCGAAAACGGTTCATTTTATCGACAATGAATAAGAGTCACTTTTCTTTAGCCTAATGTTCAAGATATTCAAATTTGTTTTTTTTAACTCCTTATCATACAGGGTGTTGAAAATGTAAGCATTAAAATGAACAACCTAGTCCGCCCCTGGTAAACTAAACGTGCTAATTTAAATTTAAGGGCAGTATTCTAAGAGGTCTCTACCACTGTTTATCATATCAAATTTTCATTGAATTATATTAAGTAGTTTAAAATTTATTCCAGTAAAATGAATTTCCAGTGACGTCATTTAGGAGGCCGTATCTCCGTAGAGGGCCGCTAGGAAAAAAAAATTATGGAAACTTGTCATCTTATTTTTTTATGTTTTATCTGAATCCGAGAGATTTCCCACATTTTCCCGGACACCCTGTATAATGTACAAACCAAGACCTACTTTGTTCAGTCCAGTTTAGTTTAACACTCGAACTTCGATCCTACATCCGCGGTACATTAATCTTACCTATGACTACTAAGCTATTTGGAAATAATTCTGGTAAGTAATTACTTTCGCGAAGTTTTCCTCATTTGTTGTCTCTATACTTTCATTTCTATATTTCCAAAGAATTATTCTCGGAATTTTGTGTTGTCATAATTTCAAGGTGGATATTCATAGGAAATGATCAATTTAAAAATAAAAATTCATTCATTTATTTATATAAATTATAACATACATAAATTTGCAGAATTTAATATAATAAAACATTTTCAGATTACATCAAGTTCAAATTTATTTATCCTAGTAAATACAGTTCAAGTACATAATAAATTTGAAGCTTACACAATTCTGTAAAATACAACGGAGAATAAAATATACTTTGAATTCAATTAATTCCACCTATACAAGAAAATTAAAATGAATGGAAAAGAAGATTTATGCCAGAGTATACTTATAACATATCTTATTATTTTTACACAAAATTGTTATTTTTTTATTACATTGCTAACTCAGGAGGCTCCTTATTTCCTTGTGCATATGACATAAGAAATCAACATAGCTGGGAGATCCATCTAAACTTTTATCTTCTACCAAGAAGTGCTTGAAAACATGTTCTAGCTTCTCTCTTTGTCTCACTAACGTTAGCTGGAAAAACACAAAATATCAGATTAAAAAATTGCAAAAAAAATGAGTAATATAGTAATGAACATTTCCAGTGTATTTTGAATTTCGAAATATTAGAATAGAGAAGCTATCTAGAAATATAAACCGATCTCGTGGTTAGAATATGTCCAACTCAATTCGAACATCACACTTGATTTGAATTATTTACTCAATTCGAAATTGGTTCAACTTCGAGTTGATGACCATAAGAACTACTATGGTTGGAACATATGCAGATATGTAGATCTAATATTTGAAATAATAAACCATAAAGCAGATTCGAATACTTACTCTCATATGTCGATGTCTTTGTATCCTAATTTCTTCAATTATATTTCTAACAGCTACAGATACTGGATTATCTAATTCTGGGAGTTGGAATTGTTCGATGTTAACCTGTACAGCTGATGGTACCCCAAACAATTTTTGTATGAAATCTGGATTAGCTCCCAAACCAATCCACATGAACATATGGATACCATTTTCTGCAAATAAATAATTATTAAATTTGAAAAACATTATTAGTTTTGAAAAAGTTCTATACAATTACCAAACAAATCCTATATAAAAACAGTAGGATATATAAAGCTTTGATGTTTTTATGTTCACAGTGTTCAGAACCGGTTTGGAACTGGACTGACTCAGCGCAGATTGATTTAAGGGCATCTGAAATTTTCAGTATAGTTCCAACTCGGTTTTGAACAAATATTATATCCTCACAAAATAACCCTAATGTTGTGTTCATATCTGAGATTGATTGTATGATAATTATGTCGGACACTGATTTATGTAGAAGAAATTAATCAATATCTTGATGCATTCCAATTTCAGTTCCTAATTTCTCCTTTTCAAGTGTAAACAAAACTTTTTTCTAACTCTTTGAGGTTTTCAAATTTCAATTTTTCCTCAAAATCTTCTCTCTCTTTATACATCATGCAAGAAATCTCAGATGTGAAGGCACTATGAGCATTGCTTTCAAAAGAGAGATGATGGATGAAATATCAAGAATATTGAAATATTTAGGAAATGTCTTGTCTGACCAGAGGATTGGAACCTGAGACCTCTCAGATATGGGTAATACGCGCTACCACTTAACGACCAATCTGTATTCAGAAACATGCCCAAAATATGAATGGTATAGGAAACGTATGCAGAAAAATATTTACTCTAAATAGAAGAAGAATATTACAGAACACATCGCTTTCCTTTAGGTTTTCAGTTAAATTTGATGTTACAATAAAAATTGTTTGTTCAACTTACCTAAAACATAGACGCCTTGCTCAGACATCTTCTCAATAGAACATCTTATGGGATGTGGAATATCATGGCTATTGGCATCCATGTCATGGATTGGAATCAGCCTCGGATAGAAGAAATATACTGAGGTTGGCACGTCCATGGTCATGCAAGCTTGCATCACAAAAGACCTTTCATCGACAGTCATATCGGAACCTCCTGAGAGGGCATCGCTCTTCAAAAGGCAATTCACGTATAGCGGTAGAAGTTTCATACATTCCGGTAAGATCAGTTGACCAGCACTGCTTGGACTAGCACAATTTTTCCTATAAAATTCTTAAGTCAATCCTGCGTTTTCAACTTGGCAATATCATTTGAAAAAATACGAAACGCCATAAAAAACAACCACCCAATAATATTCCTAACATAGAAAATATCATCCTATTTATATCGACTGTTCAATAAATATCAAGGTCAAGTAGCGTAGGCTTTTGGAAGATCATATAGATATTACCAGTGGCGGCTCGTCAGAGGAGGCTAAGCCTCCCTCAAATTCTTTTGACTGTAGTTCTCCAATCGAAATACATGAAAATAAAATTCAAATTTGCATGCACTTGCTATGCACTATAATATCAGAGCTGATAGGAGACAACGCGCCTGTCGGTTCTTCAATATGTTTTCATATTCATCGAGTATTTATCTACGCCCTACGCTACGGCTTTCGTCTACCATCATCGGAGAGATAGATGCGATAAGTTCCTCAAACCGCGCTAAACATAATATACCGAACAGAGAAGCACGCGGAAAGAGAGAAGAATTTCGATTGAATCAACCATACCGAGGAACGAGGATTCCCTTGTTCATGCTGCGAGGATTTCATAAATTCAGATTTGCCGATGTTTTCGGCTAAATTTGTGTATATTTCAGTAAGAATCCGATGAACCATTCGGGACATGCGTTGATTTCGATTTAACGACTCAACGGCTTTTCAGTTTTTTTATGAGTTCGGCGGTGCTTTGATTTTGTTGATCGTGGTAAATACGAAAATGGATGAGTTAGAGGAAATTCAAAGATGAGATGATATCATTGAATGGGTTTTGAACAATAATTCCAGTAATTTGAATATCGAGGCTAAGTTGTACGTGGTAAAAACTTTATCGAGACCTCGGCCAAATTTGATTTATTTGAAGTCAACCGAAAATCGTCAAAATAGAGGTTTCAATTTTTAATGTTGACCCCTCAGCTTCTGAGGGGTCTCACAGAAACCTAGGAGAGTCGGGATATAAAAAAAATAAAATAACAAATCTGAATGGTTACGTGGATCGATCAAACAGGAGAAATTATTTTGTTGGCCCTGTTCGTTGTTTTCGCATTAGACAGAGTATACAACCTGGTCAAAAACAGGATTCTCTTATTCGAAGAATGTACAGCGTTCAATCGAGAGGCATTCTAAATCGAAGAAACATAATGTAAGATTAAACTCTTAGGCAAACAGAATATTGCAACAGCTGTAGACATCGCTAGAAAAGATTCTTTAATTTGTTATAATAATCAAGTTACAGCAAATCGTGCTAATTTAAAAGAAACTTATTGACTTATTGAAATTATTCACAATAAAGACGTGTCTTCAAGCATATCACTTTTTTTTGATCTGAAAAAATTATAATTCATTGACTAAGAAGAGTTGATTTTATAAACTCTAGCCTCCTCAATTTAAATGACCACGAGCCACCACTGAATATTACACTTCATGTTCGCTAATTTAAACCAAAAAAATATCACTATCGAATAAAGATATACATATTAGCATTTAAAAAACAATAATCTAGGAATATTAAATATTAAAATTTTCTAGCATGCAAAAGATATTTATCATTGAGTGAGACTTTAGGAATCGTTGAAGATTTGAAGCCCACCACAGGTCTATAATGTTCCTCAAGAGACCTAATACTCCTTGCACGATTTGTATAATAGATATACATATTTGAATTAAAAAATTAAACTACGGAGGAATATTGAACATAATTTTTTTCCATTATGCAAAAAGTATTTATCAAGTGCGACTTAAGGAAACGTTGAAAAATTGAAGCACTTCACAGGTCAGCAGTAGTCCCTGAGAGACCTAAAAGTTTTCTGGTTTTCATTTTCAAACAACCAGATACCGATTCGAGGTGAGCTATCTAGAACTTAACAACTCGATTTTAATCGATTTGAATCGATTGGACCCATTTTTCGAGTTTTCTGGTTTTCATTTCATCATTTGTAAGATGATAGTGATTTTTCAAGATTATATCCAGTTTTGAAAAACAAATATAAATGTTGACAGGTCAAATTGGTGGAAATTTCTATAATTTTTACAGAGAAGTTTTTTCAAAATAGAAGGGGTCCTTATTTTTTCAGTGTTGATCATAATTGTTTGGATTTTGAAAATATTATATGATAGCCAAGCAAGAGTTCATTAGACATGTTCAGGGAAACTAGGAAGATTTCGGATATTTTTGAGCCCATCTCTAGTTTGAATTCCTGTATTTTGCTTATTTGGGGAATGGAGGTATCGAAATAATTTCACATCAAAAGCTCCAAGCTCATCGTAGTTGTAGAAATCTTTGGTATCGTTAACCTTTGTTTCAAGTGCATTTGAGTAAATCGAGGTTGAAAGAAAGTTACCTGGTAACAGTTTTTCCAACAAATGCTTCTGGCGTTTTTTTTTTATTTGGGTGCTTTTATGGAAAAACTAAAAGGGGAACCATCAAATTCTGCCACCTATTGAGAGGGCGAGTTTATTAACAAATTTGTCTATTTTTCACAAAGGAATCTGCTCCTACAATTTAGCGGTCTATTTGTTGCATGTCTACTTGAACTAATCCCGTTAGTTCGAATCACATCTATCTACATATTCAAAACGTAGGTTCATTCCATCTTCAAACTACTAAAAATAGTTACGAAACCTACCTAACTGTGGTGGGACATTGAATCACATATTGACATAGGTTAACATACCTATATGTGGCCAATACTTGAGCGGCCTTTGAGACTATAGCATCCTTAACAGCCTTGGGGTTATTGTCCATCAGTTTGAATAATGCTTGCTTCGACCAGTAGTTGATCAGAGTATCCAGATCACAGCTTCTGTAAAGATCTGTCATCTGGGAGCATGTTTTCAAAGAAAGATTGCAGATTCTCAAGCGTCTTTGACCGGAGCACGATGTGTATAATAAGGCTGCCTGTATATACACACCATCATCTTCATGAAGCTTGTCATCGTGCTTAATCTCAATAGCTATCGCCTTGTCACAATCTGAAAAGTCAAAGAAAAAAATTGAAACATTTGATAGAAGAAAACCAGAATGCATTCTTCAACGCAAAACATATTAATAACATGTCGTCGGCTTAATTCGTTAACCTGCCAAGTCCATTTTTTGGTCAATTTTACTTTTTGAGCTAGTCATAAAGTTTAGACGATTACCTACCTTATGGGATAAGGTGAAAGGTCGATATTGATATTTAATGTGGTAGAAAAGCAGTGCACGAAAAACTGCTTTGTACCCAATAGCAAATCTACACAATGAAAACCTGCTAAATCCCATTGGGGCCTCAGTTTTGTACTGATTATGGTCCACCGTATACGTGATTTTTTGGTCGCACGAAGTTATAGGCAATGATTTGATCGAGTTTTTAATTGCATAGTGTTGAAGGCCAAAATTATAAACAAGGTAAGTCTCCTTTGTTCCATATTTGAGATATACACTCACGTGCAAAAAAAACGCAACAAGTTAATATTTTTGAAAATTGAGGTCTCGTAGTTTCTTTATTTTTAGTACAATTTTCAAATTTTTATCAGCAAACTGTAAATAAAATTATTAATTTGAACTGGCCTATTCGGACTTTCGTTTAATGCTGGCTTATAAGTCATTACACAGGGCTAATTAGAAGTTTGTTGTTGAACCCTAATTCCGAAACATCCTGTGGAATAATTTCGTGATCAAATTCTTTCAAAATACCAATTTTTGTCGAAAACTTTTCCTTTCCAACATTTTGTTTTTTGATTCATGCCTTTGAGTGCTCTAGTCTAATTCATTTTCAAGATCGAAATGAACGAAGTCTGTAAGAATTGTAATTTTGTGAAGAGGTGAATTGGGGGAGGAAATTTGCACAATAGCTGTTGCTCTTGTTGAAGATGAACGTAATTATGAATATGTTGCAAGAATTCTTCATGTTTACCGCTCTACCGTCAAAAGAGTGGTCGAAGCTTGCAGACCAGTAGCTGGACCAAACTTACTTCGGCGTCACCGAGTAGCTAAACTGCAATTTGCTACTGAACATTAACATTGTAACTTAGAGCAATGAAACAATGTTCTTTTCACTGACGAATACAGATTCTCCTCACATTCTCCAGACGGATCGAAAAGAGTATGGAGAAGGAACAAAGAAAATTTTTTTTTCTTTAGAGTTCATTGCCCTCTTAAAAATTAACTGGTGCACCGGAAGACATGAACCAAAAACAAAATGTTGAGAACGAATGGTTCTTAACCTCAATTGGTATTTTGAAAGAATTTGACCACGAAATTATACCACAGGATGTTTTGAAATTAGGGTTTAACACAAACTTCTTATTAACCCTGTATAAAGACTATTAAGCCAGCATTTGACGAAGAACGAATGAGCAAGTTAAAATTAGTAATTTTATCTACAGTTTAATGCAAAAATGTTAAAAATGGAACTAAAAATAAAGAAACTACGAGACCTCAAATTTTACCAAATATTATCTTGTGGCGTTTTTTTTGCACGTGAGTGTATTTTCATTCAGTGTTACGTTATGGAAGCAATGGATGCAGTCTCTATAAAACTTTTTATAAGGATAACTAGCAACTTGAAGCAAATCAGAAGGACTCTTTCACCCGACTATCATTAATATTACGATGATTTACCTCATGAATAGGTTATTTTTGTGATTTTGAATTAAGGGTCGCTAGAAGATTGTTTTTGGTTCAGAATTCAATTTTCTTCAGAATTTCAGTTTTTGTTTGAAAAATATGATTGTTTTTTCAGAATTTTCTTAATTTACTTGGCTCTCAAGTTTTATATCTGGTTAACTCATACGACTGTGACTTATATGGAAGTGTAACTAGTAAAGAACACTGAGAATATTTGAAATTATGTTGATTAATTACATATTGTTTATAAAATACTAAAATAGTTAATACAGTTCCTTGTTTGAATACTGATTGTATTGTTAAAATTTTGATAATAAATATTTTGATTGAAACTGATTGAATTGATTTGATTATAATATAATCTTCAATAAGAATTACAAGCAAATAATGTTACTTCATGCTCATTTAAATGAGCAAATGAGCAATTTAAACTTCATAACGAAAAGCTGTTAAGTGATTATTTTCCAAATTTTTTCGAACTGTGCTTAAGATATTCTATTTTTAAAACTCACAACATATGTGGAATCATTTTAGCAATCAAATGTATATTCAGAATCTTTATATGTAAAATAGAAAAGATATCTTTCAGTTTTTTCTCTTTCCTGTAAACTATGGAAAAATGGACTTAGCAGGTTAACGAATTAGGCCGACGATGTGTAGAAAAAATCGAGGTTTCTGATGTATCTTCAACTTAAATCACAATAATTATCAAGTTGAAAATTTTGAAATCAATTATGATACTTAAGACTAAAGTTTTCTGTTTTATCTATGAGACATGATTGCCTTTCTTCAAATATCTGAAGTTCCAAAAATCTTTGCTTGGGTTGCCGAATCTGGTTTGAAAAACTCTCCTGCTCAAAGAGTTTTTGTACATGCTTATATCCAAGTAGAAAAGTTCAAGTGAATTATATAACCTGGCTCTCACCTATTGATCCTAATTCCATATCAGTGGTATTTGTCATATAAAAGTGGCCATAAAACTCTGTTGGTCTCACACCTGTTGATGTTCGTACTCTCATTATGGCATCAAAACCAATCGACCTACTAATATCCATTATTATATCTTGAATGAGCCTCTCTCCATCAATATCAGCCTGAAATTGAGTTTCTGCTTGCATTTCAACAAAATATTGGCATTTCAGGGAAGTAACAAAAGCATTCTATCGAGCTTTCCAAATGAAATAAGTAGATGCTGTAGATATATTTTGCTCTAAATGCTTTACACAAGTACCTCTACCAGAATTAAAAAAAATTCTCTGAGATTCGAGATGTATTATACATTTCATGCTCAATATATGCTCTGAAAATAGACATTGATTGTTACCTGAAAATAGGTATATTTGAAGACTTCTCCTCCCGACAACCGTGAAACCTGTCCTATAGTTGCAATATCAATGTAAGAGTTATTGAAAAGGAACAGATCAACTGAAACACCCGCTTGTACACAATCCTGTCCCAGTTGGTTATATGCCTGGTTTTGAGGGGTCAAAATAGTCTTTTCTTTGTCAGTTCCCAAAAGTTTTCGATCGTCCCTGTTTTTGAGTTTTCCTGGGGCGTCTACTGTTGGTAAGTTGGAACTGAATACCATAAGTTTACCGCCACATTCTGATGCCTAAAAATAAGACGAGTAATTCGTAGGGACATGACATTTATACAAAAATAAATAAACTTAAATCTTGTATAAGACTAACTCGAAAATTGGGTATTATGCAGAAAATACAACAAATTTGCATAAGAAAAATTTTATTCTAGCAGTTATGCAGACCAAATCATGATATTTTACTCCAAATAGTTTGGTTTGAATAGTCTTCGAATAATACACATAAAAATATCTCTGATGATTGTTACCTTCAGAGCCTCAACACCAGCTAATATTGCAGGAAGAAGAATAGTTTCTGTTTGACGAGTTCCTCCAAACATATTCGGAATTTGTTCCATTAAAGCATCTATAATAACTTCAGATTCCTCTGGACTAGAGAGGAAGCCATCAAGAAGGGGCATAAACATCTCATGTGTATCTCCCACAACTAACATCTGTGGTGCAGCTAGAGTTCCCTGAAAAGTAAAGTCATTACTTAATTTCTTTGGTCGACACACATTTACTAATTCTGAACACTTACAGTGAAATTATTCTTTAATTGCAATAATCGAGACAAAAATTTAGTTTCATCAATAACATCAACTATGTCACTTACCTTTATGTTATAAAAGTGTACGGTGTCATCATAAGTAATGAATCCAACTCTCATCTTGCTTGCATCTTGCCCTTCATCAACAGGCAAATTACGTAAGATTTCCTTCATTTGAGAACAGAGTAATCTGACCAAACCTGACTTAATGCTATTATAGGAGACATCAATTACGAATATCACTGCTGGCACTTTAGGCAGGGTGTTTGTTTTGCAATAATCCGCGGTGGCCATGAACTCGTAAGTACCAAGGACAAGCTCCGGCCTTTCAAAACGATCCATCCTCTGACCTGTATGGTCCAAATGTTGGAAATATTCTGCAGGAACTGAAATTTATTCATAATAAATAGGATTTCGTTATTTTGCCTTCATGAGTACATAAACAACTTCAAGAATGCAGGTGTCAATATGAAAAAGAGTCGGCACTCACCATCAGTTGTAGCCTTGCAGAAAGCACATTGAAATCTTCTTCCAGAATCTACGAAAGTCATAAATGGGCACATATATGCCTTACATCTCACACATCGCACAGGGCCTAATTCTCCAAAATTAACGACAGGCGGACTGAACTCTCCAGGAGCCAATCTAGCCAATGGACTTATAACTAAACTAAAAGGAACAGCAGTATGCTTCATCATATCGCTGGTAATCGCAACATTAT
The DNA here is from genome assembly GCA_963966015.1 of Aphidecta obliterata. Classification (NCBI taxonomy): domain Eukaryota; kingdom Metazoa; phylum Arthropoda; class Insecta; order Coleoptera; family Coccinellidae; genus Aphidecta; species Aphidecta obliterata. Next base: position 19,545,052 of record OZ014428.1, on the reverse strand, counting down.
ACATGGATGAGCGCATAAAACGAGGACTACAGTTGCCTTGGTCTTGAACCACAAAATTGGTTGTAACTAAGGGGGGCATTAGGCCTCTCTGATTAGTGACGAATACTCCTGATCTATTGTTCTGGTCGTCTGTTGTTACTTGTATCTGTGGAAAACAATAAAAAACCACGATGTTGAATCAGAAGTTTTCAAAGAATTAAAATATAATATCTAATACCCAAGTTAAGCTATGCAAATGTTCAAACAGGAATATGTCTTTGGGAATTTATGTACGACGTCATTCGAAAAAAAATTGATAAAACATTGATTATTTGAGATATTTGACAATAAAATATCATACAAAACTTACAGGACTTGGCATTTGATCAGGATCTAATCGTCTTTGTTGATTTTGTTGCTGAAATCCAGGTTGAGGATAACCTTGTTGTGGATAACCGGGTTGAGATGGATAACCACCTAGTCCTGGAGGCATAGACGGTTGTTGACCTGGCATTGGAGGATATCCACTTGGACTTTTCATTTGTTGACTGTGGATAGGTGGTGGCATATGTGGACCATTATCACCATTTGTTGCCCCATTTTGTGGTGCTGCAGAGTAATTCTTTTGGCCTCCTACATTCATATTTTGCATCTGATTAGAAAGTTGATGTTGATATTGATTAGGTAGGGGGCCGCTAGGTGCATAAGGGCTGTTAACTCCCCTAGCATGCTGATTAATTGATTGGGGACTGTTATAAGATTGCTGTCCCTGCATCATAGTTTGACCAGCTGGAGGAGGAAACGATGGATGGGTGGCCATTGGTGGCTTGTTTCCAGTTTGGCCAGAAAGTGGCCCATATTGGTTAGATAGTGGTGGTTGCCCAGGAAGTTGCTGTCCTGGTAAAGTTGGTTGACCAGATAGTTGTCCTGACATCGAAGGTGGTCCATATATTGAAGGAGGTCCAGATAATGAAGCTTGTTTAGGAAATTGTTGTCCTGATGAGGGTTGCCCAGAAAGACCTGGCCCTGAAGGTTGTCCAGGTAATGGGGGGTGTCCAGGCAATTTTCCTGGGAGGGCGTATTGTCCAGGAAACTGTGATTGCCCTGGAAACACAGGCTGTCCGGAAAATTGGGACTGCCCTTGTAATGTTTGTTGTCCAAGTGATGGTTGCTGTCTAGATAATGGAGGTTGTCCAGGTAGTTGCTGTTGAATCGGCATCTGAAGTTGACCAGTTAATGGAGGACGTATCGGCGGCAATGGAGCTTGACCTAACTGTTGACCAGATATCGGAGGCAGTCCATAAGAGGGTTGACTGAGTAGTCCAGTTGGTGCTGAAATCAAGAAATGATTTCAGTAACAACATGTGAAGAGAAATCCTAAGAGCTGTAGGTCAACATAAATTGTTTCCTCTAAATTTCGTTTGATGTACACCTAATGAATTATTATTGTCTCAACTTTCTTCTCATCAGCACACAAAATGAGAACCTTGTATTGAAATATGATAGCACATAATTGATAACCCCTAAATTATCTTATAATGTTACCTGGATCCATAGCTGTTGAGTGTTCTAAGGAAATTTCCCAAACTCATCCTTAAAAATCAAAAGAACATAATTATTATGTGTTGCACTTACCTTGGTTATCTTGTGCATCAGCAAGAGATGGTGGGTTTCTTGGAGGCATATTTTGACCGGGTGGTGGTAAGTGAGGAGAACTGCCAAAAGGATGATTCTGCTGAATTCCAATTGGAATTTTGGGTTGTTCTGGCAATGATGACTGAGTCGAGTTCATCGGAGTTGACTGAACAAATGGATTATTTGATTCATTCCCAATAGTCGGACGATTTGATGATGTGTTGAACAGACTTGGAGGTTGTAATGGAACGCTGGCAGGTGACTGAATTGAAGGAGCTCCAGTTTGATTTTGAGAAAGTTGATTACTGCTCCTTTGTGGTGTTGCAGGATGACTTGTGGGTTGAGGCTGATTCAACGGTGACATAGGTGGGAAAGAAGGGGTTTGGGATACTTGATAATGCTGAGGAGCAGAAAAATTTGGATTTTGGGCTGGACTTGGAGAAGAACGGTTGTTTTGAAAAGACGACGATTGCGGTGGTAATTGACCTGAAATAAAACAATTGGGATGTATTCTAACTGGTTTGTTTACTCCACTGGTGTAAACAAGGGATCTTCAAGATGTCATGTTATATAGTGAACTATAAGGCCAGATTTGTCAATGTACAGATAACTCTTAACTAACTGTCGAATTGTTCATCCAATAACCATCAAGCACAAACATAAAATAGCTATAACTGTAATTCGTACTTTGTGGTGTCAGTTTTGATTTTATCAAAGAGCTTTGAAGGGTATTTTGCCATTTTGCAAATTTCCAGAAGTTTAGAGTGCGAAGCGCTTTTCAACAAAACAATTGGACTAATTTTGAAATTATGAGTTTTAAATTTGTTGAGTGATCATGAAGGTTATATAGTATTGTGAGAGATATATAATTTGCACATTTATTCCATATATTTGAGTACATTTCTTCTGTTACATTTTGAATTGTTTTTCATTCTTTCTCCATGTTTCTCTCTATTGATTGATTCGGCTGATACTTGATGAAAATCCATATTAACTTAGGATTCACAAATTAACTTAGTCTACGATTTTCACTAGTAGAATTAGAACAATTAGCGAAAATCATAGACATATCATACTGAATACTAAGTTTCTCTCTTTTTGATTTGAGTAAGTGGCCTGTTTTTGTTTTTGGAATTTAAATATTTGAGAATTCAAGAGTTTAATCATTAACCATCTATCTTTCAAACTAAATTTATATACTCTCTTTGAACTCATATTAACTATGTATGAAAAAGAGAGAAAAAAGTAGAAATTAACATGGAAATTAAATAGATCAATGGGAATACTTGTTCTTGTCTGTCAGTATTGCCAATATACTTTATGTGTCATCTCAATAACTTTAACCAAGTTCTATGGCAACAGTGTTTGCATTGATACCCAGTCTCTAGAGTGCATATTGACATCTACTAACCAAAACAAGTAGAAATTCCTTGGTGAAGTTTGATGGAAATGAATTACATAATTATGTTGTATAATAAACTGTGGAACTTTTTAAATATTCATTCATACCTCAATCAAACCATTGCAATAAAATCTGAACATGAAATCTAATTGAAATTCCCAGAAATCGCTTTTAAAGAGGTTGAATTCTTGAAAATATATCAAAATTACCATATCTTCATTATTTGTAGTAATTTTCCTGTGGTTTTTTCATCATGGCATGCAATTGCACCATTATATCATCTTTCAATGACTATAACTTGAATACTTCTCAGAAATAGATTTCACATAATTATTGAAAATAGTTTTCAATTTATCCTTGATAGTTCATAAACAACAGTTCAAAACATCTCTCCCTGAAGACTTTGGATGTTGAATACTGTTTTCATACATTATAAATCAGTGATTTTTATAATATGTCATTCAAATGATCTGAGTAGGGTATATTTCAAAATCTTATATTATATCCGTACCTCAGAGCAAAAGGGTATTAAGTCACAAAATGTGAGTTTTACAGGAGAGCGTAAAACCCTTGCATTTTTTGTTTGATTCGCGTTGTGATGAAGGACTTGATACTATGTTATTTTCGTTATTTTAAGTTCAATCGTTTCGAAGTTAGACCACTAAATAGAGCGCGAAATTTGAATGTAGGTTAGCCAAAAAACCCGAAAATTGAAATTTTGGACTCAATACCCTTTTGCTCTGAGGTACGGATATACATATTTTCAATTACACTTCATGAAAAAATATGAACACAATCACCTTTCAGATACTTAGGATATTTAGTGTTTAGGTATTTAAAACCCCAGTCATGGCAAAAATTGACTGACACATTAGTTCTTATCATTTTCCCTAAACTCTCTTGAAAATTATGACAAAGTACTCACTGGGTGGAATGGAGAATCCACTTGTAGAACCATTTTCCGTTAGACTGTTCAACGTTTGAGAACGCGAATTTCTAGGAGGAACATTAGCAAGGTTGTTGTTCTCGCCAGAATTTACGACAGGCTTGGATACATTTCCATCAAAATTTTTATTTTGTGTATCCGATCCAGGCATTTTGTGTCCTTGCGGTAAAACAGTGAAGGGGCCTAGATTTCCACTAGGCATCTTGCCTAACAAATTGTTTAGTTGAGAGCTTTGGTTTGATGAACTAACAGATGTAGGTGGCCTATTTGATGGTGTGTGACTGCTTGATGAAACTAATGGAATATTTTCGAACTCTTCGTTATTTTGTCCATCATTTTGGAAGTTTTGTGGGGGTGCACCATATTGCTGCTGAGAAAAATACTGTGGATTCATGGATCTGAAATTAAAATGAAATCTCCTGATAACATCCTTAATTTCTCTCGCTGATTAGAAGTATCAGAATGTATTAAATCTATGACAATTTCCTAAAATAGGTCAAATTGTCCCGAAAAAATTATAGGAAAACAATACAAAAATTGGATTATAAAGACTTCAGATGAAAAACTTTGACACCTAGATGTATTTATAAATGTTTGAACTGCAACATGGCTTTAATTTTGGGTTTTTAGCACTAACCTTCAAGGAAATAATCTTCCGGGATCAGTATATCACCAAAAGTTGATTGAAAAATATGTTTATTTCAATTAAAGTTCGAAAATTCAGAGATTCAACTAATAGTTAAACAGTCTTGTGCCACGTAAGGATTATTTGCGCATGTCCTAGTTACTTCCACGTATTTGTACCCAGAAATTTCACTAGATTCGAGAAATGAGTCAAATTAATGAGAAATGTTTTATTTTGCTGCTCTTAAATGTGGCAAAAACGTTGGTTTATTAACAATCACAATAGCAATTTTAGTAGGAATATACTTTCCATCAAGACATGCTAGGCATTATGAATGTGTAAAACTTAATAATATTTTAGACAGTCTCCATTTCGAATCGAAAGTTCATAATAACCTCAAAAATTGTACATACGAGAATGTATTATTTGCTCCAAATAATAAAATTCGGATTGATGATGTTATTCAGCAAAATATATATTCAGAACCAACTTCAGGTGAATATCGCATGATTTTTGTAATTGAAAATTGACATTCATTCATTCATTGTTTGGAAATTGTAACTTATGAATTCAATTATTTGACATTACACAACTGTCAGTTAACGCCAAAGTCGCCAAATCCAAACAAAACTTGAGAAGAGTGTACCAACATATACAAAATTTAACTCCCTTTGTATGCACGGTAGAAATCTATGACAGTTGTTGTGAATAGAACCATAGCGAGTTGTCTTCATCTATGAATCTACTCTTCGATAGAACATCGTTCACCAGTGACACTAAATATGTTTCAGGAGGTGACTATGTACCCAAGAATTGTAAACCTTTAATCAGCTCTGCAATAATCATACCATATAGGAATCGTGAGGAACAGTTACAGATATTTCTGAATTTCATACATCACTTTTTGCAGAGGCAGAAAATTCACTACAGGATTTATGTAGTTGATCAAAAAAATGATTTGCCTTTTAATCGAGCAAAACTTCTAAATATTGGAGCCAAAGTAGCCATGTCTGATAGATTTCCGTGTTTGATATTACACGATCTTGATTTGATACCTTTGAATTATGCGAATTTTTACGCTTGCTCGAAATTGCCTAGACATATGTCTTCTAGTCTCGATACTTTTAGGTACTAAATAATAGAATATTCAGTTTGCGAATCTTTGAGAAAAAGAATTTGGCAATTTATTTCAGGTACAATCTACCCTATTTGACTCTATTTGGCGGTGCAGCTTCGATCTTATCTGAACAGTACAAAGGTATAAATGGAATGTCAAACCTATTCGAAGGATGGGGTGGAGAGGATGATGATTTTTATAAGTGAGTCCCCGTCCCCTATTTTGATTTAATCACCGCTCATTTTGCACGCACTATTTGGAGGACATTTTAGTCCTCTTTTTTTAGAGTTCCATAGCCAAAATAGAAAAAACATTTATAGTTTCGTGAGAGTTTGTCAAATTCTGAAAAATTCAGGCTAGTATAACATAAGAAAAACTTTCAACGAAAATTGGTTTGAATGAGATGTGATGTGTATAGTTTTCGAGGAGTGTGATATTTTCGGTTACGCGCTGTTACTACTTAATTGAATAATGGTTCATTTCATCTGGCTTTTTCGTAAAGATGTAATGATTTGCGAGATAGCTCACAAAAAGCTTTAAGAAATATTCTTTGATCAATATTTGAAAGCATTAATAACAACTAAAATGAATGCAAGTTTTCTAGTTTCTACCTTACTAAAATACTCTACGCCACTGCAATCCGGAAATACGAGTCGGCCATATCCAACAACCAGTTTATTACCACTCTTTCAGGCCTACTGGCCAAATGCTCCTTCCTATGTTTTTTTCAAAGGAAGAGTGATGTGGAGATCTGTCAAATTTGTTGTTATTCTTTTATGTGGGTCAAGTTTTCTCTGATTTCTCATCTTCATACGATTCCATAGATAAAGGAATGTATAGATGGGACACTGGCCTCGTAAACGGCAGGTTCGATTTTGATTTGAATCCTGGTGTTTATATCCAGTACTAATAACTTGTCGGTAATGCAGTTTCCTGCTTTACCGAGTGCCTTGGTTGGCGCGAAATTTGAATTTTTCAGTGGGGTATTCTGTACAGCATAATAATATCACCCATTCTGTAAAATATCTAGATAATCCTTCGAATATGTTAACCTCTGAAAGTAACTTGATGAATTCATACAAATTACCAAAGGAAAAACATTCTAAGGTATATCTAAATATTTCAGCTCATGAGTGATATAAATTATGCCCTTGTACAAAGAAATAATACAATAGTTTGATATATATAGTTCAATATAATTCTGTATTGAAATTGAAATTATAATATAGTTCTTTAGTGATTACAATGCCAAATGAAGGAGTATTTTAGAAAGATTAATAACAAAAAAGGGTGCAAATGAAAATAGAACCTATAAATTCAAATCAATTGAATATATGAGACAATAGTAGTATTCATTAATGACCCCAAAAAAGTGCAAATGCATTGACAAAAACTAAACATGACATTAAATGAATAAATCGAAAAAAAAAAAATAAAATTATCAGAATCTCACAGAAAAACCACTACTAGTCACAGGGACTGTACATAACATTGAAAAAAATGTATACTATGAAGAAACGATAATTGAATGCACTATTGACCACAGGGACAATACAATAACATTCAACAAAAAGAGCACTATTTTTCATATTAAACCCCACTTAACCTTCTTCTTTTTGAATCAAATTTCCGTTTCGTATGAAGTTTAATCTGATCTATGAAGTCGTTTTCTGGATTTGTTGATAAAAATTTCGAAATTTTTTCATCAGATCTTTTGATTCACTATTATGAGCTAGTAAGTTATTCCTACAAAGTTTGCATGTTTTGAATGACTCATTTTTCAAAATTATTTTGCATATTGCACCACTCATGTGAACAAGGGTGCACCTGGTGAGGTTCGATTTCCTATTCCATGCAATCTTTTCAGGAGAACTATACTTGGTATAAAAAGCACATTCCCTTGGGCCATTGTCAAAAAAGATTTCAAGTTGTCTAGCAACCTGTTGTTAAATCCTCTTAACAATCAGATATCTGGCTTTTGATAAACTGATACGTTGGCTAATTGCAGTATTGATGAAAATTATCCGTTGACATCATGTGTTCTGCCTCAGCTAACCGTTCTTGGTAAGTACAAATCTTATCTCTGGCCTGGTATAACATTTTGCCTTGATACTGAAACACTTCCTCCCATGACAACTTGACAACTGCTCCCAGCATCTCAGTACTAGAATTTCCTGTATCTGAAAAAAAAAAGGTTATTAATAATCATTAATTATGGTTTTTCAACACGGTTCCTATATCAATCCTATATTATTATTCGTACATACATAATTAAAAGCATAACCTACTTGGAATTGCGCCAACTGTGAGACCTCTTCTGCTTCCGGGTAAATGAACCTCTACCGAAAAATGTGCATGGCAAACTCTACTTTAAGAGTAAATTTTTGTATCCATCATTTTTTGCCAATCATCCGGAGAGTTGATTTTCATCCACACTTCAGCAGACTGTACATCTTTGGGAAAGGAATGTATCGTTTTATTTTTATTGTCACAACCTTTTACACAACACTTTTTCATTTTGAAGCACTATTTAACAACTGAAAAAGTAAATAATGATTAAAATGGACGCCGGACGTTAAACGTAAATGTCAGCTGAAAATAGCGACGGTGGCGGAGCTTGTGTCTTTATCCAGAACTCGAAATGTGTCTCTAGGTGGGGGTAGGGAAGTGTCCCATCTATACATTCCTTTATCTATGTACGATTCCTATGAAATTGATTTCGTTTGAATGGCAATGGCAAAAGAAGGTTTTAATTATTTTTCATTAGACTCTTCCAATGAAAATAAAGAGTTCAGATGTGATATTTGTAATTGGTATCTTTCGGTTGCACCAATACTTTTTCACGAGAACGTAGGTAAGGTATGTGGAAGATGTTTCGAGAAAGGAGAAACGGAAAAATTTGCCGATATAACTTTTGTAAGTCAAAAAGTATATGAGGGAATTGCAAAGCACATAATTTTTCCTTGTTCGCTTCAAGGAAAAGGTTGTAAAGAGTTTTTGAATTGGAACAGTAGACATGAAGATTCATGTCCGTTCAGGATGAATAAATGTCCATTTGGAGTTGATGCTTTGGTTCATAAAAAAAACATTTGTGACTGGAGTGGAGATAACAAAGAACTAGTTCATCACTTGAGAATAGAGCATGAAGTTAATTTCTGTTCGTTTTCAAACATGAAAATATGTTTTCCTATGGAACTACAAAACAGTATAATATTGTCGCAGTTTATGGATATTCTATATGTTGCACTAGTTTTTGTTTCTGATGATTCGAAAAGAATTTTTTTTCAATTATGGATGGATACCTCTTTTACTGGGTGCAAATCTTTCACATATGATCTAGAAGTATCTGATGAGACAGGAAAACATCAGATTAATTTCCTCGGAAATGAAGTCACCCCTTTATGTGACTCGGTATTTACAGAAAACTGTGTGGAACGTGGATTCAATTTAGATATAGAAGGACTTCGCATGGTGTTAAAAAGCTGCCGTATGAATTTCTGCTTTAATATCAAACTGAGCCAATCACATTCATCAGACCAAAACTTTGAACCTCAGATCAATAGGGGTACAGAACTAAGATCTGAACAAGCATTAAGTAATGACCTTATTTTTGACTGGAAATGTAGAACTTGTGAAAGTATTCTTCTTCCGCCTATATATACCTGTTATAGTCAACATAATGCTTGCAAGGATTGCTACAAAAACCGCAGCTGTAAATGTGGAGCCAAAATATCAAGCTGTGAGTGTAAAGTATCTTTCTTTATTAACGTTACATGAGACGATGATGAATTTTGTTCACAGATCAAAATGAGGCATTGGAGAATTTATCAGAACTTGCTCATTTTACCTGTAAGAATAGAGAACAAGGGTGCTCTGATCTATTGAGTGGCAATGAGTTGAGTGTTCATGAAAAAAATTGCAAATTGACAAAAAAATTATGTGTGATGGGGTGGGAAGGATGTAAATGGGAAGGAAATAATGTTGAGATGTTGAATCATATGGTGGACAAACATCCCCTTATTGATTTGAATGAAGCAATCATTTTTGACCTGGAATCAAAAAAGAAGTGTTTCTGCTTGGTGTTGGATGAAAATATTTTTGTCCTAACAATTGAATACATTTCATGTAACCTCACAATAAGTTGTGAGTGTCTAGGAGTAAAAACCGGAAAATACCAATTCGAAATTGCTCTTTTGAGTGATTATTTAAAGCTGAAATGCTGTCATTTTTGTCAACCTTTATTATATGGGAAGGAACCAAAGCCCATTGTGTATCCATTTGACTTCTTGAAACAATTCCTAACAGAACGAAATAAATTCTGCTTCAAAGTCAATATATTTGATATATCAAATATCAATTTATTGTGAAAAATGTTTTATGAATTTTGATATGTTAGAAATAACAATGTTCAAGAACAAATTGTTTTTCCTTTTAATTCTTTTCTATTCGAAGTTCTTTTTTCTTCTGAAATGAATAATTCTCAAAATAATTTTCAATGAGTTCCTCAGAAACCCAGGAGAACTGGGTGATAAGATATCAAATGGCTGTTTTTGACGAATAGGATTTCATTGGGTTTGAAAACAAAATATTTTCGGAAAAATAATGCAATATGTTAAATCCCTAGAGAGGAAAATTGACTAAGCGAGTGAAGGCCGCGTAACCGAAAATATCCCATATCGCAAAAACTACCAAACCTACCATATATGTATTTTTTCGAGTTATGCCTTCTAGAATACTAGCTAAAAAAATATTCAGAAACGTCTATATCATTCAAATATTTCAGCACAACCATATCCGAAATTATGTGTCGCGATTTTTGTTTTTTGGGCGCCTTATTGTGATAGCTTGCGCCGGAACTCATCAAAGTTTATGATAACTTTCATTTTTGATGAAACAAAAGTCTGAATTGTGTTTTTTCTATGCGTCTACCTATTTTTGAGCGCTCGTTCTTACACGAGGGCTATATCATTTTCGTCACGATGTCTGTATTTTTAGAATTTTGATCCGAAAATAGTCTCAATCGACAAGGTTCGACTCACTGATGACGAATCCGTCGAAAAATTCGAATTTGGCTGTATATATTTTAGGTCTATTTGGGTTAAGAAAGTGCCTGGATGAGATGGCAAACCTATGCCATCTCATCAGCATATCACGTATGCCGGTATGCCATATCTCCCAGAAGCAAACACCAGCACTTTTTTCCTTCTTTATAACAATGGTGGATACTAAGATGAAAAATAACATACTCGTCTGAAACTTAAGTATATGCAGAAATAATAGAAAATATTTGCACTTTTCGATCTACCCGTTTTTTTCAACTGTTCACAGAAAACAATCGCTGCTCTAAATTTTTAAGCGACCCGATAAACTTTCTTCGCATGCGCTGACCAAATACTACTGCAAAATTTACTAGAACTCACGCAGACGTTTAACCACGTCTTATTCTAGAGTATACGCATTGAACTGTCGCCAAAAATTGAACGTCAACCCACAAACACGTTGTATGCCATCTCATCAGCTATGCCGTCTCAGACATACTTCCCCTACTATATCTTCAATAAAATCGTGAATTTTGGTGATATTTATATTTTTTTATAGGAGGCTAGACGAATGTAATCTAACCCCGCTTCGATTTTGTCCATCTGTCAGTTCTTATACCATGCTTATGCACAAGAAGAATCGTATAATAAGGTAGGTAGGTGACATTTTTTGGTAGGACTCTTATTTGTATTAAGCTCACTAATGTAATTAAGGTCCATAGTTATTACTTTTTCCGAATATAACGAGTGACATTTTCGGTATGGAATTTCTTTTGGTTCATACCTATCTGTTATTTTTAAATTTTAAATTAGCAGTAATCGGGAACACTTTTTTGGGATGGGGTTTGCTGCTGTGTACTAAAAGTCTAAAATAAAATAAGTATGGGTAAAACAGTAGGGATTTTTATTTGTTTTATCCAATCTACGGTGACGATAAGTACCTATGTTAAAGGATAGTTAGGTATTATTGTACAATTGTAGGAGTCGTCTGCAAACATTTTCCGAGTCCTAGCTATATGACTGCATTTCGAACCCCTGCAAATGGGCACTCATAAGTAATCATTTCTAATTTCCGAAGCAGTAATGAAGTCATAATGAATCTGAAAATCCAAAAATGTAATCGTTGCGAATTTAGAATAAAAACTACTGAGTTAGGGCTAGCGTTAAATTTCACAAATTTATTCTCAAAAAGTATGAAAAATACTCACAATTCTGCAACTCGAATTGTGTGTGAAACTGTGGAATAAGTATCAAAAATATGTTTTTCTAAAATTACTATACGAAAATAAGTTTATAATAAATAATCATTTCAATTCCCACTGAATTATGGGTTTCATCACAACAAACTACATGCTACATGGCAACAACGCCATATGGTAAAAACACACCGCTCAGGCAGTTCCGAAATGATCTACATTTCCAGCATTTCCTGAAATAATTTCGAATGGTTTTGGAGAAAAGCTTTGGCAGCTTCGACTTTTTGTCTCGCAACATTTTGATGAAATGTTGCTAGCGGTGCGTATCGGCTTTTTTTGATTGTGAATGAAACATGGAGCTTGGCTTGAAACGTCTCGCAACGTGGCAAGAGAAAATGTTGTATACGGAGGACACATGTGACCGGTCAGTCCGTAGCAGTCCGGACTGACGGTATGCTGCTCTTGAGAAAAGGACCATTTAACACAATGAATCGGACTGTTGGTATGGTGCATGTAAGAAGGCTGTTATCGGACTGTTGGTATGGTGCATGTAAAAAGGCTGTTATCGTACTTTTTGTTAGTTTTCGTTGTGATGAAGACGCATAGAACAATATGGCGTAATCACTTTCATTTACTACTACCTCCATTTCTGTGGATTTGGTGATAGCCTAGATAAGAACTTCGATTTTCAAAGTACAGGGAAGCTACTTGCATCCTAAACACCAATGATCACCATTTGTCGATTTTTTTTGATAATTTTTGGAGGTGTAGAATTGAAGAATTATTATACTATATTTTCTAGAGATTATACCTCCTTTCTCGACAGTTATGACTTTGCGTCAACACATTTCAGCTTTTTTCTAGGTGAAAAAAATTAAGTACACTGTTAAGTTGGCCTTAAACGTCAACGAAAATACATTAAATGCAGCATTATTTGATTTCCAGCCAGAACAGATTCGATCTATTGAAGCAATCCATCGACCGGAGATACGAAGATGGTTTGAATGCACTTCCAAATAATTTCACAGTTGAGCTGGAACCTCTTTACACCCACATAATAGTCTCCCAGTAGCTGCCCACTTAGATCGAATTTGGACTTGGTCTAATAGGCACCTACAAAGAAGAATACACAAGATTGCTCTGAGATAAAGGGTTAACGATGTACAAAACTTCCTTGTAGTTGTTGTTATAAATAATAATATTCTAGGAATATATTAGGTAATTCTCCTCATTTTGATTTTCCCCTTCGAAGAAGCTGAACACAGTTTCATCCAGATTAATGTATTTCAAAAATTCACAAAAATACAAATCAAGATCTAGCCAATAAACTTAGATAAATTCACTAAAGGCAAATAATGCGTGTGAAGATATTCACATTGAAATGAAAAAAAAGCATCTTGATACTGAGTACAACAAAAACATGAAAGAATATAACGCAGTTAAAATAAACAGAAAAAAAAACACGATCAGAAAGTATCTCTAAAAAATCCTAGAAGCGTCATTTGTAAGCTATTCTTAAATTTTATGGATTTTCATTATTGGTAGCGGAAACAAAAAATTTTAACTTCTTTGACCGTTTCGCGCATAAAATGAGGCAGATAGGTTATTTTTAGTTTATTTCTGGTGTTGTACCTCCTGATGGTGGTCAGAGGATTCTTTAGATCAGATCTGAACTGGTTTAATGTTGTCTAATGTTACCTACTACGAAGAGAAAAAATATATGAAGCGAAAATGTTGGTCCAGTATACCCAGTCTATGTTTGGTGACAAATGAATTGAAGTTGTTAACATTGTTAACAATCTGATTTATCACCTGAAGAAGACCCGTGAATTTATCAGAGAATTTGGCAAATGAAGTAATAAAACTTGCTGGCAAAATGCAGCTGCCAACCGATGATTAAGTCGAACAATATTATTATCAAATAATCTCAGTTCAAAGTCCTAATATTTCCACTCTCCAACCGAGACCCAGAATGTCTTTGAAGGAATCAAAAATGAAATTACTTATTAAAACAATGTATATATTTTTCGTTCATTACAAAACACTATCCTAATAATTAACTATAATTCAAGTATGAACAAGTTATGTGCTTCTTTCCATCAATTATGACATGAATTTCCAATTTGAGCATTCTTTCGTTAACAAATAAACCCAAACATCAAAGGACATGATATGTATCAATTATTTTCTTCATTCACAAAATTCACATATACGAATGAATGTTCACCAGAAAAGTATTTTCAATGGATAATAAGTTCATCATTCGTTAATTCTCAGAATTAGATGCTTTTCCGGAATATTCAAAAAATACTTTGTTGGCCAATGTGATATGAATTTTGAGTGAGAGTGAATATGTCTTCTTCCGTATCAATTTTTTAGAATGTGATTGAATTCAAATGTTGAGCACTTACACATTTATCATCAAAAATTTCGATAGAGAAAGAATTCGATAATGGTGACAAGAATATATTATGTTTCATCTTTGTAATTAACAAGTTTTAAATTATTAGCTTGGGGAAAAAATGATTCACAACATATTTATCATCATTTTTTTTGGTATCATGCGTGACAATACTGAAAAAGAAATAGAAGTAAAAATGCGTAGGACTTACTATTAATGATTATCTCTAAATGCACAATATATTTTTCCTGTATATCAACGCCTTAAAATTCACTAATTACAAGAATATAATATTCACCCTCACCTGAAATCAACAGATTATAATAATAAACTTAAACATCATGTACCTAGGTATTTCTGAAAACAAATTGACGAAATTTCCTCTCTTCTCGCTAAGCATATTCGATTTCAAAATAATGGAATGAATTTACAGGTATTGCTCACGTAAGAATTATGACATTCGGTATCAGTAACTATTTATGTCCTCATTTTCATCAATGATTTTTACAATTTTGAATTTAATCTCGAATGGTGTTGAGGTTAGAATAGAAATAATACTATTCGCTTATTACCTAATTGATAATTACAAGTAGGTATTCACTAGACAATCAAAAAATATATTCTCAGTTAACTGAAGTCTTTTTCTAGTTACAATGGATTGAAGATGACTTCCGTCCAATTTTTCAGCTGAAGAAGGAGCATAAGATCTATATAATTACATTTATTTGGCTCTACTTTGATAACTTACTTAAATGTGGAAATCATGAAGAATTTCATTGTTCATGTCACACGTTGTTTCCTTCGTTCAATTAGTATGTTACCAAATACCATTCTGCATGGAGGCGTCCAGCAACAGAGATATCTGCCTAAGGTTCAATTTTAGTGTTTCATATTCAAAATAAAAAAAGTTTCGGAGAAGAGATGATTTTTTTAAATTTTACCCTTCAATTTTGAGCCCCTTAATATTCATTCATTGAATTCTTGAGTTGGTACTAGCTTTCTTACAAAATCAACTCATATATTTTCTGAGAAAATCTCTGGATGTCGACTGCAATTGGTTTAGTGTTCACAATGATGAACCTTCGGAATCGGTCGAGGAAAAGAAATTCCTTAGCCCCATTTGAAATTTGATAGTTTTCGTGTTGGGTAGTAAAAAATCCAACATCGGATAAAAAAACCACTATATTTTGTAGAGTGTTATTCATCACAAATCAACCATCTCTTATAATTTTTATGGTTACGACTGAATTTTTCCATTGAACACAGCATACCTGAGTAGGAATACAGGTAGGAGTAACTATCGTATTGGAAAATATTTATTGCTGAAAATTTAATCGTCGTAGAATCATCAAATTTGGAAAGTTTTTCGATTTGATGCTCTAGTATGTGATTCTGACGATAATTCTACCGGAATAAGGATTTTATTCAACCCTTACCTACTCGAATGAATCTTTCATTATAACATTTAACGAAATAAAAGAAGAATTGTTCTAGATAAACTAATAAGCAAGTCAACAAATCTTCCTTTAGCTGTTGCTGGCTTTCGGACACACCGACGCTTGAGACTCTTGAGAGTTTCGGGTACAAATACTCATATTTTTTCGAAAATACAGACGTTATGAACTATACAATATAAAGATTCGGATATTATAAATGTTGCAGCATTTTCATTTCAGGTAGATAAATCAGTCGATTTTATATTGAAATAGATATTCCATCAATATCTTTCCGAACCTACAGTTGCATATTATTTCGTACCAGCTTAGTTGATTACTGAAGAAGAAATTATCCTCTAACGTTCCAATTCGTTCGGTTATCCTCTAAAGATTAGGTAAGTCTTCTGATGCTCCTTCCGATCAGATTCTTTCAAATTAAATTTCCCTTCAATGCTCCAAATAACACAATACTATTTTTAAAGCAACCTTACTTCGAACAAAATATACAAAAGAAGAAGAGTGATCACAGGAGTATTACTCAAATTTGGCGTGTGGCTTAAGGCGCTGGCCTGGCAGCTCATGTCTTCTGGGGGAAGTTGGACAATTGGCATCTGTGCGCCGTTCACAGGGTCTGTACACATCGCTTCCTTAACAATCTCTCGCATGCGTAGAGCGGTCTCCACTGGAGCATTGTGTGCCTGAAGGCTCTCGCGGGTCCATCTGCGCAGCCATCTTCCAAACCACGCGAGATGACAGCCGCATCGAAAAGGGTTGTTGGATATCATGATTCCCCCTGAAAAATGAAATATTTTTTGAATACGCACGTTCCTGAGTTTGGCGAGTATATCCCCCAGATCGAGTGATTTGACTCTCATAGGAAAGAAATGGCAAGCATTGTTTCATCGACGCAAAAAAATTTTTAATTAACTTTTACAGCACCCCTTTCATGAATGTACGTGCAGTTGTTATATTTGTATCTATTTGTTCTGATATTTTTGAAAATTATGATAATTTGTTAATGAAGGAGAATATGAAATGTCAAGCGTGAAATCTTACCTGATATCAAAGTCGTCCCGACATTTTTCCACGTAGTATAATTTCCATAAAAAATTTCTGGATCTATGTGGGTCAGTTTGTTGTTTCTCAAATCCAGCATCAAGTAAGATATTTTATACATATTTGAAAATAATCCAGCCGGGAGTTCCTCGATTTGAGTTCCAGTAATTTTCAGTACAAGATCCGGATTGTTTGTGAATTTACTAAATGCATCTCTCTCTACATTTCTCAAGTTTTCACCTGTGATTTCGAGATGTCGAATCTTCTTGTTATCTATGCAGGACAGTTGTGCATCGAGCGAGGATTCAACTAAGTGTATCTTCAGAATTCTTAATTGACTCAGTTTCTTCAGGAGATTGCAGAATTCTTCTTCGAAATTTTCTATTTTAGGCCATGTTTCGATAGTCAAAGAAGTAATGATTTTTAATTGCACGATAGCTCCACTTTCGAATTTGTTTAAGTCCTTTAAACCCCTCAACTTCAAATTTTGTAGGTTCTCGAGACCGTAGAAGTTTTCTGTTGTAATCTCCTTTATCGGATTATGGGATATGTCGAGTGTTTTCAATGAATTCAAATTTGACCACAGATGCGATGGAACGTGGTTCAGTTTGTTATGACTTAAGTCCAGCAATTTCAACTTAAAAAGTTCCTGCATGGAGTTTTTCCTAGTAGTTTCGATATGATTATGAGAAAGATTAAGGTGTATTAAATTGGGCAATGGCAGATGCGGGGTGGAAGTAATCCCTGTATTGGCTAAGTTCAGATGTTTCAAACTTTGGGCGTAGTGGAACAGTTCCTTAAAGTTAGCATGGAGAGGATTCGAGCTAATGTCTAGACTCTGCAAGTGACCCAAACTCGAAAAGACGTTGTCGGGCAAAGAAGTCAATTTATTGCTACTGAGATCGAGGAACAGGAGGGAAGAAATATCCAGGAACGTCATGCTATCGATGTGCTCAATATTGTTGTTCCGCATCGAAAGACGTCGTAAAGTTAGTCCAACACTCGACAAACTTGCGCTCGGAACTGTTGAGAAAGAATTGTAATTTAAGTCGAGCATTTCCAGACGTGTCTTCTCGAAAATATCTTTAGGTAGATGGTGATTCAAATGGTTAGAATTCAAATCCAGTATCCTCAGCTTTGGCATATCAGCAAACTGAGTGACATGTAACATGTTTATCAAGTTATTTGATAAATCCAGGATCTGAAGGTTTTGAAGGCCCACAAACGCGTTTCTGCTCACGATATTGATTCGGTTTTCCTTCAGACTCAAACGTTCTAAAGACGTCAGATGCATGAAAACGTTATGATTCAACGCATCGATGTGATTATTGTCGAAATATAGCTGCTTCAGAAGTGCAATATTTTCCAAACATTTCGGTATCCTTCTGAACTTGTTATGCCTGAAATCCAATACTTCCAGGTTGACAATTTTGTTCTCTGAATTACAGGATGCTATATGATTCCTGCTTAGATTCAAATGAATGGGATTGGATAAATTGGAAAAAATTTTCATGGAAAACTCAAGTAACATGTTGTTTTGTAGATCCAATTTAGCTAGGACAGGCAAATTGGAGAAAGCATCCTCTCCAATTTCACTTATTTGATTATCGGATAAAACGACCTTTCTCAGCGCTTGAAGATCGTTGAAGCTATTCGATTCCAATGTCTTAATAGCATTGTTGAACATCACTATGGTTTCCAAGTTTGGAAGTGACTGAAATGTGTTTGGGTAAATAGCTGAAATTTTATTATGAGACAGTCTCACGTCTGTGAGTTTAGTGTGTAAGGATGATTTGAACAGATTCGTTGGAATGACTTGAATATTATTCGATTCTAAATTCAAATACTTCAATTCTCGCAAGAAATCGAAACTGTCTTCAGAAATACTGTGGAAATTATTGTTGTCAATAGCTAACCACTTCAAACTTTGCAGAGGTCTGAAGATTTCGTACGGAAGTTCATCCCTATCTAATCCGAAGGAAATTTCCAGGTTTTCAAGGCCTTCAAGACCTACAAATGCATCAGTATCCACCTGTCTCAAAGGGTTGAAACTCAAACTCAATTCTCTGAGTTGTTGGAGATCTGCAAAAACTTGACTTTTCAATAGGGAAATCCTGTTGTTGCCCAAGATGAGACTTTTGATGTTACCACCCCACTGTGTGAAATCATCATCGCTTATTTCATAGATTTCGTTGAAAGCCGCATTGAAATGTGAAATTTTTGTGCAGTTACTGAGTGTATCTTTCGGAATTTTCGATAATCTGTTTCCGCTAAAACTTATAGCTTTCAAGCTGTGACAGAAATTTCTAAAGGATGTATCTGGAATTTCCGTGAGGGAATTAGAAGAAAGATACAAATATTTGAGAGATCGCAGAGAATCCAAGGCAACAGGAACTTGTTGAAAATTATTGTGATCGAAATCAAGGTATTCCAGTGAATCTTCGAGTCCAGAAAAGGTTTGTTCGTCCATGTCAATTAACTGGTTGTAAGACAGCATAATCCTTCCACACTGAAGTCCTTCGAAGCTTCCAGCTTGTAGAGTTTTGAAGTCGTTGAACGCTAAATTCAGATCTCTTATGTTAATAGAGTGGTTAAAAATAGATTTGGGTAATTCGCTCAGTTGATTCTCTCCAAGGTCAATCTTTTCTAACCATAATTTTTTGGGAAACGTGTGATCTGGTATGCTCTTTATATGGTTGCCTCTGAGATAAAGCCATTGGAGATTCGGAAGAGTGGAAATAATATCAACAGGAAAAGTCTCTATAAGATTGTGAGATATACTGACTGTTTGAAGCGTGAGTGGCAGCGAATGTTTGTGAGTCTTGTATATTTTGTTTCCATCTAAGTTGACCCAGATTAATGATTTGAACTGTCGAAGTCCATGTGAGGTTTTGGAAACCGTTTCAGTACTCTCCGCAGGGATTTCTGTGAGGTCATTTTCACCCAAGAACAGGGTGGCTGCGGTGTTCTTCACATGATACCATTCGCCATTGATGGATGAAATTTGGTTCCTGAAAAAAAAAAGTTAATCGTCATCAATGCAGTTCATTCAAATTGAAATAATTCATCATCTAACATCAAACATCAATTGAGGTCTTCCATATTATTTTGAAGAATTGCGTCCACTTCATTCCCATACTAATTGAATTCTCTCTATTAAATTTCAACATGTAAGTTCCATGTATACTTGGCCAGGAACGTGAAATATTGATAAAAATATGGGTTCCGTAACACGTCGAGAAATAAGAAGAGGAGCCAGGTTTTCTAACATCTTTTGGGTCCTTAATCAATATGATCAGAGTCTGTCGGGGCAAAGATGGCTTACCCCAGAACACGTTCGTTTATCATTTTATAAGACGTATTTTTTTTGATACAAAATATACTGACCGACAATTGGAATGCTCTAAATAATGCATTTACAACTGATATTTTTCAGTTCAGACATCGAAGAGATGTAATTTTATGTTGTTGTTGGTATACAGGGTGTTTCATGAGTAGTTGGCCATAGCCTAGTGGTGAATGCAAGTCATCCGGGCCTTTCAGAAAAGTCGCTTGTTTTGTATCCTAAGGCTATTAGTTTAGGAGATACAGGGTGATTTATGGATTTCGGCCTGAATTTACGATAGCCATAAAATTGGAATCTGAGGTCTGATTTTATCTATATCTTCTGATAACTAACAGCCTTAGGATACAAAACAAGCAACTTCTCTGAAAGAGCTGGTTGTCCTGCATTCACCACTAGGCTATGGCCAACCACTCATGAAACACCTTGTATACTTTATTCACACCTGAGAGAGAGTCACGTAGTGCTGATACACCCTGTATAATTGGGTATTAAGAAGGGGATTGAGTAATAGAAGCTGAGGAAGAGTCAGGAATTTGGAATTGTTGCGTGCTGAGTGGAGTGATAAAAAAATAAGGATCCTTTTCATGAAATTTGAAAGGGTTTTCCATAGTGAAAACTTCCTTCTGATAATTGGAGCATATAAATAT
Source organism: Aphidecta obliterata (assembly GCA_963966015.1). Taxonomy (NCBI): domain Eukaryota; kingdom Metazoa; phylum Arthropoda; class Insecta; order Coleoptera; family Coccinellidae; genus Aphidecta; species Aphidecta obliterata. Next base: position 19,524,227 of record OZ014428.1, on the reverse strand, counting down.
ACAGTTGAAATTATTGACCGAATAAGTTGATTCGGAATTATACGAAAAAAGTTGAATATTTTTAATATGATACAGAATGAACTAAGAATCCGAACAGAGTTACTTCAGAAAGAACAGGGCGCAATCCGAACTTTTTAAGGGTTTGCTGTGTGTATAGGGGAAGCTGTGCACCCGCAGTCACGCTTCCAGAATCGGCTTAGGATCAAACTTTTCAACAAGTTTCATTACTTCCCCCATTCCGTCTGTCCAATATCAATAATACCGAAATTGTTATCCGAAAGTTACCCCGAGTTCCCAAGATCTCTACCAAAAGGGTTGGAGGACCTCTCTTCGGAATCGCCGTGTGCCATTGTGAAGGGGGAAATAAGGTGATATTGAAAATATCTATTTCATTTTATTATATCGAACGGAATATTCAAGAGGTAGAGAAATATCCGCCTGAAAAAAGTTACGACTTGGAACACTCCATTTTCATTTTGAACCCTCGTTTTTGGAGTAGGCCGAGTTAAATATAAGGTGCCTTATCAATCACGTCCCAGTAAAAAATCCATCGGGGCTAAACAAGTGGGGCGATATTGAATTGAGGAATATTAGACTTGACTTTTATCCTATTCGCTCATCCCATCATATCGTTGTTCCACTCCGAAAACATTCCCTTTGCATCTCTTGTCAGTCCCTATGGACCTTATTAGTAGAAGGTGGTACTTCAGAGAGAAGGTAGAACTGTGCAAATTTATTTACAATATATCCCATTTTTACCATATTCAGAAAAAAACGCGAGGTTTATCATTTGCGTATCAATTTGTTTCTTCTCTTTCATAAATATTTTACGTCATGTTGATTGATTTTCACAGTAAAAGTGTATTTACTGTGTATCTTAATCAAAAGCACCTAAATAATATTATACTGATCTAGGTACGCGTATCGTATATTTTTCGGTTATAATGTCTTTTTTAATGAATTTGTGGCAGAAAAATACGAATTAAAACCTGACCATAGTAAATTAAATCGAGAGAAAATAAACATATTATTCACTACAGGTTTAACTGAAAATGAGTTCAACAAGCTGCACCCTGACTGCTCGCTATTCTGTCGCAACGTGAGTTTCATCAATATTTTGTCGCAACTTCTTGTCGATGCTGGTGCAGATTATGCAGTGTTTTGTCGGGAACATAACGTTTTTCCCGCTTCGAACCGAAATTGCTCTCTGAGCTACGCTGTTAGAAATTAAAATCCGATATTATTGCATCCAACATCAAGATTCTCTATAATAAAGCCTTGTCAACGATTGAAAATAATTTGGTTCAGTTTGATTTCAGTATAAAGGTCACCCATCTGCGAATTAACGGTCTAATCTAATGAGCGAATTAAAATCTGCCCATTCGCCCTCCAGAGATTCACTCGGAAATTGTAGAAGCTTTTTTTTAGCGATAAAAGAACCCTCACGATAAATTTGAAAGCCAAAAACAAAAATTCAATCAGAAAAATGATTCACCATAGGATCATATAATTTAATTTGTTTCTTCATTCTTGTACCACATCAAGAAAAATTGAATAAATCGATAGTTCGTGAGTTGCGAAATTTCGAATATTAATCGACAGCTGAAAAGAATAACAGGCGGAGGACTCTTCGATGGTTTTCCTGCCTTTGGAGAATGAATATATTTCGTGAAATGTCGTGAGGTATCGAGGTATGAGCAAACAATAAACCTTGGCGCAGCTTTTTTTTTTTTCGAGTACTGACATCAATTTGGATGGAAGGAACGTAAATTCCTGAAACGAATTCTGTATCTCCAAATGTTCCGTCTGCTGTTAGAAATGTTTCCTAAGATAGGGTTACTTGTTCCCCCTTCCCAACCTTGACGCATCTTGATTTGTTTGTTTCGAAAATGCGACATCGAAGGGGACGGTTGAAATATAGACCTTTAAACCCTGGAGGATTTTAACGGAAGGGAATTTCTTCCTCGAAACTGTCTCACCAATTTGCTAAATTTGTTGTAAACACCCTCTTCTTTTGTCGGCTGTGAAATCCATTCCAGATGCCACTGGCGGTTTACACACCTCGAATATAAAATTTAATTGAATATTCTATTCAGGCATTGGTTCACTGATATTTTCAAAACCTCTGCGGTTTTTTTTTTTGGTTATAATATACACCATTTCAAATTAGTTTTCTATACTCTTTTAGTACCCTACATAGAAACTTTTTCATTATGAATTTCGAAAATTTTTCACTTTGCAAGATAATTCTTTTGGCCATACATTTTTTAATACATTACATACATTGAATTTCCACCCTTATGTTTTTTTTTTTCATTCATCTTTTCACTGATATACAATTTCTACGGATTTATATCAGTTCAAAACTAATTTGAAATGAAGGTATTTTCGAAATTCTACGATTAGTGGAAAAATATTCAGCTGTCCCCTAAATTACTTTGAAGAGTTTATATCGACATCCACAGTTAAAATGTTGAAAACCAATTTATTTGAGATGTGGTTTTTTTCATCTTGATTCAGAATTGGGATTTTTTTTCTTGATTTGCAACGATTAATTTTCCATCCTTCCTAACATTTCATCAAAGTATGGTTGGAATTGAAATGACAATTTTTAAATTTTTATGAAACGATTCAATGTTTTTAATTATTCTAGTGATATTTCCCTTTCAATTTAACCATAAAAGTTCTAAACTTATATTTTCAGATGAATCGAAACCGATTTGCAACCTCGAAGTGAAACCAGAACCCGAAATATGGAGTATTCCCAGAGTTCCTGTAAAAACCGATGGGGATCATTAAGAGCAAGAAAATTATAATAATATCGTTAAGAAAAGCAAAAAGGTATTTTAGAAAGCGATAAAAGTTTCGCAATGCATTTGCATTTTCCTGCGAAATATATTCACTCCTGTAATCTGGATTGAGCAGATGATGTTTTAATTATGGACTTGGCCCTGAAGGGATGTTCAACTCGATAAACTTTGAGGACAGGAGTGAATTAATCGTTCGAAAGAGTCGAAAATATGTATGCTTCATGAATAATAATCGGTTACATTTTGATTTTATTGTTTTGGGGTTGTTGTTACTGCTATTTGAAAATGATCGAAATAATGTGGCATAAGAACGTAAGAAATTTGGATCATGGATTATTTGTGAATAATCTATTGGAACCGCATAATTTAGGTTTCTTATTTTCACTGATGAAAATTTGCGATCGTTCTAGGAAAAAAATGGGTATATTTTAAACAATAAAATTCTATGAGCTGAAAATAAAATTAAACGAAAACCCAAACTAAATTATGTTCCCAAAAATTATCAGTGCACACTTAATACTCTATACAAACCCAATAATAATGGTTGAGAATAATATTTAATTATTCATTTGAGGCAAACGTATGATATGTGAGATTTAAAAAAATTATATTCATTTCAATTATTTTTTTGAGCGCTCGTACTACTTACACGAGGGCTATATCATTTCGTCACAATGTCTGTATTTTTCGAATTTTGAGCCGAAAATGGTCTCAATCGACTATGTTCGACTCACTGATGACGAATCCGTCGAAAAATTCGAGTCTGTCCGTCCGGCCGGCCGGCCGTATACACGATAACTCTCGAACGGAATGTCCTAGAAACTTGAAATTTTCAGGGTAGGTTCGAATCTCGAATGCCGCGGTTGAGTTTGTTATTGGGCAAAATTCGTCAAGGGGTTCCGTAAATATGGCCGCTCGAAATTTTGTTTTTCTGATTACTCCGAAACTACTGATTCGATCGAGGTGAAATTTTGCACTCAGATGGATAATTACGTACTCAAGCTCCATGCAGAATTTTGTTCAGCTCGCATGACCAGAACCATAGAAACCATAGAAAATTATAACTTTGTAATGGAAAGGCCTAGAGACTTGAAATTTTCAGGATAGGTGTGGATCGTTAATGTAGCGTTAACGTGTATCAATGAGCAAAATAAGACTAGGGGTTCCGTAAATATGGCCGTTTGAAATTCAGTTTTCTTGATCATTTCAAAATTATGGATTCGATCTCGACGAAATTTTGAATTTAAATTGAGAATTATATATTCGAGCTACATTTCTTCCAGATCGTATGATCAGAATCATAGAAACCATAGAAAATCATAACTTTCGAACAAAAAGGCCTAGTGACTCGAAATTTTCAGGATAGGTTCGGATCGCGAATTTCGCGATCCTTTTTATCAATGAGCCAAATTAGACTAGGGGTTCCGTAAATATTGCCGTTCAAACTATATTTTTTCTGATAATTTCGAAAATACTTATTGGATTGAAACGAAATTTCGCACATATATGAAGAATAGTGTATAATTTTGTCCAGATTGCATTACCAAGACCATAGATACCGTAGAAAATTCTAGCGAATTATCGAAAAAATGGACCCAAAGCACTGACGTGAAGTCTGGATTTTCGCGTTGGTTTGAAATTTTCTTTGACAGCTGTCAAAATCTTTCCAATTGGTTTGTAAAACTGGAGAATGCGAATCTACCTACAAGGTGCCTGTACGAGCGCTCAAAAGCTCCTGCCTTCACGGCAGTGCTTCTCGAAATTTTTAAACTAAGTCTTGGAAACTAAATATCCGTTTCAGGCTTCAGAAATGTATTCATCTATTTCAGGCAAACTTATAATATATTATGTGAAATTAATAGAGAAAAATATTAATTTTTAATGTTTTAAATATACAGGGTGAATGATGATTAATACTTTTGCAAATCTTTCTTTTAGGCCTGAGAAATTCATTTCATGCAAACTTAGGGTAAGATTCATAGAAAATAATAAGGATTTCAATTTTTTTAGATACAGGGTAGTATTGAGAGCTTTATAAGTTACATAAAGACGAACTGAAGAAAACAGATGCGTATCAAGTGAATATTAAATAATCCTTGAATGAAAAGAAAGAAGAGGCCGACCGACGAGAGTCCAGGCAGCTCTTATATGCTGCTGTTTTCCATATTTTTTGTATCGTTAGAAATTAGAATGTATTTTTAGTTTTAGTTATAGAATGTTTGATTTTTTATGCCTGTGTTGTTGGGGCTCAAAAATATTATTATGATGCAGATTTTTGTTTCTTTAGAGGCTCAAACATTCAGTATTTAGTTCAAGTAAGAGTTGTAATTATAAGAAGCACTGCCGTGAAGTCAGGAGCTTTTGAGTGCTCGTTCATCCACCTTGTAGTTATATTCGCATTTTCAAGTTTTAGAAACCAATTGAAAAATTTGACAGCTGTCAAACAAACTTCAAAATAAAACGAAACTTTAGACTTCACCTCAGTGCTTTAGGTGACCAATTTTTTTCTATAATTCACCTGGATTTTCTACGGTATCTATGGTCTTGGTAATGCGACCTGGACAAAATTCCGCACGTAGTTTCATTTCATTATTCAAAAACGCATCTATCCAACTTTCAGAGCTCATCCCGGAAACTATAAGATACCAATGGCAAACAAGAACTTCTCTTGGCATTTAACCAGTTATTTATTTATTTAGTTCAATTTTTTTTATCCTCTTCAACTGCTGCAATATTATACAATTATTATACGATCCATAAATCTGTGCAAATCTTGTATCACCCTATTTGTTACTTTCTTTAATTGAATATTTCTTTATTTGTCACAAAAATCCGCTATAAAATACTTCTTGGAGTGAAGGAAATGTCCCAGTCCATCCATAAATAAATATAAATGAAAAAAACTTAGTTAGAGTTAATTGCATATCTAGTGGAGAGATCAGTTGCTTATCCCATCTGAGAATTTTCAAGTTCAAAACCTAGGAATTTAATGAAAAAAAATATTGCTGTAAAACTATTCAACTTCGAATAACAGAAATTGAATTAAGATGTGATATAATTTTACTCAAAAAAATTATCTCAATCTGAATTTTACTCACCCGTGCAGATTAATCCACTGTAGACTCCGGAGCTCCTTGAACGCAGCGAAAGGAATAGCATCTAGTTGATTATAGCTTAAATCTAAGGAACTAAGGGTCTTCCAGAGAGAGCTGAAACAGAAACGAGAGGAAATGGAGATATTATATTATCTCATATTATCATAAAAAGTTCAACTGACTTAATTTTTCCGAATAGTTTGAATGAAATTTGCTTCATTATGAATTTAACGTTGTCCATTTAACCAGACATGCTCTTGATTGAACGGAAAATCGAGGTTTCATCTTACTGAACATCAATGAGAGTCATTTGACGAATGAATTTAAGACTTATCATTCCGTAGGAATTTCACTGAAATTCTATAAAAACATAAAAATAAAACTGGAAAATCTAGTACCTACTAATGAAACGGCGCCAAACATTATACGACCAACAGTATGCGAACAGAAAAGAGCCTACACTTTGGCTTAACTCACTGGCAGTAAATTGGAATGTTTCGAGCTTTGTTGAAATATAGCGATTCGGGAGAATTTTTGGATAAACTATGCGAATGCTGTATGAGGAATTGTCCGTATATTCCGAATATCCAAGAGATATAAAAGAAAACAATGAAGAAATTCAATTGGCAGGAAAAAAGTGTGTGAAGTATGTAACGCATGTTATAATGATTTTCGCTATTTCTAACCAAGGAATGTGAGCTAATTTTTCCTTCACTTCCCCGAACTCTCGAAATGCAAATATTAAATTTCATAATTGTTTACTCGAAAATATTCATAGTCATAGTCAAAACTGTCTCCGCGGACGTGAAATTTTGTAACAAGAATACGGATAACTGCCGTGCGTCGAATTAAACTAAACGGAAACAATTCCATCCCATCGAGTTCTACCGGTACGGAATGGGAAAGCAATTCCATTCTATTTACTAGGATAAATCTGTTTCTCCCAGTAGAGTGAGTAACAATTCTTCTATTCAACTTTGCCTAAACTTCCGCATTGAATAATAAATTGGGAACAAGCGTGCTTTGAAATAGGCGCCGTTTTCCATTAGGACTTTTTCCAAGTTCTATTTTCCGGGTATATTGCTGAGTTTGCACGGCATCCAGCAGGTATTCGATGGGTCGAAGAATTTGAAATAGGTCGACTGGATCGAGAAACGATATATCTTGAAATAGTTAGAATAGAACGTCATCTATACTATTATCAAATTGTAAAGAGACCGTTTGTTACTCAAAATAACATAGTCTCAATGTTCCTCTCATTGAACAGATCCGAGTTATATTTCTGAATTATTCTATTGATTCTTCACCTAACTATCCAGGGTACGATTTAATTTTTCTAAAATTGGCGAATAAATGTTCAGATTATAATGTAATGGGCCGTTTTATCGGTTAAACGAAGTTCATAATGGGGAAAGCGCTCGTGATAAGCTGTACGAGAAGCTTTAAAGTTTTCTGCTCACTAAATATTCGAATCATAACCCTAATAGAGCTGATATTTCTTATTTTGACCACATTATCTGAAACTGTTTTGAAATTTATTACTTAGAATTTTTCTTCGGGGTGAATGTTCCATGCAATATTATTAAATTTAAACCTCAACGTTCGAATTTTGTTTACATATCATTGAGAGTTAAAAGCGTATTTCATTGTATGTGATTTATTAGGTCAATGAACCCATGTCTTGGGCTAGATTTAGGTTCAATTAACTTAGCCCACAATTTTCACTACTTGAGAGTTTTATGAAACCACTACACGTGTTTCGCCATTACCATGGCTTCTTCAGGTGAGATATACTCTCACGTGATTTTTGTTTGTTATTCGTGATCCAATCAAACCAAACTCTCTAAAAATAATAATTCACATAAAATGCCTAAGGTTTGAAGGACACCATTAGCCACTTTTTCTAGAATAAATCGAATACCTCGAAACAAATCAAAAGAAATTTTTTGAAGAAAAATTGTTACTAGATATCAGATAAGCAGGCCAAAAATCGATCCATGTAACCCCAGAGAACATCGAATACAGGGTGATTCCAAATTCGACGTGAACCTCGAAGGACGTGCTTTATTTATTGAGCTTTATTCATTGATATCCAAAAATCAACAGTTAACGAGTAACTTGATTTTTTGTGTTTTTTGAAAAATTACTCACCTTACTACATTTTTCTTCAATTTTTTCTACGTTGAGCAAGTTCGATTATAATTTCGGATTATTTTCATCAGAGAAGGATGTGATATGTATGAAAAAAGCGAAAATATGCTGTAATAGAATTCGTATTATATGAAAGTTGGTATATGAATAAAAGAATAGTCAATTTTTAATATCAATTCGCCTACAACTTTCGAACTCCACAATTTATGTATGACAAAAGTATTTTAAAAACTTGCCAAATTCCTTTTTTATTTCCAAAAAAAGTTTTCGTTAAAATGCAGGCACTAGTTTCGTTTGAGCAGATTTTGATTTGGAAGGGGATATAAGCGAAGGAAGAAAAGTAACGAATTAAAATTTTTTATGCCGGACATTCAAGAGGTTTTTTATAAAAAAATCTGCTGAAACGAAACAAGTGCCTGCATTCTAACGAAACCTTTTTTAGGAAATGAAGAAGAAATTTCGCAAGTTTTTAAAATACTTTTGTCGAACATAAATTGTGGAGTTCGAAAGTTGCAGGCGAATTGATATTAGAAATTGACTATTTTTTTCTTCATATACCAACTTTCAAATCACACGAATTCTTTTTCAACATCTATTAAAGCATATTTTCGCTTTTTTCATAAATATCATACATATCTTTCTCTGATGAAAATAATTCAAAATTATAATCAAACTTGCTCAACATAGACAAAATTGACGAAAAATGGAGTAAGGTGAGTAATTTTCAGAAAAAACACAAAAACTCAAATAACTCGTAAACTGTTGATTTTTGGATTTCAATAAATATGGCTCAAATGATAGCAAATGTGTCATACTAACACGTCCTTCAAGGTTCACGTTGAATTTGGAATCAGCGTGTATATAATTCGCAACTGTAGACTGGTTTCGACTTATTGAGTCTCAGTTATAGAGCGATGTTTGAAGTCGATGTCAGGGGCGGAATGCTTCAAATCAAAACGAACTGGAGCAACCGTCCCTACTCCTCAGCATGAAAAGATTAATTGACCCCTCCAATATCAAACAATCATGTGACACACACGAGTCTCGTGACTTCCTGTCCCATGTACTATGAAACAGTGGGTGTCCTATCAAAAAAATGACATCACTTCCATATTGTTACTATAACGAAAATATTCCAGTTCAATTGTCAAGGTTTTATTCATCGTTTCTACAAATTTGAATAATTTTACTACTTTCAGTTTGCTATTTCGTGTTAACTCATGGAGATTTAGTGTGTAGAATGAATGATTTTTTTGTTATTGATCGTCAAAATCATGGAGAAAATTTACCTGAACGCTCGCTCTGATATCTGTTGAATTTTGTTGTTCGTTAAAACGAGAGCCTGCACTTGACATCTTGCCAAACTCTCTGCTTCCAAACTTGTAGTGCTTGAGCCGGCTACTTCCAACTGGTTTATATTTCCTTCAGGGAGGCCTGTAAGCAAAAAGTAAATTTTTTATGAAGGTTATGAGGTATATATGCGTTACTCCTTTGGAGTCGAGCAGTGTTTCATTTAATCATCATCCTATTCATTGATATAAATCCCATAACAAACCACTTTTCCTAGAAACGTAACACTAGGGAATACAATCGAAGTTTCTCAAAGTTAACTGCGTATAATCTAAACGGGTTGTAAATCTTTCGAAAATTCGAGCAAATTAATCGATAAAAGCCTTATTCTTCCTCTCTGTAGATTTTCACTCGACATTTTTTGTGTTTTCCTTTGATGATTGAAGATAATCCGTGAATGGATTCCGGAAATCATTTTCCTATCGAAACAATAGATCCCGAAAAGACATTTGTTCTTAGTAACGCAAAAAATGTCTGAATATGCCAACTATTCCGGCATGGTAGGAAACCGCGGTCATTATTCAGGGATTGGAAAAATATTTTCCACACATTGGAATATCCTGTTTTCGTTTTTCATCTGCGCTGTTCTATTATCATCCCCTTTTCAGGATGGAGAATATTGGTTTATTATTCCAACGAAATGAATGGAAAAAGAATGATGTATTCACGCGATCATTATGAGAGTTTTATTGCTTTTCCGGTTCAATGTTCAAACGGATTCGGAAGAACCTCGTGGATCGAGATATCTCAGTGATTTATCGTTTCATTTGTAGGACATTAGAGGTGTATATATTATAGGATTTCACGGGAAAAAGATTCAAGCATTTCCTTTCGGAAGGAAAATTTCAGTGGCAATATCAAAACAGTCATATCGAACAACGGTTTTCAAATTAACTGAATTAATTTTTGCCCTAAGCACTTCATTTGGGGAAGTTAGTGAACTTCATGCTGGATATAATTCCTCGCTTGCGTTTCGATAAAATGTGTTCATAGAATTCAGACCATTTATCAGTTCTATCATAAGTACATAAAATGCAAGCCGTATCCGTGCATTGCCGAGTCATCTAGCCAGAGACAGACGCCGATTGCTCATTCAAAGTTTCCGCCAAATTCTCCGTCCTCTACGGAAATTGTTCCCGAGGATTCCGTACTTTATAGTATCGTTTGAGTTCAGCACATACCGATTGAAAAAAAAAACTGAACTTCGCTCAATTTGAATGAAAACTGTAATAATCGTGGCGTTTATAGGCAGTGAACAGCGAAATCGGCAAGAAACCGAAACGAAAGAATTGTTAAGAGAATATGGCCATCCCTGATTTCATTATGGAGCGAATGCTTTATATATGTTTCAACTGAATTATGTAAGCGAAATCCACTGATATGGATATTCTTTTTCTGATTAGAATTTCAGTTCAGATGAATCAGATAGATGCGTTATTATCATGAATGATAAACCTCCCTTGCAAGATTCTCAGAATTCTTCCACGTTTGTAAAGCTACGATATCCCTATGTCTATAAGACTATATTCTATAACGATTAAATGAGTTTTCAATTCGAAATCACAATATTTGTGAATCAAGAGGGAGAACAAGTAGATATCCTTATCCATTTTGATATTTTCACATGTCTAATATTTTGAAGAATTTTGAAATTTTAATAAATGGAAATGATGTTAAATCGATTGAAATATTCGTCGAAGACAACAAGTATTATGCTGAATTTACAATTGAAATCACAGTTATTTTTACAATAATATTAACATTAACATTAATAATAATAACAACAATTAATTTATATTCATATTTACAATTACTTCAATAAGACCTCGCGTCCTTTGGGATGATAATTCGACTGCTTTCGATCCCCGAGACGCAGCGGATCAAAAGCCTATACAATACTTTGAAGGTAACTTTTCGCATTTTCGTCGTTTTTCGACCTTTTTCGAACGTTATTTTCGAGTACCGTCGGAAAGCCCGTTTCTTACTCTCAAAAACGCGAGAGCGCTTCGCGCCCCCGGTTTCTTTCGTTTTTCGCAATTTCAAAATTGCTCGAGGCTTTCGGCCTCTCGTTTTTAATGTTTTTAATGTTTTTTCTGTGGTTTCCTTTTTTTGACAGTTAGTTACTTCAGTAGTAAGGATACTTTAGTAGTAAGGATTTTATTCAAAATTTTATTCACAATTATATGCACATTATATTCACATTTATACAACAAAAAATTATAAAAAGCACTGCCGTGAAGTCAGGAGCTTTTGAGCACTCGTTATCTAGCTTGTAGGTAGATTCGCATTTTCCAGTTTTAGAAACCAATTGAAGAAATTTTTGGCAGCTGTCGAAAAAAATTTCAAACCAAGGCAAAACTCCAGACTTCACGTCAGTGCTTTAGAAGACCAATTTTTCTTTCGATAATTCGCTAGAATTTTCTACGGTATCTACGGTCTTGGTGATGCGATCTGGACAAAATTTCGCATGTACATTATTCTTCATCTATGTGCAAAATTCCATTCCAATCCAATCAGTAGTTTCGAAATTATCAGGAGAAGAATATTTCGAGCGGCCATATATACGGAACCACAAGTCTAATTTCGCTCATTGATGAACGTGACCACGACATTCGAGATCCACAACTGTCCTGAAAATTTCAATTCCCTAGGCCTTTCCGTTAGAGTTATAATTTTCTATGCTTTCTATGGTTCTCGTCATGCGATCTGGACAAAATGTAGCTTGAATATGTCATTAAATACAAAATTTCGTCATAATCGAATCCATAGTTTTGAAATTATCAATGAAACTGAATTTCAAACTACCATATTTACGGAACCCCTAGTCTAATTTTTCACATTGATGAACGTAACCACGACATTCGAGATCCACATCTATCTTGGAAATTTCGAGTCCCTAGGCCATTCCGTTCGAAAACTATAATTTTCTATGGTTGCTATGGTTCAGGTCATGCGATCTGGGCAAATATTCGCATGAAGCTTGAACAAGTCATTTTCCATCTGAGTGCAAATTCATCTAGATCTAATCAGTGATCAGGAGAACAAAATTTCGAACGGCCATATTTACGGAACCCCTGGTCGAATTTGACCTAATAACGAACTCAACCGCAGCATTTGAGATTCGGACGTACCCTAAAAATTTCAAGTTTCTAGGTCGTTCCGTTCGAAAGTTATCGTGTATACGGACGGCCGGACGGACAGACTCGAATTTTTCGACGATCGAGACCTTTTTCGGCTCAAAATTCGAAAAATACAGACATCGTGTTGAAATAATATAGCATATAGCCCTCGTGTAAGTAGAACGAGCGCTAAAAAAACAGAAGATATAGTTCTTATCAGGCTCAAAGATAATAAGGTTAGAATGAAGGCTATGTTCAAGAAAGAAATTTGAACTTGAAAGAGTCGGTATTTAACAGATAAGTTTCAGGTTTTAAGTTTTGTTCATTCATGTGAGACAATAAATGATTTCATGATTTCCGAATTGAGTTCATTATTATTCCGAAATTGTATTATTTTCAAAATTTCTGATCTGACACTTTTGGGGAAATTCTAGAGTGGGCTGCTCTGACATCAAAATCAAAGACATTCCTCTGCGACTTCTGAAATCAGATAGAGGTTGGAACAATTTTTCTTTATTGTCCGCCAGGTTGTAAAGTGACATAGAGCGACCAATTATATTCAAGGTTTTTTTCTTGAGCCTCACGTAAAATAATTGATTCGCCTAACGAATATTCCGACAACTCAACCCTAATACGGACATTTCAGGATCAATTTATCTGTATTACTCAATGGTTTTTGGGTTAGTTTACATCTTACTCTGATATAATCAAATTGATTGAATGGAAAATCTAATTCAATCCTTTTCTTGTCCCTGTCCTGCCGTGTACCAACCAACATCAATCAAGTTATTCAACCCCATAATTTAACTCAGTTATTGTATTCTATTCAATTAACTCCAGAGTGTACGCTGTCAACTATCTATCAACCAATTCATGTCTGTCATTATCGCGTTTGTGATTCAATTATTCACTGTATATAGTACGTGGGTTGACGTTTTATGAGTCTTTTATACTGAAAGATTGCAAAACAAGTTATGTGCTGTATAAAATCAATATCATAAATTATCTATCCCATTAATAATTATAGAGTAATAACATTATCGCAGACAATATCATGAACGACTTGAAATTTTAATTCTGAATTAAATTTACCAACCATGAATGTCTTAATGAATAACTAAAAAATTCGATGCACATGAGAGAATATTGACTTTTCTTTGTTATAATAGGCGCGCTGAAGGTTCCGTTATTATTATTCTTTTAGCATTTCATGGAAAATTAAATTAATCGACTAGACAGATCTCCAAGAATGATATAAAGTTTCAGTATAACTTTTTCAGATAACTCAATATTGGCTGGACAACGCTGAAATAAATCAGGCCATCAAAATTTGAGAAACACTTTGATTGTCAATAACATGAAATCATCCTGATCCAGCATCGTTCGGTCCAGCTCTAAAATACGTTCAATGAACATTGTAGGCCAACAATTGAGAGATCATATGAAGAAAGATCCACTGTTGGGCAACGATTCAACATCGAATCGTTGAGTTCAAAATGTTTGTTGATCCTGATACCAAATCGAAAAAGCTTCACCGCAAAGCTGTATTGATCTTCCTCCAACATATAATCATGAAATTTTAATCGCTGATGAATACACCTTGACCCAAATCTGTTCGAAAGTTAGGAAATTTCAGTCTAATGTTTTCAAGAGTGAACTAGACTCCTGGTGGGCATTGTTTTTGTCTTTGCATTGCTTTGTGATGAACCCTTGGTAATAATTTGCACCAATCTTTTTTACCACTCGTTTTTCAGTTTCCGTTTCTGAACGGATGGTTTCAGATTCATAAAAATTTCGTGGAAATAAATTTGATGGAATTCATCAGAATGAAAAGGAAACTAAAATTTAACGAGCTTGAACGTAATGGTAAAAATTCTCGACGAGATTCATCTTTCATTCCATTAAACCTTCGAAAACGAGTCTCGTCATAAAATTATGACCTTTATCCTCATCCTGTAATCTGCCATTACCTATCGCTGTTTAGCAAGTGAATCAACGTGCACCCATGTTTGCTTTATAATAACCGGCTTAGTGCACGAAGGTGCGCTGACGTGTTCTGACGACGTTAGGTGAATTATTAATGTCAGATGCAGGTAGATAGCGCTTTCCGTATACCACACGTCGGATCTATTGAATCGAATCGTAAAATCTATTCGCACGACTAGGAGAGTGCCTGCAATTTGATTTGGTGATTCCAGGAAATTCAGAGGACATTCGGGGAACATGATCTTGTTTACGGTTTTTATGCAAAACATAAATTATGCATGAAATTCATGTTTTAATTATGTTCTTCTTGATGGATGTCAGAAATGAAACAGGTTGAGTACGGAGAACCGTAGGGAGGTTTCATTGACATGACTTCTCAAAAGAAATTCAACCAACTTTCTCATCAATGAGAGATGGCGAAATGAAGACGTAATATAATCGGTTGTCTTGAATCGCAGAAAACCTTCTGGATAATAAACAGTTCTGTCCGTCCGGTGACGTAAGGATAAAGTATCACATCCCAAATACAACACAACCGGATCTTACAGAGATATAGAAAAGCAATACAAAAACAAATATACTGGAGTTAAAAAATAGTATAATCTCTATAGGTGCTAGGTGAAAAACACTATAGGCCAATCTGAAAATACTTCTGTGTGATGCCCAGGGCCGTATCTAGGGCGTGGCAAGAGTGGCACTTGCCACGGGCGCAAGGTCCGAAGGGGCGCCAAAAAATATCAAAAATGAAGAAAATAGAAGCGCCAAGCAAAAAAAAATTAATTCGAAAGATGACAACACTGTTACGTAAGTGAGTAATTCGATCTCAACATTCCGAAACATTGATATTCAAAGTACAGAATGAGAATGCAATAAGTTAAGAAATACGAGAAATATGGTCCAATTGTTATAAAGAACTTTCAAAGATGCCGTACTCTGATCATAAATATTACAATCGGAAATATCGTCATCCATTCCAAGCAAAGCCCTTTTATGAGTTGTTTACACTACATCCCTTATCGCATCCAGCTTGTTTTGAAGGGCGGCTTCTTTGATGATGATGGTTCATAATGATCGATTTGTTTAGATTTTTAGGCCACATCTGTGGTATTTTAAAGACGATTTGTACATCCAAAAATTCACCAATCAGAGTTTTGAGCTCAAGAAGTGGGATAAAAATTGGGGAATCTTATTCTATTTTACATAAATATTGATTTCTTTCAATTGTGAAGAGAAGAGCAAAAAATTTAAATTTTAATGTTCGTTTAGTGTGTATCCAGATTTCAAGTGTTGTAAGTTTTGAGTTTTTTTTTTAAATTCTGACTTTTTTGTGCCATTGTGCTTTATAAATTGCATTATAAATTGTGCTATTGAAGGTGAGTTGTTCTAAGTACATATTTGTTATTTTTTATGACATTATTCAGGCATCGGATATATTCAATTATTCGTATTTTAACATAATAATACATATTGTTCCTTTCAATTCAAGAAGAAATATGTTTGGTTCATTGCGGAAAATATGAATTTTCAAACTTGAGTTCTCTGGCAAAGATTATTCTAGTGATTTTTTTATTCTTAACGTATGGACTTCTTGAATATTGTAACATCGGGCCCTGTACGAAAGTATTAGTAAGTGATTCAAAGGGTTACAAAATAGTATTTGTGTGCTAAGTTTGCCTTTTTTTTGCAGAGATTGTGATTATCGATTATTGTTTTCTAGTCAACTTACCAAAAAAAAATTGATTTCACGTTTGCAGTATAAATTTCTAAATTTTAATTTAAAGAATTTATATTTTTCAAGATAAATGTTCGTATTTATTACATGAATATTTCATTTTGTTTTCTCAGAATTTGTTCTATTTTTATGCATTTCATTCAAAATGTGTATTTCAATGTTTTTAATGAAAAAATGTTTCCATAAAAATGTGTATTATTTTGAAACTCTTACGGAAATATATGACTAGCATTATGAAAAAAAATACTATAAGAAAATATGATGGATGAAAAAAATCTACGCAAATGAGGGGGCGCTGTCTAATATATTGGCTCAGGCGCGATAGTACCTAGATACGGCCCTGGTGATGCCTTATCATTAGCTGAAGATACTATCTTTACCAGAGCAGGTTGTTTTTGCGCGCTTGTTTCTATGAAGAAGAGCGTTATCATTTTGTCCAGATCTATGTAGTTTTTTAATTTTGGGCGATGAATGGTGTTGTACAAAATGAAGAATTAGTGGTCAAATTCAATTCTGTCCGTTTATAGCAATCTGAATAATTTTTTTTAATAATTCGAAAATACTGATCCGATCGAATTGAATCTTAATTATTGTGACGAAGGTTTATGTAATTTAATGACGACCGTATCACTAGAGGAAAAAAAGAAATTATCTTCAAACATTATAAAAAGCACTGACGTGAGGTCAGGAGCTTTTGAGCGCTCGTCCATCCACCTCCTATCGAAAATTTTTTTTACAGCTGTCAAAAAAAAATACAGCAGGTATTTGTTAATTATGTCGAAGAAGCTGTTAAAAGAATATTAGGATTTTTTTTTTCGATAATTCGCTAGAATCTTCTACAGTTTCTATGGTCTTGGTGATGCGATCTGGACAAAATTTCGCACGTAGTTCAAATACATTATTTTTCATCTATGTGCGAAATTTCATTCCAATCTAATCAGTAGTTTCGACATCATTAGGAAAAACATATTTTGAACGGCCATATTCACGGAACCCCTAGTCTGATTTTGCTCATTGATAAACGTGGCCGCGACATTCGAGATTCACACCTATCTCGAACATTTCAAGTCCCTAGATCTTTCCGTTCTAACGTTATATTTTTCTACAGTTTCTATGGTTCTGGTCATGCGATCTGGACAAAATGTAGCTTGAATATATTATTTTCCAGTAGTAGTATATAGAACTTCGTTACGATCGAATCAGTAGTTTCGAAGTTATCAGGATAACAAATTTCGAACATTCGAACTGCCATATTTACGGAACCCCTGGTGGAATTGCTTATCAACGAACTCAACTACGGCATTCGGAAACTGGAAAACACAGGAAAATTTCGAGTCTCTAGAGTCTAGGTTGTTCCGTTCGAAAGTTATCGGCCGGACGGACGGACAGACTTGAATTTTTCCATGGATTCGTCATCCGTGGTTCGAACCTTGTCGATTGAGACTACATCCGGTCGAAATGACATAGCCCTCGTGCATGTAGAACGAGAAAATTCAATATCTCAGAAACTATTTACCAAAACTGTTGAAATTGTCTTCATACTCGTTCATCAATAAAATGAGTTATATAAAAATCCAGCGGTACCGCTGTTCCAGGTGGGAAAAAAAAATTTAGTTTTCCTGATCTTGTGTGGAGACATTTTTAGTTTTAACCGTATATAGTGGTGCGTGTGTGTTTCAGTACTTTGCAGGTTATGATTGCTTATGCTTGACTTCGTTGACTTTCTGAACGACGAGAGACTATTTAGTTTTAGGGAAATAGTGTGGAAGTTCGTTTCAACCTAGAATTGTAGAAGGGTAAAAGGTACAGTTGTTGACACCCTATCAGTGATTGACACCCTCATTTTCATATTTGAATTATGAGAATTGGATGGAGGCCTTAAAAACATGGAGCTTTGAAAAAAATATTTCAATTTTTCAAGTTTGGACTGTTAGTATTAATTTGGGTTAGGTTTGCATTCCTAATTCACCATATATTTATCAATGTGCAGCGTGCTGACGATCATTGCAATTAGAGAATCACTGCCATTTTCTCAAGGTACTTAACTCAAGTTCATAACATTTTTTTAATTGTTCTAATTTTTGTCTGAAGCATAATTTTTGTTTGAATCTTCAATAAATACTTTTTCATAACTTAAAATCTATTTGGTTGAAGGTTTCGCGTTTTTTTGTGGGTGTCAATAATTGCCTTTGAAAATATGTGGATGAATAGTGATTGACATACTATGTCAATAACTGTCGTATTCAAATTTTGCAAAATTAGTCCGTATTGCCTACTATTCAGGCCTCAATTTCTCAATGAATACTGAAAAATGATTGAACTTTATCTAATTTTGTTCTAGATAGTTGTTGACACCAGTGTCAATCTCTGTGAATTTCCACGTGTCAATAACTATATTGCAAGTTCAACTAGTTCCTACTTCTTGTCCCTACCCCCTGAATCGATTTTCCACGCTTCATTCTCAACAACATGGCAAAAGCAAAAGAAGAAAGCAATTATAAGAAAAATTACACGGAGGATGCTATTATTTCTGCCTTATCAGCAGTAAAATCAGAAGGAATGTCCAGAAAACTTGCCTCCCAAACCTATGACGTTCCTCGTTCTACAATAATTTTTTGGTTGAGTGGAAAACTTGTTGAAAAAATGAAAAGCACTGACGTGTAGTCAGGAGCTTTTGAGCGCTCGTTCATCTACCTAGTAGGTAGAATCTTCCTAAAAAAAATTTCTTCGAACATCCACTTTTGGTCATTGATAATTTTGTTCATTGATAAACGTGACCGCGATATTCGAGATCCTCACCTATCCTGAAAATGTCTAGTCCCTAGGCCCCTCCGTTCGAAAGTTATTATTTTCTTCTGGTCATGCGATTTGGACAAATTTTGCATGTAACTTGAACACGTCATTCGCACCATCTGGGTGCGAAATTTCATCTCGATCGAATCAGTAGTTTAGAAGTAATCAGGAGATCAAAATTTCGAACGGCCGTATTTACAAAACCCCTGATGGAATTCTGCTCATTAACCAACTCAACTACGGCAGTCGGAAACTGAACCCACACTGAAAATTTAAAGTCTCTAGGTCGTTCCGTTCGAAAGTTATCGTGCTTACGGCAAGATTCGAAAAATACAGACATCTTGACGAAATGATGTAGCCCTGGTGTAAGTCCAACTAGCGCTCAACAAATCACGGACCTTGACCTGTATTAACCTATGAAGAAGATCTCAAATTATGTGATAGAATAGACGGGTGAGCCAAAAAAAATAAAAAAAAAATTATTTCAAACATAAAGCTTGATGATGAAATTCATGAAGAATCCTTTATACTTTATACAGTCATGAAACAGTCCAATATGGACATGGATTGTACATCTGAAGACACAATCTGTGATAACAATGGAAACCAAGTTGCTATAAACGGCTACTGGAGAACCAACTGCCAGGGCTTGTGTCCTATTTGCAAAAAGAATTTGGATTTAAATGGTATTAAATAATTAAATGCATTTCCTGTGCATGAAAATTCCATGTTTAATGTTTATTGAAATATGTCTTCATAGAGAAGGTTTCCATTTCGAATATTTTTCAATGCAAAACTTATAAATAAATCCTATAATGAACGATCCATTACTATATATTATACCTATCCACATCCTTGTTCAGCTGATTGAAAATATGAGAGACAACAGTATGTCAATAACTGTATCAGGTGGTGTCAACAATAGATTTTACAGTGTCAATCACTGAAAATTGACACATGATGTTAACGATGTGTTTTAACCCTTTAGTGCCCGACGGTACTCCTGAGTACCAGTAATTTCGACGCGTCGTAAAATTTAGTTTTCTATATTCTGCTATTTTTATTCAACATATATTGTTGCTGGTGGCTATACTCAGTAGGTTTATGTTTCAATAATGAACATTCGAACATCTTTTCTTGAGAAATTTCCCATTTTTCATCAGGACGCAGAAGTACCGTCAGGAAATATAGCGAGCAGAAAAATTCAACAGTGGTATGTAAGAGACCACTTTATTCGAAAGAAATAGAGGTCATTGCAAATGAGATCCTCAACGAAGATTTATCGTTAGAAAATAATATTTTAACAGATGAAGAAGAGAGTGACTCTGAAAATGCGGATACTGATTTGGAATAACGATTCTATAGACATTTTTCAATTTTTTTGGTTAATACCTAGTAATAACAGTAGTTATTCTGAATTTTGTGGAAAAATTCAATGAAAATGAGGAATAAAGTATTTCAGTTACAGAGCATTTCATTAGCACTATAAATGACATCATTCCTGAAGGTAGGTACTTAAAAGTCCATATTTTGGATTTTTTTTCAAAAATGAAAATAAAATTCTGAAAAAAATTGAATTGTATTTAAAACCCTTCAAAAAACAAAAAACAAGAAAAAAAATTTGTGAATTCAAGTATTTTCTGTATTCGGGCACTAAAGGGTTAAAGCTTCTTCTGAAAAGGTTTTTCCACTTTCGGTTGTTAATTTGAATCGAGTATAAACCAACACATAACCTCGAAAAAGAAATATTTTCATTTCATACCCAAATAACAAATTATTTATATTCTATTGGGACAGTTGGCTTAAGGTGTCAATAACTGTAGTGTTTACCCTATATGTACAAGGGAATAGCGTACGCGAGGATTTTTCTCGGTTGGTTGTTTTCTCTGATTTATCTAAACAGCGACATTTGTGATGACCTGAATGACACATCATGTGGAAGAAATCTCTTATTTTGAATAGATAATGTGATCATTATAAATTTATAAAAAGCACTGCCGTGAAGTCGGGATCTTTTGAGCGCTCGTTCATCCACCTTTTAGGTAGATTCGCATTTTCCAGCTTTAGAAACAAATCAAAAATTTTTTTGTCGAACTGAGGGGAATCTCCAGACTCTACGTCAGTGATTTAGGGGATTTTTTATTCGATAATTCGCTAGAATTTTCTGCGCTATCTATGGTCTTGCTGATGCGATCTGGACAAAATTACTTAGTTTAAATACACTACTCTTCATCCATGTGCAGAATTTCATTCCAATCCAATGAGTAGTTTCGAAATTATCAGGAAAAAAATTTTTGAACGGCCATAGCTGCGAAACCCCTAGTCTAATTTTGCTTATTGATAAACGTGACCGCGACATTCGCGATCCAAACCTACCCTGAAAATTTCAAGTCCCTAGGCCTTGTTATAATTTTCTATGGTTTCTATGGTTGTGGTCATGCGATCTGAACAAAATTTCGCATGTAGCTTGAACTCGTCATTCTACATTCGAGTGCAAAATTTCATTTCCATCGAATTTGTAGTTTCAATTAGAGTAGGTAATCAGAAAAACAAATCGTCCATGAATTTCTAGCTTCGAAGGTTTCGGTCTGATTACTTGGAACTTCTTCAAGATGACCCTCAGAAGAACTTGTTTTCGCCAGATTTATTTCACAATATTCGCGTCAATTTTATTGAGAAATTAAACAACATCAGAAGAATAGAATTATTTTAAAAAGATAACAGTAGACCTCTGTATCTGTTAAGCACGTTGCTAAGGAAATGAAAAAATTACGACATAAATCACCATCATCTTCGGAATCATCATTTTGAACGGCCATATTTACGGAACCCCTGGAGGAATTCTGCCCAATAACTAACTTAACCGCGGCATTCGAGAACTGAATCCACACTGAAAATTTCAAGTCCCTGAGTTGTTCCGTTCAAAAGTAATCGTGCTTGCGGCCGGCCGGACGGACAGACTCGAATTTTCCATGATTCGTCATCTGTGAGTCGAACCTTGTCGATTGTGAGCATTTTCGGCTGAAAATTCGAAAAATACAGATATCGGGACGAAATGATATAGCCCTCGTGTAAGTAGGACGAGCGCTCAATAATTGTCACCAAAAGATTTTCCGATCAAAATTCTGAACCAACTTTTATCCGAGCAAACCCTGCGTAGTTACAAATTTCATATGATCAGGAAAGGCTGAACGAAATTAATGTCTTCACGGTTTGGAGGCGGTTCGATGAACTCGGAAATAGCGTGATAAATTTCATATCGGTAATATGCTTTGGCAGGTCAGCAAACCGTCGACTCGCGGGAAGTCATCCCTCAAATTGGAAAGTATACTTGTAAAATTGAAATCTGCCTGAAATAACGAATGCAACACCGTACGAGTGGAGTGATCTATTGATTCTTAGGGCTCCTCACCATTCACAAAAATATAAATCCTCAATTTTAAAACTTGATTCGATTGGGTGGGTTCTAGTCTAGAACTGAGTATCATGCTCGATACTAGTAAAAGATGATCCAACCTAGTATGGTCGTTTATCGGACTAATCCGCTGATCGTTACAGACGGCCGGACCTGAAAGTTTCCTTAGTCCTCGAATACATTGAAGTCCTCAAAAACTAATGAAGGAAGTGAATGGAAGGGCAAAATGATTCTCCGAAATCGGAGATTAGTTTTTGATCTTTCGAATTGAAATTTTCGCAATTTTTGGAATGCTTTTGTAGTCCTCTTCTTCCATCTGAACTTTTCCTTATAGAGAAGTGCATCTCTGAGCCGATAAAAAGGGAACTTAGAAGGAGGACTGAACAAGTTATGATCCATTGCATCTGCTATGTCTTTTTTTAGTTAAGAAGGATGCAATTGTGAAAGGTTATTTTCCGTCGACCATAGAATAAAAGCTCATTTTAACGCACTCGAAATCATCCATTAATGACCCCTATCAATGCATGATTTCTTGTATTAATGCATGATTATCATGACAACCGATTATAGAATATTCAGTCGTAGCATAGATGCATGTCGGAGCACGATCGAGCTGTCAAATTTATTTATTCGCTTTCGATCAGAATCTGATTTTATCCGTTACGCTACTACATAATGAATAACGAAGAAAATATCCCTTTGACACCGCCAGATGTGACAAAAACTGCTGAAGCAGCAACTTTGAGTCTGCTTCCTGAAAAGAGCCGCCATTTATATGAGAAAACCTATGCTGAATTCAGATCTTGGTGCAAGGACAAGAAGGTTCGGAACTTTACGGAAACGGTTTTGTTGGCATACTTTACGGGTATTGCAGAACAGGGGCATCTAGCAAGTTTATGGCCAAAATATTCGATGCTGAAATCAACACTAAATGTGAAAGACAATACTGATATAAGCAGATACCACAAACTGGTGATGTTTATTAAACGGAAAAGAGAGGGATATATCCCAAAAAAATGAAAAGTTCTCGAAAAAGAACATGTGAGAGAGTTCATAGCGAATGCTCCTGATAGTGTTTTCTTGATAAAAATAAAACTCAATTGAATCTTTATTCCAACTTATTCTCATTATCTCTTTATAGTGGAATAACTATCATTGTTTGATTTGTAGGTCGCTTTGATATTCGGAGTAGCGGGTGCATTGAGAAAAGATGAATTGTTAAGGTTGCAGAGAAAGGATGTACAAGATATGGGATCGAAATTTTTGGTGACAGTGAATTCATCGAAAACACATTCGAACAGGATATTCACTGTGGTGGATAATGATGAGCATACACTTTTAAACATAATAAAGAGATATATATCCTTGAGGATATACACGAAAGATTTTTCGTTTTTTATAAGAACTATAAATGCTCAACACAACCAGTTGGAATTTATACATTTTCTAAATTACCGTCAATGATTGCAAACTTTCTTAAATTAGAGCAACGACATTTGTATACAGGTCACTGTTTTCGGCGTTCTTCTGCGTCTATTCTTTCTGACAGTGGTGCAAATTTTTCAGCCATCAAAAGACTTGGTGGTTGGAAATAAACTTCTGTTGCAAAAGGGTATATTGAAAACTCCATTCAGAATAATATAGAAACTGCAGAAAAAATTTTATGTCATAATAGTTCTAAAGTAAATAATGCTTCAACCTCCTCTTCATCCACACGTTCCTTATCGGACATTATAGGAAATGAAATAAATGTAAACTATTCAGAATGTCACAACATGTCCAATATTCCCTCTATGAATTTTTCGAATTGTTCTATAGGAAGCATAAATATATATTAATATATCGAAATGAACATAGAAATTTGTATTACGTCACAGTTGTATATCATGCAAAATAAAAATTGGTTTCGATCTAGAATTTATATTCAATCGCTGTCATTAATAAACTAGTTGATTAAATAACTATTTCCGTTCATTTAATGAATGAAAAAAGTTATATCACCCTTGATGGAGGCAAACGACCTTGGCGCTACTCTTGATAAATTGTTCAATTTGTTCAAACTAGAAGCTAAGCTGGCGGAAGGGAACTTAAGGACCATTCCATATTTTCCGAGAAATTCCTGCGAAGGGTATTTCAATCAAAATTATGTCCCCACCACGATGAACTATCCACTAAAACGGCCCGTCTTCAAGGAATAAATCAACTGCATTCCACCGAAAACGACCAATCTCACACGAAAAACTTTCACCTTTCGCTCGGATTAATAGCGTTCCAAACAGTTTTCCTATCTTGAAATCACGAGTGCGGGTGAGTTGTTAACCCTGTCCCTGATATTGATCAGGGTGCGTTTGATGTGCCCCGATTTAATCATGGGATAAGTCGGCGGTGGCAAGAGTATTATGTGCTCCAGCGGGCCTCTGAGCATTTTACGTCATTAATCAAGCCAAAGTTTTCCCGAGTGATAGCACCGCATTCGGGAACAGGCATTCGGAATTTTCTTGTTCATTCCGCAAGTCTAAAATTCGGCAATTACAACTGCTAATGCTCGTCAGGCTATCTGGGTATTTGCGTTGGATCCTTCGAGGATTGGTTGATTGATTCGATCTGGATAATGTTTGCGTAGTTTCATAAAGGGAATTATCGGTTATTCCAGGTTACAACAAAAGGTGAAAGGGAGATATGAATGTTTGATCGGCGCATATAAGGAAGAATTAGATTTCGAAAGAAACCATAATAGGTCCATACTGCCGAAGTCAAAATGTTGCAGGCTTTTGATATGAATTGTAATTTACTGCATTCATAACTGAAATCCGTGATTGCCATTGTAATACAAATAGTTCTATTCATTTGAAGACAATCGTAGAATGTGCTCCATCTTTGTTGAATTCTGAAACTTTTTTTTCGATGACATTTTTCTCTAGGACATGTGAAAAAACTCATTATGCATCTTTGTCTTCAAGATCTCTCATACACTTTTAGAACGTTCGTTCCAGGAAAATATCAGATATCAGCCGTTCGTTAGACCTCCTCCACAAAGTAACATTGCAATGACATCAAAAGACCTTCAGGTAGAAAAAATAAGAGGTGGACATTTTCCAGATCGACAAAGAACGATCCCAATTAATGTTTGGAATGGAAATAGGTAATGAAAGCTTAATTGATACCTCCTCTACAAAGAATAAAGGGTTGAAAAGGGGAATTTTGGCATTTAAAAAGACATTATTAGCGACATTTCACCTGAGAATGGTAATTGCTACTAATGACAACTTGTAGCTTGCAATTGAACGAGTTTAATTCAGTTCAGATATTTTCCTAATTCGAAATTAGCGTTCGTTCCTTTCAAGTCGGTTTTGCAAGTCAGATGGCCAATATGATTATGAATGCGGGAAAAAATAATTCGTTTTATTTGAACGTTTCTTCTTGAAAAGATCATAAATAGCGTTTTTTTTTCATTTATTATATAAAAAATTTCTGTTTGTTCGGATTGAACCAGATTTTTTTTTCGTCACGATATCATCAATCATAATAGAGGGTCTAAAAAAAACAGTGTTGTTCACTACAACGAACAGATAATACAAATGTGATTATGGTTGGTTTATCGTAGAAGTTCTCAACCTTTCTTGAACCTTGAGAAGAAAAAAGAATGCCCACGTCCATAATATTTAATTTTATATGAAACTAGCAGACTCGGCCAAGCGTTTCTGTAGCTAAGGTATACGTCTAATTATATTGTAGTCAACTATTCAAACCAGTGGAATTATTATTATTATTATTATTATCAACTCTAATCTAACCCGATCCTTACCCTAACCTAACCTTAACCTTGATTTTTTAAAAGATATTCCCCAGTTATCAAATATTTCCAATTTTCTTCAGTTTTGGGAAAGACCTAGAAACTTGGCATCATTCCTTGCACCTTATCGCTCTTGTTGAGTGAACAGATGACGTGGGGACGCGATGTCCTGCCGTCTATTTGAGACCCGCGTTGCCGCGTAGATAATTATTACTCTTTGTCATAATTAATAAACAGATAATTTGCAATAAAGAAATATTCAGACTATAAGTTTAGATATAAACTATATTTTCTTTCAAGTTGGATCAAACTGCACACGCTGCACAAATGAAGAGTAAAATTGAGTGTTAAAAATTTGGAAATGAACAAAAAATCAATAAGGAATACAAATATAATGAGACAAATTCGAAATTATTCAGTTCTGGCTGGTTTGGGATTCGCTACCGCCCCATGGAAAGCTGTGGCGCATACTAGGGGGTGGCAGCTTCCCCTTTGATAAACCGGGGTTGAGCAAATCTTGAAAAAATTTGAAAATAAACGCGGTCTTCTCTCTGAATATCGACATTGTGTTTTAAACTTTCTGATTTATTTATCGAACGATGTATAGAATTGATGTTGATAATTTTTCCCAGATCTAAATTTTGTATATGAACCTCATAAGAAATGCATCGGCCAATATTGAAGATAGTTCGAGGGGGGTCCAGAATTCAATATTCCCATGTTGCAATTTATTATGAAACTTTTCTATCCCAAGATTTAATGGATCGATGATGTCGAATAGATAATGGAAAAAGCTCCACGAAACTTCGTTCAAGTTTCATCTTAGCTCAATGGAGTAGTTATCCGTTGGTCCTACTTTTAGAAGAATTAACTTGTTCACATATCGCTTAATCTGCTTTTATTAAAAGTTCAAGAGATAAATTATTCACGTAGGTTAAGTTGAACATTTAAACTATGAGGATGAGAGGTAAGAGTTGAAGATTTTTTCTCTCTCTCAATCGACTATGTTCGACTCACTGATGACGAAACCGTCGAAAAATTCGAGTCTGTCCGTCCGGCCGTCCGTCCGTAAGCACGATAACTCTCGAACGGAACAACCTAGAGACTTAAAATTTTCAGTATGGGTTCAGTTCCCGAATGTCGACATTGAGTACGTTAATGGGCAGAATTCCACAAGGGGTTCCGTAAATATGGCCCTTCAAAGTTTTGTTCCCCTGATTACTTGAAAACTACAGATTTGATCGTGATGAAATTTTGCACTCAAATGTAGAATGAGGTGTTCAAGCTACATGGAAAATTTTGTCCAGATCGCATGACCAGAACCATAGAAAAACAATGAAAATTGTAACTTTTGAACGGAAACGCCTACGGTTTTGAATTTTCAGGATAGGTGTGGATATCGAATGTCGTGATCACGTTCATCTATGAGCAAAATTATACTAGGGGTTCCGTAAATATGCTCGTTTGAAATTTTTGTTTTCTCGATCATTTCGAAACTACGGATTCGATCGAGATGAAATTTTGTATTTTAATCGAGAATGATATATTGAAGCAATATTTTATCCAGATCGCATGACCAGAACCATAGAAAATTGTAACTTTTGAACGGAAAGGCCTAGGAACTTGAAATTTTCAGAGTAGATTTGGATCGCGAATGTCGCGGTCATCAATGAGCAAAATTTTTTAATAGTTTCGAAACTACTGATTGGATTGGAATGAAATTTTGCACCTAGCTGAGGAATAATGTATTCAAACTACGTGCGAAATGTTTTCCAGATCGCACCACCGAGACCATAGATACCGTAGAAAATTCTAGCGAATTATCGAAAAAAAAATTGGTCAGCTGAAGCACTGACATGAAGTCTGGAGTTTCGCCTAAGTTTCAGAATTTTTATGACAGCTGTCGAAAATTCCTTCAATTGATTTCTAAAATTGAAAACTGCGAATCTACCTACAAGGTGGATGTACGAGCGCTCAAAAGCTCCTGACTTCACGGCAGTGCTTTCCGTAAGTTTTATATTTTATAATTTTATGATAATATTGAATACTGATCATAAATAGCAGCAATTTGTAATCTTACACATTTTATTCACAAAGTAGCATTTTTTATCAGAATACATGACAAAATTCATATTTTGCAGAATGTCCTCAGTTCCGTCGACGAAAGAAGATATATTAAGTATTTGGAGAAAAGAGGTATACATTTTCAGCAAGTATTTTAATTTATCTATTCACATAATTCACGAAAAAAAGACAGAATACTTCCCGTCGCCTTCATAATTCATACAATGTGAATGAAAAATTATGCTTATTGGATAATACTACGCAATAATTGCCGTATGAATTTCAGATAGGTTTATCGTAAATTATATCATAAATTCCGCTAGATGTTATTGTCATCGATATATTTCATGATGAAAATTTTGACCAGGGAATGCAGAAAGAAATATCCACTTGATGAAAGCTAAGCCATACGTTCGCGAGCCTATAGCCTACTTTTTATCTGGCGCTCGTTGTGAGTGTGTTGACTCATCCGGCGTCGGATCTTTATCGAGAAAAGACAGAATCAATTCAGGAATTTCCCAGAGGGAATTCGTTTCTCGCAGTCTGTATCGTGTTACTTCCCAGGAATTTTAATGCTTCAAGAGCTTCAACATCATAAATACAATCCTGTCGCGTAATCATTCGATTTCGAAGTTCACTAGGTCGCCATGAATCGAGTTTCTGCCAGTGGGTGGATGGTAAACTCTTCCGGAATCCTCTAGTTCAGTGGTTCTTAACCTTTTAGTGATCAGGGACCATTCGACAAAATTGTTGTCTTGTCACGGACCACTAACTGTTTGAAGGTAATATCACGAAAATATAATTCTTTTTTTAATGAATAAAAGGTTGTCATACTATAAATTTTGAATGAAACATGCCTACAATCGTTCAGAGCCAACAGTATTCAATTTTTGCAATTTTATAGAAATACAGAAGCTATATTATTTCAATGGGATTTTTGTGTCTGCATACTATTCACCAATTTCTGAATCCTTGGTTTCTGATTTTGATTATCAGTAGCGCTGAGAACCCCTGCTCGCATAAATATGTCGATGAAAACAGTGTGAGGTAACGAATAGCAATATCTCGAATCTTTGGAAAAGAAGCTGCTTTTTGGCCCCAGAATCTTCCAGATTAATTACTGCCTCGAATGTATCCTTCGAGTTACTGTCATGTTGCATTTCAATTACCTCTTCTTGAATTTCATCAGACACCTCAGAAACATTGGCCATAAAAGGATTACGGATCAGTATCCGAATACCTTCGTCCTCGCAGTCAGGAAAATAGCGATCGAATTCACTCTTCAAGTTCTTCAAATGGTTGGGAATGTTCTTTTGTATTTCTCCTTTAGTTTCTGGACATGATGTGTCAATAATAATTTGGTTCAGCGTATCAAACGCAGAAAAGTTTTGTCTTGCGACTTTGTTGAGCCATAGCTCAATTTTAGCGATAAATGCTGCGATTTTGTCTTCATTTGCAAATATATTCCTCGTGCCTCGCAACTTGCAATTTCCAGATCCTTGAAGTTGAAGGTTCAATTTATTCAGTTGCGCGAAAAAATCGACCAAATAAGCAAGATGTAGGTGTCTGAAATTTGGACTCACAGAACTGATCCAGCAACTCTTTGTTTTTGTCAGTTAAGAATATTTTCACTTCCTCTCAGTAAGTTCATACAATCTGGAAAGCCAGCCCACTTTCGTATGGAACAGCAGAGTTTCGTGCTCAGGGTTCATATCAGAGCACAATTGTTTGAAGAAACGAGTGTTTAGTGCACTATTTTTAATGAAGTTGAGTGTTGACCACTCTGATATTGCAACAGCCAAGCGTTCTGGAAGCGTTTTTACAGGCAATGCTTGACGATGAGTAGTGACACATTGTGACGTAATTGCGGATTGATTTTCCGTTTTTATCAATGCCGCAAGACCAGAGCGAGAACCGAGCATAGTCTGTACAAAATCCTGCAAACTTTTGCCACATAAGTCCATGTTTATCCAAATATTGACCTACTGCATCCAGAACATCTGCACCTCTGGACGTCGTCTCCAGATTTTGGGAAAATAGTAATTTATTTTCTTTCAAAAATCGAACAAATACAAGCAATTGACAACATTGTGAAATGTCAGTAGATCGTCACATTGAAGCGCGAAATAAGGACTAAATTTTATCTTGTCGATGACTTGTTCTTCAATATCTTTCGACATTTTTTGGATACGTGACATTACCGTATCGTTTGAAAGTGGTTTTTCGAGAATTTTTTTTTTGAGCTTCTTGCCCTGAAAGTTCTTCTTCGGCAGAACAAAATTTCAAACGGCCATATTTACGGAATCCCTGGTGGAATTCTGCCTTTTAACGAACTCAACCGCGGCATTTGGGATCTGAACCCACACCGAAAATTTCAAGTTTCTAGGTTGTTCCGTTCGAGAGTTATCGTGCTTACGGCCGGACGGACGGACAGACTCGAATTTTCCGACGGATTCGTCATCAGCGAGTCCAACATTGTCGATTGAGACCATTTTCGGCTCAAAATTCAAAGAATACAGACATCGTGACGAAATGATATAGCCTTCGTGTAAGTAGAACGAGCGCTCAAAACCAATCCACTATCACCTACAAAAATAGGATTATTGTTTTTGCATTGATGAATATATTAAATTCCAGATTATGAAAATGTGGACCACGATTCAGAATCGACTCTAATAACTATGTCACATGATACAAAGAAAAGTATTCTTTATGTCATGTGTTTGTGTCGGATGGCTTCGCGGACCAGTTCGTGTGCTTCCAGGGACCACCAGTGGTCCGCGGACCACCGGTTAAGAACCACTGCTCTAGTTTGTCAAGGAGGCGGTTTACTCCCTGCCTTTGTTAGACCTCTGTAGACTTTCACAAAGTAATATTGGGTTAAGGTGATTTGTTGACATGAACTGAATGAAGCGAGAACGGACAAAAAATCACGGAAGATGAGGAGAGGTAAGGAAAGGCAGGACTGATTGGTTTTGTGAGATATCTTCATCGCCAACTGCCAGGGGTCTGGAAAGATATTCTTCTGAATGTGAAACACGCTTTTTTTTGGCTCATGTTGGAGAAGTGCCGACTTGAGGAATATGTTTTTTTGTTTTCATTTGATATTTTTTGTCAAAAAATTATTAAAAGTTTTTAGGTTCACGATATTAATGTTTTTATCACTTTTTTTTGGAGCTGTTTCTGCCAAGTTACTCGACAATGGATTACATTATTAGTTTCACCTCAATTTCTCAATTTTTTTATTCGATTAATTGTCTCTCAGAAAACTGCATATTGATGTATCTTTTTTAATTTCTATATGGATCTGTTTTATTCCTTCTGCAGAGATCTTTCCCCTATAGCTGGTTAGTGGTTTGAGATGGAAATTCTCCTACAGTAGAAATAAAACATCAATAATTTCACCGATGCTTGTAACAGTCATCAGAGAGAATGAGACATCTTCATAGGTAGTTACAGATAAACTATCTATAATCATCTAACTCAATTGGAACCTTCAATCGAGTTCGAATTTGTAACCCTTCGATATATTCTTTACACATTTCATTTGTTTTCAATTGTTGATTCATATATTTAATTTTATATAATTGTGAATTCAATGGTTTCATTCAATTGGTAAATTCAAAGGTACATCATAACATGTTTCGAGACATTTTTGTGTTTCACTGACAAGATAGTCTCATGCTTTATATTGCTCTTTATATATAGTAACCCTGTTTTATTGTCTTTGAAGTTAATCAGTTAAGCGCAAGTGGAGCATCTCAAGAGGTGTTTTCAATGTGGGCGAACCGAGAAAAGAAGGCCATATAATTTTGCTCGTTTAAAGGTGAAGATGAAATCTACAAATGCTCAGATTTTTTTCTCGATCAATATTCATAATCTATTTCCTTTTTGAAACTCATATACATCGGTTGGAACTATTTAACTTTCAGGTGTTTCACCACCGAAAACACTTCTCCATATTGAAGAGTTTAACACAATTGTCACATTTATCCTAGCCTTTAGATCCAATCAACCTGTAGCTCAGCTACAGCTCTATAATTCCATAATGACGCAACAGAATTTTGTTAACATTCAGGCTAGACTTGTTGGGCGATGGGCGTTCCCTTGTAAACAACATTAATGGAAATCACTCTCCTCCATTCCGATCAGTATCAAAGAAAACTTGTTTCGAACCAGCTGTATTCAATGAGGTGTCAGTTGATTTCATCGCCTTTGTCGATTCGATCAGTTCACATCAGGTGAATCATTGAAATCCAATTTACCATTTGGTAAATGGATTTTATGAGTTCTATACCGAGGACTACATCCATTAATTTCAACCTGAATCAATTCTGATTTGGGACGTATATATTCGGCTTGAATTCATGGATATGTTCAAATATTTGAACTGAAAGCATATTTGAGTAGGTACTCTTGTAGTTATGATGAACTTTTTTGATAAGGATTTTATAGAAAAATATTCATGAATTCCCAATGAATGAAAAAAAATTATGGGTCGGACCAAGGAAAGTGAAGGGTTTTGTACTAATAGAGTGTCACAGCTCAAAAACTGCACCACTTGATTTTTCTATACCAATTTTTATTGGAAGGGTGTCAGAATTCATCCATTAAAAAGTTTTACTTTTTTGGAAGAACCTCACGTACAAAGTGATTCATATAATTATTTTATTGATATGTTACAAAATGGCGAATGCGCCAGTAATGTTTCTGTTCACGTTCGGTTCGATATTTACGGTACCTATTTGCACCTTCTTAAAAAATAAAAACTCTGTTTCACTAGAATTTATGTTGGTATGTGGACGATTTTTTTCAGAAACTATTGACCCTTTTTATGAGACTTTTACTTCATTTATATTTTTCACATCGATTTACATTATGTACATCACTTTACTTATCAGACAAGAAGAGTGAAATGAAGAGAAATTGTCTCGCGAAAATACTCCTAATTCTGGATCTGACGAAACTAAATAAAAAATGCAACTTTATGATCTCCGTTAGTTTCAGATTGAACCTGTGGTTAGTTAATATCTTTCAACAAAATATGCGAGAAACATCCGCATAGGGTAAAATTTTCGACTGCTAATTTGCTTCTATTCGTAGCAGTTTATCTCATATATATTTAATCTGCTTGCTGGTTGTTTTTCAGTTGCCTCAACTGTAAAATTACGCGTGAAGAGGCATATCGTTCTTGGCTTCGCTCATCCGATTCTGTTGATCTGGGTGAGCGAGCATCCAAATGACAAAAACAGAACCCTTATTGTCCCTTATATGTCTTTACGTAATAATAAAAGAGAATTTCGATGAGGAAGTGATTTATTGAGAGCCCATATTTTAAATTAAATTTGCCTTATACTGTGATAGAGATTAATTAGAAAAGTTCTATTCATGAAAGCACATGTAAAATAATTCGAAATTAGTTTTGTTAGTTCATCAAGATTAAGTAAAACATTCACCTCACAAACTGTGTAATTTGAATTTGGTTCATTACACCGAATATTCTATGATGAATTTGATATGAAGTCAAATATTCATCAATTATTACTGTACCAGTGCAGGTAAAGGCTATTGTTGTAATGAACGTGGTAGATCAGCACACCATGACGATAATTTTTGCTCCAAGCAGTGTAATTTGTTCGTGAATTTTATCATGTAATACAACTTAACAAAAAGTATCGGCCAATATGAAATTTTTTGGGCACGATGGCCTGTTAAGTGTAAAGTTATTTGAACTATTTCTCTCGTCTATGGAATTTCTTTGTTCTATGTGTCTTTCGATGTGTTGAATTTTTGAAGCCGATGAATGGAATGAGCAAGCATCAGATGTGAAACAATATTCCTTGCTTGCTCTATTTCACATTCCGTGTTTAGAACTTCACACATTCCGCGAGACGAGAGGAAACCAAAAAGCCAGACTTTTTCCTGGAAGTATACTGCAGAAACGTGCGCCGTGTTCCATTATTCGGCAATGAACAAACTTGTTTATTAAAATGGAAGAACTAGGTACATGCAACTCGTCTCGAGCTGGCGTTGTTCCTCCTAATTAAACGTGGTGGTATAATTAAAAAGTGGTTCGAAACAGTGTAAATGTAATTTCTCCGTGCATCCGGCATATCAGGAAACTTGCCAGACTTTGTCTGAGCACGAAAATATTTCCTGTTATCATCACCACGTGCTTCCATGTTATTTTTAAATCTTATTATTACTTTTTCTATGTTTCTCAGCATATACTAACTAGCTGGTAAGTGATTGCCACTGATTTTCAGAGCTCTTGTTCATGCACATCTTTCACTCATTTCTATATCTATACTTGAGATGTTCTTCCGCTTCGTTTACATGTGATTCATATAATGTTTGATTGAAATGTTACAAAATGGCGAATGCGCCAGTAATGTTTCTGTTCACGTTCGGTTCGATATATACGGTATTTATTTGAACCCACCTTTGAAAATACCCTGTATAGTCTTTCAGAATTTGGATTGTGTAGGTTGTTTATTGTTAGTAGTTTCCTGTTTTTTTATGATTTTTTTTGAGCGCTCGTACTACTTACACGAGGGCTATATCATTTCGTCACGATGTCTGTATTTTCGAATTTTGAGCCAAAAATGGTCTCAAACGACAATGTTCGACTCACTGATGACGAATCCGTTGGAAAATTCGAGTCTGTCCGTCCGTCCGGCCGTCCGTCCGTATACACGATAACTTTCGAACGGAATGTCCTAGGAACTTGAAATTTTCAGGGTAGGTTCGAATCTCGAATGCCGCGGTTGAGTTCGTTATTGGGCAAAATTCGCCCAGGGGTTCCGTAAATATGGCCGCTCGAAATTTTGTTTTCCTGATTACTTCGAAACTACAGATTTGATCGAGGTGAAATTTCGCACTTAGATGGAGAATTACGTGTTCAAGCTACATGCAGAATTTTGTCCAGCTCGCATGACCAGAACCATAGAAACCATAGAAAATTATAACTTTGTAATGGAAAGGCCTAGGGACTAGGGAATTTTCAGGATAGGTGTGGATCTTGAATGTCGTGATCACGTTCATCAATGAGCAGAATTAGACTAGGGGTTCCGTAAATATGGTCGTTTGAAATTCTGTTTTCTTGATAATTTCAAAACTATGAATTCTATCGTGACGAAATTTTGTATATAAATTGAGAATGATATATTTTAGCTAAATTTTTTCCAGATCGCATAATCAGAACCATAGAAACCATAGAAAATCATAACTTTTGAACGGTAAGGCCTAGGGACTTGAAATTTTCAGGATAGGTTCGGATTGCGAAAGTCGCGATCACTTTCATCAATGAACAAAATTAGACTAGGAGTTCCGTAAATATGGTCGTTCAAAGTATTTTTTTCCTGATAATTTCGAAATTACTTATTGGATTGCAATGAAATTTGGCACATAGATGAAGAATAATGTATTCAAACTACGTGGGAAATTTTGTCCGGATCGCATCACCAAGACCATAAATACCGTAGGAAATTATAGCGAGTGATCGAAAAAAAAAATTGGTTACCTATAGCACTAACGTGAAGTCTGGATTTTCGCATTAGTTTGAAATTTTCTTTGACAGCTGTCAAAATCTTTTCAATTGGTTTATAAAACTGGAGAATGCGAATCTACCTACAAGGTGGATGAACGAGCGCTCAAAAGCTCCTGAATTCACGGCAGTGCTTTTCTGAATTTTTGAATCCTTCAGTTCAATATGGCAAAACTTTATCTATAATTATTCTCATGGAACACGAATACAGATATACTAATTTCGAATAATTTCAATGTTTCATTATTGGCAATAATAAACCAAAATCAGGATGCTATTGTAATATCATGAGGGTTTCCAATTTGTGGGTTAACAACACCAAATAAGCTTTGATCCCAATTAGCTTCATCCGAAATTGATATGCCCTCAGTGTTGTTCAAGTTATGAGAATAATGGATTGAATTAATCAATGATTTGTATGATGAATATTATACAAAGGAAGAACAATGGCTCTTTTCTACGATATCATATTATATACAATGAATTTAATACGGGGGCCAATCTGAATTCATTGAGAATATAAAAATGTAGTGGGATGAACAGAACATTTAGTGTTATTTAGAGTAACCTTTGGTGGAATACTAATTGGCCTGATTTCGAGTTTTATTTCCAATATCTCCGAAAAAAGGATGCCCTTTTTTTTCCATAACCTCAAACTTTGTCAACTTCTGAAAACATTGTTTCGATAAGACTTGTGGATAATTCGTTTATTCGGATTATTTCATTTATCGGGGATAATGTGAACTAAAAAAAAAAGTTGATTGAGAAGAAAATTAAGAGGGAGAGTTTTCTAATCGTGATTTGTTATTATGATTCGGAAAAATTGAATGGAGCGTCTTTGTTGAGCGCCCTTGAGTTTAACAAACGATAACACGTTATTCGCTATACCATGGCTTCATCAGGTGTCGAGATAAACCGTTTATCTCGTTACCTGATGAAGCTATGGTATGGCGAAACACGTGTTGTAGTTTGTGAAACTCTCAATTAGTGAAAATCTAAGACTAAGTTGATTAGTGAATACTAAGTTAATATGGATTTTCATCAAGTATCGGCCAAATCAATCCAATATTTCTAAATAACTAAATTCAAAACCCACAATATGAGGCAAGTTTCAACAAATTCATGATTATATATGTTGGAAAAAAATTTGACAGAAAATCCATTCAACTTTCGAAGATTACAACGAATCTGGCCAAACGACTTGTTTTAAAGTAATATAATGAAGTATTAATATGTTTAATATCTTCTCATAGTCTACACATACATAATATTTACTCAATACTTTATAAAAGTAGATTGTAAATTACAATAAAAGCGATAAAAAAAAAAAAAAAAAATATATGTTGGAAAGATTTCCTGCCTTTCAAATTCATGGATTGGATTCTCAAGCTGGGATGGTCATTGCTAGATAGACACTGATTTTTTTTTCGAAAATTTATGTATATACTAAATACTGAATAACTTTTTATGGACTTGAGAATACCTATATCCAATCTCATCCTCTTCGTTTGTTTTGTGTGGAAACACTGCGTGAGCTTGAAATGTAATTATTTTTTTCATATACTCACTTGGAAATTTGAAGAATGGCACTGAAAGACAACTAACACTATGGATAGTTCTTGCACTTATGTCATGTTGATCCGATGAACATGAACACATCGAATTGAAATTGCAGCTACCGATTTGTTGGCCGTAACACCGTATGATTTGAACAACTATTGTGATCCATACTAGGCGCATCATATCTGAAAAGATGAAAATTGCATTAGTGATTGATAAGGAAGTGAATTTTTCAATTGACCACATCTTCACCATGAATTCGGCTAGGGTTAAAAAAGATGAATATTTCCTGATACTATGTTCTGTTGTGGCGTTGAAACTGTTAACTCTGGGTTGAAGATGAGTGAAATCATTGTTCGAAAACTATTTTATGAGCCTTATATGAATAAAAATATAATTGGAAGGATATTTCCTAATAATATAAAGGTTCTCATCGATCATCTGAACGTTATGAGAACGAAGTCGATTTTTCGCGTCTTGAAATTTGGTGCAGTCAAAATGATAGTACACTTTTGTGTGTTTCTTGTGGAAAGTATTTCGTTTCCTCGAACACATTTGATTTTTGCCACTCGAAACCAAAATAAGCGAAATGTGTGTATTTAAATTTATGCACAAGGTACTGAGAAAATTCTAAGTCTCTACCGTAAACCTGAAATATCAGGCGTATAATGAAAAACGAAATCAAGAATGATAGGGCACTTCAAATTAGGGTTCAGCCCTTATCATATCTCATTATATTCTATGTTTCCGTAACTGGAGCGGATTCACCTGATATAATCTAGGACATTCGATATCTCAAGGCTGGCTTTGTGCTCGTTTTTCGCTATACTTATTATTAGATCTACTGCCTCTTCCTATAACAGTTTAGGTTTCACATTGATTATTTATATGAAAAACGGTCTATTAAATGCGGGGAATGTTATGTTAAAATATTGGTACAAGTCCAAAATTCACCCTGTATTCAGTCATGCATGCCTAATTTCATACCGATTATATTGGCTGATGATTATATTGGTTTGGATGTTGGGAAGTCTGGCAGAGTCATGAATATTTTATACAGATTTTCACCGAGTAATGAAACAAAAACAAAACTCAGTGATCAATTCGAAAGGCTCTCGACGCGTCACGCAGTGAAAAAATTAAAATGTATATTTGAATGTGGGTGTACTTCATCTCCATTCCTCCTACGCTTAGTCCCCGAAAAAAATTAGTTAGTAAGCGAACATTTTTCGATAACGAAGGAAGTCTCGATCCATTCTCCGCTACCCAAAGCTTATTCAATTTAATAACCCATGATGTTTCAGTGATAGAACAATGAATTGCCATCTATGGACGAAATTGAGTCCTCTACTCAAATGCGGGAAGTCAACAATGTGAATAAATTCCACATTATGTAGGGCGATACGAAATTCAAGAAAATCCATACAATTTCAAAGAAATTTTTGGATCATTCACTATTAATCGAAAATCAAATTCCTGAAAGGGAATTCTGCAGTTTCGCAGTATTAACGAGTGTCATTATAATGGCTCGTTATACAGGGTTACAGGGAAAGTAGCACTGAATATCAAAGGACGTTATTATTCGCGTCATTTCCGATAGATTTGGTTTCATAATATGGTGTCCGAAACTTAACCGTTATAGGGATATTGAACTTTGAAGATTTTTTTTGAAGAATCCTTCATTTTTAGCTTTTTTATTAATTCTTTTCGGATTGGATCTCCTAGGAGCCGTTTCTTCGATTTATCTAGTTGAAGGACATGCCAATTAATGAAGATGATCAACAGAAACTGAACCTACGACTAACAAGTGGAAAGTTTATAAACTTTTCTGCAGAATAAGTTCCATGAAGTTTTTTTCGAAAAAATCGCTTCAAATTTGAAAACACTTAGTGAAAATTCTTCAATTTTAACCGTTGTCGAGCAGTCTTATAAAACTGTTAGTAGTATGTTCTGTTTCTGTTGATTATTTTATAAATTGACATGCTCTCAACAAGAATCATCAAAAAAACGGCCCTAGAAGCTTCAATCCGGAAAAATCGATAAAAAAGCCTAAAAATAGAGGATTCCTTAGAAAATCTTCAAAAATCAATATCTTCATAACGTTTAAGTTTCGGAAACCATAATATAGAACCAAAAATCAGAAATGCCCTGAATAAAAACATCCTTCAATACTCAGTACGACTTTCCCTGTAACGTTGTATATCGAATAATATTCGGATACGTACATAATGCAAAACTATAAAGAATTTAATAAATCGAAAATGGTGCGCTTCTTCGAATTCAAATCCGAACAGAAGGATAACATGACATAAGAAATGAAAACGATATATAAAATTCTCTGTTTATTATATTATTCCTTTGTACAGATGAGATGTCGACTTCGTAGTGAAAGGTTGACTTGAAAGAAATTACTCGATTCCCCATCAAATATGACCTCCAACTTCCATAAGAAGAACGCTGCTTTGAATATTTTCATAACTTGACTCCTGTTCCAATGGAATAACATATTATGACTCACTTTTAGTTATATGATATCACCAAAAACTGATCTGTCTCCAGGAAACACTCTAACACATGATAGTTCGAAATGAATAAAAAAATCGTGAACGGCTCCGTAGTACTCCGAATAATCGATTCTGAGATACTTTGATGTCGATCCGACTGAATCGAAATTCATGGCTAACTGGATGAGGTAATATGTTCTCAAACAAAGTAGAATTATAAATAAATCCAGTGAGTCATTTCGAGTAAGCATACATAGCAGACATGATTTTTTTATGGAGGAGAAAATTACTTGTTTACTTGCTATTCCTTTGGTACATGACTTTGTTCGGTACTTCAAAATTAAGCGTTGTATGGGTTGTACCTTTATGGAAACAATTTACGATGGACGTTGATGTCTTATTCGATATGAAATTAGTTTTTTCTTTATTGTTTATGCATTATATGAACTCGAATTTGATGGCCTACTAGACGTTTCTGGAGAACGTTACATGATGGAATTCTGAAAATTTATATTATCTTTCTTGAACCGATAAAATGAAATATTAAAACGATTGGACTTGAAATAACGGATCGTCATAATGTACAAAACAATTATCCCTCATTTCTCTAGAAAAATTTAATGCAAACCTTTAAATGATAATATGAAACGTTATAAACCAAAGGGCACACGCACTAAATCCCATATCATTGTAATTTTGTGCGTATCCTAAAATATTGAAAATATACAGGGTGATAAGCTTGAACAGCTTTTGGAAATCAAAATGCTCACAGAATATTGCAAAAATTTTCTTACATTTTTTTTTATTGGACCTAGTGTTCAGGACTAAATTGGGTATTTTCACAATTGTGTCCAAACCCTGAATAATGATGATCATTATTTATTGAGTTGAGTTACCTTCCTAGAAGTTTTTAATATCAAGATTATTCGAACGACAATGAAGTCTATTATTGTCATTGCATTATATATTTTCAAGCAGAATACGAGGAAACCACATCCAATAAAATAAAATTCTTGCTTTTATTTCGAAAATTGAGATAGCTGGGTAATAATTATGAGAGCACCAACATAATCGAATTATTTTCCTTCCATTTCCTTCATTATCTGAAATGAGGCGCCGGATTCAGAAAAAATCAACAAGAGCCATTAGTGCTAGCACAATTCGGAAACACATTTACAAGTGGTTTTAGTCCAGATCGTAAAAAGCGAGTTCGTTGAGAGCACTGGGCTTCGCAAAAAATAAATATCGAAGAAGATTATCTTTAGCTTTCCCAACTGAGACCTGTAATTAAGAGGTTTTACAACGGAATTAACCCGCAGTTCCGCAGTTCAATTAACAGATTGTAATGGACTTATTTGAAAATTCGATTCTACGAATTCAAATAGTAGTTCTGAACTAATGTTTTCATTAATAATTAAAATGGTATAGGGAATTGAACTCAGGCTTTGAATTCTTTTTCGGAATTGAATTTCAGTCTAATTGTGTGTGGAAGAGTCTACACGGTCCGCAGCTAATTGTCCTCGAATTAAATACCACTTTTGTGGTGAGAAATCGTGATGCCAGTTCTCATGATCCACTGAACCCTGTTTCAGTTTTGGGTGAAGTATATGTGAAAATTGAATTAAAAAAAATAAATTCCGCATTGATATTCAAAATTCCATAACTCATAAACCTTCAGAAGTTTAGCTTCGATTGAGTTATTTCAAACAACTCTAATTATGAACTTCATGAAATTTTTTAAACTCAACCCTTGATAGATAGGAGGATCAATGCTCGATGCCATTAATTTTGGAAGAAAATTTGATACAATGAGCACTCAGAGTTTCTGAGACAACCTCTGGACGACTGATGGTTGGATTTTCATTATGCGATTTTCAGATTTGACTTTACCCAGAACGTAAAACTGTAAAGGTTCCAGGAGAGTTTTTGGATGACTCAATATATCCTGTACATCAAGTCGGTATGACATGGTAGGAAAATATACTTCAATGTACTTCACAAGCACACAAATAGGGTGTTGTAATGCTTCAAATATTTATGTTAATTCCAGAGTAGACGAAGGACATTTGATTGACAGGAATAAATTCGAAAGCTCACCAAATTGATTCTCGAAGCTCTGCCTGAGTGCTTTTCGACAATATGTCATAAGGACGTAAAAAACATTTCAAATAATACGAACGCATATAACATTTGATACTAGTGAGTAATTATTTTAAAAGTCATGTACCTACTTATTAAAAATGGAATCAGTTAATCCCTGGAGCTTTGTCTATTCCATTTTCCTCGCCCGATACTGACACGCAAGGGTGACCATGAAAACACTCCCAGTTACCAAATCGCCAATGTACAGGAAATGACAAAAAGTTTGAAAGCTTTTCGCTGTTATTCTTCTTCTCTCGAATGCTAGTAGTTACTTCCATTCAGAAGATATAATGAACCGTCTGATTCTTGCCGTTCTGCATTAATGGAATATCCGAAAACTTGGTCGGCATGATGGATAATTTTCCATCATCACATGCCTTTCGATTACGAATAAATTGATTGAATTATATGGCAGAATCTTATGTTATTTCTATACAGGGTGACTGGCAACCCATGCTCCAATAGTTGGTTGCAGTTAGGAGACCTCTATACTGATTATAAACATCAAACCTTCGGTTGACTCTTCGTTTCGGGGAAACAGAGGGTCAATGCCAACCGCTATCCGAAATTGATAAAAAATATTAGAGAAATGGGTAAGTAGCGTAGTAAAAACTGTTTCCTTTGGTATGTACGAAAATAACATACTAAATGGGAAGCTTGCCGAATTCTCTCATTCACTCTTAATTCCCAACTGTTGTGGAACTAATATTCTTTTTTGGAGTCATTCATTTGGATCAAACCGAAGAAAAAGTTTCAACATAAATGAATTTTTTTTCAAATTGAAAAACTGACATCTGCCCTAACTGCAAAAAAGTGCATATTCTAGTACATTCACATGGAAAATGCTAGCATTCATCATTCATTAGATCCTCAGAATTTGATTTATATGCATTTACATATTACATCCGATTAAAGCACACAGAAGCTTTGTAATGGATCAATCAACTCACCTGAATGGTATATGAGTATGTCGATATTATTGAAGCGAATGATTATTTTCCTTACTCTTTGCTACTAACCTAATTTTTTCAATGTTTACGCAAATGTTTCAAGGAAAACCTTATCTAATCGCTACTCATGAAAGCCGAGTATCTTTTACCTTTCAATTATATATTTATACCTACACATAAACAACCATAATTGATCACGTTAAATGGGCACCATTATCTGGTTTGGTCGCATCAGAAAAAATGCGGGAAGAAAATATAAAAATCAAGTTTATCAATCTATAAAAACAGGATCATTTTGAATGACTAGAGTGGAAAACGATATGTCGGAACAAAACATGTCTTAGACTGAATGAAGACAATTTAGACCGGTGAACAGAAGGATTGTTAAATCAAAATAGATTAGACTGTGTACTTCCGAACGTATTCACATATGTATCCAAAAAATTTATGAAGAAAAATTCCAATAGTACTTATTTCCATTTCCTAAAAAAAAACATAAGGTAGGTATCTACTTCATAAACTTGTTGCTTATAGATAATTACTTTTATATTCTTCACGATCATAAATAAGAAGGTACATCAACATATTTTTTGGACATACACGTTCCTCTATTGTGTTTAATATTTGGTCAGAATTGAATGAAACAGTCCGATAGATAATTGTCAAATAACCTCTTTCTGGTCATGTGATGTGCCATTCCTCGGACTCAAACGAGTCAAAGAAATGGTATATAACAGTACAGTATGAAATATAATACACTAGAACGTACAGAAATGTAGAAAATCTTCACATCGCACTGATCATAACTGCCTCCTAAAATACTGAAAAGACAAAAAAAAAATTACGAAAAGCACTGCCGTGAAGTCAGGAGCTTTTCAGCGCTCGTACATCCACCTTGTAGGTAAATTCGCATTTTCCAGTTTTAGAATCCCACTGGAAAGATTTTGACAGCTGTCAAAGAAATTTTCAAACTTAGGCGAAACTCTAGACTTCATTTCAGTGCTTTAGATGACCAATTTTTTTTCGATAATTCGCTAAAATTTTCTACATTATCTATGGTCTTGGTGATGCGATCTTGACAAAATTCCGCATGTAGTTTGAATACATTATTTTTCAGCTAGTTGTAAAATTTCATTTCAATACAATCAGTAGTTTCGAAATTACCAGGAAAAAATATTTTGAACGGCTATATTTACGGAACCCCTAGTCTAATTTTGCTCATTGATGAACGTGACCGCGGCATTCGCGATACAAATCTACCGTGAAAATTTCAAGTTCCTAGGCCTTTCCCTTCGAAAGTTATGATTTTTTATGATTTCTATGGTTCTGGTCATGCGATTTGGACTAAATTTTGCTTTAATATATCATTCTCGATTTAAATACAACATTTTATCCCGATCGAATTCGTAGTTTCGAAATTATCGAGAAAACAAAATTTCAAACGACCGTATTTATGGAACCCCTAGTATAATTCTGTTCATTGATAAACGTGAAC
Organism: Aphidecta obliterata; assembly: GCA_963966015.1. NCBI lineage: Eukaryota > Metazoa > Arthropoda > Insecta > Coleoptera > Coccinellidae > Aphidecta > Aphidecta obliterata. The sequence continues at coordinate 19,479,722 of OZ014428.1, read as the reverse complement.
GCGACATTTCAGATCCACACCTATCCTGAAAATTTCAAGTCCCTAGGCCTTGCCGTTCGAAAGTTATAATTTTCTATGGTTTCTATGGTCTGGTCATGCGATCTGGAGAAATTTAGCTTGAATATATCATTCTCAATTAGTATACAAAATTTCGTCACGATCGAATCTGTAGTTTTGAAATTATCAAGATAACTAAATTTCAAACGACTACATTTACGGAACCCCTAGTATCATTTTCCTCATAGATGAACGTGATCACGACATTCAAGATCCACACCTATCCTGAAAATTTCAAGTCCCTAGGCATTTCCGTTCGAAAGTTACAATTTTCTATGGTTTCTATGGTTTTTGTGATGCGATCTGGACAAAATTTTACATGTAGCTTGAACACCTTACTCTTCATTCGAGTGCAAAATTTCATCTTGATCAAATCTGTAGTTTTCAAGTAATCAGGAGAACAAACCTTCGAACGGCCATATTTACGGAACCCCTGGTGGAATTTGGCCCATTAACGAAATCAACCGAGGCATTCGGGAACTTAACGCACACTGAAAATTTCAAGTCTCTAGGTTGTTCTGTTCGAGAGTTATCGTGTATACGGACGGACGGACAGACTCGAATTTTCCGACGGATTAGTCATCAGTATGTTGAACTTAGTCGATTGAGACCATTTTCGGCTCGAAATTCGAAAAATACAGACATCGTGACGAAATGATATAGCCCTCGTGTAAGTTGTACGAGCGCTGAAAAAAACATACATTCATATTATTCGAGAGACATATATAATATTCAACTTACTTCGAAGTAATAAAAATCTCTGAAGCATGCTCAACATTCCGATCATGAATTCGATGAAAGCTTTCGAACAAATTTTCGATTTCAAGTTCAGCCTATTCTACAATACTTTCCTTTCAAGACTTCGAGAGATCTATTTCTCTCTTCATTTTCAGAAAGTCCTTCAAGAATTCCTTGAAGAGGGATGAATTGAATTCGTCTCAATCTGAGTCTCCTCACTCTCATCCATAATGAACTTTGGTCATTTCTTGTGAAGGAATAATTCATAATGTCAGACTTCCAACGGCTTTTACATTAACCCTCTCAAAAAGTTAGAGAACTTCGAGATGTTCGTCTTTATACATGACTTTGAATTTAATTTTATGCTATGGTCCAGGATTGCTTCGAGTTCTCCTAAGTTCAATCACCTATCTGGTTTGATCCATTTATGCATAATATTAACCCTTCAATGATAACATCGTATCTAACAAACCAATGCTATATGCTCGTAACGATTCTTGAGGTGATATCAGAAGGTTCATTTTTTATGGTTTGCCTCAAAATTCTTTTCTGCTAACCTTTCCAACTGTTTATGTGTATGAAGAACATTGATATTGTTCTTCATTTTTCGCAATTTGATATGGTGAGCCTCATCTTCTATACCATTAATGAAATGAAAACTTTCTGATTTTTTCTGAAATAATTGTCTTGTCTCTAAATTGCATTTTTCTTTATCATCTATCTTAAGTCTGGAATTAGTTAATTCCTCATGCATTTTTATCATTTTCTCGATAATTATCCGGAGCTGAATATTCATTGAAATGTTGAAACCGAATTAACAGGTAATCAACCTGTTGACACAGACTCACTTTTTATGTAAATTCCAGCGGTCAACTACATGGAATGTAATTCATTTGGAAAATTTTGTAGCCATTGTATTTCTACAACAAATTTACCAATGAGTATTTTTCTGACGTTATCTCAACATGGGAATGTACAGCAACATGTTTTAATTAAACTAGTAAATTTTATGAGCTTTGTTATGAATATCACGAACACTGCTGCCTGGGTATCGTAAATATAATTTCAGTTGGGAAATTACCGAGGTGAATAATTAACAATAACTCAAGATATCCCCACTTTCATTCTAGATTAGGTTTCATTTGCTTGGTTGACGTGATGCAGATTTGTATCCGTTCATCTACATTAAATGTGAGCACAATTTCCACTACAATACCACATCCATCCATAAGAATATCGCTAAGATTTTGGTCCATTTCCGACCTATGAAATCATTGGAGAGACAAAATTTCAACCCTTCCTGGAATATTTCGAGAAATGTATCATCCGGAAATAGAATAAAAAGTGCTTAAGGTTTCAGACCATGATAATTTTTCTAAAATCTTCATAAGGGTGTTCTTCTTCACTTTGCCTATGTGCATAAAGAGTGTAATTTCTCTATTTAGTCATCCAGTTTATTCTGTTTGCGCAGATTCATCAATGATGGTAGCCATGCGTCTACCATGATATAAAGAAAAGAAAATATGATCTTGCGTAGGCTGCTGTGACGTCACGTGGTGAGTAAACAGATATTATTGTGTGTGTTAAATAAGAGTTTGTACATAGTGGTGAAACAAGATGCCACAGATCAATCAAAAACTCAAAATCAAATTATTTTTTTTAAATTTTCATTATTTTTGAGCGCTATATCAATTCGTCACGATGTCTGTATTTTTCGAATTTTGAGCCGAAAATGGTCTCAAACGACTATGTTCGACTCACTGATGACGAATCCGTCGAAAAATTCGAGTGTGTCCGGCCGGCCGTATACACGATAACTCTCGAACGGAATGTCCTAGAAACTTGAAATTTTCAGGGTAGGCTCGAATCTCAAATGCCGGTTAGGTTCGTTATTGGGCAAAATTCGCCGAGGGGTTCCATAAATATGGCCGCTCGAAATTTTGTTTTCCTGATTACTTTGAAACTACAGATTCGATCGAGATGAAATTCTGCACTCTAATGGAAAATGAGGTGTTCAGGCTACATGTGAAATTTTGTTCAGCTCGCATCATGAGAACCATAGAAACCATAGAAAATTGTAACTTTTGAACGAAAACGCCTAGGGTCTTGAAATTTTCAGGATAGGTTTGGATCTCGATTGTCGTGATCACTTTCATCTATGAGCAAAATTATACTAGGGGTTCCGTAAATATGGTCGTTTGAAATTTAGTTTTCTTGATAATTTCCAAACTACAGATTCGATCGTGACGAAATTCTGTATACTAATGGAGAATGATATATTCAAGCTACATTTCTCTAGATCGCATGATCAGAACCATAGAAACCATAGAAAATCATAACTTTCGAACAGAATGGCCTATGGACTTGAAATTTTCAGGATAGGTGTAGATCTGAAATGTGGCGTTCACGTTCATCAATGAGCAGAATTATACTAGGGGTTCCGTAAATACGGTCGTTTGAAATTTTGTTTTCTCGATAATTTCGAAACTACGGATTCGATCGAGATAAAATTTTGTATTTTAAATGAGAATGATATATTAAAGCAACATTTTGTCCAGATCGCATGACCAGAACCATAGAAAAAATAGAATATTATAACTTCCGAAGGGAAAGGCCTAGAAACTTGAAAATTTCAGGGTGGGTTTGGATCGCGAATTTCACGGTCACGTTCATCAATGAGCAAAATAAGACTAGGGGTTCCGTAAATATTGCCTTTCAAAATATTCTGTTCCTGATAATTTTGAAACTTCCGATTAGATTGGAATGAAATTTTGCACCTAGATGAGGAATAATGTATTCAAACTTCGTGCGAAATTTTGTCCAGATCGCATCACCAAGACCATAGATACCGTAGAAAATTCTAGCGAATTATCGAAAAAAAATTGGTCAGCTGAAGCACTGACATGAAGTCTGGAGTTTCGCCCAAGTTTCAGAATTTTCTTTGACAGCTGTCAAAATCTTTCCAATTGGTTTCTAAAACTGGAAAATGCGAATCTACCTACAAGGTGGATGTTCGAGCGCTCAAAAGCTCCGGACTTCACGGCGGTGCTTTTCGTAATTTTTTTTATGATAGAAGTGATCCGTTTTTGCTCACCAAGCAATACATGAATTGAACTCTTTCTAGTTGCTATTTTTGAAATCAGATTTCTGAATTCAATCATATTTCTCCATCATTCATGATGAATCTGATTTCCTCTGTGAGATTTGAATTTAATTTGTTCCAAATGTTGAACATCATTGAATGTTCGACCTATTGAATTGAAACTAAATGAAAATTTCCCAGTATTTGAATAATATATTGGTTGACATGAAACAATTTTCCCGAAGAAAAATTGTACTAGATAATCTAATAAGCAATCCGACGAATCAGCGAAGATGGATTCGATGTGAAAAATAGTATGTCTTTGGAACGAAACGCAGCGGCGATCGGAGGAACTTTCTCCACTCACGCCACGTGTCCGCTCCAAATGCTACCATATCCCAACCTTTGCAGGTCATGAACAGAATTCTTAGTTCCCCAAACAAAAACCATGCATTAATCATTTTTCTGTCGTGAATTGAGGTATATGATAAGCAGCTATTTTTCCACAAGGTAATATAAATCAAATGCAATTCTCCTGACACAATATGGCAAAACCCCTATTCCTTACTGAGAGGCTTATTTTTATTGTACCGTCTTGATATTCTCATTTTTTTCGATTCGAATCTGCCAGTCTAGACCTCTTAGGCTGACGCTTTAATGTTTTTCTGAAGAAACATAAGTAGGCAGCTGAATTATGGAATGAATAATTTCGATGGAGATGAAAATAAATATGTGAGTAAGCAGATGTTCTGGATAGAAATGAGTGGTATTCTCATTCATTAACTTCAAAACCAAATGCTAGTGTGGTCATTGTATGTTATGAAGAATCAGAGAAATCACTGCGAAATTTAATGAACCTATTTAGGCCATTCGCCTTTTCTAATCCTGATCAATTAGAGTAGTTTCAGATATTTCAGTGCAAAGAATAAGAAAATGAAATATACGATCAGCATCTCATAGGGAGATATTTGATTCGCTTGAAGATGGGTGGTTCATCTACTTCATCTTTTTGTTTCCTGATCATACTATTAGACCTGTAACATTATTTTTCTTAAATACATATAATACATAAGTCATCAATAAGAAAATACAATTATATGAGCGTAATATTTCACAACATCAAAAAATTGGTTGTTATTTGAAATAAAAAGTTTAATAGAAAAAAATATTTGAAAATCACTGACGTGAAACCATGAGCTTCTGAGAATCTTACGTGAAACAGGTAGAAAGTTGGATTTTCACATAACTCTTTTCATCGATGCCTCATATATGTGTATTCCAAACATAAGCAGGATATGGCAAATATTTTTTAATCTTCTGAAATTTCGCATGAACCATATCAATATTTTTCAACTTATTACGATATTTCAATTTGATCTTGAATTATTGAGAAAAAACAATTTCGATGGCTATCTACGGAACCCTTCGACGGATTTCGCCAATTCACGAACTAAACCAGAGCATTTAATTGAACATGGTATCGAATTTGTCAACCGAACAAATGTCATATTCTAAGATGTAAAGTACACTATACGTAATGCGATTTAGTTTGATCAGTTTCGGATCCAAGTGAATCCCCAGCTCTTTGAGTTGCTTGGCAATGAGAACTGCCGCATTCCAGGTCCACATATATAGTGCCATTCTCTGTCCTGTGGTTTGATTGTATTAAATCCCAGACCCGAACGTCTATCGATTGATGATTAATGCAGTTCATGAATTTGTAGCGGATCTCATCACGTAGGGTCTGAATCCTTCGTTGGACAGTGAGAAAGAATCTAAAGATTCTTATTTGATCTTGAATTTCTTCAATTCGGTTATTGAATTCACTACTGAAAACGTGAACTCTGAAAATTTTCAAGGTTTATTATTGTAAATAATAAACCAAATTTGTATGTTCTTATCTATTGGAATTGCAGTAATATATTCGTCACAGGATTACTGGAATATTCTATTTCACGACTGAAGGTATCACGATATTCACATTCACAATTGACATCCTCTATAAAGCGGAATTCATTTTTTTAGGATTGTTTAGGATCTTCCGGTAATTGCTAGAGTGAATAAAAATTTAAATGATAAATACGCACCCGAAAATTCCAACTTAATTGGATACAACTCTGCCAACATTTATCGTGAAATCCCGGACTTTTTTCTGTTTGTTTTGGATTATTCGTTTTTTTTTTTAAATTTATTATTCCTTTTATGTGCTTCGATAGAGAAACGGATGTATGTTTCTTCGGAACAACAATTTGGAGTAATCAATAGGGGCATATCCAGTAGCTTCTACCTCAGACTCTTCTACAATGGAAGTGATACCCTCAACATATTTTGTGAATAAAGTTAGATATCTGAACTTATCAACTGTAAATTACAACCCCATACAAATTGGTCTTCACTAAAAATTATTTTTGCCCTTCCAAAAATTTATCACAACAATTTTTACAGTTCAGGTTGCTGGGGTAATTTCACCAGCAAAACACTGTACATATGAAATCTGTATGGTTGTCATCTGTAAAGGTCCTAGTTGAATATATTCCTTGCATGTACATTTCATTAAATTTTTCAGAATTGAAATATTGTCCTTGTTCCTCTGAACTGTTCATTGTACTTCTTTCAGCTCCACAGGCAAACCCCAAAACTTCATGAATTCCACCAATTTCCTTGTGTTGAAGTTCAGTTTCCTGAAACTCAATGTCAACAACAGGCGTTCAGGTTAGGGTCCGGATTCTTGTTAACCGTTAGTCCACTTTCTTCAAACTTCCTGACCAACCCGGAAATGTTCAAAATATTAACAGCGCAAGCTGCATGATGGCCACACTCACATCATTCAAGGAAAACATCTTTATTCAGACTTTCATGAAAAATGATATGAATTAATGTATAAGAATCGAAATAAAAAACAAATTGAAATCATAATATTCATCTATTGAAAAACGCAAAACAGGTTCTATTTCTTGCAGATACATGATATTTGCGAATGCCTTAACATTAATAATTTTCATCTAGGTGTCTATAACAGTTGTTGATGATTTTTATCTGGGTCTTTTGGTCATAACTTTCGTTTCTTCGATCAATATTGAAATGAATGAAATATGTTTTGATGGCATGCAGAGGGATAATTGAATTCTGGACCTTGAAATTGTTTATACAGGGTGTCCCGGCACTAGGTGACTCTTTCTCAAATGTGAATAAAGTATATAAAGACGACTCAGAAATGCTTTCTTCTTTTTTCCTACGACGGCCCCCTGCGAAGATATGTGCATCCAAATGGTACTACCATAATTCAGTTTCTTTGTTATAACTTCCGAACGACTCAACCGATTCAGTTAATTTTTCGAATTTGAGTCAATACAAATATCGGTAATGATTTTTTTTCAACACCTTTCCCATAAGTCCCCCAGATCGCCAAGAACCTACTGACCCTAGCACTTAATGATCCGAAACTTTTTTTTTGGTTGAAAATATCGGCGAAATTCCTATATTTATGTTTCTTATCATTAATTTTGCAAATGAAAGATATATCGGTGCAACATCGAAAAAATACGCCGTTTTTGATTTACAAGCATTTTCATGATTGAATATGCAAATATTTTCTCATTAATATGGAAGTTTCAGATAAATGAACAATCACAGAGGGAGAAGTTTAAGTATCCATAGTAACAATAAAAAGCTGGCAATATTAATGAAGAAATATTTGGAAATTCAATCATGAAAATACTCGTACACCTAAATACCTTTGTTTTGCAGTATCAATGATAAAATACATAAATGGAGGAATTTCGCCGATATCTTCAACCAAAAAAAAGTTTCTGACCATAAGTTGCTAGAGTCAGTCCGTTCTTCGCGATCTGAAAGACTTATGAAGAAGGTGTTGGAAAAAAAAATCATTACTGATATATGTGTTGACTCAAATTCAAAAAATTTCCGAAATCAGCTGAGTCGTTCGGAAGTTATCACAAAAAAACTGAATTATGGGAGTACCATTGGAAGGCACATATTTTCACAGGGGGACTACGTAGGAAAAAAATTTAGAGCACTCCTTACTCGTCTTTATATACCTTATTCACACCTGAGAAAGCGGGAAACCCTGTTTATATTGAAATAACTTATTTCATTTTAATAATTTTATTTCTCATATCTTAATAGAATCGATAGGTTCCAGGTTTAATGAGGGAAAAGTAAGTTTGGTTGGAACTAGTACTCAATTCCATCATTCAGAATCCTATGAAATTAGTTATTCTTTCGGCTCAGTGAAGCAGACTCTATATTCAAATCTTTCCATAATGGATAGGTCAACAATTCCGATGAATCAAGAGATTTCCACAAATTTTATACATGAATTTCTCATTTCTGAGTTAATTCATTTCCTTCGTCCCTACCTCCTATGCTCGAAAAAATATTCTACCTCATTCTCATTACGGATATGCAACACGAGGGATCGACTGGGGCCGCATAATTGTGAAACCTTCAGCCAGAACCGCTGGACCAGGTGATCATTCCAATTTATTTGATATATCAATTCCAAATCGAAATTCAAAATTTCATAGATCAGAAATTGGTATTTTCGGTTTCTCAGAAAACTGTGGATGGCGAAATTTGAATTCTATTTCACCGAAAACATTAATTGTTGAAACTACAAACTTCAGGAATTACATTTCAATTGGTCCAGTAGAATGCAAAACCAATGGATATGAGCTAGATTAAGGAGCGCATTAATACTCCAACTCGTAGATTCAAGGTATCATTAGGAACTGTCAAAGACATGAAATAGTTTTCAGGAGCATACGTACTCATCGCTTTATAAAGTGCATAAAGCAGTTTCAGCCTGAATTTCCTATTAATTTCACTTGGAGATATTCTGAAAGCGAGCCTCGCCCTCCGGCAAGATTTAAATCGGAATGAAGGGGTTATGTTATTCAAACTAAAATCCAACGAATTAATGGTTGTCCGAGCAAGTGCACACAGTAATTAGCGGTTGAGTCACGTGAGTTCTGTCCATTAGGAGTTCAAATGAAGAAAAACGTCAGAAAAGCCGACGTTTGTCGATTCCACGTAGACGATATTAAACTGGAATATTTACAGGACGTTGTTTACTCTGGAGGTCCGTTTTATTTGAATAACATGCGATGTGAATCGAGCTTACTCGATATCAAGGGACTAATTCTAGATATTACTGCTTATATTTGGCCTGTGAAAGATTTCTGCTCAAACAGTCGCCAGTTACAGCTGTATACATTGGGTTCCGCTCCATCCATACGGAATATAAAATCAACATGGTCTTCAATGTGAAGATCTATCGATACGCAGTCGATTTCGAATACCTATTTTCCAGTTCGTGGTTCTACCGAGTAAATAATTATTTGAGGTTTTTTTTTCAGAGATTCAATTCATTTGTGAAGGGTCATCCAATGTGGCACCTATATCAGAAATGTAATATTAACTTATTTTCAACTGAGGTTGGCAATTTTTTATAACGCCTAAGAATCCGTCCATATTGTGCTAGCATAATTCTCTTAGTAGCTTTATGGGTAAATTTTGACGGAACAAATGTTGTGTACAATTTTAAAATACGCTTTTATATATCAATTTTTATGAAACTTATGCCTGAATTATGTGAGAAGTAACCGATAATTTCGTGAATGAATCAAAATTCATAGCTCTCCTCCTAATATGAGCAATGTGCTCACTGATGATCAGTCGAGAGTTGAGCCTCACACTCGAAGTGAAGATATTATAAATTGTAACTTTAAAGGTTATAGAATAAAGAAATTTTCAAAAGTTTTTATTTTTGTTCATTTTGCTCCCTTTATTATTTTCGAACATAAACATTAAACATAACCTAAAATGTCCCTTCATCTGGATTGGTATTTTAAATTGAGTTAACTTAATTTTGTTTTTTTGTAATTGATCACTGGGTCTTTTGTGATGTATGATGTTTGGGGCGCATGCATAGTTTTTTTTTAAACAAAGATTCAACTCAAATTTCATTTTTGCTGATTAGATTTCTTTATTTCTATTTTTTTATTTATCTGGATCGCCACGTCCTCTCAACGCAGGTACCATATTATCCATTCATTACGCCACACCATGTATGTACCAGTGTTATTCTTATGGTATTTGAAGCTGAACAGTTATTTTCATTGCTAATAAATGGATGTCAATGAACAAAGTCGACAAATAACCTTACTTCTTATAAGACGAGTTTTGCATTCGCTCGAATTTTCAGAATCTATACCATTTTTAATTGGATTGGATATATTTTTATAGGTCAGTGAAGTTATTGATATTGAAATTGAAAAAACTCATATTTTGTTGTAATCAACATCCTCTTCCTTTGAATGTGCCTTTTCAATAATAAAGAGAATAAAATTTCGTATATTTCAATGAAAAGTGACATGTTATATTCAGAATTTCCTTCTGGCGCTTTCAATGTTATTTTTGAAAACACTCCTCCTTCAATCCCAAGAAGACAAATTTCCCGCCAGGATTAAAAAAACGTTAACAGGTTGAATGGCAGACTTTTTGATAGTCTTAAGAGCTTGGGGTTCAAATAAACAGAGAGCTTGTGAGCAAATAGGTGAATAATTTAGTGGGTAGAATCTTTCTTTCAATTAGTTGGGGGGAATCTGGTGAGAACTTTGGGGTTTAATGGAAGTGATATATCGCAAGTCTTCCACTGCATGTGAATATTAAAGTTATGGAAAACTCTACAATGAAGAGGAAATTAAAAATATATTCGTTGCGGAGTGGATTGCTTCATGCCACTGTATTCATGAAATAGACCCCGTTGTTTCGAAATCGGTGTTGAAAATAATCTTCAACTCCATATTTTCAATTATTCGGTGTTTATATCGTTGCATAAGCGATAAGACCTTATTCGGGAAGTGAACAAAATAGAAATAAAACAGTTTCCACCATAAAATGTGCCAATTGGAATGGAAAGTTGTGATTTATACATATTTCGCATCAGACCGAACAGAACGAAATTACAACATCGATCATATTCGATATTTTCGTAGGATGCTATTCATGTGAAAAATTAAAATAAAGTTGGAATGGAGATGTCATATTTTTGAATGATGATTACGCGTCGACTCTTGTTACTCGTTTCCATCCAGGAAACAACGTAAATAAATCTATTCAATGAAAATATCTCTATCAAAAACGATTCGGAGAGACGAGATTGAAATGCGATTGAAAATCGGGTTCGATTGTGTTTGACGGTTATTCATTTCACGTGCGATTTTTCATTGAACTTGCCCTGAAAACGAACATTTCATCACAACCAAAATACAATACAGTTCCATTTCGGAAATAAGCCATTAGAAGAGCATCCAAAGAATTTTTGAATTTGAGGCGAAAAATTCGACTATTGAATTGAGCAAAAATTCATTCAGATTGGGAATAAAAAATTTCGCAAAATGCTGTATGGTTCCATCAGCCATGACATTCAATATTTTTGACTCACGGTTGTGCAAATGAAACGGTATACCTTCAGCTGGTTATTTGTATTTTCCATTGATATTCTACCTGAATAATTATGGATTGACAATTGCTCAAATGGTGATTTTGATATATCCGACTTGAGTTTTTGAGGCGTTCAACACAAGAAGAGCGGGTTGATAAACAAATTTCAGAAAAATACGCTTCAATGATAACACTCGACGTTGAATGGTTGAAAATTAATGTAGAATTATCTGACTTTTCATGTTTTCATCAGTGTAAACATTCCATCGAGTTTTTTGAATATATTCAATTTCAAATTCGATTTCTCAATGTGAAAGCAAGCCTCGGTTCCAGCAAAATAACTCTGGGGCAAATCCGAATTCGAGGGAGCTGCTTCCGGTAGCCTTCCACACGACAGACACAAAATGAAAACAATGCAGGAACATTTTCCTTGAAAAACAAGGTATGCAATCGCATTGCTGAGGAAGTCTGAAATACTGATGCAGTTACCCTGGAAAGAAACCTCCCTATTCCCAAGGGCGACATTAGTCGGAGCAAAGAGCATCTTCGTACGTTTCATACTTCTCCGTTTCGACTGCTTCTTCCATTCGATGGAGCATTCAGGAAAAAATAAGACATCACTTAGACGCTTTGGGTATTCTTCGATAACAACGTGGGATTGGCATTGAATCTTATGTACCTTATCGAATATGGTTCTACTCAGAAAAATTGCAGACGCTCTCCGATTCCTACAAGACATATAAAAACATATTGCAAGGAAGTTAGGCCGGACCTGCCGCTACTCTCGAATGCTCAAGACGCGGCCACGGCGTTCTGGACAGACCACGAAGTTCTAGAGGCTTCGAGAAAAAATGCAGCCTCATTATAAATCAACATCGGCCGAAACGGAGGCAGTGCAGTATCAGATAGCGAATTGAGTGTATATAAATCAGTGTGTTAGTGTAAATAAATTTTTTAAGAATAATTTGGACTATAAGTTCATTTTGTTAATTTTAAGACCTAATACAAATTCATTATTCTTGTCGTGATCGACAATACTGAACCCAAATTTTGTTCGTTCAATGAAATGGATAACACTCGAAAAGAAGTGCGTGGAGCTTCTTCCATTATTCATTCAATATTACCAATTAATTCTATGGCCCTTTCTTTGATCGACAAATACAATGGTCCTTCATGAAATTATGCCCTTTCGATCGCTTTGACCGACAAGAGCAATCTGTCACATCACTGAATTGAGTCTCGTCCCATCAGAATGAAAATTTTTACTATATATTTTCAGAACGTCGGATTCCTGCCAAAACTTTGTGTTGATTATTGTTTAGAAAATCATGATATACAATGGAGCTCAAAAATAACACATTGCAAAGAAGAACATGATTGTATTTTGACAGAATTCACAACCAAAAATTTCCTTGTGAATTCATATTCCTGAAAACAATCTTTCAATATTTTTAGGATTTTGAGGCTTCCGGTTAGATTGTGAGTTCATTTCAAAAACGTTATTTTCCTCGAATTATCACACCCTTATTTTCTATGAACAAGAGCGTTCGGACGAATGGGCTGGATAAACTCAGACTTACTATTATAAATCCTCAGTTTTTTCCATCATTTTTGAGCGCTCGTACAACTTACACGAGGGCTATATCATTTCGTCACGATGTCTGTATTTTTCGAATTTTGAGCCGAAAATGGTCTCAATCGACTATGTTCGACTCACTGATGACGAATCCGTCGGAAAATTCGAGTCTGTCCGTCCGGCCGTCCGTCCGGCCGTCCGTCCGGCCGTCCGTCCGGCCGTCCGTCCGTCAGCACGATAACTCTCGAACGGATCAACTTAGGGACTTGAAATTTTCAGTGTAGGTTCAGATCCCGAATGCCGCGGTTAAGTTCGTTAATGGGCCAAATTCCACCAGGGGTTCCGTAAATATGGCCGTTCAAAGTTTTGTTTCCCTGATTACTTGAAAACTACAGATTCGATCAAGATGAAATTTTGCACTCAGATGGAAAATGAGGTGTTTTAGCTACATGCGAAATTTTGTCTAGATCGCATGACCAGAACCATAGAAATCATAGAAAATTGTAACTTTTGAACGGAAATGCCTAGGGACTTGAAATTTTCAGGATAGGTGTGGATCTCGAATGTCGTGATCACGTTCATCTATGAGCAACATTATACAAGGCGTTCCGTAAATACGGTCGTTTGAAATTTTGTTTTCTCGATAAATTCGAAACTTCGGATTCGATCGAGATGAAATTTTGTATTTTAATCGAGAATGATATATTGAAGCAATATTTTGTCCAGATCGCATGACCAGAACCATAGAAACCATAGAAAATTGTAACTTTTGAACGGAAAGGCCTAGGAACTTGAAATTTTCAGGGTGGGTTTGGATCGCGAATATCGCGGTCACGTTCATCAATAAGCAAAATGAGACTAGGGGTTCCGTAAATATGGCCGTTCAAAATATTTTTTTCCAGATAGTTTCGGAACTACTGATCGGATTGGAATGAAATTATGCATCTAGCTGAGGAATAATGTATTCAAAGTACGTGCAAAATTTTGTCCAGACCGCATCACCAAGACCATAGATACCGTAGAAAATTCTAGCGAATTATCGAAAAAAAAATTGGTCACCTAAAGCACTGACATGAAGTTTGGAGTTTGGCCTAAGTTTCAGAATTTTTGTGACAGCTGTCGAAAATTCCTTCAATTGATTTCTAAAACTGGAAAATGCGAATATACCTACAAGGTGCATGTACGAGCGCTCAAAAGCTCCTGCCTTCACGGCAGTGCTTTTCTAAATTTTTTCCTCTCCTTCTCTAATCATGAAGAAGCTGAAGTGCGGAGATTCTTCCTTCGAATTCACATAAAGAAAACTAATTCCATTTTGAATTCTCACAAAAATTACACTCTTCCTCTCACACAAATGTTGTATTCTTCCCCAATACTTTCAAGGAGCTTTCAGGAGGTTGGAGTATTCCTGGTTTCGAATAAAATCTCCTAATAATTCATGTATACTCCTTAGGGAAAGAGCAGTTGGATCGCAGCAGCCATAGACCAAATTTGCCGAGGGAAACGTGGACCCTTCACAGACTTTTTTGATTTTGTGCTGCTGCTTCGATTTTGTTACGCTTACCGTTTTATTATTATTCAGGGAATATTCCTTTGTAGGGCTGGAACATGGAACCGCTGTGTGTCGGCAAGAATTATTGATATCCCTCAAAAATTTACGAGTTTCAGCTTGCCAAATTCCTCCCGATCCTCGAATGAATTTTGGATGAGCCATTCGATGGTTTTAGATCGGATATCACGTGAAATGGTAGTTAATTATTCAGAATTGATCTGAAAACACCCTTGGGTAAAGGTATCGTGGAATGTTTGTTCATTGACAAGAGGTGAATTTATTAGCAGCCCATCTCCCTTGGTGGTAAAGGAAGTAGGTAAGATCCACTACATAACGAGCGTTCATTTGGGAATTAGTGGAATTGAACTGGAAATGCGGAAAATTTTTCAAACAAAGGTCTACAATTTTCTACCCATTATCCTGTTTTCTACCATACAAATATTAAATATGAACGCATTGAGTTGACACATTTTTTGTTTTGTTTAGTCAGGGGGAATTCTCATGGACGATCTATCTTCGGTAGACAAAACAGTGGAGATTTCGTGTGGAGGACGACCTGCTCGAAGTAAACCTAACCTGCTGTTTTAGATTCCGGGCATTTATTGCCTATCAACCTTTCGACTCTTTGAGTTTGTTTCTCTTTCACCATCTTTGTTTTCTGATTTTTGTCACCTATGTCGTTCATAGGAGAGTCTCGTCTTCTTGATATTTTGAATTTCACTGCATATTTTATATGGTTTTTCCATGTGAGACCTTTATCTGGTTCTACTCCTAGATATTTGACTTAATTTTTCCATTTAATCTCTTCTCCATCTATCCTTAGGTTGAAATTTATTTCAATTCTCCGTTTCTGTAGTAGAATAGCTTGGATCTTTTCGCTATTTAGTGATCAAATGGTTATAAGAACCAGAAAATAAAGGGCATCCCATGCTTAACTTCACTACCAGTAATGGCTCGATTAACCTTTATGAAACATGAATAATCGCCATAATTGATATTCCCGACATTTACTTCTTTTCTGTCTTTATTGTCTTCAATATATTCAACTGAAGTTTCATCATTTGTTGAGGCAATTTGAATTTCAATGGATTTCAGGAAATGGGCAATTTTTTTTTATATTTTGGTCCTTGCTCTCCTCGAGATGAATGAATGTTTTTGAAAATTTTTCTCGAAAACATTTCAATCAATTCCACTGCCCTCATCAATTGCAATTGTTTCATAATATTCAACATTCTACATCTACATAATCTGTGTATCATACTCAAAATGTCGCAGTTTATAAAAGTATGAAAGACAGATTATTGGGCGATAGCAACCATTGCGAAGAGCAATGATCATTTAACCAAAGAGTTATCAAAATTTTTTCAGCAGTTTTGGCGAAGAGAAATCACCCCTATTACCATACCCCTCCCCATATTTGGGAAGAAGAAAAATTGGATATTTTATTCGATGCTTGAACTGTATTTCACACATAAGTGTGTAATAAATTCAAACGGCAGTTTTCGTTCTTTTGATGCTGTTGAAGATGGTCTGTCTGTTTGATGGAAAATTATTTGAGCTATTTCCATCGCTTCAGGGCTGTCCTGAAGGCGGTCCGAGTAATCCGAGCGGAATGTTAGTGCGAAGATATTCCGTAGATGAGAAGTGCTAATCAAATCCGAAATATCACATCCTTCATATATTCAGATAAAAACTAATTTGATGCAAATCGTACACAAAATATATTCTGCGAAATTTCTAGAAGAGATACCTAATCAAAAAGGACTTAATTGAAGAGTAACATCTTGTTGAATACGGAACTTCAGTTAGAGCCTGAATAAATATTTACTGATTAATACTCACTAAGGTGGTCGTCCAATTCAATTCAGGATGAACATTGACATTTTACATCTCGTGTCCTTGAACTGCAAATCTGAAACAAAAAGTGACTCTGTAATACTCACATCTCAAGTAATATCTGTTGAAGTAAAATGGATGAATTTTGAAATAATTATAAACGCATAAAAAACATTAGGGCATATACTTAGTTCATAAGCATATCAAGGATTTATTTGATTTGAGGTATTTACCAATCTATCAGTTGCCGTTGAAACGATCTTCTACCTTTTCAAGGCCCGATTCCCTAAGCTCATTGCTCTCAATGATTCATCATGGTTAACCTCATCAAAAGTCACAAATTTTCTGCGAGTATAGATCAACGTTATTCGATTTTATCTGAAAACCTTGTGGCGGTTCTCCATACGTCCGCAAGATTGCGTGGTCGGCTGCTTTCCTTGTGAAGGCTTCTAGAATCTGGAACAACAGTTGCTGGATCAGCCCTACTGATGAGTCCACCAGCAACTGTAGGGCGAAACAAACATATGTTTCTCCATCAGAGGGCGCGTTTCTATATTGCAGGAACACCTAGCTTCTATAAATTTGATGTCGGAGACCGGTCAGTTATGAACCATTGAAGTGGATACAGAAAGAAAGTCATATGCTTTTCACGAACGACGATTACAATAGATTCTCTAGAACTTTGCGCATGCGAAATTATCATTTCTTAGGAAGAATTTCAGGATAATAGAATACTTAATGAAAGGAAATTCCTCGTTCCTGAATTTTCCTTTCGCGATGCACTGAAACTAAATTACCAGCAAAACCTCGGAGGACCACGAGAATCGATTTAACAGAGAATATATAGAATACGCCATGGAAATTTTTGTTAACATAGTTTCCAAAAACGAAGGAAGGAACTAATCTTGATAGACATAGGATTTGGGAATATGTTATTGCTGATATTATCATATCACTTTATTCAGTGCCGGAATATGTTGTAGTGGGTAGTGGTGAAATTTTGATGATGCCTTTGTTGCCTTCGTTCTTTAATGACATCGGATCTTCCGATTGGGGGTGGATACAAAGTCCCAGAAAGGGGTCTCGTTTTCTTCATTATTGCGAGTGGTTCATTGAAACGTAGCTTTCCATCAAGGATTATTGTCTGAAGCCAAAAACGTGCAACACCTGATTGATCAGTTCTGTAGGTCTTAAGGAGATATATCAAACAATCTGGAGGATTATCATCATCACATCTGTAATGATGTTTTATGTTTATTTTCCGAGAAATAAACTAATTCAAATAAATCCATCGCCAATAAGCCAACTGCAAAGATAAAAAATCGTTATAATGGTGCAAGAGGGTTGAAACTCTATTGATAAAAATACACCTTACTCGAATACATATTTCGTTATATTTAAACTCGCCCTAATGTTCCATATGAACATAAGGGCATTAAATGGAGTATCAATAATATGACGGAAATAAGATATCGTTTTTGCTTCATTAACGGTGGTGAGGCGTGAATATAGTCGAAAATTATAATTCATCGATGAGGAATGAAATATTATACGTTATTTTCAATTATAGCTGGTATAATTTCAGAAGTATTTTATACCCAACCGGTCGAAAAGTTATTTCTATTTGAAGCAAGTCGATTTACATCAAGAAGCTGCTCTGTTAGCCAACAAATTTGTTCCTAAATACAATGCTGATAGAGAAATTCTAGTCATTGTAATTCATTCATTCATTCGGAATATCAAATTA
The DNA here is from genome assembly GCA_963966015.1 of Aphidecta obliterata. Taxonomy (NCBI): domain Eukaryota; kingdom Metazoa; phylum Arthropoda; class Insecta; order Coleoptera; family Coccinellidae; genus Aphidecta; species Aphidecta obliterata. Next base: position 19,461,670 of record OZ014428.1, on the reverse strand, counting down.
TAAGCTTTGTTTTATCTTTATTAAAATCCATAATTTTCAACCTTTGAAAAGGACACACACTATCTTTGGCTCACAAAGTTTTTTCGTCAGGTATAAATGATAAAGAAACGGGCAATTTTAGTTGTGATGATCAAGATCAAACGCCTAAGCGAGTGCTAGGTGGTTTCATCTGCCGATTAGCATAACTCAGAAAGTCGAGATTTTACTTTTTCGAAAACGCAACAAGCTTTTTATCTACTAGGATTTTACATCAGTAAGCAGTTTTCTGCATTGTTTTCCATTCATCAACTTCTTCTTAAAGACGACCATCTGGAGATCTGTGGCAATGCAAATCTTCTTCCAAAAGTTATGTGGTGGAAGTAGGTCCAACAATATATAACTGCAGATCGGTAATTGTTGAAAGGTGAAGATTATTCTTGATATTTTTCCATACCAGATTTTTTCAGAACTTCTAAACCATAGAGATTTTGAAGAAAATACCAAATTTTTGAATACCCCGAATATTTTTTAGAATACAAAAGTCGAATTCGATTTGACGTCCGGAGGTTCTTCTAGTAATTTCAAGAGATGAGAATCAGACATCAAATTATTTCGTATCAATCTACTCTGTACATTTGATACCCAGTCGATCGAATTCAACCAAGCGCAAGTCTATTACCACCAATCTGTTTGCGATTGAACCAGTTAACCCTGTTAATTCAACAGATGATCTCCTCAATCAGAAGCTACAGGCGTGTTAATTGGATGACGATATTGTTCTGCTATTCGTGTTATGAACTCCAATTGAAATGATTCGAATTTCGAATTCAATGACATAAATATTGTGAATAAGTTTGACACCACCGCTGATGAATATTGGGTTCAAACATAATTTCATCGCATTCACACAGTTTCCACCTCTCAATTTGTAAGATTCACGATAATTTCATCCCAAATCCGCGATTTCAGATTTTTATAAATTTGACGAATTCTTGAAACAGGTTTCGTGAAACAAACCAGCTGTCAGTGCGGATCATCATAATGTCAATTTATTTGTATGAACTTCAAGAGATGAAACCACAGAATTACTATCCAATTTCTCAACACCAGATAAGAAAAACTCCATTTTTTTCAACGTCAAAAGCTGAATTTCTACATTTTAGCTACGACTACTGTAGATAAAAAACAAAAACACACTACTCACAGCCTCAGTAAATAGCTCTTCATGCACGGTAAACAAATCGCACAGTTCTGGTAAACAAAACGCACAGTCTGAATAAATTGAAATCTAGACGTAAGTAAGCTCAACAACAACATTTAATGATTCCGCAAGTAGGTATAAATGATCCCTGAATCGCCTGCAAAAGCGTAGTCAAATCAACTGTCAAAATCGTAATAATTAAAATTACGAAAAGCACTGCCGTGAAGGCAGGAGCTTTTGAGCGCTCGTACCTTGTAGGTAGATTCGCATTTTCCTGTTTTATAAATCAATTGAAGGAATTTTTGACAGCTGTCAGAAAAATTCTGAAACTTAGGCGAAACTCCAGACTTCATGTCAGTGCTTCAGCTGATCAATTTTTTTTCGATTATTCGCTAGAATTTTCTACGGTATCTATGGTCTTGGTGATGCGATCTGGACAAAATTTTGCACGTAGTTTGAATATATTATTCCTCAGCTAGGTGCAAAATTTCATTCCAATCCGATCAGTAGTTTCGAAACTATCAGGAAAAAAAAAATTTGAACGGCCATATTTACGGAACCCCCTGTCTAATTTTGCTCATTGATGAACGTGACCGCTATATTCGCGATCCAAACCCATCCTGAAAATTTCAAGTTCCTAGGCCTTTCCGTTCAAAAGTTACAATTTTCTATGGTTTCTATGGTTCTGGTCATGCGATCTGGACAAAATATTGCTTTAATATATCATTCTCGATTAAAATACAAAATTTCATCTCGATCGAATCGGTAGTTTCGAAATTATCGAGAAAACAAAATTCCAAACGACCGTATTCACGGAACACCTAGTATAATTCTGCTCATTGATGAACGTGAACGCGACATTTCAGATCCACACCTATCCTGAAAATTTTAAGTCCCTAGGCCTTTCCGTTCCGAAGTTATGATTTTCTATGGTTTCTATGGTTCTGGTCATGTGATCTGGAGTAATGTAGCTTGAATATATCATTCTCCATTAGTATACAAAATTTCGTCGTTGTGCCGTTAGTTCACAACTAATTACATTGTGACAAAAATTCCACTGACAATGCGAAACTCAGGAATACCTTTAGACAGGAAAATCCCGAAACGAAAAGGCGTTATGATAGTAGTGATGAGTAGAAGTTATTTTACGAAATATTATATTGGATATTATTCGAAAACAAAATGTCTTCTCATTCAATCAGCATCTCTTCTACTTGGTCATGATAACTAATGTCACGACCTGATTAAAATGGACCTATACCTCATTTCGAATACTAATCGATGATAATATAGAAACATGTCGATAGGTTTTCATCCAAAATCTTTCAATGCACGCCTCTGTAATTTCGTAGGTGGAGAGGAACGACCACATATATTCAAAAACATCGCGGCCGCAATATATTATGAACATAACTTTCTGGTAATCTCATGCTAGGAGTTTGGGCCGCATTCATTTCAACGGCAGAGAGACTATCGGCCCTGATTATTGCTTTATTATGCGATGCATAATCTGCAGTGTTCCGTCCGGCTCTTGGGTTACGTGAATACATGAGTGGTGTTGTTAAGTGTGGGGCCATTTTATTGAATCGCAAATAAGCCTCTCTGATATATGGCCAGGCTTTGAATAAAACGGGTCAAACTGATTTTTCTTATATCACGTTCGAATATCCCTATTGAGTAGGTACACAGATTTTCCTTTGTGAATATGCGTGATCGTCGCGTTCTTCATCTGATTGAATCAGAATTGAGTGATTAATTCATTGTGTGGTTGTTCGGAACATTCATTGAAAAATTTTCGAAATATGTTCTTGGTAGTCAGTTTATAGATTTATATTGGAATAGAGCTGGTCGTTAAACCTAGAGGGAGCCTTTCTGCACCACGATCATCTTATATATTGCAAGTTACCATTCCACTACTGACGGTTAATAGCATCCGATGAAGGTCCTCTGATTTCAGTGAATTCTGCTCATGAAACAGAAATGGTTTTTGAATCCAGCAACTGAATCACGTTACTAGCAAATAATAAAGCCCCTTGCAACTGGGGAACAAGATCAGGATCTGACTCGATGCGGTTAGTGCGGCAAAGGCCATAACAATCTATTACACAGATTGCGAATGAAGTTGAAGGCCGATTTCCTTTATTTATAACCGGCATGAACGCCACTGTCTACCAGCTGTGCGAAATAGAACGGGGATGTGCCATTTTATATAACAGTTGGAAGTTTTCAGTTTAGGTTTCCATTATTTCTTCGCCCAATCCGTTTCCGTCCATTAAATTCATGACAGAATGAAATGAAGCAGAACGATCGTACAAACTGAATGTTCGATTTGAACATTTATTTTTATTATAAATAGAAACATCGAAACGAATTCTGGTCGGATTCGACAAGAATTAGCGTTCCGAGCGAATCCTTTGTTCGGTGTACTGAAAAGGTCATTTCTGACAAATAAACAGGACAAATCGAATCTAATATCACTTTGAGACATCAATAATTGTCATATGTCATCGAATTATGAAAAAGTAACCTGTGTTGTTTTCAGAGCCGTATCTAGGAACTATTGCGCCTGTGGCAATCCAGGGTCTTTCACGAGGAACCTCACCCATATTTATACGGGAAACTACTGAACGTATTTTCATGAAATTCAGCACTTATAAGTATTTCACGATGCTGATGAAATCTAAAATATTTTCAAGGCATGAGCACCTCCGGTTTTTCCGGAAATGACGTCAACTTCCGTTTTTCAAATTAGAACACCATTTTTTTATTGCAGAAATAGATTCCTTAGAAAATTTCAAGTTATTTTGATGTAACATTTTTCAGTTTTGGTTGGAAAATTCTCTCTGAGCGGGAAAATTCGAAAAAAAAATCGAAAATAGAGCTCCGCTGAAACAAGAATAACTTCGAGGTTTTTGGATGGAAAATTTTCGTTTTTGGGATTTTTCAAGATGTAAGATTGATGTATCCACTTTAAAAATCGAAATCGCGATTCATGATACAGGGGGTGAAAAAATCGCTTTCAAAGTTAGGGATGACAAAATCGTGAAAAATCAATTTTTTCAAATTAGAACCCCATTTTTTTTATGGCAGATATTGAATCTACGTTAAAAAATAATGTGAGTGTATGCATCACACCCTTGCCCTAAAATGGATATTTTCTGAGTTATTCACAAAAAACTGTTTTTCGTCTTGAATTTTCAGCTATTTCTTTTCCCTTCACGCCAAAAAGATGAAATTTTCAGGAACTGTTACTTAAACCATGTTTTAGATTTTACTACCCTAATATGCGAGAGAAAAAAGTTACAGGTTGTTCCTAAATAGATGGCGAATTTGGATTCGAATTTGTATCGGAAACCGATGGCCGATTAGTTGAAATAAAGAGGTTTCCGATACAAATTCGAATCCAAATTCGTCATCTATTTAGGAACAACCTGTAACTTTTTTCTCTCGCATATAAGGGGAGTAAAATCTAAATCATGGTTTAAGTAACAGTTCCTGAAAATTTCATCTTTTTGGCGTGAAGGGAAAAGAAATAGCTGAAAATTCAAGACGAAAAACAGGTTTTTGTGAATAACTCAGAAAATATCCATTTTAGGGCAAGGGTGTGATGCATACACTCACATTATTTTTTAACGTAGATTCAATATCTGCCATAAAAAAGTGGGGTTCTAATTTGAAAAAATTGATTTTTCACGATTTTGTCATCCCTAACTTTGAAAGCGATTTTTTTACCCCCTGTATCATGAATCGCGATTTCGATTTTTAAAGTGGATACATCAATCTTACATCTTGAAAAATCCCAAAAATGAAAATTTTCCATCCAAAAACCTCGAAGTTATTCTTGTTTCAGCGGAGCTCTATTTTCGATTTTTTTTTCGAATTTTCCCGCTCAGAGAGAATTTTCTAACCAAAACTGAAAAATGTTACATCAAAATAACTTGAAATTTTCTAAGGAATCTATTTCTGCAATAAAAAAATGGTGTTCTAATTTGAAAAACGGAAGTTGACGTCATTTCCGGAAAAACCGGAGGTGCTCATGCCTTGAAAATATTTTAGATTTCATCAGCATCGTGAAATACTTATAAGTGCTGAATTTCATGAAAATACGTTCAGTAGTTTCCCGTATAAATATGGGTGAGGTTCCTCGTGAAAGACCCTGTATATCAGCACCTCAGAGGCAAGGTGTGTTAAATCACATTTTTTACAGAAACACTATTGGATTTATACTATTAAATTCTATCTACATCTATCTGCATGGAAAACAGATTCAACTCCCCAATTACTAGGGATTTAATTCCCTAGTTATTAGGGAACTTAGGGTATTAAACACACCTTACCTCTGAGGTGCTAATATTAGACTGCGCCCCTAACTTGCGTAGATTTTTCTTCATCCATTATATTTTCTTATAGTATTTTTTTTTATAATTTAATTTATAGATTTTCGTTACAGTTTTAAAATTATACCCAATATTGAGGCTATTCACTTATGTTCATAGAAAATATTGAAATACACATTTCGACTGAAATGCATGAATATAAAACAAATTCTAAAAAACAAAACAAAATATTTATATTTATGTAAAAAAAATGTAAAAAATTTTTTTGGTTAGATGACCAGAAAATGATAATCGATAATCACAATCATTCAGGTATGTAATATGTACAAAATAATAATATTCTCGATTTTACTTCTACAAACATATCAACTAATTCAGAGTAATCTATTGAGGATTGATATTTTTGATAATCGCTCTTGTTCCAAGAGGAACGAAGAATTTAAAATCAAGTAACTTTTATATTTAAAACTTTCAATGTCCTTAGAAAATTCATGGGCATTTAAACCAAAAGGATACTTCATTGCAAGATCTCCAGCACTTTTCTTTAAATCGCCAATAATCATGGTTTGAATAACACCTCCATTCGTCTACCAGTTCGTTCAATGCAACAAATCTTTTTTCAATTTGTATTATTATTTTATCAAGCACTTGTGAAAGTCCTAGTTCTTAGTTCTGCATTTTCATCAAAAAGATGAGCTTCATCACTGGCTAGTTCTTCTGGCATTTTGGGTTTCTTTCGTTTTCCTGACTTCTATCAATGGTGTAAAAAAGTTTTCTCTATACGCTTTTAATTCGTTTAATAGTGAGCCTTCAGAAATATCTCGTTGCTTTTCATGCAAAGATTGATTAATTATATTTGTTTTACCTAACAGAATATCCCAGAAGTTGTTATCAAATTTATCAGGGATGATTCCTTGAGCTCGCGAAGCATTTTAATGATTTAACCTAATTGTGACTTCAAGGAATGCACAGCGTTTGCTTTTGAGGATCAGCGAGTATCGCAAAAACCTTCAGAGTGAGGTTGACTACTTTGAAGAAAAACCAACAAAAAAAATTATATATTTTCTGAACAGTTGCGAAAAATGTTTCCGTTTGAGAGGTAACTTCAGCAGCATTAACGCCTACTAAATTAAGGCTATGAGCAGGGTGAGGAATAACCTTTCCATTATCATTTTATATCAAAATTCGAGCTTGTACATCCTTGTATTTTCCAGCCATATTAGCCCCATTATCATAAGACTGCCCTCTTACATTTTCAATATACAAGCCATCGGGACCAATTTGTCCACGATTCATTTTGCAAGCCTTCACCTGTTTTTGCGCGAGTATCAATAAAGTCAATAAAACTTTCCTCAATATTGCATTTTCCTAATTTTATTGTTTATTGCACTTGTTCACTCAAATCTAATTCTTTTTAATTTTTTTATATTTTTTGGTGCCCCTGTGGACCTTGCACCCGTGGCGAGTGCCACCTTTGCCACGCCCTAGATACGGCCCTGGTTGTTTTATACAAATTCCAATTCCAATTTCATTATACCATTATGAATACGTGATGGTTCGTTTCACCTGATTAGTACGAGAGGAAGATTGACATATATTTTATAGAAACTGTGCGGTGCTCAGAGCTTAATGAAATTGATTCTTTCACTTAGGGTACATTGTTGGCAAACGCAAACCCAAAACAATAGAATCATTTCTGCTAACTTCAGCATTTATCATGAGATTATAAAAGGAGCAGCGCTCCGCCATTAGTTCAGTTCCGATCGTATCTCCAAACCACTCATATCGTGCTATTAGTATTCTTATTCTCGTGAACCAACAAGTACTTGATCATTGGATTAACTTTTATTATCCTTTGGGCTTCATCCATCAACCCTCATACATAAGAAGTTTCCGGAGTTCTCTTCATCAAGAGGAACTGCCCTAGTGACAGCGAATGCTATTTGAAAACAACAACATACAGTACGACTCCAAAGTGAATAATAAGAAAGAGTGAATAATTAGAGAAGAGAAAAATAATGTGGGTATGCATTATGAACCAATTACTTGAGAAATAACCCTGGAGGCTGAATCACGATGATCAGAACTCAGCACTTAATTAGCTCTGGGAATATCTACTTGTAGATTGAGCTTCTGAGAGAAGTTACGCTGGGAAGTTCAGGGTCTGCCTCAATTTATTTCTTTTTCAATATTGCATGAAGCACTTAGAGTTACCACTGCTACAGCGGCTTAAAACTTCCCCGTGAGCACCAGTATCCCATTTACTCACACGAATACATTATCGAATCTGTTCTAAATCAGGACTAACAAGAATATGCAGTTACTCTGCTCTGCAGACGTGTTGAGATAGAATTCATGGTATATTCTGATATTCGACGTATTGTCTTCAGCAATTGTTAATTATGAATATAGTTATGTATCAAGGGCGTGAAGTAGGCGTTTATAGCCCGCAGTGGGGATCACACGACGAAGGCCATAAACGCATTTCGAGAGGATTTTATGAATACAATTTGCCGGAGGAAACTTAACGAAGTAGGACAAGAACAATAAGGCATCTCTAGTCTGAGTTACTGGTCACTCAGGAATTAAAGAAAACGAAGGGGCCAATCCACTTGCCAGAAAGGGAGCCGCTTACTTGCCCAGAACCTTTCTGTGGCATAGGTTAATGCACCTATAAGAAAAAGTTCCTGGAGAAGGAAGAGACTGAAAGAGAAGCCCTCTTGAGGTATCCTCCAGGAATGGATCACTCCAAAACGTTCATTCAGAACTTCGAAAGTTCGAGATCCAAAAGGTATTAAGATCGCAGTAAGAATAAGTTACGCCTTCCTCTCAGCACATTGCAGTGCAGATTTTGTGGTAAAGAGGAGGAAACTCCGGTTCACCTGTTTACAGAATGAGGATCTAACCTCTATGAAGCCCTCTCAGATACTGGATTTCATTGGAGCTCTGGAGCTGGAGGGCGAGCTGTAGGTAGAGCTTTTGCGAAAACAGTTCTGATGGGGGGGCACAATAGACCTTCTGGTCGCAGTGAAATGTAACCCCCTTTCAATACTGAATCCACTCTTCCAGAAGATGGCGTTGTCGGCTTTCCTGCGGTCCTATTTTAAGATTCTTAGATATAAGGTGTTTAGAGCAACAGTTGCTGGATCAGCGAGTCCACCGGCAACTGTGGGACGAAACCGAGGATGAAAAACACCACCGTTTCTCCATCAAGGGTCGCATTTCAATACTGTGCGAACACCTCGCTTAAAGCTAGTTGGTGGTTGATGTCAGGCAAAATATATAATGAACAAGGTGAACACTATTCATATTCGAAAATTCATCGTACATGCTAATTAAGAGTGCGCATATTCATCCTCAAACGTTACGACCAAAAAAACGCGATCGATCTAGATTATTGGGAGCTTTTTAACAGAGAAAAGAAAAAATGTTCAAATGTTCTACTGAAGAAGAGCATATTCAAAATCTAATCCTAGAAAATATCGATCGTGCATTTTATTCTCGGTAAATTCACCCTTAACCTCGTGTCCTCGTATTCGCTTATGCAATATATATGTACACATCATATATGATCTTCTGAGGATTGGTAAATAAATTATATGATGCAGGACGTGCAATAACAAGTACGAAAACCGAGTCAGAACAAACAAACCGATACTATTCACCGAGTGTGCTAACGTCGTTACCTTTAAGGAAACCCCGCTTAATGAGGGGCCCGATATGTGCTTTATAGTTGGCTGAGATGCTCAAATAAGGTTCTGCAAATGATTTACGTTTCAACGTGAATAAAGGGAGGAGTTGAAATTTATATTTTGTTTGACTGTGTGTTCTGGAGTTATCAGGATGATATATGGAATGGGTTGTAGGAGTCGTATGAACTGTTTGTTTGGTTTCATCAGCAGATCTGCCTTCTTGTAACAATTCGAATGCGTTGTTGATTCAAGGTTTGGTCGGACTTGAACACACGTTTTTGTGATCAAAGAGAACTTTCATTTTATTCGGCATTTTTATGAATTCTCATAAGTTGGGATATAATTGTTATCACTGAATATTTCGTTATTAACTTCGAAGATCTCTTTTCTTTCAATTTGAAAGACTCCAAAAATGTTATTTACTGTTTCAGAAAATGTCAATACATTCTGGCACTATTTTTATAGAATATTAAAAGACAAGAATGGGATGTTTTCGATCTTCTGAGTCTCGGTAAAATGACATTTCACCAAAGAAGATTGAATTTTCTTCGCAGGGAACATATGGAAAAATGTAAACATTGGGTTGAAATATAAAATATATTGAATATAAAATAGAGGGTCCTCATAAATGATCGCAACATCACAGATACACTCAATGTGAACTATAGATATTATAGAATTCCGAAACTTCCAGCTATTATTATTTTAATGACCTCCTGTTTCCAAAACCGTGAAGATCATTGAAATCTGCAATGACTTATGATTTGAAACGAAACACATTTATTGTGATGTTCTATTATCGTTCCTGTACATTTACCAATGGTTAATTCATTTATTCTATAGAGGAGTGTGAAAGTGAATATCTGGCGAACTATCCGGATGTTCAGATTCAAGAATCCTCTCTGAAAGTCTACTTCAGAGCTGTTATAAACATATGTTTTCAGACTGGGGACGTAAACCAGGAAAAATCGACAGGAAGACCACAAGTTTCTGAAGGAGTTCTAGTCAGCAACTGCCTCCACTTTTTCTGATCTCCTCAATCGTGGAGTCTTCCCACATCCGAAATAGTTTTCCCTGAAATTACACTTTTTAGTGCCTCTCACTTCAATGACTTAGAAACATCCACGCAGTCAAATTTTCCTATGGTTTCTGCTTGTTTCATTTTTTTATCGGCGATATTCTACGAAACTGCGAACTGACCTGTCAAAACCCTTACGTTCGTAAATACAAAGCTTTTCTGTAGTCTGAGACCAGTTTCCATAAATTTTCTTATCACAGCGTGGTTATCAAGTTCTCAAACGCGCCGGATATAACCTGAACTCTCAACGATCGTTGATTAATATAATGTAATAAATACTATGCATGCCTGTATGTGTCAACTTTGAAAATACTGATTCTTTCTTGGGATTTATCCAATAGGTATTCGAAATTAATATCGAATATTCCTATTCCTAGATATTACAGAATAATGCTGGAACCATTTATGAATCAACTAGATAATGAAGATATACAATTGGGATATTTTCAACAAGATAGGTAAACATGCCACACTATTCGTGCAAATCTGAGCTATTTGGAGCAATTTTATGACAACCGTGTTTTAAGTCAAGGAATCCAGCCTTCTTTTCCAGACTTGTCTCCCTTGGATTTTCATTTTGGCGCACCTAAAATATGAGGTTTTCAAAAGGACCCATGATCAAACTTCAAAGGAGCAATAACAATGTGCTGCCAAGAAGCAGAAACGTTGAAAAAAAATTTTTTGATATATTCAACATATGTTGATGAGTAGTCTCTTGCCTCATTCAAAATAAAATGATGAGTTTTCCGTCTGTTCCAAAAAAAGAATATGGCTTTGCAATAAGTTTAGTTTCAAGGTTCTCACCTTAGTTCGATCTCAACTCATTTGAGTATTCAAAGCGATAATTATCTTTCATTCATTCGAAAGGAATCACCGGCAAAAATTAAAAAATTAGTTTGACTGTATACATACAGTTATCAAAATAATAACAATACCTTTTCGAAATTCTATATAGAACTTAAAAAACGATTTAATTCGAGCACAAGGGGTCAGATTATGAAGAAACGCCATTCATTATTGCTAATCGATGTAAATGTACAATGAAGTGATGATATATTTGTCATGCGTGCAGAAAATAAATTCTGTGGCTGAAATTGCAAGTGTGGAGCGGCAAAATATAAATATTTCCAAGACCACTACGATGTAACAATAATTAATAAAGACCATGTATAAACAATGGGTTTCAAAATGAAAAACGAATTTCCAGCTTTTCCAACAGGCTTGAATATCAGAAAGAATTCCTAGTTGAATGTTTTTCAGAATTTTTTGTCCCACCGAGGATCATTAGTTGGAAAACTGTTCCAAATGATGTAACGGGTGCTGGTAGGTGAGCCTTTTGTGGCAACTCACTCCGTACATCACAAATCCAATTCAACGGAACGAATGGGTCATTTGATGAAACATTCAATCAAATGAAAAGCGTTTAATCCTCTCAATCGCAATCCGATCGTCCCTTATCAACAAAACAAGCCACAAATAGTCGGTCTGATAGTTTGAAACAATGCGGGTCCGGCTGCAGCCCTCTCTGTATGTGTATTCCGGCTTTTTATTTCGGCGGTTTAATTCGAGATAACGCTTTTTTGTTCCGCTTCACTGTTTTTGGAGTATTCGTTACGGTAGGAAATTTCGCAAAATGGAAAAGTCAGCAGGGGACAAATGGATTGGAAGTTCTGCGTTCGATGTCCAATTCGATTGCATTTCTCGGTAATGAGCAGACGAGGTATTTGTAAAAAGTTAGAGTAACGCTGATTAATGAAATCATTTTATTCAACTATTCTGATTCTGGAGTTTTAACGTTGGATAAGGCACTCTGATGAAGAATTTGTTTTCAGTTATAAATAGTTACTGTAGATTTCATTCTTGATCTGCCAAGGCTAAAATGAAGATGCAGCAGAGATATTCTGTGATCACTTCAAACTTTTCCTAGTTCATTTCTGCTGATCCCGCAAAATCCCTAGAGAAAGCTATGCTCTTGAATGATAGATAAAATTCATAATGAGAAAAGAAACCAATTCACCCACATTGCTAGCTCAAGCAATTTGGCGAAATCGCATACTCGTTTTTATAATTTTGAAAGCTCCTGAGTGATCTTCTATTTCAGAAACGATTCTCCAGTAAGAATGGAATTTCATTGCAGAATGTAACAAGAGTTATTTCGCGCTTTCAAAAACACCAAAAAAAAGTTATAACAAATTTTTGGATGTCTCTAGTGTTATTTAAGGTGAGGCTTTTTTCAATTTGAAAAAAGGTGCAAAAAATTTTGGGCATCAAGATCTTAAGACGACTCTTGATCGTTATATCTCTCTGTTAGGAGATCTGTCTCGAATCACGGTGCCATATGCATTCCAGCAAGTATATAAAGTGCTGGATTCTATCGCAACTTTGCTTATTCTCTTTCAACTTTTATGTGGAGATTTTTCCTGTATAATCCTGAAAGAACAAACTAAGAAGAGTAAAAATTACTGATTGAAAAGGTCCTATAAAAAAAAATTTGTTCACAAACTCACCGATAAAATTGATTCAAATTTTTCACAGAAATTGTTTGAAATGGTCACTATTCGTTTGATGTGCACAAAGTCTTGCCCGGCGTACCTATCCACCAATTTGGAAACACATCAGTAAATTAGGAAAAGGTCACAAAAATCATAAGCACTATAAGATGATTTTCCGTGAACTGAACGCATTCAAACACATTTAGATCTCAATACGTACTGTCAGATCTGGACATGGAATTTCTCAGATTCGCGGGTAACTTTTCGAATTACTCGGAGAATATTTCATATGAAGGTTTCTGGAATTTCGACTTATTTTGGTGAGTTCTAGCTCCTGTCGAAAAAAAGGCCTCACTTTTGGAAACACCCTGTATAATAAGTATATTGTGATTCCGCATTTTTCCAAATACATCATTTTTCGTATAGAAAGAATGATTACTGTAGACCACAATGTCCCCAGTTCATAGTAATGTTTCAGAATTTATATTCTCTTTTTTTTCCATTAATCTCTTCTGCCACAGGAGCACGAGTAGATGGAATCAAAAAATGATGTATCGTTTCTGGAAATTCGTTATTTCCTTAGCGGAATCCGTTTCCACTGAAGCTGATATAATCTATTTTTCTATTATCGGCAGTTTTATCTGATTCAATGTAATAATATCCTGACAATAAATTAACCATTTTCCTTTTTATTCATTGGAGATATTTTTACACTCTACCCATTCTCGCTACATCATAAAAATTGATTTTCAAACTCATTCACTACGATGATTAACTATCTTCAATGATAATGGAATGTCTCACAAGACTTCTTCGATCGTCTGATCAAGAAATGTTAAATATAATAAATGGAAAATGGAATGACTTCAATTTTTGAGCAACTGAATTTGATGGGTCAAAATCTTTCATACATTTCTTGATCGAAAACTTTTGAAATCGTATATACCTACATATTAAGCAATGATTATTTTATTCCAGTCACATCAAACTATATGAAGTCTTGAACAGAGGTGATGGTTCTTCGTCGAAATTTTTCTTTACTACATAGGTACTGAATAACTGTTTAAATTCTTGATTATATAACTTTCAATAATCCTGGCTTCAATATCCGCCAGAGGTTCTTTTTTCCTATCCCGTATTTCTTTATTACACTCGTCTACTTTAGACCGATGCGATTTTATAACTGGCATAATAATGAGATTCCTAGATGTTTTCCATCTTCCGCTACGCGATTTCAAGAAAACTGTTAACTCTTATTCGTTTTGCGACAAATATTTGATTAGTTATCATTGGTTCCTTTTTTCTTCGCAATGGTTATGAAGAATGGGTAGTTAATTCGTTGTTTTTGGTATAGGCTATTCGCATTTTGATTAAGATCAGAAACGTTGTTCCCTTACACACCAGTTTTTGCAATATGCATCCCCACTGCGAAAACTGGGAATATTTGAGGAATCTATTAGCACATCATTGTAAACCATCAGCATTATTGAAAACATTCTTTCTGCATCATATTATTAATTTTATATAAAAAAAATTTTTCGATTATACAGGTAGGATTGTAATTTTTTCATTATCGACTTAGGAGTTCCTGACCTTTTTGAGCGCTCGTACTACTTACACGAGGGCTATATCATTTCGTCACGATATCTGTATTTTCGAATTTTGAGCCGAAAATGGTCTCAATCGACTATGTTCGATTCACTGATGACGAATCCGTTGGAAAATTCGAGTCTGTCCGTCTTGCCGTCAGGCCGTAAGCACGATAACTCTCGAACAGAACAATCTAGAGACTTGAAATTTTCAGTGTGGGGTCAGTTCCCGAATGCCTCGGTTGAGTTCGTTAATGGGCTGAATTCCACCAGGGGTTCCGTAAATATGGCCGTTCAAAGTTTTGTTCCCCTGATTACTTGAAAACTACAGATTTGATCGAGATGAAATTGCACTGAAATGGAGAATGAGGTGTTCAAGCTACATGTGAAATTTTGTCCAGATCGCATGACCAGAACCATAGAAACCATAGAAAATTGTAACTTTTGAACGGAAACGCCTAGGGACTTGAAATTTTCAGGATAGGTGTGGATCTCGAATGTCGTGATCACGTTGATCTATGAGCAAAATTATACTAGGGGTTCCGTAAATATGGTCGTTTGAAATTTAGTTTTCTTGATAATTTCAAAATTACAGATTCGATCATGACGAAATTTTGTATACTAATGGAAAAATATATATTCAAGCTACATTTCTCTAGATCACTTGACCAGAACCATAGAAACCATAAGAAATCATAACTTTCGAACGGAGAGGCCTAGGGACTTGAAATTTTCAGGATAGGTGTGGATCTGAAATGTCGCGTTCACGTTTATCAATGAGCAGAATTATACTAGGGGTTCCGTAAATACGGTCGTTTGAAATTTTGTTTTCTCGATATTTCCGAAACTACGGCTTCGATCGAGATGAAATTTCGTATTTTAATCGAGAATGATATATGAAAGCAGTATTTTGTCTAGATCGCATGACCAGAACCATAGAAACCATAGAAAATTGTAACTTCCGAAGGAAAAGGCCTAGAAACTTGAAATTTCCAGGGTGGGTTTGGATCGCGAATATTGCAGTCACGTTCATCAATGAGCAAGATTAGACTAAGGGTTCCGTGAATATGGCCGTTTAAAATATTTTTTTCCTGATAGTTTCGAAACTACTGATCGGATTGGAATGAAATTTTGCACCTAGCTGAGGAATAATGTATTCAAACTACGTGCAAAGATCACATCACCAAGACCATAGATACCGTAGAAAATTCTAGCGAATTATCGAAAAAAAATTGGCAAGCTGATGCATTGACATGAAGTCTGGAGTTTCGCCTAAGTTTGAGAATTTTTTTGACAGCTGTCGAAAATTCCTTCAATTGATTTCTAAAACTGGAAAATGCGAATCTACCTACAAGGTGGATGTACGAGCGCTCAAAAGCTCCTGACTTCAGGGCAGTGCTTTTCGTAATTTTTTCACGCTTGTTTCTATGTACAAGAGCGTTATTAAATTGCCCAAAGGTCTGCAATTTTTATAATTCGAAATTTTCAGGCTACTTTCAAGATCTGAATGCGCCGGTTGAGTTCATTAATGGGCGAAATCCACTGAAGGGTTTCTCAGATAAAAACATCAGAATTTCTTCTTCTCAATAATCCGAAAAACACCGACCCGATCGAATTAACACATTGTAAACTGGTGTAAGATAACCACACCATGTGGAATTTCGTTTGCTCGTGTTTTGTGTGTTTATATGATGTATGAATTGAATGGGTTATGTACAGCTTTCTAGCTGTCCCATGTGAAAAGGAAATTGAGTTTTTCTGATATGTTCAACATAATTCGGTGATTCCATTTACTGAAGTGAATAAAATGAGTATATAGGATCTGCCATGCTGACAATAAAAATTGAAGGCTATTTTGGTACACCAAAAAAAAAAAAGTTTTTCTGATACATTCAAAATAATTCGGTGATTCCATCTTTTGAAGTTTATGAAAATAAAATGACAGTACTTGTCATACTGACAACGTCCACTGAAGGACGTTTCGGTACACATAAGCAAGCCCGTAAAAGTTCCTGATTATTATTTTGCGGATGACACATCAATACCGACCCATCAGTTTACATACAAAATCTCCTGGATAACATTGGTTCTAAAAGTAGAAAATTAAAGCATTTTTCAAATGACCTGTGTAGCTAAAAGTAGGTATAATTTTGTGTGCAATACCGTTTACTATACGATGGACGATGGTTGAAAATATCACGAGGCTGTAGTAAAATCTCACTGTCCTATCATCCGCAGCTACCTGAAAGAGATTCCACTAACCTACCCAACTTTTGAAGTGAAGCTCAAAAGGATACTTGTGCCTTATTTAGCAGGCTCAAGAAGCAGACGGAAAATTGCGCAGGCTTCTCTCAAAGAATCTCGGAGCTGACACAAACTAAGGTTCGATAACAAAGCCTTTCACCTAGTTTGGGCACATCGCTTTCGCGAGATATTTAAAACTCGCTGAGAGACAGCTAGCTGTGAGCCCTTCTGGCGGTCGGGGAACATATCCTTTATTTCCTGTGTCAGAAACTGTGTTTGGAAATAATAAACGTGGGACGTGTTTCACATGCAGAGGAGCTTAGCCGATTAATTGAGGACGCGGAGAGTTCAGTTTATAATGAAATCCCGCAAACTCCTCCCGGTATGTGTATTTCGGAATATATCGCGAATAATTACTACGGGAATGGAGTACCTACGTTCACCATCAGGACTACAGGGATGTTATAAACATAACATACACTCGCTAAACAAGAAGTTAGAGTTTCCTCAATGAATACAGATGCAGGCATCGAAAAATATTTACTTTGGAGTTTTGATATAAACCCAACATCCTCGACCGCAGATCGGAATCTGTTCGGGATATTGTGTTTTTAGTCTTGCATACATATCTCTACAAGGGAATGCTTGCACTAAACTAAAGACCTCATTTCATGTTCCGTAATTTAGCTTCGTTCGAATAGTCTGAATATGCTGAAGAGTTTCCTCCAATTATTTTTGATATATTTTGTAGGTGTAACTTTCGTTTAGGCCCAGTGTTAGATTTTAATGATTATAAATTTAAAGGTTCAGAGAACCTTTCCTCACCTGACCAAACCCTAACTGGCCTTACCTAAATTTCCTAAGGTTCAGGCTGATGAAAAAGATGGATTCCTAAAGAATAGGCCTAGTGTTTTGAAACTTTCAAGGAATGTTCGAGATGAGAATGCGCCGGTTGAGGTCGTAAATGTGCAAAATCCGAGAAGGGTTTCGTAAATATTGTCGTCAAAAATTTCACAAGTGTTATTTCACCAAAAAATTTCATGAATTCAAAAATTGTTCCTGAAATTTCAAATATCCAGATATCATCACCAGATATTTGCATTGAAAAGTCATTAACCAGACGTCATAGTTGTTACTGCTGCGATTAAATTGCTAAATAATATTGAAATGTGTAAATTTTCAAAAGTGAAATTTCATGTTAATGTATCGTATAATTGTGATGCAAAAGTTGATGAAAATATCAAACAACCTACCTCCGTTAATACGATAAAATCAATCAAATTTTTCTAGACGAGTTTATAATCAAGTAAAATTTTTTCCAGTTGAGGTGAAATATTCGTCCTCAGGAAATAATTAAAGCTCTTGTTATATTATAAGTCATAATTTGCGCTAATGCAAATCATCAGTATAATTATTTTAAATATAATAAGGAAAAATTACGAAAAGCACTGCCATGAAGGCAGGAGCTTTTGAGCGCTCGTACATGCACCTTGTAGGTAGATTCGCATTTTCCAGTTTTGGAAACCAATTGAGGAAATTTTTGACAGCTGTCAAACAAATTTTCCAACTAAGGCGATAATCCAGACTTCAACTCAGTGCTTTAGGTGACCAATTTTTTTTTCGATAATTCGCTAAGATTTTCTACGGTATCTATGGTCTTGGTGATGCGATCTGGACAAAATTTCGCACGTTGTTTGAACACATTATTTCCAATCCAATTCCAATCCAATCGTTAGTTTCAGAATTATCAGGAACAGAATATTTTGAACGGCCATATTTACGGAACCCCTAGTCTAATTTTGCTCATTGATGAACGTGAACGTTAAATTCGCGATCCAAACCCACCCTGAAAATTTCAAGTTTCTAGGCCTTTTCCTTCGGAAGTTATAATTTTCTATGATTCCTATGGTTCTGGTCATGCGATCTGGACAAAATATTGCTTTAATATGACATTCTCGTTTAAAATTCAAAATTTTATCTCGATCGAATTCGTAGTTTCGAAATTATCGAGAAAACAAAATTTCAAACGACCGTATTTCCGGAACCCCTAGTATAATTCTGCTCATTGATAAACGTGAACGCCACATTTCAGATATACACCTATCATGAAAATTGCAAGTCCCTAGGCCTTTTCGTTCGAAAGTTATGATTTTCTATGGTTTCTATGGTTCTGGTCATGCGATCTAGAGGAATGTAGCTTAAATATATCATTCTCCATAAGTATACAAAATTTCGTCACGATCGAATCTGTAGTTTGGAAATTATCAAGAAAACTAAATTTCAAACGACCATATTTACGAAACCCCTAGTATAATTTTGCTCATAGATGAAAGTGATCACGACAATCGAGATCCACACCTATCCTGAAAATTTCATGTCCCTCAGGCGTTTCCGTTCAAAAGTTACAATTTTCTATGGTTTCTATGGTTCTGGTGATGCGAGCTGAACAAAATTTTGCATGTAGCTTGAACACCTCATTTTCCATTAGAGTGCAAAATTTCATCTCGATCGAATCTTTAGTTTCAAAGTAATCAGGAAAACAAAATTTCGAGCGGCCATATTTACGGAACCCTTAGGCGGATTTTGCCCAATAACGAACTTAACCTCGGCATTCGAGATTCGAACCTACCCTGAAAATTTCCCCTGAAGTTTCTAGGACATTCCGTTCGAGAGTTATCGTGTATACGGACGGACAGACTCGAATTTTCCGACGGATTCGTCATCAGTGAGTCGAACATAGTCGATTGAGACCCTTTTCGGCTCAGAATTCGAAAAATACAGACATCGTGACGAAATGATATAGCGCTCGTGTAACTAGTACGAGCGCTCAAAAAGTTCTTATTCAATAATTATAGTATTACCTAGATATTACAAATAAATTAAATTATCAGTTGAAAAATTCAGTACCGAAGAGTTCATTGGAGGCGAAGAAGAAATTCTGCAGGGTGTTTTTTAAGGGAATGCTTTCTATACAGGTGAAAGAACTCATCAAAAGAGATCATTCCGCTGGTAGTTGATCATAGAAAATATTCAATCTGAAAAAAGTGCGAAAAATCTTGGGCATCAAAATCTTAATACCACTCTGGATCGTGTTACCTCTCTGATAGGAGATCAGCCATGAATCACGGTGCCATTTGCATTCCAGAAAGTAAATAAAGTGCTAGATTTTATCGAAATTTTGTATATTCTCTTTCAACTTCTAATAGGAGATTTTTCCTGAACGATATAATTCTTGAAATTCAAACTAAGGATATCAAAAATTACTGATTGAAAATGTCCTATAAAAAGAAAAGAAGAAAAATTGTTCGAAATTGTCACCATTCGTTTGATGTGCACAAAGTCTTACCCGGCGTAATAACGAATCATTACATGCAGCAACTATCATATCTGTTTGCTCACGAATAATGTCACAAGCATTTTCAATGCGTTGTTTTAGTTCTTCAACACTTTTCACCTCAACATTACTGTACATTAATGTTTCCAAATGTTTCTCAGATTCGCGGGTAACTTTGATTTAGAATAACTCGGCCCTGGTGAATATTTTATATAAGGGATTTTTGTAATTTTGACTTATTTTCATGGGTTCTAGTACCTGTCAGAAAAAAGCCTCACCTTTGAAAACACCCTGTATATGGAAGTTTCGCGTTTTGCGAAATCAATCATCAAACAAGTCAAACATTCGACATTTTTATACCTCGACCATCCGAAGATATTCGTGGAATCGTCAAACTCGATGAGGTTGAGGTTCATGCAGACATAAAATCAACCTATCAAAATCGAAACACCTAACCTGATTGAAATGCATACTACCCTCCGTAGCTGTTACCAGCTTAAAATTTTTATCTTGGATCTGCAAACATTTTCGTTGCAGTTAGATCAGAATGAATGGGGATATCTTGTCGCGATGAAAATTTGAACCGTTCCAAAGTTCCCATCAGCCTACATAGAAAATGGGTATAAGGAAAAAGCAAACATAATTACGTCGCTGCTTCTGTGCAGTGCATCTCGTGTCCGTCCTCGGCACTCAAGACACGGCGCTTACCCAACCTCAAGGAACTTCAATTTTCTACTCTACGGAGCTTTTGTTCGGTCAGAAATAACAATATGCTTTCTTCGACAAAGAAAGAATTTTTTCTTCCGCGAACGTGGAAATTTCTGTTCCGAAGCGCGGAACTAATTCGGTTTTTCTGTTTGTTCATTTGATAACCCTACGGGGTAAGTAGGTCAATTGAAAGCATCCACTCAAAGTGGAGCTAATTCTTGCTATCATTTATCTATCACAGACAAAAAATTGAGAAAAGCACTGACGTGAAGGCAGGAGCTTCTGAGCGCTTGTACATGCACCTTGTAGATAGATTCGCATTCTTCAGTTCTAGAAACCAATTGGAAAGATTTTGACAGCTGTCAAAAAAAATTTCAAACTAAGGCAAAAATCCAGAATTCATGTCAGTGCTTTAGGTGACCAATTTTTTTTTCAATAATTCGCTATCATTTTCTACGGTACCTATTGTCTTAGTAATGCGATCTGGACAAAATTAATTTAATTTGAATACATTATTCTTCATCTATTTGCGAAATTTCATTCCAATCCAATAAATAGTTTCGAAATTATCAGGAAAAAAATAGTTTGAACGGCTATATTCACGGAACCCCTAGTCTTATTCCGCTCATTGATGAACGTGAATGCGACATTTCAGATCCACACCTATCCTGAAAATTTCAAGTCCCTAGGCCTTTCCGTTCGGAAGTTATGATTTTCTATGGTATCTATGGTTCTGATCATGCGATCTGGACGAAATGTTGCTCGAATATATCATTCTCAATTTAAATACAAAATTTCGTCACGATCAAATTATTTATTGAAATTATCAAGAAAACTGAATTTCAAACGACCATATTTACGGAACCCATAGTCTCATTTTGCTCATTGATGAACGTGACCGCAACATTCGAGATCTAAACCAATCCTGAGAATTTCAAGTCCCTAGGCCTTTCCGTTCGAAAGTTAAAATTTTCTATGGTTCTGGTCATGCGAGCTGGACAAGATTTTGCATGTAGCTTGAACACGTTATTCAACATCTGAGTCCAAAATTTCACCTCGATCGAATCTGTGGTTTCGAAGTAATCAGGAAAACAAAAATTCGAGCGGCCATATTCACGGAACCCCTGGGCGAATATTGCCCGATAACGAACTCAACCGCGGCATTCGAGATTCGAACCTACCCTGAAAATTTCAAGTTTCTAGGACATTCCGTTCGAGAGTTATCGTGTATACGGACGGACGGACGGACTCGAATTTTCCGACGGATTCGTTATCAGTGAGTCGAACATAGTCGTTTGAGACCATTTTGAGTTCAAAATTCGAAAAATACAGACATCGTGACGAAATGATATAGCCCTCGTGTAAATAATACGAGTGCTCAAAAAGAGGTCCAATCGGTACATATGAATTGAATTTTATGAATCTG
The DNA here is from genome assembly GCA_963966015.1 of Aphidecta obliterata. NCBI lineage: Eukaryota > Metazoa > Arthropoda > Insecta > Coleoptera > Coccinellidae > Aphidecta > Aphidecta obliterata. The sequence continues at coordinate 19,439,590 of OZ014428.1, read as the reverse complement.
CACATTTTCTCTGATCATATAGTTTCTATCTTTCATATAATGAGTTAATCAAATGTCAGCACTGTCGAACCATTATAATGTGATGTGATCGGAAATTTTTCGGTTTGAAAATTCATGGATCTGATTTTCCAGCTAAGATTATCAATGCAGAACTACGACTGATTTTTGTACCAATAGTTGTTGAAGATTAACTGTTAACTATGTACCATCAACCAATAATCAAGCCAATCTCTTATACTTGACTTGATCAATCCGGTTCTATTCCGCTACAGCGACGTTAAATTCACCAGAAATGATCCTACAACTTGTATGTTTTCGGCCGATAAACAAAAAGAACTCAGATATCCGATGGGATCAAGAGAAACAGTCGGTAATGGGTAATGGATGATAACAATTTTTCTCATGAAGCCTGGAGTTCTCGCTCTTAGAGGGACTTCCGAGTATAAACGGAAATTTCGGCATGCGACAATTTTTTTCTCGAAAGATTTCAGATGCTTATAAGGAATTGATCAGTTGAACGAACTTTGAAAATCTATATTTCAGGCTCATGACTTGATTTAGTTGTGTCAAAGCAAGCAGTCATTCAAAATAAATATAAAATTCCCAGAATTCGCTTTTCAATTAGGTTTAGGCTCACTGACTGGATTCAATGTACTATTTTGTTTTAATTATTTGAGTTCTAATGCAGGGAATTCAATTCACAATTATTATTGTGAAATATCAGAACCAAAATTATAGGTACTTCACTTGGAATAGAGTAGCACTGACAACAACATAAATTGAGTATAACATACAACAAAGGTTTATTATTTCCACATCACATAATTTTTCCTCTCTATATTTCACGAAATATACCGTAGGTATATATTTTGGAAAAATCTCTTACGCCATATCGAACTCGAAACGTGAAGCTCAAACTATGTTATCGAGGTTTTTGAATAAATCTATTTTAGTTGTAAACTCAGGATGTAACTAGAAATGTCATTTCCCATTATTCAAGGAGCAATAATAGTAAAGAGTCGAGTTATTATTTCCATTGGGTGACATCATAGCAATATACATAAATATTTTCAAATTTCAGCCCTCGAATCTCTAGGAGGCGGAAGGAAGAAGGATAGAAGCAACTTGAATCATTGTAACACACCCCATAGATGCTTGCCATTAGGAGATCACTTAAATATTATGGACTTCCTACACCAAGCTAAGAAGCACAATCCGTAGTCGTAGATAAAGTGAAGTATTCAACTTGCGGTAATAGTCATAACTCACTTGATGAATAACAGCACTCGCCTTCAGCTCGTGCTGCAAACTTCATCTGCGTGAGTTATGACCAATACATTACCGCTCGTTAAATAATATATTATTACATCAGTACTGAAATGGGGCGCAATTTTCTTTGTATGCTGAATTAATGGACCCAAAGTAGGTGAAGGTAATAAAAGAACGAATAAGGAACAGACGTGAGGGGGGGGGGGGGGGTTAGACAGATACCTATATTAAGTACTGCCTTAGAGTAACACAATAAGCTTAGTGGTGATGTTTGGAATTTCTGGTTCGATAGAAAACCCACATCAAGAATATCTGCAATATTCAGATATACCCGGACATGTTTGATCTCAGGAAATCTAGCGGACAAAGGGCAACTGCCTTAGAGTAACACAATAAGCTTCTGCTTTGTGACGTAACTGCAGGACCATATGCGGCTGCAGGTGGTCTGTTTTGCAGCAATCGAGATGCATCCCGTGGGTCCGATGCGAGTTTCAGAGAGAGGAAGGGCATCGATCGTCTCTGCAGGAAATGCGACTGAGAATCGTCACCTGCCGCAATTCATTCGTTCGTTATTAATTGGTTCTGTTCAGAATTACACACATTGGCGGTTTCTAAAGGTCAGCATTCTTTGTGGGTTATGTCTCTATTTTCAACCCTTTCAGCTGGGTTGGATTTGTTCAGGACGTCCAGAAGAAATATAGGAATAATTTTAAAATTGATTGCTCGTATATTATTATGCATATTGTGATGTTTTTTTTTCAGTTTATTCAAAATTGGTTGATTTAATAAAAATTCCAAGGTGCTGAAAACAGCTGATCAGATTACGATCTGTTCTGTGCGAGAGACTGGAGGGTTATACAGGGTGTTTCATGAGTGGTTGGCCATAGCCTAGTGGTGAATGTAGGTCATCCAGGCCTTCAGAAAAGTTGCTCTTTTGTATCCTAAGGCTATTAGTTTAGGAGATACATGGAGATATATGGATTTCGGCCTGAATTTACGATACCTTTAAATTTGGAATCTGAGGTCCGATTTTCATCAAATATCACGGGTTTGATCACTTCAAAAAGTCCTTTCGAATGGCTCACGAAATATCAATATCTTCAGGGCGGTACTCAGAATATTGTGGTTTATCTTTCGAGTCTCAAAATCTATAATTTCTACATCAATTGGAGATTTTCTGCCATGTAATTTTTTTGAAATACGGTCCAGATTTTAGTCCTTTCCTTTCCACATCGACAAATTTCCTAGCTTCAAAAATGAGATTATTTCTCATCATATCGGAATTTCGTTTTAATTCTGTGCAAGCGTCTTCTATCATCTGCTTCAATGGTCTCGTAAAGATATTTCAACGGCATATACATTTTTTTCAGACAACCCTACAGGAAATAATCCATAAGAGTTAGATTTGAGGATCTTGGGGGCCATGTTACAGGGCCACTATTCCCTATCCATCTATTTGGATAGTTGTAATTCAGATGTTTTGTAACTTATCTGAATCGGATATACTCACAATTGGTATATATGGTTCGAATTTTGAATGAAAATTGGAGTATCTTTGAATTTGACAGCTTTGTTTGGAGGCAAAGAATATCGTTCCTTTAATTGACGTAACACAAATATGCAATGTGTAAAGAAAGCGATATCTAACGAATTTCCCGAGGAATACAAGTCAATTTTTTTTTTAAGCAAATGCTCTCTTTTATCACATTTTTCAAGAGGGATTACGCCATTTGTCCCTTAATCAAATATGTTTTCGAAAGAATTCAAAGCTGGATTGGGCGTACTTATAGTTATACTTCTTTACGCAGCGTGTAACAACACTCGGTGGGTGCTGAGGGGTTTAGAATACAAAGGAGTTTGACTGAAAGTTATAAAATTCTTGATTTCAGCGAAAAACAAGAAACATTATCACAAAAATTACGAAAAGCACTGCCGTGAAGTCAGGAGCTTTTGAGCGCTCGTACATTCACCTTGTAGGTATACTCCGTTTAAGAATTATTGACATCTCGGTTGTCTGTGAAAAATCGAATTCAAGTTGGTAATAGACTATTCAGTAATATTTTGGGTTGCTGAATTCAGGTTGGTATAGGAATAACACTAACATTACCCATAGTGATCTTGCTTCGATGATTTTATCGAAGATATTGGTGAATATGTAATTATAAAAATTTGCTCTGAATTTGAGTATTTTTTGTCTTATGCTATTAAAATGGCTGGAATTGACCAGGATACATCGCGCCTAACAAGAGAACGCCAGGCAGTTTGTCGGTGTTACTTCGAGTTTTTCAAAGATTTGGCATATATTTCCGCTAGTGTTTCAGGTAAACTGTTATTCATCGACTCAAAATGTATTCTGATTGATCAAAGTCTCTTGAATTTTCAGATTTCACCAAGCCCTGTCCGTAGAATATTAGCATGTTATTACAGCCTGGAATTAGCAGTAGAAGAAAACCTGTGCTAGAATTAAAAACAATGAATATATCAGTTTAGATATCCTTTTAGAACTGGCTAAAGAGCACCTAGATTTCAATTGATCGAAGTCAACATTATATTATATCATAAAAAAAATTTGATACAAATACAAAAAAGTTGATCGAAGGAAAATTCTTACTGATAAACAGAAAAATATAATAAAAATAGTACGATATTGTGATAAATACCGAGAATACATGGAACAAAACGTAAAATTTATTTATCTAGATGAAATTTGGAAATTCAAATTTGTCAGTAGACACTAGCAAATAATCCAAAAGGTATGCTGAGTATATTCAAGGGTAAAAGCAGAAGGTGCACTATTTTGAATGCTGGAACAATTGATGGATTTTTACATGGATGTGATCCGATTCTTGACAGTGGTAATAATGATAAGGATTACTATGAATGGTGTGAATTATTTCATAAATGGGTTATTGAAATATCGAAACCTTCCCTGCAAAAGGGTGCCCATCAATAGGATTATGTCAGCTTATTCAATAAACACATCCAAATCACTACACTACGTGGAAACAAATTTTTCAATATTTTTATCTTTGCTCTCGTATCATTCATAGATATTTCAAGTTTATTTATTATACTTATACTGTATAGTACCCTGTTCACATTCCCTCTGCTAATACACATGCTATATTGTTCCCAATTCCAGAGTATACCGAATAATTGTAAAATTGCTCATCAATTATAATATTTTCGATAATTCATGGACAGTTTTAATGAATGAAAATAAAAATTGACTTTCTTGAAGTATTCAACACCAAGCAATAAATAATTCACAAATTGGTTCATATATTGATAGATCGGTTCAAATTTCATGTCAAAATTCTTCATGTACTACATAGATTCTTAATTTTTGTTTCTCTCTTATTTCTTAATACATTATAACGTTTTTTCCAATCCATTCTTTTGGCCCTGTGCTTGCGAAGTATCCAAAAATTTTTTTCTGTTGCACCACTAGCTACCTGCTAGAATTCCATTAATTATCCTTCTTGAATCCTGACATAAAATGGTACTCTTATAGTTATATGGTTAGAATTTCCAATACCAATAAATATTGCATGGTCCTGAGTGAAAATAAATATTTATTTGAATGATCTTCAATTTTCCATGGTTGACTTTTATATGAGATAATTTCATATGAAAGCATTCCACGATATTTTTGCGCTTTCAAACCTGAACTCTCATGTAGAAACTGCAATCGATATATTCCGGCTTAATTATTCGATAATTCCGATAATTCGTATACTCAACACTTTTCTAGGTTATAATTATGTTTTATTTCTATGATGAAAACAGTAACTTTTTTGTAACTAGAAATAAAGCCTCGACTGGACGTTCATGGCCTGCTTCGATGTCAATAATTCTTAAATGGACTATAGATTAGCATTTTACAGTTTTAGAAAACAATTGAAGGAATTTTCGACAGCTGTCAAAAAAATTCTCAAACTTGTAGGTGAAATTCCAGACTTTATGTCAGTGCTTCAGCTGACCAATTTTTTTTCGATATTTCGCTGGAATTTTCTACTGTATCTATGGTCTTGGTGATGCGATCTGGACAAAATTTCGCACGAAGTTTGAATACATTATTCTTCAGCTAGGTGTGAAATTTCATCCCAATCCAAACAGTAGTTTCGAAATTAAAAATATTTTGAACGGCCATATTTACTAGTCTAATTTTGCTCATTGATGAACGTAATCGCGACATTTGCGATCCAAACCTACCCTGAAAATTTATAATTTTCTATGGTTTCTATGGTTCTGGTCATGCGATCTGAAGAAATTTAGCTTGAATATATCATTCTCCATTAGTATACAAAATTTCGTCACGATCGAATCTGTAGTTTTGAAATTATCAAGAAAACTAAATGTCAAACGACCATATTTACTGTTATGGTTCAATTTTTCGATATTAATAATTTTAAATTTTATTATTCAAATTTTTAAGAGAGAACCACTAACAATATTGAAAATAATTTTGTATTTTATTTTTCTTTTATTTTTCCCGCGACTCTTTTTCAATGAGGATTCTCAAGGTGTACAAATGAAATAATTTTTGTTAACAACAACTTATTATTTAAATTCAATAAACTAATTCTAATAATGTTATAAAATTCTAAATTATGACACCTATCGAACAAGATATAAAATAAAAACTCACAGTGAACAGCTTACTCTAAATATAGTTCATCAAAATGCAAGCTTCAAATTTCTCCTCTGTTTCGTAGAGAATATCTTTGAATTCAGTAATTGATCCTATAAGATCTATTGCCTCTGGTTCCACTAATATTTCTGGTATGAGCTGTTGGGACAATTTTATCCCACAGTTCTCTTCTAAACAGTGAAATCAGCAATGAATGTACTGCAGCTTGATTCCAGTATCTCCTTGAACCTCGAATTTGAAAGCTTTCAACAACCAACAGTCATCTGAATCTCACCAAATCAACAACTTCCTGATGTCAGGCTGCATAAATCTTTGATAATCTTTCGTTTTCAAATCTTAATTTCAATCATACAATTCAAAGAAATTTTTCCACACTGACTTTTTACAATTGTCAAAATCAATTCGCTTGCTTAATTCTAATTATCTTACAACAATTTTTTATGGTAACTATTAAATTATTCTGAATCCTCTCTTAAAAAAAATTCATTTTACTATAATTTATACGATGTTAAAAGAAAATTCTTGAATTTTGGTGATATAATTTGAATTTATTTTTCACTTTTGGATTTCCATGACATTACGGATCATTTACGGAACCCCTAGTATAATTTGGCTCATAGATAAACGTGATCACGACATTCGAGATCCACACCTCTCCTAAAAATTTCAAGTCCCTAGGCGTTTCCGTTAGAAAGTTACAATTTTCTATGGTTTCTATGGTTCTGGTTATGCGATCTGGACAAAATTCTGCATGTAGCTTGAACACCTCATTTTCCATTAGAGTGCAAAATTTCATCTTGATCGAATCTGTAGTTTTTAAGTAATCAGGAGAACAAAACATTGAACAGCCATATTTACAGAACCCCTGGTAGAATTCTGCCCATTAACGAACTTGACCGAGGCATTTGGGATCTGAACCTACATTGAAAATTTCAAGTCTTTAGGTTGTTCCGTTCGGGAGTAATCGTGCTTACGGACGGACGGACGGCCGGACGGACAGACTCGAATTTTCCGACGGATTCGTCATCAGTGAGTCGAACATAGTCGATTGAGACCATTTTCCGCTCAAAATTCGAAAAATACAGACATCGTGACGAAATGATATAGCCCTCGTGTAAGTAGTACGAGCACTCAAAAAGAATGAAATAAGGACTGGATTTCAAAAAAATTACATCAAATATTAGTTCGTTCGATCGCTACTCGCTTATTACCAGTGTGCCATTCAAAAAGAAAATTGAATTCTTTAGGTTGAATAATTTATTTTTTCATGGCAATAACGACATTGCTCTAAGTTATGTAAAAAATAATGATTTTGAGGCTTGACAGATAAATCACGATATTCTGAGTACTGCCCTGAAAATATTTATATTTCGTGAGCCATTCGCAAGAAACTTTTGAAGTGAACAAACCCGTGAAATTTGATTGAAATCGGACCTCAGGTTCCAAAGTTATGGCTACCGTAAATTCAGGCCGAAATCGATAAATCACCCTGTATCTCCTAAACTAATAGCATCAGGATACAACACAAGGAACTTTTCTGAAAGGCCTGGATGACCTGCATTCACCACTAGGCTATGGCCAATCGCTCATAAAACACCCTGTATAGCTCATTATCGAGATGGGTACTTCCAGATGTACAAAAATTGATGTGAGGCCATCTAAATCAGTCTTGTTTCAATTTTTAGGCATTTACTTGTTAACGCCTTTTTCTGGAGTATGTGTTCTCTTTTCAGGTAGCCTGAATTGTTTCTGGAAGATTTTTTCCTGGAGGACCTATTCTTTTTATGCGAAATCTGAACGGAGAAAATTCTTTCTCATCGAAGTTAATACTTATGCCTCTCTGCCGAAACTGTGATTATGAAATATATTTTTTTTACTCCCGGCTCAAACATGTTGGGACAATGAAGTACGCGGTGACATAACAATGTGTAACGCCCAGATGCTCAATTTATCAGTCAGGTATAACCCGAAGACCCTAGCTGAAATTATCAACGATCTAATTTGAATAGTTTGTAACTAAATTGGCCTAGTTGATCTTGGATTATGAGGCATAATCGTCTTTAACTAGCCCTTCAGGTTCGTTTTGACGGAATGATTATTATAAAACAACCTAAAATTCGTCACAATATAATGTTAAGACTCAGAAATGTCTTCAAGAAATTTGTTAACATGAGGTGATAATGAATAGAATAATTACTTCGTGTACACTGCACGCATAGGGCTGAATAGTTTATTCATGTTTGGATTATCATGAGATACATCTGCAAAATTAACAGGTTGAAGTTACTGAACTTGAGCAAATTAAACATTTGGGGGGATACGAAATTTTTTCAGTGCGTAACAATTGGCTGTTGAGTCGTTTGGTGAGCAAATTCGAATCAACTGTTTCAGTAAACGATCAAGCAATCCACTACTTCCTCAAAAAGTGAGGTCTGCTGGTCTGCAAAAAAATTGCTGCAATTAACAGGTGTTTACAGGATAACCTGAGACTTCCTCGACATTGGCCGTTCCCAGATCTCACTCTTAAACTCTAAACTAATTGAATATCATTTCTCAGTCGGGAAACATTGTTAAAATCCTCATATCTAAGGAATAATTCGACATTTCAGTTGATATTCCAGAACGCACCCGACTGGCACTAAAGCTGAGTTATATAAAATGTGAAATCGACATTTCGCTCTTGAATTCAACTTCAGCGAAATGCGAATCTACTGCAAAACAATGGTGTTAATTAAAGAACGAATTCAACTCGCAAACACGGATTTAATGGACCGTTGGACAGAAACATTCTGAGGCTTGATTCTCTTTATTCCTCAGTTGGATAAAATTAATGGCATGGCTATTCGTCGTGGACGATTCCAATGTTCTCGCAGTAGTTGCTGAAACGATTGGGTGAAGACACTTCAGAAGAGAAAAGTCGTCTGGGGAAGTTTTGGATACGAAAAGTATTACCCTCATTGAATTATTTCACGGTTAGCCGAGTCTTAAGGTTTATCCTGATACTTCGGCAGAACTTTTAATCCGATAACTTATCGCTATATAATTTGCTACTCTAGATGGAAGCATCGGCAACTTTCAGAGTTATAAGCGACTGCGAAATTGTGACAATTGGGTTTTTATGTGTTATGTTCTAATGATTTGTTTGGAGCACATTTCGTGAATCTATTTAATATCGTTTTCGACGCCTTCCTCTTGATAAAAGTAGAGGCACCCACATTCGAAACATAAATGAAATGGTATCGAGTTAATTATTATAAAATTTTAGCTAACACACCTATTTGAGTTTTTCTCCTTCTTAGGCCAGCACAAATAGTATCCACTTCGAACCATATTCATATCAGATTTCCAGGAAACCAAAGTTCAGACTAGATCACTACAGAGAAATCTTCGACTACTACTGATCATCAGACAATATTTAAGTCCGTATCGAATAACAATATCAACAAAAAACATTGATAAGTAATTGAATTTTTTATTCAAAGGTTCCGAGTTAATCGCATTCCTTTTGCATCATTGAAGGTACCTATCACATGTTGAAGTGAAATTCTTTTGAGCCTTTGAAGGCAGTTCCCTAGGACATCAAATGAATGGAAATACAGTTTGAATTTTCCGCGAATTTCAATTAAAATTCCTGAAGATACACCCCCAAACTCCGCAACCAACAATAAATTGCAGCAAAAAAGCTCCACGTGATACTCTTCGCAATTGCCTCGATCACGTTCCTGTCAAGAAAACAATTTATCAACTTACTCTCGTCTTCAAGTCTGGCCTCGAAGTTCTAAGTGGCTAACCCCTTCGATGAATCAATAAGCTTTTAGAATAGAAGTGTGCTGCACTCTATCAGCACTTATGAGAAAACTTTTCATAATTGCTAATAGTTGGGAACTTCAACAATGAACATTTTGAGATCCACACTCCAACAAGGAGTTGACTTTCGAGTTTTGAAAAATTGACGTGGATGGAGTCCATTGTGCTCGATAACATTGTGCCTCCTTGACAAATGATGAATTGCGAAACTTCCAATCTTAACTGACGTATATTATATTATACATCCGTGAAAACTTATCCGCGAAAATGAGCATTTCCATTTCAGTTGTCGTTTGAAAATATTCTTTTTTTCGCTCCAACATGACGTTATCGAAGTTGAAAGAATTAATTTGTTGAATTTTGATTTTGAAGACGATGAAAGAATCATTCTTTTTCATTTTATTTCATTATGTTCAATGATGTGCTTCTCGATATCCATCCCTATAGAGGGTGTTCACTCCCTGCTCGAGGTTTGACGTGATTCGAAGAGGAAACATTATAAAAAGCACTGCCGTGTCAGGAGCTTTTGAGCGCTCGTTCATGCACCTTGTAGGTAGATTCGCATTCTCCTGTTTTAGAAACCAATTGAAGAAATTTTTGACCGCTGTCGGAAAAATTTTCAAACTGAGGCGAAAATCCAGACTCCACGTCAGTGCTTAGTGACCATTTTTTTTTTCGATGATTCGCTAGAATTTTCTACGATATCTATGATCTTGGTGATGCGATCTGGACAAAATTTCGCATGTAGTTTGGATACATCAATGTTCATCTATGTGCAAAATTTTATTCCAATCCAATCAGTAGTTTTCAAATTATCAGCAAAAAAAAAATTTTAAACGGCTATATTTACGAAACCCCTAGTCTTATTCTGCTCATTGATGAAAGTGACCGCGACATTCAAGAACTAAACTTACTCTGCAAATTTCAAGTCCCTAGGTCTTTCCGTTCGAAACTTATAATTTTCTATGTTTCCTATGGTTCTGGTCATGCGATCTGAACAAAATTTTGCATGTAGCTTGAACACGTCATTCTCCATCTGAGCGCAAAATTTCAACTTGATCAAACCAGTAGTTTGGAAGAAATCAGGAGAACAAAATTTTGAATGGCCATATTTACGAAACCCCTAGTCGAATTTTGGCCAATAACGAACTCAACCGCGGCATTCGGGATTCGAACCAACCCTGAAAATTTCAAGTTTCTTGGTCGTTCCGTTCGAGAGTTATTGTGTATACGGCCAGACGGACGGACAGACTCGAATGTTTCGACAGATTCGTCATCAGTGAATCGAACCTTATCGGTTGAGAACATTTTCGGCTCAAAATTCGAAAAATACAGACATCGTGACGAAATGATATAGCCCTCGTGTAAGTAGAACGAGCGCTCAAAAAAAAGGATCTACCTATCCGAGCATGTTACATATCTACCAAATAGAACAATTTCTATAGAAAATATGGAAATTTTCGAATCAATATTTTTTCGGAATAGCTTCTACTGACATGAATGACCCTTTTTTTCCCTTCGGTTTTACAAACATAAATCGCCCCTTCAATCGTGCTAAATTGAAGGAAACCAAAAAAATGACGCTAGGGAAAAAAGAAAGGGAGCTGCAGTGGATATTATACAATTTTCTAACCAAAGCTTGCAATTTATTGCACCATTATAGCAGGGTGAGAGCTTTAAGCCTTCATTTATCGTTTTTATGGTGTTGCACATACTGTGGGTTATGGTTCTATGGTAATAGTCCACCTCTTACATATACTTTGGAAGGTTGAAATTTATATTGGAACTATCGTGATAACACATTTTATTTCTTATAATTTTACTCTGCCTGAAAAGTTCCGTATAGGTAAGTGAATAATATAGAATATCGGTTAAAATGTCACTAACTATCCTCGTAAAAATCTTTTTGACATACCGTGAGATGAGAACCATTAAATCGAAAAAGTAGAGGGACTTCTTGAATATCTAGATAGAAAACATTTGATGAAAATTTATTGAGTGTGGTCCACTTATAAAGTTCAGTCCGCTTAAGACTCCAATGCCATTGACGCCAACATTCCCACTAAACTCACTTAAAATTCTGCAACGTTTCAACATGAGTTTCAAACTATTTTATACTCAATGAAAAGATTTTCAGCAAATAGAGTTCAAATTTCAATACCTAAATGATCCGCAAATGTATAATTCCCAGTGGCTCTAAGAAAAAAAATGTGTTCTTCTATTCTTTCTCGAAATTCTTTTTCATCCTGTCCCATATGAAAAGTAGAACAATTACCGCAAGTTATTATTATATTCTACATTCCTTTCCTTTATTTGTTTTATCTTTATCACTTTTAATGTTTGTTATCCGTACAAGAAGCATTTTGAATTTCATTTTTAATCACGAAAAAAAGCAATTTCTCCTGAATATGCTATTATTTTATATTATGTTTTTCCTAATTTTGAAATGGATGAACTTTTTGAGCGCTTATAACGAGGGCTCATTTCGTCACGATGTGTGTATTTTTCGAATTTACTGAGTTTCTGATTTTGAATAATACCTGGAAGGAACGATTACAGAAGTCAATATTCTAAAAATAGTGATGGAATTTGAAAACTGAGGATCCAAATTTTCTGGTGTTAATTCTGCAGATTAATTAATTATTTCGGGTGAATTTCCTCTTCTGTCAGAAACGTCGCATGCAGGTACATCTTGTGCACTGATCTGATCTTCTGAAATCAATCAACCCAATAACCATTGATTGGAATCCGGATCTCGGACCTGTTCATCTGATTTATCCGGGAAGGTACATAGGAAATGAAGTTTGCATGAATTGGAGAAACCGGATGCAAATCAGTTTATTGAGTGAAATGTATTTCTCCCTAAACCTCCTATCGGTCCCCAATCTTCCTGAGAAAGTTACTCTGGTTCCTTGGATCGACGCAATTAGCGTATTGATTGGAGATTAAGGAATGTTGATGCTGTTGGATCTGAGAATCCCTCGAAGTTGTTCGATAACGAGATTTCTTTCGGGTTCTGAATGCCAAGCTAAGGAATTTCTAAGATAATTACTACAGAAGTTAATTAGATAATTGAGATGATATTGGCAAATATAATTCATTTTTTTCTCGAGGGAGGAGTTCAAATATAAACGCACAATTCTCCATTTCTAATATAAAAACTTTACTAACCGTTTGTTTTCTAACATGATTTTATTCGATGAGGTAATAACTGAATCAGATATCTATCAAAATATTGATCATGGAAACTATGCCTACCTAAGGTTCATAAAACCTTGCAAATTTCACACGAATGGTCAATATTTCCATCTCATTCCGTTTTCCATGTTCATTTTCGATGTTTAGTATCAATATTTCAGAAAATGTCTCAGTTTTAACAGAATCCACTCCATTTTCGGAAATCACTTTGTGGTCAGCTTTTTACTCAACGAAACAATAAAATGAACAATGGGCTATAGTAAGTAAGGTAAGTTTATGCTGAAGATGGAAAGAAATTGATTGTATTTTCATTTGTTACAGGAATATACAAGGTGTTTCCAAATTAGTGAGGTGAAAAATTTTTTGAAAATCACAAGAACTTAAATAACTAGTAAACTGTTGATTTTTGGTTATCAATAAATATGGCTCAGTCGACAGAAAATGAGTCATACTAACACGCCCTCCAAGGTTCACGTCAAATTTGGAAACACCCTGTATAATTTCGTAGGTAAATTTCATTTCATTATTCAAATAAACGAAATCATTCAAATTGATGTCTGAATAAAATGTGGGTGGATTTTTGACCAATGAGATAATTTGAATGGGGAATATCCTAAAATGTTCTTTTGATGTTATTGGCGATTAGCTGTTTATTGGAAGGTGGACGATGGTAGTAGCTCAAATAATTTTCCATAGAGCTCATCCAGCCGAACTCTTGGATGTTGATTGATCAAACATTCAATATTTCACAAGTAGCCGGCAGATGTTCCATTAAAGAAATGAAACAGCGTGTATACGTATACACGGAAATATATTAACCTAATAACGAGTTTTAATCTCGTTGGACAGCTTCCATTATTTATGGGCCCCACACCAGCGGATCAGCGTTGATCCTGACGGATTTCATGATATATTCATGTACACTTTTTCGAAACGAAACTAAGGATGAAAATTTTACAAAACAAATGTTTAGGCACTGGAGATAATGCAATTAAGGCTTTTTTCCACTCGATTTATGGTTTTGACTTCAAGATGGCAGGGATGCTGAAATAACACACTGACGAAAAATTTTGAATTTAGTGGCATCGATGAAAGAGAATTGAGTTTTTTCAACTCAGAAACATGACAGTATCTATTCGCAATAACGCTCTTGTTCAACTACCGCGCAAATATAATGAATTTTTTCAAATCAATCTTTCTCAAGTTCACTACTCTTGAATAAAAATAATGAAATTCGAAAAATACTGTATAATTTTGAAACTCCCACATTCTCATGGATTCAATTTAGTTGGTTTTCTCCTTCACGAATTTCTCACATGCTGACCCCAATATGAAATAAGAACCCTTTTCTCCTTCATCGCAGCTGTCCCAGTTATACTGAATGCGTAACGCGCATTTTATGGAATCCTATGCCTGTTTTATTCATGGAGTTGGGATAATTTCATACGTTCCATGACCGCTGGTTATTTATGAAGGCTATCATTTCGAATAAGGGTTCATTTCTGGAAATTATGTGGATTACTCGTTTCGGATTAGGACTAAATGTGAGCAGGAAATGGTAGAAAATCGTTTTTCAAATTGTTAACGGCACCAACGGCATCATTTATATGGGAATATTTATGTCTTGGATGATGATGAGGTTGAAATTTCTCAGAAAAATTGGCGATAAAAAATGATCAGAATAACATGTCGTGGCACTTTAGAGTTTATACATCATTTACTTTGATCCATTATTCTTATAACCATTCATTAATCAGCGAGGAGAATATCATGGTTATACATTGAAAAAAACTGGTTGCACCAAATTTCCAATGTTTCCCCTCAAGTCTTTTCAGTTTGCATCCTGGCCGTACAGTCGAAGCATTCATCTATTCATCACAGATGATGAATGCGCATTGAAAAGAAAATCTGCTGGATCCAATATCGGTACAACTTGAAGATGAATTAACAGCTTTGTCAGAGGTGAGAGAGGTTTTTCGAAAGGATTCTCCCTGAAAGAATATCTACTGGGGAGAAATTGGAACATGGAAATATTGCTTTGAAGTGTTACCGATTTCGATCCGATTTCAACGAATTGGGAAGTTTTGAATTTCGAGCATGTGCACAAAACATACTGAATATTCAGGATTTCTTAGTATTGAAATAAATTACAAAGGAAAATAACACTTATTTTTCGAATAAATCAAAGTCCCATAAAGATTCGAGATAAAGGTTTACGATAAAAATAATTTTTACGGCCAAGATTTCTTCACCTTCCATGGATGAATTTTCACCAAAGCTGTTGAAAATGAGGATACAAGTATTCTGCGACGCATTGATTGTCACAAGCTCAAATATGCTTGGTTTTCAGTGGCGTCTCGTGAATATTCATCAGTTTTGATCATGAGAAATTGAAAAAAAAATTGGAGAAACTGGAGGAAAACACTTTGAGAAGTACGATAGATTGAAAGCGTTCAGTTTGACTTGTGAAATGTATAATATGTTAGAAATTGAGAAAAACTGAAGAGAAAGAAGAGTTCGAGGAAAAATTGAAATTTGAAAGCGACGAACAGCTGGATAAAAGTATTGATTAAGAGAAGCTAATAGGAACTAGATTGGAATGCATTAGGATAGAAAAAAAATTATCGAGGCTGTGTATAAGAAGAATGTTGAAAAGTGATTGAGGTAACTGAATTTTCGAAAATATTCTTTTATTTTATGTGAGTTCGTTCAACTAGAAGTTATAGCAAATTTCTTGAATTTTTATTTACTTATTATTATTCATTTTGAATTTCTTTGAAAAAGTATTCTTATTCTACAATAGTCTGTCTTCTTGAAACCTTGAAATCGTCAATCGCATTTTTTTAATTTGATGGAAATAGTTGCGACAATAAACAACATAAAATTTTCTTTATCGCAATTTATTCCATCTGCTTTTATCGCAAACTTAGAGTTTTGCGAAATTGCACAAGTAATTGCTTCTTAGTAATCAAACGAGAAATTTTGCACTCCCCAGAAACAAAATTACATTCAATTGTTGGTAATGTTTCCACTAATTTTAATTAGTTAAGACTTAGTATATAAATTCCCCTTGGTAGATCTAATTATAGCGTAGTCATGAAAAACAGACACTCATTATATCCACGAGTCAGGTCCTGCTAGCGTCTACAAAGGTAAGCATCTCGTGTTTTCGTTCATTTGGGAAACAAGCAAGGGCATGCACAAACAGTTCATTTGCCTTTTCTTAATCTTTAGATGTTTTCAGTTCGTATTGCATGCGAGGCTAATAATTGTATGAAACATTGACTTATAATTTGGTTGCTTATCGTAGATGGAACTCAAAACAGTAACGTAGAGATCCAGTTTTGAGTTAAAAGCAATGATGATGGATGGAATTTCCTTCCTATATACGTTCTATAAATTTGACGCAAACTCGTTTGAACTCGACGAAAATTGTTTCGAATTATCTCGAAATGAATTATTTCTTTCCGATACTGAGAGTGTTTGAGTGCTGGTTTAATGGCGATTGCAACACTGCAATTATTCATTTTATATCTCTGTAAATGTATTGACAGAATCAGACGAATTTTTTTGACTTTCGTCAAAATAACGAGCGTGAATTTAAAAGAGATTTCATTCAGCCAATTTTTGAAATCTTCCAAATTTTCACTGCACTAATGACCTAAGAAGATAACGATCATTCTGCAGGTTAACAAAAGTGAGGGAAAACATTGAAAATTTAACATCGTGTTAATTTTTCGTCTACTGTCTGGGGAACAAAAGGCACATTGGCGGAACATTTGGTTCTTGTTTAACTGTTTGATTCGGCCACGATGAATGGGCTTAGGTGAAAGAGCACATGCCCATCATGTGACACAATTCAACCAAACACATGGAAAGTTATTTGGACTAAAAGTAGCTCTGTTCTTCCTTCAACAGAATTTTTATCCCAAACCACAGAAAGAAGGCTCCAGGGGAGAGATTTTCGCTACAGTTTCACAAAGAAAAATTTAGAAAAGCACTGCCGTGAAGGCAGGAGCTTTTGAGCGCTCGTACATGCACGTTGTAGGTAGATTCGCATTTTCCAGTTTTAGAAATCAATTGTAGGAATTTTCGACAGCTGTCACAAAAAATCTGAAACTTAGGCGAAACTCCAGACTTCATGTCAGTGCTTTAGGTGACCAATTTTTTTTCGATAATTCGCTAGAATTTTCTACGGTATCTATGGTCTTGGTGGTGCGATCTGGACAAAATTCTGCACGTAGTTTGAATACATTATTCCTGAGCTAGGTGCATAATTTTATTCCAATCCGATCAGTAGTTTCGAAACTATCAGGAAAAAAATATTTTGAACGGCCATATTTACGGAACCCCTAGTCTAATTTTGCTCATTGATGAACGTGACCGTGAAATTTGTGATCCAAACCCACCCTGAAAATTTCAAGTTCCTAGGCCTTTCCGTTCAAAAGTAAGGATTTTCTATGGTTTCTATGGTTCTGGTCATGCGATCTGGACAAAATATTGCTTCAATATATCATTCTCGATTAAAATACAAAATTTCATCTCGATCGAATCCGTAGTTTCGAATTAATCGAGAAAACAAAATTTCAAACGACCGTATTTACGGAACCCCTTGTATAATGTTGCTCATAGATGAACGTCATCACGACATTCAAGATTCACACCTATCCTGAAAATTTCAAGTCCCTACGCCTTTTCGTTCAAAAGTTACAATTTTCTATGGTTTTTATGGTTCTGGTCATGCGATCTGGACAAAATTTCACATGTAGCTTGAACACCTCATTTTCCATTAGAGTGCAAAATTTCATCTCGATCAAATCTGTAGTTTTCAAGTAATCAGGGAAACAAAACTTTGAACAGCCATATTTACGGAACCCCTGGTGGGATTTGGCCCATTAACAAACTTAACCGAGCCATTCGGGAACTGAACCCACACTGAAAATTTCAAGTCTCTAGGTTATTCCGTTCGAGAGTTATCGTGCTGACGGACGGACGGCCGGACGGACGGCCGGACGGACAGACTCGAATTTTCCGACGGATTCGTCATCAGTGAGTCGAACATAGTCGATTGAGACCATTTTCGGCTCAAAATTCGAAAAATACAGACATCGTGACGAAATGATATAGCCCTCGTGTAAGTAGTACGAGCGCTCAAAAAAACAGCAACAAACTCTGGTTCGGGTTCCAGATAAAAACCAACACAGCTCTAAATACAGCATCCAGGATTTAGACGAGAGGTAATTCTCTCTTTCTTCATATAAAATATAAGTCCACACCCTATATTTTCGAGTCGGGATTGATTTGGAGAAAGCGAGATTTTCGCTACCCACTCACAATTGAATTAATCATTCCCCCGAATGGAGAATTGAGGGAATGGAATATTCAACATCCGATTCGTGCACCCATACCGCTAACTTATTCAGTGTTCACGAAATTTTTACACCTTGTTCCCTCCTTGAAAGCGTTTTAATGTTGCATTTTCCGGAGAAAACTCTAACGTGAAAGCCCAACAACTCAGGAAATTCATTTCCTTCGCGATACTAATTCAGTTAATGCATTTTCGCTGGCGAACTTTATTCGGGAGGCGTCGTGTTGAATTTCAGAAGTCTTGGAAATCTTTTGTCAGATTGACGATACCGATCTGGTGTATAGGAGATATTTTTTAAAAGTTTGATGAGAAATAATGAGGCGGTGGTGTGTGATTCTCCAGATCTTTTGCTGCTAGTCATATTTGAACTTGCAACTTCGTTAATCCGTTTCGAGGTAGAGGAGTTATCGTTTGAACTTTGAAAGAATGTCAATTCACTGTATTTTTTTAATTTTTTCATTGTATTTCCACATGGGACAACTGTATATCGCGAGGATCGCGTATATCACATGCTTGGTTTTGGGTTTGGGGGGCCAGGTAATCTTTGCATGAACCTGCAGAGAAGTGGGGACGGATGCTGTTAGAGCGGACAGGTGGCGTTGGTGGAGAAATTTTCTTTTATCTGCGCTGCTGTTCTTTTTATAGCATTTCGTATCTCGAGTCGAATTCATCATCGCTAGCTTTACTGATGAGGCGTGATAAGCCGAGACCAGTCTACAGTTGCGAATGATGAATTTGATATTATCTGGGATTTACATGGATTGATTTGTTGGCCTGCTTGTCAGATTCTTTCTGAATAGTTTTCCTTCGGAAAAATTAATACTTCAAATGTATTTGAATGAGATAAACAGCCAATATTTTGCATTTTGAATATAAGGAAAAAATTATTATATCTTTCATTGAAAAAACTGATGAAATGTTCACCTAGTTATTTGTTATGTACACCTAGTTATTTGTTATGTTATAAAAAAAAATATTTTTGAGAATCTACTTATCTGGGTTAACTCATTAGAGAAAAATACGAAAGAACCAATGGGATACTTATTACACTCAAAGTTTATCTTGGAAAATGATCCAGAAGGATATCTATCGAAAAGGGTTTGGCGCGAAGTTTTTTCATCAATTAGTTGAATTACAATTTGCGTCGGTCGAATAATTTTTGAGCGCTCGTACTACTTACACGAGGGCTATATCATTTCGTCACGATGTCTGTATTTTTCGAATTTTGGGCTGAAAATGGTCTCAAACGACTATGTTCGACTCACTGATGACGAATCCGTCGAAAAATTCGAGTCTGTCCGTCCGGCCGTATACACGATAACTCTCTAACGGAATGTCCTAGAGGATGAGGGCTATATCATTTCGTCACGTTCACGATGTCCGTATTTCTCTAATTTTGAGTCTCCATCGACAAGGTTCGACTCACTGATGACGAACCCTTCGAAAAATTCGAGTCCGTCCGTCCGGCCTGCCGTATACACGAAAACTGTCGAACGGAACGACCTAGAAACTTTCAGGGTAGGTTCGAATCTCGAATGCCGCGGTTGAGTTCGTTATTGGGCAAAATTCGCCGAGGGGTTCCATAAATATGGCCGCTCGAAATTTTGTTTTCCTGATTACTCTGAAACTACAGATTCGATCGAGATGAAATTTTGCACTCTAATGTGTTTAAGCTACATGCAAAATTTTGTTTAGCTCGCATCACCAGAACCATAGAAACCATAGAAAATTGTTACTTTTGAACGGAAACGCCTAGGGACTTGAAATTTTCAGGATAGGTGTGGATCTCGATTGTCGTGATCACTTTCATCTATGAGCAAAGTTATTGGGCAAAGTTAGGGGTTCCGTAAATATGGTCGTTTGAAATTTAGTTTTCTGGATCATTTCCGATCAGATTCGATCGTGACGAAATTCTGTATACTAATGGAGAAGGATATATTCAAGCTACATTTTTCTAGATCGCATGACCTAGAAACCATAGAAAATTATAACTTTCGAACGGAAAGGCCTAGGGACTTGAAGTTTTCAGGATAGGTGTAGATCTGAAATGTGGCATTCACGTTCATCAATGAGCAGAATTATACTATGGGTTCCGTAAATACGGTTGTTGAAATTTTGTTTTCTCAATCATTTCGAAACTACGGATTCGATCGGGGTGAAATTTTTTATTTTAAACGAGAATGATATATGAAAGCAACATTTTGTCCAGATCGCATGATCAGAACCATAGAAACCATAGAAAATTATAACTTTTTAACGGAAAGGCCTAGGGACTTGAAATTCTCAGGATAGGTTCGGATCGCGAATTTCGCGATCACTTTCAGCAATGAGCAAAATTAGACTAGGAGTTCCGTAAATATAGCCGTTCAAACTATATTTTTCCTGATAATTTCGAAAATACTTATTGGATTGAAATGAAATTTTGCACATATATAAAGAATAATGTATTTGAACTACGTGAGGAATTTTGTCCAGATCGCATTACCAAGACCATAGATACCGTAGAAAACTCTAGCGAATTATCGAAAAAAAAAAATGGTCACCTAAAGCACTGACTTGAAGTCTGGATTATCGCCTTAGTTTGAAAATTTGTTTGACAGCTGTCAAAAATTTCCTTGATTGGTTTCCAAAACTGGAAAATGCGAATCTACCTACAAGGTGGATGTTCGAGCGCTCAAAAGCTCCTGCCTTCACGGCAATGCTTTTCGTAATTTGTTAATTAGAAATGAAAAGGTTTATTAAAAGTCATTCTCTTCACTTATATATTCGCTCCACTAATGAATATTACATTTCGCTTTCAATCTACCAGAATAATTTACCACCCGAATATAAAGAATTATAAATTCTCATTGACGTTTTTATACGAAATATTTCCACTCGCCCTTTTTCCACTCCCCCTCAATTTCCTTATAGGTCTGAAAAACAATTCCAAAATTCACCAATACTCTCGTAGGAAATTCAAATCAATCTGTAAATTCTACTAAAAGCATTGACATGCATTTATATTTTGGGACAGAACGAAAAAATTTATATGATAAAAGCTGAGCGCTACTTTGCAGAGTTGACAGTAGTCTATAGTCTTTCTGATCTCGTTTTTGAGCGCTCGTTCTACTCACACGAGGGCTATATCATTTCGTCACGATGTCTGTATTTTTCGAATTTTGAGCCGAAAATGGTCTCAATCGACAAGGTTCGACTCACTGATGACGCATCTGAATTCGAGTCTGTCCATGCGTCCGGCCACAAGCACGATAACTCTATAGCGGAACGACCTAGGGATTTGAAATTTTCAGTGTGAGTTCTATACTTTGTCCAGATCGCATGACCAGAACCATAGAAACCATAGAAGATTATAACTTTCAAACGGAAAGGCGTTGAAATTTTCAGGGTATGGATCTCGAATGAGGCAGTCACGTTCATCAATGAGCCAAATTAGAATAGGGGTTCCGTAAATATGGCCGTTGAAAAAATTTTTTCCTGATATCTGCACGTAGATGAAGAATAATGTATTCAAACCACGTGAGAAAGCATTACCAAGAAAATTCTAGAGAATTTTCGAAAAAAAAAATTGGTCACCTAAGCACTGACGCAAAGTCGGGAGTTTCGCCTTAAATTGAAATTTTGTTTCACAGCTGTCGAAAAGTTTTTCAATTGGTTTCTAAAACTGGAAAATGCGAATCTACCCACAAGGTGGATGAACGAGCGCTCGAAAACTCCTGATTTCACGGCGGAGCTTTTTATGATTTTTCATTGAATAGTCCATATGAATAATTCCAACTTTAACAGAGCAGCTTCAAAGGTACTCGAATATTTCATTCATACTACATTTTAAATAAATAAAATCCGGTAGAAGTGGGTGCTGATGGAGCCCATTTTTTATGAAGCACATCCGCACCTAAATCGAATTCCGAACCTCGCGAAATGTGTACGATATTGAAAAGCCACGGCGACAGGGTTTTTACGTTGCCGTCAAGAAGATGCGAGGGAGGAGTGAATAAGCCCGATTCCATTTCGGATCCCAGTTCTCTCCATTTTAAACAGGACACACGTCAAAGCCGATCAGACACTTTATCAGCCCGTTTCAAAAGGTCTAATAACGGTGTGTCAGGATTACTGGGACTCGGATGTGAGCCCACCGCTTATCACATCGTTGTGTTCCTACAGGAGACACCTAGCAAAGTCTTTATTATGCTAAGTGACGAGGATATGTGATTTATCACTTTGACGGTCATAGAATAAAATGAACGAAATGTCGATTGTGGTGGTTCTTGAGAGTGAAGAGACTTTCGTCTAAAACACCTACAGAATGAAATAAACAGCATTTTGGTTTCGATTCGAAATACCCATAATAGTTCATTATTTAACCAGCGGTAATGTAGGTCATAACTCACGCAGATGAAGTTTGCAGCACGAGCCGAAGGCGAGTTATAACTTCCGAAGGAAACGGCCTAGGAACTCGAAATTTTCAGGGTGGGTTTGGATCGCAAATGTCGCGGTCACGTTCATCAATGAGCAAAATTAGACTAGGGGTTCCGTAAATATGGCCGTTCAAAATATTTTTTTCGTAATAATTTCGAATCTACTGATTGGATTAGAATGAAGTTTCACACGTAGCTGAAGAATAATGTATTCAAACTACGTACGAAATTGTGACCAGATCGCATCACCAAGTCTATAGATACCGTAAAAAATTCTAGCGAATTATCGAAAAAAAATTGGCCAGCTGAAGCACTGACATGAAGTCTGCAGTTTCGCCTAAGTTTGAGAATTTTTTTGACAGCTGTCGAAAATTCCTTCAATTGATTTCTAAAACTGGAGATTGCGAATCTACCTACAAGGTGGATGTACGAGCGCTCAAAAGCTCCTGACTTCCCGGCAGTGCTTTTATAATTTTTTTTCATTATATATTTTACATTTTTTCCGAAAAAAGGCGTATTGAAACGAGGCAAATGAACTGATCAGTACGTTAATAGTACAGTTTAAACGATAAAAAAGTTTCTTTTGGCGCTTGCATGACTTTGTAAGAATATCCCTAGACTTTTCCGATGTTTGTATATCACCCCAGATGTTTCCTCAGTTAGAAATCGCAATACAAACGTGAACATGTCATAAATAAGCTTCTTTTAACGAGACCTCGCACGCTCATGTGAATTGAATTTTTTTTTTCATCTGTGGTATGGCAAGGTTCTCCCCTAATTTGTTCATCATTTTTTTCTACACCTTTCTATGGTAATTCCTTCTCAGTTTCATCTGTGCACAGCTTATAATCTACGAGGAAAATAACATACGGACAGACAGACGGGCATGATGGAATTATAAAGGTTTCGATTTTGCCATCTTGGCTGGGATTTCAGTTTCAAAATTTGCGACAATAAAAAAAAACGAAATCCATTAAAACTCAATCAGATTATACGAATCACTCTTGATGAAAAGTTTTTCTTCTGATCTCAACTTCTTCACAACACAACTGAATTATCATGAGACTAAAAAATGCTATCAATGCAACTCGTTCATTTCAGTATAACATGCACAAAAATACGAGCAGCATATAATTAGCTCGTATTACCGCTTCGCGATATGAAATCGCGAAAAGTATACTTGCGAAATGCACAATAATAATACCACGCTACGGCGAAAATGTAATCCGAGAATTATTTAGATCTAGATAAAGTTGCTGCATGAAAATTATCGATCACATCGTGATACAGTCTATCAAAGCCGTGACTGCATTTTAGAAAATTAACGCTTTTTTGTGCCAATATTTTTCGAGTACAGAATGTGATGAACTTTAATAAGAATGAAGTTTTCCAGATATGTTATGACTTAGATTCAAACCAAACCCATACGAAAAGGCTCTTCTAATTTCTCACTGCTGCTGAATATAAGGTGGTGGAATTTCATCACCTGCTCTCATCGAGTGCTAATTCAGAATGGATGGTTTCTCCATGTATCACTGATAACTGGGTCTTATTCCTACAGGACGAATCGTAATTTCATTAACCGTATTTGAAGAACTGCCTAGTGTTTTAGGTAGTTGACAGTAATCAGTTCCAAATCATAACTTTCACCTGTTCAGTTGAATGATCCTTCGAATAAGCAATTTGTGGCCGTGATTGTGCAACATGCAACATACTATCTTGTAACTACCCAACTGGAAAGTCAGATCATATATTCAACAAAATTTTATGTTTATTATATTGTAACATCCCTTGCCCACAGTTTGTCGTAACCGGGAACTTTCGAAATTGGAAATTTCATAATATATAATGCGGTTGTTAAAAAGCCCCAATTGTGGAGGTTAATTAGCGCCTGAGTGTAGATTGTTAATTAACGTTGAATATCTGGCACATAAAACAAAAGCATGGTGGTACGGAAGTATAATTATATTACGTTGTTATCCTAGCAATAATCGTCAAAAAACTGTCGGATTTGAAATACAACCCCTAAAAACTAATTAGAATACTTCCTCAAATAATTCGGGTTCATGGGATTAATATCTGGTTTATAGTGCAATAAAAGGATCCTTTTTTAGAAATCAGCGAGGAGCATTTAAACAAATTTCTCTACGGAGCGAGTCGATTTTGATCTCGAGGGGGATTTTCGATCGCGATTCCACCTATTTTTATTAAATGAGTGTGAAAAAAAAAACGAAATAATTACTTCTATGCTTTGGTATAGTCTATAGTATTTTCCCAACATTTTTCCAATCAGTTGGCATAATTTGAGGTGGTGCCACTTGACTCCCGAGCCGTTCAAGATTCTTGAAGTGGTTTCCATTCTCGGGATTTTCCTTAAAATTTTTTCTCGTTGAAAATATTCCAAGTGGACTTTTGGTCTTCTTATGGTGTATTTTCCTGGTCGAATGAGAAAGGAAATCTTTCTGGCGAAAAGAGGACCGCGAAGTAGCTTAAGCCATAACGAATAATAAAATATTTTCATCTTTCAGGTTACTTGCATCCTTCAAAAATTATTGATGGCTAAAAAGGTATTGCGATCTAAATATATTCAGCTTCTTCTTCCAGCCACTAACTATCTGAAGAATATTAGCTTTATATTTAGCCTGAACATCATGCCTCAAAATTATTGCACTTGTTCTTGACTCCCTGTATAATTTAACAGAATAAAACAACTCGAGTTTCTAGAGTATATAAATTGAGCTCATGGCCCGTAGCGATTTTTCAGTTTTATCTTCAAGATACATATTTCTCTGTCGTTCACCATTTTCGGAATTTTATCTCCCCAGCGCCTTTCATGAAATATCCTCGCCTTATTTATATACGTATACAGAAAAACTTGTTGCTTTATCGAAATGAAAGATGAACCCATAAGTAGTAGGAAGGAGTGTAACTTCAAAAGGCCATATTTCACCAGAATCTAATAAAAATAATCTACCGACCTTTGAAATAAATCATGAGATGAAAATGCGCGGGAAGAGGGGCAAAAACCATTGAGGAGTACAATAACGGCAGCACAAAAGAAACCTTACATATCAATGAATGGAGGAAAATATAAAAGTTATGGGACCAACAAAGCCATAAATTAGTATAAACATATCGTGTGTGTGTTCATCTCTTTGTGTGGAGTCGAAATGTGTTTCTTCTCATTTGATGCTCTTTTGCATTGTATTGAATGGAGCGGGGCACATGAATAAGAGGGGGAAATGAAAATTTCCGCTATTTTCACGAGTTGGTTTTAGGTTTCTCATTGCAAGGCATCGATAATCATTGAATTCTCGATACTCTCGAACAATTATCTTGGAATTCATTGCAAGAATATTTCGATATCTTGATGTTATCAATTTAAGCGGAAATTAGTTATTCAAGCTATTTCCATATTTTATGAAATTCATTCGTTTCGACGTTTTCTTTCTTCTTTTCATCAATTTTTGGTGTATTTAGGATATGACGTTTGGTCTCTTTTTTATATTTTTTTCCACAGTACATCTACGAATGGTAATATATATATTAACTTCTTAGACCTCCCTCGTGAATCTGATCGATTCCTCTAGGAACTATTCGAGTTCAACTAATCCATGTTACGAAAGACGAATGTAATCTTGGTTTTCAGCCTTATTGTCGGTTGTACCTAACATAAAATCGTAAAATTCCAAGTGCTTCAATGCATTCATTGGTGTGCTACTGATAGCTATAAAATTTCGACTATCATTCGGAATTGACTACAAAAAGAGATATATGGATATAATAAAATTTTGTGAAAAATGTGCAGCCTTTTTTGAAATGAATTCGAGGGGAAACCGAATGAAAAAAGTTCCGTCTGTGCATTGTAATAGAACTATATAATCGTGAAATATCCTACAAAAGTCGGTTGCTATGCATTGATTCTCAAAAATCCTTCTCATCAATTTCAAATGAAACGCTGCAAATTTTACACAATGATTTATTTTTTCAACATTAGATCGATTCCCTCCTAGACCAGATGAAGTATCTTGAATTTGGAGAAGTTATATATGACTCAAGGGATTTGAAACCGCTCGGGAAATTCCGAACTGATATTCAAAAGTCCTAGGAACTATTAGGGTTAGAGTAGTGCGATGAAGAATATTTCATCAAGTAACTTTATATCAACATTTCGACTTTCATGATTCTACTTGAAGTTTTTCTGGAGCTACTGCATTTTCTTCTCGATTATGTGCCTTTGAAATTCATTTATTCTTGAGAACCATCACTTATCAAGACGTTAACTGGGAAATTTGAGGGGTTTCAAATTTTTTTCCTCGAACGATAAAAAACCAAATTGAAGCGGAGTTGACTCGAATGCACAATTAACTCTCAATCGTCATTTGAGTGTCTGCCCACTGATGCTTTCTATCATAAAAATGGCCCTACTTTTGCGAGTGAAACTAGCTATCCGCCTCCTGAATCCGCCTCTGATAATATTTCCTGGAAAGAAAATAAGCTCTGCAAATGAAAGGCTTTCTTCCTCCAGGTCGCAAAAAAACGTACTCCTCATGAAATTCCAGATATCCTATCTTTATTTGAGCTCCGCCGGTTCTATTATTTTTCTCTGAATGTTTTGCGTGGTGGAGATAGAATCTAGAAGGCAGCTTCTCTCTGTTTGAACAACTTCATATTACAGAAACCCTACTAAGCGCAGAATTTGATATTAGTACATTCGTGCCGGTCCCGTATCAAAGTTGAAAAATCAGAGTTCCTCAGATAGCAATCTGAAATTTTTAATATTTTCCTTATTCCTTTTCCCGTTTATTCTGTGTGTAAACTAGGATTTCGTTCCATACGGGGCTGGCATTTTAATAATTCAATATCATTTCAGACTACTACGACGTGATTGAAATCTTTCTAAGTTTTCCATTGCGATTCGAAGCATTCTGAAGAATTCATCTTCATTTTCATGAACATAAATGAAAGGTTTTATTCTGATTATGGCATATTTTGAAATCTAATAGCATCATTGTCAGATCTAAATGAAGATTTCGATATACCGTGTGTTCCCGGGCTAAATGATCGAACTTGAAATATGAATTTAGGATTTCAAAACAAACAATTATTTCCTTTGGAAGTTTGCTAGAGAAAACTTCAAGAGATATTGACCAACAAATAGAATCAGGAAGAAGCCTTTAAAGCCCTTAAGATTTTACATGAGAGGTGTATACGACGCTTTGCTAAGCATTTATAAAGAAAAAGAAATTGATGATTCTATAAGAGATGAAGGCTAAAGTTGTTGAGTTATATAAAAACAGTTTGAGTTTGTGTGTTCAAGAGTTATTTCTCATAAATTATCAAACTGTAAACTGTATTGATCCAATAAGCTAGTAGATGCAATCACAATATTTCTATTCAGTGTATCAATGAAATTATAAAAAAATTACGAAAAGCACTGCCGTGAAGGCAGGAGCTTTTGAGCGCTCGTACATGCACCTTGTAGGTAGATTCGCATTTTCCAGTTTTGGGATCCAATTGAGGAAATTTTTGACAGCTGTCGAACAAATTTTCAAACTAAGGCGATAATCAAGACTTCAAGTCAGTGCTTTGAGTGACCAATTTTTTTTCGATAATTCGCTAAAATTTTCTACGGTATCTATAGTCTTGGCGATGCGATCTGGACAAAATTTCGCACGTAGTTTGAATACATTATTCCCCAGCTAGTTGCAAAATTTCATTCCAATCAAATCGGTAGTTTCGAAATTATCAGGAACAGAATATTTTGAACGGCCATACTTACGGAACCCCTAGTCTAATTTTGCTCATTGATGAACGTGACCGTGAAATTTGTGATCCAAACCCACCCTGAAAATTTCAAGTTCCTAGGCCTTTTCCTTCGGAAGTTATAATTTTCTATGGTTTGTATGGTTCTGGTCATGCGATCTGGACAAAATGATGCTCAATATGTCATTCTCGTTTAAAATACAAAATTTTATCTCGATCGAATCCGTAGTTCCGAAATTATCGAGAAAACAAAATTTCAAACGACCGTATTTACGGAACCCCTAGTATAATTCTGCTCATTGATGAACGTGACCGCCACATTTCAGATCTACACCTATCCTGAAAATTTCAAGTCCCTAGGCTTTTCCGTTCGAAAGTTATGATTTTCTATGGTTTCTATGGTCCTGGTCATGCGATCTAGAGAAATGTATCATTCTCCATGTATCATTCTCCATAAGTATACAAAATTTCGTCACGATCGAATCTGTAGTTTGGAAATTATCAAGAAAACTAAATTTCAAACGACCATATTTACGGAACCCCTTGTATAATTTTGCTCATAGATGAAAGTGATCACGACAATCGAGATCCACACCTATTCTGAAAATTTCAAGTCCCTAGGCGTTTCCGTTCAAAAGTTACAATTTTTTATGGTTTCTATGGTTCTGGTGATGCGAGCTGAACAAAATTTTGCATGTAGCTTGAACCCCTAATTTTCCATTAGAGTGCAAAATTTCATTTCAATCGAATCTGTGGTTTCAAAGTAATCAGGAAAACAAAATTTCGAGCAGCCATATTTACGGAACCCTTAGGCCGATTTTGCCCAATAACGAACTCAACCTCGGCATTCGAGATTCGAACCTACCTTGGAAATTTCAAGTTTCTAGGCCTTTCCGTTCGAGAGTTATCGTGTATACGGATGGCCGGACGGACGGACAGACTCGAATTTTCCGACGGATTCGTCATCAGTGAGTCGAACATAGTCGTTTGAGACCATTTTCGGCTCAAAATTCGAATGATATAGCCCTCGTGTAAGTAGTACGAACGCTCAAATATAAGTAAGATAATCTGATTTGAAAAGGTGAATAGAAATATCTTTTTGAATTTCCGTGCTGGATTGGAACAACTTAGTCATCATGATTACTTTTTTCAATTCTTATTTAGAATGTTTCAAGGTCTATCAAAAGTGCAGAAACCCCAAACAAAAATAATAATTAAACGGATTATCGGTTTATTCGATGAAAGAATATTGAACGAGATTCACTTCAATCTTAATGCCAGTAAGGCAATGAAAATATTCACTATATTCTTCATTCACAACCAATGTTTCGAGTATAATAGTTATTACAAACTTTTAATTATACGTTTTATTTACAGTAGTAGGTAATTCGAAAAGTCATATTATATATTATATTCCAGACGTGGAACCGGATGTTGAAAGTTGCTGGTGAACATTAACGAGGAATTTAAGATTCATTGAATAGCTTATTCCAACGTCTTTGCAATTACTACGTACCAGCGTTGCAGTATGATCACTCGGACCGTCTTCAGGTCTTCCCTTCCTTCCGTTTCTGCCAGACTCATTTTATTAGAATGTCCGAGTCATATAGACTCGAATACCTAATTTTGGATCAAAAAAATAATTCCTCCACCAGTATGCATTTTCCTCGTTACTTTTATGTAACCGATGAAATGCTAAGTGGCCAATTTGGTTTTCGATAACTCGCTAGAATTTTCTACGGTATCTATGGTCTTGGTAATGCGATCTGGACAAAATTTCGCACGTAGTTCGAATACATTATTCTCCATCTATGTACTTTTTTCAATTATTATTCAGAATGTTTCGAGGATCTATCACTTCAATCGTAATGCCATTGAAGCAATGGAAATATCCACTCTATTCATCATTCACAACCAATGTTTCAAGTATAATAGTTATTACGAACTTTTGATTAAACTTTTTATTTCCGCAAATAATTCGAAAAGTCATATTATAAAAATTTATTTCAGTGGAACCGGACGTTGAAAGTTGCTTGGGGGCATTAACTTGGAATTTTAGATTTACTGAAAAGCCTGATAGAAAGTTATTTGATCCATTTCCAGCTTCTTTGCAATAACTGCCTTCCTACCATTATTTCCCTCCGTTTTTGCCAGACTAATTTTATTAGAAAATCCGAGTCATCAATTCTGTCCCTTAATTAACATGTAAAGGAAAGAACACTAAGAGATTCGAATAATTTGGGATCGGAAAAAATTATTCCACAAAAGTGGAAGTATTATGCATTTTCCTCGTTACTTTTCTGTGACCGATGAAATATTTGAATTAATTAACATATTATTGTGGCAATTGTGATGCTGCTATTTTTTCATCGCATTCATTCAATCTCTACCAATAACGTAGTGAAGGAGGATGTATATAAAAAAAAATTCGAAAAGCACTGCCGTGAAGTCAGGAGCTTTTGAGCGCTCGTTCATCAACCTTCAAGGTAGATTCGCATTTGCCATTTGTAGAAACCCAATGCGAAACTCTAGACTTCACGTCAGTGCTTTAGGTGACCATTTTTTTTTGACAATTCACTAGAATTTTCGATTTCTATGGTCTTGGGAATGCTTTATAATTTTCTATGGTTTCTATAGTTCTGATCATGCGATCTGGACAAAATTTGCAGAATTTCATTTCGATCGAATCAGTTGTTTCGAAGTAATCAGGAGAAAAAAATTTCGAACGGCCATATTTACGGAACCCATCGTGGAATACTGCCCATTAAAGAACTCAACTGCGGCATTAGTGAACTGAAACCACACTGAAAATTTAACTTATCTAGGTCGTTCCGTTCGAAAGTTGTCTTACTTATGGCCGGCCGGACGGACGGACAGACTCGAATTTTTCGACGGATTCGTCATCAGTGAGTTAAACCTTGTCGATTGAGACCATTATCGGCTGAAAATTCGAAAAATATAGACATCGTGACGAAATGATGTAGCCCTCGTGAAATTAGAACGAGCGCTCAAAAAAGTATGATGCATGGGTTTGACTCCGTTTTACCGAATGAATCTGTTTTCTAAATCAAATGGAATTTTTTTGGACCATTTTTTGGGATCAGAACATTCATTCTAATTTTTTCAACGATAGCTCTATTGAATGAATATCAGTATGAATGATTCAAAAAATTCAAAAACCAATGACGTGAAGTAAGGATCTTTTTCGGGCTTCTTTAAATTCATCGCATTCACCCATCCAGGTACTGAACTCAAAAACCAATCAAACCGTAATTCAACTGACAGCTTGACAGTGGTGTCAAATCAGTTCGAGTTTTTGAAATTTGGCTCAGTGGAAAATTAACCAATCTATGAACATTTAGATTTGAAGAGACACTGTAGCGAGACTATCAAACTAATGGTTATGAAACAAAACGAAGATTATTCTATAAACCAAACCGGCGGTCATTGTGACGTTTCATAAAATCGAAACTTCCAGAGACGGAATATTAGAATTATATGCAACCGTCAGATTTGAAAAACTCGATTTATTTTCACTTGATTTTATTTCCACTTGGAATTTTTTTATAAAGCATTTTATCGATGCCCCTTATGTAGACACAAAATTTCAGTAGGCGAATAGTTTTCATAGATATATTTTTTTTATATTTCTAGTGATACGATCCTCACGAAATTTCACATTCGTGTCTACAGAGTTTCAATTCGATCGAATTATTGAAAAAAGAATTCGGATGGCTATATCTACGAAATCCGGATTTACGAACTTAACAGGCGCTATCAGACCTCGAACGAACTTCGAAAATTTCAGAACTCTTCGCCTCTCCTTGGAAAGTCAATTATCTCGAATATCCACGTTGAAACGTAGAAAATCATAATGCGTTTTCATCCACGTCAATTTCGAAAGTCTTTTTGCATCAATTAAAAGCGATACAACAAAACCAAACTTCGCGATACGTCGGATAATAATATGCAACAAAGTCCATTTATATTTCAATTAAGCGGTACAAATATAAAAGAAAATAGAGCGGTACAGTAGAATTCGGGGAACAACTCGCGTTGAAAAGCCACTCAAGCTTTTACATGGAATGCGTATAACTCAACATAATACATTTCAGCGACACAGGGAGCAATTTTGTCGCGGAATGAAGTCCCAAAGCTGATTATAAAATATAATGCCACAGACCTGCCTTAGATATGAATTTGAGAAGGTTTACTGAGAGCACTAGGGCGGGTTACGATTATATCTCGGGTTTAATTCGCCGTTCGGAGCAATTTTCACCGTTCATTTCTTGAGAAATCCGAGTTCTTTATTCATGAATTTTTTGCGAGTGAAGTTGAATGTGACGAATTTTTTTTCAAGACCAATAAAATCAGGAAGTTCAATCGAAGAATGATACCGATAACTGTAGACGTTATGACTGTGGAAATCATTTTTCAGTTCATCCATATCCAAAATTTTCCCGTTCTGTTCAATGGGCAAAATCCACCGAAGTGTCACGTGACTGAAAGTCAATAATTTTTCAGTCTGTTTATTCCACTGTTTTTGTGGGAGAAATTTCGGAAATTAAAGCTAAAATTGAATAATTTCGAAAATGATTTTAATAATAGTCTTGAAAACTTCCATAAACGAACCATTTCTGAGTTGGAGGATTTCTCACCGTTTCAATTTTTTTCATTAAGTAACCTCGAGACTTATAATGAAACTAAAACTGTTTCATGTAAGTAATAGATGAAATTTCTGCTATCCTAACTTCTTCTTTTCCACTTTCTGCATTCAATGCATCACTTATAAATATAGCAAGCGAAATATTAGGATTAATTAAGACTGGATTTTTTTTTTTAACAGTTTCATTTCCGAAGAACATCATCAGTTATGCCAGACCCACTGCACCAACTATTCATGAATTTCAATCCCAGAATATTAAATTCCAACATTCCTCATCAAATTATTCCACAGAAATCGCAGAAAAGAAATGCAGACGAAATATATTAAAACAATAAGATGTTGATATATTGCTTCAATGGTTTTACTTGTGGTGAAATGAGTCAGTTGAGCCACGCGGAATCCTAAATTCGGCACTCTAGTGCAAGGGCGTTTCTAGAGACCACTAACAGAATGAGACGGTTGTTAATGAGCGACTCTTTGAATTACCATTCCTTAATACCTCGCCGAAATATTCTCAGGTTCGGGGCCTTGATTATTAGGCGTGTTCGCGCCATCAGAACTGATGTATCATCTCTTCTTCTATGCTCTTTACGAAAAGCTTTCTCGCTACATAATTAATTGGGCGACCAAAAATTCATGAATATTAATTTCAAGATGGGACTGAACACTGAAAGAAGATTATGGTGTTCAAATTAGTGTTGGTATATCTCAACCATATTTATTTATTGTTTTCACTTCCGACGTGCCTGTTACCAAGGAAATGCCTCAAATTTATAATTCAATGGGACGAAACGCAATTAACGGAGGAACCCAATGAACTGAAGCGATAGAATATCATGCTCTCACCCAAAAAATGGTATGGTATGATGATGCCTTGGCAAGGATTAAGGCAAGAATAACCAGGTTTATAACATTTTAATTCTTCTTTCTATGTTGAGCGCTCGAGCGCTGGTTTCTATGAGTACGGGCGTTATCATTTCGTCCAAATGTCAGTAATTTTCGAATTTGACAGTGGTGCCAAACCATTTTGAGTTTCCGAAATCTAGATCTGAGGTAATACGTAACACTGTAGCGAGACTATCAAACCGAAGATTAACAAACGAACCAAAGATTTTGTGAACCAAAACGACCGTCAGTGTGACGTTTCATGGAATCGACACTAAAAGAGACGGAATCACAGAATTATATGCAATATAATATAAAATTTTCTATACGCCAGATCACAAAAACTCAATTTTTTTTCACGTGGAACAGAAGTTGAGCAGAATTTTTTTATAACTCATTTGATCGATACCCCATATTTATGTAGGAATAAAATTTCGTCTGAATGTCTGTAATTTACGTATTTTGAGCCAGTTTTGTTCTTCAGACCGGTCGGGCGTAAACACCATAACATCTGAAAAAAAACGACCTAGAGTTAAGGAATTTTCAGGGTACGTTCGAGGTTTGAGGGCGCGGTTGAGTTCTTAAATTGGCAAAATCTGCCACAGATAATTTAAGATGAAGACATCTGAATTTTTGTCATCTCAATAATTCGAATAATAGGTATCCGAATTGAAACTTTGTAGAAAGTTGTAATGTAATGTAATTTTGTGAGGATCGTAACACTAGAAGAATCTCAAAAGTTTTTCTTCGACAACCCAAAAACTATTCTTGCTGAAATTTTGTATGTATGCAGGGTGTCCCAAGTTCGAGTGCCTACTAGACGTTTCTTGAGAACCGGACCTATTTGGGATTTGAAAATTTCGATTATGATATTTTTAGACTTTATCTACTTAGCTAAAATATTCTTGAAGCCGGAACACTTCCAGTTATACAGGGAGTGAAAATAAATTTCTCGAAACATTTTTTTTGCATTTTTTCGTCTCTTCGCCTTTGCCGGGGAATCATATCGATTTGATTTTCGTGACTCTCCAGAGGCATGATGCCTGAAACGAGGCATTATTGGTGCTGTCTGTATTGTGTTCAAGCCAGTGTCGTAGTTAAGCTAGAGTAAAAACATAGTGAAGTGAGAAAAAGGTGGATAATTATTTTGAATTGAAATGAATAAAAGTGAAATATTCATTCGGCCTGCAATATGGAATAAAAGAGATGGAAGACATCACAATATAAAAGATATTGGTTGGATAAAGCATGGACGGACATAAGCAATGTAACTAATATATCAGGTGGGATACAAAAACAATGTAAATAAAACATAAAGCCAATAATATACTTACCAAACTCTTTTATGTTTTTGTCAGTTGAAAATTTTTTATTTTCTACTAACTGGGTGCAACACAATATCAGAAAACATTTTTGAGCGCTCGTACTACTTACACGAGGGCTATATCATTTCGCCACGATGTCTGTATTTTTCGAATTTTGAGCCGAAAATGGTATCAATCGATAGAGTTCCCGAATGCCTCGGTTGAGTTCGTTAATTAGCCAATTCCACCAGGGGTTCCGTAAATATGGCCGTTCAAAGTTTTGTTCTTCTGATTACTCGGAAACTACAGATTTGATCGAGTATGAATTTGGCACTCGAATGGAGAATGAGGTGTTCTAGCTACATGTAAAATTTTGTGCAGAT
Source organism: Aphidecta obliterata (assembly GCA_963966015.1). NCBI lineage: Eukaryota > Metazoa > Arthropoda > Insecta > Coleoptera > Coccinellidae > Aphidecta > Aphidecta obliterata. The sequence goes on along the minus strand of OZ014428.1, from coordinate 19,403,872 downwards.
CGCATGACCAGAACCATAGAAACCATAGAAAATTATAACTTTCTAATGAAAAGGCCTAGGGACTTGAAATTTTCAGGATAGGTGTAAATCTCGAATGTTGCTGTCAGGTTCATCAATGGGCAAAATTAGATTAGGGGTTCCGTAAATATGGTCGTTTGAAATTTAGATTTCTTGATAATTTCAAAACTACAGATTCGATCGTGACGAAATTTTGTATACTAACGGAGAATGATATATTCAAGCTACATTTGTCCAGATCGCATCACCAGAACCATAGAAATCATAGAAAATCATAACTTTTGAACGGAAGGGCCTGAGGACTTGAAATTTTCAGGATCGGTGTGAATCTAAAATGTCGCGTTCACGTTCATCAATGAGCAGAATTATACTGGGGGTTCCGTAAATACGGTCATTTGAAATTTTGTTTTCTTGATAATCTCGAAACTACGGATTCGATCGAGATACAATTTTGTATTTTAATCGGGAATGATATATTGAAGCAACATTTTATCCAGAACGCATCACCAGAACCATAGGAACCATAGAAAATTATAACTTCCGAAGGAAAAGGCCTAGGAATTTGTAATTTTTAGGGTGGGTTTGGATCGCTAATTTCACGGTCACGTTCATCAATGAGCAAAATTAGACTAGGGGTTCCGAGAATATGGCCGTTCAAAATATTTTTCCGTGATAATTTCGAAACTACTGATTGGATTGGAATGAAATTTCACACCTAGCTGAAGAATAATGTATTCAAACTACGTGCGAAATTTTGTCCAGATCGCAAGACCAAGACCATATATACCGTAGAACATTCTAGCGAATTATCGAAAAAAAATTGGGCAGCTGAAGCACTGACATGAAGTCTGGAGTTTCGCCTAAGTTTGAGAATTTCTTTGACATGTCGAATATTCCTTCAATTGATTTCTGAAACTGGAAAATGCGAATCTACCTACAAGGTGGATGTACGAGCGCTCAAAAGCTCCTGACTTCACGGCGTAATTTTTTATATTCAAATTACTACTTTCTATTTCCAACACCTCGCTACGACTCTGGATTCATAATTCTTACAACTGCTTTTATAGATACCTCACTATGTCCCCTTTGATGCCCGACTTGAGGCGAGTCTTGAAGCTATGCATGAGGCGATGCTTCACTATGTTTTTTCCCTTACTTCTGTTCTACGTGACAATAAAGTTGAGTTTTTCTGGGGTTGAGGAATTTGTCATATTTGGATGCAAATATCGTAAAATATGCTGATTCAGAGGTGCATTGGATTTATCCTTTCGATAATTTCAAAGCATTTCTTATATTTTTGATAATTTCGATGGGTGATGCTCTGGAGATAAATTCAGACAAGCGCACAAAAGCTCCTGACTTCACCTCAATGTTTCTCAAATTTTTCATTACCATTTCGTTCGTCCAAAGGTTTGGAGTGAATTTGCCTTCACTCATACAACATCTGAGGATTTCGTAGAAAACTGCCAGAACTCCACGAGACAACCAGCTGTATCTATTCGACTCCTAGAGGTTCTAGAGTGTTCTAGAGCTTAGTAATGAATGTTTTTCGAGTACCTCCACCTACCACTGCTTTTGTGATTCATCGTGACCATATATATGTCTTCGGGTGGTTGGCTCAAATTGGACTCGGAAAGAAAGAATCCTTCATTGTTAGTTTCAGGACGTGAAATAAATATAAATTTATTTTTCAAACATCATATAGGTATTTCTCTCAAAATGAATGCAGAATAGTCTTTTTTGTTCCCAACAAACCATGTAACGTTCTCACCGGAGCTCTCCAAATAAGGAACATATTCGCATATTCTCCATTCAATTTTTGCACAGTGAACCGTTTGGTGTGCGCTCTAGCCATCCGTATCGCCCGAAAGCCATCATACTGAGTGAAGAATTAGCCTTTTCGAACCCATCCATAACGGTGGATACCCAAAAACCCGTAGTCATAATAACCGAGGCAACATAAAACTATATAGCCACTGAATATTCAAACTCTGCGCTGAAACGTGGTGTCGGGACGATTTAATGGGTTATGTAGTAAAAGTTGAAAATGCAATTTATATGACACTATCGTAGTAAGCTCTCGTCTATAAATCTGTGCACCTTCGGCATGTATGCTTCCTAGATCAATATGTGAGTTACGTTGGGTGCATTTTGAGTGAGGTCATCTGATTTCGGGGGTTGATTGGGGCAAGTGATGCGCAACGAGATTTATCGCTAATGAATCTCATGGAGGATGAAGGTTGAAAGTATCTTATGTCTATAATAAAAATGTTTTCTAGATTTTATGGTCGAAATAAAAGGTGCACATTCATTGGATAGAACAAATGTGATTCATCAAGAGTTTTAGGAAAATCTTTCGCAATCAAACATAAATTGAGTGAAAACTTCATCATAAACCGAAGGAACAATCGATTAATTTTTCGAAGATTATTCACTTCGTGTATATGTGATCAAGATGAGCAAAAAAGAGACAATTATAAAGGAAACATTGAAGTTCAGGGCGAGATCTCGTAGATGTAAGCCTGAATCATTAATCAGTTTTACGAGCCCTAATAAGCCAACATACAACGCTATATTTGATTCTCCATCATCCGACCCTTCTGCCAGAATATCTATTTTGGTTCAGAGCGTAAACCAAATGAGATGAATTTGCTAATAGACAACGGTCGCCTCCGAATATCATTCCATTATAACGGATTTATCCAGGACCAGGGTCATGTTACACAACATGTCCGAAATGTCCAGTCAGGTCCAAGACTAATCCCCAAGACAATTCAGATACATAATCCGACTCGTGGTAGCCTTTCATGAATTTCAATGTCCAATTTGAGCTGAATATATACTCCTAGATCTCGGTCTCATTTCGAATGCAAAAATGATTAGATATTAGATTATTTCAGGTTATCTATGCGGAAAATCATATTATAGTTCGTGAAATAACCCCATGTTGGTGCCTCAGTACAGGATGTTCCATCACTTTTCGTCAACAAGAATGACTGGTTCTGGGATATGTATTGTGAGTCTAGAAACAAAGTGGTGCAAAATGGACCTGAGAAAATTTCCCAAATTACGCCAGCTGTCCATTCCAAAAGCAACTTTCTCAGATATCTGTAGATTATGAACTGCCTTACCGACTCCCCAAACAAAATACATGTATATGTATAAAGCGCCGTAAACATTACGAGCATATATGGTCACACATGGAATATACGGGTTCAAGCTTCAACCTTATTCGTCTGAATAATTGACTAGAAGAATAATATACGGCTGTATAACTGCCTGTTTACGGCGCGTCATAAATGTGTATTTTGTTTGGGAGTCGATAAGGCAGTTCAAGATCTACAGATATTTGAGACAGTTGCTTTTGGAACGGACAGGTGGCGTAATTTGGGAAATTTTCTCAGTTCCACGTTGCCTCATGTTTTAAGGTTTTCTGTTTTTCACATCGAATTTCTCATTTTGCTAATCGTACTGACGAGATCTGATATGGATCGAAACCGGTCTACGACTGCAAATGATAGATTCCTTGGTCTCTGGGATACATGAACTGATTTGTTGGCTTGCTATTGGTTTATCTAGTATAATTTTGCAATTTTCATTCCTGAATTCGAAAATGTACGATATTCAGAACCACATTGATTGATGTTTATTTGATTAGTGTTAGACACTGTTTAGAGACTGTTATTTTCATTATATGTTATGTGAATTGTATCATTGTTCAAATAAATGTTGAAAAAAAAACTTGCGAAAAAGGCGAAAGGTGTAAAAACGCAACATAGAAAATTTGTGGTTCTTCCAGAATCGATCCCAAATTGCCTCATTTCTCAAGATGGGACTGAAAAAATTACATACCGATCCTAAAGAACATCTCATATCGTTTTTGGGCATCTTTCATCGATTTTGGCCATTTCCGAACATTATATCATAATACTGCCAAACGGGCTAGTCAGAGGGTATGGACATTGTCGGAAAGCCTGTTTCTTCTTGTAAAAAACGTGTGGGGGGAGGGGAGTGGTATGGCGCTCAAAACGACCGCTACGCGGTCGTATTTTTCAGTATTCCAACATGCCCCTTTCGATTTCAAACGGTGGGTGGGACTTCTTTGTTTTGATTCTTTTGATTCTATGTCTCCTTTCTCATCTTTTCCTATCTATCCTTTTAAGTCGAAAAATGTTACGAATGTAAAATCCCAATATCGAATGTAAAAGTCTGGTGTCCCCAGCTTTTTTCGAGAACTATGAGGCCGCGTGGCTCCGATCCATCAACTTCAGGGGCCGAAAATGGAGGTTTCAAAATTACTCTCTGACTTTTTTCAATTTGAGAGAATAGATGGGAAAAGAAAAAAATCATTACAATATAAGCTTGAGGGGGTTTTTCAGATTCACACATCCAAAACTAAGAGATAGTGCTTGGAGTTTACCACGTTTCACATAAAAAGTTATATAATGGGTGAAATTGAGTTTGCTGGTGTGATTTCATCTACTCCTATTGAAATATTTATTCATTATTCAACTACTTTTGAGCAAATCATAGTATCTGTGAACAAACACCGTGTTTTATCATAACTCACTCTTATAACTTCCTGTCTCTGTGCTTATGAACAAGCCGATTGGCCGAAAGGGAACAGTCCATTATTGGTTTTGAGGGTAGGTCACTTGAATAATTTTGACGTTTTCTCAAATTGAGTTGATCCCTAATTATTATTGTTAATATTTTGCTGAAAAACATGAATTAAGATAGTGAAGATAAATTATTATGTACTCCTTCAGAGATAAGACAATCAGCCAATGTTACCACACATAATTTATTGCCCGAAAAATCCCAAAACAAATATAAAGGTGTATACAACAATTTTCAAGATTGGTGTAGCAGTAAGAATATTAAATTATCGTTTACAGAGAATGTTCTTTTGGCATATTTTAGTGAACTGAGCACTAAACATGAAGCAAATATGAAGCCCCTATGGACTTTCTACTCCTTGCTAAGAAGCACAATCAACATAAATAATTCATTTTTATGGCTAATTATTGAGATTAGTAATTTCTTTCTCTGTGCTTGTATCTTAGTATTAATTGTTATAGTCGTAGATAAAAAATAATATTCAACTTGCGGAAATGGTCATAACTCACTTGATGATACATCACTCTCCTTTGGCTCGTGATGCAAACTTCATCTGCGTGAGTTATGACTACATTACCGCTCGTTGAATAATATACTATTATCGTTCACATAATAATATGTAGGAACAACAAGAGAATTTCGCCCATTTAAAACTCATCGATATAATCTATCAATTTGGAGCTCCAGTATATCTACAGAAATGAATCACTGCATTCCGAATTTTAATTATTGTGAATTTTCGAAGATCCGCCATTATGTCTGGAATGTATAGAAATAGCTGAACTGTCGGTCGTTCCTAGGAATATTTTTCCTATCAACTGAATATTTGAATTCTACTTCGGCTAGCATCCTTTAATGTCGTCTTCATCATTCAATTCCACGCTGAAAAGAGCGATTCATGTAGGAAACGTATAACGAGTAGAAGTAGAGTATCATATAAAATATATCAAAGCGAAATGAAAAACCCCCATTTAGTATGCACTTTTCGCGAAATGAACGGTTTGCGGAAAATGATTCGTGTATCCAATCCACGTTTGCCGCGTCCGCGAAATAGATATGGAGATCACCCGAGCGTGTTATAATTTCTGCCAAAAACGGAACACTGCATATTTCTGCCGAAACATATATTAAATCTCGAACAAAACCGGAGGAAGTGTTCACGCTCATTTCCCTTCATTTATAATTTGTTCCGAACGTAGAAGTTGAAACGGAGAAATGAAAATCGCCGGTAGCGCTCGAAGGAAATGGAAATGGAACCGAAGTTCCATGGGCAATATTGAAAGAAATGGGGCTCCTCGAATTTATACATAAGAACAGCGGTCTAGATTCGCAGATGTTTGTTTGAAATGAGAAATTGGCCCGTTTTCGTTCGGAGATGAAGGATGAGGGTATTTTAGTTAGTTCCTGAGGGACTGAACGTCATATTTATCTTGGGGTTTCTTACGAGGCCCTTCGCAGCCCCCGGGGTCAGAACGTTTCTGAGATTATGACTGCTCCGCAGGAATAACGAGTACGAGTTTTCCTAAGCCGAAAGATGTATGGGAATGAGCGGAATGGCATAGACTCGCAGGAAATTGGTAGTTCTTCTGGCTCTCATTGGTAACCTTATGGTAATTTTCTGGTGTTATTCTCCGAGATAACCAGTAATGAAACTGTTATTACTAAGCGATAAGAATTACATGATTTATAATCTAAGTACTCGTCCCAGGTGGCAATAACTTTTTCGACTCCATTTCATCCAAGGTAAGTCTACGATTTGTTTTTCGTTTATTTACAATTTTTCCGGATCCTCGAAAAATATACATTTTTGAGCGCTCGTACTACTTACACGAGGGCTATATCATTTCGTCACGATGTCTGTATTTCTCGAATTATGAGCCGAAAATGGTTTCAATCGACTATGTTCGACTCACTGATGACGAATCCGTCGGAGAATTCGAGTCTGTCCGTCCGGCCTGCCCGTAAGCACGATAACTCTTGAACGGAACAACCTAGAGACTTGAAATTTTCAGTTTGGTCTCAGTTCCCGAATGCCTCGGAGAATGATATATTGAAGCAATATTTTGTCCATATCGCATGACCAGAACCATAGAAAATTGTAACTTTTGAAAGGAAAAGCCTAGGAACTTGAAATTTTCAGGGTAGGTTTGGATCGCGAATATCGCGGTCACGTTCATCAATGAGCAAAATTAGACTAGTGGTTCCGTAAACATGGCCGTTCAAAATATTATTTTCCTGATAGTTTCGAAACCACTGATTGGATTGGAATGAAATTTTGCACATAGATAAAGAATAATGTACTCAAACTTCCAGTCTGTCCGTCCGGCCGTCCGTTCGTATACACGATAACTCTCGAAAGGAACGACCTAGAAACTGAAATGTTCAGTCTAAGTTCGAATCTCGAAAGGCGCGGTTGAGATCGTTATTGGGTTATTGGGCAAAATTCGACCAGGAATTCCGTGAATATGGTCGTTTGAAATTTAGTTTTTTTGATAGGTAATTTCAATACTACGGATTCAATCGAACGAAATTTTGTACTTTAATGGAGAATGATATATTCAACCTGAATTTTTTCCAGATCGCATAAGCACAACCATCTTGAATTCCAACGAATTATTGAATGAAAAATCTTTATTTTTTATTTCTGTAACAGCTGATTCGGCATACAGCTGTAATTTTTTGATATCCGTCAAAAATTGCTTCAATGTTTCTGAAACTGGAAAATGTGAATCTACCTATAAGGTGAATGAGCTAGCGCTCAAAAGCTCCTGGCGGAAGTGCTTTCTATAACTTTTTTATTTCATGAATACATATTATTATCAAATATTGACACAACTATCCGTTATTTCAATCCGAAGCGAACCACTGATTGCTCAATAATAACCTCTGTATCGATCTGAAAAACCAATAGGGCTTTTTCTGCGGATTTGGCAACCCACAGTGTTTCAGTCTCTAAAACTGATTTCAGGAAAACAATTTAATTATTGAAAGCACGTCAAATCCTCAGCTTTTCGAACTCAATTAAGTAATTGAATTGGATTTTGCAACAAAATCTGCAAAACCTTGCCCGTGTCGTTAGTGGTGCACAAATATTTACATTTTTCATCATTCTGCTCGACTCGAATGCATTTCAATCGATTTCCGAAATTAAAGTTGGGCATTTTCGCGGGTTGACTTTCTTTAATCAATCTGACAAGTGCAGTAGGGAGGTATGCCGTTTTATATGAATTATGTTATTTTTAATTTAATTTGATGCTGTTGGTTTATCTTCAATTTTTATAATATTCTTTTATAATTATCAATAATGAACCGTCTTTTCGACGTTTATAACTTTTCACGGGAAATTTTAAGAACTGGGTGCAATTAATTTTTAATGCACTCCTGATATTCTGATTATCCGGAAGGTACAAACAAAAGCCCAAAATATTGTTAATTAGCTCCTGGCAGGTCTCGTTAAGACCTAGATGCCAGGTGGAAATTTGAAAATCAAATGCACTAATCATTAACTGGGGTTTTAGTTGAATTAGGGAAAATTGACATTGCAGAATGAAAATGGAAGCAGGGTTTCTGGACCAGGACATAGATCCGAACATATCATCCTCCTCTTTTCAGATGTTTCGATGGAAATTTTCATTATTCAGCGAAAACAACTAGATCGTGTTCCAGAAAATACAAACTTTCCCCATTTTTCTCTTCTTCCAAAGCACCATTAATAACACCAGACCCGAAAACTGAAAGTCACGAGACAAGAGACCCCACCCGTCGACAACGGTATGATGAATTACTCGACTCATACTTTTTAATCTCCGGTAATGCAGTAATCTAGTTTAGAATTAAATTCGCTTTTGATTACCAGTCTTGTAGGAACTCGTGTTTTCGCAAGTTCCAACTCCAGGAACTAATTTCATTAGGTGCTTTTTATGGGTGAAAGTTTTCGGATGCTGTTAATCTTCCAGAGACTGCCTGCAAGTGTGTCAGATCAAAGATGCATATGAATCTGAGCAGAAAAGCCAGCACCATACATACACATATGAAAGAAATGAGGAGATATATTATGGTTAAATGAATTATGTACACATGTAAAAAACTCACCGTGTATTTCTACTAATTGTCCCGTTGAACTGAACGCGATAATTAAGGAAGTTGTAATTTAACCCTTGCTTGGCGGATCGAATTTCGAAGTTTCGAAAATGGGGGTCGACTTTCGTGGAAAAGTACAAAAATACATCCCATTAAAACTTCACAACTCATAATAATTCCCAATTTGTTGATTTATGAAAAAAAAAATTTCAATTTGTTATCCGCACTGTTGTTTCTTCAACACAAAAATGACACAGCTTCTAAACGATTTTCCATTTCCTTTTCGCCCTCGATAATCAAATGCTATGACGGAGGAAACCCCGGTGAATAATGTATGGAATCCATAATTCCTGTTCCATCTTAATTTGCTTTCGTATTATTAAATCTCGTGAAATTGTCACGTCGCATACAACAGAAATCTCTCCATACCGAATATTTCTAAAAATTTTCTCATATTTGCCGCTTTCGGATATTTTACTCTTGCTTGTCATTCGTGAAAATGAAAAGCATCAAATTTTTGGCAGAAAAATATTCTTTCTCTGTATATTATTCAGGGTGGCTTTTCTAGTAGAAACAACCAGTTTTATGAAACTTCTGTCGTACTCGAAGAGACATCTTTTGAAATGAAAAATAATATCATATAATCTTAACCCCCAATCGATACATCATTGGCTTTTTTTTTCGTGCTTGTTTCTATTCTGCTTAAATAATTTTCGTATTTTGAGACTAATGGCCTTAAACGATTGAATTTCGTCTGCCCGGCCGTAAAGACGAAAACTTTCGGCAGAAAAGGCCAACTGTTTTGACATTTTCAAGTTGAGTTCGAGGGAAATTTTGAAAAAACGCATAATTTCAATGAAAAATATTTGAATTAAATAAACGCATTTATGCAACAAATGCGTTTATTTAATTCAAATATTTTTCATTGAAATTATGCGTTTTTTCAAAATTTCCCTCGAACTCAAGGTGTAGCTGTACAAATTTGAAATTGTACTACCTTCTGCTAAAACGAAATTAAATTTTTAAGTTGAAAAGACGTCATGTTGAGTATTGAGTTCTATATTTATCTAGGCATCTCATTGGGGTGACCCATCATGTTTCGTATACATGTAACATAACCTAGCTTTCAAAAATGTATGAGAAATTCCAGGAAAATATAGAATATTCCATTTAATTATTTATTCCTTCGAAAACTCACTGATACACTCATACCGTTAGCTTTCCATATACTTCGGTTAGCACCTTACAAAACTCTGAAAAGCTTTCAGGAGGCTAACGAGATGTGAGAATCTTAATTAAGTTGAGTGAAAGACCCAGAGGTCCAATTAGATGCGAGTACATTGAATGAGATGAGTTCCGAAACTTCAGAACTGGATGCATTAAGATAACGACAAGGTATAAACTGATATTTATAAGTGTCCACACAGTCTCCACTAGTCTTTATAGGAAGCAGTATTTCTAAGAAAATTATTGAAGTTTTTTATTCAGTAGCGCCAGTGATTTAATCTAAACCATGTTTTTATGATTTTTTTATGCGAGCACTTTTCAAGTGATTAAAGAAAAACTCAATTTTAGAATAATTGAGGAATGGACACTAAAGTTCTCATCAATCAATAAGAAACTCGATTTTATGGATCATAACCCTCAAACCGAACTCAGCCTGGTATAGGCTATTCCTTCCTTTGCCTTATATTAGAGAAAACGAACACGAACATTCTCACTTCAGATCATTCCCACAACACGACGAATTGAGGTTATAGGTCGCTGAATTCCTTTGAAAATCAAAACAGGCAGACATGCGGATGATATTTCACATTTTTATTGGAGAACTATTCTCTTATTTTATTAATGTAATGTCTCATATTGTAGAATTACACGAATCGACTCAGTATTATTCTTCATTAAAAAAGTTCAAAACCAAGACATTTACAGAACAAATATTTGCTCAGTTAATTAACTTTATGATGATCCCGAAACAAGTCGGTGCATATTAGTGGGAAACTTCATAATTAAGGTCTCGTTTGGAGAGACTTGAGTGTGTTCTCATGATGTTTCGCATTCATCAGAGAGTTGCATTCATCAGTTATGTACATCTTTCTCAAGTGCCGTCGAGTTTCTACGTTCTGGTCACTGTAATAGTTGGATCTTTGATATAAACGCACCTCCAGTATAATAACAACACTCTATTGAACTGCCAATTCGATTTCGATGATTTTTGATTTGAACAATAAGATTATTCATTTATAGCTATGCTGTGATAGCTTTTTTCAAGGCAACTCAGAGATGAGGGAAAAAAGTCAGATAGTTTTGTGGCTAAGAGCAAACGCAACTGCCGGATGGAGATGAAAGAAAAAGAATAATAGAGCAGCACTCTGACGGAATCTTCTAAGTTTGGGACACTTCAAAAGTTTTTCGATACTTAAACTCCAAATAACGTTCGAAACTTATCTAGGTATCTCGGTAACTTATTCTCATGGGCTTTCTTACGTGGTCCAGCAGAAAATGATGGATACCTATAGATTTTGGAGGAATGAGGAAAATACGCCTGCGCTGCAACGAATAAAACATTATATTAATAATGAGCTCGAATCATGGAACACAATATGTTATTATCATTAGCTGGACTAAAAACCCTCTATTTTCACTTTTTGATAATATTTCTATGTTTTATGTAATTATGTATATATTGTATGTGATATTCACTTCTCAGTATTTAACACTCACTTCAAGAACTGAAGTGAGTAAAAGAATTGTTGAATTACTGAAAATATGAGTCCATCAATGGAAAATATAATTCATGACCTGCTCTTTTTTCAATTTAACTGAAATTATCTGTATACATTTTAGTTGAGTATTCATAAACACTTTTGTTAATATGCTGATAATGTGAATTTCTTAGTTATTGTCAGAATTAATTTCAGTTTAGTTGTATCCAATGCTCGGATATCTACTGGGTTTTTTCCTACCTGAAATAAATGAGACACATTCGATTTTATCGAGAAGAAATATGAATTTTTTGTTGGGATATAAATGTGCAGCATTCGATGAAATATTTATCCTCATAATTCGAGGAATGCTCCAGAGTGAAATAAATTCCTCAGGTGGAAAATCGTGAATAATTTCCACATTTATTGGGATGGAATCCAACAGATATCCGAAAATATATAACAGAATTTGCCAAATGATGCGTGAACTGACATCCTTTGCTGGAATGTAATCCATGAATATCCATGAATATATCATCCAGTTATTACCTGAAGAAGTGGGCATCCATCTTCTGAAGAATGTATTCCATTTTACACATCAGTGATTTCCTCGAAACTCTTGAATAAATGTCTGCAGCAAATAGCACGGTCGTTAACTTGAAAATTATTACAGAAAGAGATTGTTATCTTGATTGATATCAAGTGTTTCTTCATCCCATTACAAACATTGATCTGGAATGAACCGAAATTCACGATCTATTTGAATTTCGTAATAAAATTACCGGTAAGTTAGTTTTTTGAATTGTGATTTTCTGGATCAATTTCAAAATGAAATCATTTTGAAAATTTTTGAATTTTTATAGCCAGAAAAATTATGAACATAGTAATTTTAATTTTGCATCGTTTCTTTATACATATGTCGGAAAGTAGATACTAATTGGTAAATTGATGAAATTATAGAAAAATCAAGAATAGGAAGAGTTATCCAAAAGACTGAAGTAAGTGGTTCCAGAATCTGCTTCTGCAGTATTAATTTTGACTGTGGGATTACCCAAATGAGAAGAAGAAAATTATCAAATCCTCATGCACCTTCAAAAATCAGATACTCAGATTGTAAAAAAAAAGTGCCATTATTTTGATGGAGGAATAAACACCTTCACCATTCAATTTTCCATCTATAATTCCCACTTAGATAAGATGCCTACTATTCAACACTTATTCCCCCTCAACAAATGATCGACTATTAGGTGTAGCTTCCTAATAATTGAACACTGTCGTTAAACTCGAATAGTGCTCCATTTTTCTCATTGAATTATTATCGATGATATAATTAAAATTGAAAAACCAATTCGTAAACCTAAAATGAATGAACTCGACACTACACTTTCAATAATCCAATCATTCACCAGAAAGTCTTCACACCAAATTCACAGAATCGAAGAAAACCCTGAAAAACACCTAAAATAATCCATTCCACCACAATAATTCCCGAAAAGGTACTCGTTTACCTCCATGTTTTTTACAGTTCGCAGCGCCCTCATTGGTAGTTTGAATCGCGAATACCAAAGAGGATGGATTTGATCTCAGATTACTAGAAATGTCTTTTCTTCGCCTTTTGTGTACTCACTACTGAGCAGACCCACCATCGTCCATCTTTCTAGGACAGATAATGATTTCTACCCCCTCCACTGAGTTAAGAAGTAGGATTAATAGTTATAACCAGTTTGTTGGGGAAGATCTAAAAAGAAATCATTTACTTCATCTTTACTTGTTGCTTTAACAAGTAAAGATTCCGTGGTTTTTGAAAACTAGCCAGTACAATCAAGTATCAACTATCTCTATTAAGTACATCATCAGTTATAGGTAACAACGGTCGCCATTTTAAATAATGTTCAAATTTTGTTGAACTGGTTGTTTTCATCATGATGGAAAGGTATTTTTTCAGTTCGCAACGATGAACTCGGATTTATTTCACTCACAAAAATTGTATGATTTCCTAATATCTTTTCAATGTCTCTATCTTTCCCCAATTTTGTATAATTATATGATAAGGGTAAGCACTGTAAACAGGTAATATTCTCCATGGATTGGATAATTTGACAGAGATGAATGAACTTGGAAAATTGGTAACAAACCATTCATCATAGACCACAAACTATAACTCATTTCTTCGAAGTTTGTAGTTAATCGGACAGCGTAATAGACGAGACGTGCCAGTTTGTATATTCCGTCTGGTGCCCGTCACATATGTGTGGTCATATTTGAGTGATGAATAATGAACCTACTTTAATGAATTTCCAATTCATAACAGCTTATATTGACCTTACACTGTTGGTTGGGATTCATTTAGCGAAGCCTGTCAAATTAGCGAGTTTATTGCCTAGTTTCGGATGGTACATGCTGGTGTTCATAGTTAGGGAAATATTGCATAAAGCTGATTGGAGCCAGCGGTCATAATTGAATTTGATGAACTTTGGTATCGTTAGATATTGAACGGAGTATTTTTGGGATCAGGAACGATCGTAAATCAAATTTTCCTGATTGAAAGCGAACCTAAAGCCCCAAGTTTGAATTTTATTGATATGGGTTATGCCATCAATGATTTCAACTGAACGGTGCGTCGATCGGGACAAATTGAAACAGCGTTGATTTGTCCGATTAGGAATTTGAACACTACTAAAAAAATTAATTGAAGATTTGTAGATCCGGTCGTAAACTCAGCAAACAACAAGGCTTAATGTTGTGCAGTGCTGTAGAAATAATTTCGTGCATTGTTTGAAATTTTATGGCTTGGCTTTTGTTCAATAATTGCTTATATCGATTTTTTGGTTGCAGTCAGAAAATGTCCAGAACCGAGAATTAGAAAATGTCAATGAAACCGTTTTGTCAAAATATCAATTCATTGGAGAAACATCCACTATGGAGGGACGACCTACTCTAACATTCCAAGCGGTCTGTGTATCAGACTGGAGTAAAGTGCGCTAGTATACCAGAAGAAATATAACCGTAATTCATGGATATTTTCACTCGAAAGTTCCAAAGAATGCAATACTATAGCTAAGCCTATCTGCGATCAATTCGGAAAAACTGTCGAATATATCATGGAAATTGAACGAACAAATGTGATTCCAGCCCCATTCTTCCCGCAGCACGCGAAACGGTGTGATATGCCAATAATGCCTCCACCCTCAATGGAAACAGAGCGTGCCTATGGGCATTTAATTGCTTCTCAAAATATACGAGAAAATTCAGTTCCACTTTTCTTTTTCCAACGCTCTTCATTCGAACATGTGTGAGTGTTCGACTCGGAACACATATTTCAACGGTAGATTCCTTCCACTGAACGAAAAACTTTTTTCATTTTCGAAATACACCGACAAATTATTCTTTAGTCGTTGGGGAGGTTATTTCAAATCCACGCTTCTTATGTTTCATTCAGTTTGGGTATCTGAATCATTTCATCAATAGAACAAAAAAAACACAGCCAACTATAGACAAACGTTTATCTAATATTTCCACCTCACCTCGATTCCCCAATATGGATAATATTATCCATATTGAGGGATAGAGGTGATCTGGATATTATCCCGAATTTTTGCATTTATGAAAGGCAACCCAAAAAACGTATATCTTCACACATTTTGCTTACACATTTTGAATTTTATGATTTTGGAAATGATTTTTTTTATATCTGATCTCAAAGTTTTTTGCCATCAAAATTGATACATTATTTTTGTACTTAATTCCATGATATACGCTTTCGTAGTTGCCTGTAAAAGTGTTGGAAATAGTAAATTATTCAACGAGCGATAATGTAGGTTATAACTCACGCAGATGAAGTTTTCATCAAGTGAGTTATGACCATTACCGCAAGTTGAATACTATACTTTATCTACGACTATAACAATAAATACTTATAATAATAAGTACAGAGAAAGAACTTTATTTAAAACATCTTAATAGATATCTATAACAATGCATTATTAATGTTGATTGTGCTTCTTAGCATGGAATAGAAAGTCCATAGGAGCGATGCTTTATATTTAGTGCTAAGTTCACTAAAATATGACAAAAAAACATTCTGTGTAAACGATGATTATTCTCACTGCTACACCTATCTTGAAAAGTGTTGTATACATCGTTATATTTGTTTTGGGATTTGGGTGTACATAAAAATTCATCTACACTATCTGAATTAATCTTTTTCAGTAGAACATACGCAATAATAATTAGGTATCAACTTAATTTGACAAAACGTCAAAATTATTCAAGTGACCTCCCCAGATACTATTGATAGCCATTGATACTATTAATGTCTCAAAAGTAGTTGAATAATGGATATATAAATCAATAGGAGTAGATGAACTAATTTATTTCATGCCTGATAAGATTTTACAGCACTCGAAACATAAGCTGTGAAAATTTGAAGGCGTACAAATTTTTCCTCAAAGGATTAATTCTTTGAAAAAAATTAACCAGAACAAACAAATTTTTT
The DNA here is from genome assembly GCA_963966015.1 of Aphidecta obliterata. Classification (NCBI taxonomy): domain Eukaryota; kingdom Metazoa; phylum Arthropoda; class Insecta; order Coleoptera; family Coccinellidae; genus Aphidecta; species Aphidecta obliterata. Next base: position 19,387,954 of record OZ014428.1, on the reverse strand, counting down.
TGTTAGGCATGAAACGCCCCATTTTCGAATTATTCATAATTTTATGAAATGAAATTGGTCAAAAATCGAATATCGATTTTGGTATATCGAAATCTTTGTAATATAAAGGCACAAAACGATCTAGGATCTTTAGACACGTATTCCCAAAAAACTACTTCTCGTTTTGTGCCTTTATATAACTAAGGGTGTGATATTATTTCCTGTACCGTCAAATGGGTTGGCATTGATTGCTCCTTGAATGAAGTCTATTGAAGACATCTGGGATTTGAAAATAATGAAAACAATTGTGTACTTACTCCAAAATAATGATAATTATGTCATGAAGGTTATACTCAAATTGGGGTGACTTTGATAGACACTGAGTTTTTTAGGCGCTGGTTTCTATTAACAAGAGTGTTATCATTTTTCCAAACAGTCTCCAATATTCGAATGGTCTAAAAGGATGAGGTTTAACTGACCAAAAATTTCAAATCTCAGAAACGATTTGCTATATAGGCGGCGGATCGATAAAATGAGTTAATTGGACAATGAACTCTCTAGCTGTTCCACGTGAGGAGGAGATTGAGTTATTCTGATATATTCAGTATAAATATGTACATCTTTTGAGGTTTATAAAAATTTAATGACAGAATTTGTCATGCGGACAATGAACCATGGGCGCAAAATCTCCTGGCTTCAAGTCATGCCTATTCAAATTCTTCATAACAACAAATGTCTAATACAGGAGTAAGTTATTAATTTCATCCATATTCCCCCACTCTGAATATATTTTTTATTATTATTATTATAAGGCTCCTCTGATATAATCCATAGATAATCGAAGTAAACCATTATATTATTTGTCATAAGAATTGGTTTCCAATAAATTATCTCCGAAGTGTAAATTAAACTTTAGTTGATAACAAAATTGAACCATATTTCCTATAAGACTTTGGCACTTTCTTAGGTGAAAATAGAAGTCATCGAACATAGCCTTGATTACCATGAATCTCAATTAATTATTAAATTAAAACTCTTCTTTCAATTTTGGACAGTGTCAATTCATCATCAGTTTGAATATTCACAAAAGTATTATAGCAAGTACTTATCAGTACGCTAGCACGATACAACAATAGCGGAACTTCACTCTTTCGAGTGGCGAGAGCGAGGCTGTCGGCGGATATAATTGTGGAAGATTCGAACTTATTATACAGAATATTACTCTTGATCGAAAACCATCCATGAAATCGAGGACACCCCTTTCCAACTGAATTGGATGAATTATTCGAAAAAAAAACTAAACACTCCAAAATTTTCCACAGTTTTGGTTAAATATAAGTTATCGACTAGAAGACCCGTCCATTCGCCGTCCCACTTTTGGAGCTTCTCGTATAAAAAACATGAAGTGTAAGTTAAAATTTTTTTTGGTGATGAGTTGAAATATTCTGTGAAATCTTGATAGGGAAAACTTGGTGATCTGGAAATAATACATAACACCTTTGTGTTAAATTCACAGCGTATTTGGGGAAACGAATCGATATATTCCGTGACATCTACATAGAAGCAGAGTGGTGATAATGAACCTTTGTAAGGTAGCATTTATTAATACATTTTGCTCCGAATAGGCTTGTGATTTACTTGGTCCGAATAAATCATTACAATAAAGCCCATTATTCTTTATGTTAATAAAAGGTACTTGTTTCGAGTTCAGCTAACAGCTTGAAGAAAGTAATTTTTCTTTTCATCGCGATTCACGACTAGAGCGCTCATTCGAAAGAACAATTCTTCAGCTAGACTGTATTCAACGTAGAAGTTGAAAGTGGAACGTAGGACATAAACCACATGAAGTTTATAAACGTTACCCAGGCGTGAACAAATATCATGAGGAGTTACGAGACGATGTCATTTTACTACTTGCACTCTTGTTTCGACACACTTCTCACTGAATTGCGATAAACCTATTTGAGCAGTAGAAAGTAAATGAGGAATGAAGTTTATGGTGGTTCAAATAGATGAAATATAAATAAATACCGCATGAAAACTAATTGCTCAATTTATACTCAATGGAGGAAAATTTGGGGTATTCACATCGTTCATGTAATTTCTGATAAAAATCAAAGAAGGATGCTCCGAATTTCAATCATTACTCACAGTTTCTGTTATATTCAACTCCTACATTGATATACAAAGTGTACAAATTTTGTATAATGCTTAAGATGAAGTAGTTAGATATTAATATCTTCTCGATGGAATAGGAATGGGAAATGTGAACCGAAGGGACACCCCAGACGACCATACCTAAATTCAGGTCATAATATAATAAACGATTAATAAAATGGCCTCGATATCATAAACTTTAATGGCAGGTAGTTCTCTGCACATGTTAATGAATTATCGATCGCCACCCTAAGAACAGCCAGTGGTAATTTGCATATTTGATGGTCCAACTGTGGAAATTATGGGTCCCATATCGGATACACCAGGAAGTCAGGTATAGGTTGGGCTTCATTCAACTAAACAGGGGCTGAAATTGTGAAATAACCACGTTACCAGTAGAAACTTCAGTTTTTCGGTTGACGTTTGCCGGCATGTTCTGCAATAGGAAATTGGTTGGATATACCAATTTGAATATCGAAGAATTTCCTACTCTATTCAAATACGTGATGCACAATAATGATATAACCGAATGAATACATAGGCTGAATAACCTGGTATTCAAGTTCAGATCATTTTCAAAGCTGAAATGAACATTCTCATCAAGAGATTATGAACATATAATAACACAATCTGAAATTCTTGTCCTCTGCTTGATTAACGAATAAATCAAGAAAAAATTACGAAAAGCACTGCCGTAAAGTCAGGATCTTTTGAGCGCTCGTACATCCACCTTGTAGGTAGATTCGCATTTTCAAGTTTTAGAAATCAATAGAAGGAATTTTCGACAGCTGTCGAAAAAATTCTGAAACTTAGGCGAAACTCCAGACTTCATGTCAATGCTTCAGCTGACCAATTTTTCATCGATAATTCGCTAGAATTTTCTACATTATCTATGGTCTTGGTGATGCGATCTGGACAAAATTTTGCACGTAGTTTGAATACATTATTCTTCAGCTAGGTGCAAAATTGTTGTAGTTGTGAAATTTCATTCCAATCCAATCAGTAGTTTCGAAATTATCAGGAAAAAAATTCTTTACTATTTACGGAAGCCCTAGTATGATTCTGCTCATAGATGAACGTGATCACGACATTCGATATCCACACCTATCCTGAAAATTTCAAGTCCTTAGGCGCTTCCGTTAAAAAGTTACAATTTTCTATGGTTTCTATGGTTCTGGTCATGCGAGCTGAACAAAATTCTGCATGTAGCTTGAACACCTCATTCTCCATTTGAGTGCGAAATGTCATCACGATGAAATCTGTAGTTTTCAAGTAATCAGGAGAACAAAACTTTGAACGGCCATATTTACGGAACCCCTAGTGGAATTTGGCCCATTAACGAACTCGACCGAGACATTTGGGAACTGAACCAACACTGAAAATTTCAAGTCTCTAGGTTGTTCCGTTCGAGAGTTACCGTGCTTACGGACGGACGGACAGACTCGAATTTTTTGACGGATTCGTTATCAGTGAGTCGAACTCTATCGATTGAGATCATTTTCGGCTCAAAATTCGAAAAATACAGACATCGTGACGAAATGATAATATAGCCCTCGTGTAAGTAGTACGAGCGCTTAAAAAAGGGTGGAAATGCATAAAAAATGTATATGCTACAAATATTGAGACTAGTTATAAACAATCATGTTGAGTGATTTTCACGAATGAAAAGATGTTCGAGTAAAGAATAATATTTTTCGTACAAGCCTGACAAGAGGTAGAATATATGTAATCTTGTGAATTCTAAATGCAATCAACAGTTTGTTAAGATTTCTTAGCAAAGCAAACGAAATGTGCTCAAGTCATTTATCGGCGAAGTTTAATTAACGGCTGTTTGCTCAGATCTTCCACAAAACTTTATCTACAAAGGTGTACCTTACTTGAGTTTAAATCCCGTAGTTCCAGAAATATGTCAAAATTTCTAGTAGGTCAATCACTACATGTCATTTCAACTTTATCTAGAAAATTTACTCAAAATATAAAAGGGTAAGTATTTCTCACATTTTTTTAACAGCCATTTGAAATATAGCAGCTAGCCGTGTCGCACCCTATAAAAGTGTTATAATAGGAATTTGTAGTTAATCTCCACTCTGTTTTCGCTATTGTGCTAGCACGATCGATTCAGTATGAAGATATCTGTTTCAATATGTGGTCAATTTCATGTGAAATTTGAATCCTTTGATTTTCTCCTTTCCTGAATGAGGCTTGTTTCTGCTTCTTCCCAATCCATTATATTTATAATCCGATGTAAACCAAACATTGATTTCTAACTATTTTCGTTCGAATACATAAAAATTTATCACTTTGGGAATGAAAAAAGGAAATCTATAATTTCCTTCAGCAAACGTATAATTCAAGGAACTTCCAAGAACGCAAAACAACACTTTATTATATCCAAATCCAAGATGCATGACTAGAAGTGATTTCGTTCTATTTTTCATGGAGAACTAAACAGAAAGGAGGGTTATCGATTTCTACAGTCTCTATTACTCCACAACGAAAGTTTAATATTTTCAGTTGGGAGAGATAGAAGGCCGGAATAATCCGAAATCCGGAATAGTCTGGAGAGGATAATATATGACCTTAGAACGCGAACGGGCGGTCCTAACTCATTAATTTGGCCTCTTGTTCTATTCCTCCAGGCGTCCGAGTGTCATATCCACCGGCTAAAGTTATCTATGAACTGCCAACGCCGTGTCGTGTCACATTGGCTGATCAATGTGTCGAACTGTATTTCATTTATGCATAATATGTCGAAGATTAAGGATTTTTTCCAATACCTACGTCGAAAAATTCGCAATTTTTGAATGTTTTTTAGAGTCGGGATATGAACAAAAAACAAATAAACAAAAAAATTAATGAAAATGTCAAAAGTAGCCGAGTTTTGATCAAAAATTATAAAAAGCACTACCGTGAAGTCAAAAGCTTTTGAGCGCTCGTTCATCCACCTTGTAGGTAGATTGGTATTTTCCAGTTTAAGAAACAAATTCAAATAACTTTTGACAACTGCCAAAAAACTTTTAAAACTGAGGTGAAAATCCAGACTTCACGTCAGTGCTTCAGGTTATTTTTTTTTCGATAATTCGCTAGAATTTTCTACGGTATGTATGGTCTTGGTAATGCGATCTGAACAAAATTTCCCAAGTAGTTCGAATTCATTATTCTTCATCTATGTGAAGAATTTCATTTGAATCCAATGAGTAGTTTCGAAATTATCAGGAAAAAATATTTTGGACGGCCATATCCACGGAACCCCTAGTCTAATTGTGCTCATTGATGAACATGGCCGCGAAATTCGCGATCTGAGCGTACCCTAAAAATGTCAAGTCCCTAGGCCTTTCCCCTGGAAAGTTATAATTTTCTATGGTTTCTATGGCTCTTGTCATGCGATCTGAAAAAAATGGAGCTTGAATATATCATTCTCCATTAAAATACAAAATTTCGTCAAATTATGGTTTTCTATGGTTTCTATCTGCGATCTAGAAAAAATTCTGCAAGTGGCTTGAACACGTCATTCTCCATCTGAGTGCGAAATTTAACCAATGCCATACGATGATTTTGGTAATAATGAATCAAAGGGTTTATCTTGTATAATGTCGCAAGTATGACATGCGACATTTAATTAAGGCAAATTTCAGCTGGATTGAATTTGTGTTCATTGTTATTTGGAACTGAATGTGAAGTTTTCAACGTCTGTAGATATGAGTGAAAGGAATGGTTAATGGCAAGCAGACAGATGATGATTGAAATATGATTGAATTCTGGAAAAAACATCTCCTCGGATGGGACTCGAACCCACCACCCCGGTACGTAGGGTTGGAAAAGTTGGTTCTTTTTCCGGAATTCAATCATCTTCCTTTCATCATCTGCCTGCTTGCCATTAACTTTTTTTTTTATTATTTGGAACTACAGATGTTTGGTACTTTCGTTTTTGAATCCAGAATTTCAACAATTATATAAAAATTATTTTCTTTAATATCAGGTTTTGTCATTTTAGAGAGTTCGTCCTCGCAACAGTAGTCGGACCATAATCATAACTTCTTTCATGAACAAACTTCAAAAGCTTCAAACAAAAATTTTATTTACCTCTTGTTTCGTGACAACTACCGCCTTTTTCGGCTCAAAGCCGACGGTTTTTCTTTAATAATTCCTTCACTTTGGGATAATCTGTTCCTACGGCTTTTATTCTTGTCGTATAAATTATCATTTTCAATTGATTATAGCAATTGATCTGTTAAATATTTCAGATAATGTTTTAGTCTCTCACGTCTTGGCGCTAATAATAAATTGTGAAGGCTACGCTTTTGAGCGCTCGTACTACTCACACGAGGGCTATATCATTTCGTCACGATGTCTGTATTTTTCGAATTTTGAGCCGAAAATGGTCTCAATTGACAGAGTTCGACTCACTGATGACGAATCCGTCGAAAAATTCGAGTCTGTCTGTCCGTCCGAATACACGATAACTTTCTAACGAGACGACCTAGAAACTTAAAATTTTCAGGGTAGGTTCGAATCTCGAATGCCGCGGTTTAATTCGCTATTGAGCAAAATTCGCCCAGGGGTTTCGTGGATATGGCCGCTCGAAATGTTGTTCTCCTGATTACTTCGAAATCACTGATTCGATCGAGGTAAAATTTTGCACTCGGATGTAAAATGACGTTTTCAAGCAACATGCAGAAATTTATTCAGCTCGCATGACCAGAACCATAGAAACCATGGAAAATTATAACTTTGTAATGGAAAGGCCTAGGGACTTGAAATTTTCAGGATAGGTGTGGATCTCGAATGTTGCTGTCACGTTCATCAATGAGCAAAACCAGAATAGGGGTTCCGCATATATGGTCGTTTGAAATTCAGTTTTCTTGATAATTTCAAAACTATGGGTTTGATCGTGACAAAATTTTGTATTCAAATGGAGAATGATATATTCGAGCTGCATTTTTTCCAGATCGCATGACCAAAACCATAGAAACCATAGAAAATTATAAATTTCGAACGGAAAAGCCTAGGGACTTGAAATTTTCAGGATAGGTGTGGATATCGAATGTTGCTGTCACGTTCATCAATGAGCAAAATTAGACCAGGGGTTCCATAAATATGGTCGTTTGAATTTAAGTTTTCTTGATAATTTCGAAACAACGGATTCGGTCGTGAAGAAATTTTGTATTTCAATAGAGAATAATATATTCAAGCTACATTTTTCCCATATCGCATGACCAGAACCATAGAAACCATAGAAAAGTATAACTCTCGAACGGAAAGGCCGAGGGACTTGAAATTTTCAGGGTAGAATCAGATCGCTAATTTCCCGATCACGTTCATCAATGAGCAAAATTAGACTAGGGTTCCCGTAAATATAGCCGTTCAAAATATTTTTTCCCTGATAATTTCGAAAATACTTATTGGAATTGAATGAAATTTCGCACAAAGATAAAGAATAATGTATTCAAACTACGTGGGACATTTGGCCCAGATGGCAACACCAAGACCATAGAGGCCGTAGAAAATTAAAGCGAATTATCGAAAAAAAATTTGGTCACCTTAAGTCTGGATTTTCGACTGAGTTTGAATTTTTTTTTGACAGCTGTCAAAATCCTTTCAATTCGTTTCTAAAACTGAAGAATGCGAATCTACCTACAAGGTGCATGTTCGAGCGCTCAAAAGCTCCTGCCTTCACGGCAATGCTTTTCTCAATTTTTTCAACAAGGAATAGTGCAAACTGTTTCAGATCTGATAGTTTTTTCGTGTATCACTCAGTCAACAGTTCTTTCTATAATCCTGGAACTGAATCTAACAATATAACCTTGGAAGCGGTAGAAATGTTAAAAAAATAAAACTTTCTTCGCTCTTCCAATTCTGAAGCGAATCTGCATTATCATAGTATGTGAACTGGTTCTGATTTTGTTCTTATCGAAACAAATTTGGCATACATACAAGAACTGTGGACAAAGATTATATTTGAGTGGATGTAACAAATTATGCCCTCAAAAAATGAGGTCAAGAATTTCACTATAATTTTCAGAATTTTTGAATAAAGTAACTGGCAAATGGAAACAGGACGACCTACTCGCATGATATACGTTCGCGAATCCATAGATTGTTTTGTCCTTGCTTTTTCATGAACATTTTAATATTTGTTAGTAGGTATATTCTTTTTGTGATATTGACCGTTGGTCTGTTCAACGGAAACATATTTGATTTATTTCCATTGGAATTTCTACGTTCCAACATTTCGCCAGATTCATTCTATAACGAAATCAAAATGACAGGCTGAAACGTTGGAATGTAGAATCCTATAGACGATGGAAATATCGCTGATAACTTTCGATTGTTCAATATAAATATACTCCTTTTTTCATGAAAACATTGTTTTATGATCCGAGGTTTCCATTCCTATATTCGCGAAACCAGGGCAGTCACTATAAATTAAGGGATTTGTCACCTAGCACTGCTCTTGAAATTGCACAGGCGAATAGTCCCTGAACTGCATCTTAGAGAAATACTTATTTACAATTTGTGGAGGAAATTTCTTCTTTGAAAACATCACTCATGATCTAGTGTTCGTGAGTGTTGGAATTCTGAATTCCAATGTAAAAAATTCACATTCACAACAGCAAATTGTTGGAACGTTTCACTACAAGCCGCATCAAATCTCTACTCTGCCGCCTTTTTATACAAATTACTATGTCTTGATGCTTGATGCAAAATATTTTCAAAATTGGGATAAATCCGTTACTGATAGGACGCCCACACACAAACTTTAACAAGCGATTCAATATGCTTCGCATTCTTGCTTGGGTTTCGCTAAAACGACCCTGAAGGTATTCCGAAGGAGGAAAATCCACAAATCCGCATTTTTATTCATTGCCTGACCGATGGAATGCTGATATAGGTAACTTATTGCTGTATTGGTGATCCATCTCTGTGTAAAAGGAGGGAAACATCTGTCTTGAGCATGTTAGCCGTCTCCTTGACGGATCCATCGTATACAATATTCAGCAGGGAAGGCATTTGCTATTCGGGGTCGGAATTTGACGATCATTTCGGGGCTTTGACAAGCGCTCCGTTGTTTCGGGAATTTTCTCAGACTACTGCATACATCAGAATTTAGATTTCCCCGCTTCGTGTTTCCTACACGAAAAATGTTGACTTCTTAAATTCTTGATGCTTTGCAGTCCACATACTCCACAGCTGAATGTCAGAATGTAAAGTACACTCATTGTTGGAGTGATACCTTAGCTTAGGCACATATGCTTCAACCATTAAGTGGCAGAATGTTGAAAACTAAGAATATTTTGACTTAGGTAGAAAGTCTGAATAATTATGTGATGATACTAAAAACATCTTGTCCTGAAAGTCTATTTTTTCTTGTGCCTAGCATATAGACAGATGGTGTGGGTCAATAAAAGGTATGAACTTCAAAAATTCGCAACTTTTTGAGCGCTCGTACTTACTACTTACACGAGGGCTATATCATTTCGTCACGATGTCTGTATTTTTCGAATTTTGAGCCGAAAATGGTTTCAATCCACTAAGTTCGACTCACTGATGACGAATTCGTCGGAAAATTCGAGTCTGTCCGTCCGTCCGTCCGGCCGTATACACGATAACTTTCGAACGGAATGTCCTAGAAACTTGAAATTTTCAGGGTAGGTTCGAATTTCGAATGCCGCGGTTGAGTTCGTTATTGGGCGAAATTCGCCCAGGGATTCCGTGAATATGGCCACTCGAAATTTTGTTTTCCTGATAACTTCGAAACTACGAATTTGAACGAAGTGAAATTTTGCACTCAGGTGGAGAATTATGTGTTCAAGCTACATGCAAAATTTTGTCCAGCTCGCATGACCAGAACCATAGAAACCATAGAAAATTATAACTTTGTAATGGAAAGGCCTAGGGACTTGAAATTTTCAGGATAGGTGTGGATCTATAATGTTGCGGCCACGTTCATCAATGAGCAAAATTAGACTAGGGGTTCTGTGAATATGGCTGTTTGAAATTCAGTTTTTTTGATAATTCCAAAACTATGGATTTGATCGTGACGAAATTTTGTATTTAAATTGAGAATGATATATTCGAGCTTCATTTTTTCCAGATCGCATGATCAGAACCATAGAAACCATAGAAAATCATAACTTTCGAACGGAAAGGCCTAGGGACTTGAAATTTTCAGGATAGGTATGGATCGCGAATTTCGCGGTTACGTTCATCAATGAGCAAAATTAGACTAGGGGTTCCTTAAATATAGCCGTTCAAACTATTTTTCTCCTAATAATTCCGAAACTACCTATCGGATTGAAATGAAATTTCGCACATGGATGAAGAACAATGTATTCAAACTACTTGAGAAATTTTGTCCAGATCGCATTACCAAGATCATAGATACCGTAGAAAATTCTAGCGAATTATCGAAAAAAAAATTTGTCTTAGTTTGAAATTTTCTTTGACAGCTGTCAAAATCTTTCCAATTGGTTTCTAAAACTGGAAAATGGTAATCTACGTACAAGGTGCATGGACTCCTGCCTTCATGGCAGTGCTTTTCGTAATTTTACAATTATTTCTCAATAAAAGATCAGTCTCTTTAAAGAAATAACCATATACAAGACTTCACAACAACATATAAAATTTTTGATTTCTTCTAAACTTAGATTTGTCAATATATCTTACGGATAGAAATCAATGAAATAAGTCAACATGAGAAACTCTCTGAAATTTCAACCTCTAAATAGCCACGAATTTAGACAGAGCATTAAACAAATGAAACAGAACAACTACAAGGTTACTTTAACATGACATTTTTCTTTTTTCATAACAAACATTTAATTGAGCAATTATTACCAAAATCAACCTATTTGAGTACTCAGCATCACATTATTGTTCAATTTTTCATGTCTTGAAATTTAAGGTCCTTCTAAACTATCAATAATCCGATTATTAACATTTGTATGTAAAATTTCAAAATTTTTTCTTCATTCAAATCATGTTGACTTTCATATAGATGATCACCAAAATGTGAGCTATTATAGATATTTCTTAGTCTCAAAATTCTCAATGTTCTTTGATTGTTTGTTTAAATGTACATGTGTTGCAAGTTAACTTGAACACTCCACATTTCTCTAGTTTTTCACCTTTGTCTTTGTTATTCATTAATAGATGGCTGATACTATTAGTTAGTTTGAAGGCTATTTTTATGGTGGATCCTATTTCCAAAATTTTCTTCATTTCAGATGAAATTGTCCCAATATGATAATGGAATGCATTTTTTGATTTCCTCATCTTCCTGTATTATAAAACTATCTTTTAAAATTTTTTTCTGTATTTTATCTTCAAAACTCTTGAGTTCTCTTCATTCATAGGTACGTTTAGTTATCTTTTCAATAAACTGTGTTATATAGCAGTTTTATGCGTGTAACTATGTTGAGATTCTGATGAAATTGAAATGCCAGTTTGAGTTGGTTTTCTGTATATTCCAAATGAATGTGTATTATCTATTATTTCTATTTTTGACTCTAAAAAGTTTAATTTTTTACCTGAGTCTTCTACTCTAGTTCTGATGAACACACATTTGAAGAGTTGATTTACAGCCTCCACCATTCTACCACTTATTTCTGCATCTACAAGATCTTTTGGAACATTTGTTTATTAGAATAATATATTGGCTTTTTATCTTATTAAGGATACATGTTATGAAACATGAAATTTTTCAGAAGCAAAATGTAATAAATAATATAATGAGCAAGTTGGCTTACAATCCATGTAACCCCAGAAAACACCAAATTCATCATTCACAACTATAGACCGATTTCGACTTATCAAGTTTCATTAGTATGGCTCAGCGAAGATGAATTCGATGTAAGAAGATTTTAAATAGTTCTATGGAGTTTTTTATTGTATATGGTTTGAATTTCGTATTGTTTTTTAATATTTCATTCAACCACTTGAAGGTAGGACCTTCCAAAATTATTATTTTCCTAGTAAGTTATGAAGATCACTTCAGTGTCAGGAAATAAAAATGTTCTGTTACACCAAACAATAAATCTCTGTGATGTTTCATTTTCTGCTTTTCGTTGTTCTATTTTTTGTTTTCGAGGGGGAGATTACTTTTCATAATTAGAGTGAAATTATTATTGACCATTTCTGGTGAGAACTCAGTAAGCCGACCACGTGAAATTTCCCCGAAAAATAAATTGGCAACTATAATGAATAGCAATTCATAAACCAATCTTGTAGCTGCGAAACACTGATCTTATATCATCTCATATATGGTTCCAACAATTGAACTGTTTTTGTTATTTCGCCTTTTCAAAATGAGTATCTATTAGGTATCTTTTCGAAATAATGTGAAATTAAACAATTGTAAAATCTCGAAACTTCCAATTTGTGGAGTAAATGTAACTGTATACTTACCAATGTCACATAATGTCCCCCCTCCCTTCCATTAACGATAAAAACAATTCGAATGTGGATCATTCCAGCGGATATTCTGAAACTTTTGCGTTGGCCATTCGGACAACCGGTTAACTTCAAACTGGTTAGTTCTAAAGTTGAAGCCCGAAAGCACCCATTTTCTCGATAAAACCCTACCGATATTTATTATATTTCCCCACAGGAAATCCTAGACATCGAATTCATTCAGTTACCAGGATATGGCGGAGATTCCGTTCGATCTCACCAAATCTGAAGTTATAGGAATTGCGCAACTAGGCGGCGCTTAATAGCTCCAACAGGGGACTCAAATATCCTCCCTAGAGTGAATTTCCTTCGACATGTTTATTTGCTCAGAATCGTTGATGGTATCTTGTCGTGAAAAAAATTACTTTGAACCAACATAAAAATTCCGCTTCTGTCGAAACTACCTCGTTGGAACATTCACATTCATTTTCCAATTATAGGCTGGATTGTCAGGTATTATTTGGCCACGATTTCAATACGAGTACCTACTCATATTCTTCAATTGCAGGTGAAACATTGTCGAACGAATATTTTTTCAATGAATGAATTGCAGTTGCAGTTTGCAGTAAAGAAATACTGCTGGAAGTTGTAATTTTTTGCAACTTATTAATCATAGTTTTCCTCAGGAAAACTGACAGAACGTCGGGGAAAATTTCGATATAAATATCTATATTCTGAATTTTTTCATTTTGAACTTTAATTAACAAAAATAATTCAACTTACTGCTGGATGATGTTGTCCATCTTTAATTCCACATAGGTTTTCAAACAAATATATTCATTCTGATGAGCTATGTGCAAAACGTCCAAATAAACTCGGAAACACCCCTATATCCAGCCAGTTCTCCTGAAAATAAGCTGTAAATAACCACAGATGGTTATCATTTCAGCATAATGGGATACTCCCAAATTTACTGGAAAAATGGGGAAATTGGGCATAACATCAAGATAACAAGTGTTGGAGGCTTTATGATTTTAATAGGATGAAAGTTTCAAATGTAAACACTCCACTCTACGAAATGCGCAATAAATTATAGCGGGATTCTTCAAATAATTGCGTCATCTTTCACGCTGTTTTTATGGCACAAGATATATGTCCGCTCTAGGAGAAAGAATGAAATGGGCATTTTTTGCCGACGAATGAAAATTAGGTCGAGAAGAGTATTATTTGTAAAAGTTATCATGGGGCGATTCACAACTTTGAAATTGGAACAAGAAAGTTATTTCAGTTCAATTTTTTTTTATATAAAGAGTGTTTCCAAATTAGACGTGAACCTTGGAGGACGTAATGGTATCACTCATTTTCTTTCGTTTGAGCCATATTTATTGATACCCGAAAATCAACAGTTTCCGAGATATTCTTGTGTTTTGAAAGAAATTTCTCACCTTACCTCATTTTTCGTCAATTTTTTCTACGTTGACCAAATTTGATTTTAATTTTGGATTATTTTTATCAGAAAAGGAGGAGGATATAATATGTATGAAAAAAGCAAAACTATCCTGTATAAGATCTTGAAAAAGAATTAGTATGATTCGAAAGTTGGTATATGAAGAAATAAAAATCTATTTCTAATATCATTTTGCCTGCAACTTTCGAATTCCACAATTTGTATGAAAAAAAATTACAGAAAGCACTGCCGTGAAGACAGGAGCTTTTGAGCGCTCGTACATCCACCTTGTAGGTAGATTCGGATTTTCCAGTTTTAGAAATAAATTCAAGGAATTTTTGACAGCTGTCAAAAAAATTCTGAAACTTAGGCGAAACTCCAGACTTCATGTCAGTGCTTCAGCTGATCAATTTTTTTTCGATAATTCGCTAGAATTTTTTACGGTATCTATGGTCTTGGTGATGCGATCTGGACAACGCAAGTAGTTTGAATGCATTATTCCTCAGCTAGGTACAAAATTTCATTCCAATCCAAGCAGTAGTTCCGAAACTATCAGGAAAAGATATTTTGAACGGCCATATTTACGGAACCCCTAGTCTAATTTTGCTCATTGATGAACGTGACCGTGAAAATTCCAAGTTCCTAGGCCTTCCCGTTCAGAAGTTACAATTTTCTGTGGTTTCTATGGTTCTGGTCTTGCGATCTGGACCAAATATTGCTTTAATATATCATTCTCGATTAAAATCCGAAATTTCATCTCGATCGAATCCGTAGTTCCGAAATTATCGAGAAAACAAAATTTCAAACGACCGTATTTACGGAACCCCTAGTATGATTCTGCTCATATATGAACGTGATCACGACATTCGAGATCCACACCTATCCTGAAAATTTCAAGTCCCTAGGCTTTTCCGTTAAAAAGTTAAAATTTTCTATGGTTTCTATGGTTCTGGTCATATGCGATCTGCAAAAAATTTCACATGTAGCTTGAACACCTTATTCTCCATTTGAGTGCAAAATTTCATCTCGATCAAATCTGTAGTTTTCAAGTAATCAGGGGAACAAAACTTTGAACGGCTATATTTACGGAACCCCTCGCGGAATTCTGCCGATTAACGAACTTAACCGAGAACCGAGGCATTTGGGATCTGAACCTGCACTGAAAATTTCAAGTTTCTAGGTTGTTCCGTTCGAGAGTTATCGTGCATACGGCCGGACGGACGGTTGGACGGACAGACTCGAATTTTTCGACGGATTCGTCATCAGTGAGTCGAACATAGTCGATTGAGACCATTTTCGGCTCGAAATTCGAAAAATACAGACATCGTGACGAAATGATATAGCCCTCGTGTAAGTAGTACGAGCGCTCAATGAAAAAATTATTCTGAAAACTTGCTGAATTCCTTCTCTATTTCCTAAAAAAACTTTTCGTGGGAATGCAGGCACTAGTTTCATTTCAGCAGATTTTGATTTAAAAGGAGATGTAAGCAAAGAAAGAAAAGTAACGAATTAAATATTTTTTTATTGCCATTAAATTCGAAATTTCATCAAAAAATTCATTCATAAATTATGTTCGAAATGTCCTCCACCATTCTTTATACAAGCACGTGCCCTTTTTCTAATTTCTTATCCGAACATTGATGCTGAATCCAGACATTCAAAAGGTTGTTTATAAAAAAATATGCTGAAACGAAACTGGTGTCTGCATCAAAACGAAAACTTTTTGAGGGAATAAAGAAGGAATTTGGTAAGTTTTCAAAATAATTTTTTTAAATATAAATCGTGGAATTCGAAAGGTGCCGGCAAATTGATGTTACGAATTGATTTTTATTTTTTTCATATACCAACTTTCGAATTATACTAATTCTTTTTCAACATTTAATACAGGTTAGTTTTGCTTTTTTCATACATATCATTTCATTTTTTGATGAAGAAAATTCAAAATTATAATCAAATTTAGTCAGCGTAGAAAGAATTGACGAAAAATGAAGTAAGAGAAACTCTTTAAAAAAACACAAGAACTCAAATATCTCGGAAACTGTTGATTTTTGTTCATCAATGAATATGGCTCAAACGACAGCAAATGAGTCATACTAACACGTCCTCCAAGGTTCACGACTAATTTGGAAAAACCCTGTATATGAAATGATTATTCTGAGAATCCATTTTCAACCCTTAAACATAAACTCTAGAAGCCGTTGTGCTTTTCTCGAATTTTTTTCTTAAATCGGAAGCTTACCTCTAATTTTTCAATATTGACCGATGCATCGACCAATAGTAAGCCTCATCGATAATTTGATGTATCTCTTCGAAAATCTCTTGAGATAATCAGTAAATTCCGAGTTTCGACATCAGCTGTGCTGTGTCTCGACACTGCTAATGTGGTAAGAACTGTGAGTCATAAATAATAATCATTCTGAGACCAAAAAAATGAAACGGGTAGATTGTCCTCCATAAAATAATCCATCAAGAAGTTAACAGATTTAACCGACCTAATGACATTTCCATCAAGATAACATGGCATTAGGCATCTACCGTCATTAGAGAGATGACGTCGTGGCTTAGGTTTTCCGACGATAACGACAATGGCGGCTATCGTGCTTGCCTTCCGTGTCGGCTGGTCTGTTAAACATTCAGGAAAGTCTCAAGTGTTTTCTATTACATTAATTTCAGCCATTATCGCCTCCAATTTTACGGGGTTCGAACATTTTCAGAAATTGAAATTCATTAGTTTTGTTATTTTATTCGGCCTAACGAGCTGAAAATGTGTTCGAATCTAGATAGCTGGGGCCAGGGACGGATTTATGAGGGGGTAATCATTCCTCCCCCTTCCAAGGCAGGTAAAGAAGAGAAATGTATGGAATGAAAAACAACACAACGAATGAAGAATATTGGGGCCTGGAGTCATGGCCGCTTTTTCGAGGTAAATCGATTGGGGTTTGAAGAGGGGTGAACTCAATTGTTCTGAGAGGTCCGAGAAATTTATTTTCTAAACTAAAACTAAAAATTGAATTATTTAATAACTGCTCAAGGCTATATTTCTGATTTCAATGGACCGAATATTTATATCGAAAAATTATTTCCTAGTTTCTTTTCGAGACAGTTAAAATATTTCAAGGAATAGTCGGACTTTCGATTGCAGTTTTTATTTTGATCATAACTATATGACTATTTTATGGTATTGCATTGCTAAGACAATATTAAATACTTAATCCTCAATTCCCTTATGAAATAAATTGCTAAGATCAATAGTGTGGTATCGCTTACAATAGAGAGTGTCTACTTTTAAAAGGGCCAAACTTCAAGGGGAGATTTTCAGCAGGGGTGATTTTCAGCAAAATGTCATGCTCGAAATGTTGAAGGTGATTCTTCAATTTAACATTTCTAGATTTCACGAAATATTTCAAGTTCTTCCATGAAATCAATTACACTTCAGATATCCTTGTAGCCTCATCAAATTTGACCACATATCTGGAAACGGCATTAAATTTGCTACAAGTTGAGGATTTCTGTATGCCAAAAAACATTTTATTGCGGGCGTGGTTTTATCGATGAAAAATCATTGATTATGAAAATGTTTTTTTTTTCAGCAAAAAATACGCCATTTAGTGTGTTTTCGAATGACATATCAACTTTTGTGCTAGCTGCTTGTTTTTTGCCCTAATATCATGGGATAACAATGAAAAAGTCGAAATATTCCAAACCTAAATTTGCTTTATTTCGAAGCTCTTTATGATCGAATATCAGAGTAATTCTCATGGAAATCATTAATTGATCTGTCGAATCGAAATAATTCTCAGGAATAAACTGAATTTCAATGATTTTTTGGTTGTTATCTTGTTAGCCATGATATTAGGGCAGAAGACAAGCAGCTAGCACAGAAGTTGGAATGTCATTCGAATGAACACTAAATGGGGTATTTTTTTCTAAAAAGAAAACATATCCATATTTAATGATTTTTCATCGATAAGAGCATTGGAAAATATGACTGATTTTGTTCACTTCAGAATCGTGATATTAATTTCCTTACCACGCCAGCAATAATAATTTTTTTGGCATACAGATATTCTTAACTTGTAGGAAATTTAATGCCGTTTCTAGATATGTGGTAAAATTTGATGAGGTTACAAGGATAACCAAATTATAATTGATTCTATGGAAAAACTTGAAATATTTCGTGAAATCAAGAAATGTAAAATTGAAGAATAACCGTCAACATTTCGATCATGTGTTATATAACATTTTTTGTTGAAAATCACATGTTTGATCTCCCCTTGAAGTTTGGTCCTCTTGAAAGTAGACACCCTGTATAATGGAACATTTAAGGGTATGAATTTCCATTTTTGTATGAATTTTTATGAATAAAATGACATATTTATTTGTCACACTCACATCTCGAAATTCGGATGAAAATATTTTGAATTATATCATTGAGAGGTAAAAAATGGGTGAATTCGATTGAATACGTCTCCTTCCGATCATTTAAAAAAATTAACACGTAATCTCGATAATTTCGAACTACCTGGATGGGTAACCGCTCTGGCGAAAAATTCAAACGCTCCTGACTTTTCAAATTTTTACTATAACAATTTTCCCTGGGTATAAGTAATAGAACCGACTTGTCCGACAGAAATTCGAGTGAATAACTTAATTGTATTGGGGTTGCTGAAATAGGGGTGAAGGTAAACAGGAATGAGGAATAATGGCGTTCGGAAAATTAGCCATAAGCAGTCGCGTTCGTGTAACGAAGGCAGAACTTTATGTACTCGGCGTGACCTACGAATAAAACCAGAATTTATTCTGTCCGCTGTGTATACTAATTAAATATACCATTTGTTTGATTACAAACAATTAAATCTAATCTAATCAGGCAATATTTCGACCACAGTTCATGATATGAATTTGTAGATCCCAACATAAAGTTTCTTGAACCGCCACTCAACCATCTGATAATGAGCATCTGAAGCTATACGAGACATGAATAATAAAATATCCAGCATTCACTCATAATTTATCGATTCTGTACGACATTGAATAAATCAGTATCTAATGATATTTTCGATTACTTTCTTTCATTTCGTCCACAATAATGTCTGTTGAAGATTGATTTTGATATAATCCATTTCATCGCAAAAGGAATAATTTTCTATAGTTATACCGATAATTTAGTCCTCCTGAGTTATCGACTCAACTCGGATAATAAAAAAAATTGAGTAGATAATTTTTTTTCAAAGAAATGTTGAAACCTATAATCTATAATTATTCTCAATCGAAGATGAAACGTTTCTAGGCACACTTGTAAAAATTCTCTTCATTGTACCTCTTGCAATAAAAAACGGCTTTTTACACTAGAATCTTGAATAACTAGGTGTGGAATTAATTTTTGATAGACTCTAGACTCGTCTTCACTTCTAACAAGGGTATAATCGTTTTTATGTCATTTCAAACTACATTGGCCGGAAAAGCGGAAGATATCAACATGAAAAATGAGAATACTTATTCCCCATCTGCATTTTATCCTTTCTTTTTATCTCTGGCACATCTACAAAGGACATAAAGTTTGATACTTATTCCAGAAGTATATATCTTCAATAAATCTTTCTCCAAATTGAACTTATAAAACATACTTCCATCTATTACTGCCAAGGATACAGATAGTCGAATCCCTTGCGCTCCTTACGACGATACCATGCGAAATTTCTGAACTTCTAATCTTCCAACAAGATTTATGTCGAGAATACAAGAATGCGTTTGTTTATCCAACAGAGATTTTCCTTTGATTCTTGTTAGTTCGAAGTGCTCAGAAGGAGGCATCTCGATTTTATCTACTTATTGACGTGTCGGGAAGAAATGAATAAGGAAAAATCCGTTTGAGAATATTTTCACCATTTTGGGTTTCAGAAATGTACTGGATTTTCGTGGAATAAAAAGCTTAGGAATTTTAAATAATTGAGATTTTTTTTCCGCTTTATTCAATTCACTACATGAAGGTTTTACATTTCAGAAAATCTTCTCTATTATTTTCTCCACATTAATTTAAGTACTTCTCAGATTATCTCATGTCACCTCCCAGAAGCTATCTCAACACATATGTGAAAAATCTGAATATTGTATCGGGTCATTCAAAAAACTCGCCTACAAGCTGCTGTCTGTTCAGTTTCAATCCTTTCATTATATTATATTTTTATTAGTGCGTACAATTTTTTTGTCTTCCACTTTTCGGTGTATCAATGGCATAACCAAGTGTATTCGATTTTTCAATTCTTTTAATTGAAGGTTGTTTCGCCCTATTTTTCACCCGAAAAAAACATGTATTCTTCAAAAAACGCACATCTCCACAATAAATTCCAGCCATCAATAACTTTTTCTTCAGAATGAATTGTGACAAGATAAGGAAAAACAAGACAGAATGGAAAAAAATCGATATGCTTTGATCTATCGATATCTTAAACATTTCTACAAATATTTGCAGGCCAAAAATTGTGTTCCATATTAAATATTGAAACTTCGTTTTGCCTTCCTTTCTCAGTTTTCCCATAGTTATTCTTCTGTAGGATATTATAGTGGCATCAACAATGAAGCTGATGACAGAATAGGAATGATGGTGATGGACGACGATATCTCACAATTTTCCCTTGTAATTTGGTCCATCAATCTCCACTACTTGTCACGTTGTAGGGAAGATAAAGTTCGAGTAGTTGATTGGCACACGTAACGGTTTTCTTCTGGTCATTTTTTGTTGGATATTTTATCGAGAGCTTTCAAAATAAATAAACATATGAGGATGATAAACCCCCATCTATTTATTTTTTCATTGCTTCTGAATGTTCCGAATTAAATGATTTTTACTGAAAACAGACTGGCACCATCAGGTGGGAAAAAATCTTCACCGTCTTAATCATACTAGTGTTTAAGAGGAACATGTATATTAGCTTTCCTAATTGTTTGCATTGAAAATAGTTTCATTCGGTATATAACAGTTGAATCGATTATCGACCGTAATTAGCCCAGATCATTTATGTATTATGTCTTCAAAATAAGAAAAAACAACAGTTCAAGATAAATTGGCACTAGACCTCCTTATTTGCTTACTTTTTGGTTTCATCAAGAAGGAAATTTATATCTTAGTTTTCATAAACGACTTCAAATCCCATGCAAATAAATTGGAAACTTCGAGCTGAAATAAATATTGAAATTTATTACCGATAGAGGAATGCATTCAGATATGTAAATGTCCTGAAAATTTCCGAACTCCCTCAGATACCCAAGTTCAGACCGAAACTTCTGAGCACCACATATATTTTTATTTTTGCAATGAAACTTTCAAAGCTGTTTTACGTTCACTTTAATTTCTCTAGAGATACAACCCACAAACTGTGACACAGCCACAAAGCATAAATTCGTTAGGTTGAGATGAATCGATTTCAACATACAAATAAATTCACGAGAAATATTATAAATTTTCAGATCTACATTTTTCCTTCATTCGGCATTCTTCTCGATTGCTCCGACTCAACGATATTTGCCCGATTTATTATAATCAGTCTATTTGAAGGTTTCCCAATTTTATTATCACAAATATTTTGAAGAATTGAAAATAGTGTCTCAATTTGGTTCTCGAAGATTTTCTGAAGAGAAAAAAATGCTAGAACTGAATCTGAAAATATATCGAAACAATTTTCATAAAAACAGTAAGAATTTCTCAACTCAACCTCAATCTGTTTCAAAGAAATAATGAATTTTTCATGTTCTCATATCCTGAGATATTCAGAATATTACCTTATGAAATCCCATGTAGCCCTTCAAATTGTTATGATTTCTTGCAGTGTGAAATAATATTAATAAGATTCCTGTACAGCTTGGATGCAACTGCTTGGTGTTGATGATCTTTACCTCAAAAAATTAAAAAAGCATGGCCGTGAAGTCAGGAGCTTTGAGCGCTCGTTCATTCACCTTTTAGGTAGATTCGCATTTTCATGTTTTAGAAACCAATTAAAGAAAAAAATTCCGTTCGTGAGTTATAATTTTCTATGGTTTCTATGATTCTGGTCATGCAATCTGGAAAAAATATAGCTTGAATATGTCATTCTTAATTAAAATACAAAATTTCGTCACGATCGAATCCGTAGTTTCTGAGTTTGCTCATTGATGAAGGTCCCTAGGCCTTTGCGTTCGTAAGTTATAGTTTTCTTCCGTTTCTATGGTTCTGGTCATGCGATCTGGACAAAATATTGTTTCAATATATCAATCTCGATTAAATCACAAAATTTCATCTCGATCGAATCCGTAGTTTCGAAATTATCAAGAGACCAAAATTTCAAACGACCGTATTTACGGAACCCCTAGTATAATTCTGCTCATTGATGAACGTGAACGCGAAATTTCAGATCCACACCTATCCTGAAAATTTCAAGTCCCTAGGCCTTTCCGTTCAAAAGTTATGATTTTCTATGGTTTCTATGATTCTGGTCATGCAATCTGGAAAAAATATAGCTTGAATATGTCATTCTTAATTAAAATACAAAATTTCGTCACGATCGAATCCGTAGTTTCTGAGTTTGCTCATTGATGAAGGTCCCTAGGCCTTTGCGTTCGTAAGTTATAGTTTTCTTCCGTTTCTATGGTTCTGGTCATGCGATCTGGACAAAATATTGTTTCAATATATCAATCTCGATTAAATCACAAAATTTCATCTCGATCGAATCCGTAGTTTCGAAATTATCAAGAGACCAAAATTTCAAACGACCGTATTTACGGAACCCCTAGTATAATTCTGCTCATTGATGAACGTGAACGCGAAATTTCAGATCCACACCTATCCTGAAAATTTCAAGTCCCTAGGCCTTTCCGTTCGAAAGTTATGATTTTCTATGGTTTCTATGGTTCTGGTCATGTGATCTGGAGAAATGTAGCTTGAATATATCATTCTCCATTAGTATACAAACTTTCGTCACGATCGAAGCTGTAGTTTTGGAATTATCAAGAAAACTTAATTTCGAACGACCATAATTACGGAACCCCTTGTATGATTTTGCTCATAGATGAACGTGATTACGACATTCGAGATCCACACCTATCCTGAAAATTTCAAGTCCCTAGGCGTTTCCGTTCAAAAGTTACAATTTTCTATGGTTTCCTCGGTTCTGGTCATGCGATCTGGACAATGAACATGTAGCTTGAACACCTCATTCTCCATTTGATTGCAAAATTTCATCTCAATCAAATCTGTAGTTTTCAAGTAATCAGGGGAACAAAACTTTGAACGGCCATATTCAAGGAATTCCTGGTGGAATTTGGCCCATTAACGAACTTAACCAAGGCATTCGAGAACGGAACCCACGCTGAAAATTTCGAGTCTCTAGGTTGTTCCGTTCGAGAGTTATCATGCTTCCGGCGGACAGACTCGAATTTTTCGACGGATTCGTCATCAGTGAGTCGAACATAGTCGATTGAGACCATTTTCGGCTCAAAACTCGAAAAATACAGACATCGTGACGAAATGATATAGCCCTCGTGTAAGTAGAACGAGAGCTTAAAAAAGGAGAAAAAAGAACAGAGAATTATATTGATGAAGTAAAGATTTTGTAGAAAATAAAAACCAACAAGAACACTCATATCATATTGCTCGTTGTTCTTTGAAATGTAAGCGAAGAATATCAAATTATGTGATAGGGGCAAAAAATAAAATAAGAAATTATATGGATATTAGAAGAAATAACAATTATATTATATGTTTATTTATCTTTTGTGGAGCAATTTCTAATTTTCACTTTGTTCGTCATATTCATTCACTCACTTTCATTTGGTTATCATTCCTAACAATAAATTAAGTAAATCCATATAGATTTTGAACCAGTTGAAAACTAGTTTGATTGATTATCCCTAAAACATTAGCTACATATTACTAATCGCCTTTTTGAGCGGTCGTTCTACAGACATAAGGGCTCTATCATCTCGTCACGTTGTCATTATTTCTCGAATTTTGAGCCGAAAATGGTCTTAATCGACCAGTTTGGTCGATATTGAAAGCTGGACAATATCCGCATATTAGTTCATATAGGTACTCCTGATTTATTCGATTGATCCGTTTTGTCTTCAAAATTTTTGGTATCAGTTCTATACGCGATTTAGCTGTCATTGAGCACTCGTTCTTCTTCCTACACGAGGGCTATATCATTTCGTCACGATGTCTGTATTTTTGGAATTTTGAGCCGAAAATGGTCTCGATCGACAAGGTTCGACACACTGATGACGAATCCGTCGAAAAATTCGGGTCTGTCTGTCCGTCCGGCCGACCGTATACACGATAACTATCGAACGGAACGACATAGAAGCTTGAAATTTTCAGGTTAGGTTTGAATCTCAAATTCCGTGGTTGAGTTCGTTATAAGGCCAAATTTGAAGAGGCGTTCCGTTAATATGGCCGTTCGAAATTTCATGCTCCTGATTAATTCGGAACTACCGATTCTATCGAGATGAAATTTTGCACTCAGATGGAGAATGAAGTTTTCAAGCTACATGCTAAATTGTATGGATCGCATGACAAGAACCATAGAAACCATAGAAATTATAACTTTCGAACGGAAAGGCCTAGGGACTCGTGGTCGCGTTAATCAATGAGCAAAATTAGGCTAGAATATGGACGTTCAAACTATTTTTTTGGAAGAAAATTGCATAAAGATGAAGAATAATGTATTCAAAAAACGTGTAAAATCTTGTCCAGATCGCATTATCAAGACCATAGATACCGTAGAAAATTCTAGCGAATTATTCTAGCATCCTCAAATGCTTCCGCTTCCGAGAATAGACGATTTGCCATGCATAGGTAGAACAGTTTTTCGATCCGATCTCAGAATATTCGTCATCTTTCATATCGAGTTGACTCCGGTGCCGAGGGCTTGCAGTTTTTGCTTCTTTTGTTGTGTACTCTCTCCGCGCTTTTCGGACTTCTCATATAAGGTTGTTCTCTGTATTCTCATTTTGCACCCCAGATTTACGTGTGATTCTTCCCTTTATTGGGCTTCATATTCGCTTGTCGTGTCGTGCGCCTTCAGCATGACTATTGGTCATCAGAATTCAAAGTAGCAGTGACTAACGATGATCGGGAATTTTCGCTGAACCGACCCGCTGCGTTATTCATATATTCGATTCTCTTCGACACCATGAGATTTCATATGGATTATGAATATATAATTACTGCACATCGGAAAAAGAATATTTAATATTATTCAGAAACTTTCTAATACAATTGTATGGCTTACAGTCCACTCAATGAAATATTCAAACGGTGGAGGCTTGGCAGCATGGTACACTGAATACTTTTCTTTTTTTTGTATCATGGCTTGGCAGTACTGAAGGCGTGCATAGCCTACTCGACCTCATTTTTCATTGAAGGGTCAATATCTCATGTTTCACAATTCATGATAATGTTTCTTGTTAGGAATTTGTTATACTATTTTGATAGAAAAGAAAATTATTTCAATCATCGTTTTTATTATTGAATGGTCGAATGACTTCGCAAATCCTCGTCCAGAGTCATTACTTTTATTCTTAAATTCTGGTCGTCTATTCGATGTCGTTAGGATAAAGTATCCATAAAAACTAAATGCGGTTTTTCACTGTTCATTACTTCGAATATAACGAGCCCAATTGTTAATAAACAGTCAATATACATCAAGCACCCTAATAAATCATAAAATAGGCCGAACTCCACAAGATTAGAGAGTAAAGTTATCGCCATCATCTATGAGACCTCCACTCTCCAGCCCGACTGGAAGTAAAGCCCATTTTATGCGAGCAATCTCGCAATATATACGTCGTAATAATAAATTATGAATAGATGGTTATTCCAAGGAGGGATCAGTGTGTGCCGTCGATTTACTGCCGCTTTCCATGGGGCCAGAATAATACAGGGATCGTTAAATGGATTCGCCATGCAGCTCAATCATGGGGGGGGGAGGTGTGCGATGACTGCATTATTAATACCAAGATCGCTGGTCGGTAAACTCGTTTCTTCAGCACCTAGGACAACTAGATATTCTGGAATAAGATTGTGAAAGGCTCTTCCAAGTATGACCATGCTGATCTATAGATCGCATGGATAATTTGAAAGAAAATGAAGGTAAAAATGCGTTACAATGATGTTCATAACATAGTTTTCTTATGATTTAACTCACTTAGTATTCACTTATCGATTAAACTATGATTTTCACAAATTAAGAGTGTTACCACGACACGTGTTTCGCCATAACCATGGCTAACAATTCCTGAAAGGAAAGGGGGAAATAGATAAGGTACGTTACCCTGTATTATAATAAGCTTCTCGTTAACATGTCATTACGGTTGAACAAATTCAATGAAAGAGAATTATTCAACTCCATCTGATCTTCAGGTAAATCCGGTGAATTTTTTTGTTTATTGATTTCCATGCTCTCCCAAAGATTGGGTTTTATACCTTTACTTTGAATATGCAAAATTTCGTAATCATAAGTAAAGCAACGCTTCCCAGTCAATGGGTGTTCTGCGGAATTTGAATTTATTCTTCCGTTGATGAAAGAACTTTTATGTTCCTTGATTCTTCTCACAAATGTTTTACTAGTTTGAACGATATTGAAAATTCGACAATATCCGCATATTAGTTCATATACTCCCGATTTATTTGATTGATCCGTTTGATCTTCAAAATTTTTGCTGAATTTACCTAAGCTATTATCAGTTCTATGCACTGTGATTGAGCGCTCGTTCTTCTTACACGAGGGGTATATCATCTCGTCACGATGTCTGTATTTTCCGGAAGAGCCGAAAATGGTCTTAATCGACCAGGTTCAACTCACTGATGACGAATCCTTCAAAAAATTTGTGCCTGTCTGTCCGTCCGTTCGTATACACGATAACTCTCGAACGGAAAAACCTAGAAACTTCCAGGGTAGGTTCGAAACTCGAATGCCGCGGTTAAGTTCGTTGTTGGGAAAAATTCGACCAAGGGTTCCGTAAATATGGCCGACCGAAATTTTGTTCGCTTGATTACTTCGCAACTACTGATTCGATCAAGATGAAATTGATCGAAAAAGAGAATGACGTGTTCATGCTACATGCGGAATTTTGTCCAGATTGATGACCTGAACTATAGAAACCATAGAAAATTGTAACTTTTGAACAGAAAAGCCTAGAGAATTGAAATTTTCAGGATAGGTGTGGATCTCGAATGTCGTGATCACGTTCATCTATGAGCAAAATTATACTAGGGGTTCTGTGAATATGGCTGTTTGAAATTTTTTTGATAATTCCAAAACTATGGATTTGATCGTGACGAAATTTTGTATACTAATGAAGAAATATATATTCAAGTTACATTTCTCCAGATCGCATGACCAGAACCATAGAAACCATAGAAAATCATAACTTTCAAACGGAAAGGCCTAGAAACTTGAAATTTTCAGGATAGGCGTGGATCTGAAATGTCGCGTTCAGGTTTATCAATGAGCAGAATTATACTAGGGGTTCAGTAAATACGGTCGTTTGAAATTTTGTTTTCTCGATAATTTCGAAACTACGGATTCGATCGAGATAAAATTTTGCATTTCAATCGAGAATGATATATTAAAGCAACATTTCGTCCAGAATAGAAAATTATAACTTTCGAACGGAACCACCGAGGGACATGAAATTTTTAGGATAGGAGTGTATCTCGAATTTATTAATGAACGAATTTAGACTAGGGGTTCTGTGAATATGGCCGTTCAAAATATTTCTTTCCTGGTCATTTCAAAACTACTGATTGGATTGGAAGGAAATTTTGCACATAATGAACAATAATATATTCAAAATACGTGCGAAATTCGTGCTGATCGCATTACCAAGAACCGTAGAAAATTCTAGCGAATTATCGAAAAGAAAAATTGGTCATCCAAAGCACTGACGTGAAATCTAGAGTTTCGCCTTACTTTGAAATATTTTTTGACAGTTGTCAAAAATGTCTTCAATCGGTTCCTAAAACTGGAAAATGCGATTCTATCCACAAGGTGGATGGACGAGCGCCTAAAAGCTCCTGACTTCACGGCTTTTTATAACGTTTTTTTTTTGTTTTGAGAACAATGACAATGTGTCTGATTTCTCTACTCTTCCGGAATAGGTCATTATTTTATAATTTTGTTTCAGTTCTTTCTGAAATGGATAAACTTTATTATGGCTTTTTTATATTCTTCTTCCGAGAGAATGTCTATCTATCAATGATACTTTATAACGATTTTTCAGTTCTTCAGTAAAATTTTTGCGCGAAAGAGGAATATGTATCAACCGATGAAACATGCTGATGTGGATGTGAAGAACTTATTGTATTGTGATATGAGTACCATGGTTCATGAAAAATGAAGAAGTCAAGATTGTTGTTTATTTTTGTAATGGTCAAGTCCAAAAGATTAATCGAATCATTAATTTCTTTCTCCATTGTTAAGTTTATTGAAGCGTGCATAGTATTAATAAAGTCGAACAACTTATGTCAGTTCCGACAACACTGAAGAATATATCGTCCACGTATCTGTATCAATATAACATAACAATTTTTCCGAAGAAAAAAAAAACGCAGCGACGATCGGAGAAAATGTTTCCACTAACGCCACCTGTCCGCTTCACGAGCAACCGTCTCCACTTTTTTGCAGGTTTATGATCTGACTTCCTGACCCCCAAAACAATAACCATGCATGTAAACATACGCAAATCTGGCGATATAATTGTCTCATGTCGAGATACAGGTTCAAGCTATAGAACCTTATTCGCCCCAATAAAGTTTTCTGTTTTTCAAGTCTTCAAACAGACCATCATCAAAAACATCAGGAGAATATCGAGCCATTTCCTATAATTTCTACGAATTGTGTGGCTTTCCCGAATCACCTACATTTCCAGTAACATATAGATTCGAGTAATACCCATTGTACCTTTTACGTCTACTCTTTACTGTCCGTTTCAAACCTGAAGTGAAATAGGAAATGTTATTCCTACCGACTCGAAGAAATCCAAATTCTCCTCACACTGACCCAGTTTTGCGAATTATCAAGTGCTGAACCTAGCAATTTCCACCCCAACAATTCGATAGAGAAATATCCCACCGCCGATATTCAAGCGTCGTCCCAGCTACGACGCGGATGGCGGCTGGACGTTCGGCGTCGTGATGAATGGCCCTATGATACGTAGTTATTCCTCCGAATTGTCGGTATCGCCGATTCTGATTTCGCCCCGCCGAAGATACGGTCCAATAAGCATACCACCGCCAGTCGAATTTATCGGCATGTTTCGGACCGATATTTCCAAGTAGGTCGCTACATAGCTGTTACCGTATAATTGGTACATGAATAGGCAATTTCTCATATTCCGACGCTCTCTGCTTTCGGTACGACAAACACATTTGTTTGCGTTTCGATGTGTGGGGGAAGGGCATGGCCATTAAATCGTGGAACGACGAGTAGGCCGAAAATACAACCACCCTTGGTGTGTACACGAAATTTCGCTGGAGGGTCTCCTGCAATTATTCTGTTTGATACGGGGTCACCCGGCTACGTTTGGAATAAGGAAGCTTGGCGTCTGTGTAGGTTTGATAAATAGAAACTTTGATGGGGGGATTTCTTCAGTATCGTGAATTAACGCAGTTGTTGAGAACTCAAGTTTGTTATTCCCGATAGATGAGGAAATGGTGACAGTAAAATATATATTATTACATAAGAATTCGACGATGAGCATGAAAGTTCAAAAGCATAAACAAGAAACGAAGTTGCTTAAGATGATCAGAGACATGACATCTTTGAAGGATATTCAACTCTTTCTGAAACCCCCTCGATAACTCGAATTCGTGGCCATTTTTGAGCGCTCGTACTACTTACACGAGGGCTATATCATTTCGTCACGATGTCTGTATTTTTCGAATTTTGAGCCGAAAATGGTCTCAATCGACTATGTTCGACTCACTGATGACGAATCCGTCGGAAAATTCGAGTCTGTCCGTCCGTCCGTCCGTCCGTCCGTCCGGCCGTCCGTCCGGCCGTATACACGATAACTCTCGAACGGAATGTCCTAGAAACTTGAAATTTTCAGGGTAGGTTCAGTTCCCGAATGGCTCGGTTAAGTTCGTTAATGGGCCAAATTCCACCAGGGGTTCCGTAAATATGGCCGTTCAAAGTTTTGTTTCCCTGATTACTTGAAAACTACAGATTTGATCGAGATGAAATTTTGCACTCAAATGAAAAATGAGGTGTTCAAGCTACATGTGAAATTTTGTCCAGATCGCATGATCAGAACCATAGAAACCATAGAAAATTGTAACTTTTGAACGGAAAGGCCTAGGGACTTGAAATTTTCAGGGTGGGTTTGGATCGCAAATTTCACGGTCATGTTCATCAATGAGCAAAATTGGACTAGGGGTTCCGTAAATATGGCCGTTCAAAATATTTTTTTCGTGATAGTTTCGAAACTACCGATCGGATTGGAATGAAATTATGCACCTAGCTCAGGAATAATGTATTCAAACTACGTGCAAAATTTTGTCCAGATCGCATCACCAAGACCATAGATACCGTGGAAAATTCTAGCGAATTATCGGAAAAAAATTGATCAGCTGAAGCACTGACATGAAGTCTGGAGTTTCGCCTAAGTTTCAGAATTTTTTTGACAGCAGTCAAAAATTCCTTCAATTGATTTCTAAAACTGGAAAATGTGAATCTACCTACAAGGTGCATGTACGAGCGCTCAAAAGCTCCTGCCTTCACGGCAGTGCTTTTCGTGATTTTTTTAATTTATACGTAGATCTTCAAGTCACTGGTTGCCTTGGACTGAATTCAGATAAATGTCGCTCAAAATATAACACTTTGTTTTGTAGAATGCTCAGGTAGGCAGCGCTTGAAAATCGGTTAGGTAAACACTTATTCAGTCACATCCAAATTTTTACTGATTTTCGTGGGCTCAAACCTGCGTATTGTGAGAATAACAACTTAGGAATCCGGCCTCATCATTAAAAATAATATTGGCAGAAAAACAGGAGGTTCAGCATCATTGCGTAGAAACTAGCGACAAAAAAACTGAACGTGCTCGACGATCAAGTGGATTTGTTGCCTTTAATCGTAACCGTGTTCATCACGGTATATACGAGGAATTCATTCAAAAAAAAACGTGAAGAAATATTGAGAATTTCTGGTTTATTTTGGTCTCCCCTATAACCTCATCAAATGTTAATGTTACACAATCTTTTCAACACCCTTACAATAGTTCAATTCACTCCCGAACAATTTAAGACAGGTATTATGTTTCAAAGTTGTCAAGACAGAAAAGCTCTTTCTTTCAATAAAATGGGAGCCTCATAACGTCTCAGAGTTTTTGAGTCGAAAAAATGTATCTGTTTCTTTTATTGTTTATTGTTTCTCTAGGCCGGAATTGCAAGTAATTTTTTATTTGCCATGTTTCGTATTCCATTTGAAAATTTAAATGATTTTTAAGATTGATTTTTCGAAATAAATGAATTTGGTTGTGGTTGTCGAATAACTAATATGACATTGGGTTAAATCCACGACACGATGCGAAGTATCATCTTCAGGTGGTTAAGGTATAATTAAATTACTTCTCTAAACTGTAAATCTATCTACTAATTCAACTAGGTGGGGGTAATGATCAATCCTATGCGCAACTCTTTGTGCAGGATGAATATTTGATGATGCTTTCAAGGATGAAATTATGCTTACCTTACCGTCACCCGTTTCCACGAAAAATAGCAGCGTACAATATCATGATCTGTAGATTATTTAGAATCCCTTTGAGTAAGAAGAATTTAAATGTAGAGTTGAATTGTATCAAACAAATGGCTTTGAATGATTGATACGATACTGAACTAATAGACAGACTTTCATTGAAAAATATTTTTAAGAACACTTTGAAGGAAGTAAACCCAATGCAACTGGAAAAAGACCGAAATTATGAAGTCTTAACTTATTCCAGAAAAATTTCGGAAAGAATTTCTCATTTTTTAAAAACAACGGATATTTCAGTTACATATGAGACCACGAACAATTTGAGCAGATATATAAAAAAGAAAAAAACAATAAAGATGAAACGGATAAATTGAATGAATGTGATGTATATAAATTAACTTGCGGAGATGGCTCATGTTTTTGCATAAACATAGGAAAAAGGAAAAACAGGTAGGATTTTCAAAACAAGAGTACTAGAACATAAAACATGTTTCATTAAAGGTAGAGAACGTTCGGCATTTGAAAATTAATAATCATGCTTTCAAAGAAGACTTCGAAATTTTGCACACGGAGAATAAAAGTTGGAAATTGAACCTTTTGGAAAGCCTTGAGATAAATTTTGTCTCTCCTCTGAATTATAAAAAAAGAACTAACGTCAACAGCTCTTCTCACTTAATGGCGGTAAAATGAGTATAATTTCATCCTTGGAAGCATCATTAAGATATTTTTGAATATTCATCCCGCACAAAGAGTTGCGCATAGGAGTGACCATTACCCTCACATAGTGATAAGATTGGTTGAATTAGTAAGTAGTAACCACCTGAAGATGATGCTTCGCATCGATCGCAACACGTGTCAATGTAGTGGAAATCATATTAGTTATTCTATTGTAAGTTTGATTTCGGATTTCCATCAAGTATCGGCTAATTCTATCAAATTTTTTTTTCAACACCCTGTAGGTATATTATATTAAGATGGTAGATGTTTATGGAACACTGCAACTTTCACGCTTAGGTTTACTATTAATATTCGGATTTCGTGGAGAATCCCGGCAAGCACGTTCATGCATCATAATAACAGTGCACTCTGCATGAACCACCAAGATAGCTGTTGAAGAAGGGAAAACTGTTCGAGATAGCCACAGAGAAGTTCACGCTAATTAAGATTCCTTCAGTAAACACTCGCAATTTTTGTATATTAATCAAAGTTTTATGTGTGATATCCATTAATTTTTCTTTATTTCGAATGATAATGGCATTAGATAAGAGCAGTTTGATGGTTTGATCAGAATGGGAGGAAGTACCTACTTGTTATAAAGTTATGAAAATAAGCATCTTCAATCCTGATTAATATCTTTCAAATGTAATTAGGCCTATTGTTCATTGCTAACATTCGGTTTTCGCTACACGGAAATGCAACTCGATACAACTTTTTGCCGCTACAAACCCAGACTCGCCTTTTCCAATCAGACTACCGGCCCTCTGTTGATTTAATTGAAAAAGACAACATTCACCGACAGAACTCGTCGATCAATCACTTTTGCACCCGCTATTTGGCTACCCAATTAAACCAAAATTTCGAGTTTGTCTGACGCATCGTGCAGTCGACAAAAACGGAATCTGGGGTTGTTGGTTCGAGAAATACGGCCTGTTCAAGCGTGTTAAACATTGGTTCGGGATTTTATACGAATTACCAGTTCGACATATAAAAGTTTGCGTCCGAATACTGTACAAGAGTTCACAACTTTCAGATGAAAATACTCATCCTTTTGAAAATTCGATTCATTGCGTTGTATGATAAATGCCTGCGACCATTTGAGTTAAGGGGTGTGTCGAATTTTTATGGATTAATGTATCTGTATGAGATCCATAAAACTCTCATTCCGGTTTGATGAAACTGACTTCTACCAAAGGCCGTCGGTAATAATTGCATCATCTCAATCATTTTATGCTTTTCTGCCAAGAAAGGAAAACAAAAATTTTCTCGAATACCTCATTAATACCTAGATATAATGAATATTCACTATAGAATCTAAACCCTAAAATAAGACCTATCGCCAATAATCGGTTGATATTATATTTTTGTGGTGCATTCGCCATTTTGTAACACGAATCCAATTGAACTATTATAACTGAATTTCAAAATATTTCTTATGTTCATAGGAGATTTCAAATTATGACCTAGATCATAATATTCAGCATAATTTAATGAAAAAACACAATATACAAGAATACAATTCAAACCGAAGTTAGGTACTGAAGTCATAGTCCATTAAGAATATTAAGGCCATCTCAGCTACTACAGATCACAAGAAGCTGCAGCTTTTAATAATAATAATAGATTTATTGATACATGCATACACAGGTTAGTACTTTTAAATATATCTTTGTCGTCAAAACTACACGATCTTTCAATTCAAAATAGCCCACAGATTGACAGGTGATAGAACTCATCGAATTAGTCAAAAGTCCAAAAATTCTTCAAATAAAATATTCACTAGGGCTGAGTATTTCGAAATCAAAGTTATCCGCGAATATGAGAAATTTCCAACACGGACCTGACTTAGGTAAGTATTGAGATCTAAATGTGTTTATTGAATGCTTTCAGTTTACGGGAAATCATATGACAGAGCGTATGATTTTTGTGAATTCCAAATTTCGCAAAGTTAATGAAAATGCACTCTCCCGGGATCTCAACCCCTGTGATTACTTCTTTCGGGATCATTTGAAAACATAACTATACAGTAGTGAGGGTGAATAATCTTCAGGAACTAAAACAACGCATTGAAAACGCTTGTGACATTATTCGTTAGCAAAATGATGTGATAGTCGCTGCATGTAATCGTTTGTTCTGTGAACAATTTGAATCAGTGTTATCGGTCAGTTTGGGAACTTCCTTTTTTTTTCTAGGAACTTTTCAATCAGTATTTCTCCTTCTCCTTGGTTTGAATTATACCATTCAGGAAAAATCTCCAAATAAAAGTTGAAAGAAAATATACGAAATTGCGATGAAACCCATCACTTCATTTACTTGGATGAACTTATATGGCACTGTGATTCATGGCAGATCTCCTGAAAGAGAGATAGCACGATCCAGAGTGGTCTTAAGATCTTTATGCCCAAGATTTTCTGCACTTTTTTCGAATTAAATATTTTATATGATCAACTTGCGGTGAAATGATCTCTTTTGATGAGTTCTAGCACCTGTAAAAAAAAAGCCTCACCTTAAAAAACACCCTGTATATGGGGCCCACGTGGTGGTTCGAAACGCAAACGCATCATAACTGAAGAATTGCTCGTAATGTACAGTTGAGTGTAACTCGTGTTTAAATGATTGAAGAAGAGTATATAATATGGCATATTATCTCAGTTCATATAATTCTTTGAACCTCACGATTTATTGCCCATTGCTCCTCGAATTCTTAGGAGATGAAAAGATTGCGACAAATCAACGAACAATATGCAGCTCACCATGTCTAATCAGATCATCGTGGTGCAAATGGTCCACTTCAGCATCATTCTCTGTAATGCACTGATTCTCCCGGCGTTGAATTGATTAGAACATGCTAAGTGGATGGCTTTGATGTATTCTGCGGCTAGATTGCGAACTGTATACGCCAAGCGAAGCAGCGGTGGCGGCAAGAAAATTGACACTAATCGTTTGATATTGGATGCGAACAATCGGAAAACGCATGTTTGCTTCACTCATTACGCGTGCGGCTTTGTGTTCAATGTTTGCCGATTATGATATCAACTTGCATTACAAGAATACATCGGTGTTTGTCCAAAGAGTTTGCGGTTGGCAATCAGCAACTTGCGAACAAAGTTTGCGTAATAGCGGCGGAGGCGAAGAATTCCTGTGGAAATGTTCCCGGCTAATGAACTTGGCGAATGAGTTACTACCGATAGAGTAGAGGAATAGCAATTGTGAAGAAGATTTTTTTGAGGAGAAATGAGATGACTTATCATCTCCAAGTCCTAATGAACAAGGCGAGTCTCATCTGCATGGGAAAAGGGAGAATAAGGTTATAATGGAGCATGAGCGACAACTATATGCGCTGTTTGGATCTCAAGAAAAAATCTGCAAAAAGGATGAATTCGCTATTGCAGGTCATAGAAGTTCAAATTAATGAATGGCTGGTTTCAAATCAGTCGATATGGTACGGTGGTACGGTGGTGTTATTAGTCCTAACTTTTATGGAAATTTTCCTTGAAGAGCCATAACTATTAACGATACCAGATATCGCGACATGATCACAACTTTTTTATGGCCAAAACAGAATTATATCGATACTGCGGACATGTGATTTCAAAAATTTATGAAAATTCTCTTGAGTTTCAATTCAAATCATATGTCTTTTGATTATTTACTTTCGAAAACTCAGTTTGAAAGACCCTATATTAGGTACCACCTATAAATGATAGTTGTGTTAAATTATTTCAGTTTTCGTAAAGTTTTAAGAATTTATTGTATCCAATTCAAATCTATGAATGAACACATTTTATTTTATTTTATTTATTTTATTTATTTGCTACATATGTACAAATAAACTGAACGGGATTATCCCCTCTTACAAAATAAATTCAAAAACAAAGAAAGGCACACACGGCCGTCATCAAAACATATCAACCAAAATCATCTACATTAATCCTATAATACTTTCCATATATATCTTGAATGTCCCAAAAGGCATGAACAAATCCAATGAGTGAAATGTATTTACAAAATGCAAAGTCCTATTCAAATAAAAATTTTTTCGAACATTTGTCCTCGGCACTTCTAGACGGAATAGATAAGTTGCACGTGTCCTCCTAGCTGGTGTATTCAAATTAATACTTTTCAAAATTTCCGGACAATCTATACCACCACTTACCAATCTGTGCAACAACAGAACATCCGAAATTAGTCTTCTCTTCTTCAAAGACCATAAACCCAATGAAACCCGCATACTAGGATAATCAATTTCAGAATAACGAATACCCCTCCTAAAAGCTATCATACGGATGAATTTGTTCTGTACTTTGTCCAAAAGTGCAGTACCCACACCTGTAGCTGGAGACCAAACAACTGACCCATACTCCACTATACTTCTTACTAGCGAGATAGCATATTTATTCATTAATCAACATAAAATGATACCTGATCCGTTTTGAATCTCAAAAAGTCTTCAAGATAACATATTTGTTGTTAAAGCTTCCAAATGTATTTCTATATGAAATATATTTATATTAAAATGAGGGATATGATTAATAACATTAATTTCCTACGGAACAAGTATACAGGGTGTTTCTAAATTAGACGTGAAACTTGAAGGAGGTATTAGTATCACTCATTTGCTGTCGTTTGAGCCATATTTATTGAAAACCGAAAATCAATAGTTTCTGAGATATTTGAGTGCTTGTGTTTTTTGAAAAACTTCTCACCTTACTTCATTTTTCATCAATTTTCCTACGTTGACCAAGTTTGATTATGATTTTGGATCATTTTCATCAGAAAAGGACATGATATGTCTGAAAAGAGAAAAACTATGCTGAAATAGAAGTTGAAAAATAATAAGTATGATTTGAAAGTTGCTAAATGAAGAAAAAAATAGTCCATTTCTAAAACCAATTTGCCTGCAACTTTCGAATTGCGCAATTTATGAATGACAACATTCTTTTAGAAACTTAGTCAAATAACTCCTTCATTTCCTAAAAAAGTTTTCGTGAGAATGCAGTCACTAGTTTCGTTTCAGCATATTTTGATTTGTAAGGGGATATAAGCCAATAAAGAAAAGTAACCAATCGAATATTTTTTCATTGCAATCAAACTCAAAATTTCATAAGAAAATTCATTCATGAATTATGTTCGAAATGTCGTCTATCATTCCTTATACAATCACGTGCCCTCTTTCTAATTTCTTCAGTTTTGAAATTTACTTTCAATCTTCTCGCTGCTCCGACTTTTCTCTTCACAAATTGTGCACGTGTATGTATTTCCCTTTCATATACTATTTCTCTTAAACTGCCCCAAACATGAAAATCTAACGGTCTTAGATCTGGACTTCTCGCTGGCCACGAAATAGCTCCTGCCCTACCTATCCACCCTTTTGAAATAATTCGTTCAAGAACATGCGGATGTTTAGCCTTATTGTGTGCGGGATACCCATCCTGTTGTAAAATGATTTCACGCCTGACAATCAAGGAAACCTCGTTCAAAAAAACTGTTCATATTTGTTCCTAGAAATTCTTCATAATTTGCTCCATTTAAGTTATCAGGTAGATAGTAAGGACCTCCCAAAAGATTAGCTATTGCTCCCATCCAAACATTAATCAGTATCACTAATCAGTATTTTTTATGCTGGACATTCGAAAGGTTGTTTATAAAAAATCTGCTGAAACTAGACTGGTGAGTGCATTCTAGCGAAAACTTTTTTTTAGGGAATAAAGAAGGAATTTGGCAAGTTTGAAAATAATACTTTTATAATTCCAAAGTTGCAAGCAAATTAATATCAGAAAATGATTTTTATTTTCTTCATTTATTTTTCAAATCTTACTAATTCTCTTTCAACATCTAATACAGGATAGTTTTGCTCTTTTCATACATATCATATCCTCTCCTGATGAAAATAATCCAAAATTATAATCAAATTTGATCAACGCAGAAAAAATTAAAGAAAAACGAAGTTAGGTGAGAAATCTTTTGAAAATCACAAGAACTCAAATTACTAGTGAACTGTTGATTTTTGGTTATAAATAAATATGGTTCGAACGACAGCAAATGAGTGGTACTAACTCGTCCTCCAAGGTTGACGGCTAATCTGGAAACACCCTGTATATAACATTCATTGAATTTCAAAGAAATGCAAAAGAAAAACTTATCTAACCACGCATAATAAAGGGTTCCATAGTTATAGCGTGAAATCGAAAATATTTCATGAACTATATAAAACATTCTATCGAAACCAATTCTAGACGAAATTGTTTCATGAATTCTACTAGCTGAAATTTCCCAGAATTTTACCAGATTGTTGAAAAGAGAGGGACACTTTTGACGACTTCAGAAGCTAGTATCTCAACAACAAGCTCCTTATTGAAAAAGTTTTTGTATCATTGATTTCATTTTTAAAAACCTATCAAACAAAATTTCATCGTCATGTGTATTGCATTTTTTTTTCATCCTCAGTCACTTGAAACCCTTTTTTTTTTGGAATTACAATACATCATTATTCAGCAATTCGGATCAAACGGACGAATGGCCATGAATGGTGAAATTCTAAGGGTATAATCTTCATACATTATGCCTTTTCAACTGATATGAGCCATTCTATCGATATCTAGAAACATACAAATTTGGTTCTTTCAGACCAAATTTGTTGATCGAATATTTCATCGATAGAATACGCCGAATTTGTTCTGAAAGGAATTTCTTCATTCTCGTCCTTGTCTAGTTTCTTCGATTCTCCAGCAACTTGATCTAATTTCATTAATGGGAAGCATTATTTCTATATCAAATATGGATTGACCGTTTTCCTTCGATGAAATTCCGTAACGTCTAATCTATGCATCGATTATTCACACAAAATAGGGTGGAAAAACAAAAACAACATACTCTATTCAAGAAACAAATAACATCCACTCTAATATCAATAAATCCATCAATCATGACTAAATATTATGAATTCGTGGTTTTTGGTAAACACATAAACATGCAGATTAATTTATGGTTTGGAAAATCAATATTCTCGGTTTATTCATTAGAAATTCAGCATTCTGAATATGTGATAATATTTCGATAACGAGTAGTAGGTTCGTTATGTATGGTCCGATTACGCCGCTTCGTTCCCAAGGAAGGAAATGATTCAATTACTCTCGGCTTGAGGAATTCGATTATGTTCGATTGAACTGAATAATGAGGAACAAAGGATCTAGAACTAACAAGTCTCAGAATTCATTCGAAAAAGTATTATGAAGTTACATCCTAAACTACCAGTTTAATTGAGAGACGTATTTCTTTTAAAGCCCAAGCAGATCAGAAAACGGTTTGTTTGATACAAACAAATATACAGAGACCTGGAATAAGAGCGGATTATAATTTTCATGAAAAGAAAAACAGACACAGGACACGAATCTTGTGAAAAATTTAGTGATTGGTTTCATAAACAAAACAAATAAAAAAATAAAAAGGGTAGGATGTCAGAGGCGTACTCTGGTTCGATCTCAGTAGGGCGGCATTTTTTGGAGAGAATAATCACCAAAGTATTTTGGCAATGTGTGAAATATAGGTACCTACCTAGAGAAAACGTGGCACCATAATCAGTATCTATTAATTTTAGTATTGATATTATATCAGTGTAACCCACATTAAATTCAGACATCCTCTCATAAAGACTATGCATTTTTTATGATGAAACTAAAATTACGTATTCGAATTTATACCAAGCCCAAACAATCGAAATAAAAATGTGTGAAAATTAAAAGCTCAAAACGTAGTACGCTGTATCGACGTGCCCTGTGTTTAATTGAATTAAAAAAATTATGTGCTGCAAAATTGGCATCGATGCAATTTGAACGGATCGCAATTACTATTCCATCATACAATTTAGTAACTCTATCACACCGAGTCAATTTGATTTGCACACTGCATCCTGACCGACTGATTTGATTTGAGGACTTCGTTCCCGCTGGGATCGAACCATATGAATGATATATCAAATGAATTGGTAATCGCTAAAATAATATCAATTTTCTCGATGATCATTGTGCTCATCTGTTAACTTCGATTGGTAATTTGAAACAAAAGCTCTGGTCGAAAATTGAAATTGATCACTACATGCTTACTACTCTTTTCTGATTGTTAGTGATAATAATAAGAAATTAAAAGAAGGCTCACACATCAACAGTTATTGTTCTAACTCACATCTCAGAAAACCCCCATAAGAAGCTGCAAATTTTACCCAACGGTTTATTATTTCCGCATCACCATTCCTCCTTCTATTCATTCTGCAATTTACCGGAAGTTAAAATATAGGTTTCTGTGAACTAATCACAATTTCAACAGATTGCATGATTCATTTTACTTCAAGTTCTCCATTTTCTTGATCTGATTGTTGCTCGGTGAACTTCATTGGTATTTTTGAGTCCCTTGAAAAATTCTTGAATAAAATCGACATTTTAATAGATATTCTAGGTTGAGTACGATCGTGTAACTCAACCCAAAGCTCCAATCGAGGTCGAGTTGGTACTCCTTCGTCATATTTCTTGAACATTTCATTTATTTCAAGTTGAAATTACATACATTTCGTTAATTTTAATTGTTTATTCAACATTTCATTCATTCTAATAGTAAATTAAAAAATTGATGTAACTTGTAAATTCGAAGGAACATCATTATATATGTTTCGTGTTTCGTCTTACTGCCAGTATCATGCTCCATAATTGTTTTATCGTAGCCCCATTTTGTTGTAAGTTCACTTTCAGGGGTGTTTCACAAGGCATTTTTTGACAGGGAATATATTCAATGAAATTTGGAGAACAGTAAAGAATAATAACTTTGAACATAGAAATTTGTCTTATTTGTGGAAAAAAAAAATCAGAATAACAAAAAAAAAATCTTGCCTGGAATTTTTTTGTGGGATGAAGGGTCAAAAATCTGGGTAAAACTTGATGCGAAATGGTAGTTTACGTAACATGTCCAGGAAATACTGTTTTTTTCGTAGACAAATTCTACTGGAAGTCTGCGAGTCCAAAAAAACTGTTTTTGGACGTGTTGCGTACACTATTTTTTCGGCAATCGTGTAGAATAAAAATCGATGAGGAACATTTCTTCGTATAACAAAATTTCGAACTTTCAAACATCCACGTGTCAACTATGTAATTTCATGTCAAAAAGGGGTCAGTCGTTATTTCCATAACAATGATGTGATTCTTTCTGGGCTATTTCTCAAATAAAAAGCGTCTGGGAATTAAATACTTCCCGGACGGTTGCCGAAAACACTTTTTTCATCGCCTGAAATATCTTTAATATTGATACATCCAATTTGAACGTCAGCACAAACGTCTTAAATATTGTCCAATTCTTTTGAAGAATTTTCTCGTAGGAAATTCATTATTGTGTAAGAACCT
Source organism: Aphidecta obliterata (assembly GCA_963966015.1). NCBI lineage: Eukaryota > Metazoa > Arthropoda > Insecta > Coleoptera > Coccinellidae > Aphidecta > Aphidecta obliterata. The sequence continues at coordinate 19,346,150 of OZ014428.1, read as the reverse complement.
CTATTAATTTCCGAACAAATCCATAATATAGCTCATAAACATTAATTTTTTATACAAATATCAACAGGGTGTTTCCAGAGGTGAGGCTTTTTTTGACAGATGCTAGAACTCACCAAAAAAAGCCAAAATTCCAAAAATAATTTATGAAATATTCACCAGGGCCGAATATTTCAAAATCAGAGTTACCGGCCAATCTGATAAATTACCAGCACGGATCTGATTTAGGTAAGTATTGGGGTTTCAATGTGTTCACCAAATGCGTTCAGTTAACGGGAAATCATCTGACAAAGCGTATGATTTTTGTGACTTCAGATGGATAGGACGTAGTGGGTCGATTTCTTGGCCTACACGCTCCCTGGAACTCAACCCCTGTGATTTAATCCCTTGGGGTCATTTGAAAATATTAGTGTACAGTAACGAAGAGGTGAATAGTGTTGAAGAACTAAAACAACGCATTGAAAATGCTTGTGACATTATTCGTGAGCAAACTAATGTGATAGCTGCTGCGTGTAATAATTCGTTATTACGCCGGGCAAGACTTTGAGCACGTCAAATGAAAGGTGACAATTTCGAACAATTTCTGTAAACAATTTGGATCAATTTTATCGGTGAGTTTGTGAACTTCCTAATTTTTTATAGGGCCTTTTTCAAGCAGTAATTTCTTCTCTCCTTAGTTTGAACTTGAAGAATTATACAGTTCACGAAAACTCTCCTAATAAAAGTTCGAAGGGTATATACAAACTTGATATAAAATCCAGCACTTTATTCACTTGCTGGAATGCATATTATGACACCGTGATTCATGGCAGATCTTCTAACATAGAGATGAGACGATCCAGAGTTGTATGAAGATATTGATGCCCAAGATTTTCTGCACTTTTTCGAATTAAATATTTCATATGATCAACTTCCGGCGAAATGATCTGTTTTGATGAGTTCTAGCACCGATCAAAAAACGCCTCAAATTTATGTATATAGTGTTCTACAATTTATATTTCTCGAGTACGTCATTCATTTGTTGACCAATTGCCGAACACAATAAATATATTTTAATTTTTTCTCACATTTCGATCATACTCAGGATTTTTCGGAAAAACCTCCTCCACTTTCACAGGTAACAAAGGTCTTGTGAGTTCTCTTTCGAAGCATAATCACGCGTTTCTATTACGTCTCAAAATTGAATACGACTGTCGCAACTGTCTTCCAGAAGGTCTTGGTCCACAAAGGAAGTACTTGAGAACTCTTATAGGACATTTGGGAAACGCTTCATGTAAGAATCTTCAGTAGGATAGCACTTCGAAAATTGAGGTACCAAAAATTTACTTTAAATATAATAACTGCTTCCTCAAACTCATCTTATCAATATAATAATTTTCAATTAACTTACCTGTCGTTTCTAGGGATTGCAAATATGTCCAGGTTCTCTTTCAGACCACAGACTTCTTCCTTCAAATATGGAATAGACACATAATTGTTCCCCCTGTAGAAAAAGATCTGTATAATTTTTGAAAACTCAAATTTCAAAATACGAAAGTGAAAATTTTTCATTCCTCCTTCTATATTTTTTTTACAAATCATTTATATCAGTCAAATTAATAATTGAACTTTTCCAAAGTACATCTAAAAAAGATTTAAAATTTAGTTTGTTTATCAAGTCACTAGGTAAAATGTTACGATTACGATCATTTTCATCTTCAACGAAAAAACTCACTAGTCCCTTTGGCTTCTGTTATTATAATGTCAAGATGAGCAGCATGTATCTAAATTTTCGTATTCTCTATCATACATATGTTTATTTCGGTTGAGGTTCAAAACATCAATTTCTCAGTCATATCATTATTATTGAATAAATATGGGGGTTTATTGAAATCCATAATGAATATTTGATATTCCAATGAATTCATTATCATTTCAAAAAACTACCTATTATATTCATATAAGTGAAGTTAACAATGAAATAGGAATGAGTCACGATAACTTAATTCGAAGAATTTTTTGATTTATTTCCGACTGTAGCTTTCTGATTTATCGATGGAAAAAAATTGCTTTTCATTAAGGTTCCAAAAATAATCGCTTCCGTTCAATGTTTTGTCTTTTAAATTCAAATATTGAAGGATTTTCGAAGGACAAAAGCGATTATGTTTCGGAATTAGAGGAAAGGCATTACGAAAGAAGTTTTTGGAGAGGTTTCAATCTGTGTTTTCGTATCACACAAAGAAATATATTGTCTACATTCCTCTGCTGATACCGGGGTGTTTTAACACATGTGTGTAAAAGAACCTCGATATTGAGGAAACATTGTGGAATTTCATATGGTCCTTCAATAAATTTGGTGAAATTGAGTTTTATTCATTCCTGAACTCTATTAAGGTGGCATTTTTGGCAAGTGAGAATTTTGAATCATTAACAAAAGGATATGAATTTTATCTGTTTAAATTTGGACCAAATTGGGATGTTCATTTCATTATACCGAAATATTTTAATCCTTAAGTTCATTCTCCTTCTTGGTTTAGGAACTGCCAAATGATGTTATCTTTTATGGGTAACACCGAATTTCATCGAACTAACTTAATTAACAAACAAAGAGTATATGTAAAAATGCTTTTTCCAACTGCATAGATATTATATTAATTTTATCTCTTTGATATTACCAGACTGTTGAATTTGTGACTGAAACCATTAATAATAAAACAATATATGAGAGAATAAACACTTCACTGACCGCATTCTGCCTACAATACCGGTCACATAAAACAACAAGCACCGATATTAGCGAATATTTCGTTGGAACATTGCATCATTCTATTCTGACCGATGAAATGAACGAAATTAATTATATCGGACAGAAAACTATTCGTGTATTTGCACATAAACCAAAATGCCTGCCGGATCGCTTATGACCTATCGGATGGTTATTTTCAATATTCGGATATCAGTGAATGAACCATTGTTGTTGATTTTCATCCTAAGCTCTTCAAATGAATACGCCAATTTTTGGCCGATAATAATATGATGAATTTTAGAGCATATGCAGTGGATAACAATACCAACGATCATTATATTCATTGAAATGCAAATTATTTTTGTTTTGTTGTGCGAACAGATGGATTCATCGGAGGTTTTCGAACGGAAATATCCAGAATGGACATGCATTGGACTGGAAATTTCAGTCGCGATATAATTCAGCATCGTTCTGTCAGGAAGCTGTGTATTTATAAATTCGATATTGACAGATCTACTATTTGTATATAACTGAAGGAAACAACATCTACCTCTGATCCAGTTATAGACTTACTTATAAGATTAAGGTTTGACATTTCTTATATTGAGAATAATTTTTTCAACATAATAGAACTCAGCACATCGAAAACAAGAGCTTCAAAATTTTTTTTATCACGGATGAAAAAGAACAAATTAAGCCACTCTTTTCTTGAAATAATTTGTTGAATACTTATATGAATTCCTTACTCGATATCAACAAGGCAATATCTGATAAATTCTGATTAACCAGAAAAATATTTCATTTTCCCTCATCTTTAATTAATGGCTGGAAACGACAAATTGTAAGCCACTTAGAAAATCTGATATCTAAAAAAACTAATAATTCCTAACTGTTAACGGCTGAAGATAAGCTAAATGTGAAACAAATTTTTGTACCCGAATAATTTTTCAATTATGTGTCCTTCCAACTTAATATGAATTTTGCAGAATATATGATATATTCTGGAGAAGGACAGCGTATTTTTCCCAGCACGAATAAAATAGCCCAAAAGTTCATGCAATCCGATTTTCCACAGTTGTCCTGCTCTTTTTATGCACATTAAAGAACTTCCAACGAAAAATAGAGTTGATAGTATAGTGAAGGTGGAAAGATACAACTGTAGAAAGAAAAGAAGCAAAAATTCTCGTTGAGATAATAAGCGGTCGTCCCAAACTTCCAGCCTTTCCTTCAAGTATCTTCATACCTTCGATACGGACCATATGAAAGATATATCATTTCTCGGGGGAGATCAAGGATCTCATATATATAATCTCCAGGAATCTCGAAGCAATAGTCGCGTCGCCTACGTGATAGCCATATATTTATTCAGATAAGTTCTCCAGGAAACACCAGTCCATTCATTTCTCTCTTATTCTGCCCGGCACGTACAGTCTAGTCCCTGAAATCAGCGGCTAGTCGTATTCTACGAAACCTCTGCAAACATGCGTTGGCAGAAAGGGATGAGAATCGATGAATCGTTTCTGTAAATGGATTTTTCTAGGAGCCAAATGTAAACATCTGAAGAGATTCATTTCGAATGGGAAGCGAATTATCTGGCAGAGGTGAACCTTTTGAAATACTAGGAGATTAGTATTTTAACTCCTCGGTTGTTAATGCTTGTTAATGGATCTATTCATTCATTTAAATTCATTTATATATTTCTCCACGAAATTAGGAGTTTTTAGATATAGAACGTGATCTGACGATATGTGGGCTGATTCATCGAAGGGTTTGGATACTTTATATAGACGTTCTGTGCAACTAAAGCTTCACTGAACGATCCTATACGGATTCAAAATATATCCTCAAACGATTTCGTCCAAATTGCGTCGTAACTGCTTATGGATAATAATGAATGTTTTGCTCAAAGACCGAATTAAGATGCTTCATCGGTTTACGAGCGAACGTTTCATCCACAAAGCGTTCTCAGTAAATAGTAATATGGCGAAGTGATAATGTTATAATAACATTTTACTCAATCTCTCCCAGGTTTCTGTGTAACCCTTCCGGAGCTCAAAGATCGTTCGAGTTGGCAGATCGGGTTGTGTCCTTAATGTTTCATTTCGTAGACATTTTTGATTTTATATGGTTGGTGTTAGCTCTTCCAATCTTCTATCATCATATTCTTCTAATCTTGCTTTGGTCAGTGTTGTTTAGATTTGTTTTGTCTATCTACTTCATCTCCCACTTCCTCTTTTTCATTGCTTTTATGGTTCCACCTTCCTTTTGTTCTTCACTTCTCATAATATACCCGAATCATATCAATCTAATTTCCCACAGTTTTCTACCTCTGTTCAGATTTAAAATGACAGTCTTATGATCTGCAGATCTGAAATTTCCACTTTGGCATCAAAGTTGTTTCGGTGGAATAACATTTCTTGCTCCATAAAAAAGACTCTTCTCGAGAGAAAAGATCAGAAGTTCCACAGATGTAGATAAAGAGCGAAAGCACTATCATCAGCATGGATACATTTTTCGGAAGAATTATCAGGGCTAGGTATCATATGAATATAGGGTGTTTCCAAATTAGATGGAGTTGCTGTTGTTTGAGCCATATTCATTGATAACTGAAAATCAACAGTTTCCGAGATATTTGAGTTCTTGTGTTTTTTTAGACATCTTTTTCTACGTTGACCAAATTTGATCATAATTTTGGATTATTTTCATCAGGATAGGATATGATTCGGACGAAAAGAGCAAAACTATCCTGTATTAGATTAGATTAGAAAAACAATTAGTATAATTTGAAGATTGGTATATGAAAAAAATAAAATCAATTTCTAATATCAATTTGCCTGAAACTTTCGAATTACTCAAATAATATATGAAAAAATTATTTTAAAAACTTGGCAAATTCTTTCTTCATTTCCTAAAAAAGTTTCTGTGAGAATGCGGGCCCTAGTGTATTCGTTTCAGCAGATTCTGATTTGAAAGGGGATATAACCCAAGAAAAAAAAGTAACTAATTAAATATTTTCTTATTGCAATCAAACTCGAAATTTTATAAAAAAATTCATTCATAAATTATGTTCGGAATATGATCCACCATTTCTCATACAAGCACGTGCCCTATTTCTAATTTCTCCAGTCCAGAAATTTACTATCAATCTTCTCGCTGCTCCGTATATTCTGTCCACATGTTGTGCACGTGTATGTATTTCCCTTTCATATACTATTTCTTTTAAACAGCCCCAGACATGAAAATCTAACGGTGTTAGATCCGGACTTCTCGCTGGCCATGAAATAGCTCCATCCCCACCTATCCACCCTTCAGGAAACAATTCGTTCAAAAACATAGCCTATAGTATGCGGGACACCCATACAAATTCTTTTTCAACATCTAATACAGGATAATTTTGCTTTTTCCATCCCTATTATATCCCTTTCTGATGAAAATGATCCAAAATTGTAATCAAATTTGGTCAACGTAGAAAAAATTGACGAAAAATGAAGTGAGGTGAGGAATCTTTCAAAAATCGAAAGAACTCAAATAACTCGTATACTGTCGATTGTTAGTTATCAATAAATATGGCTCAAACGTCAGCAAATGAGTCATACTAACACGTCCTCCAAAGTTCAGTTCTAATTTGGAAACACCCTGTATAGATTAAACAGGAAGTGTTGTGTAGAAGTTGTTCAACGTTTTGGAATTACTATTATTGTCAACAAGAAAAAAACGGTGTCTCCCATCCGATAAAAATTTTCAAATAAATCATCTTTCCATATTTGTGATGATTATGAAGTTTAGAAATTTATACATCTTTTCACACTGTATCATAACCTGCAGACAAATCTACAGATACAGCTTCTATTTTCAACTTATCATGGAAGTATTAAGAATAAGAATCTGATGAGAACAAATTATATTTTTCATGAAACCTTCCTGAAAATTTTACAGAGCATCTTCAACATGTGATTCAATCCTGAATAGAATCAACCTAAAAAATTACGAAAAGCACTGCCGTGAAGTCAGGAGCTTTTGAGCGCTCGTACATCCACCTGGTAGGTAGATTCGCCTTTTCCAGTTTCAGAAATCAATTGAAGGAATTTTCGACAGCTGTCAAAACAATTCCCAAACTTGGGCAAAATTCCAGACTTCATGTCATAAGTGATTTAGCTGAACAATTTTTTTTCGATAATTCGATAGAATTTTCTACATTATCTATAGTCTTGGTGATGCGATCTGGACAAAATTTCGCATGCAGTTTGAATACATTATTCTTCAGCTAGTTATGGAATTTCATTCCAATCCAATCAGTAGTTTCGGAATTATTAGGAAAAAATATTTTGAACGGCCATATTCACGGAACCCCTGGCCTAATTTCGCTCATTAATGAACTTGATGGCGACATTCGCAATTCACATCTATCCTGAAAATTTCAAGTCCCTAGGCCTTTCCGTTCGAAAGTTATGATTTTCTATGTTTTCTATGGTTCTGATCATGCTATCTGGAGAAATGTAACTTGAATATATAATTCTCCATTAGTATACAAAATTTCGTCACGATCGAATCTGTCGTTTTGAAATAATCAAGAAAACTAAATTTCAAACAACCATATTTACTTAACCCCTAGTATAATTTTGCTTATGGATAAACGTGATCACGACATTCGAGATCCACACCTATCCTGAAAATTTCAAGTCCGTAGGCATTTCCGTTCAAAAGTTACAGTTTTCTATGGTTTCTATAGTTCTGGTCATGCGATCTGGACAAAATTCCACACGTAGCTTGAACACCTCATTCTCCATTTGAGTGCAAAATTTCATTTCGATCAAATCTGTAGTTTCCAAGTAACCAGGAGAACAAAACTTTGAAAGGCCATATTTACGGAACCCCTGGTGGAATTTGGCCCATCAACGAACTTAACCGAGGAATTCGGAAACTGAACCCACACTGAAAATTTCAAGTCTCTAGGTTGTTCCGTTCGAGAGTTATCGTGCTTACGGACGGCCGGACGGACGGACAGACTCGAATTTTCCGACGGATTCGTCATCAGTGAGTTGAACATAGTCGTTTGAGACCATTCTCGGCTCAAAATTCGAAAAATACAGACATCGTGACGAAATGATATAGCCCACGTGTATGTAGTACGAGCGCTCAAAAATGTAATTCAAAGGGAAAACGACAAGAATTCAATATCATCATAAAAGATAATAACCAAGAGAATGACTGTTCTCCAAATGTTCCATAAACCAGGATATTCCAGTATATTCTAGATTCCAATGCCAATATTCGATGAATGAAGAAGTGGTGGAAATTACAAATAAAAAAAAAATTCCTTTCGGATCTCAGAATGTGTACACAAAAGCTCAGACAGCTTGGAATCATAATGCAGGAAGCAATCCAGATTGCGAATAAGACACAAACTCCTCCAGATTTTGTATGAAATCCTGAATACCTATTCGTGAAACGTCTCTCAAACAAGTCGAAAATCGTCCAGGGATTTCCCGATTCATAAAGAATCCATTGAGTGAATCTCGTGTGCCGGAATGATCTGACAGAGCCGGGAAATGCGGTCGGATTTATTGTCAATTTCTGGCTCCGACCGGATGTCTGGAAATGCATTATTAACCTTTATTGCAGTCTATAAGACAGCATGGTAATTTCAACTATTGTAAAGACCTCCGACAGGGCTTTGGCATAATGCAACCTTGCGAGACGTCTTTCACGAATAATTTCACCTCTATGAATTTAGGTGAATGCTTTTAGGAATCACGGGACCCTGAGATGTACCGCAACCTGCGCTAATAGGTAGAATCACCAATGAACTTTTCAATGTGGTAGTGACGTAGAGGGGTTCGATCTGTTGATACTTCGAACTGTATTTATTTTTGTCGGATCGAATCATTCGTTGCAGGGTTCGAAGCAGCCTGCTTCTTCTCCTCAACTATCAGTTCTGTTATATAATAATATTCGAGTAGAACCCACATTAGCCTAGGTGCCAATAGATGCCTTACCGGCGGCCTACAATCCAGGACTGTCTCTTCGCGAATAGTTCTGAATATACAACGTTCATGCTGGCGATAATAAGGCATTGTTGAATTTGAGTGAGTGGAGTATGAGAGCCATGCACCCCCTAGAGGTCGTCTTTGGTTTGACAACATTAAATAATTGAGAGCTGAAACAATCAGTTTGTTCAATTCAACATTAATTAGGGAAGTTGGTGTGATTGTTCTGTATTCAATGATTGAGGCCTTGGTGAAGAGATGCAACAAAATTTTTCAACAGAAAAAGAATAATTTTTGAAGGCATCGAAACAAAAAATACTCTGGAAACACCAAGTGGAATGTTTATCTCTTTGGGGACAATACAAATTTAATGTATTATGTGAATAATACTTGGGATTTCAGCGGAGCTGTCGTTCTTTGAAGGGCAAGCCCAATCGTTGGTTGAAAGGTGAGGTTGGTGAACGGGTCGTTTATGAGTTGTGGTCTCTCCCCTGATAACTTTACTGCGCATTCGTGGTAATTTTTTTTGTTTTGTTCTTTTGAGGACGTTTGCCGTTTCTTTTTTTCTTTTGTTGTGTAGGTGCTACAAGACGGTTTCAGCTTATATTTCTTTGCGGTTTTCTTTTACACTCATGGAGGAAACCTCATGAAAGGGATTACTGTTCTTCAACTGTGGCTTTCAAGTCCTTTCATTTCTGTATGGATATCATGTCTTTATTTTCTCGAATCATTACTTTTAAGTGAAATTGTAAGTGGAAGATTGGGAAAACGAATAATAAATGAAATAATGAATTTATATAAGCGAAGGATTGGATAATCGAACACATACAAAACCGAATTTTTTAGAAGCTCATCCTATCTTCGAAAAAAATACTTCATTATTCATTATCCAAAACAGCAAAATTGAGCTTAATTTCATATTTCCAATTCATGGTCGCTTCCTGGTTGCATTTCATTCTATTGCCAAAAAAAATTAATTGCTGTGACTACCTGTTTTTTGAACTTTAATCACCAAGCACTTTTTTTCTCTCGAACTCAGATATATTTCAATTCTGCCCTTTCAATCCAGCTTCAATTTTCAATTTTTCACTTGGAAATTTTTTGCACACCTTTATTATTTCGACTACCGTTTATCCATTATATAAAAGGAATCGAAATGTTGAATATAAAGAAGGATATTTTTCCCTACAATTCGATAGCCTCATAATGATCAAAAGTAATGGTCGAATTATACAGATATAAACAGAATTTAAGAATCAACCTCAGAATGATCGACCTAATCAACATTGATCTCTAATGATTGTTTTAAGCATTTTCAGGTTTGAAGTTATGTAGGTCAATTCTCTGTATGATTTGACCATAAGTACTGAAAATCATTTATTACCATACACTTCCGAAAAAGTTTTTTCAGCATAAGCAGTATCACTTCCTTTTATGCGCAGCCACCCTATATAACAAACACATATCATCACCTATTCACTATAAAATATCGCTTTTACTATTTTAAAGGAAATGGATCGCCAAACACTCAACATATAAGAGAAAATGTCGATAGCATTTTTCACAGTTCGACGTACTCGACAGTTGAAAATGTCCTCTGCTTTGTCGACATTTTATGTGGGAAAGGTTGAGGAATATTCGCATTCAATACATGGGGCATATACAAAATGCAATACATAGGCAACAGAAATATAATTTATTTTATTCGTTTATAAACAGTAACTAGGTGGTTTTTGTCAGAATAATCTTAAAAAATAAAATTTATTCTATTAGCCAACTGGTAGAATTATTATCGTTACAACCGACATAAACATAATTCCATTTATAGTTTGTATTAACCGTGTCCTTAAGGAGGCTAAAGGATGCTAGGATATTCCCTATGGTTTTTATAATATGAACCACCTTCTACTTAGCAGGGTTCACTATTCTGATATATTCTCCAGAATTCGTAAAAATTCTTCTTGTGAAGAAATCACGAGTGAAATTTTACCATTCATCGAAGGATTTGGGGACTGAAATATGTTAGCTCTTCAACTTCATCAACTTGGGTTTGATAATGATTTTTGATTTCAAAATTCAATCTGGGCTGAAGATGTCTCAAATCACCCACTCAAAATAACACGATTGAAGTTAAGGATCGATAAAGAACTCGATATACATCTGTCTGTAAAGACAAAACAGAGAAAATAATAATAATGCGTTCATCCAGTCTTTTTTTATACAGACATGTAAACTGCGTCGGAAATATTTTCAATTCAGAGTTTCATTGTTGATTAATCTTTCATTCCTCGGAATTCACTTCCGGGTTTCACAGTAATAGATTGCATTTGTCGGATTAATTGTCTTACGAATTCCCCATTCATTAATTAGGAAAAGTCCACGTGAACTGTCATATTCCTAACACGACGTTTCGATTCTCATCAATCTTTCTGTAATTGTAGAAACTATTCGTTGAATTTGAATTTTGCAGATCAATCCTAGGATAACTTTATTTTCCAGGTTCTATGGAACGAACGTCATCTTCAAAACTCAACGGAGCCTATTGAAATTAGTGGAAATGCGACTGACAGTTTTTTGGTATTCCCTGAAAAAAATTGGACATTGGGAAATATGGAAATTACTGGCATTTCCAGAATTCTGGAAGAATTCATGTTTCTAGCAGTGGGATCATTATCTTTCAACGATTCGTAGATTTCGCATTCCTTCAGACGTGAATGCGTCCAATTAAAAAATTTCGACGCGCCATTTCGTTGTTTCGCGAAATCAAATTCAACAAAAAAATTGATAAACAGTTTCAAGATGACTTTTTCATTCAAGTCAAGAAGTAGAAGTATAAAAATTCCAAAATTCTTCAAACTTTTAAACTTTTGGGTGGAAAATACTGAAAAGATTAAGCTCGTTGATTGACAACTTTCAACGAATATGTGCAACACTCACATCTGAATGAAACTCTCGAGAAATTATTTCGGATACATTCTACCGTATTGAAATGTTCGTTTCAATTATTCTGATATATGAGTCTTCACTATGAAATACATATTCACAATATTACAGAAATTAATTCACATTTTTTGTAGAAATAAATAATAATACCGCGGAAGGAATTACGTATTTCCCTCACGCGGAGTCAAATGAATTGGTACGATGATACACCCGTACGATTTCCATATCAAGGAAATTTCAGCAGTATTTACATAAACAACGAATATGGAATTAACGCTAATCACAACGCATACCACTCCCAAGTTTATGTTCATTCTTGATTATGCACCTGAATATTTGGAGATTGTACAATAGTGAACAGTATTGTCTACACAACTGAGAAAATAGATTAGAACCAGTAGATAACTCCAGGACAATTACCTCAGGCGTTTTCATTTTACGACTCGTATCGCAATCCACCAGCACTACATGTTTTGGCTCAAATAACGAGGTTGATGTCCATCAAGAGAAATGAATGTAGGAGTATAATAATTATTCGTTTTATAGGAATTCAGGAATGAGAGAAATTTCTGTCGTAGTAAATTTATAATTTATGTAATGAAATATGGTCGAGGATGTTGGGTTTGTCCGTTGGTTTGATATTTCCAAATTTTCTTGAATTTTATTGAGGTATCTTTATACCTCAATAGCCATATTCTTTCGATTCAAATGTAGGGGAAAGACGTGTACCTTAGGACGCTTGTACCTTTGGACACTATAAATATCGGAACACTGCGTTAGTTTAAAATTATTCAGAACGCACTATCCACTACTTTTTTTACAACCGAGAATACAATACGTGTGCGTCTGTCATTTTGTTGATGTTGGTTTATCCCAAAGTAACAACAAGGATTTCAGAGCGAAAAGTTAGTTTTTCCGTAAAGTTAATTTGAACTGATCGTCAAAAATTACAATATATTTTAACTATAAATTGATATGGAAAGTATATCGATTAAAGAATTATTAATTTGCCTTAGTTTGCATCAAATTATAACCGACAAATGTTCATTAGATATTTTTCTTCAACTTGACGTTTTGTGTACCTTTGGACACAGACATGCTTGTACCTACCCTGTAGGCCGTTACCTAGTCCTTCATCTGTTAGAGGTTCACCTAGAATGATGGCTCATTTTGTATTTAACATTCATTTTGATACTTACAACATGTCCTAATTTTACTGAACTTCAGAAGACAATGACTGATATGTTAGTATGTAAGAACTTTTATAGCATTTGTCTGTTAGCGTTCCGTGCTACGAACGAATAACTATTTTCATTTGAATGTACAATAGTTATCTCATTCTTGAGCGCTCGTACTTCTTACACGAGGGCTATATCATTTCGTCACGATGTCTGTATTTTTCGAATTTTGAGCTGAAAATGGTCTCAAACGACTAAGTTCGAATCACTGATGACTAATCCGTCGAAAAATTCGAGTCTGTCCGTCCGTCCGTATATACGATAACTCTCGAACGGAATGTCCTAAAAACTTGAAATTTGCAGGGTGGGTTCGAATCTCAAATGCCGCGGTTGACTTCGTTATTGGGCAGAATTCGCTCAGGGGTTCCGTAAATATGACCGCTCGAAATGTTGTTTTTCTGATTACTTCGAAACTACTGATTCGATCACGGTGAAATTTTGCACTCAGATGGATAATTACGTACTCAAGCTACATGCATTTTGTCCAGCTCGCATGACCAGAACCATAGAAACCATAGAAAATTATAACTATGTAATGGAAAGGCCTAGGGACTTGAAATTTTCAGGATAGGTGTGGATCGTGAATGTAGCGTTCACGTGTATCAATGAGCAAAATTAGACTAGGTATTCCGTAAATATGGCTGTTTGAAATTCAGTTTTCTTGATAATTTCAAAATTATGGATTTGATCGTGACGAAATTCTGTATTTAAATTGAGAATGATATATTCGAGCTACATTTTTTCCAGATTGCATGATCAAGACCATAGAAACCATAGAAAATGATAACTTTCGAGCGGAAAGGCCTAGGGACTCGAAATTTGCAAGATAGGTTGAGATCGCGAATTTCGCGATCACTTTCATCAATGAGCCAAATTAGACTAGGGGTTCCGTAAATATTGCCGTTCAAACTGTATTTTTTCTGATAATTTCGAAAATACTTATTGGATTGAAATGGAATTTCGCACATATATGAAGAATAATGTATAATTTTGTCCAGATCGCATTACCAAGACCATAGATACCGTAAAAAATTTTAGCGAATTATCGAAAAAGAAAATGGTCACCAAAGCACTGACGTGAAGTCTGAATTTTCGCGATGGTTTGAAATTTTCTTTGACAGCCTTCAAAATCTTTCCAATTGGTTTCTAAAACTGGAGAATGCGAGTCTACCTACAAGGTGCATGTACGAGCGCTCGAAAGCTCCTGCCTTCACGGCAGTGCTTTTCGTAATTTTTGAAATAAAAGTGCGTATAGTATAGTATATCCAAAGGTACAATATTAATCCAAAGGTACTAACTATGTCGTCCACAGGTACAATTCAGTATTGTACCTTTGGACAAAATGCACTTTTTTAGCAGAAGCACCATTTTTTGTGGAATAGTGTAAAATACCCCCATTAAACTCATTAATATCATAAGGTTCAATATTTAGAACAAACTAGCCAAAGGAGTTCATTTTAGTACTCACTGTTCCAAAAAAAAAATCGAGAAATTTTTTTATCAAAAATTCAATGGTACACGTTTTTCCCCTGTCCACAAAAAAATTCCACTGAAGTTTATTCATTTCAAATTAATCAAAACTGATCGTGATGTGTATAGGTTCACTAAAATGTCGTCGGTAATGAATGATATGCAGTTCATTTTCAGCTGAAAAGTTTTTATATTATTTCAAGTAATTGAACCGAAAATTTTATTGCAGACTCTAAGTATTAATGAATTGAATAATAAACAGTATATGGGATTTCCATAGAACTTCATAGCTCATTAGCGAATCTCTACCTATCTTCAGCAAACTGCTAAATTCATGTTTCCGTGGCGCATTCGCCAATTTGTAACAAATTTCATTCGGAATTTTAATAATTGTATGTCATGATTCAATTTTCTGAGGCAAGAATGGATTGTGAATATAAAAGCTTCAAATTACAGAATGAAAAGATGTGCTACATCAGAGACAAAGGACAATGATAATATCAGCGAGTTGCATCAACTAGAGAGAAGATGCCCTTTAAAACACTTCAAAATTATACCATATAACAAGAGATGACAGATTAATGTTGAGCAGGACCATTGGTAGATTAGTAGGAGGAAATGTAAGAATAGTGCAAATTAACACACAAATACTGTAAACCAAAACAATCCGACAATGGAATATCTACGAACTGCAGGATGGGATAAAGCAAACACACTATAAAGAAAACACTCAGATAAATACTGAATTCGTATTAATTGTACTTGAATGAAGGAGAAATATAGCAAGACCACGAATTATGGAAACAATAAATAATTCCATCCGAATACTCTCTAATTGGAGAAGAACTAATTCAAAAATGTGAAGGATAATTTAAAGAAATAACACCAGAAGAAACTAGGAAAGAAGTACCCTACATCGCAATATTCACAATGCATCTACCCTCTTTTGAAGATACCCTAAAGACATTGATTGAAATGAAGTATTTCAAGGCACCTGGCTCGAAAGAGAAACCTGAAGAATTTCTTAAACATGGGGACAAGTCACCCCATCATCCAATAGAAAACAATAAAACATGCAAGAAAATGTAATAATTATAACGTAATCTCCGTAATTAATGCTTTCCATTTTTTCCAACCAAGAAAAAAAACCTGACTAATTCAATTTTGTTATTTTAACCGATGATTCAATCGAATGACGGTTGATAATCTAGGAATTCTTCATTATAGGTTCTTATACTCATCTGTTTAGCTATAGGGGTTTTAAGAGCTAGAACAAAATTTTCGCAAGAAACGTTAGAAATTATTTAATTAACTTAACTGTAGTTTCGTTGATGATTTTCAATTTCTATCGGAGTAATCCTCAACCATTTGAGTTTATTTTCATTCATCATCCATAAAATCTGTTTTATTTTCTGTATATCCTAAGAATCAGGGTTTAAAACAGGGAAAAAAAAATTTTTTTTTCAATCCTGTTGATTTAAATGGTAACAAGATATTTGTCAAAGAATTGGGGAGAGATTATTGTAATTGAGCGTGTGGGATTTCTTAGATTCCGGAGGAAAATGCTCTCATGAGATTTCTTCTCACACACTTGCTGAGTTCAGGAACGTGGAAAGAAAAAAATATGTACCTATTTGACTCGCAACCAACCTTAAAACAGCTTGAAGATTTTCCAGTTTTCTGAACATTGAGTACACTATATGAAACCTTGTTTGAAACAGTCCATAAGATGATTATATAAAAGGGATTATAATCTAACTTTCCTTATTCCACATTCACGAAAGGGAGAGTATTAAATATCCCTCACTTACCGAACTTCGACTGCTGCAACTTCGTAAACCGCAATTCCCCGTGAAACAGAGGTCCAAAGTTTTAACTGAACTGCAATAACCGGCTGATACGGCGAGGCCGCAGGACTATAGCCGAAAATCCGGAAAAATACACGCGCAAACGGCTCCGGTTCAATTTTCCACAGTTTGCCTTTAGAAACGGTTGCCTACTGAGAATCCGCGAATTCTGAAAGTACTGAAAGCACATGATAACGGACAGGTGAACGTGCGATCCGGGCGCACGCGCGGCAAATCATCGGGACTTGACGGAAATATGACTGTGACATATTTCTTGGCTGTCTTGGAGGCGCCGATTCCGACGGTCGGGCACCCCCAATCCGGTGATGAATTACGCTCCAGGTGTGAAGCCTACTTGACGCTTCATATGTTACGAAGATCCGAATATATATCAATTTATTTCCTGTCAGGTCCATCCGAGTGGCAAGAAATGATGGAATTCAAATTGCCGCAACATATGGAGGGGAGTTTTTTTGGGATAATTTAGTTAATGGAATTATCACTGCACCATTTAAGTCCATTGGATAATAGGAGAAGCGCCCCAATCGCATTCATGAAAAGTTCAGATTCTTTGATTTTTCAGTGCTTCATTTACAATAATAAAGAAGCCGAAAAATGTAGAAATCCGAAACAAATCTATGTGGAAAGTAAAGGACTTTATTGTAAGAAAAAGAATATTTTGCATTGAATCTAGCTATCACGTTCCATCGTTTTGTTGTGTTGAGATCATAGGTTGGAATTCGACTCCTGGATGTCTGCGGATAGCTGGGTTCTCCTTCCGTTCAGGTATTGCACAGAGGATGCAATTTGTAAACGTATTCTCTCAGTTTATCACCACATTACCCATTGGAGACCGGGTTGTTTCAGCTCACGATTTCGATTATTTTGGTGTGGTGTGGGACACGTGTAGAATTGAGTGTTCTCCGCAAAAAATATCTACGGGTGCGATGACAGGAGGCTTCCGAATTGTGCTTTTTTTGTTGATTGTGTTTATCGACTGTTTGAAATAATCTCCTGAATTATATTCTCTTTCTGCCGGCAAACTGTGCAGCACTGTTTCTTATGCCGTTTCTTCTCCAGACAATTCAGTGTTCTGGAATAATTGAATGAAAACATTGAAATCTTATTCTCCTGCAGTAAGCCAACTATACTCCGTTTAAGAATTATTGGCATCTCGGTTGGCTGTGAAAAATCGAATTTAAGTTGGTAATAGACTATTCAGTAATATTTTGGGTTGCTGAATTCAGGTTGGTAAAGGAATAACACTAACATTACCCATAGAAATCTTGCTTTGATGATTTTATCGAAGATATTGGTGAATATGTAATTATAAAAATTTGCTCTGAATTTGAGTATTTTTTGTCTTATGCTATTGAAATGGGTGGATTTGACCAGGATACATCGCACCTAACAAGAGAACGCTAGGCAGTTTGTCGGTGTTACTTCGAGTTTTTCAAAGATTTGGCATATATTTCCGCTAGTGCTTCAGGTAAACTGTTATTCACCGACTCAAAGTGTATTCTGATTGATCAATGTCTCTTGAATTTTCAGATTTCACCAAGCACTGTCCGTAGAACATTGGCATGTTATTACAGCCTGGAATTAGCAGTGGAAGAAAACCTGTGTGATATGATTATTCCTTCAAAGAGACATTGAATGACTTTGTTTTTGCTAGAATTAAAAACAATGAATATATCAGTTCAGATATCCTTTTCAAACTGGCCAAAGAGCACCTAGATTTCAATTGATCGAAGTCAACATTATATTATATCAAAAAAAAAATTGAATACAAATACAAAAAAAAAGATCGAAGGAAAATTCTTACCGATAAACAGAAAAATATAATAAAAATAGTACGATATTGTGATAAATACCGAGAATACATAGAACAAAACATAAAATTCATTTATCTAGATGAAATTTGGCTATTCAAATTCGGCAGTGGACACTAGAAAATAATCCAAAAGGTATGCCGAGTATATTCAAGGGTAAAGGCACTATTTTGAATGCTGGAACAATTGATGGATTTTTACCTGGATTTGATCCGATCTTTGACAGTGGTATTAATGATAAGGATTACTATGAATGGTGAATTATTTCATAAATGGGTTATTGAAATATTGAAACCTTCCCTGCAAAAGGATGCCCATCAATAGGATTATGTCAGCTTATTCAATAAACACATCCAAATCACTACACTACATGGAAACAAAGTTTTCAATGATATTTTTATCTTTGCTCTTGTATCATTCATAGATATTTTAAGTATATTTATTATACTTATACTGTATGGTACCCTGTTCACATGCTATATTGTTCCCAATTCAAAAGTATACTGAATAATTGTAAAATTGCTCATCAATTATAATATTTTCAATAATTCATGGACAGTTTTAATGAATGAAAATAAAAATTGACTTTCTCAAAGTATTCAACACCGAGCAATAAATAATTCACAAATTGGTTCATATATTGATAGTTCGGTACAAAATTCATGTCAAAATTCTTCATGTACTACATAGATTCTTAATTTTTGTTTCTCTCTTATTTCTTAATACATTATAACGTCTTTTCCAATCCATTCTTTTAGCCCTGTGCTTGCGAAGTATCCAAAAATTTTTTTCTGTTGCACCACTAGCTAGCTGCTAGAATTCCATTAGTTATCCTTCTTGAATCCTGACATAAAATGGTTCTCTTATAGTTATATGGTTAGAATTTTGCAAGATTTCCAATACCAATAAATATTGCATGGTCCTGAGTGAAAATAAATATTTATTTGAATGATCTTCAATTTTCCATGGTTGACTTTTATATGAACGATAAGTTCAGATAATTTCATATGAAAGCATTCCACGATATTTTTGCGCTTTCAAACCTGAATTCCCATGTTTGAACTGCAATCGAAATATTCCGGCTTAATTATTCGATAATTCGTATACTCAACACTTTTCTAGGTTATATTTATGTTCCATTTCTATGATGAAATTTAGTAGTAGTAGTACTTTTTAGTAACCAGAAATGAAGCCTCGACTGGACGTTCATGGCCTGCTTCAATGTCAATAATTCTTAAATGGACTATACATCGAAAATCGTAGTTTTTAAGAGTTTCTCGTTCTTAGGCAGAGAATTCGCTCATCATGTGTATATTTCAAGTTGATATCTCATCACATTCCGAAGTTATGAGCCTCCGACAAACCAACGGATGGACGATGGACAAATAGAGTTATTACAACAAGTGGGCCAGCAGTTCCATATTTTATGTGTATGAGTATTCGTATAGTATGGGGATTCGGCAACGGATGGATACACTAGCTGCGAACCAGAGAATTGGTGATGCCAAGAAATGAAAGTCAAGAAATTTTAAGAATTTTTCGCTCACAAATTCTGTATTTTACATACATTGGCAATGCCGCAATTTTGTCGGAATAAGACTCCGAAAACTGCATATTTCTTTTCATAATGAGTGCCAATTTATGAGGGATGGTATTTTGAGGAGCAATGCTAGCTAAGTTCAACGAACTGAACAACGTAATGAAATCTTCTAATATTTTCAAAATCGATCGAAGTTGACGGAATCTACAAAATGCTGAAAAATGCTCTATTATATAAATTTCCATATTTAACATAGATGTGGCAACGCCGCAGATTTTTGCCAGAGTACGTCTTATAACCCGAGAGGGGGAAGTCATTTGAGAAATAATTCAAAGCGGATAAAAACATACAAAATAGGATTAAAAATTTCGGAACATCTCGGAAAACACAAAAATCGTCGATTGGATTATCATCATTTTCTTAAGTTTCGTCCGGTTGCAAAGACGCACCTTCTCCATTTCGATAACTCGAAAATTGCTATCCTTAAAAAATAAATAATGAAAAAATTTGGAAGATCAGGAAAAATTCGCAAACCACTTTCCATCTGATTAGATAGGTTGCTTGAGATCGCGGATTGACGTTTGCCTGCAAAATCTGAGCTCGATATACTCATAATAATTGCGAGCTGTAGCGCATCCACAACACACAAACACAATATTTTTTTTAAGGGATTCGGGATCTAAATCTTCGGAACGACAGGTCGTGTTGATCTCAACGCAACAAGTCATATCCACTGAGTAAGACACAAAATGAAATAGTTCAGCTCCTCAACTGAATTCAGATTTCGATTTGCTCACTAGAATATGAAGTTCTTTTTTATTTAATCTTAATAAAACTCACGAAAAACACTGCCGTGAAGTCAGGAGCTTTTGAGCGCTCGTTCATCCAAGGTAGATTCGCATTCTCCAGTTTTAGAAACCAATTGGAAAGATTTTGACAGCTGTCAAAGAAAATTTCAAACTGAAGCGAAAATCAAGACTTCACGTCAGTGCTTTAGGTGACCATATTTTTTCCGATAATTCGCTGGAATTTTCTACGGTATCTATGGTCTTGGTAATGCGATCTGGACAAAATTTCCCACGTAGTTTGAATACATTATTCTTCATCTATGGGCGAAATTTTATCCCAATCCAATAAGTAGTTTCGAAATTATCAGGAAAAGAATAGTTTGAACGGATATATTCACGGAACCCCTAGTCTTATTCTGCTCATTGATGAACGTGATCGTAAAATTCGTGATCCGAACCTATCCTGAAAATTTCAAGTCCCTAGGCCTTTCCGTTCGTAAGTTATTATTTTATATGGTTTCTATGGTTCTGATCATGCGATCTGGACAAAATGTAGCTTGAATAATTCTTTCTCAATTTAAATACAAAATTTCGTTATGACCAAATCTATAGTTTTGAAATTATCGAAAAAACTGGATTTCAAACGGCCATATTTACGGAACTCCTAGTCAAATTTTGCTCATTGATGAACGTGACAAAAATATTCGAGATCCACACTTATCCTGAAAATTTCAAGTCCCTAGGCTTTTCCTTTACAGAGTTATAATTTTCTATGGTTTCTATGGTTCTGATCATGCGAGCTGGACAACATTTTTTATGTAGCTTAAACACGTAATTCTCCATCTGAGTGCAAAATTTCATTTCGATCGAATGAGTAGTTTCGAAATAATCAGAAAAACAAAATTTCGAGCGGCCATATTTACGGAACCCCTGGGCGAATTTTGCCCAATAACGAACTTAACCGAGGCATTCAAGATTCAAACCTACCCTGATAATTTCAAGTTCCTAGGACATTTCTTTCGAGAGTTACCGTGTATACGGACGGACGGACGGACAGACTCGAATTTTTTGACGGATTCGTCATCAGTGAATCGAACATAGTTGTTTGAGACCATTTTCGGCTCAAAATTCGAAAAATACAGACATCGTGACGAAATGATATAGCCCTCGTGTAAGTGGTACGAGCGCTCAAAAATTATGTGTCACGTTGTTTGTCCGAGATGAACTCCCAAAATACTGAACCGATTTCAAGCAAATTTCGCACACTGTGTGCAGTTTGATCCAACTCAAAAGATAGGTAAGTTTATATCTCAATTTATAGTTGCAATATTTTTTTATTGCAAATTATTTGTTTATTATATATGACAAAGAGTGAAAATCATCTACGCGGCAACCTGGGTCTCAAATCGACGGCAGGTCATCGCGTCCCCACTACAACCAATCACTCGACAAGACCGATAAGGTGCGAGGAGTGATGCCAAGTTTCTGGGTCTTTCCCAAAACTGAAGAAATTTGGAAGTGTTTGAGAACTGGGTTGAAACTTTCAAAAAATCAAGTATAGGGTTAGGGTAACGGTAGGGTTGGGTTAGGTTAGAGTTAATAATAATAATAATTCAACTGGTCTGAATATTTAATTCACAGCAACGCGTTGCCGAGTCTTCTAGTGTACCTATATGTTACGGCTAGAAATCGAACGAGGTTATACCTAGTTTGAACCGGCGAAAGCTAGATGCAACCGGTAACAACTGGTTCAACTTTGGTGCTACCTAATTCGATGGCTCTCCGCACGTCCGGAAGATGTCGTTGTTGGCTCGCCCCACCGCATTGTCTCCCGCTGTTTCCTTCATAAGATGCACGATGGGAACCACTTTCCCTATGAAAGTGTCTAGGGAAACAGTTGCTGGATCAGCCCTTCTAATGTGTCCACCAGCAACTGTGGGACGAAATACATATCTGTTTCCCCAGCAGGGAGCACGTTTAAAAAGGCTAGAATACATGGAATCCAATGATTCAAGGATATGCAGGAAAATGGTTACCACAAGTGGCCCACTTTAGCATAAAACCATGTTGGTTTTGATTAGATCTGTCTTTATCAGTGTGAAAAATAACATTGTATCGAATAGGATGATTTCGAAAATCTCAGAGAAATTTGGTGAAATATAAATCGGCTGGTTGCTCGTAATCAACGATATTTCTCCTCCTTTGAGAAAACTTCCAGACTGAAGAATAAGTACCTGCCATCAATGATATATTCAAAATATGCGTTAGGGGTGAGGCAGTACACCAATACACGTCTTAATACAGTTCGTTCCAACAATTTTAGGCAGCCGCAATAACTTCATTCCCGAAATTATACTGATTCTGGTAAGTAAGCTATCGTTAATATCATTCAGTGATGATTTAACACAGGTATTGTCGAATACACTGGCAAACAATTCAACAAATGCGTTAATAATATCTTATGCTCTAATGTTTTGATAATATCAATCATTGGTCACACACGGTGTACGAGAATTACTCAGTTTCCTTCTTTGTTCGGAGTTAGCCCGCATCAATTTTGAATTTGGGGATTCCCCTAAGTATGGGGGGTATGTTGAGATTGGAACTATATATTGTTGAACTTTTCATAGCTGCTTGAAGAATTCATTGAAAATAGATAACATTGATAATTTCAATAGTGTACATAAGAAATCACTGACGAAAAGTCAAGAGCTTGTGCACCACTGTTTGAATTCATCGCTGGAGCGGTCACCCGTTTAGTTCGAAATCATAGGGCATAAAAGAAAATGCTTCGATGGCCTGTAAATTTCAGAACCCTAGGCAGATGCATTGCCACATCAATAAAATTTTAATGAGCAATTTTATTTCGAATTGATTTTATAGACTGTGGGTCAACGAATCGGATACTTCTTCTTATAATGCACCTTTACTTATATAGGTCATTAGGCGATATTCATGACCAGAATGTCCGAACGAATTCGAAACAATGTGTACTGTCGAAGTTCATAACCTACATTTCAAAAAATAGAATCATTTATTGATTCCTCTGGACATAAGACGATGTATACGACCAGTCAGATTATAATAACAATACTTGTAAGTTAACACACAGAAACATCCGTTTCTGACAATATGGAAGCTTTACTTAATCAAGTGATTCTACAATATTTTTACTACTCCTGTGGAATTATATATTCATTATTCAACTACTTTTGAGCAATTAATGCTATCTGTTAACAAACAACGTGAGTTATAATAACTCACTACTATAACTCCCTATCTCTGTGCTTCTGAACAAGCCGATTGGCCGAAAGGGAACGGTCTATTATTGGTATTGAGGGGAGGTCACTCGAATAATTTTGACGTTTCCTCAAATTAAGTTGATACCTAACTATTATTGTGAATGTTTCGCTGAAAAAGATGAATTCAGATAGTGAAGATGAATTATTATGTACACCTTCAGAAATACAACAATCAGCCAATATAACCATGTAGAATGTATTGCCCGAAAAATCTCAAAACAAATATAAAGGTGTATACATCAATTTTCAAGATTCGTGTAGCAGTAAGAATTTTAAGTCATCGTTTACAGAGAATGTTCTTTCGGCATAATTCAGTGAACTTAGAACTAAATATAAAGCATCGCTCCTATGGACTTTCTACATGCTTCAACATAAATAATGCATTGTTATAGGTAACTATTAAGATTTGTGAATAAAGTTTCTTCTCTGTACTTGAATCTTAGTATTTATAGTTTTAGTCGTAGAAAAACTATAGTTTTCAAGTTGCGGTAATGGTCATAACTGTCTAGATGAATTACAGCGCTCGCCTATGGCTCGCGCTGAAAACTTCAAATGCGTGGATTATGACCTACATTACCGCTCGTTAAATAATTTACTATATAATATATAACAAAATATGAAATTCAATTCAGAATTCACTTGTCAATGATGTGAGTTTTGACTCCCATGGTCGAGGGTTGAATTGGCAATGATACAGAAAAGGCAAACTAACACAACTTGAAACTAAAATGAACCTGTCTGGGAATTTTTTTTATATTCTTAGTTTTATTCGTCGTAGAGAAATATTTAATGAATAATGAATATGAAGATTTAGGAAAAGGAAAAAAAAGCAGATGACCCCCTTTCGGCCGGTAATTGAATCCTTGTCACGTGAACGGAAACAGTGAACAGGAAAAGAAACACGATGCGTCGTCGAGAAAGAAAACGAAATCTACGGAAAATCAGGAGTTCATTATTGGACAGGCTATGAACATGTCACTTCTGGCTCGAGCAACGCAACAGAGTAATTGATTTTTTTTTAGATTAGACGCGAGAAAGTTTCTGGTTGAAGCTTTTTCAGGGAGATACGATTTTTGCTTGGTCCTGAATAAATTGGGGACGTATTTCATATTTGCATACATGGGTCATCTCAGAACATATTTTGAATAATGAACCTTCTGAAGGAAGGCTCACTATAAATCTATTCATAAAAAACTCTCAACAATGAACAAGGCAACTTGGAATGTACTTGGATGAGACTGTCGATAATAAAGCCAAGAAGAGAAGAATCCAATGTGAACATAAGAGTTTTGTAAAATAATATAAGAAGTATTGAGAGAAATTCTGATCAAATACTCGAAGAAATGGAATAAACTTTTGATTTGTCTATTTATCACCGATCACCGAATATATATAGTCCATTTAAGAATTATTGACATCGAAGCAGGCCATGAACGTCCAGTCGAGGCTTTATTT
Organism: Aphidecta obliterata; assembly: GCA_963966015.1. Classification (NCBI taxonomy): domain Eukaryota; kingdom Metazoa; phylum Arthropoda; class Insecta; order Coleoptera; family Coccinellidae; genus Aphidecta; species Aphidecta obliterata. The sequence goes on along the minus strand of OZ014428.1, from coordinate 19,321,026 downwards.
CTAGTTACAAAAAAGTAACTAAATTTCATCATAGAAATGGAACATAAATATAACCTAGAAAAGTGTTGAGTATACGAATTATCGAATAATTAAGCCGGAATATTTCGATTGCAGTTCAAACATGGGAATTCAGGTTTGAAAGCGCAAAAATATCGTGGAATGCTTTCATATGAAATTATCTGAACTTATCGTTCATATAAAAGTCAACCATGGAAAATTGAAGATCATTCAAATAAATATTTATTTTCACTCAGGACCATGCAATATTTATTGGTATTGGAAATCTTGCAAAATTCTAACCATATAACTATTAGAGTACCATTTTATGTCAGGATTCAAGAAGGAAAATTAATGGAATTCTAGCAGGTAGCTAGTGGTGCAACAGAAAAACATTTTTGGATACTTCGCAAGCACAGGGCCAAAAGAATGGATTGGAAAAAACGTTATAATGTATTAAGAAATAAGAGAGAAACAAAAATTAAGAATCTATGTAGTACATGAAGAATTTTGACATGAATTTTGTACCGAACTATCAGTATATGAACCAATGTGTGAATTATTTATTGCTCGGTGTTGAATACTTCAATAAAGTCAATTTTTATTTTCATTCATTAAAACTGTTCATGAATTATTGAAAATATTATAATTGATGAGCAATTTGACAATTATTCAGTATACTTTTGAATTGGGAACAATATAGCATGTGTATTAGCAGAGGGAATGTGAACAGGGTACCATACAGTATAAGTATAATAAATAAACTTAAAATATCTATGAATGATACAAGAGCAAAGATAAAAATATCATTGAAAACTTTGTTTCCACGTAGTGTAGTGATTTGAATGTGTTCATTGAATAAGCTGACATGATCCTATTGATGGGCATCTTTTTGCAGGGAAGGTTTCAATATTTCAATAACCCATTTATGAAATAATTCACCATTCATAGTAATCCTTATCATTAATACCACTGTCAAGAATCGGATCACATCCAGGTAAAAATCCATCAATTGTTCCAGCATTCAAAATAGTGCACCTTCTGCCTTTACCCTTTAATATACTCGGCATACCTTTTGGATTATTTTCTAGTGTCCACTGACGAATTTGAATATCCAAATTTCATCTAGATAAATGAATTTTATGTTTTGTTCCATGTATTATCGGTATTTATCACAATATCGTACTATTTTTATTATATTTTTCTGTTTATCAGTAAGAATTTTCCTTCGATCAACTTTTTTGTATTTGTATCCAATTTATTTTATGATACAGTGTAACCTTGATATAACGACCCTCAATATAACGAAATTCTCGATTTAACGAATATTTCAAAATCCCCTAGAACTGCCCGTAAGAGTTGATGTAAAATATACCTCTACATTACGAATACTTTCTGTTAATGACCTCTTTACAACGAATTTTCAATCATCGAAAAATATTATATAGAAAGTCTAATTTACCTCCATTTAACGAATTTATCAACTCACAACGTCTAATTAACGAATTATTCCAATCAAAAGCACACAATGATTGAACAATAACAACAAGAATGCATGTTTCGGCAGGTTAAGACACGTAAAACTGTTTGATGAAAACACTGGTGTTTATCGCTAGAAAAAATTTAGAAATTACGATAGCTGAAAAACGAAAGTGTTCTCCAACCATCACAGAAAAATTATTGAATTTGTGGACAAGAATCCTCCCAAAAAAAAGAGACATCGCTAAAGAGTTCAATATTCCTGCGAGTACCTACATTAGCCACAATTTTGAAATTTTAAGATAAATTTCCCGAAGAATATCAGTGGCCGGCTGCCATTAAACAGCAGAAAATTGTAGTTGTTGTTGAAGATTGAAATCATGCGAGTAAATACAGTGTTTTATTTTTGTATGAAATGTTCGCCATTGAGATTAGTAAAAAAATTTTCTCACCTCGTTAAAACGAATCTGAGACAAATCTAACCTCTATATAACGAACCTCAGTCCAACGAAATACTTGATATAACGAATATTTTACAAATTCCCTTCAGTTTCGTTATATCGAGGTTGCACTGTATAATGTTGACTTCGATCAATTGAAATCTAGGTGCTCTCTGGCCAGTTCGAAAAGGATATCTAAACTGATATATTCATTGTTTTTAATTCTAGCAAAAACAAAGTCATTCAATGTCCCTTTGAAGGAATAATCGTATCGCACAGGTTTTCTTCCACTGCTAATTCCAGGCTGTAATAACATGCTAATATTCTACAGACAGGGCTTGGTGAAATCTGAAAATTTAAGAGACATTGATCAATCAGAATACACTTTGAGTCGGTGAATAACAGTTTACCTGAAACACTAGCGGAAATATATGCCAAATCTTTGAAAAACTCGAAGTAACACCGACAAACTGCCTGGCGTTCTCTTGTTAGGCGCGATGTATCCTGGTCAATTCCAGCCATTTTAATAGCATAAGACAAAAATACTCCAATTCAGAGCAAATTTTTATAATTACATATCCACCAATATCTTCGATAAAATCATCAAAGCAGGTCTCTAATCTCTATGGGTTATGTTAGGGATATTCCTATACCAACCTGAATTCAGCAAACCAAAATATTACTGAATGGTCTATTACCAACTTAAAATCGATTTTTCACAGCCTCCCGAGATGTCAATAATTCTTAAACGGACTATAGTTCTTCAGCTTTATGACAGTAATGAATATTATCGATTGATTTTGTGTTAATGTTTTAAAAATAGCTAATACTGAAATATCCTTAATTTCATAACGCCTGATTGGAACTATTAAATACTAACTGACATTTTAGGTCGATTTATTCAGAAATAGAATTAGCCTCATAACTTTTTAGCACAATAAAAAAATAGAACCTCTGCTGAGTGTGTGTGTTTTTTCTGGTATGCAGAAGCACGCATATCTAATGTTTCATAAACTGCTCCTGCATACACGCTCAAATTTGGCTGATTGAATGATGGAGGACAGTGAAAGAATAATGGACACTGAAATGATATCTTCAATCACATTAGACGTAAATAATGTATCGTCCATTATTCATAAGGGAAATAGCGCTTAAACTGCAATATGCCGTAAAAATGTTATTTTCCCTCTATCGATCCCAATAATACTAGTCTCATTAATTTCCGTGAAAGGATTCCGTTGTCATTGCTATTGAAAATTTATGATCTTTCTACGGAAAAATATTGATCTATTGAAATTTTCAATCAGCGTTTCATTAAAAGTTCAATTTGAGACACAAAAGATGCTCGTTACTCAACGTGATGGTCTGCGAATATTGGCTGATGGAAAATCATTTAGAAAGTAAATAGAGGGTAAAAATAATCACGGGGCTACGAGTATCGGAACCAGCACAGATGGCGTGGCATGATCTGACAAATTACAGGTTTCTCTACGGCCGGCGCATTGTCTGTCACGCCTTCCGGATTGGTTTAAAAGATTGGCTGGCGCGATAACAAAACGCGGAGATTAGGTTATAAATTAATTTCTGATTTTTCTCGATTACTCATTCGTCTCGCCCTAGACCCGACTCGGCTGAACAATGGCGAAAAGGGTGAGTATTGGGGAGCTTTTGCACCAAGTGACATGAACGGAATTTCTTATATACGTCGATATATCTCAACTGCAGTGAATCATTTCATGTCTCGAGTAGATAACTATCGAATGAAAACATTTACATCGCACAACATCACGCTATTTCGATATATTTTCTGATACTCTTCCGAGATTACAAAGGTGTGTATTTAGTACTTTCATTTATTTAACTTATGAAAAAAAATTTTATGAGGGAGTTTTTTTAACCCCATTGCTTTGGGACAACAAAAAAGCGCTCAACTGGTACAAAAAAACCATACTCAGAAGAAGTACTATTTTCAAGAATCTGTCGTTATCTTTTATTTATTCAATAATTTTCGCCTTATATAACTTGAGGATTTTTCAATAGTCCTTTGTCGTCGTTCAGGAAAAATCAGTTTTACAATATGTACTTCTACAGGGTGTTTCCAAATTAGACGTGAACCTTGGAGGACTGGTTGGTATGATTCATTTGCTGTCGTTCGAGCCATATTTATTGATAACCAAACATCAACAGTTTACGAGTTATTTGTGTTCTTGTGATTTTTAAAACATTCCTCACCTCTCCTAATTTTTCGTCAAATTTTTCTACGTTGACTTATAATTCTGGATTATTTTCATCAGAAAAGGATATGATATGTATAAAAAGCAAAAGTATGCTGTGAAAGATGTTAAAAAGAAAATCAGTGTGCTTTGAAAGTTGATATATGAAGAAAATAAAACTCAATTTCTCATACCAATTTGCCTGTAACTTTCGAATTCCCAATTTATGTATGGAAAAATTATTTTAAAAACTCGCCAAATTCTTTCTTTATTTCCTAAAAAAGTTTTTGTTAGAATGCAGTCACCAGTTTCGTTTTAGCAGATTTTTTTATAAACAAACTTTCGAATGTCCGGCATAAAAAATGGTGATTTAGCGTTAATGTTTGGATGGGCGCAAAAGCTAATCTTTTGATAGGTCCTTACTATTAACTTGATAACTTAAACGGAGAAAAACTAGTTCCTGCATTCTCACGAAAACTTTTTTTAGGAAATAAAGAGGGACTTTGTCAAGTTTTTTTTCGAGATAATTTTTCCATGCATAAATTGTGGAATTCAAACGTTGCAGGCGAATTGATATTAGAAATTGACCATTCTTTTCTTCATATAGGTACCAACATTCAAATCATACTAATTATTTTTCATCATCTAATACAGGATAGTTTTGCTTTTCTCATTCATATCATATCCTTTTTTGATGAGAATAATCCAAGATTATAATATAATTCGTAAACGTAGAAAAAATTGACGAAACATGAAGTAAGGTGAGAAATTTTTTAGAAAACTCAAGAACAATATCTGGGAAACTGTTAATCTTCGGTTATCAATAAATATGGCTCAAAGTACAGCAAATGAGTAATACTTTCACCCTAAGGTTCACGTCCAATTTGAAACACCCTTCATTTAAGATCTGAATTTCTCTAAAAAATTTAGCTTTTTAGTCATAAATTAAATATTCAGATGATGTGATATTGTAGATCAAGGAGATTGATGAAAGTCGAACTTATGAGCCTTGGAACTGATGAATTTTTGTGTGAAATTCTTCGTTCTCGTCCACAGCCAAAATGTTCATTCGATCTGGAAATAAATTCAAAAATTGTTCGTATGATGCAACAAATTGGCGAATGCGCCGGTCTTATTGTACCCAAATCTTTCACTTTTTATATCGTTAAAATATTTTTTATCATTTGAATGATTTTAGTTTAATCTGAAGGCCGAATATATCACTAATCACCCTTTCTGAGTAAATGTAAAAATGATCCTCAAAAGCTATTTTTACTCTCTGCAATGAATCGTCTGAATTGTAATTTCAGGCAGATGTTTCCATCCGCATTCGAATACTTGTCCAGTGCGTTTTTATACTGATGTTGCTCATCATTGAAAAGTTGATATTTTTATTCAAACATACAATCCTCCAGCAAAACCAACTCAACTATCTATTATTAGAAGCGAATTTCATCGGCCCAACTCCGGTTAACCAACTCAGCACCTGAAATATGGCAGGAACCAATATAGATACAGCGTTCTGTTATTGTACTCAACTTCGGAAGCCTTCTCCTATATGTTCCCAACCGAAAGATAACATCTTCCAATTTGAACTTCGGTAAAGTGACTGAAGATGAACGGTTGATTTGCTACGTATCTTGACGATCATTCGAAACACCCATACCAATTACGAGTAAATATTGTCTGAAATAGCTATTCTATTGGAAATTGGGACTTCAAACTTGGACGATTCAAGGGTGTACGAACATAAGCAACCAATGGAAAATACCGAGCAATAATATGGATTAGTATTTATGTTCGCTGTACACATTTTCGGTGGAAAAAAAATACAGATTCTAAACGGTGGTAGATAATGGCAAAATTAAAACGAAGCCATCACACTTTTCATGTAACCCCACAGAAATCAATTTTTTTTTCTGATCTGACTTTGCCCGAAAAAACAATTCTTGATTTATCAAATTTTTTTTTGGAGAAAGTGACAGATGCCTGAATATTAAAGACTGAAGAACTCAGACATACTGAAAAATTCGCAGAGTGAAAAACATTGTAAATATCAATTTTTTCTCATGAAAGTTTCTTTCTCCCATCCCTACATCCAAAATTTTTTTTTTGGAAATATTCCATAGCATCAAACAATACTGCATTGAATGCCTGAAAGTTATCAACTGTACAATTCATCATCCCAAGAAGTCTGATATGGCTCGTGTTGGTGTTGGGTATAATAATCAAGATTCCGTTAATTCACGAGTTATTTCCAGGCTGTACAGATTGTGTGTTACCACCATGTTAGCTACACCTTTTAGTTTCAACCCTGTCCAGCAAATCATCAAGGTTCTTATCCATTCCACTCAGTGATGTTCGTCCTATGAGGGATTTTTTGATAATCTTCGACTCTGACTGCGAGAAAACACAAGATCAAAAAAGGGAATCAGGCACAAAGAAATCTGTATACTCAATATCTTGTTAGTGTGATAAGAAGATATGGAAAAAATCAAATATTCCCATGATGTCGGAGTCAAAGAAAAACAAAACTTTACAAGACAAAATACATAGGTCAAAGTCTCTGCAAAAAAACTTTTTTTCATCATCACTTTTCAACATTCGAACCCTTGAAATTCATTTGAAGTCTGCAGATTCCATCGGTGGCCATTTTCAATTATGGGGTAGGATGAAGTCCTGACAAGCCACTTTCGTCATGTGCTCTCGAATCGATCTGGAATTGAAGAATTTGTGTGAATTGGGGCACTTTAGATATGGGGGAAATTCATAGACTCCACAAAAATGTATTCCGACACATTTGTTAACCAAATATAACTACATTTCCTATATCAAATATTCCAATGGAAAACAGGCGCTTCCATCGGAACCAACGTCAATTCCATATAAAAATATGAAATATTTATGACTTGATCAGAAATCGTAATTCAGGCAACCATCCAGTAGGGTGAACATCGATATAACGAGCCTCTGGGGATAGCCCATAAGAAACAAGAGAGAACTACGGTTCTTCCTCCGAAGCCACGATAATAAAACAGATACATTACCACGCTAGTGAAATTTTAATGCCCACGTTTTGTTTTGAATTGATTTTCTGGACTGTAGGTCGACGAATGGAATATTTTCCAGGTTGATGAAAATTTCATTCTGAGGGTATATTATTCGTGATGAAAATATTCGACTAACTAGAAATTGTTTTTTTATTACTCTCTAAGTTTCATTACAAACAAACCGATTTCATTCGAAATCAGTCAAGTTCTCTTCGAGTGGCTAATAGTGCAAGTTACTCGAAGCAGCCTGTATCAAAACAAAGTTTCGTGCTAATCAAACATTTTTCTCGAGCCCATTGTTGAAATATCCAACAGAAATCACCCTTCACGATCTAGGGGAAAACAAGAGCGGTTGAAACTTTTCTAGGTCCTCGTGGAACTTGAACAAACGGAAATATAAGGCCCTATCGCAAAACGGCTTCATGTTTTTTTTATTTTCGCAAGAGAAGAATATTTGTATCGATTCGAGGATAAGCATCGTATCGTGACTCATGGCAGATATCAGTGTAATTACTTTCTTTCAAACCGTACTTTTTTGTTCGGGCTTCAGTTCCAGTTCCATCCAATAAGTTCAATAGCTTCAACATTCTACTCTTTCCTTTGTCGAATCAGTTTTCTTTCAGAAGTGAACTTTGTAGCCAATGTTTGTATTCAAGATAGCTTAATTGAAAAGCGAAGAGGAGAGAAAGACAGTGGACTTCAACTCAGGTTTATCGATCTTGAAGAAGGCACATATCACGTTTTCCCCCTTATTTATAAAGCGGTGAAATTTTTCGTTTGACGTTGACGTCTGTAAATATTTTCATTATTTTATTCCATCTATCCACTTATCTGTCTACACTTGAAATTAGATCCCATGAGAATCGAGTCACACGATAAGTTCAATTTATTACATGTAATGAAACATTAAACAAATTTTTCCGAAGAAAACTTGTTCTATAGAATCTTATAAGCAAGCCAACAAATCGAACCATGTAACCCAGAGAACACCAAATCCATTATTCGCAACTATAGACCGGCTTCGACTTTTCAAGTCTCAGCAGTATAGCTTTGTTTGGGGAGCTAGGAAATCTGTTCATAAACCTGCAGAGAATGGGAGACGGTTCCTTTTGGAGCAGACAGGTAGCGTGACTGGAGAATTTTCTCCGACCGCCGCTGCGTCTCGTTTCAAAAGCATTCTGTTTTTCACATCAAGTTCATTATCGCTGAGCTATACTGCTGAGACTTGATAAGTCGAAACCGGTCTATAGTGACGAATGATTGTGGTGGGGCTGGGTTGGGGTTACATGGATTGATTCTTCAAGTTTTGAATATTTCGGCAAACTGGGAATAAACTTTTTACCTCCGATATCCGAAAGAAGACTCGGAATCATATGAATTTTTTTTCAAACTGAAACGCTTAGCCCAAAATTAAACGCCAATAACGAAATTTTCAAACTCAAATTGCAACAATCAACAAATGTGGTTATTATGACGTCGACCAATATAGGCGCCTAATAATTTCCATGTCAATTATTTATGTAGACGTTTTTGTTCTGTTGAGATTAATCAAATTTCTACTCGGAATGTTGTAGATCAAATATTCATGAACATAGAATAGGAATTTGGCTAATGAAATTTGTGTAATTAAACCACTCGGCTGACACTTCTTCGGTTAACGTTGAAAGTGTCATAGGTTTATATCGAACCAGTATAATGAATAAAATTCACCAGAACATCTAGCATAAATTGAGGGAATGAATACTACTGTTACCGGCAAATTAGCTGTTTGCTTTAGATATTCCCAAATTTGAACGAACTTGTCAAACAAAATGGACAATTTTTCGATGACCGAATGGCATTTGAATAAGTCTTCAGTGACCCCAGCGAAAATGATATTCAAACAGTTTCGTAAAATATGAGTATTTCCTCAACTAATGTGGATTTAGTTTCGAAACGAAAACACTATCGGAGTTGAATCCAGTATTTTGTACATTTTTCTTTTCGAAGTTCAAATTTTCCTTTTTGAGCTTCAGAATTTATATATATATTTTTATACATGCTGAGCCAGGGTTGAACCGTCAAAAGTTCAGGATCGTTTTTTCACAAAACAATAAGTTTTTTTATTCCTATAAACATGTGCCCTAACCTGCTTCGTTTTCGAGATACCGGGTTTCGAAGTTTTTAGACAAAATCAATTTTTTATTGATCACTCAAAAACCTTTTGGTTGATTTTTTTGTAGGTGTCAACTTTGCATTGCAACATATGGTGGCCATTTCGAGAGTTACATGTTTTTCGATGAAATAAATAATTTTTCCTTATATCAATTACATACATTGTTTTTTCCTATTAGGATGCATAGAAATACTTTTTGATTTTTTCTTCAAAAACAGAGCGAAATACAACAAAAATTTGTGATTTCAATACCTGAATCCACAAAAGAGGATAAACTTACGAAAAAACAGTGACCCACAATGATTTGTCCCAATGTCAATTAGATTACCCTGTGAGAAGTCATTCGATAGAAACCACTAATTTCGGCAAATAGGCATGCCAAATTTCATCAAACACAGCGAAAAAACACTTTTTTTCTAAAAATATTGACATCCTGTATCTCGAAAACAAAGCAAGTTAGGACACATTATTATGGAGACAAAAAAATCTTATTTTCTCCGGCAAAACCAACTCTGAACATTAGACGGTTCAACACTGGGTCACCCTGTATATGAGGTAATAGAGTGTAGCCGATTTTAGGCGCACTTTGCGACACTATAATTGCAAATTGCTGCAGTATTGAAGAAACATATGGGATGAAAGGCATAAGTTACAGTAGACATTCGAATAAGTTACACTATTCTTCATATTCGTTCATTCATATACCGTTTCTTTTCTTCTCAATTTTATAGCTACATAATCCAGAGCAATCATACAGGGTGTTTCATGAGTGGTTGGCCATAGCCTATATTGGTGAATGCAGGTCATCCAGGCCTTTAAGAAAAATTGCTTGTTTTGTGTCCTAAGGCTATTAGTTTAGGAGATACAGGGTGATTTATGGATTTCGGCCTGAGTTTACGATAGCCATAACTTTGGAATCAGGGATCCGATTTCGATCAAATTTCATGGGATTTTTCACTTCAATTATTCCTTTCGAATGGCTTCAATAATATCAATATTTTCAGGGCAGTAATTAAAATATCGTGGTTTATCATTTGAGCCTCAAAATCTATATTATTCACATCACTCAGAGAAAAGTCATTATTGCCATGAAAAAATAAATTATGCAATCTAGAGAATTCAATTTTCACTTCGAATAGCACACTTGTCATAAGCGAGTAGCGATCGAACGAATTTATATTCTATGTGATTGTTTTGGAATCCGGTCCTGTTTTCAGTTTTTCCATAATAATATTTCTTGTTTTTCGCTGAAATTTTGAATTCATAACTTTCTGTTCAACACTTCTCTCAACGCTGCTTAAAGAAGTAATTACAATTATGCTCAATCGAGTTTAGAATTCTTTTGAAACTACATATTTAATTAAGGGACAAATGGCGTAAACCCTCTTGAAACATGAAATCAATGAGTGCATTTGCAAAAAAAAAATTACGAAAAGCACTGCCGTGAGGTCAGGAGCTTTTGAGCGCTCGTACATCCACTTTGTAGGTAGATTCGCATTTTCCAGTATTAGAAATCAATTGAAGGAATTTTCGACAGCTGTCAAAAAAATTCTCGAACTTAGGCGAAACTCCAGACTTCATGTCAGTGCTTCAGCTGATCAATTTTGTTTCGATAATTCGCTAGAATTTTCTACGGTATCTATGGACTTGGTGATGCGATCTGGACAAAATTTCGCACGTAGTTTGAATATATTATTCTTCAGCTAAGTGTAAAATTTCATTGCAATCCAATCAGTAGTTTTGAAATTATCAGGAACATAATATTTTGAACAGTCATATTAACGGAACCCCTAGTCCAATTTTGCTCATAGGTAAACGTGATCGCGACATTCAAAATACAAACCTACCCTGAAAATTTCAAGTTCCTAGGCCTTTTCCTTCGGAAGTTATAATTTTCTATGATTTCTATGGTTCTGGTCATGCGATCTGGACAAAATGTTGCTTTAATATATCATTCTCGATTAAAATACAGAATTTTATCTCGATCGAATCCGTAGTTTCGAAATTACCTAGAAAACAAAATTTCAAACGACCGTATTTACAGAACCCCTTGTCTAATTGTGCTCATTGATGAACGTGCCCGCGAAATTCGCGATCCGAACCTACCCTGAAAATTTCAAGTCCCCATGCCTTTCCGTTCGAGAGTTATGATTTTCTATGGTTTCTATGGTTCTGGTCATGCGATCTGGAGAAATGTAGCTTGAATATATCATTCTCCATTAGTATACAAAATTTCGTCACGATCGAATCTGTAGTTTTGAAATTATCCAGAAAACTATATTTCAAACGACCATATTTACGGAAGTATAATTTTGCTCATAGATGAACGTGATCACGACATTCGCGATCCACACCTATCCTGAAAATTTCAAGTCCCTAGGCGTCTCCGTCCAAATGTTACAATTTTCTGGGGTTTCTATGGTTCTGGTCATGCGATCTGGACAAAATTTCACATGTAGCTTGAACACCTCATTCTCCATTTGAGTGCAAAATTTCATCTCGATCAAATCTGCAGTTTCCAAGTAATCAAGAGAAAAAAACTTTGAACGGCCATATTTACGAAACCCTTGGTGGAATTTCGCCCATTAACGAACCCAACCGAGGTATTGGGGAACTGAACCCACAGTGAAAATTTCAAGTCTCTAGGTTGTTCCGTTCGAGGGTTATCGTGCTTACGGCCGGACGGACAGACTCGAATTTTCCGACGGATTCGTCATCAGTTAGTCGAACATAGTCGTTTGAGACCATTTTCGGCTCAAAATTCAGACATCGTGACGAAATGATATAGCCCTCGTGTAAGTAGTACGAGCGCTCAATTATAGATTTTGAGGCTACCAGCTAACACACTTTCATTCAGATCATACACATATTATTATCATCACATAAGAATTCCTTTTGGTTTCATTCGACGAAACGACGAGAAAAAAGAGAAACTCTCCAAAAATGAAATCCATTCATATTACTTTCATTAGAAGTACACGGTTGACATGTTCCACTTATATACTGCAAAAGAGGCTATCCAAAAATGATCGCATTAAGCGAAGTAGAATCGAATGATCCAGTAAGCAGCTCAGGAACTCTCGCAAACGATAGACAATAAATCTTGAGCGGCCTTTCACGATAGCACAAATCACAACAATGCTGTCCCATAGGTTTCCGTTTCCCTAAATTTCAGTCAGACGAAACCGTTGCACGTTTTGTACTGGGGATTCAGTTTTCTCCTATGCCAAAACAAGATTTATCAGCTTCCGGAAAACAGCATTGTGGAATTATTCGGGCGTTCTTGATTTACAAATTAACCCTTGTTATTGACACTGATGCCTTTGTGCCTGTAGCGCGCTCGAGAACAATGGTAAATGATGTAGGGGGATATAAGGAGTAATAATTGTATTTAATTGGCGATTTCCCCGATCCCACCGAAGGATGGTTCTGCATTTACGAAAGGGTGAAAACTCCACAAATTCTCCGCTATTCCTCACAACAAACCTACGTGTGAAATCTGCATCCTTTTCTCATATATTCGCATTTTGAGTTGATTCAAACTTTTTTCAGATAAACAAAGAAAAACACATGCTTTTTCACATAATAGTTATTTAATCAACTAGTTTATTAATGACAGCAATTGATGGTCGAAATATTTTAACGCGTGAGCGGAGCGAGCGCGTTAATGTTTGAGACCATTAATCGCTGAATCAATAAACGAGTGGATTACAAGATTCATCCGTCGTCCTCATCAGGAATTGAATATAAATTCTGGATCGAAACCAATTTTCATTTTGCATGATATACAAATTTGACGTAATACAAATTTCTATGTTCATTTCGATATATTAATATTTATGCTTCCTATAGAACAATTCGAAAAATTCATAGAGGGACAATTGGACATGTTGTGACATCTGAATAGTTTACATTTATTTCATTTCCTATAATGTCCGATAAGGAAGGTGTGGATGAAGTGGAGGTTGAAGCATTGGTTACTTTGGAACTATTATGACATAAAATTTTTTTTGCAGTTTCTATTTTATTCTGAATGGAGTTTTCAATATACCCTTCTGCAACAGAAGTTGATTTCCAACCACCAAGTCTTTTGATAGCTGAAAAATCTGCACCACTGTCAGAAAGAATAGACGCAGAAGAACGCCGAAAACAGTGACCTGTATACAAGTGTGGTTGCTCTAATTTAAGAAAGTTTGCAATCATTGACGGTAATTTAGAAATTGTATTAATTCGAACTGGTTGTGTTGAGCATTTATAGTTCTTATAAAAAACGAAAATTCTTTAGTGTGGAGTGTGAGCTGGCCTCAAGGATATATATCTCTTTATTATGTTTGAAAGTATGCTCATCATTATCCACCACAGTGAATATTCTGTTCGAATGTGTTTTCGATGAATTCACTGTCACCAAAAATTTCGATCCCATATCTTGTACATCCTTTCTCTGCAACCTCAACAATTCATCTTTTCTCAATGCACCCGCTACTCCGAATATCAAAGCGACCCACAAATCAAACAATGATAGTTATTTCACTATAACGAGATAATGAGAATAAGTTGGAATAACGATTCAATTGAGTTTTATTTTTACTTTCGACATCAAGAAAACACTATCAGGAGCATTCGCTATGAACTCTCTCACATGTTCTTTTTCGAGAACTTTCGATTTTTTTGGGATATTTCCCTCTCTTTTCCGTTCAATAAACATCACCAGTTTATTGGTGGTATCTGCTTATATCAGTATTGTCTTTCACATTTAGTGTTGATTTCAGCATCGAATATTTTGGCCATAAACTTGCTAGATGCCCCTTTTCTGCAATACCCGTAAAGTATGCCAACAAAACCGTTTCCGTAAAGTTCCGAACCTTCTTGTCCTTGCACCAAGAACTGAAATCAGCATAGGTTTTCTGATATAAATGGCGGCTCTTTTCAGGAAGCAGACTAAAAGTTGCTGCTTCAGCAGTTTTTGTCACATCTGGCGGTGTCAAAGTGATATTTTCTTCGTTATTTATTATGTAGTAGCGTAACGGATAAAATCAGATTCTGATCGAAAGCGAATAAATAAATTTGACAGCTCGATCGTGCTCCGACATAGATGCATTTATGCTCCGACTGAATTATTTTATGTTCGGTTGCCATGATAATCATGCATTAATACAAGAAATCATGCATTAATAGGGGTCATTAATGGATGATTTCGAGTGCGTTAAAATGAGCTTTTATTCTATGGTCGACGGAAAATTCTATTTTCTAACATTCGATATTCTATTCAGACCATATTCAAATCAGAAAACGTCTTGAACATTCTAGCAGAAACACGATGCGATTCAAAACAACTTTATCTTCAAAATAATTCGCTGAATTAAGACATCCACAATATATCAACCACTCCTCGAAAATCAGGAATTCACGACACCCGGAAATAAATGTAAGTCAGATTACGACCAGTACAAATGTTGTTGAATTAAATGGGGGCGAATCATGTTTTCAGGGCTCTCGTCTTGAAAGACAAAGTGGCTGGATTGCCGCAGAAGACTATGCAAATAACCAATCTGCATACGTCGCAGTTTAAGCAGCATGCAACGTTTTCCGGTTAGGAAGGTATCCTTGGAAAAATCGCAATGGTGTACAGGTTCAATTGTGCCTCCGCTACCCCAGCTGAATAATAAAGAGAGGCAATTGAAACTGTATCTATAAGTAGAGGGCAAATAGTGGTGTTAAACGAACGGACAGAGAGGGAATATTTCCCGGTGCCTCCTACGAAAAAAAGAAGAGTGAAATTTTTGTATTTTTCGTAGTTGATGCTTTTGTTTGGGATTTTTTGTGTTGGGGATGGATCTTGTCATTATTTTTGGGTTTTGAGTTCGGATATTTGATGAAAAATACCTTCAGTTGAACAAAAGGACTGAGATCTTCATATAATGTTCAGTTTTATTTCACCACAATTCAGTTCGTGCTTTTTGAAATTTTCGAATGGAATCTTGTATAACAAAAAATTTTTTCCATGGAAAATGATGAAGTCATAGAAGAGGTACGAAATTATTGAACCCTTTTCGTAGAATCTGCAAAATTTTTGAAAAAAGAAATAGGGTAATCAGGTCAATTCATTTCATGAATCAAATTTTGGAAATGCAGAAGAGAGAGCCGCAAAGCTCAATCTAAATCCGACAAGTCAGTTGTTCACGATAATCTCATTAGACCCGAATTTTTCAAAACTGACCTTCTATCATGAAACATTGCACTGAGAGGGTAGAGAGCAAGGAAAACAGCGAAGGATAGAGTTGTTCCTAACGATGAGATAAGTGCTTGCATTTAAAACGCGGTAAGTCTGAGTTATTCGATACAGAAGGGTTCAGCTCTTAATGTGGTTATTAAATGGTCTAAAATAGTGTTGTCTCGGATATCAACAAGAACCTTTCCCATTTAAGAGAATGGAATAAGCTTTCGGAACGATTTTGTATCGAAAACTTCATATACATTTATGTTTTAAGGGTGTACACTACTTTCATTGCATCACAATAATTGTTTCAATGATGTCTCATAAACGGCATGTTAAATTCTTTTAATTTGAGTGTACATCCAGGCGTGTATGCACAAGACTTTCTTCGAACGTTTTCGATTAAAATTCAATATTTTTCCGTGTAATCAAATCCATCCCAGGTGGATAATTCAAACTAACTTCAACGATTACTGGCGATGAAAACGAGGAAAATTGAAATTTCTTTCAATATCAAAAATTTGTTCTCATTAGACATCGATTTGTTAATTTGATTTTGATTAAAATCAAATTGAGAAAGCGATGAGAGCACCTTTCTGACATTGAAAGAAATATGAATTTTCGATTTTTTCCTTTTTATCACCAGTATTTATCGAAGTAGGTTCAGATTGTCCGCCTTGGATGGATTGGATTACACGCAAAAATTTTGAATTTTTTGCCGAAAACTTTCGAGGAAAAGTCTTTTGCATACACGCCTGAATGTACTTTCCGAAAATGAGAAGAATTCAACATGCCCTTTATGAGTAAGCATTGAAACAATAATTGTGATGCATAGGGCAAATGGAAGTAATGTACAACCGGTATGGAATATAATATGCTGAAATAGATAAATTTCAGTTTGCAGGATGTTACTTTTTCATTTTATTCACATCACTCTAAATTATGGAGCGTTCTTATTGAAATTTTTATTAAATATTCACCTTCGTCAAATATGAACCAGTCGCGATAAATTTTTGTGTTTTTTCTTATTCTTCGAGACATATTCCTCTTTTCCTTATTGTTTTGAAGAATTCCCAGAAACTATTCCCCATATCCTTCTGAAATTTTGGGTCTACATATGGGGCATCGATAAAATATATTGAATAAATATTCAGAGTTATTTGTTCAATTACGAAATTCATAACTTTATCATGAGAAAGTTCTGCAGCTAAATCCTCCGTTGTCAATGAAAAATATCTGCTAGTTATCTAATTCAGTGCATTTAATATATCAATTATTCCGAAGAAAAGTTGTTCGAAGATAATCTGACAAGCAGACCAAAGAATCAATCCATGTAAACCCCAGAGAACATCGAATTCGTCATTCGCAACTGAAGCCTCATCAGTACAGTACATGATAAACTTAACATGAGGAACGGAATGCTTTAAAATCTTTCCGTCAACCTGCAGATAAGTGGGGACGGTTGCGGTTGGAGCGGACAGGTGGCGTTTCTCTGATGAGCGCTGCGGTTCGTTTTGAAGCATTCCGTCTCTCATATCAAGTTTATCATCGCATTAACTCTACTGATGAGTTGATAACGCGAAACCGGTCTACAGTTGCGAATGATGGATTCGAGGTTATCTGGGGTTTACATGGATCGATTTGTTGGCCTGCTTGTCAGATTACTTCGAATAATTTTTCTTCGGAAAAAATTGAAACGTTGAAGGTCTTCGTATGTCGTCTTTGTATTCATTGTTTTTTTCCTCATTTTATAGTGGCTTAATTCGTTTTCGAGTGTCTGTATTTTTCGAATTTCTAGCCGAAAATGGTTTCAATCGACTATGTTCGACTCACTGATGACGAATCAGTCGGAAAATTCGAGTCTGTCCGTCCGGCTGGCCGTAATCACGATAACTTTCGAACGGAATGTCCTAGAAACTTGAAATTTCAGGGTAGGTTCAAATTTCGAATGCCGCGGTTGAGTTCGTTATTGGGCAAAATTCGCCAAGGGATTCCGTAAATATGGCCGCTCGAAATTTTGTTTTCCTGATTACTTTGAAGCTACAGATTCGATCGAGATGGAATTTTGCATTTTAATGGAAAATGAAGTGTTCAAGCTACATGCGAAATTTTGTTTAGCTCAAATCACCAGAACCATAGAAACCATAGAAAATTGTAACTTTTGAACGGGAACGCCTAGGAACTTGAAATCTTCAGGATTGGTGTAGATCTGAAATGAGATGTTCACAGAATTATACTAGGGGGTTCGTAAATGCGGTCGTTTGAAATTTTGTTTTCTCGATAATTTCGAAACTATTCTCTCGGATTCGCCCGAGATAAAATTCTGTATTTTAAACGAGAATGATATATTAAAGCAACATTTTGTCCAGATCGCATGACCAGAACCATAGAAACCATAGAAAATTATACCTTCCGAAGGGGTAGGCCTAGGAACTTGAAATTTTCAGGGTGGGTTTGGATCGCGAATTTCACGGTCACGTTCATCAATGAGCAAAGTTAGACTGAGGGTTCCGTAAATATGGCCGTTCGAAATATTCTGTTCCTGATAATTTCGAAACTACCGATTTGATTGGAATGAAATTGTGCAATTCAAACTACGTGCGAAATTTTGTCCAGATCGCATCACCACGATCGATTCAGTAGTTTCGAAGTAATTGAAACGCCCTCTAACAAACTCAATTGCGGCAACCCACACTCAAAATTTCAAGTTTCTAGGTCGTTCCGTTCAAAAGTTATCGTGCTTATGGCCGGACGGACGGACAGACTCAAATTTTTCGACGGATTCGTAATCTGTGAGTAGAACTTTTTCGATTAAGACCGTTTTCGGCTCAAAATTCGAAAAAGACAGACATCGTGTCGACATGATGTAGCCCTCGTGAAAGTAGAACGAGCGTTCAAAAATTCGTCTTCGATTTCTTTAGAAAATTAAAATTGCTCCTAGCTCGGGAATCTAATCTGGACATTTTGTAGGCATAAATCAACGGAAAACTTACCCAAAATGAAATTTGATTTTGAAACCAAAAAGTCAGACTGAAGAAGAGTTCAATTTCAAAGAAAACTTCAAAATCGATTATGAAATTGGCCATTAGAAAATACGAAACGCGTTATGAACAGTATGAATATTTAGAGATCTGAATAGTGGCGTTATATTTTTGCGTAGCAAAATGACCCATATTGTATTTGCATGCACTTCGAGAAAGGTAAAATCTGGTTTGCTGCACAAATTCTACAAAACGGGCACGTATCCTCGACGTATCATCAAATATTCGCGAGCTGCGCCAACAGTTCCACCATTTGGGAATATTTGCGGTGTTGATATTCCGATATTCACTTCAGCTCCCATCCCAATTCCTGCACAATACCTAGAAGCATACTTCAAGAAATATCGACTCGTCAATACATATAAATGTATGTATTATTCGATATTTTCAGAGAATGCACATATAAAGGAACATCTTATTCCGTTGCGACTACAGGAATTACTACTCAATGATGATAGAAATGATAAGAGATGTTCCCAAACATTCTGCATAAATAATATTTTTTTTGTCGAGGAAAATAATATAAAAATCAATGTTTTCTCTATGTTTCTCCCATATGGTTCCTCCATTAAAGAGATAGACTTTTTCGCTAAGGAAAAAAGGGGTATACAAAAATTGGCTAGACCTTTGCGGTGAGGAATGTTAGATTAGGCAACATCATACCAATAAAATTTTCAATTTCATCATTCATCGTTGTATAGTTTTTCAGCAATGATTTTTTTTAATTGATTTTCACCCCTTCAGAACAATAAATCGAATTATCGAGCCAGGAGGATCAATGCCTTATAGTAAGGTGTTTTTCTAACAAATTCTGAGCAATTAACTACTGTTATTATGATTTCCAAGAAGAGGACAATGAACGAGGGGCGGTTGGTCGACATATTCATTTTATTCGATTATCAGATTCTACGCTGCCCAGAATGTAACCTGTGAGAATTTATTTCCCATAACGATTAACCAAAAGTAGTCCGCTCAGTCTGCTGCTAAAATACCCTTAAAAATACTGATTTTATCACTAGTTATTTTAACCGACTGAACATTTAACAGATTTTATCTTTCCAAACGATTTTCATTCGATGTTCATCAGATCGAGTAGTGATTGATTCACAGATAATCGGTTCGGAATTATTTTAAATTGCAGGGCTGTTGAAAATTCTCAGCAGGATACACGGCCCCGATAAAATGTAATACCACATTATAAACACGACACGAACATAACCCAATCGAGTCGATATTTCTATTTTCTTATCGACTTGGTTGTAGTTTTCCAGTAGTTGCTGACACGGTCAATTAAGGAAAATTATCAACCGGAAGAGAATTATTTTCACGGTTTCGAAATCGATAAGGGTGGAATATCTTTTCAGTTCGCAATTGGTTTCATGAAATTCAAATGGGGTGAGAACAACGTATGCGTGATTCCGTCCCCAATAATAACAACTCCGGTTAATTTCAACTAGAATAGGGTCAAACGAATGAAATTGCAACCTCTTCATCTTTCAGATTGACAGTGAAACTATACTTGATTTCATTATTCAACCCCTGAAAAATATACTCATTATGCTGCGTTTAAAATTTTCCAGAAATGTCTATTCAAGAATTATTGACATCGAAGCAGGCCATGAACGTCCAGTTGAGGCTTTATTTCTGGTTACAAAAGGTAACTTAATTTCATCATAGAAATAAAACATAAATATAACCTAGAAAAGTGTTGAGTATACGAATTATCGGAAAATTAAGCCGGAGTGCAGTTTAAACATGGGAATTCAGGTTTGAAAGCGCAAAATTATCTGAACTTTTCGTTCATATAAAAGTCAACCATGGAAAATTGAAGATCATTCAAATAAATATTTATTTTCACTCAGGACCATGCAATATTTATTGGTATTGGAAATCTTGCAAAATTCTAACCATATAACTAACTATAAGAGTACCATTTTATGTCAGGATTCAAGAAGGATAATTAATGGAATTCTAGCAGGTAGCTTGTGGTGCAACCGAAAAAAAATTTTGGATACTTCGCAAGCACAGGGCCAAAAGAATGGATTGGAAAAAACGTTTTAATATATTAAGAAATAAGAGAGAAACAAAAATTAAGAATCTATGTAGTACATGAAGAATTTTGAAATAAACTATCAGTATATGAACCAATTTGTGAATTATTTATTGCTCGGTGTTGAATACTTCAAGAAAGTCAATTTTTATTTTCATTCATTGAAACTGTCCATGAATTATTGAAAATATTATAATTGATGAGCAATTTTACAATTATTCAGCATACCTTTGAATTGGGAACAATATAGCATGTGTATTAGCAGAGGGAATGTGAACAGGGTACCATACCGTATAAGTATAATAAATAAACTTAAAACATCTATGAATGATACAAGAGCAAAGATAAAAATATCATTGAAAACTTTGTTTCCACGTAGTGTAGTGATTTGGATGTGTTTATTGAATAATCTGACATAATCCTATTGATGGGCATCCTTTTGCAGGGAAGGTTTCAATATTTCAATAACCCATTTATGAAATAATTCACCATTCATAGTAATCCTTATCATTAATACCACTGTCAAGAATCGGATCACATCTAAGTAAAAATCCATCAATTGTTCCAGCATTCAAAATAGTGAACCTTCTGCCTTTACCCTTGAATATACTCAGCATACCTTTTGGATTATTTCCTAGTGTCCACTGACAAATTTGAATACCGTTTTTGAATATCCAAATTTCATCTAGATAAATGAATTTTACTTTTTGTTTCATGTATTCTCGGTATTTATCACAATATCGTACTATTTTCCTTCGATCAACTTTTTTGTATTTGTATCCAATTTTTTTTATGATATAATATGATGTTGACTTCGATCAATTGAAATCTAGGTACTTTTTGACCAGTTCGAAAAGGATATCTAAACTGATATATTCATTTTTTTTAATTCTAGCAGAAACAAAGTCATTCAATGTCTCTTTGAAGGAATAATCGTATCGCACAGGTTTTCTTCCACTGCTAATTCCAGGCTATACTAACATGCTAATATTCTACGGACAGGGCTTGGTGAAATCTGAAAATTTAAGAGACATTGATCAATCAGAATACACTTTGAGTCGGTGAATAACAGTTTACCTGAAACACTAGCGGAAATATATGCCAAATCTTTGAAAAACTCGAAGTAACACCGACAAACTGCTTGGCGTTCTCTTGTTAGGCGCGATGTATCCTGGTCAATTCCAGCCATTTTAATAGCATAAGACAAAAAATACTCATATTCAGAGCTAATTTTCATAATTACATATTCACCAATATCTTCGATAAAATCATCAAAGCAAGATTTCTATGGGTAATGTTAGTGTTATTCCTATACCAACCTGAATTCAGCAACCCAAAATATTACTGAATAGTCTATTACCAACTTAAATTCGATTTTTCACAGCCAACCGAGATGTCAATAATTCTTAAACGAAGTATACAGTATATTCTCGAAAAAAACATGCAATGAACTTACTCTTACTGGTGTGACTGAAGACAGTGTTGTTTTGGGATAACATTAAGATAACTCAAATTGAAATTAAGACGGGAGTGGCCTATTGAGAATGGCTGGGTTTCAGACGACAAGTAAAACAGGAAATAAGAATAATGAAAAGTTGTGAAACGAAGCCAGATCCTTGAGGAACTCCCAAGTTCAAATCCGAAAGAGGAGACAAGATTTCTTCGAGAATCACTGCTTGTTATAAATTTCCAACATTACTCTCAATCAAATTTGTCGCAGTGTCCAAAAGTCTTTGACATGTAATATGGCCATCACAAGGTCAGTCAGAATTATACTGAATTTATGATTTTCCGAGAAGAAATCATTAACACGTAAAAAGGACTAGTAAACATGATAAAACAAGAATTAATAGTATATTATTCAACGAGCGGTAATGTAGGTTATAACTCACGCAGACGAAGTTTGCAGCGCGCGCCGAAGGCGAGTGGTGTTATGACCATTAGTGAGTTATGACCATTACCGCAAGTTTAATACTTTACTTTATGTACGACTATAACAATAAATACTAAGATTGAAGTACAGAGAAAGAACTGTATTCACAAATCTTAATTGTTACCTATAACAATGCATTATTTATGTTGGTTGTGCTTCTTAGCATGGAGTAGAAAGTCTATAGGGGCGATGCTTAATATTGAGTGCTAAGTTCACTTAAATATACCAAAAGAACTTTTTTTTCAAACGATGACTTGAGATTCTTACTGCTACACCAATCTTGAAAATTGTTGTATACTCTTTATATTTGTTTTGAGATTTTTCGGGCAATAAATTCTGTATGGTAACATTGGCTGATTGTCTCATTACTGAAGGTGTACAAATTAATTCATCTCCACTATCTGAATTCATCTTTTTCAGCAGAACATTCACAATAATAATCAGGTTTCAACTTAACTTGAGAAAACGTCGAAATTATTCCAATGATCTCCCCCCAATACCAATAATGGACTGTTCCCTTTCGGCCAATCGGCTTGTTCAGAAGCACAGAGCTAGGGAGTTATAGTAGTGAGTTATTATTACTCACGTTGTTTGTTTACATATACTATAAGTTGCTCAAAAGTAGTTGAATAATGAATATATAATTCAATAGGAGTAGATAAATATTGATAAAATCGTGCCTATTTAGAATTTCTAAAAAGATGGATAAATCATGATTTTGATAGATCTTAATTATGCCAAACATTTTATTTCTTCAAAAGTTTTGTGGGACTTCATCCACTCATTATATTCTTCTTGGTCGGTTGGGTTCATTTCTTGTGATAAATCGTCGAATATTCTGCACAATATTGAGTTTAATATGAATAAGGAGTTTTCATCTTTCTAGGAATTCTGAAGTTTTCCCCTAAACTGAAACTTAAAAGTTTCATTATTGATTTCTCTAAAAAGAAGAAGTCAACTATGTGTGAAAACAAGAAGCACTGGAAATATTCTGACTGAAATGAGTTGGACCTAAACGAGAAGGACAAAATACTGTGAAACTATTTTCTCTTAATCCTTTTATGTTCCAAGTTTGGTCTCACGAAATTCGTTTTTATACCCGAGTTTGAACATCAACGAAGTTCTTCGCGACTCCGGTGAACTCCAGGCTGCAGCGTTCTCGCGACAAAATCCGGGTGGAGCCGTTGATGTTCCTTCATTTTCTCGCCCACTTGAACTTGTGAGGATTAATTTACTTAACATTGTTTTTATGATGATGATTGGAGGTTCTGCGTTTGATGAATATAGCTACTTTTGAGGGGTTCATGAACTCCTCGAAAGTAGAACTCCTCAATGTGACCCAAAGAAGACTTCATGAAGAAGACGGTTATCTTCGAAGAGGAAATGTCCCCAACCTGATTACTTGCATTGCTTCCATGTCCTAGTTCGCCTCCACCTTCATAATTATTCCGGAATCTGATATTTGTATGAAATTCCGCTCTTCCAAAATCAATATCGTTTCATCTTCAGATTATAGCAAATTAATATAATTTCCCTAGTCACCAATCTTCCATTCAACGGATTTTGAATAGAACACGTCTTGCATACATAAGGAATTGCCGCTTGTCGTTCGGAATTCTTTTATTGTCGTCGCAGCATGAATTATTCCACTCCATCTTGCAACAAATATTTCATGCAGTGAATTCAAAACTCAAACCCCAAAAGTGAAATGAAGAATTCATGAAGTCAACTATTAAGTGATATGGGAGGCGGCTAAGTACTTGAGTATATCTTTGAGGAAGTTTGTTTCCGTGTGTGAGTTACAAACTGGATGTTGAATCATTTATTATTGGGGAATGTGAGCCTGGTGAGAAATGGTATATACAAAGGATATTTCACGACGAATTCCTATCCCTTCAGGCCATCCGTAATGGGAAATGGAGCAACGAATCGAGGCGTGGGGGAGGCGTCGTAACGTGATAATCATGTATTACTAATTTGACACTACTCTCTCGCTATGTGCCAGTTCGTGAGATGTTTCAGTTTTGATCGAAAGGAAAGTGTAGGATATTCTGGGAGGATTTAATGTCAAATCACTCGATACTTGTAATTAAGGAATAATCCCTCGAAAATTCCATAAAAGAGGACCTCTGGAAACTCACGCTCTGTTTGGTTGAGAGGCCCCTTGAGGTTCTCTCTCAGTGAAGCATAGGGTCCGAAATAAATATGAAACATCTCCATAGACAACCCCAATTGCATCAATATTTTTATGGAGTTTGATATAAAATATTTTGTTACAGAAGAAAAAAATAAATACAAAAAATTTCAACCCACTTTGTTATTCATTCGATTTTTTTAGAACAAATCTATTCTCCGTTTCTTGACATAATAAAATAATCCATTGAAGTTTGCTATGGACGACCACTCAATGAAGGGATTGTCGAAAATATTTCGCGGGAATAATTTTTTTCTTCGGGGAAGTATTGAGAGTGGTGAAGAGTTAAACATACTCAAATGCTGGAACCTAGACTTCGATATTAACTATGGAAGGGCAAGGGGCGAAGGTTTTTGAGACTGCTGCACTAATTTCTTTTCTTATTTCAAATACTTCCATGGAAAACTCTAACGCACACTGCGAGAAACAGTACATTAAGAACACTTATAATAATCATCGGAAAATTTAGGAGATTCAGGAAACTTACTGACACGGAAAACTTCAATCTCCAGGTCATTTCTGAAGTAGGCTCCATCAATAAAACTTTTTGCACGTTCAAAGAAGCCATAAATTATATTCGCTATTAATTTTCTTGCTGATTTGAAATAGTAAATTTCGCTAGAGGTCAGGTTGATGCCTGTAATAATTTCAGTTGGAAATTCGTATCAAAAAACATAGAATGACATGATGAATCTAGGCCATACGTTCGCAAGTTGAACGCTTTGTTTTTTTGAACGCTCGTTCTATAACTTCACGAGGGCTATATTATCATTTCGTCACGATATCTGTATTTTTCGAACTTCGAGCCGAAAATGGTCTTAATCGACAAAATTTGACTCACTGATGAGGAATCCGTCGAAAAATTCAAGCCTGTCCGTCCGTCCGGCCGGCCGACCGCATACACGAAACTACTTATTGGATCGAAATGAAATTTTTCACTCAGATGCAGAATGAAGTGTTCAAGCTATATGCGATTTTGTTCATATCGCTTGACCAGAACCATAGAAACCATAGAAAACTATAACTTTCGAACAGAAAAACCGAGAGACTTGAAATTTTCAGGGTAGGTTTGGATCTTGAATATCAAAGTCACGTTCATCAATGAGCAAAATTATACTAGGGGTTTCGTAAATATGGCCGTGCAAAATATTATTTTCCTGATAATTTCCAAACTACTGATTCGATCGCACATAGATGAAAAATAATGTATTCAAACTACGTGCAAAATTTTGTCCAGATCGCAAGACCATAGAAACCGTAGAGGATTCTAGCGAATTATCTAAAAAAAATTCTTATATTCCTGTAACATCTGATTCGGCATAATTGACAAATTAGTCATTTTTGGACAGCTGTCAAACTTTTCAATAGAAGGATGGATGAACGAGCGCTCTAAAGCTCATGACTACGTGTCAGTGCTTTTTATGATTTTATCTACTCTCAAGGAAAGATATATTCATTATACAACTACTTTTGAGCAATAAATAGTATATGTAAAAAAACACCGTGCTCACTGCTATAACTCCCTGTCTCTGTGGTTCTGAAGAAGCCGATTGGCCGAAAGGGAACAGTCCATTATTGATATTGAGTGGAGGTCACTTGAATAATTCCGACGTTTTCTCAAATCAAGTTCATACCTAATTATTATTGTGAATGTTTTTCTGAAAAAGATGAATTCAGATAGTGAAGATGAATTATTATCTACACCTTCGGAAATAAGACGATCAGCCACTATTACCATACAGAATTTATTACCCGAAATTTTCCAAAACAAATATAAAGGTGTATACAACAATTTTTAAGATTGTTGTAGCAGTAACAATATTAAGTCATCGTTTACAGAGAATGTTCCTTTGGCCTATTCTAGTGAACTAAGCACTCAATATGAAACATTGCCCCCACGGACTTCCCACTTCATGCTATGAAGCATAATAAACATAAATAATGAATTGTTATAGGTAACTATTGAGATTTGTGAATAACGTTCTTTCTCTGTACTTTTATCTCAATATTTATTGTTATAGTCGTAGATAAAGTATAGTATTCAACTTGCGGTAATGGTCATAACTCACTTGATGAATTACAGCACTCGCCTTCGGCTCGTGCTGCAAACTTCATCTGCGTGAGTTATGACCTACATTACCGCTCGTTAAATAATATATTATTTTAAACTGCGTTGGATCGTGAGTTATAATAATATCTAGTATATTAATTAATAATATCGAATAATGTTCTATTCTGCTACAATGGAAGTTATTTCCATTTAAACAAAAATTTCTTATTCTGAAATTGTGCAGACATCTCATCTTGGCGTTTGCAACTGCAACCACTACTTCCGATGTTTCATAATATGTTTATATTATGAAACATCGGAAGTAGTAGTTCCAGATACATCAGCAGGTTTATACTGTAGGTTCAAGAGCTGAGGCACGTGCTTCCTTCCCAGAAACTACGTGAGTTTCCCTAGAGGTAATGCAGTGAATTAAATTGACCATATATTGATTGACAAGAGGCATGTTGGTTTGAACGTGTGTTGAGGAACACACCTCGGTACGCACTCCGAACATGGGTTCAAGATATTGCATATTCCGATGGAAAATTCGCCGTTTTCTTGAAGGAAATATTTCCAATTCAGATTTTAGAAATTTGACATTGTTTTATTGAGATTCAGATAATTCAGGGAAATTCCAAACGAATAGGTCAATTATTATTGAAGACAAGTAACTAAATGGCTGAACACACAGTATGTTAACAGATAGCACATTACCAGTTTTAGGGATAGCATCATAAATTGAAAAAAAAACTATTGATATCATACCAAGCCACATTTAAAATTTCACGATTCTTCGTTTGATAGTTTTCTGAAGAAAACAATGCAATATGTAACCTACATGGATTTATGGATCGCATTTCAAGATATAATCTCATTCATTCGAATAGATTTGAGATTTACACCGGGAACAAATTGGCGAAGGCGCCGGTCTTAAATTAATCCATGTCCTCCTCTTCAACTACTGCCGCGATCCTTTTGCAGCTCAATGGACACTAACTTATTGTTAGTTATTAAATTGTGTAGGTCCAATGATCAAAGATGTTGGTTGAAGCTAGTCGTACTGTGGTAATAATTTCGGCATCAATGATAATAAAACACATATTATGAAATTATGGTGGAAAAGATAACAAAGTGAGGTGGAATAATTCAAGTTTTATGATTTGTTACACCAAACTTTCGTTTTTTCATCGTCGTCGCAATTCGGGAATCCAAAAATTTACTAATATGAAGCTATATTTATAGCTGTCATCTTGTATCTTCGAGAAAATAATTGTGCCCCACCCTCAACTCATTTTCTGAAGAGGACAACAGAATAGGATATTTGGCGTCATTAACAATGTAGACTGAATAATCGCATACTGACTCACTTGTATTAACTGAATAAAATACTGTCTTCGTCTCATGAACAGAGTATGGTATTGTTTTAGATCACCCTAGAATGATGATGCGGTCTCCTTACAGCCGGAATCCAAATCATACCACCATGCATGCTATAACGTGAGCTGTAGACTTGTATTTTGCTGTCGATGGAAGTCAAGGAAAATGTTAAAAATAACGGATGTGCGTATAATAACATCCTCCTTTTTTAAGACTTGTGTATTATCCACCTAAAGAATATGTTGTTGCTATTTGGTGTGTACAATGTGATACCTCAACTTCGACATGATTGCGCCTCGAAAGTCTGCCGGAGTGTCGAATCCCTCTGGGTCTCTGCGATTCTGACGGACCATTTCCGGTCCAACCGGAAATCGACATGGCGGCTTCTGGCGTGATCGCTCTGGCACTAAATTTCTGGCCTAGTGGTCTAGCAATTAGAACTTAGATACAGTCACGTAATTCATTCAATTAATTTGATTCGTTCCCGGTAGGGAATTTATCCAGGCTTGAACGTTATATGGGTGAAATATCCCTAGTGATTTGTGATGGTTACGGCTAATGTTGGATTTGTGTAAAGTGGGAATCTTTTCAGGAAATTTGGGGAAATAATTTCCTTTGATTTGGACTCATATAAGCATATAAGCGTTATCCATGATTGAATATTTATTTTATGAGTGTTTTATTATACATGTCTGTTCTAATATATTCATGATAACTTCCTATTGATAGAGGCCTTACCGTAGTTAATTCCAGTAGTAATAACCTAGAAAAATTATGAAAAGAACTGCCGTGAAGTCAGGAGCTTTTGAGCGTTCGTTCATGCACCTTGCAGGTAGATTCACATTTTCCAGTTTTATAAACTAATTGAAAAAATTACGAAAAGCACTGCCGTGAAGGCAGGAGCTTTTGAGCGCTCGTACATGCACCTTGTAGGTAGATTCGCATTTTCCAGTTTCAGAAATCAATTGAAAGAATTTTCGACTGCTGTCAAAAAAATTTTGAAACTTAGGCGAAACTCCAGACTTCATGTCAGTGCTTTAGCTGATCAATTTGTTTTCGATAATTCGCTAGAATTTTCTACGCTATCTATGGTCTTGGTGGTGCGATCTGGACAAAATTTCACACGTAGTTTGAAAACATTATTCCTCAGCTAGGTGCAGAATTTCATCCCAATCCGATCAGTAGTTTCGAAACTATCAGGAAAAAAATTTTTTGAACGGCCATATTTACGGAACACCTAGTCTAATTTTGCTCATTGATGAACGTGACTGCGATATTCGCGATCCAAACCCACCCTGAAAATTTCAAGTTCCTAGGCCTTTCCGTTCAGAAGTTACAATTTTCTATGGTTTCTATGGTTCTGATAATGCGATCTGGACAAAATATGGCTTTAATATATCATTCTCGATTAAAATACAAAATTTCATCTCGATCGAATCCGTAGTTTCTAAATTATCGAGAAGACAAAATTTCAAACGACCTTATTTACGGAACCCCTAGTATAATTCTGCTCATTGTTGAACGTGAACGCGACTGACTCACGTCAGTGCTAAGTGACTAATTTTGTTCTCGATAATTTGCTAGAATTTTCTACGTTATCTATGGTCTTGGTCATGCAATCTGGACAAAATTTCCTACATAGTTCGAAAACATTATTCTTCATCTATGTCCAAATTTCATTCCAATCCCAATGAGTAGTTTCGAAATTATAAGTAAATAAATAATTGGAACAGAAACCCTACTCTAATTTTTCTCATCGATGAACGTGACCGCGACATTCGTGATCCACACCATCCTGAAAATTTCAAGTCCCTAGGCCTTTCCGTTCGAGAGTTATCGTGTATAAGGCTGGACGGACGGACAGACTCGAATTTTTCGACGGATTTGTCATCAGTGAGTCGAACCTTGTTGATTGAGACCATGTTCGGCTCAAAATTCGAAAAATACAGACAACGTGACGAAATGATATAGTCCTCGAGTAAGTAGAACGGGCGCTCAAAAATGATGTTATTGAACGAATAAATTATGGGTCTTCGAGAATGTTGTTCCCCCATAAATCCTATTTGTCTATTTTCAGGAAGAGGCTGTTGTGTGAGGCTTTGGTATTGTCGAAATTCAATTATCGCTCTTCTGTTTATAGTTTTTTGCTCAGATCAGGACACGTTGGATCGAATCCAACGTGTTCAAAACAACTGTATTAGATTTATTTTCGGGATTAGGAAATTTGATCATGTATCGCACAAATTGAAAGAGTTGAGTTGGCTCCCAATGAGGTTTCGCTTTGAATATCATGCCCTCTGCACTTTTCACAATATAATTTTCAAAAAGAGTCCACCTTATCTTCTCAACGAGCTGAGATATAGATCTGATGTCCACAACGCCAACATAAGGTATAGAAATTTATTGTCATGTCCTTACCACAGAACAAGAGAAGTTTTGGATATAATATCTATAGATTGTACAATATTGTTCCTAATGACAGCTCAGAAATGAAAAATTCAAAAAAAAGATCGAGGATATCCTTCTCTGTTCCCGCTAGCTCCATTCTCTGATTGTCTCCGAAGATTATTGTAAAATTATGTATTTGCTCTGTTATGTGATTGTACTTCTTTTTTTTTTCTTCACTTATTAGCAGACGATTTATTAATTTTTTTTGTAACAGGGGTTAAGTGGTAGAACACCTCTGGGTGAACTTCCCCTTGGTATTTCTGTTTGAAATAAAGGCCTCATTTATTTATTTTATTTTATTTAATTTTATAACAGATTTCGAAAGCTGGTTGCTTAGGAACATACTTTTGAAACTTCATTTAGAAGTCCAATTGAAAAAAAATAATAATAATAACAACAATATCAATGAAGTTATAGGTCAATGGGTGACCACAGTTGAGCTATCAGAGTTATTGGTGATTTTGTTCCCTTTGCTTTCAGGCCAATATGTACCGTAGGTACTGATGGTGGTTCAATAAGCCCGAAACCATGGTCAGCAGTTGCGATCAATGATTTTGATGACTTTTTGACTAGCACGGTTGTAGGTTCAATTCTTCTTCGCAACAATTGTTTCGTAACCTTTCCTAAACCACCCATCAGATGCATGTTGTTTTTCACATAGGGGAATAAGAGCTTCAGTTGAAGGTTTGGAGCAAATCTCCAAACATAATGGCAGGAAATGGGGAGCGGATAATTTCTATCTTATAATGCCAAAATGAATGTATCAAAATTTGAGATGAGAAGACGAACAATTGCTTTCCCATGACTTTCAGCTTTTAGGTCATCCCAATTTTTGACTCTAACCAACACCCAGAAACGGTTCAAACCAAAGCAGTAGAAAACAATGAATATTTTTGAATAACTATTTTCTGAAATAACCCCTAACAAACTTATGAGTGCCGTAACCAATTTAGATTCCCTTTTTATTACGTGGCATATTTTAAGAGCCATTGGACTGCATCGATGCAGTTTACTGGCATTTATCCACCTACCTACAGAATCCGATCCATGAATATTAAAGGTTAAATATGGATGGACCAAATGGGGAAAAATGTATATGAAGAATCATAAAGTTCAGAATATGTGTTGGTATGATGTCACTAAATTGAAGGTTTTCCACCATTAAACTCCAATTCTAATATTTCGTTACTTATTGGCTGAGTGTTTGTGTTTAGTTTCCTAACCCGACCAGATGGAATACGTTGAGCAGTGAATCAATAAATAGATTTTGAGATTGTTAATAAAGTGAAGCAGAGAGTGATAAAAATAAACTTTAATAGTTGTTTCATTCGTTTTACAGGTAACTTTGTAATTAATGTAAATAGTGAAAAATAGCTAATAAATATCTTTCGTTTCACAGAAAAACAAAACTGATTATTGTTATCAAAAATGATCCAACATCCTTATAAAAACAATTTTACATCCTTATATATATATATATATATTTGGTTTATTTTTCATTTTTCCTTTTGATAAATTTCGCATTCATGAAAAATAAGTCGAAACTAATTTATGTCATCCCTGTACATTGACTCAAACGTGAAACAAACAAATATTTCCATCATGTCGAGTTCTTCTTGACGAGTTGATTCAACGTGTGTGTTACAAAGTGTAGCTTTTATATTTTTTGCTGAATTTACGAAGTCGCCCAAAGGCGAACGTTGTTCTCTCACCGGAAGATGTTAATAATAAATTTTAACACGGTATGAGGCTCTGGCCCGGGTCTGATTTATTTATATGCTCAAGGTGGCGGTACACAGTTGTTATGAGGTCACTCCTTTCTTTTTGTAGTCTGCTAAAGGCTTTATGCCTTTGAAATATTAACGAGAATGATATTTATAAGAACTGCGGTAGGTATTCTGCTGCAATGGTAATGCGCTCCGGTAGGTATATGTGTACCCGTACATTTATGGATATACATTGTCTTCATGTTACGGTTTGAGAGGAGTGGTTGTTTTTGCGACACCTAGTCCATTATAACGGAAAATTATGAGGGTGAGTTTCCTGCCTACTATGAATGTTCTCACCAACATCTCCAAGAAGTTCGATGAAGGCACTTTTGAGTTATTACTCTTCAAGGAAGGGAAACTTGTGAATATATCCTGACAAATCCATTTCATGAAGTTCAAATTCGTGAAATAACAATAAATATCAACAAAGTTTCAGTTTTATCGGGTTCTATGATTCAGATGCCCTTCATGATATATTATAAAGTTCACAGTGTTCCTTGAAAATGAAAAAAAAGTGATAAATTTTTATGGGAAACAAGAGTGTCTGCGCAATTCTTTTTTTTCAATTTTCCAGACGAGACAAGACTTCATCTCTTCAACGTGACTACAACGCCCTCGTTTGCACGCTTTTTTCATCACGTTTTCCATTTAAAACAGATTTTCTACGTATCCTCTGATCTGACGCTAATTTTCCTCTCCCTTATGGTTGCCTTCTCCTCACGTTATCTCATTTTGGGAGCAATTTTCCTGAAAATGATGTTGTTCTCAGATGTTTCCTTGAAGATAGGAATTAACTTCTCTCACTTTCTTGCTAGATTTCAATCTGAGATCTCATCATGCTTCTTATCCTCTAATCAGAGGTCTGAATACTTCCCTTCAACAGTTGATGTATAAATCAGTTACTTTTCGAGAGTAATGCGAGTAATAATTTACATCTTTGATGTCGCAAGCTACAGAAAGGGAATTGTGTGTTTTTTTGTTCGTTACCGAAATAATGGTTACTTCGAAAATGACATATGATGAAATATGATTAAAAATTTTCCATTGTGACTTCTACTTCGAAGTTCGGATTAGTTCCCTAACTTACTCAAGAAATTTTCAATTTGAATCAGTAGATCTTAAATTGGAAGAATGAGTATGAAGATTACCATATGTGTATGTGTTTTTTGATGGAGATGAAGATTGAAGATCAGGAACCCTCTACCAATGAGAACATGACATGACAAAGGTAATATAATGATAAATATACAAAAATGCTCGAACAGATTTATTTTAACTCTTAGAAGAAACCTATTTCTCATATTGGTAGGTATTTGCATGATCCTCTCTTCAATCCCTGTTAGAAATCTTCATGATCCAATTGAGAAATGACAGAAGTCGATAGAAAAACTTATTTCAAGCAGAAAATTTCAGGCAAATATAGCACCATAGGCTACCATATCATACCATATCGACTACTTTCCACAACACCCCAACATCTGGAGATATTATAACCAAGTTCATGAATTCCGTATGCTTTCCACACTCGAAAGAGTTCTTAAAAAGTGTATTAACCAAATTTATAGCACCTCACGAAATTATTGATCAACAAAATTTGCAACGATGTCACCTGATTTCGCACGAGATTAAAATCCTTGGGAGCGAAACGAAATCGCCTATTTCACAGGTTCCCCTAATCG
Organism: Aphidecta obliterata; assembly: GCA_963966015.1. Classification (NCBI taxonomy): domain Eukaryota; kingdom Metazoa; phylum Arthropoda; class Insecta; order Coleoptera; family Coccinellidae; genus Aphidecta; species Aphidecta obliterata. Next base: position 19,286,937 of record OZ014428.1, on the reverse strand, counting down.
ACACTGCAGGAAGCGTGACAAACCCACGTTGCCGGATACCCCGTGATGGCATCAAACACGTGAGGGAATTCACGGAAATGTTTATTATCTAAAACACTGACCGGATTAGATAATGGAAACACAATTTGATTAACATCCCTGACATCGATAAAACACTTTACGAGCCATTTTCGTCTGCCGTACTCCTTTCCGGCCTTTCTTACCAGGAGAGCGCGCAGCAGAATTAACGACATCGATGTCAGTAGGTCTGGAGGTAGAACTGTTCTTCTCCTCTGATCTTTCGTCAAGATTACACACATTTTGAATTCAATTTCATCTAATTGATTGTTATTTCGCTGAATGATCAATATTGAACATCCACTCCGACTTTTATTTCCAAACAGCGTTAGACCGAGACTCAAGATGTGCCGCTTTCAGGAATGTACATCACTTTTTCTCATCTGGAAAAAACTCTGCTCGAGGAAAATACTGAACCAGTTGAAGAACAACACAGTATGCAGAGCAGCGTTTGCTGATCGAAATTACTAGTCTCGGTGTTGCGTTAAAGAGTGACATCCTTTCGATTAGCGATCGATCCTGAATTGGTCGCAAAAGTAGTGATTCGAAATGATTTTTTTTTTTTCATAAGCATATTAAAAATTGACGCTTCTATGAAAAAGGGAAATATAAAGGATGACTCAGCACTTCTAGGACATAGACAACAAGTATAATGAAAAGAGCCTCCATACTATCCAAGAAGGAACACTTGACAAGGAAAATTACGAAGAGCACTGCCGTGAAGGCAGGAGCTTTTGAGCGCTCGTACATAAACCTTGTAGGTAAATTCGCATTTTCCAGTTTTGGAAACCAATTGAGGAAATTTTTGACAGCTGTCAAACAAATTTTCGAACTAAGGCGATAATCCAAACTTCAAGTCAGTGCTTTAAGTGACCAATTTTTTTTTCGATAATTCGCTAAAATTTTCTATGGTATCTATGGTCTTGGTGATGCGATCTGGACAAAATTTTGCACGTAGTTTAAATACATTATTCTAGGGGCAAAATTTCATTCCAATCAAATCGGTTGTTTCGAAATTATCAGGAACAGAATATTTTGAACGGCCTTATTTACGGAACCCCTAGTCTAATTTTGCTCATTGATGAACGTGACCGTGAAATTCGCGATCCAAACCCTAGGCCTTTTCCTTCGGAAGTTATAATTTTCTATGGTTTCTATGGTTCTGGTCATGCGATCTGGACAAAATTTTGCTTTAATATGTCATTCTCGTTTAAAATACAATATTTTATCTCGATCGAATCCGTAGTTTCGAAATTATCGAGAAAACAAAATTTCGAACGACCGTATTTACGGAACCCCTAGTGTAATTCTGCTCATTGATAAACGTGAACACCACATTTCAGATCTACACCTATACTGAAAATTTCAAGTCCCTAGGACTTTCCGTTCGAAAGTTATGATTTTCTATGGTTTCTATGGTTCTGGTCATGCGATCTGGAGAAATGTAGCTTGAATATATCGTTCTCCATTAGTATACAAAATTTCGTCACGATCGAATCTGTAGTTTGGATATTATCAAGAAAACTAAATTTCAAACGACCATATTTACGGAACCCCTAGTATAATTTTGCTCAAAGATGATAGTGATCACGACAATCGAGATCCACACCTATCCTGAAAATTTCAAGTCCCTAGGCGTTTCCGTTCAAAAGTTACAATTTTCTATCGTTTCTATGGTTCTGGTGATGCGAGCTAAACAAAATTTTGCATGTAGCTTGAACATCTCATTTTCCATTAGAGTGCAAAATTTCATCTTGATCGAATCTGTAGTTTCAAAGTAATCAGGAAAACAAAATTTCGAGCAGTCATATTTACGGAACCCTAAGGCGGATTTTGCCCAATAACGAACTTAACCTCGGCATTCGAGATTCGAACCTACCCTGAAAATTTCAAGTTTCTAGGACATTCCGTTCGAGAGTTATCGTGTATACGGACGGCCGGACGGACGGACAGACTCGAATTTTCCGACGGATTCGTCATCAGTGAGTCGAACATTTTTTGACAGCTGTCCAAAAATTTCTTCAATTGGTGTCTGAAACTGGGAAATGCGAATCGGCCTACAAGGTGGATGAACGAGCGCTCAAAAGCTCCTGCCTTCACGGCAGTGCTTTTCGTAATTTTTATTATCTGTTTCATGAAAAAAAGTTTTCCTTGATGAAAAGTTTTGCATAGTCGGAAACGTATTATGAAATAATCAGTTATTAAATTTTTTGCATTCGTATACGAAATTTTCAGAGGTTGGAACTTTACTTTACTATATTCTCAGAATCCTCTTCGGTATTTTCAATAATTTCGAAGTATTAGGATGAGTGACCGCTCTGGCTATGAATTTGAACAAGCGCGCAATTTCCTGACTTCACGTCAGTGCTTTCCGAATCATCATTATTCCGGTGAATATTTATATTTTGTGTTTTTTTTTTCGATAAAGAAATTTCATTTATGTTGAATGCAATTTGCAACACTGTAATAAACGATATTGCATATAATATATAATATTATTATCTCGACTGAAAAGATATCACAGTTTTGAGATGATGATTTGGCAAGAAAACTCCTCATAGAGTTTTTGAATACAGGCTACCTTATCCAAATGGGTATGTTTGTTATTCCATTACAATTAGTAGCTTTATTTTAGTTTATCTTCATCATTTTCCGAAGATTAACACATATAAATTGATGACTTTTATATTAGAGAGATATGGTATTTTGGATGGAATAAGATAAATCTAAAATTTCAAGCGGAAGTATTGAAGAAGTATAAGGTTACAGTTGAAAAATTGAATATCAACCTTTTACAGACTTCAAAGCACCTTGTTTTAAATTTTTTTCTACAATATATGATAGCAAAACCAACATAATTTTGTATGAAATATCTTCCTATAATGTTACTATGTCTGTTGCTTCGCAGAACTAGATACCCTGTATGTTCACTCAATTTTTTTCATGGAATGACCTGAGGAATGGCGAAACGAAATAAAAGCACTTCATTGAAGAACTGCCTGGAATATACTCACAAATATTAGGGAAACAACAGATCAGAAGATAAATCGGAGAACCTTCTGAAACTACAGAAAACGTGTTAAACATCTTCTTAATTTCACATCTGATGATTAGTTCTCGTGATAACCCACAAACAAATATTTTCCAACTCTCTGATAACCGAATGAACAAACATTTCATAATCGCTTCTTTCGTTAAAGTTGGAGGCAGAAACCAAAATACGGAAAACATAGAAACCCTCGAGTAAGTGAAGAGCAAAGATAAATGTTTTCAGCATGAAATAAAATTCAAATATTTGAGGTTTCCTGAAGTACACTTCAGAACGCGTTGGTTATTATCGCATCAGAAAAGCTGCTATAACAGCGTTTCCATATTTTGCTTTCGCCTGATGTGCTTTTTCTAGAGGTGAAAATATTTTCCACTGAGCGATTCCTTTGATGTTCCGGCTGTGTATCTTCAAGAACCACGAAAACATTCCCTCGACGATTTTGGAAATGCATGATACGGAAATTTCTCAATTCAATACTGTTGAGTATTTTGAATATCTTAATATTCATTTCGAACAAAGGGAAATTTTCTTTCATTCATATTGAAATGTAATAAATTCAACGTTCAACATGTTTTAATTTAGTTCACAATTCAGAAAATTGACCCTTCGTTTCAATGAAAATATTCGCATTCGTTCCTATACCTATATAATATCGTAGAACTATTTGTTTCAGATCAATCATTGAGAATTATTTCATTTTTTACGCTCTAAATTCATCTAGGCATATCATCGTGAGTTCAATGATAAATCTAGTTAATGGCCATGATAGCCCCAATATCTTCATTTCTACACACGACCAGCAACTGATATCGGTTTCGAAATATTTGAATTGATAAAAAAAAATTATCAAGGATAATATCTAATAACTGAACTCAGCATACAATCCAGGATGATGAACTATCTGAGTAATCCCAGGAATGCCTCCTCGATCACGTTTATTGACAAATAAACTGGAGATTGCCGCTTTAACTCTACAAAATTGTCCTCCTCAATTCCGTATACTGCAGTGTTCCAGACATAATCTGCACTAATTGAGATATGTTCAGAATATACGTTTACAGAAAGTGGATTGCGACAATCGGTTTCAATTCACATGACAGTTCAAAACTGCATTTACTTCGAACGTTAGAAATTTGCTTCTCTATTCATTCTTGGAAGGGACAGAAGAGAAATCATAAATTCGGTTAGGAATCGAGATGAAGTCAAGCTCGCCCAATTTTGGTGGAAAAAATTTCTGTTTCGACCTCAGGTCTCAGACGTCTATAGGAGTCTCTTTTCCCATTCTTGTCTCGAGATAAAAATCACCAATATTGTCTAGGAATTTAAACTAACTCCGAAAATGTCAAATATTGTCTCGAGGCAGCGTATATGTCATTTTCAGTCATTCTGTCGAGAAGGCTGAAGAAATTCATGGGGTCAAAAATTATGCAAAAGAATCAATCTAAGTAACCAATACATTTCCTAGCCCAATCATATGTAGTTTTCACATTTTTAAAGTTTTACGAGGTCGTTGGTCAAAATTGACAGATACCTGGAACCCTTCGAGATATTCGATCGTTATTCGAAGAAGAGACACCATCAAGGTCTGAAAAGAGGTAAAACCGATTAAATTGACCCTCTCATAGTTTTTCCGCGTGACTTCCATAGGTTTTCGACGATTTTAAGAAGGTTATGTACCAAATTCTACCACTATACATGGAGGTGGAATGAAAAAACACATTTGTTCAGAAAACGGAGAAAAAATCATTTAAGCATTTGAAATGAGGTTGATAGAAATGAATCTTTTATCAACGTCTTTCGTAGGTTTTCCACAATTTGCAGTGATTAATGAACAACATTTTACCTCTGAAATATTGACAGCACCAGGTTGAAAAGAATGGAAACTCAAAAATTGGACCAAAAATCGTTCGATATAACTACATATACAGGGTCTTTCACGAGGAACCTCACCCATATTTATACGGGAAACTACTGAACATATTTTCATGAAATTCAGCACTTATAAGTATTTCACGATGCTGATGAAATCTAAATATTTTCAAGGCATGAGCACCTCCGGTTTTTCCGGAAATGACGTCAACTTCCGTTTTTCAAATTAGAACACCATTTTTTTATTGCAGAAATAGATTCCTTAGAAAATTTCAAGTTATTTTGATGTAACATTTTTCAGTTTTGGTTGGAAAATTCTCTCTGAGCGGGAAAATTCGAAAAAAAAATCGAAAATAGAGCTCCGCTGAAACAAGAATAACTTCGAGGTTTTTGGATGGAAAATTTTCATTTTTGGGATTTTTCAAGATGTAAGATTGATGTATCCACTTTAAAAATCGAAATTGCGATTCATGATACAGGGGGTGAAAAAATCGCTTTACAAGTTAGGGATGACAAAATCGTGAAAAATAAATTTTTTCAAATTAGAACCCCATTTTTTTATGGCCGATATTGAATCTACGTTAAAAAATAATGTGAGTGTATGCATCACACCCTTGCCCTAAAATGGATATTTTCTGAGTTATTCACAAAAAACTGTTTTTCGTCTTGAATTTTCAGCTATTTCTTTTCCCTTCACGCCAAAAAGATGAAATTTTCAGGAACTGTTATTAAACCATGCTGTAGATTTTTCACCCCTTCTTGAAACCGACTTCAAGTTACTATTAGGAGAACCATGGCAAACTCTCGCAGTTATAACTAGAGAAGATGCTCAAAGTTTTGACCGTTAATTTCTAGACATTTATTTATACGTCTCAGGAATGCTTCGTGCGTTGCTCTTCTTATTTCATCGGGAGGAAGAGATCTGCAAAAGTGTTTAAAAACCAAATTGAGTTTCAAAACTATGAATCTGAAAATCTAAACAAACCTGAACGCATTTCTGACTCGTTCTATGCAGTCCTCTTTATCAGTCAGGGGAGTTGAGTAGACAATATTTTTTATCCTACCCCAAACATAATAGTCTAAACCGATGGCCGATTAGTTGAAATAAAGAGGTTTCCGATACAAATTCGAATCCAAATTCGCCATCTATTTAGGAAAAACCTGTAACTTTTTTCTCTCGCATATTAGGGTAGTAAAATCTAAAACATGGTTTAAGTAACAGTTCCTGAAAATTTCATCTTTTTGGCGTGAAGGGAAAAGAAATAGCTGAAAATTCAAGACGAAAAACAGTTTTTTGTGAATAACTCAGAAAATATCCATTTTGGGGCAAGGGTGTGATGCATACACTCACATTATTTTTTAACGTAGATTCAATATCTGCCATAAAAAAATGGGGTTCTAATTTGAAAAAATTGATTTTTCACGATTTTGTCATCCCTAACTTTGAAAGCGATTTTTTCACCCCCTGTATCATGAATCGCGATTTCGATTTTTAAAGTGGATACATCAATCTTACATCTTGAAAAATCCCAAAAATGAAAATTTTCCATCCAAAAACCTCGAAGTTATTCTTGTTTCAGCGGAGCTCTATTTTCGATTTTTTTTTCGAATTTTCCCGCTCTTAGAGAATTTTCCAACCAAAACTGAGAAATGTTACATCAAAATAACTTGAAATTTTCTAAGGAATCTATTTCTGCAATAAAAAAATGGTGTTCTAATTTGAAAAACGGAAGTTGACGTCATTTCCGGAAAAACCGGAGGTGCTCATGCCTTGAAAATATTTTAGATTTCATCAGCATCGTGAAATACTTATAAGTGCTGAATTTCATGAAAATACGTTCAGTAGTTTCCCGTATAAATATGGGTGAGGTTCCTCGTGAAAGACCCTGTATAATATGTATGTGGGCTGAATCTTTCATAGATGATATGCATAAATTTTCATTGGAAAAATCTTCAATTCCTTCGAAAACTGTCGAATCGTGTTGAGCTCATCCTGAAGTGAGTGATTTGATGGAACTACATTTTATCTTGATGTGAATTGATTTTATTTTTAATTCCATTGGAATGTATCGATAAAAGGCGAGTTCGTTGAATTTTTGCAAGAATCATATCGCATTCTGACCAATTTTTTTTATTCATTTTGAAATCTAATGGAAATTCATTTCTGGATGAAAGCAAATTGGAATAGCAGTTCGTTACAGACTTATGATAGGAGTATTAGCAGTATATTTTTTTTACCATACTGGGTGTTCGGTTTTTGAAAGTTCATTTCTGTCCTACATCATGCAATGAATATTTAGGAGATACTCGGGAGTGATCTTACCACCTTGGTAAAGTTTGATTATAATTCTGGATTATTTTCATCAGAAAAGGATATGGTATGTATAGAAAAAGCGAAACTATGCTGTAAAAGACGCTGAAAAGAATCAGTATGATTTAAAAGTTAGTAAATGGGGAAAAAAATAGTCAATTTCTCCTATTAATGTGCCTGCAACTTTCGAATTCTCCAATTTATATAAGACAAAATTATTTTAAAAACTTTCCAAATTCCTTCTCCATTCCCTTAAAAAGTTTTCGTTAGAATGCAGGCACTAAATTCGTTTCAGCAGATTTTGATTTGAAAGGGGATTTAAGCAAAGAAAGAAAAGTAACGAATTAAATATTTTTTTATTGCAATTAAACTCGAAATTTCATTTGAAAATTCATTCACACATTATGTTCGAGATGTCCTCCACCATCTCCAAGTGGATACAAGCACATGCCCTCTTTCTAATTTCTTCAGTTGTTACATTCCGCCTGAAATTTACTCTCAATCTCTTCTCTGCTTCGGTTATTCTCTCCACAAGTTGTGTATATCATACTAATTATTTTTCAACATCTAATACAGGATGGTTTTGCTTTTTTCATACATATTATACCTTTTTCTGATGAAGATTATCCAAAATTATAATCAAATTTGGTCAACGTAGAAAAAATGACGAAAAATGATGTAAGGTGAGAAATCTTTTAAAAATCACAAGAATTCAAATAACTCGTAAACTTTTGATTTTTGATTATCAATGAATATGGCTCAAACGACAGCAAATGTACTAAAACTTCCTACAAGGTTCACGTCTAATTTGGAAACATCCTATATATTTATTCAGATCCTGGATCCTTCATGAAAAAAAATTTGAGATATTTTGTAATGGGCTTGTGCAGCCTATCAAATTTTTTTATTACTATACAGGTTGTCCCAGAATGAATGGATAATCCTGTGACACTGTATAGAAGAGCTATTGGACTCACTGAAAAAAATACAAAAAAAAAATGTATCCCTACTAGAAATATTGTTTTTTCAAAATAATGATTTCTTGCACATCATGTTGCGTTTCTGTGTATCACGCTCACGAATGAATCAAATCAATCAGTTTCTTCATGTTTAAATAAGTTATGAAGACGTATTGTACCATTTTGAAATTACATGAAAGGCGCATATTTTTTTTTGAGTTGGCCTCATAGATTTTCTCAAATTATATTTCCCCCATGAACGATTAAACTTCCACATTATGAAATATTCATCATCATTCATGATGAAATTTGAACTTGGATATTTTTTTCCAAAAAAGTTACAACAGATATTTACACGGTTTTCAGCATATCTATTGGTATTTCAATGAAGAATATTTCACCATGAAGAAACGGATGGATTTGATTCACTTGTGAGCGTGATACACAGAAACGCAACGTGATGTGCAGGAAATCATTATTTTGAGGAAAAAATATTTCTGGTGGGGATAGATTTTTTTTTGTATTTTTTTCGGAGAGTCCAATAGCTCTTGTTCTGGGACACCCTGTATCAACTATAGGGAAATGTATACAATAATTGCCAATAGATGTAAAAATCCGACTTATGTTATTATGAATTTTTTTCCTTATTTCAAAGCTTTATCTGAAAAAATCATAAACCAAATCAAACAGACACGATCAGGTGAATGATTCTTCAGTGCCTAATTTGAATTATTCGTGAGGCGAATTCACCATAGTGAATCTCCTTGAATTCATTCCTCTTAAATCCCTGAACGTAAATTCCAGGTTAGACAGATTAATGTGAAATCCTCGATATTTCCGGATTCAATGTAAAACGGAAACGGAACATGACGGGTGTTAGACAATAATTCCAGCGAATCTTACGAGTAAGGAATGGGGATCTTTCATAGGGAATGGTCCCGTATACATCTTACGTCGTGATGAACAATGAAGATAACCATGAAATTGTTCTGGAGAATCTTGGAAATTAGCTATTTATGTCATTTCGTATGAAATATTCGGCGTGGTATGAACTATGGAGATCGAGGTTCTATTATGTCATGAAAGGAACAGGATATTACCATGCATTTGTTGCGTTTGAATGAACATAATTCCGATTGAACTTAGATGGGCGAAAGAGCCTTTTGAAACTAGGATGATACTCGTTAAACGCCAGTTCTGGAGGGTTTGAGAAATTTCGTACTGTAGATTGTTGCTGTGATAGCTAACCCTTATCTGGGAAGTGAGTTTTTGGAAATCCAGAGCATGTTTCTTTTTCAACGACATCAATGTCACAAACCGTCGTATTCAATTAAGTATTGATTTATCGCCTATTTCTCGAAACTGAATAACTTAGGCAATTTCTCCATAAATTGTTCAAGTTTCATTGATATGAATGAAATCCTCGATCAGTAAAAAATTTCTTCAGTAATATTAAACCGAAAAACTGACAACAAGGTTAAGTATGTTTCTCGCAATATTATTTTCGGTAGAATATCTCCTGACATACTTGAATTCAGCCGATTATAAAATATTTTGTGCTTCTATTGTTCAGGAAATAGTCGAGATAAAAGTCAGTATTTTCACGTTTGAAAAATCCACATAGACATTTTTTGCGAAAATACCTTATCTCGCCTCTCAGAAACCTTGCTCAACACCTTTAGTTTTCAGATCCTGCAGACAATGTTTAATTCTGTATTATCATCGTGAGCGTAACAAAGGTTCCCGAATTTCCCGTCCCGAAAGAACCGGGAAAGATTGAATAAACGGTTTCATATTATATGAATGAAAAAAGGGATTTGAGAGGAGGAAATTTCTAAGAGATTTCAGGGCCCGCGTCGGATGAGGAACGTGGAATAGAAAAGCTGTAATGTGCTGGAAAATTAACTTTATTAATTTAAAAGTCTCTTCTACTTTGAATTCATCCGTTTGGCCCTTGCAGGGTGGATCGCGGAGCGATTCAGCGACGGGGTTTGGCGTCAAAAGTTATATTAGACTTTTATCGAAAATTCTGAATTAGAATTGCTAATTGTCTCTTTCGCATATTCTTCCCATACCGTTTTATCGAATAATGTTTTGGAATGTTTAAATTGGGGTTCTATACAACACTGAGATCCTCATGAATTTTCTGCGTTACAAGATGAGAAAGCATGATGTTTTACACATATTAACATAACTTGATTGCATATATTTTCGGAGGTGATTCTCATATTTTTTTTTATGATCGATTCGGTCATCTTTCAGGTGAAAAAATCAGAAATGATTACCTTTTATATGACCTCCAGCTAGATTACAAAAATACAATCAGAGTCATTAATCATTTCTGATTCAGTAAATATCTGATTTATCAATCTTGTAGAAGATAAAAATAAAAAAGCTTTGAAAAAAATTGTGACTCTTTTAACCCAAAGTACTTTCATTTCTGCTTTATGGATTATTTTGAAGATATCAAAAGTGATTTACTGAAAATTTACTGATAGAATTAGCCGTTACTTGATGGAAATCCATAATCAAACTTACGATAGAAATGATTTACACTACCTACATTGGGTTAAATTCCACGACACGTGTTTTGATGCAAAGCATCATCTCCAGGTGGTTAAGGTATAACTAAATTACTGTTGAAGACATCTGTTGACGTTAGTTTTTTGAGCGCTCGTACTACTTACACGAGGGCTATATCATTTCGTCACGATGTCTGTATTATTCGAATTTTGAGCCGGAAATGGTCTCAAACGACAATGTTTGACTCACTGATGATGAATCCGTCGGAAAATTCGAGTCTGTCCGTCCGTCCGGCCGTAAGCACGATAACTCTCGAACGGGACAACCTAGAGACTTGAAATTTTCAGTGTGGGTTCAGCTCCCGAATGCTACGGTTGAGTTCGTTAATGGGCCAAATTCCACCAGGGGTTCCGTAAATATGGCCGTTCAAAGTTTTGTTCTCCTGATTACTTGGAAACTACAGATTTGATCGAGATGAAATTTTGCACTCAAATGTAGAATGAGGTGTTCAAGCTACATGTGAACTTTTGAACGGAAACGCCTAAGGACTTGAAATTTTCAGGATAGGTGTGGATCTCGAATTTCGTGATCACGTTCATCTATGGGCAAAATTAAACTAGGGGTTCCGTAAATATGGTCGTTTGAAATTTGGTTCTCTTGATAATTTCAAAACTACAGATACGAACATGACGAAATGGCGTATACTAATGGATAATGATATTTTCAAGAAACATTTTGTCCAGATCGCATGACCAGATCATAGAAACCATAGAAAATTATAACTTTCGAAGGAAAGGCCGAGGAACTTGAAATTTTCACGATAGGTCTGGATCTGAAATGTCTCGTTCACGTTTATCAATGAGCAAAATTAGACTAGGGGTTCCGTAAATATGGAGGTTCAAAATATTTTTTTCTGATGATTCCGAATTTACTGATTGGATTGAAATGAAATTTTACACCTCGCTGAAGAATAATGTATTCAAACTACGTGCGAATTTTTTTCTGGAACTGAAAAATGCGAATCTACCTACAAGGTGGATGTTCGAGCGCTCAAAAGCTCCTGACTTCACGGCAGTGCTTTTCTAATTTTTTTTTTCATTTATTTTCAATATTTTAAATCAACACCACAAATGATTTTTGTTTATTCATCTCAGTGCTAAACAAACAAAAATCATATGTGTCCTTATTGGACGATCAAGTAGACTTTAACCATTCACCATTATTGAATCTTTTTTGTAGTAAGAAATTATAAAAAAAATTAAAAAAATTGAAAAAACAAAAATTAACTTACCTCAACAGATCTTTCACTCAATGGCGGTAAGATGAGCATAATTGCTTGTCATTAAGATATCATTAAATATTCAACCCGCATTAGGGGTTTGCGCATAGGCTTGATCATTACCCCCACCTAGGGATGAGATTACTTTGTATTAGTAGCTAGCTTAACAGTTTAGAGAAGTAATCTAGTTGAACCTTAACCACTTGAAGATGATGCTTCGCATCGAAACACGTGTCGTGGAATTTAACACAATGTAGTGGAAAGATACCAGTAATTCCAAAAACGTTCTTTTTGAGCGCTCGTACTACTTACACGAGGGCTATATCATTTCGTCACGATGTCTGTATTTTTCGAATTTTGGGCCGAAAATGGTCTCAATTGACTATCTTCGACTCACTGATGACGAATCCGTCAGAAAATTCGAGACTGTCTGTCCGGCCGTAAGCACGATAACTCTCGAACGGAACAACCTAGTGACTTGAAACTTTCAGTGTGGGTTCAGTTCCCTAATGCCTCGGTTTAGTTTGTTAATGGGCCAAATTCCACTAGGGGTTCCGTAAATATGGCCGTTCAAAGTTTTGTTCCCCATATTACTTGAAAACTACAGATTTGATCGAGATGAAATTTTGCACTCAAATGGAGAATGAGGTGTTCAAGCTACATGGAATTTTGTCCAGATCGCATCACCAGAACCATAGGAACCATAGAAAATTGTAACTTTTGAACGGAAACGCCTAGGGACGTGAAATTTTCAGGACAGGTGTGGATCTCGAATGTTGTGATCACGTTCATCTATGAGCCAAATTATACAAGGGGTTCCGTAAATATGGTCGTTTGAAATTTAGTTTTCTTGATAATTTCAAAACTGCAGATTCGATCGTGACGAAATTTTGTATACTAATGGATAATGATATATTCAAGCTACATTTCTCCAGATCACATGACCAGAACCTTAGAAACTATAGAAAATCATAACTTTCGAACGGAAAGGCCTAGGGACTTGAAATTTTCAGGATGGGTGTGGATCTGAAATGTCGCATTCACGTTCATAAATGAGCAGAATTATACTAGGGCTTCCGTAAATACGGTTGTTTGAAATTTTGTTTTCTCGATAATTTCGAAACTACGGATTCGGTCGAAATGAAATTTTGTATTTTAATCGAGAAAGATATATTAAAGCAATATTTTGTTCAGATCGCATGACCAGGACCATAAAAAACATAGAAAATTGTAACTTCCTAAGGGAAAGGCCTAGGAACTTGAAATTTTCAGGGTGGGTTTGGATCGCGAATATCGCGGTCAAGTTCATCAATGAGCAAAGTTAGACAAGGGGTTCCGAAAATATGGCCGTTCAAAATATTTTTTTCCTGATAGTTTCGAAACTACTGATTGGATTGGAATGAAATTTCGCACCTAGCTGAGGAATAATGTATTCAAATTACGTGCGGAATTTTGTCCAGATCGCATCACCAAGACCATAGATAACGTAGAAAATTCTAGCGAATCATCGAAAAAAAATTGGTCAGCTGAAGCACTGACATGAAGTATGGAGTTTCGCCTAAGTTTCAGAATTTTTTTGACAGCAGTCGAAAATTCTTTCAATTGATTTCTGAAACTGGAAAATGCGAATCTACCTACAAGGTGGATGTACGAGCGCTCAAAAGCTCCTGACTTCACGGCAGTGCTTTTCGTTATTCTTACATTTTCCGGTCGCACCCGAAACACCAAATCGAAATGTTATAGAATGGATGATGAAAGTTGATTCGAATTGTTCGGTCCCTTGGCCTCCGGCAGATCCCAACTCTGCCAGAAAACGAGCTCCGCGCCCCCTCACCGGAACAATGAGTTAATTAACCATTTGCAACAGATTTTCTTAGCTCAGGAAATTTATATTCTCCGTGAATTAATGAGGAGTCTTCCTCTGTTTTCGTTATCAATTCTTGCTGGAACGATCAATTCGTCGAGGGAATTTTGATATCTGTAGATACATCCACAGTGAGAATTATTGACAAAGAGTCGTTAAAATATTTTATGATAGGCAAGAACAAGAAATGATTAGGTTTTCAGGTAGGGGTTGGATCAAATTTGGAACATGATGCAACAAATATAGTGTAGGATTTTGATATTTTTTTCCAATAATAAATGTTCGAATTCTTTGGCGCAAAACAAAGCAATGTTCCCTGAAATTTTCAATTTTTAAGTTTCAGATTGTGATGAATCTGAAGACGGACGTGCGGACAGCCACCACAGAATAAACTCAGATTGTTTTTTTGCAGCAAAAAAAGAATATTCCTATAAATATTGATAAAAATAAAAAAGCGATACATGAAATTCGATAACATTAAAACAACCAGACAATGGGACAGTCGACATCGTTCCTCTAAAATATGTTCGAATCTGGAGAGCGAGTGGTACAATCCCTCCTCTCGACAGTCGTGTCTGGAAAGTTCGAAGATATACGTTATGCCGAGAGCTGGATAAGTTTGCCTACATCGTGGACGATCTTTCCGGACGAGCGACGAAAAGGACTGTCTAATTGCCCATTTCTGCAATGTGTCACATGACTTAACAGATCTGATAATTATGTGCAATCTGCGAAGCGGTTAGAATTTTGTTCCTGGCCTGCTTCCAAATGGAAGAAATACAAGAAGAAAAGAAATATACATAACTTTATGGGACACCGTTATCTCTCTCAATTGTTTCTCGCGACACTTTTCGTTGATGCTGATAGCACCTTGTGCGAAAATTATTGTAATTCCTTGAATTTTTGACACCCTAATGACATACAAAGGAGATTCAGTTATGGGTAATTTCAAACAATTGGATGACTAAAACCCGACAGAAATTAAAAATGGGCTAGACCTCTTTGGGGTGCGTCGTCAAAATAATTTCTAAAAAACGTCTCTACGGAGAGCATGTGGTGTTCAACTTTGCATTGTTACCAAACTTTCACATCAGGTCGAGGGAAAGACACCAACCCCCTACGAAGAACCCCTCTGCCTACTGCTACCCACAATCAATAACGTTCAGGGAAACGAACAGTATTCCTTCTTTCCATTTGTTTTGTACCAATTCTGAACTTCCACCAATTTCAAATTTTTCTGCATTTTGTAATACCTACTCAAAACATGTAACCAATGAATGAAATACAACATTTGTTTTCTCATAATCTCGCCACAGAAATGGAAGCAATATATAGGCAGAACCTCAATTTTATTGACCTTTGGTACCGTTTTATACAGGATCTTCATAAATTATTGTAACATCGCAGTGGGCTTGGAAATATTCCTATTATTTCGCTTCATATGCATTCTGTTCCACACCTGCAATTCTAGCCACAGAATTTTTTCGCGCATGACAAACTAATAATACTGGCTGTATCGTAGAACTCAAGAATAAACGTTTTTTGAAGAAAATGCCATGTTGTGGATCAACCAGTAATTTTCTTATGATATTCAATTCGTAAATTTCTGTAGAAGTTAATAGACTTTTTCGCATAAAAAAAGTTAACCCATACATCCATGGGTGGCTTTGACCTCGTTTTTTTAACACACTATATGTGTGTGTTTTATGAGTGGTTGGCCATACCCTAGTGGGGAATGCAGGTCATTCGGGCCTTTCAAGAAAGTTGCTTGTTTTGTATCCTGAGGGTTTTAATTTAGGAGATACAGGGTGATTTATGGATTTCGTCCTGAATTTACGATAGCCATAACTCAGGAATCCGAGGTGCGATTTTGATCAAATTTCATGGGTTTGGTCATTTCAGAAAGTCCTTCCGAATGGCTCACGAAATATCAATATGTTCAGGGCAGTACTCAGAATATCGTGGTTTATCTTTAAAGCCTCAAAATCTATACTTTTCACATCACTTAGAGAAATTTCATCAGAAAGAAAAAATACATAATTCAATCTAAGGAATTAAATTTTCACTTTGAATAGCACATTTATTACAAGCGACTAGAGATCGAACGAATTCATATTTTATGTAATTTTGTTTGAAATGCGGTCGTGATTTTAGTCCTTCCTTGATAATATTTCTTGTCTTTTGCTGAGATTTTGAACCTTTAATCTTATAACTTATAAAGTAGACCATTTCGGGAAATGTTATCCGTAAGTGTATTCGCTCTACAACACAAATAACTAGTCGTTCCATTTCGACACATTTCCCAGTTTTTAAAATGAGATTATTGCCCTTCTTATCATATCGGGATTTCGTTTTAATTCTGTGCAAGCTTTTTTTTTATCTTCTGTCTCAAAAACTCTCGTGAAGTTGTTTCAACGGCATATACATTTTCTTTGAGATAACGCCACAGAAGATAATCCATAGGAGTTAGATGTGGCGAACTTGGGACAATGCTACAGAATGTTCTCCTTTTTGAAAATCTTTGACGATATCTTCACACTGTTGCTCTTGAATTTCCATTGCAAAAGCCATATACAAATATCATATCGAAATACTCACAATTGGTGTACAAAGTTTGAATTAAAATTGGAGTACTTTTGAATTTGACAGCTATGTTTGTAGAATGTGTAAAGAAAGCGATATCTAACAAATTTCCTGGGGAACACAAGTCAATATTTTTTTGTTTTTGAGCAAATGGACTCATTGATTACATGCTTCAAAGGGTTTACTCCATTTGTCCCTAAATTCAATTTTTAGTTTCAAAAAATTCAAAGCTTGATTCTGCATACTTTTAATTTCTTCTTTACGGAGCGTGTTACAACACTCAGTGGGTGCTGAGGGTTTAGAATGAAAGGGAGTTGAACAGAATGTTATAAAATTCGAAATTTCAGCAAAAGACAAGAAATATTATCAAAGAGGACTAAAATCAGGACCGCATTTCAAAAAAATTTCATTAAATATGAATTCCTTCGATCGCAACTCGCTTCTTACAAGTGTGCTATTCGAAGTGGAAATTGAATTCCTTAGATTGAATTATGTATTTTTTCATGGCAATAACAAAATATCTCTAACTGATGTAAAAAATATAGATTTTGAGGCTTGAAAGATAAACCACGATATTCTGAGTACTGCCCTGAAAATATTGATATTTCGTAAGCCATTCTTTCTGAACAATCCATGAAATTTGATCAAAATCGGACCTCAGATTCCAAAGTTATGGCTATCGCAAACTCAGGCCGAAATCTATAAATCACCCTGTATCTCCTAAACTAATAGCTTTAGGATACAAAACAAGCCACTTTTCTGAAAGACCTGGATGACCTGCATTCACCACTAGGTTAAGGCTAACCACTCATGAAACACCCTGTATATCCCCTTTTTATTTCTTTAATTTGAGTTTTGAAAAAACTCATTTCATGTCGAGCATTCCATCAATTAAATGAACCAGTACCGATTCAGATGCAGAATTTTAATTCAAGTTCGTTCGATCTAATGGAAAGGGTAAATAAATCAGCGAGAAAACTAGTCCGCAATCCAGTTCTCAATTTCATTATTCATACCCTCGGGCAAAAACTCACATATGTCGGCTATACCAAGCCAGAAGGGTATGAGATTTTTATTAAATGCCAACGTAAAAAATTCCGCATACACCTAGGTGACTGGGTGTATCAAAATATAAAAAAGAAGGATTTACCTTTATTGCTTGCCGCAGCTAGCTGGCTACCCTTATTCAACTTCCCTTTAATATTTCCTCGCAGATTACGTACGAGTTACGATAGATTCTCGATTTGAATCGGGAAACAGTATTAGAAAATGGAAATTCACCTTCTCCTCGAATTAGATATGGCTGAATGGAAGGAATTTGTAAAAGGAATGGTAAATGGAGTTCCATTAAACTGATGTTAAATAGGAAAATTCGTTTGAATTAATAGAAAGTATATCGTTCACTCTCCCAGTGGATACCATGCCTCAGACATACTGGGATGTCTAAAGAAAAAAAAGGGAATTTTGGGTGACATAATGTAACTTGTTGTTGCTTTGTAACAGGACAAAATTCTATACGGCCCACTCTAGGCATGATAAAAACAAAATATAAGAAGCGGAAACAATAATAACTAAACAAACTTTCGAACACCTGATAGAGTTGTAAGAAAAAACTGTCAAATAAGCCATTATTAAATTGCTACATTCATAATTCGCAGTGAGACGCAGAGGATGCGCAACACATCAGCTGGTAAACTAATGTAATAAGCTACCATAAAATATGAGTCTGCTCTTATTCCCATAAGTCTCGTTTAACTATTCATTTCCAATTCCCTCGGAATATCAATATTATGATGTCAAATTACGAACTGAATGAAGAACAGAATATTCACCGTTAATTCGACGAGAATATAAATTTCCGAAGTTGGAAAACTCCATTACAAATGGTTCATTAACTCATCGTTCCGGTGAGACGCGGAACAACTTTTTCTACGATTAAAACTCGACTGGAACTTTACCGTGGTTCTAGGAGGAGAATGTTTCTCGATTACATACAGCTCGGTATTCATGATTCTGTACCCAGTCCGATATTTTTCCCATTAATGAATGGAATACTGGAATGGAATTACTGTATTACACAGGAAATGAAATGACAGTAGGTTTCCATTTCTTGTTCGGGAATATTCTATATTCTAGTTTGTTTTCAAATAGGGAATGTATGGAAGACTCCACCATACTTGAATTTATGGGCGCTATAACTTATTTTCGATGAAAATGAGTTTTTAGTTCGGAATCTCGATATATGATAATAAATTGGTCATGTTATTCTATGATATTCCTATTTATAACCGAGAAATGAAATTGAAATTCAACATCAACATTGAATCATAAAATTCGATATTTGTGTGTGTTGAAATAACTCCATCAAATATTGTTCACTGCGGATCATTTCGAACCGGGTACAACCCCATGGGTCATGAAAAAAATTTCAAAATTCATATATTGAGATATTTCATGAAATCCGAAAAGGAATTATTTGGGCGATGTGGAAATAATAGGCTTTCGTATAGAATTTTGCATTTTGTTTAATTTTGGATCGGATCATTCAATCACATAAACATAATACATGATGAAAGTTAAGCAATTACTTCGAAATCCGAAATACTAATTTGGTCCGTTGGTTTTAAACAGTCATGGTTATAATGAATCTTGAAATTGTGGCTAACTACGAATCAATATAATGAAAAATTTGTCAATCAATTTTTCTTCTGGTCCTTTTTGAGCGCTCTACTTACACGAGGGCTATATCATTTCGTCGCTTTGTCTGTATTTTTGAACTTTGACTAGATTCGACTCACTGATGACGAATCCGTCGAAAAATTCAAATCTGTCCGTCCGGCCGTAAGCACGATAACTTTAGAACGGAACGACATGGATACTTGGAATTTCAAGTGAAGATTCAGTTCCCGAATGTCGTAGGTTAAGCTAAGCGAAGTTTTGTCCAGATCGCATGACCTAAACCATAGAAAACACAGAAAATTATAATTTTCGAACGGAAAGGCCTAGGGACTTGAATTTTTCAGGGTAGGTTTGAATCTCAAATGTCGCGGTCACGTTCATCAATGAGCAAAATAAGATTAGGGGTTCTGTAAATATGGTCGTTCAAAATTTTTTTTTCTGATAATTTCGAAGCTACTGATTGGATTGGAATGAAATTTTGTACATAGATGAAGAATAATGTATTCCATCTCACACTGTCTGTATTTTTTGAATTTTGACCCGAAAATAATCGCAATCGACATGGTTCGACTCACTGATGACGAATCCGTCGAAAAATTCAAGTCGGTCCGTCCGTCCGGTCGTATATACAACTCTCGAACGGAACAACTTAGAGACTTGAAATTTTCAGTGTGGGTTCAGTTTTCAAATGCTGCGGTTGAGTTCGTTATTGGGCAGTATTCGGATTCCTTAAATATGGCCGTTCGAAATTTTGTTTTCCTGATCACTTCCAAACTACTTTCGATCGCGATGAAATTGTGCACTCAGATGGAGAATGACTTGCTTAAGCTACATACAAAATTTGGTCCACATCGCTTGACTAGAATCATAGAAACTGAAGAAAATTATAACTTTCGAAGCAAAATTCGACTAGGAGTTCCGTAAATATGGTCTTTTGAAATTTTTTTCTCGATAATTTCAAAACTACGGATTCGATCGTGACGAAATTTTGTATTTCAATGAAGAATGATATATTCAAGCTACATTTCTTTCAGATCGCAAAACCAGAACCATTTCAAATTCCAACGAAAGAATGAATAAAAAGTCCTTATATTTCTGTTACAGCTGGTTCGGCATAACTGACAAAGAGCTGCTGTCGTTTTTTTGTCAGCTGTCAAAAATTTCTCCAATTGGTTTCTGAAACTGGAAGAAGTGAAAAATGCGAATCTACCTACAAGGTGATTGAACGAGCGCTCAGAAGCTCCTGACTTCACGACAGTGCTTTTTATAATTTTTTTTTCAAATCCTTGATATAAATCGTTTATGAAAATGAAGAGGAAGAAGAAATTCTGTTTTTAATGAAAGAGAAGCCCTTCAATGTGCCTCCACAAAAGAAAAAAAAAATTACGGAAAGCAATGCCGTGAAGTCAGGAGCTTTTGAGCGCTCGTTCATCCACCTTGTAGGTAGTTTCGCATTATCCAGTTTTAGAAACCAATTTTAAAGATTTTGACAGCCGTCCAAAAAAATTCCAAACTGAACGAAAATCCAGACTTCACGTCAGTGCCTTAGGTGACCAATTTTTTTTTCTGATAATTCGCTAGAATTTTTTACGGAATCTATGGTCTTGGTAATGCGATTTGAACAAAATTGTTTGAATAAATTATTCTCCATCTATGTGCGAAACTTCATTCCGATCCAAAGAGTAGTTTCGAAATTATCAGGAAAAAATAGTTTGAACGGCCATATTTACGGAACCCCTAGTTTAATTTTGCTAATTGATGAACGTGAACGCCTAATTCGCGATCTGAATCTACCCTAAGAATTTCAAGTCCCTAGGCCTTTCCGTTCGGAAGTTACAATTTTCTATGGTTTTTATGGTTCTGGTCATGCGATCTGGAAAAAATTTAGCTTGAATTATATCATTCTCCATTGAAATACAAAATTTCGTCACGATCAAATCCATAGTTTTAAAATTACCAAGAAAACTGAATTTCAAACGACCATATTTACGGAAGCCCTAGTCTAATTATGCTCATTGATTAACGTGACCGCAACATTCGACATCCACATCTATCCTGGAAATTTCAAGTCCCTAGGCCTTTCCATTAAAAAGTTATAATTTTCTATGGTTTCTATGGTTCTGGTCATGCGAGCTGGACAAAATTTTGCATGTAGCTTGAAGACGCCATTCTTCATCTAAGTGAAAAATTTCACTTCGATCGAATCAGTAGTATCGAAGGAATCAGGAGAACAAAATTTCGAGCGGCCATATTCACGGAGCCCCTATGCGAATTTAACCAATAACGAACTTAACCGCGGCATTCGGGATTCAAACCTATCCTGAAAATTTCAAGTTTCTTGGTCATTCCGTTCGAGAGTTATCGTGTATACGGCCGGACGGACAGACTCGAATTTTTCGACGGATTCGTCATCAGTGAATCGAACCTTGTCGATTGAGACCATTTTCGGCTCAAAATTCGAAAAATACAGACATCGTGACGAAATGATAATAGCCCTCGTGTAAGTAGTACGAGCGCTCAAAAATATATAAAATAAATCATGATGTCTAGATGAATTAAATTGGAGTTCTCTGTATCTTCCGGCTATTGTAGTCAAAATCGAAAAACGTATCGAAAATATTATTCAAGGACGCGAAAGATTTTTACTCTGCGGAGAATTACCTAAAATAAATCGGAACACGCAAGTTGATTCATGTTGTCAAAGGAGATTTATACTTTGAATTTTCGTAGCCGTTAAGGCAACTCCGTTATTCACCAGCTGGCGAACTAACAGCGCCAACTGAAAACCAAGAGCTTTCCAAACGCTGGTTGCAATTTGTTCTGGAATGATAAATTACGCTGGAAATGGGTGATAAAAAATTATATTGAACTCAGGCAGAAGTAATAAATAGTCGAAAGCGCTTCAACCTTTCGTTATGAAGATTCTGTTTCAAGTGCAGTTGATGAGTTGTTTAAAATCAACCCCTATTATATGTACCCGTAGAACTTAAATGTGTCTACATTTTCCTATTTCCTATAAAAATTCATTATAGAATAAGAGGAGGAATTTTTCTCTTGACAGACGTCCGCACTGCTCGGCATCTCATGTTCTTCCGTGATCTTGTTAGAATCCAAAACTCTTAGCACTATATCTCTTAAGCCCACTCAGCACTACAAAAGCATTCCCATCTTATCAACAGGCAATGCAAAAATAACAATGTATTCATTTGTGTCTCTCAATTAATACTTCATTTAAGAATTATTGACATCGAAGCAAGCTTTTTTTCTGGTTACAAAAAGTAAGTGTTCAATTTCATCATAGAAATAAAACATAAATATAACCTAGAAAAGTGTTTTGTATATTGTTCACAGCCAATGAGCAAATTACTTTAGTTTTTGAGCTTGAAAAAAAAGTTTTTTAATCTCGCATACGATTACGATGACTCAAATAAAGCTCATAAACCTGTATTTCAACAGTATTTTTATTCAATCATTGTTGTATTGGCGAATTGGAGATAAATTGTAGAGGCGTACTGGCGGAATATTCAAGTGCAGTTCAAACATGAGAATTCGGGTTGGAAAACGCGAAAACATCGTGGAATGCTTGAAGCATGAAATTATCGAACCCGATTCAATAATTATTGCATTCTTTATGGGTATTGGAAATTTTGCAAAATTCTAACCATATAACTCTAGGAATTCCATTTTAGGTCAACATTCAAGTAGGATAATTAACTGAATTCAACATAAATTTGAGCTGTGGTAGCAAAACTGGTGGGACAAACAGAAAAAACTTGTTGATACTTTGAAGCGTGTGCTCAAGTACTTAAATGGATTGGGAAAAACGTATTATATGACATATGATAACACAGAAACAGAAATTGAAGGATCAATCCAGAACATGAAGAATTTCGTCATGTCAATTGTACTGTAACCCACAATATTTGAACCAATTTGTGAATTATTTGATGATGTGGGATATAAACATAATACATAGAAAGTCACTTTTTATTTCCATTTATTAAAACTGTCTATGTCATGAATTATCATAAACTTGTATAAAAGTGTTATAATTGATGATAAATATTACAATTATTCAGAATTCCTTTGAATAGTGGACAATATAGCATTTTTCCAATCTCAAGATCAGTAGAGGGAATTTGAACGGGGTACCATACATCTACGTATGGCACAGATAGAAACCTTAGCAAAAACTATGTCTCCCTGCATAAGAGTAGTGATTTGGATTTGTTCATTGAATAAAATAACATCATAATCCCATTGAAGAGCATCTTTTTCATTGTAACAATAGTTATTCTTCCTTTTCATTCTGAATAATGAAGATCAAAATTTCCAAAATAATAGTATTCTGTATTGATCAGGACTGGTCATACAAGCGATCATTCTTCGAAACCTCAGGTGTTTGAGGAACGCCATATAGCCCTCATGTTGGGGGATCATGTCTCATAGATTCGAATTATTATCAAAATCAATGAAAAAAGAAAAAAAATTGAGAACTTCTTGACAGATCATAACAATAATTAATTACTCAGAATCAACTTTTTTGTTCAAGATATTGCATAATGTTGGCTTTCATTGAAATCCAGGTGCTCTTTGGTCAGTTTGAAAAGCAAATCTACACTGAAATATTCTTTGTTTTTTATTGTACTGAAAATTAAGTCATTCAATGTCGCTTTGAAGGAATAATCGTATTGTTCAGGTTTTCTTCCACTTTCCACTGCTTATTCCAGACTGTAATGACTTCGAATAGTACTGGCAGAATTATGAAATTCATCCCATTTATCAATCAGAATACACTTTGAGTAGGTAAATAATAGTTTACCTAAAAAACTATAACGGAAATATCTACTGAATCTATGAAGACACTTCCTCACGTCCCCTTTTTGTTAGGCGCAAGATCAATTCCAGCCATTTTAATAGCACAAGGCAAACAAAAAATTCAGAAAAAAATCGATAAGCATTCAGAATTAATACAATCACTTCCGAATTTGTTTGATGAAATTATCCTTACCAAACCAAGGTCTCTATAAGTTAGGGCTGTTCCTATACCAACCTGATTTCAGCAACCCGAAATATTACTGAATAGTCTATTACCAAATTCGATTTTCCACTGCCTCCCGAGATGTCAATAATTCTTAAACGGAGTGTAGTACATCATACTATTTATATTTTCGCCCAAGCGGCACAAAACGATTGAATCATCAAAGCTTAATTGAGAATATTCATCATCTATATAAAAAACTGAACCGATAAAACGCGGTATTGTTATTCCAATTTTTATACTTCCACAAAAGCTTTCATGATTATTGGATTACATATCTAATGAGACCTGCATGTTAACCTAAATATTCTCTGAAATCATTACGATGAAGCTTTATTTTATGACCCAACTACGGAAGGTATTCATTTATTTCAATTAGAAATCAATGTTTCATAAATATTTCGTCAAAAGTACCTCTTCGACTGGATTATGGTTTTTCTGCTGATTTTTTTTTCATGATGCCCGATGGTATTCCGTTCATGTCTGTCTGTCTTCATTCATAAAAAATCAATGACCATGAATGAACACAGAAATATTAATTACATCTAAATGATCATAAAATAAACGAACCCAACAGATTGGATTGAGGAATAAAATGGCGATGAATTATGACGCTCCTCCATTTGTATCGTGTATGTATCTTCATGATAATTGAATGAGCAATATGGCCTTTTTCGGTGATGGCTGACAGCGCCACAGGTTGATTCAGTCCTAAATTTGCCATGCAGAATTCTTTCTAAAAATGATATGGCAGAATCATTTCAAATACCTTTAATCACTTTAAAAAAAAGCACATAGGCAGAAAATGGCAAAATATTTTTTGGCAGACAATGATGGGTTCAAACTTGCAGAACATCACTCGAATTCAGTAAGATAGGAGAATTGCACCTCACAATGAGGTGGCAATAATTGGACCACTTTTTGGTTTATTCTTTTGGTGATGATATAGAATTTGAAGGTTGCAAAATTGTGGTTTTGCAATTTTCTTTGAACCTTCTTCTTTCAAATCTCCGCGGATAAATTGTTCAACTTTGTGGTTTCAACCGAAATGTCATCAATCTAGCAGTTCACTCGGAAGAGATTGTCCAAGACTCCTTTCGTACTTTTTCGGCGTATCTAAGGGATAAGATACGGCAGATTGCATTGTCTCTCCACTCAACGCTAAGTGGGTGATTTGTTCCAGGATTTGTGGATCTTAAAGGACTAAACAAGTTTTTACTGCTGCCGTTCTTGTTTTGTCCAGACTTGGATTTATTTATAGATTCTTTCGTTAGTGCAGGAAGAGGACATTCATTTTTAGAAGCTTTAAGTTCGACAGGAACAACGATAAGAGAATCACAAAAGATACATATAATTACATAATGCCAACCCTGTATATTGCAGATGAACTCCTTATCTATTCTTATTCGAATAATTATATTACCTTGTTACATTTTGATGACACATCATTTTGAACACGCCACGTGTGTGGGTGTATATTTGTCCCATTGTTCGATACTGATTGTCGTAATTGACTTGAGATAAGGAATGTTATAAATACGTCTCTAGACGAATGTCTCCTTAATTAATTGAGTGCATTTCTTCCTAGCTTATTGTTAGAATAGGATAATCTTCCGTTGTAAATAAATAAATCTTTTTTATTTTTAAAAGATCGGCTTTCGCTCCAAAAACGTAATTGGCGACGAGGGTATGGGATTGTGCCGGTTTTCGTGAAGAACTGTGTTTCGAAACTTCGAGCGTGAAATCGTAGTTATCGCCGCGCTAAGAACTTCCAAAAACTTTCAGTTTCAACTGTTAAGGTGCAAAATCCAGCAACAACGAGGAGAAAAGCCATTTGGAGCCTTGATTGTTTGGGTAGCGTCTACAACGACTCCAGAAAAACAACGTGGTGAGAATCCTATCTAGAAACACTTTTTTAATTCCCAGTCACTGACCCTGGTCCAAAGTCTTCAATCTTTTCCCACGGTTTTGAGCGTAAAACTTGTGTGAGTTTTCTCTAGGTTTCTTATAAAAAACCGATTACCAGAGTTTTTCCTAGGTTTCTTAATACAAAAAACCGATTACCAGAGTTTTTCCTAGGTTTCTTATAAAATAAAAAACCGAATATAATTATTTTCTAAGTACAATACAATTTTTCAAGATTACTTCCGTAAAGCATTTCAAAGGCCGGAAGAATACGAATACGAATAAGATGGCAGTCGCACCAGAACCAAATATGTTTGATAGATTAAAATTAATTGATTTATTTTCAAAGTCAATTGTACCATTTGATGGTAATTCCGCGAATCTCGCAAGATTTTTAAATCACTGCGAAAGATTTTATAATAGGTTCCAATCTGCCGACGCGTTATTAAATGAAGCAATTATCGATATAATAAAGAGTAAATTGGTAGGAAATGCCAGTGAAATAGTAAGTTCTAATGAGAGAATTACAGATAACTGGTTTAACTTGAAGGAATTTTTAAAGTTAAGATTTGAGGAAAAAATAAGCCTCACAGTTTTGTTTTGGGATCTCCAAAATGCCCAAAGAATTCGTAATGAAAACGATTTAGATTTTCTAGAAAGAATAGTAGATTTAAAGAATAAATACGATTCGCAAGTCGAATTATCGAATTTACCGATTCTTGAAAAGGATCAAGAAAAAAATATTGCGTCACGAGTAGCAACTAGAGTTCTGCTCTATAATATTAACCCCGAATTAAGAACAGCCCTTAGAGGTCATGGAATTATGAACTATGACGATATAGTAAACTTTATTCGTCAAGATTATTATTTTTATCAACAACCCTATATGCACTATAAAAGTCAGAATAATCAGAGGAATTTTCCTCAACAAAATCAGAAAACTTTTAATCAAACTAATAAAAATAATTTCCCAAATAATAATCGAACAAACTTCCCAAATAATAATTATGGAAGTTTTACTCAAAATAATCAAAAATTGCAATCTAGTCAAAATAATCAAAGAAATTTTTATCCAAATAATCCCCAACCGAGATTCCCATCTCAACCAATTAATTTCCAACAAAAACAAGTGAAAACTTATTTCCCGACAAATCGTCAAGTCTTCGGTAATAATGAACGTAAAAATGAGAATGTTTTCAAACCTCATCCTAATCAAAGAATACAATCTCCCCCTGAAAAAATGTCGATTCAGACGAGGAATTATCCCCAAAAGAGATCAAATTATTCTACTCAGTATCAACAAAGTCCCCAGAGACAATTTTTTAATAATCAACCCAATCCAAATATAAGGATTGAAGAATTAACTAATATTGCGTCTACTTCGAAAGACCCGAGATTCGAAAAACGTGATTTTAACGAACGTTCATATCCAGAATATAATAATTCCAGTAAATATTTAAATGAAAATTTTCGAGATCGTGCCATGAACGACTCATTGACTTAAATAATACGTTAGATAACACAAACCAACTCCCCTATATCCAATTCCAAAATCCTAAATGCAAACTTTTAATTGATAGTGGATGTTCTGTTTGTCTTATTGATCCAAAATTCGCGTATAATAATTTCCCTAAAAATATTTTTAATGAATCTACGACACTAACTGCATGTTTCAAAAAACAAACTGCAAATGAAAAAGTTTTAATACCTTTATTCCCAGAATTTCAAATTGATGATTTTCATCCCTTTGTCGTATACAAGTTCCATAAGAATTATGATGGTCTTATAGGAGCAGATTTTTTGAATAAATATGGACTTAATTTAGATTTTAAAAATCAATTATTGACTAATAATTATTGTCAAATCCCTTTTTATTATCAGCAAGTATGCCAGAAACCACAAAATATCCCAATGGATCCTGAGTTTTCAAATATAATAAAACATAAAATTGATACGATCAACCAACACTTAGCAGATATCCAGAATATTTTAGAAGCATTTAAAGCGGATAATCTGAAAATTCAATTAAATGAATGTTCTTTTAAAACTGAAATTAAAACAAATGATAATCCTGAAGGAATCGTACCTAATTCAAAAATATTGAAAGCAGTTACTGAATTCCCAATTAGAAAAACTCGTAACTCCTTTAATCCGCCATCGCATAAGAGGATAAAACTAGAAGAATTTGATTATGAAATTCGTTATAAAAAAGGTTCAACTAATAATGCTGATGCTCTCAGTCGAATTATAATAGAGTCAGATAATAAATTGACTTATAAAGATTTTCTAAAAAATTATGAATTGAAAAATATTAAAGATTCCCCTAAGATAATTGAAAAAACAGGTGATTTATTTAAAGCCCCAAAGAATTATGCGTTAGCACATTGCGTTTCCCGTGACTTTCACATGGACCGAGGTGTAGCCCTCGAATTTAAAAATAAATTTGGTCAAATAGATAATTTAAAATCTCAAAATAAGCTACTAGGAGAAGTAGCAATGATCCAAATAAATGATCGAAACATTTATTATTTAATCACGAAAGATTCGTATTTTCATAAACCGAAATATGAAACCGTTTTTCAGTCAATATTATATCTCAGAGAATTGTGTCAATACAATAATGATAAATACTTGGCTATACCAAGAATTGCATGCGGTCTAGATAAATTAGACTGGCATATTATTTTAAATATGATAAAATATATTTTTGCGGAATCTAATATAAAGATAATTGTATATTCCTTACCGAATCGGAATATCGGAGGAAATACTAATGAATTAAAAAATGATCGAATGATAAAAATGAATAAATTCGATACGAATAGGATCGATAATGATCAGATGTTAAAAATACATAAATTCGCAAATACGAATAGAATCAAAAATGATTCAATGGCGACAAATGCCAATAATGCCACAGATGCAAATTATTCCGAAAATACGGAAATGAATAGAATCGAAAATGATTCAAATATAAATAATTATGAAAATGTTGAAATAAATAGAATCGAAAAAGATTCATCGTCGATTAAAAATCGGATAAATAAAGAAAAATACGAAGCATGTTTGAAATGGTTAAATTCAAACGATGGAATAAAAATAAATTTAAATGAGACAGAATATTTCACTGTCCAGCGTAATGATAATGATCCTATATTAAAAATCCCATATACGAAGAAAAGGTTAAAGTCACCATCTTCGAAAATAATTTCCAAAATTATTCCTTATTATAAAGTACGGAAAAAGTCATAAATATTTAATTGCGTAATATATCTCACCTATTTACCTGAGGTCTACCTACATAAACATATAGTTTTTATTCAGATTATAAGAGTTTTACATTAAACAGTTTTGATTTTATCCATAGGATTTCATATAAAGATTAAAATATCATTTGAGATAAATCTCAATCATTTGCTTGTTAGCAACCTAAAACATCAGAAGGATTAATGTATTCTCCTTCAGACATTCTTTGAACAACGGTTTTACAAACCCTTGTTTCATATTATTGATAACCATCATTTTTATTCGCTTCGCAATAACGAAAGTATTAGAAAGATTATAGTGTTTTCCTTGAGACATGTTTTAAACAATGTTACTTCATACACTATATTCCTTAAATATGGAAAATGAATTTAAAATCCCCTGATCAAACTGATACAAGATAAACTCGATTGATTACGAGAGAATTTAATTAATTTAAAATGAAAATATTATTGTCGGAACATCTTGTTCAGAGTTCCATGTTTCAAGTTTCCAAGTTTCGAAGTTCCAAGTTTTGTAATATTCATATTTCATGAATTAAAAAGTCCCTTGATTGTAATGTCACTAGAGCCAGCCCTGCTCAATAACGCGATTATATTAATCTCCAAAAGAAAGAATGAACTACTACGTTAGGAAAAGCTTACGTCTCACATAACAATTGAAAGTAATGTATCATGAATTCCGATAGGAAACCTACGTCATACATATTACTCTTCAAATTGAAAATGTAGATAAATTATTGATTTATTTTAGCCATTACGGCAATTCCCAATAAAATAACGTGTGACAATGGATTAGAATTTAAAAATGGCATAGTCCAAGATTTTTGTAAAATCCATAAAATTGAAATTCATTATATTACAAATTATAATCCCAACTCAAATGCAAAGGACCCTTAAAAATAATTATCATGTTATGATTGGATATTATTCCAATGAAGGACGATATGTACCAATATGTACCAATTGCATTCAAATAAATATGAGCATTAATATCGAATTATCGAAGATAAATAAATAAAGTCAAAATTGAATTTTGCTGTTTGAGCACGTAGCCAATTTTAAGTATCTACAGCATACTAATGAAATTAATATCAATACCATGGAAGAATTGTTGAATGAGAAAATTAGAGTTAAAAGAGGACTCATTAACTTAGGAGGAAAGATTTCAAAGATTTTATTCGGAACGTTAGATTCCGATGACGAAGAATTATATAAAAACTATTTTGATAGTATTCAAAAAAATGAAAGAGTTTTGATAAAAAATCAAAAACAGATCGCAACAGTCGTAAATGACCTTAAAAATAAGTATATTGAAAAATTTCAGAAAATGTCAGAAAACCTTAAATTGCTTCAAGTTATACCAGCAATACAAGAAATTCAATACATGCATCTCCTGACATTTGAACTCAAAGATATCAAAAATATTCTAGATGAAATTGCAACCGCAGTGAGTTTTGCAAGATTACATCTTTTACATGAATCAATATTACCTTATTCAAAATTCCTTGAATTAATAAAAAATGTGACGATAATACCTTTACATCATCTGAAAGATTATTATCAGATATGTCATACGAAAGTAATTTTCAAAAAGAAAGCATTACTATTTTTAATATCAATCCCAACGGTATACGAAGAAAGTTATGATTTGTACAAGTTTTACTATCTACCGCAAAACAATTTATCCCTTCCATATACCGATCCCTATGTACTCTCACAAGAAGAAACCCTGAAATGGTCAACGAAATTTTGCCATCCAATAGAAGATGATTATCTCTGCGATCAAGACACCTTAGCTGAATCACCAGCATGCCTTCAAAATATTTTAAAAAACCACACCGAAAACTGTCCAAGAACGACAACGGTACTTTCCCCAGATTTAAAATTATTAGAAGATGGAAATATCCTATCCATCGAAAACAAAAATGTTTTAGAAAAATGTCTTCAGCAAACAAGACATTATTTTGTGCCTCCTATGACAATTCTACGAACCAAATGTGCTGTGAGCAACACGAAAAAAGAAATTGTCCCAACGACTACGTTTAATGAAGAAAAATACGTGATTCTACCCAAGATAACTATATTCAACCCAAATTCCACAAATGAAGAATCCCGGAAAGATGAAGACATCCCGGATATCAAGATAGAAGACCTGGACCAATGGAATCTCCAGCCTTAAAGATTTACCCTATTATTTGTTTTTATAATAATCATTTTATTGATAATTACTTATTCTATTTTGAAATATTTAAGAAAAGATATTTTTTGTAAAGCTACACCTACTACAGGTGATACCTTTATTCAAGGTGGGGAGGAATTACATAATGCCAACCCTGTATATTGCAGATGAACTCCTTATCTATTCTTATTCGAATAATTATATTACCTTGTTACATTTTGATGACACATCATTTTGAACACGCCACGTGTGTGGGTGTATATTTGTCCCATTGTTCGATACTGATTGTCGTAATTGACTTGAGATAAGGAATGTTATAAATACGTCTCTAGACGAATGTCTCCTTAATTAATTGAGTGCATTTCTTCCTAGCTTATTGTTAGAATAGGATAATCTTCCGTTGTAAATAAATAAATCTTTTTTATTTTTAAAAGATCGGCTTTCGCTCCAAAAACGTAATTATATATATTCTGGCAGCGTTATTGGTTTATAAATTCGTAAAATCTCATTAGCCTTTATTCAGCTGAAAATTTTAACGGAATCCGATTGTCTTTATTATTTTGTTCCGCTTGTTTGAATGCTTTGCATTTTGTTGTAGCAAAGTTATCCTCTGCATCGAAGTTTCAGCGTGATATCGCTTAAAGGATGAATATAGGGCAAAAAGGGGTTATTCTTGCTTTGTTAACTCACCTTATATGAGTTTATGAATTATATCTACATAAAAGTTGAAGTGGTCATTATTCTTGTTGAAACAAACTAGCCCTAGAAAATGCATGGAGCAAGTTTGCAATAATTTTTTATTATATCATTAAGGATGGAGCTAAAGCGGGTTATATCCTTGGATGGGATTTCCAACAATTTCAATAGTAATTTTATAAAGTTACAGGATTCAATATATTTTTTTTGGAAATATTCATTTTAATAAACTAATCTAGGGCGAAAATCATTTGAGAGATCATAATGAAAGCGGGCATCTATATCCAAACGTAGTTTGAATTCTCATCGTAATCCAAGAATTCGAAAGTCATCAATTGAAGCGTGTCGTCCCTACACCACATTTCTATTATATTCTCTTTCGCATAGAACAGATTTGGATAAAACATCCGTATATTATTCAATTTCTTTTTCAATTTCAGAAGAGCCGATTTGCCCCTCGACATATCCAATACGATTTTTCTCTTAATTTCCGGAAGCTTGATTTCGGAGGTTATCCAATTTTCTTTGAGTTGGTCAGGATGCGGCTTCTTCTCGATAAAAGGTGGCAGAGAGTGATGGCTTAAGGAGTTTGTAATTGCTTTTTTGAATACTCCCACTTGAAGTTCTTTCATAGGACAGCATAAGTCTAATAACTTGCTTTCCTTTCGACAGAATTGACAGTTCTCGAGGGTATCGAAATCTGAAAAGAAAACACAAGTGTGACGGAGAAGATCGGAGAATCAAGGTTGATCGATACATTGACATAATAACCACTAAGCACGTAAAAAACCATAATATAAGTAGAAAATATGTGAAAATAAGAACTCACTTTTTCTAGATGCAAATTGTGAATTTGATATGCATATATCCCTGACGTCCGAACTATCTACAAGATTATCCAAACATAATTTCACCACAGCAATGGAAATAGACGGC
The DNA here is from genome assembly GCA_963966015.1 of Aphidecta obliterata. Taxonomy (NCBI): domain Eukaryota; kingdom Metazoa; phylum Arthropoda; class Insecta; order Coleoptera; family Coccinellidae; genus Aphidecta; species Aphidecta obliterata. The sequence continues at coordinate 19,253,741 of OZ014428.1, read as the reverse complement.
TCATTTAGAAATGTTTCATCCACCATTTCTAATTTCTTCTGAAATATGGAGTACCAATACTTATACCTAGCACTCGAAGCCAAATGGCTAGTGAGGCTGAATTTCTCGTTCACATAATTGTTTTTTGTTAGCTGAAAATAACTCTTGATTTTGGCTGTCAATGAATTGAAACTCATATTTGTCACTTTGAAGATTTTTTCAATACTTTTTCTGTGCTTCAATTTTTTGTACGCTCGTACTACTCACACGAGGGCTATATCATTTCGTCACGGTGTCTGTATTTTTAGAATTTCGAGCCGAAAATGGTCTCAAACCACAAGGTTCGACTGACTGATGACGAATGCTTCGGAAAATTTGAGTCTGTTCGTCAGTCCGGCCGGCCGTAGGCACGATAACTCTCGAACGGAACAACCTAGAGACTTGAAATTTTCAGTGTGGGTTCAGTTCCCGAATGCCTCGGTTAAGTTTGTTAATGGGCCAAATTCCACTAGGGGTTCCGTAAATATGGCCGTTCAAAGTTATGTTCTCCTGATTACTTGAAAACTACAGATTTGATCGAAATGAAATTTTGCACTCAAATGGAGAATGAGATGTTCAAGCTACATGTGGAATTTCGTCCAGATCGCATGACCAGAATCATAGAAACCAAAGAAAATTGTAACTTTTTAACGGAAATGCCTAGGGACCTGAAATTTTCAGGCTAGGTGTGGATCTCGAATGTCGTCATCACGTTTATCTATGAGCAAAATTATATTAATGTTCCGAAATTATGGTCGTTTGAAATTTAGTTTTCTTGATAATTTCAAAACTACAGATTCGATCGTGACGAAATTTTGTATACTAATGGAGAATGATATATTCAAGCTTCATTTCTCCAGATCGCATGACCAGAACCATAGAAACCATGGAAAATCATAACTTTCGAACGGAAAGGCACAGGGACTTGAAATTTCCAGGGTACGTTCATCAATGAGCAAAATAAGACAAGGGGTTCCGTAAATATGGCCGTTCAAAATATTTTGTTCCTGATAATTTCGAAACTACTGATTGGATTGGAATGAAATACTACACCTAGCTGAAGAATAATGTATTCAAACTACGTGCGAAATTAGAATACGGTCGTTTGAAATTTTGTTTTCTCTATAATTTTGAAACTACGGATTCGATCGAGATGAAATTTTGTATTTTAATCGAGAATGATATATTGTAGCACCATTTTGTCCGGATCGCATGACCAGAAGCGTAGAAACCATAGAAAATCATAACTTCCGAAGGGAAAGGCCTAGAAACTTGATATATTCAGGGTAGGTTTGTATCGCGAATTTCGCGGCCACGTTCATCAATGAGCTAAATTAGACTGGGGGTTCCGTAAATATGGCCGTTCTAAATATTTTGTTCCTGATAATTTCGAAACTACTGATTGGATTGGAATGAAATACTACACCTAGCTGAAGAATTATGTATTCAAACTACGTGCGAAATTAGATTATCGAAAAAAAATTGGTCAGCTGAAGACATGAAGTCTGGAGTTTCGCCTGAGTTTGAGAATTTTTTTGACAGCTGTCGAAAATTCCTTCAATTGATTTCTAAACCTGGAAAATGCGAATCTACCTACAAGGTGGATGTACGAGCGCTCAAAAGCTCCTGACTTCACCGCAGTGCTTTTTCCATTAATTAGCACGTTGTATTAATGTTTTCAATGGAACAGAAAGCTCTTGTTTTTGAAATGAAAAATACTTCTCTTTATTTATTATATATTCCTACTTTGAAGGGCTCCATAGACCTGTTGACCTCATTTCTTCAACGCACGATTAAATGAAATGTGCATATTTCAAAAATTAATATAACATGCTTGACCAGGTTTTTATTGAACCCTCGATATTTATGAGCTTATATTGTATTTAGTAGTTCAGAAATGAAAATTGCCAATTAGAACTGATAGAGATGGGGAATATATTCGAATAGTTCAGAACAAACAGTGGACGAAATTGTGTTTGCGAAATTTTCTCCCTAAAATGTTCCTGTTTACATTTGGGAGTCAAACGCGAAACTTCCCAAACAAAATTCAAGGTGAAACACAAAATTCCCAGGAAATGTGAACTGCGATATCCGTACCGAGTTTGCCAACATTTCAAAGTGGCTTATCGTCGGGATGGTCCGAATAGAAGTAAAATTTGGCAAAGAAATCATTTCCCTTGGAATTTCTTCCATCTACATATTTCTCTGGGGGAAATATAACTGGAGATACCAGGCAATTCCTAATTGCGAATGAATCGGGACAAAGTTAATTTCGATGCAAATTTTAGTTTTTCTTTTTCTCAGTTTTGTATATAAATGATTGAATGATTCAATTGGAATACTTCGCAGTCAAATAATAATTCTCAATGGAAATATTCAGGAAGAATCTCTCGCAGAGAAACCGCTCAATATTTGATCTGAAACTGAGTACATTTTCATGAGTTTGTTATGTTCATTACATATGGTTATTTATCATCACTTTGCCGTTTTATCCGTTTGCCCATCTGAAATTGGAAGGAAAATTGGGCGTGTGAAAAATCTCAAGAATCTTCCAATAATTCGGGATTTCGAGATTAATTTCTCTGATAGAAAAAAGAGTAATCTTGATCTGAACATTTGAAACCAACGCTATTTCTATAATTGTTTGCATGTTTACTATTGATATAATTTTTCGAACCAATCATTTCTGAAGAATATTCAAGGAATATTTTTAGTAATTATTCAAGGCTACTATTTTATTCCGTAGAAAAAATCAATATGTACATCTTTAGCACGATACACCAAGACAACGTTCAAATAAACTTGTGGAATAAAGCGTTAGCAATCAATAATATAGAGGCACTTAAATACAAATTATACATTCATTTATATATACATTATATAGTATTCCTTCATTTCCCACCAGTGCATCTAATAAGTCCTTCATGTTTTAATTTATGTAAATAAAAAATCAGTTTTTGAATATTATATTTCGTCGTAAAATAAGTATCAACAACATGCAATATAACTTGTTTCGGTGTTCCTTGCAGTATTCATTTTCAACAAGGCAAAAAATGAAATACTTGGGTTATCTCGTGGTCTCATGTAGAGTATATCGAATATGTGGAAATAACTGCTAGAACTCTCGAACGAGCAGCTACTTCGTTATGTTATTCGGTTTTATGTGCTATCAAAATAATCCTCTTATTTGACTCTCCAAAAGTCAAGCAGTTTATAGCTGTTTATATTTCACCACACTACATGAAACATAATTGAGTAGCTCCTATAAGCTTCCTTCGAGTTATTGCATTTCCTTTATACAGTCAAATTCAGAATTATTTCGATGATAAGAACGGAATAGTGAAAGGACTTGTTTCAAGTAATTTCATGGATGAATTCCATTCGAAGAAATATAATCTTAATTATTATCTTCAATAGGTATCAGAATTATAATTAGTTTTATCAGCAACTGAGTTGTGCATGAAAATAAGTAGAATAATTATCAGTTTTCAAGTTCAATTTCACCAGTTTTACAATAAATAGCAGGGGAATTGAAATTTTACTGAAATAGTATATAATATTATTCAACGAGCGGTAATGTAGGTCATAACTCAAGCAGATGAAGTTTTCTGTAATTCATCAAGTGAGTAATGACCATAACCGCAAGTTGAATACTATACTTTATCTACGACTATAACAATAAATACTAAGATACAAGTACATAGAAAGAATTTTATTTAGAAATCTTGATAGTTACCTACAACAATGCATTTTTTATGTTTAGTGTGCTTCTTAGCATGGAGTAGAAAGTCCATAGGACCTATATAATATTTAGTTCACTGAAATATGCCAAAAGAAATGACGATAAATATTCTAACTGCTACACCCATCTTGAAAATTGTTGTATAGACTTTTATATGTGTTTTGGGATTTTTTGGGCAATAAATTCTGTATGGTAACATTGGCTGATTGTCTTATTTCTGAAGGTGTACGTAATAATTTATCTTCACTATCTAAATTCATTTTTTTCAGCAAAACATTCACAACAATACTAAATTTGTTTCGAACTTTTTATACGTTATTCACAATAATAATTAAGTATCAACTTAATTTGAGAAAACGTCAAAATTATTCAACTGACCGCCCCTCAAAACCAATAATGGTCTTTTCCCTTTCGGCCAATCGGTTTGTTCAGAAGCACAGAGAGTTATAGTAGTAGTAGTGAGTTATTATAACTCACGATGTTTGTTTACAGATACTATTAATTTCTCAAAAGTAGTTGAAGTAGTAGAATAATGAGTATAGAATTCAATAGGAGTATATAAAGCTTATTATTTTCCAAACCACTTAGTATTCTTAGGCTATAACTAACATTTTATTCCTACCTATTTTCTGAACAAAAATAACTCACGACCTATAAGGAGTAGCACTTTGCATTGAAATCTAACATTAAATAAACACCTGTTAATATAATTATAGGCCAAAAATCTTTTAGTTTTGGAGCGATAGATTAACAAGCTTTCTTGAAAACATGTATTTTATGGACTTTTGAAAAATGCTAATGAGTTGTCTTTTGTAGCTGTTACAATTGATTTACCAGGAATTGGCTTGCCCATGGGGTTAGGAAAAATATTGCTCGAGAGTTTTATTGTTATTCCATTACTTTTCTGGTCGAAGCAACTCAAAATACATTTTTCTTGTTTCGTGATGATTTAAGAAAAAAATTCGAACTCAAAAAATTCTAGGGAAAATTCAGGTTTCCGAGAAATACTTGAGGTAGGAAAAAAGCTTGGGTCTCCAAAACAAATTTCGCCATTACCATGGTTCCAGCAGGTATGAAGCCATAGTAATAGCGAAACGCGTGTAGTAGTTTTATAGAACTCTCAAGCAGTGAAAATCGTAGGTTAATTTAATTAGAGAATACTAAGTTAATATGGATTTTCATCAAGTATTGGCCACATAAATCCAATATAAAAAGAAAAGTAATTCATTACCCTAAATATTTGAAATTTAATATAGATTCGCAAAAATTTCTCCTGACCGAGACAAAATATATCGCCTAGAAATTTCTCCCCGCACATTCCGAAAAAGCGATCATTTGGAAACAAAGAAAACATCGACGATTAGCCGAAATGACGTCTCAGTCTGAAGACTTCATCAGTTGTAATTCCACATTAAACATGAATGCTGGACGATCTCTCAGACGTTCGAAATGAAACTTCTTACATGTTTACATTCTCTTGCCAGACATTTCATTTACTTGGGAGTTTTATTTGATTTTTCTTTGCTGCGATGCGTGTAAAGAATCCAGCTGGGAGGTTTGGATAAAAACTTACACGCCATGCAGTGGGGAAAATGAATTCCCCATTCATTCTGCAGAAGAATTATTTTGAGGTATGGGAAAAACCTGGAAATTCTCATTTGGCTCATGATCATCGAAAAATTTCACTTCACGAAAGGAAACTAGAAAATTTCGAGCGCACATTTGACACACATCACCTTACCCAAAAATGCCGGCTGAAGGATCTAGGGATCTTTGAAGGTGGCGCTTCCATATCGGTTCAGTTAAATATATATTCTTAACCAAATTTTCGACTACTAGATACTTTCATTTCAATACTACGTCTTTTCACTCAACCATTTTTGATGCTCATTGATATGTTCCCTACTTCACTCAATGTAGCTTTCACTTCTACCTCTTTATCGAGTATAAAGCTCTTTTTATTTTTATTTTTTATTTTTATTTTTATCGCTCAAACGGTTTTCATCGTCTTCATGGTTCGTGTCAATCATCTAAATGGCTGAATGCCTAATCTTTTTTAATTTCTGAAAAAAATATACTATAATTGCTATAAGCTACAACAGTAAACTTTCCTGAAAAATATTCTCAATCATTGTTGGTTGACTGAAGCGAAAAAGTATAATAACTAATTTCACAATTGGACTAACAGTTAGGTATATCTCAATGTTAACAAGCCTGCTGTTGAATCTCTTCCCAAATCAGCAGATATAATAGGCAGCTACTATTTCAATAATCGCATGAACCGGAAAATTTTAACGATCCATGTCATTGTCGATTTCAGGCACAGAATAATGAAGGGTAGATTCGGAATTTTGGATCGGAAAATTTGCAACAATTAGTTTCAGAGGCGTCGCGACATCTCTCGAAAATCCTGCTATTGTTAGAACGTTCTGGGAGACTGGACAAGTTGGGTGTTGCTGCTTATGCGCACTTCAAGAGTTTCATTTTATTATTTTAAGTTAGTTTGTTTTGTAGATTTACAGGGTGTTCCTTAAAGACATGCTTATATTTGAGGGGGTGATTCTTTGAGTAAATTATATTTGCTCTTAAATGAATGAGAAGCTTAAAAGTTTTTTTTTTTAAAGAGAAAGCAGTGGCGGTATTTTTTCTTTAAAAATATGCAATGCAACACCCGTACAGACACCACTGGTAGAGCAAATGAAAATTTTTTGCACACACAAAATGCACCTTGATGCATAGAAGACATACACGAAACTTCATGAAGATGTCTACAATATTATCTCAGTTATTTTAGAGAAAGTGGTTTTCACCCCTACAAATATTAGCATGTCTTTTCGCAGTGCGATCCTTCACTTCCGTGGACTGTACAGAGGATGCTCAAAGATATTTTGGCATTCGTAGTGCAGTCATTTTTTAATCACCCTAGGATTATTGTCGCTAGTTCAGTATTCCTGAACTGCGGGGGGGGGTTTTGTGATATCATTTCGATTCTCATTACCATTCCGAAATTAAATTCTGAACTGAAACTTGTATAAAAAACTGAAAATATACATATTTTCGGTTTTATAGTCAAGTTGAAATGGTAAATTTTTGTGTGGGTTCTGTAGCGCTTATCCATGATTTAAAATTGTTGGATGCGGTTCATGCAACCAACTTTTGTTTCGTGCACCCACCTATTTCGTGCGCTCGTTGTATAAATAACTATAACATGCTTTCAACTTCCTGTACTTCCTGTTCGAAAACAGGAACTGTATCAAAAACTCACATCAATATCTAGATTTTTTTCCAATTATCATCGAGAATTGTGGCCGAATACTCGCAGTGACAGTTCGACACGAATGAACGCCTTGTTTGCCAACAGTTTGGCTGTCGTATCACGAAGTCAGTCACTTCTCCGCATTCGCAATAATGAATATGTCAGACCCATGCATTCAATAACAGTCCTTTCCATTTATACGCTGTAATGGAATTTTTCGCAAACGCTCAAACTGCGACATGCTATACGTTGGTGAATTCGTTCGTTCCCATTATTTCGTCTACCGTTTTCACGTCGCCTATCTCTGATTATATGCATTTTCGCAATAAAGTCGTGTATATCCGTTCAACTTTTTTTTCGACCACCTGCAACGTGTCTCCTGCAAATTGTACGCGGGTTGAATTATCCGAAGTGACGTGACTAGTCTACATTTTTTCAACGAAATATCCAGGAATTGCAACGAAATACGACACATAACATATGGAGCTCACCACGCAAGGATTGCGTATTTCTTAGAAAACCGAGGAAATTTCTACATGTTCTGTTCAGTTGCTTACTGAATGAGGTATTCAATGATATGAATTCTGACTAATCGATACTCTGAAATCATTGAATTACGAACTGAATTAAGATCAGCTCAAACTACAAATAACATCAGAGATCATGTCGCTATAATTTTTATCGTTTGTTATTGGCAATCAGTGTTTCATAAATTTCTTAACTTTCTGAATTTTATCTGATAGAATTATTTGGCGGAGATACCAACAACTTTCCAGAAAATTGTCAAAACAATTGGCAACAATATATAAATAACAATTTTTTCCCAAATTAAAGTGATGCATTATTTCTGATATAAGAAGTGTTGAAAATGTAAGCTGTGCTAATAATATTTGCCAATGCTTGTTTATAATAGAGTTAGATGTCTAGAATTTTAAATACTGAGAAAGAAAGAAAATTTAGAAATAAATTCAAATTTCATCCAAAAATAATTCTAAAAAATTTAAAGGGTATTGATGTGCTTTTGAACGTTTGTTGAAATTTGTCACCAGCGCGGTCATCCAGTTACTTCAAAATTATCGAACATACATTGAAATGAATAATATTGACCCGTATTCTCCATGTTACCAACTGTTAATCGGTATATTTTATGATATTTTCATCCTAAATTCAAAATGTCAGATTTTAACAACTTTCACGTAGAATTCAGAAAACAGATTCTGTGAATAAAACCAGCAAGTGAAGAAAGCACAGAGTTATTATAAATCTTCCCAACACCAGATCAATTTTTGAGCGCTCGTACTACTTACACGAGGGCTATATCATTTCGTCACGATGTCTGTATTTTTCGAATTTTGAGCCGAAAATGGTCTAAATCGACAAGGTTCGACTCACTGATGACAAATTCATCGAAAAATTCGAGTCTGTCCGTCCGTATACACGATAACTCTCGAACGGAATGTCCTAGAAACTTGAAATTTTCTAATGGAGAATGAGGTGTTCAAGCTACATGCGAAATTTTGTCCAGCTCGCATCACCAGAACCATAGGAACCATAGAAAATTGTAACTTTCGAACGGAAACGCCCAGGGAATTTAAATTTCCAGGATAGGTGTGGATCTCGATTGTCGTGATCACTTTCATCTATGAGCAAAATCATACTAGGGGTTCCGTGAATATGGAGAATGATATATTCAAGCTACATTTCTCTAGATCGCATGACCAGAACCATAGACACCATAGAAAATCATAACTTTCGAACGGAAAGGCCTAGGGACTTGAAATTCTCAGGATAGGTGTAGATCTGAAATGTGGCGTTCATGTTTATCAATGAGCAGAATTATACTTCCGTAAATACGGTCTTTTGAAATTTTGTTTTCTCGATAATTTCGAAACTACGGATTCGATCGAGATAAAATTTTGTATTTTAAACGAGAATGATATATTATAGCAACATTTTGTCCAGATCGCATGACCAGAACCATAGAAAATTATTAACTTCCGAAAGGAAAGGCCTAGGAACTTGAAATTTCCAGGGTGTGTCTGGATCGAGAATTTCACGGTCACGTTCATCGCTCATTGATGAACGTGACCGTGAAAATCAGACTAGGGGTTCCGTGAATATGGGCGTTCAAAATATTGTATTCAAACTACGTGCAAAATTTTGTCCCGATCGCATTCTCAAGACCATAGATATCTTGGAAAATTCTAGCGAATTATCGAAAAAAAATTGGTCAGCTGAAGCACTGACAAAGTCTGGAGTTTCGTCTGAGTTTGAGAATTTTTTGACAGCTGTCGAAAATTCCTTCAATTGATTTCTAAAACTGGAAAATGCGAATCTACCTACAAGGTGGATGTACGAGCGCTCAAAAGCTCCTGACTTCACGGCAGTGCTTTTCGTAATTTTTTTTACGTGGAATTCTGTAAAGCTGAATTCATGCATAACTCATCTGGATACCAAATTTCAGCAGATATGGCAAATGGATTCTGAGATACCGTTGTTTCGATACAATACTCACAAAATTTTACGTGAACCCTCGTGTCGTTTTTTTAAAACTAACCGAAAAGTTTCAATGAGATTGGATCAGTATTTTTCTAATTATTGAGAAAAAAGCACTGCCGTGTAGTCAGGAGCTATTGAGCGCTCATTTATCCACTTTCTATTGAAAAAATCTTCGAGAGCTCTCAAAAAAATGATAGCAGCTCTTCGACAATTATGCCGAATCAGCTGTTACAGGAATATGAGGAATTTTTTTTTCGATAATTCGCTAGAATCTTCAACGGTTTCTATAGTCTTGGACACAATTTCGCACGTATAGTCCATTTAAGAATTATTGACATCGAAGCAGGCCATGAACGTCCAGTCGAGGCTTTATTTCTAGTTACTAAAAAGTAACTAAATTTCATCATAGAACATAAATATAACCTAGAAAAGTGTTGAGTATACGAATATTACGAATTATCGAATAATTAAGCCGGAATATTTCGATTGCAGTTCAAACATGGGAATTCAGGTTTGAAAGCGCAAAAATATCGTGGAATGCTTTCATATGAAATTATCTGAACTTATCGTTCATGTAAAAGTCAACCATGGAAATTTGAAGATCATTCAAATAAATATTTATTTTCACTCAGGACCATGCAATATTTATTGGTATTGGAATTCTTGCAAAATTCTAACCATATAACTATAAGAGTACCATTTTATGTCAGGATTCAAGAAGGATAATTAATGGAATTCTAGCAGATAGCTAGTTCTGCAACAGAAAAAAAATTTTGGATACTTCGCAAGCACAGGCCCAAAAGAATGGATTGGAAAAAACGTTATAATGTATTAAGAAATAAGAGAGAAACAAAAATTAAGAATCTATGTAGTACATGAAGAATTTTGACATCAATTTTGTACCGAACTATCAATATATGAACCAATTTGTGAATTATTTATTGCTCGGTGTTGAATACTTTGAGAAAGTCAATTTTTATATTCATTTGTTGAAACTGTCCATGAATTATTGAAAATATTATAATTGATGAGCAATTTTACAATTATTCAGTATACTTTTGAATTGGGAACAATATAGCTTGTGAACAGGGTACCATACAGTATAAGTATAATAAATAAACTTAAAATATCTCTGAATGATACAAGAGCAAAGATAAAAATATCATTGAAAACTTTGTTTCCTCGTAGTGTAGTGATTTGGATGTGTTTATTGAATAAGCTGACATAATCCTATTGATGGGCATCCTTTTGCAGGGAAGGTTTCAATAACCCATTTATGAAATAATTCACCATTCATAGTAATCCTTATCATTAATACCACTGTCAAGAATCGGATCAAATCCAGGTAAAAATCCATCAATTGTTCCAGCATTCAAAATAGTGCACCTTCTGCCTTGAATATACTCGGCATACCTTTTGGATTATTTTCTAGTGTCCACTGCCGAATTTGAATAGCCAAATTTCATCTAGATAAATGAATTTTATGTTTTGTTCTATGTATTCTCGGTATTTATCACAATATCGTACTATTTTTATTATATTTTTCTGTTTATCAGTAAGAATTTTCCTTCGATCAACTTTTTTGTATTTGTATCCAATTTTTTTTATGATATAATATAATGTTGACTTCGATCAATTGAAATCTAGGTGCTCTTTGGCCAGTTCGAAAAGGATATCTAAACTGATATATTCATTGTTTTCAATTCTAGCAAAAACAAAGTCATTCAATGTCTCTTTGAAGGAATAATCATATCGCACAGGTTTTCTTCCACTGCTAATTCCAGGCTAATATTCTACGGACAGGGCTTGGTGAAATCTGAAAATTTAAGAGACATTGATCAATCAGAATACACTTTGAGTCGGTGAATAACAGTTTACCTGAAACACTTGCGGAAATATATGCCAAATCTTTGAAAAACTCGAAGTAACACCGATGAACTGCCTGGCGTTCTCTTGTAAGGCGCGATGTATCCTGGTCAATTCCAGCCATTTTAATAGCATAAGACAAAAAATACTCAAATTCAGAGCAAATTTTTATAATTACATATTCACCAATATCTTCGATAAAATCATCAAAGCAAGATTTCTATGGGTAATGTTAGTGTTATTCCTATACCAACCTGAATTCAGCAACCCAAAATATTACTGAATAGTCTATTACCAACTTAAATTCGATTTTTCACAGCCAACCGAGATGTCAATAATTCTTAAACGGACTATATGTATGTATACATTATTCTTCATCTATGTGCGAAATTTCATTCCGATCGAATCAGTAGTTTCGAAATTCTCAGGAAAAAAACATTTTGAACGCGCCTATTCAGGGAAACCCCAGTATAATTTTGCACATTGATGAACGTGACCTCGACAAACCTACCCTGAAAATTTCAAGCCTGTAGGTCTTTCTATTCAAAAGTTTTAATTTTCTATGGGTACTATGGTTCTGGTCATACGATCTGGACAACATGTAGCTTGAATAGATCAAACTCCATTAAATAACAAAATTTCGACACGATCAAATTATCGAGAAATTCGAACGACCATATTAACCGAACCTCTAGTATAATTTTGCTCATTGATGAACGTGACTCCAACATTTGAGATCTAAACCCACCCTGAAAATTTCAAACCCCTAGGCCTTTCCGTTCAGAAGTTATAATTTTTCTTGGTTCTTATGGTTCTGGTCATGCGATCTGAACGAAATTCTGCATGTAGCTTGAACACCCAATTTCCATCTGAGTGCAAAATTTCATCTCGATCGAATCAATAGTTTCGAAGTTATCAGGAAAACAAAATTTCAAACGGCCATATTTACGGAACCCCTGGTCGAATTTTGCCCATTAAATTCAATTTCACCTGCGGCATTTGAAAACTGAACCCACACTGAATATTTCAAGTCTCTAGGTCGTTCCGTTCGAAAGTTATCGTGCTCACGGACGGCCAGACGGACGGACAGACTTGAATTTTCGACGGATTCGTTATCAGTGATTCGAACCTCGATTGAGACTATTTTCGACTCAAAATTCGAAAAATACAGTCATCGTGACGAGACGATAATATAGCCCTCGTGTAAATAGAACGATCGCTCAAAAATTCAGATTGCTTCATCTACGAAACCCCTTCAGCGGATTTTGCATATCAACGAACCCAACTGGCGCATTCAGACCTCGAAAGTACCCCAAAAATTTCAAAACCGTAGGCTTTTTCATTCGAAAGTTATGGTGTTTACAGATGGCGGGAAGGACTGAATTGAATTTGACCCCGAAATCCATTTTTAACTGAACCATTATTCCACCAAAAATTAAAAGTCCCTTTTCTGATAGATCCCTGAAAAAAATTTTTAGATAGACATTTGATCTACGAAACTCGAAAGATGGGTATTTTATGAGGACGCATCAAAGAAAAGCAGACCGAAACGAGCAAATTGAAAACAAACGTGAAGTTGGCTGTGCAAACCAGTTCCGTCGGAGAACTTTTAATTACCCAAATGTTTGACGCTGAAATATCGTTCGGGGTTGTTTCAGTCTCCCCAATTCAAGAGCAATATTCCACCCTGGTAAAACACATTAAAACTTTTATGTAAGCTAAATCCAACATTCGGTTGTATGTTATATCCACTTCTATGCGCCCTTGTGTCAACCGGAAAATTCTGCTAAACTTCGAACATTTATTTTTGATCTCCGTACCTACTTATTGAGCAAGCAATTAAGTTCCTTACGTGACTAGCCGACTATATGTTTTCGTTTGAATATAACGTGTTATGTATGATTTGACTAGGGAATTACCCTTTATACTCGGTAGATTACAAGACGAGATTGGAATGGAGTATTTTGTTGACGTTGTTGTTGATTCTGTTATTACCACAAGGTAGGTATCAAGATTTTTCGGATCAGAAATAAAATTTTCAGGCATTCTGAGTGTGCGTTCTCTTTCAAAAATTCATTTCATAAGCTCCGCTAGGCGCTGACGTTTGTTGTAAATTAGTGACTTTTTCTGCTACAACCCCTTCAACATCCATTGTACCTTCGCTATGTACATTTACTTTATTTGAGAATTATTGACATCGAAGCAGGCCTTGAACGTCCAGTGGAGGCTTTATTTCTGGTTACAAAAAGTAAGCAGAAATAATGTTCAATTTCATCATAGAAATAAAACATCAAACATAAATATAACCTAGAAAAGTGTTCGGTATACGAATTATCGAATAATAAAGCCGGAATATTCCTGCAGTTCAAACATGGCAATTCAGGTTTGAAAGCGCAAAAATATCGTGGAATGCTTTAATATAAAATTATCTGAACTTCCAAGCAAGTAGTTGAGTTGAGATATCGTTCATATGAGAGTCAACCATGGAAAATTGAAGATCATAAAAATTATTTTTAATTTAAGATTTTGGCAATCTTTATTGGTATTGGAAATCTTTCAAAATTCTAACCATATAACTATATAAGAGTACCATCGTATGTCAGGATTCAAGAAGGATAATCGATGGAACTCTAGCAGGTAGCTAAAGAGGTGCAACAACCAGAAAAAATATTTGATTCTTGGCAAGCACAGGCCAAGTGAATGGATTAGAAAAACGTTATATATATAGAGAAATAAGAGAGAAACGAAAACTAAGAATCTATGTAGTTTATCAAAAATTTTTGACGTGAAACTTGTACTTTCAATATATAAACCAATTTGTGAATTATTCAGTGCTTGGTGTTGAATACTTTAAGTCAATTTTTTTTTGAGCGCTCGTACTACTTATACGAGGGCTATATCATTCCGTCACGATGTCTGTATTTTTCGAAGTTTGAGCCGAAAATGGTCTCAATCGACAAGGTTCGACTCACTGATAACGAATCCGTCGGAAAATGCCAGTCTGTCCGTCCGTCCGGCCGTAAGCACGATAACTCTCGAACGGAACAGAGACTTAAAATTATCAGTGTGGGTTAAGTTCCCGACTGCCTCGGTTGAGTTCGTAAATAGGCCAAATTCCACCAGGGGTTCCGTGAATATGGCCGTTCGAAGTTTTGTTCTCCTGATTACTTGAAAACTACAGATTTGATCGAGATGAAATTTTGCACTCGAATGGAGAATGAAGTGTTCAAGCTACATGGAAAATTTTGTCCAGATCGCATGACCAGAACCATAGAAACTTCAGAAAATTGTAACTTTTGAACGGAAATACCTAGAGACTTGAAATTTCCAGGATAGGTGTGGATCTCGAATGTGGTGATCACGTTCATCTATGAGCAAAATTATACTAGGGGTTCCGTAAATATGGTCGTTTGAAATTTAGTTTTCTTGATAATTTCAAAACTACAGATTCGATTGTGACGAAATTTTGTATACTGATGGAGAAATATATATTCAAGCTACATTTCTCCAGATCGCATTACCAGAACCATAGAAAACATAGAGAATTATAACTTCCGAACGGAAAGGCCTAGGGACCTGAAATTTCCAGGATAGGTGTGGATCTCGAATGTCGTGATCACGTTTATCTATGAGCAGGATTACACTAGGGGTTCCGTAAATACTGTCGTTTGAAATGTAGTTTTCTTGATAATTTCAAAACTACAGATTCGATCGTGACGAAATTCTGTATACTAATGGAGAATCATATATTCAAGCTACATTTCTTCAGATCGCATGACCAGAACCATAGAAACCATAGAAAATTATAACTTCCGAAGGGAAAGGCCTAGGAACTTGAAATTTTCAGGGTAGATTCGGATCGCAAATGTCGCTGTCACGTTCATCAATGAGCAAAATTAGACTAGGGGTTCCGTAAATATGGCCGTTCAAAATATTCTTCTCCTGATAATTTCGGAACTACTCATTGGATTGGAATGAAATTTTCAAAACTAGCTGAAGAATAATGTATTTAAACTACGTGCGAAATATTGTCAAGATCGCATCACCGAGACCATCGATAATGTAGAAAATTATAGCGAATTATCGAAAAAAAATTGGTCGGCTGAAGCAATGACATGAAGTCTGGAGTTTCGCCTTAGTTTGAGAATTTTTTTGACAGCTGTCGAAAATTTCTTCAATTGATTTCTAAAACTACCTACAAGGTGGATGTACGAGCGCTCAAAAGCTCCTGACTTCGCGGCAGTGCTTCACGTAATTTTTCATTCATTAAAACTGTCCATGAATTATTGAAAATATTATAATTGATGAGCAATTTTACAATTATTCGGTTTACTTTTGAATTGTGCACAATATAGCATGTGTTCAATGTCAGTATTAGCAGAGGGAATGTGAACAGGGTACCATACAGTATGAGTTTAATAAATAAACTTAAAATCTCTACGAATGATACAAGAACAAAGATGAAAATCTCATTGAAAACTTTGTTTCCACGTATAAGTGTAGTGATTTGAATGTGTTTATTGAATAAGCTGACATAATGCTATTGATGTACATCTTTTTGCAGGGAAGGTTTCAATTTTCCAATAACCCATTCATGAAATAATTCACCATTCATAGTTTTACGGTAATCCTTATCATTTATACCACTGTCAAGAATCAGATCACATCAAGGTTAAATCCATCAATTATTCCAGCATTCAAAATAGTTTACCTTCTGCTTTTACCCTTGAATATACTCGGCATACCTTCTAGATTACTTTCTAGTGTCCACTGATGAATTTGAATACCGTTTTCAAATATCCAAGTTTCATCTAGATAAATGAATTTTCCGTTTTGTTCCATGAATTCTCGGTATTTACCACATAATCGTACTCTATTCATTATATTTTTCGGTTTATCAATAAGAATTTTCTTTCAATGAACTTTTTTGTATTTGTTTCCAATTTTATCACCAACTTAAATTCGATTTTCCACAGCCTACCGAGATGTCAATAATTCTTAATCAGAGTATATCTTTTTTTATGACATTAAATCCCATTAAGTGGATTTGCATTTGATTAGAATGTAAATTCCCTATCGATCATGAAATACTGGTTCAGCCACATACGGGTTCTCCCCAATTCCCTTCAGGACGAACGAAGTTTTTTTGTGAAGTTATAGGAAATACAAAGTATCCAATAAGATTCACCACGCTCCGTGACATAAACCTAAAAAAATCAGTAATGCAAAAATCCATGATAGATCCAGCAATATTGGAACGCCGGTATAAAAGGAACTTGAGACATTCAAAGTCCATCAACCAATATAACGGTCAGTGTAGCAGGTCACTGTGGAGATACTATACCCTAGGACGTTTCGAACTCTGTATTTCCACCTGCTCTTCCAGATAAATTCCCTCCAATTGAAAAATTCAGCGTAGTGTTTCCTTCGTAACAGAAATAATAAAAGTAAAAGTGCCCTTATTCGGTCTCCTTTTCCAAGGAATTCTAGACGCATAAAAACTCAGCGATTTATTTATAGGACGCTATAAAATAAACATGGGTGAACACACGCATCAAATATTTGGAAGAAATGCGGTGAAAAGGGTCCGTTAGGGCCCTCTGTTTTCGGAAAATGGTCACCGAAGAAATGGAGCAATAAAGAATCCATGACCTACAGCGTGAATAGAAATACGTCCTTCGGTCGTTCTAGGTGTTATACTTGTTTTCAAGACACGTTCGATGTGGTGACTATAATAGTGGTGTTCGCTTCGAATTTCAAATAGCTATATATTGGTAGGGATTCAAGATTTTTTACAGCTATTTTTGGAGTAGATGAGATTTTCCATAAAAATTTTAATGCGGGTAAGAGAGATGGGATAAAGTGGGAAATCTGAGGCAAATTGAATTTTCACCAGGAAAGGTTCATTGATAGTACTATGGCCTTGCTTTTTAACATAAAAATGTTTCATTTGCAATGGCTACTCTACCTGACTTTTTCTTCCTCCCTTTCAATATCCTTATTCTACTTAAATCGATTCAAAAAATATAATATTAATAATCTGGGATCAAGGTTCTTCATTGTCCAAAATTGGTGGTATGAGCGAAATTCCAGACTGAAGTTAATTAAATTTCGTAGTTCAAGTGAACGGCAAGAAGATGATCTGCAGATCAAAGAGTGGTTATATTAATTATGAATCAAATTTAGTTCATTACGGTGCACAAGGAAGGCATGACCCTGTGAAATATAATTCGAAGTTATATTAATTTCCAACCAAGAAGATATGAGTTTAGTAAGTGAGTTTAATTAGTATACACTTAAACATTACGGACACATATCGGCCACATCTATTCAATTAACTGAGTGAATTGAATGAAGATAGTAATAGTAATTTATTATTTCTGATAATAAACCATTCGAATTGTCAGATAAATATTATATTATTCAACGAGCGGTAATGTAAGTCATAACTCACGCAGATGAAGTTTGCTGTAATTCATCAAGTGAGTTATGACCATCACCGCAAGGTGAATACTATACTTTATTTACGACTATAACAATAAATACTAGGATACCAGTACAAACAAAAATCTGTATTTACAAATCTTAATAATATATAATTGCATTATTTATGTTGATTGTGCTTCTTAGCATGGAGTGGAAAGTCCATTGGGGCGATGCTTTTTATTTAGTGCTAAGTTTAATAAAATATACCAAAAGAACATTCTCTGTAAACGATTGTTGTATAAACCATTACTCTGGGATTTTTCGGGCAATAAATTCTGTATGGTAACATTGGCTGATTGTCTTATTTCTGAAGGTGTACATAATAATTCATATTCACTATCTGAATTCATCTTTTGCAGCAAAACATTCAGAATAATAATTAGGTATCAACTTAATTTGAGAAAACGTCAAAATTATTCAAATGACCTCCCCTCAATAACGATAATGGACTGTTCCCTTTCGGCCAATAGGCTTGTTCAGAAGCACAGATCCAGGGGGTTATAGTAGTGAGTTATTATAACTCCCGTTGTTTGTTTCAAGATACTATTATTTGCTCAAAAGAAGTTGAATAATGAATTATAGGAGTAGTTAAAGTTTTTATAACCAAACACCACTATTTGGGTGGTGCAGAATCTGAGAATTCGAGGAAAGTACTAATGTAAAGTCAGCAGCTCATGCTCGCCTGTTATTGTGTACCAAACCGGCCTTCGATGTTCATTATCATTATGACAAATACTGTCTTTTTTTTTTATAAACTTCAAGAGATGGAATATATCAGAAATTTTCTTTGAATTTTCTTTCCTCATTGAACCCATTTATAACCTATGCCTTATATGTTTACGGAAATTCAGCCGGATATGGCGATCAGATTCTAATACCGAACTTGAAAGAATTCCATGCTGCCATCCTCCATTTGAATTATTATCTATTATCTACCAGACCCTTCGGCTAATTTCGCCTATTAACGAACTCAACCGGAGCATCCTGAACTGAACTCGACCTCTAACTTACCCTGAAAATTTTACAACTCTTGGCCTCTTCCTTCAATTTCAATGCAAACTTTTTATATTTTCATTAGTCGATAGCGTTCGTGTTGAAAAGCTCCAGAAAGACAAATAAAAAGTCCAAATGATTCTCGGGTTCATACATTCGTTTATGTGGGAGTGAGTGGTTCGTTAGTAAATTGCTATTCTAGGAATCCAAACCTAAATCATACCCCGGGCCGCAAAGTATATAGACAGAACAACTTCCTAATTTACTTTAGCGGTTTTAAATGTTTGGCCACGTAGTACATTCCAGCGCTTCGATTCGACAAACACTGAAAATTATTTCACAAACTTGGCCGGCATCCCGAAACTTGTTGGAAGTAATTCTGCTTTTCGTCATTCCAAAGTCCCGATCCAGACTGACATCGTTATCTGCACGCTACAAGGAGAACAAACATGGTATACTACACTCCAGTTAGATGGATGGTGTGATAGTGTTAATAAGTGATCAAAACCTGTTAATCTTCTGGTGTTGAAATATATATAATGGTTACTTAAATATTTTCTGAGTTCCATAGAAAATTTATATCGAAAAAAATTAACAGTGAAGATATTTACGTAAAGTTAGCAAACCAAGTCTGGTGAATATCATGAAACATTATCGTTTTAATCAATGACTTTTTTCAAAAAAATTTTTTGCTGAACGTGCGAAAAGTGCAGACCCACATTGTTTGATTACAGATATTCCACAATACCTATTACTCTAGTTTCCATGGACAAACGACAAATAAATTAGGCCTAGCTAAACTATACGGATGCATTATTTGATTCTCGTAACTTTTCAGGTTTCGAATTAAGTTCATAACTCTCTGAAAATTATTGAAAACTTACGAAAGGGGTCTGCAATGGTAGGAAGATCTATCGTATTTACCTGTTTTCTTCGATTTCTTGGCCAATGTTTCTATTCAGCCCCCCCAGGTAAACTAAATCATAACGAAGTAGAATAATGTTCATCCCTGACTTGTCACCAATAAAACATGAGTCAGATATGATTGGCAATCGACTGGAAGATTAACCGTAATCATCGACAATCCCATCTGAGATTCACCTTAAAAATTGAAGGAGGATTTCTCATTATGACATAAATGATCAAATTCTCGGCAGAACCACTTATTTATTGAATAAATTAATTATTCTTCATTTTCACATTAATTCAGTTCGACAATTTAGGTAATACATCATTTGAGTTTGACTTATAGAATATTATTTAACGAGCAGTAGGTAATGTAGGTCATAACTTACGCAGATGAAGTTTGTAGCGCGAGCCGAAAGCGAGTGCTGTAATTCATCAAGTGAGTTATGACCATTACCGCAAGTTGAATACAATACTTTATCTACGACAAAGAAAGGAATTTCTTCACAAATCTCAATAGTTACCTATAACAATGCATTATTTATGTGGATTGTGCTTCTTAGCATGGAGTAGAAAGGCCATGCTTTATATTTAGTGCTGAGTTCACTGAAATATGCCAAAAGAACATTATGTTATAAACGATGACTTGATATTCTTACTGCTACACCAATCTTGAAAATTGTTTAATACACCCTTATATTTGTTTAGAAATTTTTCGGGCAATAAATTCTGTATGGTAACATTGGCTGATTGTCTTATTTCTGAAGGTGTACATAATAATTCATCTCCACTATCTGAATTCATCTTTTTCAGCATAATATTCAAAATAATAATTAGGTATCAACTTAATTAGAGAAAACGACAAAATTATTCAAGTGACCGCCAATCGGCTTATTCAGAAGCACAGAGGCAGAGAGTTATAGCAGTGAGTTATTATAACTCACGATGTTTGTTCACGGATACTATTAATTGCTCGAAAGTAGTTAAATAATGAATATATAATTCAATAGGAGTAGATAAACAAATATTTTGCATTAATTTGATCGAAGCTGATCCACCCTTATGATTCGGATTCTCATCTCAAGAAAGACAGTTTATTTTGAAAAATACGAACTTGTGAAAGAAACCCTGAACTTGTCCCATTTTTCATAAAACGAAGCAATTTCTCATTTCAAATTAACACCGCTGAATCCAAAGCAGTCTGTTCCGTTTAATTTACAGTGGCTTCATTTCTTTCATTGTTCCGGTAAAACTTTGGTTTAATCTTCAGTTCCTCCGGTGGCCTCCAGTGACTTTTATTTGTCTATTGCAACTTCCAAGACCGGAAGAAATTACGAATGAGCGGAGATTGGCAGTCTACTGTTCGAGATACTTCAACTCCCGATTGGTAATGGGGCAGAATGGCAAATATCAGGCATATTTTGTTGGAAATATAATATTTGTGAAAATAATAAACCAAGAAATGTTACGTCATAAAAAATGTTTCAAATAATTATTTTCAATCATTGAACAATAGTGGATACATATATGTATTAATTATCTAGTGAGTGTTGAATTTCACTAGAGAAGCCATCTAATCTAAGTTCCGATTTCAACAGGAAGTTTTATTCGATAGAATGAGAATAATGTAAGAATGAAATTTGTCAGAATGTTTGCCTATTCAATAATATTTTTCAAATGAAAATGAGATGTCAAGAATGCGGGTGCAAACCACACAATATATGAAATGTATTTATTTTTCACTATGGTACAATTTTCAGTTATAGAGGATTTCAATTCACTCATAATTTCAATTCTTCGAAGTCATTTTAATATTCACAGCAGGGAGCGTAAATATTTTTTCCTGGTATACTCAGGTAATGAAGTAATCTCTAGAGTGCACTTTGCACCATTTCATTTCCTCCAACAATACTATGAAATACAAATGATTTCTTACAGACAGGTAAATGATCTGTATTGTTCGTGTCCCAAACAGATAACCAATATTGATCTGCCAGACCTCTAGGAGTCCATAGACGTTTCGAACCAGGCACAGTGAAGGGTTCCGCTCTAATAGGAGGAACCAAAAATATCTCATATCTCAAGAACTACACAATATGTCTCCTTTAAACTGATTTTTGTTGAAGACATTTTAATATCTTGAATTTTTTTAGCATCTTTCATCCAATGGTTCAGACGTTCGGGAAAACTATTTAATTTTTGCCGTTAGGTTGCGGAACCATGATAAAAAGCATCAAGAAACTGTCAATTCAAAAATCTTCGCAACGAGTGTATATACAGGATGTTTTTTAAGGTGAGGCTATTTTTTGACTGGTGCTTGAACTCACCAAAAGAGATCATTTCGCCGGAAGTGCAAAAAATCTTGGGCATTATCATCTTAATACGACTCTGTTGGGAAATCTGTCATGAATCACGGTGCCATATGCATTCTTGCAAGTAAATAAAGTGCTGGATTTTATCGCAACTTTGTATATTCTCTTTCAACTTCAATTAGGAGATTTTTCCTGAACGGTTTAATTCTTGAAGTTCAAACTGAAAAATTAGGAATTTCACAAACTGACCGATAAAATTGATCCGAATTTTTAAGAGAAGATTGTACGAAATGGTCACCATTCGTTTGATGTGCACAAAGTCTTACCTTTACGATTTATTACATGCAACAACTATCAGATCAGTTTGCTCACGAATAATGTCCCAAGCATTTTCAATGCGTTGTTTGAGTTCTTCAACACTATTCACTGCACCGTAACTTCACACTTATGTTTTCAAATGTCCCCAAAATAAGAAATCACAAGGGTTGATATCCGAGGAGCGTGCAGGCCAAGAAATCGACTCACCAGGTCCTATCCACCTAAAGCCACAAGAACTATACTATCTGTCAGATGATTTCCCGTAAACAGAACGCATTTGAAAAACATTTGAACCTCAATACGTACCTACCTAAATCAGATCCGTGCTCTAAATTTCTCAGATTCGCGGTTAACTTTGATTTCGAAATACTCGGCCCTGGTGAATATTTTATATAAAGGATTTTTGGAATTTTGACTTATTTTGATGAGCTCTAGCACCTGTCAAAAAAAGCCTCACCTTTGAAAACACCCTGTATATACACTCGTTAATGACCAAGAAGAATATAATCAGAAGAAATGGATTTTGGAGAGAATTGGAAAAAGGATTCATTAGCTCGCGAAGTCTTCTCACGTATTATTCTAATGAAATATTTTATATTGCATATTCAATTGCTTTTCTTCATAGAGGTCTAAATCCCAAAAATTTTATGAATTTGAAATTAATAAACATAGGCACACACAGACAATACCGTGAACTCAAAGCGAGCGAAATATTAGAATATTATGACATGAAGGAATCTATTTTGGACTTCTAATTTATTCAACAGGTGAAGGATCATTACCTAGAGTGAATTATTGATTTAGATTCATATATGATTATATGTGTGCAAATACATTTAATATTACCTTCTCAATTTTGTTCTGTTCTGAAATCATTGTTCTTAAGGATAAATTCGGGATCATCAACGTTAGCTCGCTCCAGCAGAAAAGAACGGGTAGTACCAGAGAATTGAATACGACGCACCACAGCCGTCTTTATAGATAGCCTGGAACGAAGTCTGGCATCGTCGCATCCGAACGTAAATGGTAGGTATACTAGTGCGGAGCGATAGCGCGAGATATAGTATTATTTCACATTCAAATCACTAGTCAAGTCATCAAATTAATTTTTTGTTGGAAGAAAAAGGAACATAAGACCCTACTAAGTCAATAAATTGAATATCTCAGTAAGTTTTGCACAATAATCTCATGATAAAGTTGATATTGAAATGATATTTCTCTGAATTTTTATTCAATTTATTGTTCAGCAAGAACCACGGAAAGGTGTAAGGTCATCTCTTGCCAAAAAAAAACTCAAAGAAAATTCTCAACATAATTATAAACTCTCAAACATAACAAATAAATGAATAAATATAGAAATATATTAAGTAATGAAAATTTCGAAAAACTCATAACAAAGTGGATAATTTTTCATTCTTTAATGGTTTTTTTTTGCTATGACCTGTCGTAATTGGTCTGTAATGATTTCTACCTGTCTGAATTTGTCAAATTTTTAATTTTTTTTATCAGCTAAAAATAACTCTAAGGAAGCTAAAGAACTTTTCAATAAATCTAACATAGATTCTTTAGGTACTGCATCTTCATTATTTACATTTTTATAACGAGAAAGTAAATTTGTAAGTTGAGACCAGCTACTAAGTGTTAGATCGTACGGAAGAATCCATTTTAAATCATTTTGAGAGATCTGAATATTTTTAATGAATAATTTTAATCTAAGGTCTCTATCTATTCGAACTGAAACATCCACAGATAATGATTTTTCGAAATTAATTATATAAAAATGAATCTTTTCATCGAATTTCTTAATCTCCCATCCTGATACATCAGTTTTGATTGAATAATTATTGATTAGGTCATCGAAATCTTTAATCATGTCCGAACTCAAGAAGGCTTCTATTTCATTATTTTGCCGAGAAATGATTTCATTTTTTCTAAGCTGAGGATCGGTCCTCGGTTTTGGAGTTGATTTTGTGAGATACTTCGGTAAATTTGGAAAAACTTTGGGAATAGCGTTTTTTTTTAATTTAGGATATTTTAATGATAACAATTGAATGGTTCCATCTGGCTTTAAAAATTTATCATTCTCAATAATATCACTTTCTTCGAAATTTTTCTCGCAAACTGAACTAGAAGAGGTCGGAATAAAATCTTTTCTTGGGATAGCTTTTATCCATAGAAGCTTCAGCTCTTCATTTTTGGAAAATTTAAAACAACTTACATCCTATCTTTTTGATACGAATAATTGCTTCTACAATTTGGAACACAACACGATCGTACCATCTTGATTCTCAATAGATGATCTCAAATATACCCACCAAAATTACTGAAAACAACACTTTCACTTCACTTAAATCACTATTACACTTCAGTTTGAACTTTATTACATTTATTTAATTCACAAAAACAAACAATAACACGTGCGTAACCTATTAAGACTTGTTGAACTGAAAACTCGATTTGGCGAAGCCCCAGAGGTCCGTATCCCTCCGTCCAATGTTGCCAGTTTTCTCTCGTTCCAGGCTTCTAATAAAGACGGCTATGGACGCACACTCTCCCAGTCTCCCACCTCGAATTCAGACAAATTTATATTCGACGTTGCTAGAATCTAAAAGCAGTTCATACCCTGATCGGACAATTAAACCGACAATCAAAAAGTATGACGCACGCGCACAATTAAAACACGTGATGAGAGGTAACTTTGATTTCTTCGATAAATTTTTACTTAAATAAATAATAATATAATAAAGGGATATAGAAAAGTTTTCTGTTTCATTTTATCATAATTTTTTCGTGTATTCACAGAATATCACCAATTTCAAGCTTCCAAAAAAGCTCTACTCTTAATTCAAATGAATAGATTTCGAAGAAATCTCTCTGTTACATATTTGTATATGTTGAACACTTCGAGAGAAATTCAATATACATTTAATTTTCGATACTTCCATGAGACCAGAAATTTTTGAGGAAGTACATAATGTATATTCTATGGTCTAACAAAGTTTTTTCTCTATATCGGTTATTTTCCATTTGATTTAGTGCAACAGAAAATATTTCATTTCAGTTTAATTCCTGGAAGTTGTTGGTAAATAATGATGTCTACTAAACAACCTATATTCATCAACAATAGTTCTCTAGAAGAAGAAATGGAGTTTTTTTTTGACTCCAGCGGAATGAGAGTTCCCACCGAAAACAGGAGAATAGTTACAAGAAGTGTAATCTACTCGAGAGAAAACCCAAAATTCATTCAGATGCTAATACATCAATTGAAAATTTTGTTGGAAGGATACCTCAAAGGTGATCAAATAGAAGTATATGAATTGAGTGATGGAATTATGATTACAATAAAGAATGTGCAGGACAAAAGTGTCTCATTGAGACTACCATTAGATGTACAAAGTAAGAAATTGAGACTTTTGGAGCAGAGTATGAATAGAGAATTGAGTGAAGTGCAAAGAGGTTTTGCATACATAGTGAAAGTTGATTATTTGAGTAAGGAGATCCATAAGACCTACTGCAAAGTTGAAATAAAACTTGTTTTCGCTGAGAATTCTTGAAAAATTATATTATAAGTAAGTAATGTGATTTTTGAATTTGAATACTGTACTCGAATTTATTTCTGTTTAGGTTTATTGATTTAAAAGTTTTATATTGTATGTATAATTGTATATTTATCATAAAGTAAAAACACTTTTCTGGCCTATAAATATAAATCAAGTTTTAGGCAATGTATTATCAACCACCAATGTGAATTCTATTATTATGATGATTTTATATACTATTATAGTTACATAATGTATCCATTACAATCAGTCAAACCAGATTATTCTATATTGCAACATTTGCAGAGGCATTAGAATTATTAGAAATGCATAAAATGAACTAATAAAAAACATAACTCAAACATGATGTTCTTATTCTATGCTCAGCACGCGCCGTGTTTATTTTTGCTAGCCGAGCACATTCTAAAAGAAGAAGAAGAAGTTTATTTATGCTAAAATATTTTTATTTGGGGAAGTTTATATATGACGCTCGCGCACGATGGAAATGAGTGATTCTTCTGAGCGAAGAGATGACGCTTTGCAAGAAGACAAATCATTTTAATCACAAGATTTTTCTCGTTACATTATTTGTCAATTTTTCCACTTTTGAACTGCGGTATATTGAGACGATGTGAAAATAATTTTCATAGGATATTTTATCATAATTTTTTTTTCTGGCTTAATTGGAGGACCATATTTCAATCCACCAGGAATTAATAAATTCCTTCCTAAATTCTGTTTTATATTTGTGTAGGTCAATCTTCAAAAAAAACTAAAAAACTAGTTTTAATTTTCGAATCTTCCATGAGACCAGTAATTTTTGGGGAAGAAGAGCCTAGTTTATGGTTGGACCAATATTTTATAACTATACCTAGCCGGTTATTCGGATCATGTTGATTAGTGAAAGTGTTGAGAAATTATGATGGCTACTAAACAACCTATATTCATCAACAATACCTCTTTAGAAGACGAAGTGGAGTTTTTCCTGGACCCTCACGGAATGAATGCTCTAAACGAAAATAAAAGAATAGGCATAAGCGGTGGAAATCACTCGGAAGATAACCCAGAATTCATTCAGAATCTAATACATGAATTGAAAATCTTGTTAGAAGGATCTCTCAAA
This sequence comes from Aphidecta obliterata, assembly GCA_963966015.1. Taxonomy (NCBI): domain Eukaryota; kingdom Metazoa; phylum Arthropoda; class Insecta; order Coleoptera; family Coccinellidae; genus Aphidecta; species Aphidecta obliterata. The sequence continues at coordinate 19,226,683 of OZ014428.1, read as the reverse complement.
GGTGATGAAATAGAAGTATTACAATTGAGTGACGGAATTATGATTTCAATAACGAATGTGCAGGACAGAAGTGTTTCATTGATGGAACCATTGGAAGAACAAAGTAAGAAATTGAGAATTTTGGAACAGAATATGAACAAGGAATTGAGTGGAGTTCAAAAAGGTTTTGCATACATACTCGTACTGAGAGTTGATCATTTGAGAAGGGAGATCCATAAGAATTATCGCAAAATTGAAATAAAATTTGTTTTAGCCGAAAAGTTAAGAAGAATAAGATTATAAATTATAAAAGTTCATGTGTTCATTTTGTGTATTTTAATACTCTTCTTTTAATAAATTTCTGTTTTGGTGTATCAGTTGTATAATTGTGAATTATTATAGTGAATAAAATTGTCAATTTTTGGCCAATTTGAATCTTATTTATTTCTTTTGTTAACTCAAATTTTTTTTGTGTTATTGAAAGCACACACAATGAATTTATCAACAATCAATGCGAACTCATTTATGTATATAATCATGATTAGTACAAATTAATTTCATTTAGTGTTGAAATCTTAGCCTCTAAACTCATCAGTGGAACCGATTTTTTCAATAATCAATATTTTTGGTTACCAAAGATAGTAACACAACTCAACCCTAAACAATCAATTAACACAGTTTATTTATGAGGCACGCGCACAATGAATTTCAATTATTCTTGACAGCTTCGTGTTGACTTTCCCGAAAAAAAAACACTGACCACTATAACTTGAAAATTTTCCCGTTAGATTTCTTCCTCAGTTTCTACATTTGAACTGTAATGAAATAAGGGAATGTTGAAATTTTTTGGACAAAAGATTTCATAACTCTTCAATACCTTTTGTTTGTTTCTAATACATTTACACATAATCAAATAATGTAACTAATGTTCTCTCCTTCTCAACAGTATCTATACCACGATGGAATAATCCTATTTTATTCAGGGATGTTTATGCATGACGCATGCGTAGAATAAAAACATTTCATTTTCTGAACGACGAGATTGACTATCATAATTTCAAGGATTTTATCCTTAGATTTCATCCACAATTTTTATTTTATAACTACATATAATGAAATAAGGGAATATCAAAATTGTTTCTGCAGTATATTTAATCATTATTTCCCAATAAAGTTTGCCTCTCAAGAATTTCCTTATATTTAAAATTTGATTAATACCTAATCCTGATTAAAACGAAGTGAGTTTCCTCATAGGTACTTTACAGTATCCCATAATGCTAGAATATCCAGTGAAATTCGAAAGATCTATGATCCAAGCCATCCACTCTTTTGAATTTTTTTTAAAAAACATGATACCTCGTGAATTTTATGTGATACCTATTTGTGTGAGTGGTATCTCTGGGAGAAACTCGAAATAAGTTTCAAAAACCCTTCAATTTCCGAAACTTCCATGAGGCCAACAATTTATGGAGAAGAAAATTATATTCTATGGTTTGACGAATGTTTTCTTTCAATATAACTAGGCACTTATTAGTAACTTGGCGTGTTGTCTGTGGTGTCTAGTGAGTAGTGATTCAATAGAAAATACTTCATCTGAGTTCAATTTGTGAGAGTTGTTGAGAAAAAATCATGTCTATTAAACAACTTTTGCCCATCCATGATGGTTCTTCGGGAGACGAAGAGAAGTTTTTTATGGAACCTCACGGAATGAAAGTTTCCACCGAAAATAATAAAGGGGACACGGAGTGGAATCAACTGGAACGAAAATCCAGAATTCATTCAGGACGTAATAGATGAAATAAGAATTTTGTTGAAAAGATTTATAAAAGGTGATGAACTCGAAATATCTCAATTGACTGACGGAATTTTGGTTACAATAATTACGAATTTATGAGATAGAGATGTTTCAATGAGGTTACCATTAGATGTACGAAGGAGGAAATTGGATAGTATGCAGCAGAATATAAACAAAACATTGAGTGAATATCAGGGAGGTTATGGAAACTAGAAATACTCGTTCATAGTGAAAGTTGATTATTTGAGGAGAAAGAATAAGAATATTCAAAAAATTGAAATAAAACTTGTTTTTCCCAGAAAGTTTGAGAAATGATGTTGTAAATCCGATCTAATATGTTTATTTTGTGAATATTATTACTGTGTTATTGGTTTTTGGTGTATGTATATATTATAGATTGTAATATAATTATATAATAGGTAACTAAAATCGTATTTCTTTTGTTTGCCCTTGTTGCTTGCGCAATATCTGCATTTTCCAGTATAATGCTTTTTGGGTTATATTAGTTAGAAAATATCATGAAGGAAAGTGTTTGAGGTTAGGAAATCTCTTCATTCTACATACAAGTACTTTATAACGGTATTTTTGACTGGGGGTAAGTATTGAAGGATGACAAAATTTCAACAAATTATAGTTTCTTTACTCTTACACTTTGTTCTGAAACAATACCATCAAGTTTCTAAAGTTTGTTACATGCGCTATTGGTCACTCTGTATAATATTATAAGAGCGAAGGTTCACATTCCTCTGCAGCCGACAATTTTCCTATATTGGATTTTAGCCATTTCATCGAATATATAGTTTTTTTTCGCTCGATTATTGAAAGTTATTCATGCAATTTCAATTAGATGAGTTGAATTGTTTTATACAGATGATATTTCACATAATTAAATCAGGACTTTCTTCGAACAAAACAATAAGTAGGAAGCTTTCGAGGAACTTTAATTTGTGTTTTAATTCGATATTTCTACCATACTTTCCCGACTGTCTGGAAACCATGAATAATTTAGGAAGTTATTTGGAACTGAATTTGAATTGTTGGAATGCTTTACCTGGAAAGTTTTTCTGTTTTTGTTTGAAATATACTTTCCTTATCCCTCTAATGAATTCCATCTCCGTTGCTTCTCATCGAAATATTCACGGAAACTTTCGATAGTTTATTTTTCGTGTCCCATTGAAAATATATATCTACTTTGCGTCGAAAGATCGTCGTAAAAATTGGACAATTTTAAATATTCTCAAAGCTATCTATCGAGAATAATCGATATTTTATACCCAATTCTATTCATGATTATTATTGTATAGTTTTCTTTTTGAGCGCTCGTACTACTTACACGAGGGCTATATCATTTCGTCACGATGTCTGTATTTTTTGAATTTTTAGCCGGAAATGGTCTCAAACGACTATGTTCGACTCACTGATGACGAATCCGTCGAAAAATTCGAGTCTCTCCGGCCGTCCGTCCGTAACACGATAACTTTCGAACGGAATGTCCTAGAAACTTGAAATTTTCAGGGTAGGGTTGAATATTGAATGCCGCGGTTGAGTTTGTTATTGGGCAATATTCGCCAAGGGGTTCCGTAAATATGGCCGCTCGAAATTTCGTTTTCCTGATTACTCCGAAACTACAGATTCGATCGAGGTGAAATTTTGCACTCAGATGGAGAATTACGTGTTCAAGCTACTTGCGAAATTTTGTCCAGCTCACATGACCAGAACCATAGAAACCATAGAAAATTATAACTTTGTAATGGAAAGGCCTAGGGACTTTAAATTTTCAGGATAGGTGTGGATCTTGAATGTGGTGGTCGCGTTTATAAATGAGAAAAATTAGACAAGGGGTTCCGTAAATATGGTCGTTTGAAATTCAGTTTTCTTGATAATTTCGAAACTACAGAGAAAATTATAACTTCCGAAGGAAAAGGCCTAGGGACTTGAAATTTTCAGGATAGGTTCGGATCGCGAATTTCGCGGTCACGTTCATCAATGAGCAAGATAAGACTAGGGTTCCGTAAATATGGCGGTTCAAACTTTTTTTTTCCTGATAATTTCGAAACTACACATTGGATTGGAATGAAATTTTGCACTTAGATGAAAAATAATGTATTCAAACTACGTGGGAAATTTTGTCCAGATCGCATTACCAAGACCATAGATACCGTAGAAAATTCTAGCGAATTATCGAAAAAAAAGTGGTCACCTATAGAACTGACTCGAAGTCCCTCAGTTTGAAATTTTCTTTGACAGCTGTCGAAATCTTTCCAATCGGTTTCTAGAACTGGAGAATGCGAATCTACTTACAAGGTGGATGAACGAGCGCTCAAAAGCTCCTGACTTCACGGCAGTGCTTTTCGTAATTCTTTTTAGTTTCCTATGATATCATTCCGTTGACAATGAAACTACAAATTTATAATAGCTAGAGCAATTATCAACAACAAAAAAGTATAAAGACCCACAAAAAACGTGGGGTTCACCCGAAATTCATAATTACGGATGTCGATGCGGTATTATAAAAAAGCCTCATTCTCAAGAACTGAATTGGAACGCTGTTTTTGTGAAATGATTACAACGCTACGAACTTAATTGGGGAGAAGTCAACCAAATCATGATTTTTCCCACATCTTGATGGAGTGATCAACCTTCGACGAAAGAATTTTACTTGTACCTTGTGTTAATGGAAAAAATGAAATATGTGTCTTTAACATAACTTGCCATATCACTCATCTCATTAAAACCTCCAAATCTATTTGAATAATTGAGTGGACATTCGAAAATGACTTCACTCCTTCCGGGTGATATCAATTATTCAACCTTCATTTAGACAAGTTAGAGCAATCCCTTCAGCTGAAATACGTAGATTCTCAGGGTGGATGAATATTAAGATTTCAAATCAGAATATAGGGGTTCAGCTCATTGTATAAACAAAAGCGAATTCCCGGTGTAATAATAAAGTGGTGAGCCTGTGAAAATTGGGCTCCCAACCTCCGAGATCAAAGAAGTCGGTGGAACGGCGTACTCGCTGTAACAGCCTGGTTTTCGAACATATAGTCCCTCGGAGATCCATCTGAATTATTAGTGGAACGCCTACAAGAGATGCACGAAGTTACCGTCGCAGCCTGTTTGTGCCCCTTGGGTTGATTCAAATACAAAATTATAGATTATTGGAAATGATTAATTCAAATCGAAAAATTTATAAGCGTGCCTTCAAGAAGTACAGTTTATTCAGTTCATATTCTTTTTTTTTTCACCTAGTTATATTTTAGTTGATTGTTTACAATAATGAACCTTCTGAATTATCCGAGTAAATGATCTCGTACCCGCTGGAATCGAAAGATCGAATATTGAATTTCCGAGAAATACCTACCCAAAATGAAACTATAAATTTCAGAAATTATCGAAAAAATTTTCACTTGAACGATTCGAAAGGCTAATTTTCGGGAAAAAATCAAACAAAAATCCGATTCCTTCATGAGATTAACAGTCCATACATTCATTCTTTGAATAATGCTGAAGTTCACATTCAAGCATTACTTCAACACTTGAAGATGTTATTCAACTCGTCCATCCCCACAGATAAAAAAAAGAGAGAAGGAAATACAATATGGAGTGCCTTTGTTTCGAAGTTCATCTCATATACATTTTTCGCTGGCGATATTACATAATATAGGTCCCTTTTATTTTTGTAGGGTTCTTGACGTAGGTACCCGACCTTCGAGAGTCTCGAATGAAGCACTCTCTATGTTAGAATGCCTTTCAGATTTTAATACGGCGTTCATTTCCTCCATAGGTGTTCTGCCTCCGATTTTACATTCTGCGGTTTCTTTCACATACAATAATCCACTTCGCAGCTGAGTTTCTGTATAAATTTTCAATGGAATATGAAGTTACTTTCAGAGAACAAGACGAGACGGCAATAATTTTTTTTAGATATTGTCTGAGCTTTCTGAATCTAGCTTCGAATCATAAGAAAACTTGGAATAAAAATTATACTATTCGGTTTTTGGATTTTTGCGAAAATTAGGAATACAATAATGGAGAAGAATATAAATTCAGCCGAGATTGTTGAAAATTTATTCATGAAATTTTTTTCATGAACAGTTTTCATTTGAAAATAATTTCAAATAATGTTATTTCAATCAACATAAAGGATAGCGTAAAAAAGTTGAAAGTCAGAGAAATAAGAAATATTGCGTTGACTACAACTGTTATGTTTTTTTATAAATCTTCGTTGTTTGCGAATTTTATTTCTCTGAATTCATAAAAAGGAATAAAATAATTATGATTGATGCTTTCTTCTGACGTCCAGAGGGCATTCATTATGAGTCCTTTGATAGAAATTGGGCAATTGTGGTATTTAGCACAACACAAAAAATTCTCCTGAAATCTTCACTCTAATGTATTTTTGGTAGCATTTATCAAAATTCTTTTTTTTCGAACTTTGGTATCTCAGAAACTTTTCGCCATAGCCTGCTGAAAATTTGTATCCACATATTAGGCATCGATTTAATGAGGTGTGGAAGTTCAGCTTTCTACTTTGAATTTATTATGTTCTGATAAAAGTGAACGAGTTCTAAAATCACAGATATCCTCTGACGTTTCTCTCGATAATTATTTCATGACGCAATCATGATTCCTCTCTGGAAATTTCGGAAAAACTAAACCGAGCGAGAGCTAAAACGATTGAAAAAGAATCCTTATATTTACTTCAACACCCCCGCAGTTTTCCGAAACTTTCAGTTTATTCTCGCAAGTTGCCATTTATGGCAATCATTTTCCTTGTTTCGTCGAGAATGCAGTCGAAATTGATGATATCGTAACACAAAGAGGTGAATTGGAGTAATAAATAGAGGAAGAGTATGAAGTAATAATATCCAACGATTTTCTACCTTTATGATGAGTGTTGTATATTTATTTTTATAATTTTCAGAACCAAAATTTCTGTCTTACCATTAAGGTTATGACTGAATACTTTCATTCATTATGGCCAGTGAAGCGGATTTAAAGGATAAATAGTTTAATTTGCACATGAAAATTAAAGCAAGTGATGATTTTTCAGAGATTTCGCAACCCCATGATAGGTTCTTTTCCAGGTTAAGAAAAATGTCTCGAAATTTTATTCGGTACTCCTGTTAGATAAATAAACAAAAAATATTATTCCGTCTTCACGTTGTTGAGGTTGCCATAGCATTCCTAAAATAGGTAAATTGTTGCACCAATGAAAAAAGTCAAGTTTTTCTAATGTATTCAATATGTGATTCCATCTTTTGATGTTCATAAAAATAATATGACATTGCTTGTCATCCTGACGATGAACACTGAAGGTCTTTTTGGTACACAGAAACATTGAGTTAATATCATGTTATATGTAGTTTGTTTAGATTCTCGATTCATGTAACAAATTGGCGAATGCGTCACTCAAATATTCAAAATGTCTGTAAGTATAACCGGGCTGAATTTGGTATCTCAGAAACTACCATATCCTACTAAAACTTTGTGCCCACATATTAGGCATCGATTTAATGAGGTATAGAAATTCAGCTTTCTAGTTGTTCCATGTAAAAAGAAGGACTTTGAGTTAAAAATTTACGAGGTGAATTGGATTAAGAAATAGAGTAAGAGTATAAAGTAATAATTTCTAACGATTTTCTACCTTTATGATATGTGTTGTGTATTCACTGATTTTTAGAACGAAGATTTCGGCCCCGACAACATATAGAGTTTATGACTGAATACTTCCATTCATTTTGGCCAGTGAAACGAATTTGAAGGACGAATAGTGATATTCACACATGAAAATAGAATAAAGTGACGATTTTTCAGAGATTTCGCAGCCCCATAATAGGTTTTCCTCCAGGTTTCGAAAAATGTCTCGAAATATTATTAGACATAGGTACTCCTGTTAGTTAATAAATCAAAAAATTATTATTCAGTCTTTACGTTGTTGACGTTGCCATAACATTACTAATAGAAGTCAATTGGTGAACCAAAAAAAAAAATCAAGTTTTTCTGATATATTCAATATAATATGACATTCCATGTCGTCCTGACAATGAACACTAAATATTTTTTTGGTACACAGAAAAATTGAGTTAAAATCATGTAGTAGTTTGTTCAGGTTCATGTTTCAAATTGGCGAATGCGTCACTCAAATATTCAAATTGTCTATATGACCGAGCCGAATTTGGTACATATCTCAGAAACTTTCAACAATATCCTGCTGAAATTTGTGTCCACATAGTAGGCATCGATTGAACGAGGTATGGTAATTCCACTTTCTAGTTCTTCCATGTAAAAAGCAAGAGTTCTAGTTGAAAATTCAATATGTTTTGACAAACGTGAATGAGTCCGAAGATCACAAATATCTTTTTTTTCCAAACGTACAGAAACAACGTCATATTTCAACTGACAGGATCATCGAAAAGTTCTACTTCTCCTCCACCGTAGCAAAAGTGGCTGCTATGTCAACGATGAATTTTGCGAGACAACCGTAACTAGGCAAACTTTGTATTGATCACTCAATTATAACGATCGTGAATATAAATCTAATCTCCAGATTTTAATGAATTTCAAAGCGTTTGAAAAAAAATAACATATTCCATTCGGAAAAGAAGTGACTTTTCATGGCTCGCTTTCAATTACTCGCCTCACTCCGTTCGGCGGGTAAACAGAAGCTCGCCATGAAAACTTTTCCTTCTTATGGAATAATATACTATTGACTTTTCTGTCTAAAATTATTTCATGACGGAATCATGATGCCTTTCGAAACTCGAGCGGATTTCGGAAAAAATAAACCGAGCCGAGGGCTAAAACGAATAGAAAAGAATCCTTATATTTTTAATTCAACACCCCACAGTTTTCAGAAACTTTCACTTTATTCTCGCGAGTCGAGAGTCGAGAGTAGAGTCGAGATTAGAGTCGAGAGTTGAGAGTTGAAAGTTGAGATTCGAGAGTCGAGAGTCGAGAGTTCAAGTTACAAATTGGCGAATGCGCCACTCAAATGTGTTATGTTTCATGTTTTATGTTCATATCTTTCCCATATTCAAAATGTACCATATTCAAAATAACCGAGCTGAATTCGTGAAGGTGAAGAAGAAAAGGAATGACCTTGAACGGGACGGATAAAGTTCCTTAATTCTGAAATAATTCAACTGTAATAAAATACCACATCACTCAATATGTATATTTTATATTTGCAGCTATCTACATGTGGAAACAAATGAGTTAACAGTTAAACGTTTTGGTCAAGACTGCTCGTGTTCGTATATTTATATTTTCAATATCTTGAGCAAGGGAAATCAGGAAACTTTGAATGAATGGAACGACCACGAATCCATTCCTGTCCTGAGCAGTGTGTTTCCATCAGAGGATCGTTACGGCTAGTGGCACCGAATCGTATCGCATTCTACGGGTCACAGAAGTGGGTATCGGAAAAGCTTAGTGGCACAACCACAAATTGTGGTTGTATAAAAGAGTGCTGGAACTTCACACATCACTGATTTAACATTCTCACCTGACCTGGTCTCGGGTAGCCAGATTGAGGTCCGAAACTGATATAGGGGAGTCCTGATGGAATAAGCAATACCCCAATATGGAATTCCATTGCCAATGTTAGCAGAAACAACGAAACTGTATATAACGGGTTTCATTGTATTGATTCATCCATCGAGAGAGTAGAGTTGTTTTGATTGAAAAAAAAAGTGAGAGAACCGTCCGTTTTAGGTAGGTTCGCATTTTCTAAACTGAAACACCTATTTGATAGCTTTTCCCCAATCATATAAATGCAAGTTGAAGTGTGCAGAATTGGGAGTTGAATATGAAGCTAAAGTCATTTCTCTCATAGTTTATGTTGTATAAGGTTGTTTTGAGCAACGAATGTTTTTATTTTGGTCCGGATTACTTGCCTCTGAAGGTCATATATTGGGTTCTGAAGCAGAGCCATGAAGGTAGGAAAGGATATTGATACCAAATTTCATGCCATTTTCTGCTATTTTATTTCGAGAACAGCTTAGGACATCAATTCAATCAAATTTTTAGGGAAGAGTTGATACTCGAACTATTCCAAAGTTTTAAAGTTGGAGATGACAAAAAAAAATGAAAATAGAATGCCATCGAATTGGGCTATTTTCTCATAATATGAAATCAATTATTTCTTCAATCAATTCCAGGTTAGCGTTAGGAATTTTTCCATAAACATTCTCTCGAACAATCCCGGCATAGCTGTATTTTAATTGTGAATTATAGAATGCGAGGCATGAAATAAGCCAAAATCGTAATGAAGCAACACACGTAATCCGAACGCTATGGCTTGCTGTCCACGCTTGTGATCATATATCATCTGAATAATAAAAATTATTCTCCTCAGCGCAGGTGAAACCCGCGGTGGTCTGACATATATTCATCTGAAAAAGAATTATTTGCTGGTACGTCCAGCGTTAGGACCTATCTGACTCAGCTATAGGTATTGCCACATTTGCTGACATGTCGTGTAGGTTATAAATGATACGGCAGTTGTGGATTGCTGCGGTACCGGAACAATAATTTTTGAATGTTTGAATCATTACTATTTCTCGTGTTTCCATTGTCATGGAAGTTAACCCGAAGAACGGGAATATTGAAAAGGGTTATATAAAAGAAAGATCAAATATCTTGAGATTGTTCGACCATACCGAATTGTTTTTCATAAACTGCCGTCTGCTCCCCTCATCATATTTTTCATCCATATTATAGAAGTATCAATTCTGAAACTCTCAGTTCCGAAAGTAATCAACTGCGTCAATTAATTAAGACGAGAGATCTCTCTCAGTTATCTTTATTAAAATACTTCGATAATTAATAACAGCACCAGTTCAAACAAACGAAGAGACTAATAATTATTCCATTAATGATGGCTGTTCATTAGAATGTTGATTATCTCCCAGTAATTCCTCAGGCTCAGATGAGAAGTGACAAGTCATTATAAAACATTTTTATAAGACTTCAATACTCCCCTGCAGTTTCTGCTTCAAATTTAAAATTCCAGTAACTATTTTAATTAAAAAAAAATGTATTCAACCTATCAAAAAATCGGAAAGGAGTATGAAAGAGTCGAACAGTCTCAAACAATATATAGAAATTATCACTCAATACAAATAAATGCCTTGAAATGAAGGATATGGGATCTTAAGTGGAAAATACTCAAAAAATACAATATTAGACTTGACCAATAAGGAAAAATGAGTTTTGGAGGAAAATTAGCGTATAACGGTAGACTGGAGTTTCATGAACAACATAAAGAATGAACTAGTATGTAGGCGTTCCTAGTTCCAAAACAATATTCAGAGTTCAAGCATATCGAATGCATGCATCTGCTATGACTAGAATTATACTGTTAACATGCCTCCTGTCGAGGGCGTTAACGCGTTCTGGCGTGGATCAACGTTGTTGATCCGCGACACAAGATGACAGATAGCAGGGGCCACCGATGTATTTACTCGATTCAGCGTCAGTTCACCTTGATCAACGCACGAAAGAGTGGCTTTCGAAGCACCGTGCCCTATCAATAAATTTAATACCGCCTTCAACTCGATACAACGGAATTTAATTATTTGTATATTTTAATGAGGAAGCCTAGTAGGTTATTTCGAAAATGAGTGAGGTGTTTTGTGGAATATTCATGAACCTTGGCAGTACAATTGTTCTGAAAAATTTAGATGGCACCGCCTATATTGGAAATAATGCTGATGGAATCGTTGTAATAAACTGCATAATATCCTTTCGTATTTTCCTTTTCCGCAATATAAATTCAAGCAGATGCCATGGGAATAATCCGAAAGGAAATCTCCGAGTTAATTAAAAACAAACAGAAACGCACACGTCGACATTAAAGAAATAACCCGCCGCGCCAGTTACTCATTACAGAATCGTTAGCTGATAATCTGCTATATCCAATTATCAAGTTTCAAAGTTGGTAGTCCTGGAAACAAGAAAACCTTATAATATCCCAACATTTCTGGTTGCCTCTCAATTCCATTCGGATATTCAATTAATTTAAATCCGTCTATCCCCTTTTGATTAAATTCCTTCTCCTCTCTTATACATTCAAGTCGCGTACAGGCCAACGTGACGACTGGCAGAAGCTACCTTTTATGAACAGGAACGGAAATGTTTCTGCTCTCATTGCAACCCATTTGGAAATAGTAATCCCATTTATTGAACGATTTAGATTATGATAACCTTAAATTTGGTATCATTAGTAGATGCTTATTCTTGAGATTAAGAGAGAAAACAGGACTCCAAGACATTCCATGGAACAAATTGAAGGAACTGAAGACAGTACCACACGGAGAAAAAGTTGGAATGAAAGAACAATTGAACCGCGTTATACATAACTCGACCGAGGGAGAAACACCTGTAAATGTTTGTACACAATGAACAAATATTTCTCAGCTACTGCAGTTCTTCAGAACTCCGGAACCAATTCGACCTTATCAACACAACCGGGGCGAAGCTGCGTGAAACTCAACTTTCTTTTCCTCACGTCAGGTCATTTGTCATAGATCTTCCGTTACTTTTCGATTAGGAAGCAGCCCCTGAATGGATCCGTAATTCGTCTTTTTTTTTGTCGAATATCTTTCTTGTTTCAGTTTCCCAGGCATTGTTTCTATCTCTCTGTCAGTTTGCAGGGTGAAAGATGAATGTGTAGTCGAGAAAAATTAGGATTTAATTTATCACGTTATCCCCCTCCTACTAGAAATCTTTTCAATCAATCTGAACACCGGAAATCGTACATCATCTGGCAACTGTAACTATATAACGACATTAATGCCTGAGAAGATAAAAGTTGAAATTTACAGGGTGTTTCATTGGTAAATTTACATACGTTAACCTGAGGTAGAGCTACCCTGGACGAGTCCAAAAACCTATATGTGTTTGGTCTATTCAAGTTCATAGCCGAGATACAGGGTTACAATATTTTCAATTGCATATAACGTTTGAACCATTCAGTATAATCAATTGATATTTGGAACGTAAAACACACTTCCATGGGCAAATCGATTCCTTTTTGAATTGATCAAAAAATCCAGGTCCGTATTAGAAAAATATGGTAATTTTCGCAAGCTGAGATTCAACACCCTGTATGAAGGAATATTTGAATTTGATTAGAATATTGGGAAAAGCAGAAAATTTTCGATGGGATCAGTGGATTTTTGTGTCCCACACGACGTTTCACCCATCAACATTTTTGTCGAAGGATTTAATTCGATAGTAAAATTCCACTTACTTCACAATAATGTCCTACATTGAGATGGAATTCGAAAAATTGTCTGTTGAACTGATGAAATAGCTGTATTTTTGAGCGCTCGTACTACTTACACGAGGGCTATATCATTTCGTCACGATGTCTGTATTTTTCGAATTTTGAGCCGAAAATGGTCTCAATCGACTATGTTCGACTCACTGATGACGAATCCGTCGGAAAATTCGAGTCTGTCCGTCCGGCCGCATGCATGGCCCCCTAGATCACCAGATCTCAATTCTATCGATTATTTCGTTTGGAGACATTTGAAATCTTTAGTGTATGTGTCTGAGATTGGAAGTGAGAATATTCTCCTACAACGAATCGAAGTTGCCTGCAATGAGATTCGTAATGATCCACAAATGATCAAACAGGCTATAAGACATAATTTGAAGGGCAAGAATGTGCATCGAGCAAAACGGTGGCACTTTTGAGCAACTTTTATGATTACTTTCAAACGTTTTACCTGTTTACTCATTTCTTTATTTATTTTCTGACTCTTGATCATTCTCAATAAATTATTCAAAATCCATATTTTTCCGAAAAATTCTTGAAATTATTCATTGGAATATGAAAAAAATACAGCTATTTCATCAGTTCAACAGACAATTTTTCGAATTCAATCTCAATGTAGGACATTATTATGAAGTAATTAGAATTATACTATCGAATTAAATCTTTCGACAAAAATTTTGATGGGTGAAACGTAGTGTGGGATACTGAATTCTACTGATCCCCATCGATAATTTTCTGCTCTTTCCGAATATTCTAATCAAATTCCAATATTTCGTCATACAGGGTGTTGAATCTCTGCTCATGAGAAGTCCCATATTTTTCTAATACGGACCTGGATTTTTTGATCAGTCAAAATATAAACCGATTAACCTATGGAAATGAGTTTCACGTTCCAAATATCAATTGATTATACTGGATGATAACGTATGTACACTTACCAATGAAATGCCCTGTAGAAAGAAGATTTACATTTACGGAAGAATGCTGAGGAATAAGAAGAATGAATTTGAATTGACCAATCACATCGTCCTTCTCTCTTTGATCCTATCAAATTTGAATCAAGGTCAAGGGGTGTATTTGTTTTCATTTGTGAAATTTAAAATTTCAAAATTAAAAATAAACGAGTTCAATGTGAAATAAATTCCATGAAAAAAACCCGGCTGACTTTCCAATGAATGCATGAGTTCAACACTAAAGGGTATTTTCAAAGGTGGGACTTTTTTTTTTAGGAGGTGCTAAAACTCATCAAAATAAATGAAAATATTCACCAGGGCCGAGTATTTGGAAATAAAAATTACCCGCGAATCTGAGAAATTACCAGTCCGGATCTGAGGGTACGTATTGAGATCTTAATGTGTTTATAAGATGCGTTTTGTTCACGGGAAATCATCTGACAGAGCGTATGATTTTTGAGACTTTTTCGAATTTCGTAATGTGTTTCCAAATAGGTGGATAGTACGTGGTGGGTCGATTTCTTGGCATGCACGCTCTCCGGATCTCAACCCCTGTGATTTCTTCTTTTGGGGTCATTTGAAAACATTAGTTTACAGTAACGGCGAGGTAAATAGTGTTGAAGAACTAAAATAACGCATTTAGAATGCTTGTGACACTATTCGTTAGCAAACTGATGTGATAGTTGTTGCATGTAATATTTCGTTATAACGCCGGGCAAGACTTTGTGCACATCAAACGAATGGTGACAATTTCGAACAATTTCTGTAAACAATCTGGATCAATTTCATCGAGTTTGTGAACTTCCTTATTTTTTTCATAGGACCTTTTCTATCAGTAATTTTCCTTTCCTTAGTTTGAACTTCAAGAATTATACCGTTCAAGAAAATACTCCTAATAAAATCCAGCACTTCATTTACTTGCTGAAATGCATATGGCACTGTTAGTCATGACAGATCTCCTAACAGAGAGATAGCAAGATTGAGTCGTCTAAGATCTTGATGCCCAAGATTTTTTGCACTTTTTTCGAATATATGATCAACTTCCGGCGAAATGATCTCTTTTGATGAGTTCTAGCATCTGTAAAAAAAAAAGCCCCAACTTTAAAAACACTCTTTATATTTGTTTGTACATACGTGATTTATAATTTTTTTGTCAGTCATGATTAACGATATCCTGTTGGCGACGTGCATCAAAACTAAAATTTCATTTATTCTATAAAAGTCGATTTGATGTTGTTATGTGATTGTTGTGTTATTCCGGCTTATAAATTCATGTCGGAGCTCCGTTTTGAACGCTTGCGATACAATCTTGAAATACACGACGTTAATGCGACAATAATGGAGTGAGCATTTGAGTCACTCATTTATATCCATTCATTGGATATTCCTCAAAGGAACATTGCAATTACCCTTCTAAATATCCTTTTCTGCGAAATTTGAAAATAAACTCATAATTTGTTATGAAAACTTATCGGTAATTTCGCTACATTTCTGCTTTTCATTGTTTTTATGATATAACAAATTACCCCTCCGAAAAAAAAAACTCTGATATGCTGTCTTGGATGATAAGGCTATGAAGAAGGATGATGCTACCAGAAGGAAATTCGTAACTATCGTAAATATTTGTATTCGATTCCAGTTGGCACAACAAGCTAGACCTTCTTCATCTTCAATATAAACATCTGGAAATTGAACTGCCTTCGTTCACAAAGCAGATTGCTTTGGCGGCAGTTTTTGAATAAAATTCGAATTTCATCGATGATCTCTATAATGAATTCGCGATAACGAAAAATTCAAATAGTAACTACATGTGTTTCATTATTGGAAATATTTTTGAAAAGACATATTATCTCTCCATTCATTTATAACGGCAGTGCAATGACGAATGAAAAAAAAAATGAAGCCATAAAATATAAATATATACTTACTCTGTAGGTCAAAGAACTGTCACCTTCGTATTCGTTGGCACAGTATTATTGCAAAAATTAACTTTGGAAATCGCCTTAGGAGGAAGTTTATTAGCGCATTTTGTAATTAACTCTGCGCCTTTTTCTGCGTTGCAATAGCTCTCTTCTGCCCAAATTTCAAATTCACTCAAAATCACGGCAATATTGTTGTGCATCTTTCAAGTGAAGCAATCAAATATCTGAGTAGGCAAACAGAAAGAGATTTTTTGCTACGAGTGATTCATATTACGAATTTAATGAATTCTTCAGTTTGCGACCCTGCTTTACATTCGTAGAAAAAATCGGGAAATAATAGATTGCCTTCTACCGTTCGGAGTTCTTTCCAATTTAAAACTCTAATTGCATTCGAGCAATATCGAATTCAATGATACTTTCTACCACTCAGAGTTTCTGGTAACAATCGATCCAATTCACACTGAGCACTTGGAAAAAGGTTTCTCCTAGGAAATATATCAATAAATGCTGAATTGCAGAGAGTACTAATTGAATTTTCAGTTCATTATTACCGATAATGAATTTTCAGAATTTTCTTAGACGAAAATTCGCGGAATGGAAAGAAAACACATCTATCCAACATTACTTGAAAAGTAAAAGGAAAATGATTGCATTTATATCGCAGGAATAATTGGGTGTCCTCTACAAATTCCCGCCTCGAAAATCAAAATTAGAATGGAAAATTAATAATAATAAATACACAGGCACTCATAAGATTGCCGACAGAAGTAAAATCTTGGGACTTTGGCATAACTGTGCGTTTTTTTCAATTTTAAAATTTATTATAGTATGAATCTTAAAATTTTCATAATTTGTCAATTGAAATCATTAACTTTAGTCTGGTTTTCACATCTTTTGGCAGACCAAGCAATAATAATCTACATTGCCATGTAAATTTTGGCAATTGAATGAAAATACAGATAATCCATTCCTGTAAGAGGTGAATCCAAAAAAACTTTCAGTGACCGTCTGTAGTGTATCATATTTTTGTTTCGTTTATACAGTTTCATTGTTGTTGAGTGGGATCGAGAGTTTAAGCATTGATAGAAAATAAAAAAAAATAAAAAAAAATCAATTTTATTGCAATACTCAGTTGAAAATTCCTTCTGGTGAAATTAAAAAAAAGTTTTTGATTCATCATTTTGCAAAATACATATTTTATTCCTCACAATTTGAACCAATAACCCCTTCATTTCGAGAAACTATGGTTATTACAAAATATTTTACCTAAGATTTTTAATTTTCAATGACGTGACAAAAATAGTATGGAACAACTAGAAATGAGTTTCACCACGCTCATAAGATAACACTATGAAATACTCTTAGCATTATGTATTCCAGATAACAAATACTGAAAAAATAAACAAATTATAATAAATATAGGAAATAATCAAAAATGAATGCTTTGTTTTTGTTATTCGTTTTTCTACAAAAAAAATATTAGCCTAAGTACTAACTCTTAGACAGTACAGTTATTCTACAATCAAGTAAACAGAAATACAATTCAAACAATGCACAGAGATCATTTGAAATACTCAATTTGAAAAAATTGCAAAAAATCTTGGGTATCAATATCTGAATATAACTCAGGATCGTGTTATCTCTTTGTTCGAAATTTATCGCAAATTCGAATTGTCTTTCAAGTTCAAAAAAATTAGGGAGTTCACAAGCTATACAATTGATCCAAATTGTTCACAGAAATTGTTCAAAATGGGCACCATTTTTACCACATCAGTTTGCTCACGGAATAATGCCAAAAGCATTGTCTCATTCTTTTCGCATTCAGTTCAACGTCACTTGAACACTTATGTTTTCAAAGGACCCCAAAGAAAGAAATCACACGAGTTGAGATCGGAAAACTTAGGCATCATACGCAATGATTTCCGGTATACTGACCTCAGACAACTGGTTATATCCACACATTCAGATATCAATACCTACCTAACTCAGATCCGGCCAAGATATTTCTCAGAATCTAGGTAACTTCGATTTCGAAAAACTCAAGCCTGGTGATTATTTATATAAAAGATTTTTGGTATTTCGACTTATTTTTGATGAGTTCTATTGCTGGTCAAAAAAAAGCCTCACCATTGAAAACACCCTGTGTACAAATGACTTGGTCTTTTTCAATTTCTTGGGTTTGTACAGACCAAATTGCGGATGAGCCTCAACTCTATACTTGGACATATCGCATCATTTGAAATTATTTGAAAACTTGGATTTGCAACCGTCTTCGAGATTCAACAATTTTTTATATGTGTCCAAAATTATTTTACGCGTCAGTATGGCACACTACTCAGTTGGTTCTGAAAAAAATTGAACACCTACCTCAATCATTCCTTTATTGTGAACCATTAGGTCCTGTTTGTCAGAGATCGTCAAGAAAATGCGAAAACTCGAAAACTAAGCAAAATGGTATAAGGTGCTCAACCTCTGGACTTTCTGGGACACCCTGTATATAGAGACTTCGCTTATCCTTTAGCGGTGGGTTTTTAAACTTGAGATGAAGACATTATTTCAGTTGCCATATGAAAATTTTCAGATTGAATAACATGTTCAAAATGGTTTTTTGGAATGAAATAATTCATTTGGGGTATTCTAGATGAAGGAAAATGCGGTGATCTGAGGATTGCCGTATTTTTTAACGCTCGACAGTATTCGCAATTCATCAATTTTTTTCTTTCAATGGCTTTCCAAAACTGAATGCTTCTTATCTCGATGAAAAAGTCAGTCGAACGATTTCATCCCCTATCACTTTGGTACTGGCAACGATAAACATCAGCGGTTATTTACACCACGTTCGCATGGGAAGGTGCCATCAGAATACAAATTTTCGCGAATAAACAGCGATTAGCGCGTCTAGGCAATAACTTAGGGGGTAGCACGAACGCACAATTGAAACTTTCCAAGTCGAGTGGGGTGATTTTAATTTTTCCAGGCGCTCTGCGGAGTTATGCGATCGGGAGCTCGACCGGAAACAGGATTAATTAGCCCGACACAACGGTACAAATTGAATGTGCGCTTTGAAATATTCTCATAATTTACGAGCGGTGTCGATTCGATGGGGTGAATAAGTTCGACAGCTTTTTTTGTGAAGAAACGTAGTTATAGTGCAGCTAATTGGATTTTACGCGGTTGAATATATACTTCAGATTCAGAAAGTTCTTTCGCCTACTATTCGAAGTATGTCTGGAAGATATTCAGCACTCAGCTAAACACATGTTAAGTCTAATATAATTATGGAAAATCCGATATTCAATACATTTGTAACGTTCAGGGAATGAAACATCGGAACAAATATTTGAATCTTTGAAGTATTGCAAAGTTCTATTTTTGGAATGATAAAACGGCTCTTTATCTGAAATTATCAAATTCAGTAATGCAATTAGAAAAATTGTACTAGATAAACTAATAGCAGGTGGCGTGACTTGGGAAATTTTCTCTGATCTCCGTTGCCTTATGTTTGAAGGGTTTTTTGTTTCTCACGAATTTATCATTCTGATAACTGTACTGACGAGATCTAATATGGATCGAAACCGGTCTACAGGTGCAAATGAAAAATTTTGTGGTCTCTGGGGTACATGAATTGTTGCTATTAGTTTATATATATTATAGTTAATGTTTCAAATTCCATTACTGAATTTGTTCTATTCTTGAAGCAGAAACTCGACTTCCCAAAATATTACGGCTTCAATTTTTGTGCAATGAAGTCGAAAACTTGATTTTTGTGAAGTTTCGAAAACAATGAATACAATACACTTCTGTATACCTCTTCTTGCTCCGATGTCTATCCGTTCCTTTCCTTCACCTCCCATGAATTTCGATGGGATATAGTTATAGTTATAGTTAGGAAGGGGTTACGTTCCACTGCGACCTCAAGGTCTATTGTGCCCCCCATCAGAGCCGTATTCGCAAATGCGCTACCTACAGCTCGCCCTCCAGCTCCAGAGCTCCAATGAACTCCAGTATCTGAGAGGGCTTCAAGGAGGTTAGATCCTCATTCCTCCTGTAATTCTCTTGTCCAAGATATTCTTTGCGCTGGTTTGCAATGGCGAGGCATTCTGTAACCAGGTGAACAGGAGTCTCCTCCTCTTCACCGCAGAATCTACACTCGTCTGTTTCTGTCAAGCTCATTCTCATCATATGCTTCCTAAGGCGACAATGTCCTGTGAGGAAGCCAGTGAGTAGACGTAACTTGTTCTTACTGAGATCCAAATACTTTTTGGATCTTGAACTTTCATAGTTCCGAATGAACCTTTTAGAGTGGTCCATTCCTGGAAGGTTCCTCCAGAGTGCTTCTCTTTCGGTCTCTTCCTTCTCCAGAAACTCTTTCTTGTAGGTGTGTTTACCTATGCCACAGAAGGGTTCTGGGCCAGTAAGTGGCGTTTGTGCTCCCTTTCTGGCAAGTGTATTGGCCTCTTCGTTTCCTTTGATTCCTGAGTGACCAGGAACCCAGACTAAAGAGACCTTATTTTTCATGCCTACTTCATTAAGTTTCCTCCGGCACTCCCATATCAGCTTTGAGTCGATGATATAGGAGTTCAGTGCTTTGATAGCAGCTTGACTATCCGAGTGGATCACAATGTCACACCCTTGATAGTTTCTTTCCAGGTTTATATCTATGCATCTTTCGATTGCAAGTATTTCTGCCTGAAAGGCACTCGAGTAGGAGCCTAGCGATAGTGTACACTTGGTTCTTGCCCCGTATAATCCAGCGCCGGCCCCCATCGTGGTTTTGGAACCATCTGTATACCATTTAATGGTATTAAATCGATGGGATTGAAAATTTGCTCCCAATATTCGTCTGCACCTCCTCCTTCTTTCCTTCCATAATGTCGGATGGGGTGGAAAAAACGCTCTTCCCATTTACCTGTTCTCCCCATTTGGAAAAATGTCTATTCGACGAAGGCAAAGTAGTAGGAGAGAGGAAATTTTCAACTTATATACGTCTAAGACTTATGAACCGTTGTCACCTCAGGAATCACCTAGTGAAATACGGACTAAAGGAAAGGACAAATGTACAGTATGTGAGGGGAGAGGGATGAGATGACCCTCCAAACACTATAGAAACCATTTAATTTAGTATAACGCTATCTCTTATAACATTTTTTTTTTTCGATAAAAGATTGTGTAGTTTTTGTTAAGGATAGTACACCCTGTACAATTGATTTAGACCGACAATTTCGACGTGTTACTTCTGCTTTTTTGATTCTCTTCCATGAGAATCTAATGTTTCGAAAAAGCAATAAGGGTTATGCGAAGAAATGTGACCTTAAGATATATTCCACGTGATGTTCTATCAGGGCCTCATTCCACGTCCATTTTCAACCTTTTTAAGAAACAACAAGCACGTCGTATACAGCGTTCCCCGTCTGCCGAAATCTCACATCACGTCATTGATTCCAAACTATACCTTTTTTCGTCTGCGAAAGAAGGTTCTTCACACCCCAGTTCACCCCCCCCTAATATTTGAATGCAAGTTTAGCTGTTTTATAGTATCCTATGAATAAATTTCCTGGGTTTTATGTGTTTAGTGTTTCCTGGGGGGGCACGTGGTGAGATTCTTTACGCTTTTATTATTGCTAATGTACATAAGAACTGCGTGAACAAAGTAAGGCATTTCTCCTTGAAAAAAGTTTCATTGTACATATTTTCTATGTAATTTTGGGTGTTGGAAAATGGTAAAAGAAGTTCAAGAGTTCTTTGGGTAATCTTATTGTAAATGATAGCTCCTGGGTACATTCAATGTACCTTGAGGGTTAAAAATGGGAAAATTGTTTTCATGGAAAATATAGAAATTCAAAGGATTATTAAAATTGTACCACCAGTCTCTCATGCCTTCTGGAAAAAAAATCTCAGTGTTGTACCTATATGGTCTTCCTATCAATGATAATTTTTCAAATTTTCAGAATATAATTTCACGAAATATTTGAGTTCATTGAATATTTTCGAATCAACATAATTTGAATTTACTTGAATAATCACATTTTTCGGCAACTGTCCGGGAATTACTCACTTCCCAGACGCTTTTTCTTTGAGAAAGTTGCATTTCCCGACCTAGTCCGGGAAGAACGTACTTTCCGGACTAGGCCGGAAATAATTACATCGTTGTTATGGAAATAACGACTGACACCTATTTGACATGAAATAACATAGTTGACATTTGGATTTTTGAAAGTTCGAAATTTTGTTCTACAAAGAAATATATCAAAGAAATGTGTCTCCTTGATTTGATATTCTACACGGTTGCCGAAAAGAAAAAGGTACGCAACACGTCCAAAAACAGTTTTTTTTTGACTCGCAGACTTTCAGAATTTGTCTACACGTCCTAAAAAAACAATATTTTCTGGACTTGTTAGGTAAATAACTATTTTGTGGAATCACGATTCATTACACAAAAAGGATTGAAAGTGAAAATCAGAACTTGGTTCGAAAACTTAAGTACAGTTCTCAAAATTTAGCTCCGAGACTTGAAATTTAGATTCAAGACTCTAAATTGCGGAATTTATATCAAAATAAACCCCAGCACTCATAATTTTTCAGACTTTGCAGTCTCAAATCATACAACAAAAGCTTCACACCATTAAATTCATTATTTCCATTATGGTTTTTATGAATTTGGAAAATGCTCCGATTATAAAAAACTTACCGTTCTATTGTTCAATCAATTTCCACTGAGTCTTAATATTTATCCTATTACCTGAGGGAAGTGAATGGAAAAACTATTCATGAGACGAATAAAGTGATTCTGTATGCACAATAAAAAACATCATTTCAAGAACATCGGGTATGTCCATTGATTTTTTTTGCAGATTTCAATTCTTATCTGTAACACATTTCGAGATGTTTTGAAAAAAAGTAATAGAAAATCGATCAACTATGAATTCCATACTTCCTTTCCGAAGGTCAAAACTGTTTTGAATCAATAAGCTGAACTAATAAACGTCCTACGATTCGAATCGCGAACAGATGTAAAATACGCGAAATTGAAATTAAATTTGCAGGTATAGCAAATATTTGTAGTATCAAAATTAATCGGCTAGAATCCATAGACATTCCATGACAAAATCCGATTTAATAATTCAATTGACTTTGAGAACTCGATGTAGATCTCGTAATTGGATTGTGATCCCGAAATTCATTTCGAATTTTGGAACATATCCATTTGACAGATCCATTGGACGAAAATGAACTAATTTCGTTCTTTCAACTGATAGACAAATAGCAATTTCAGTTTGTGTCATACCTAAAAAGAATAAAAAAACGAATGATTGAGGGATCTATTTCCAGCAGATTTTGAATATGGTATATTTGAGTTTTCCTCGTTTGTTGGTACATTAATAGGTCCTATACAAGACGGTTTAGAAAGCTAGAGGTTTTTTTTCACCGACTTTTTTTGTTCCATATATTTCGCACATGAACTCAAGCAAAATTGATTAAATAATATGAAAAGGCTATCATGTCAAGAAACGTTTATGGAAGACCCTATATTTATATACCTAAATTGAATTAATGAGTTCTTTATAGAATCTAAATACCCGTGGTTCGTATTCGACCTATCAAGAATATGATAATATAATATTTGAGTGGCGCATTCGCCAATTTGTAACACAAATTTAATCAAACTATTACATGATTCAAAATAAAATGATTCGACAAAAAATTGGAAAGGCAATAACATGAAGTCAGAAACCTTTAGGTGCTTGTTCAAATTTATCGAAATAGTAGTTGGCCATCCAGATACTTCGAATTTCATTGCAGTTCTCCGCCCATCCGATGGCTGCGCATTCAACAGACTTCTGTCTAAATTTCGTTAACCAAAACCGTGCGCACACAATTTAGGTTCTTGTAAACGGAAATGTAACTCTTCAACATTTACATACAGTGCAGGAGACATACCGTCGACATAATTGCGATACACAACTATCGGTTTCAATGTTACCGGTGAAAACAAACGATCGTTGTCCAGTTGCTAGTTTAATTAACAGCACGCAGTAGAACATGTCAGAACTGTGATGAATGAACTGCAGTTCGAGGTTTATAGGTTATTGCCGTTCCAAGACTCATACTGACAATTTGAAATAATGTTTCGCATAAATGGATCATGACCAAAAAAATCATGAGTGTATTGGTTGATTTCACAAAAAATACATCTACTTATATGTTTTACGGACTTCTGTTAACATTTTTTCTTGTACTTTTTAACTGCATGACCTGAGATTTAGCACATTTTTCCACCTGATAACAGTCTCTAAGTTTTATGTATGGCGAGTGCCTCATGAATTTTTTTTCTAGTAGCTCAACTACTTAGTCCTTAGAATTTATACCGGTCATAAGATACCCATAGTATATAGGGGTTTGAGTCTAGGACAACAGAATCAAAGTTGTCATTCTTTGTTGTTGATCAACGGTGTTCTGAAACGTCGATCGAATCACTCAGTATTTACTGGGAAGTTTTCATATCGTTCTTATAGTCGAAATTCGAAACTCATATCATCAATAACTTCTATGAAGAAGCTAAGTGGAGTTGGCTCGGGTTTCCTAGGTACTTGGGAAATTGTTTAGGAATTGTAAGGTTACTAGTATTTATAAGTCGTGGAGAAGTTGATTCAATTCCCAATAATACCTAACAGGTATAAACTATTAAGTCGACCGCATTCATGCTTTATACACCGAGAGAAATTAATTTCAGAACACAAATGTAACTTCTCAACATACTAAATGAATTAATAACGTTGGACTGTCGTTTGGTGATGATGAATTTCGGGAATATATATGTTGGAGAAATTTCCGTTTGAGATATACAGGGTGTCTACTTTTAAGAAAGCCAAACTTCAACATTTCTTGATTTCACGAAATCTTTCAAGTTTTTGCATGAAATCAATTATACTTGGGTTTTTCCTGCAGCCTCATCAAGTTTGACCACATATCTGGAAATAGCATTGAATTTGCTACATGATAAAAATTTCTGTGTGAGAAAAAAATCTTATTGCGGGCATGGTAAGGAGATGAATATCACGAGTCTGGAGTGAACAAAACCAGTCATATTTTTCCAATGATTTTATCGATGAAAAATTCATAATTATGGACATGTTTTCTTTTCAGCAAACTACCATATTTAGCGTGCTTTCGAATGACATATCATCTTTTGTGCTTGCTGCTTGTCTTTTGTCATATCATGGCTAACAAGATAACAACGTAAAAGTCGAAATATTCCAAGCCTGAATTTGCTCTATCTTGAAGCTCCTTGTGATTGAATATCGAAGTAAACATTGAATTTGATATCTGACAGTTGCTTAATGATTTTGGGTATTAGGATCTAACGAATTAACTCAATTTTTAACAAGCTCATTTGCTATACTTCAAGCTGTCCGGGAGGACCCCACAACAAGTACTCGTCGAATTGGTTCTACATTTAGGATTCATCATTCTACAGTACACAGAGTACTCAAAAAAAAAAAATAAGTTCCTCCATATCATTTGAAAAAGGTGCAGGATCTGTTAACTGATGCTGAGACGAGATGAACATTTTGTAGGTGGTACCTAAATAATTTAGGATAGTGGGGGAGTGATAGGCTATTATCGACTGATGAGGCCACCTTCACGAAAACGGGTTTGATTAATTTTTCCCACTTCCAACATGAGTTTAGGGTCAATTTGTGGTTGGGAGTCATGAGAGGTGAAATTTTTGGACCCGTAATACTTCCCGATCGCCTCAACGCTGAAGAATTTGTTAGATTGATCAAAATCAGCTAACAGACCTATTGGATGAAATGCCCCTGGCTAACAGACAAAATGTCTGGTTTTAATGGATGGCTGCCCAGCTCATAATAGCCGGAATGTGCGAGACTTCGTGAATGAATATTTTGGAGTGCCATGGATTGAAAGGTACGGTCCAGTGAGATGGCCACCAAGGGGCCCCGACCTTACTTCTTTAGATTTTTATGTCTGGAACACCTTGAAAGAAAAGGTGTATCAAATTCGCATTCAGACTCGATAGAATCTGATCGAAAGAATAAATTTGTGTTGTGCAGAAATGCGTCAAAAACGTAGTGAACTCGCAGTGTTGAAGATTCAGTGCAAAGAAGATGTGTAAAATGTATCGAACAAGGCATTTCGAACAATTTTCAAGTACTAATAGTCTGTTTTCTCTTCATTATTTCTTAATGTCTCATTGAAATTTAGTTCATTCGTTTGAATTATTTTGATTCGACATATAAATTCATGATTTCCATGAGAATTACTTCAATATTCATTCAGAGCATCAAAATAGAGCAAATTTAGGTTTGGAATATTTCGACTTTTTCGTTGTAATCTTGTTAGCCATGATAAGAGCCCGCAATAAGAATTACTTTCTCACACAGAAATTCTTATCATATAGAAAATTTAATCCTGTTTCCAGATATGTGGCCACATTTGATGTGGCTGCAGGAATAATTCAAGTATAATTGATTTGATGTAAAAATTTGAAAGATTTCGTAAAAACAAGAAATGTTAAATTGAAGAAGAATAACATTTCGACCATGTGTTATATGACATTTTTTGTCGCAAATCATATGTATGATTTCCCCTTGAAGTTTGGACCTTTTAAAAGTACACAGGGTTCCACAAAATCGAAATGTCCCACCAATACTCACGCCACCCGACAAGAATTTCTTAAACATATTTATCTCGAATGAGTAGCACATATTCAAATTTCATATAAATTGGCCATAGCGGATGCCCGAGAACGCCATAATCGGCTGAACATGCAGAACACTGAAATTGAAAAGCATTGAATGGCCAAACATTGAGGAGAAGTATAACCTCGTCCTTGTCGTTCCAGCAGTTCCACTTCCCGATCTGTAGAGAGAACTTAATAAATTACGATGTTATTCTATGGAGTGCAAAGTAGACGACATCATACGGCCAGCCATTTTCCATTAAGTTCGTTTATTTTTCATCTATGAGGTCGATGGATCGATATGTCATTTACATGCAGTGCTTCTTCGAAATGAGGTTAGTGTATGAACTCCATTCTGGATTCTGTCCAAGCTAACAGCCATAAAATGCGATATGCAAAGTGCTACAGGGTGAAGCAAATATACTCCCATGTTTCCGAGATGAATTTGAATGAATTTGATCAATTTGTCGATAAAATGGTTATAGTGAAGATTTTCAGAGACTGATCCATAGGGTCATTTTGATTTGAGATGAGGTAACCTGTATCTAACCAGAGATTATGAAACGAACCACAAATTCTGTGAACCAAATAGTGGGACACATCATGTCATTCCATAAAATCTACACTTCGAGGGGCGGATCTACTGAATTATCAGATTTATCAACACAAAATCATAAAAACTCAATTTTTTTCACATGGAACATCTGTGAAGCGTTTTATTGATGCTTCATATGTGGACACAAAATTTCCGCATGATCTAGAATCGAGAAACCAAAATTCACGTAGAGTTTGATGTAACCAAAATACACCCTTCTCAAAGTGTGATGAAACTATAATAATATCTCCCGAACTGTCTATCAATAATATTATTGTATAGTTAAATACGTCAGCAGTAAAGACTCGGCCTTCAAATGTATGTAATTCTGAAAAATAGCTTAACAAGATAATAACAATAGCAAGCAGGGTTGATGATAGAGCGAATATTCCAAACAAAATAGGTCCATCCAATTGACAAACAACTCCTGAGAGGATAAATATTTACCAAGTGCTCTACATGAATTCATTTATTTCAATTTTGTTCACTCCAATGGGACAGCAAACAATTTCGAGGCTGTTTATCCAAGTATGAACGGGAAGTTATACGGCTTGAGCTGAAATTTCTGTAGATGTAGGCAGGCAATATTTATCTATGAATTTTATATGGAATCGACATTTTCCTACCGTATGTTATTTATGAATCATGTGTTTATCCGGAATGAATATTTACTGAAGACAAATAATCTGATAGTTCCTGTAATACCCGATCCACACTCATGCCGCGAATAACGGCAAGAATTCTTGCCGCGAATCTTGGCGTGAACTTCACGTGTAAATAAGCCAGGAATATTCGCAGTTTGGTTCGCGCGATCCCATCCACACTCGCGTTTCGCGGGTTCGCGGACGTTCACGGCATGAGTGTGGATCGGGCTTAAGAAATACATCGAAAATGAAATCATTTATCTTAGTGGCCTGCCAAGTCTGGTGACCATATTTCATTTCAAATCAAGCCACTTCGAATAATTAATTAAACATTTTCCCGATATAATTGATCGAGGGCTACCCTATTTTCAAATAAATTTTTCATTGATTTGGATATACATTAGGAAGTAAAATATCAGTATCGATTGAGTGCTTCTTTTAACGTTCCCATTCAAGCCACATTTTCTGTTGATTCTTGAATGGCACTTCCTTATACCGAAGGCCAAGGGCTTGACAATGTATTCTTCCATAAAAAAACATCTCATATAACATTATAAACAGCCAGAAACGAACAATTACGCCTAAATTTAGCAGACGTTTAACATATCAGCCGTAATACTCATAATGATACTTTAAAAAATGACGAAAAGCACTGCCGTGAAGTCAGGAGCTTTTGAGCGCTCGTACATGCACCTTGTAGGTAGATTCGCATTTTCCAGTTTCAGAAATCAATTGAAGGAATTTTCGACAGCTGTCAAAAAAATTCTGAAACTTGGGCGAAACTCCAGAATTCATGTCAGTGCTTCAGCTGATCAATTTTTTTTCGATAATTCGCTAGAATTTTCTACAGTATCTATGGTCTTGGTGGTGCGATCTGGACAAAATTTTGCACGTAGTTTGAATACATTATTACTCAGCAAGGTGCAGAATTTCATCCCAATCCGCTCAGTATTCTCGGAACTATCAGCAAAAAAATAATTTGAACGGCCATATTTACTGAACCCCTAGTCTAATTTTGCTCATTGATGAACATGACCGCGATATTCGCGATCCAAACCCACCCTGAGAATTTCAAGTTCCTAGGCCTTTCCGTTCGAAAGTTACAATTTTCTATGGTTTCTATGGTTCTGGTCATGCGATCTGGACAAAATTTTGTTTTAATATATCATTCTCGATTAAAATACAAAATTTTATCTCGATCGAATCCGTAGTTTCGAAATTATCGAGAAACCAACATTTCAAACGACCGTATTTACGGAACCCCTAGTAGAATTTTGCTCATAGATGAAAGTGATCACGACAATCGAGATCCACACCTATCCTGAAAATTTCAAGTCCCTAGGCCTTTCCGTTCGAAAGTTATGATTTTATATGGTCCGAGTCATGTGATCTGGAGAAATGTAGCTTGAATATATCATTCTCCATAAGTATACAAAATTTCGTCACGATCGAATCTGTAGTTTTGAAATTATCAAGAAAACTAAATTTCAAACTACCATATTTACGGAACACCTTGTATAATTTCGCTCATAGATGAAAGTAATCACGACATTCCAGATCCACACCTATCCTGAAAATTTCAAGTCCCTAGGTGGTTCCGTTCAAAAGTTACAATTTTCTATGGTTTCTATGGTTCTGGTGATGCGATCTGGACAAAATTTCACATGTAGCTCAAACACCTCATTCTCCATTTGAGTGCAAAGTTTCATCTCGATCGAATCTGTAGTTTCGAAGTAATCAGGAGAACAAAATTTTGAACGGCCATATTTACGGAACCCCTGGTGGAATTCTGCCCATTAACGAACTTGACCGCGGCATTTGGGATCTGAACCTACACTGAAAATTTCAAGTCTCTAGGTTGATCCGTTCGAGAGTTATCGTGCTGACGGACGGCCGGACGGCCGGACGGACAGACTCGAATTTTTTGACGGATTCGTCATCAGTGAGTCGAACATAGTCGATTGAGACCATTTTCGGCTCAAAATTCGAAAAATACAGACATCTTGACGAAATGATATAGCCCTCGTGTAAGTTGTACGAGCGCTCAAAAATTGAGGATATGTCCCATAAGTCATCTGTCTGCCAAACATAATAATTTAATTTTAGTGAAACATATTTCATTCATTGGTGATAGCTCAGAGACGTTATTGTCATACATTTAACACTTATGTCTGAAGGACAGACTGAATTCTCATAATATAACTGGAAAGTGACATAGGTAACTCCTATCTTGTGAATATATCTCATCATCGGATAAGCACTGGTAATGAAATAGCGAATGCGCCAGTCACTTGGTCAGAGCCTCATGGGAAAAGGTAAAATACTCAGACCAGGCAATAGAGATTTTTTCGTGACAAAAATCGTGGGGTAGTCCGTGGATGTTGAGTGATATGTTTTCGACTCGCAAATATGATTACTTTTTGAGCGCTCGTTCTACTTACACGAGGGCTATATCATTTCGTCACGATGTCTGTATTTTTCGAATTTTGAGCCGAAAATGGTCTCGAACGACTAAGTTCGACTCACTGATGACGAATCCGTCGGAAAATTCGAGTCTGTCCGTCCGGCCGGCCGTATACACGAACGGAATGTCCTAGAAACTTGAAATTTTTAGGGTGGGTTCGAATCTCAAATGCCGCGGTTGAGTTCGTTATTGGGCAAAACTCCCCCAGGGGTTCCTTGAATATGGCCGCTCGAAATTTTGTTTTTCTTATTACTTCGAAACTACTGATTCGATCGAGGTGAAATTTTGCACTCAGATGGATAATTACGTACTCAAGCTACATGCAGAATTTTGTCTAGCTCGCATGACCAGAACCATAGGAACCATAGAAAATTATAACTTTCGAACGGAAAGGCCTAGGGACTCGAAATTTTCAGGATAGGTTCGGATCGCGAATTTCGCGCTCACGTTCATTAATGAGCAAAATTAGACTAAGGGTTCCGTGAATATGGCCGTTTGAAATTGGGTGTTCTTGATAATTTCAAAACTATGGATTCGATCCTGACGAAATTTTGTATTCAAATTGAGAATGATATATTCGAGCTACATTTTTCCAGATCGTATGATCAGAACCATAGAAACCATAGAAAATCATAACTTTCGAACGAAAAGGCCTAGGGACTTGAAATTTTCAGGATAGGTTAGGATCGCGAATTTCGTGATCACTTTTATTAGACTAGGGGTTCTGTAAATATTGCCGTTCAAACTATATTTTTTCTGATAATTTCGAAAATACTTGGATTGAAATAAAATTTCGCACATATATGAAAAATAATGTATAATTTTGTCCAAATCGCATTACCAAGACTATGGATACCGTAGAAAATTCTAGCGAATTATCGAAAAAGGAAATGGTCACCAAAGCACAGACGTGAAGTCTGGATTTTCGCGTTGGTTTGAAATTTTCTTTGACAGCTGTCAAAATCTTTCCAATTGGTTTCTGAAACTGGAGAATGCGAATCTACCTACAAGGTGCATGTACGAGCGCTCAAAAGCTCCTGCCTTCACGGCAGTGCTTTTCGTAATTTATTTTTCGATGAAACAACTAAAAAAACGAATTCGTAACTGCGTAATTATTTTGGGCACTATTTTGCGTAATAAAGGGCTGGATGCGTCGGAAGTTGTCCGAAACGGATTTTTAAAGTAGGAATATAGTACTACAAAACGTCAATCTTGTTTTTTCGTTAAAATGTTTGCCAAATAGGGGAAAAATACGTGCAAACATGACCAAAACTGGCCGAGCGCTCGATCGTCGTCTAGTTGTAGGGGTATGAATATAAGGATTCGCGACCAGCAGCAGCGCGCTTGTGTAATAATATGCACTTCCACGCGTCGGCCGGCTACCCCCACTACTCGACCGTGATTGAGCGCACGGCCGGTTTTGGTCATGTTTGCACATATTTTTCACCTTTTTTGCAACATTCAAGCGAAAAATCAATAATGAAGTTTTGTAGTACTTTATTTATACTTTCAAAATACGTTTAGTGAATTGAAATCAGTCAGCTTCCCACTTTCATCTGGAAAGCCAGCGCTAAAACTTTGAAGAAGGCGAAGTTATGAATTTTAGGGAAACGCTGATTTTGACGGTTTTGCCGGCTTTTCTCCGATAATAATGACCCAATTGAGTTGCACTGGAAATCATTTTCTTCTACTTTTTATTTTCTACAATTCTACTGATGAAATTGTCAACATCGCTCTAATGTTTCAGATTTTACAGGCAAAACTCTGAAAAAAACACCGTTTTCTTGTGTTTTATCGAAATTAAAAAAAAAAGTAATCATATTTGCGAGTCGAAAACATATCACTCAACATCCACGCACCTGTGGTTCTCTTCTACGATTTTTGTCGGGAAAAAATCTCTATTGCCTGGTCAAAGTAGTTTAACTTTTCCAATAAGGCTCTGACCAAGTGACTGGCGCATTCGCCATTTCGTTACCTGTGCTTATCCGATTTAGAGGTTATTCACAGGATAAGAATGACCTCTGTTGGAATGTAAGGAGATAGTTGAACTACTGGAAGTTCATTTCGATGCTTAAGTATTCGACATCATATTTGGATCTGAAAAAAAAAATACTCAATAATGTTTGTGTTTCTCATACTTTTCTCTATACACAACTAGCAGACCCGGCCACGCCTTGCTGTGGTTGAAGTATACGTTGAATTAAATTGTAGTGAAATATTCAATAAAGTGGAATTATTATTATTATCAACCCTAACCTACTCCTAACTTAAGCCTTACCTTACCCTATCCTAACACTTTTTTTTCGGGTTGTGAAAAGAAATCTGTTGCCAGATTCAACCACGACCCGTGTCGTGGGATATGTCGGTTTGGCTTTATGTTGTTGTTGAGCCTATTTAAAAAAAAACAATATTGTTTGAAAAAGTAATTCGCCGATCATTCGCCTTTCATATATGCTATCAGTCGTAGCAAAATTGTTTAATCAATTACTCTGATGGTTTCTTGACAGCCTACAAGAATATTAAGAAAAAATTCTTGAACATTCAATGAGCTGAAGGAAGATGAATTGTCCAATAGCTATTTTCAACAAGATGGACGAAGATATAATAACCATCAGTGCTCCCCCAAGGCTTGTGATTTTTCGTCAGCTCCTTTTTTTCATATTAGTTTTCAAGGACCTATTTCCGATTTGAATCAACCTGGTATCAGAATTTAAGAAAAATGGTGAATGTTTTCGATTCTCCCAGAACCCCGATATCAGTTTAATCATGAGGGCATGTTCAATTATTTAATTCTTTGAGATTCCCTAGTCAAGTATGTCATAAAATAAAGCCCAAAACTCGCATAACAAATCAGTTCTCCAGATCAACCTCTTTGATGGCAATCATTCTGCCAGAATTCATTGAACACACGTTGAGGCTCCGAGAGGTAGCAGACTTATCCTCTATTCCTCTACCTCAACTTTTTCTCAAGTTGGGATAAAGGAGCCACTGACTCAAAAATTTTGATGAACAGGAGGTTCAGTGGAAAAAACATTCAGATATATCTGGAAGAGTGAAGTCTCAGTGGTGTGTTTATAAAGAACTCCTCCCAAAAATTTATATTGGAAATATTCTGGAATTGGAATTGTTTCGAACTGGCATGCACATATTTCCTAGACTTTGTTACCCAATGAATTGAAAGAATACTTCCAATAGATAAAAATTTCCGAAAAAAATTCCCAAATGTGATGTGTTCAAATTTCCTTAATTCATTTCATATATTTCAACGTTTCAGAACTGAATAGACAGACTGAAAACAATACCATGCGATTCTATATGTCCCATAAATACCCGAACACGTCGCTGGCATATATGTGACAACGAGCCCTGATAGCAATCCGATGTGTCACATATATTTGACAACTGTAAACTCGTTGCGAACAGGTTAACCTTTTTTCATCCCCACTCCTGATGCCTCAGGAATTCATCCACTCATTGTATATTCTTCAGGCTACTACATCGCACCCAAACAAACAAAGTTACAGAGTTCGCCAAATTGGTTTTCAGAAGGGTTCGTATAATGTAATGGGGGGAATTAGCACAGTGGAGCAGCACAAGAGAAAGGTCAACTCGTCGAGCAGTGACCTTCGTATCTCTTATTACAATAGAAATGGGAATAGCGTGATTATCATATCTTTTGAGACTTGTAATTAACCTCTCTTCACCTCCGTGATACGTCAACCTGATTAGTTATTTTTACAAGACTGATGAAGTGAAAGCTCTTGGTGCTATCAGCCATCAGGGAACATTGGATAGTCCGCTAAGGAATAACACGCAGCTTAATTTAATGAAAGTTGAGGATGGTCAGTTATCTCTCAACCGCACTAGAGTGCCTATTCGAAATATTCTTTTTTATTAAGTTCATCTTTTCCACCTTCGCCAGGAAAATGTTTGAAATTAAATTCTAAGTATGTTGGGGAGAATTCGGTGAACAAAATCGAATTGGTTCAACGAATAGGATGAATAGGATGAATGAATAGGATATTTTTGTGGTTTCGATATGAAAAATGCGGACTGTATCTTAATGAATGGATAGGAAAATAGAAGCAATCCCAACACTTTACAAAAGGATGGTAAATGAAATTGATATTAACAATGGTGTTTCTTACCCTTGTGTGGAAGAACTCGTAAGGGATCTTGTGGCAGTACTCACAGATTTGATTGAGCTCAACAAACTAATCAGAGGCGGAAGATCCTTGTAAGTGAAGTCTGGAAGCTGTTAATTCAACTACACTAATCCTTGTGAATTTCACCATTGAAGGCGGAATAACTCAAGGTTCGATGTTCAACTAAATAAAATAATGTTTTGGTTCAATTCAATTTCACCCCGAAGTTGAATAAAGGAAACAAAGAAAAACTACGATTTCACGAAAATCGAGAAAACTGAAATAAATTCGTAAATGGAAATAATAATGGCCACATATGTCACTCTTTCGTACTATACTCAAAGATGAACATCAGACGGCATCTTCAAATTTCGTCAAGTGCGTAAATATACATAAAGACCAACAACGTACTATAGATCATAATCAAATATTTTTCCAAAACCAACGTTTTCACTCTCTTCCGAACAGGAGTATTCATAACAAGAAATATTAATGCAAGAGAATATTTCGCTCAGAATTTAGGAACCTATGAATATTGATGCTCTTGTAATTATGGTCGAGAAACAGCAATAACGCTGCGAAAATAACTCTTCGTTTCAAATTTCGGCTTTTATTCGATCCACTCAGTTGACGGACGAAAATTCCTCCGCCCCTAA
Source organism: Aphidecta obliterata (assembly GCA_963966015.1). Taxonomy (NCBI): domain Eukaryota; kingdom Metazoa; phylum Arthropoda; class Insecta; order Coleoptera; family Coccinellidae; genus Aphidecta; species Aphidecta obliterata. Next base: position 19,191,538 of record OZ014428.1, on the reverse strand, counting down.
GTGGAGGTGAATAATTTCAGAAATTCATTATGCTGAACATTTTCTTCGAATAATGAGTATTTGGGAGTGTTTATCTATAATTCAAAGACACTGCATTATCTAAGCAAATCTTCATGTTCAACAAGAGAACCAATTAATACCAATCACATTGTAATACTTGAGGAATCTTTCAGCTCTCCAACATTCAAAAACGCTTGAAAAAATTAAATAACGTTAACTACTTCTACTGAATTATATATTCATTATTCAACTACTTTTGAGCAATTAATAGTATCCGTACACAAACACCGTGAGTTACAATACCTAATTATTACTGTGAATGTTTTACTGAAAAAGATGAATTCAGATAGTGAAGATGAATTATTATGTACACCTCCAGAAACAAGACAATCAGCCTATGTTACCAGACAGAATTCATTGCCGGAAAAATCCCAAAACAAATATGAGGGTGTATACAACAATTTTAAAGATTGGTGTAGCAGTAAGAATATTAAGTCATCGTTTACAGAGAATGTTCTTATGACATATTTTAGTTTACTTAGCACTAAATAATATAAAGCATAATATGGACTCTCTACTCCATGCTAAGAAGCACAATCAACCTAAATAATGCAAAGTATAGTATTCAACTCGCGGTAATGGTCATAACTCACTTGATGAATTACAAACGTCATCTGCGTGAGTTATGACCTACATTACCGCTTCTTAAATAATATAGTATTATTTCGATGAATACTGTTATTGTAGTGAGCTCCACAATGGCTCTAAGAGCTTTCGATGATTACTATTCTGAACAAAAAAAAAGAGTAAAAAAAATCCTCCCCAGCACACTAGATTTCGTGTGCTAGTAATTTGGGAACATTGGCCGATAAAAGAACCATAAATAGGGATGAAGACGTAACAAACTTCGAAGGAAAGATAACCTACTCATTATCCAAGGCAACGGATAATAGAAGAAAATCAAATGAATTGTCGATACGAAACAAAGCGAAACAAAGGATCTCGTTTCTTCTCCAAAAGACCCTCACCCATAAGTAAGATATAATCTGTGAAATTGAACTTTTTCGCATATCATGGAGAATTTATTGTGGCTGTGAATTTAGGAATACTGCAAGATAAGCTTGTATGCGAGATGGGAAATTCATAACTCAAGGATCATCTCGGAAAAAGGTTATGCGAGAGATAAAATTATTCCTGTGAGTTAATTAAAATAGGATAAGGGTAACACATAATGCTCGTAATGCATTTAAATTATGGCTAGCACAAATTCTCCGTGCCACAAAAAGGGTCTTAAGTTCATTCGGGGTTATGTGATACTACTAAACAGATGAGCTCCACGAATATGAGGGTTGAAAAGCAACAATGGAGCCTGAATAACTAATTATTTCATTTAATTTTTTTTGTCTTCTTGTTTCTTGTTCAAGAGGTGCAATGTGCAAGAGATGAAATATGGGATTTTTCCGAAATAAATGAGAAATGGATATTTTATATACGTTTAGAAAACTGTTCTACGATATTCAAACATATCTGCTTTCATCAGAATAACAGATCGAAATTAATCATAAAAGGTTTGAAATAAGTAGAGTTCCATTATTAAAAATAATAAACATAAAACACAATTGTTCAGCATAATTCAGGGATTCACGTGAATCTGCCCTGGAAAGGGGAGATCATGCTGAAGATTTCCATCAAGCAAAACCTGTTATTTTATCAGTTGAAAAAGAGAGACTTCGCTTAATCGCTGAAAAAATGCACGAAGGCATCAAAATGCCGAAAATTGCTTATCATAAAATGTTATGGTTGCGTATTATTCCCCACATTTCCCAAACTTTTCTGTTCGGCAGAATCCCCTTTACGGGGAAACGACATAGTTACTGCATTTCTGTAATAAAAGCTACCCCAGTTCGGAAAAATAAATACGAAAATTAAATGTTGATATGGGCCAACGCAAACAACTCCAGATCGTATTACCAGGATCCATTCAGCCATCCCCGTTGATTATAAACAGCGTCACTAAAATTCTGAACAATTCGGTGCTGTTTGCCACCACACTATATGAAACGATAGCAACATATTTGCTGAAAATAAGGGCTTCCTGGCGTGTGTTTTGTAACGCAACACGTTTCAAATTGAGAGAAATTAACGTTAGGGAGTGAATTTTGTTTGGTATTCGGGTTGCGTATCTCCATCCCATTGCTTTTCCTTCTATTAAAATCATTGAAGATAAGTAAGATTTTTTGCAGGCCGAAATTAAGTTTTTAGTGATTCATTCAGATTCTTGTATTCGTACAGGGTTTCGTAAGTTTCACCTCCAGCCCGTAAACTGACATGTTCATTAAAGAAATTGATGAAAAGCGCTGCCGTGAAGTCAGGAGCTTTTGAGCGCTCGTTCATCCACCTTGTAGATAGATTCGCATTTTCCAGTTTCAGAAACAAATTAAAAAATTTTCAAACTAAGGCGAAACTCCAGACTTCACCTCAGTGCTTTATGTGACCAATTTTTTTTTTAATTCGCTAGAATTCTCTACCGTTTCTATGGTCTTGGTAATGCAATTTGGACAAAATTTCGCCCGAAGTTAGAATACATAATTCTTCATCTATGAAGAATTTCATTTTAATCCAATCAGTCGTTTCGAAATGATCAGTGAAATGTATTTTGAACGGCCATGTTTACGGAACCCCTAGTCTAATTTCGCTTGTTGATGAACGTGACCGCGACATTCGAGATCCACACCTATCCTGGAAATTTCAAGTCTCTATGCCTTTCCGTTCGAAAATATAATGTTCTATGGTTTTTTGGTTTCTGGTCATTCGATCTGGACAATTTTGCATGTAGCTTGAACACGTCATTTTCCATCTGAGTGCGAAATTTCATCTCGATCAAATCAGTAGTCGAAGTAATCAAGACAAAAACATTTCGAAGGGCTATATTTACGGAACTCCTGGTCAAATTTTGCCCAATAACGAACTCAACCGCGGCATTTGAGATTCGAACCTACCCTGGAAATTTCAAGTTTCTAGGTCCTTCCGTTCGAGAGTTATCATGTACACGGACGGACAGACCCAAACTTGTCGACGAATTTGTCATCAGTGAGACCATTTTCGGACCAAAATTCGAAAAATACAGACATCGTGACGAAATGATATAGCCCTCGACAATACAAAATGGTGAACTTTCCTTAGGAATTATAAAGCGAATATACACAAAACATTAAATTATGAAGTAATACATTTTCTTTTGAATTCTTTATAATATAATAATAAGAGCTCATTCTTATTCCCTTAATATCTGATTCATTACATAAAATATCTTTTGGTGACCCAATTATAGTCGAATGAGTGTCAGTAATTTTTCACATTTGAGATGATTTATGATATCGATAGATAGATGTGTTCGTTTGTTTTCATTTAAATAAACATAAACAGGTCCCAAAATAAACCTCTTCCTACAGAAACTAAATATGTATACCCAAACCAATTCCAGGAGGGTCAAAGATCTCACACATCCTTGTCCTGTTCGGGCGTCGCATATTGGTGACTTTTCCATTCCAGGTTTGTCATTATTTTGTCTCATCTGGGCAATTTTTCCATTCCAGGTTCGTAACTCAATTATATTTTTTATTCGTTTTGTTGAGGTTTTTTTTGTGGCCTATTTCATGAAGAAGTAAAAACTCGTGGAAGAATATTTTGACATGTTTATTACAAATTTTTTCTGTACCTTATAAGCACCCTTTGCGAAACCGTAAAATGGGGTGAATAGAAACACATTCTGGTGTTTGAATACTCATATCTCTTGAAAGGAAAATAATTCAAGCTCCCTATTTTGACTAAAGTCCGGTCACACTCGATACAATAGACCCCCGTTGAGAAAATGTGTGTGCAATCGATAATTTTTGCAAAAAAAATATTATGTCGCTTGCTTCAATTCTCTTTCGACGTGGGGTGAATGGAAACACACGTCGAAAACTCGTCTTTATTGCTGTTGGTCTGCAGTGGAAGTGTATGGAATTCGATATAAAATTGAGAATACAATACATGTAACAGTATAGGAATATTTTTTCTTAGTTTTTGAAAGCAAAATAAAATCATTTCACTTCATGAACGTCAACTTTATTGATATTTGAATAGACAATAGGAATACAAGTCGAGTATTTTTATATATAAATTGAAATAATGGGTTTACCTAAAGAATAACCACTTTGAAATATGTCAAATGTCGGAGTTTCTCTTGTGGACTCAGAAACTAATGTCTGATCAATCTTTCGATTTATGTTAACCATACAAACATCTTGAATATCAGGGTAAATCTTTTGATTGTTTCGATCTGAGGAAGCTTGCCACAGTGTCTTCCTTTCCACAAGAAATCACTCTTCCAATATAATATTTGAACTTTTCGGTCTTTAACCAACAAGAAGCCACATGTGAGGTTTTATGCGTTCGAAAATCAATCATATTCACTACTTGAGAGTTTTACAAAATCACTACACATGTTTCGCCATTACCATGGCTTCATCAAGTGATGACATATACGATAGAAACAAATGTTTCTATTGACCCCACTCTTACCTCAAATTGGTCACAGTTCGCTAACAACTAATTTTCTTCTTTACTGGTATTAATATCACGAAAAATGATTATACTCACATGAACACTATGCTTTTTACTACAACTCACAAAAAAATTGACACGTGAACCTATGTTTTTCAACACCTACCAAGCAAAGTTGATTCGTACCAAAAATTCACCGAATGAACAACTGAATCTAGTTCTCAGTTGGGCAGTGTTACCTACTGTTTGAAACTTTGGTTTTCGTTCAATTCGTTGGTTTGGAAATTGCTTGGCGTTTTTCGTTCCCTCAGAAATAATATGGTATTAGAGTACGGAATCATAACAAAACTTCCTTATTTTTTTGTTTCTATTCACCACACAGTTTCCTCCATCCACCCCATTTTACCGGTATGTTTCAAGATTCCAGATTTTGAAAGTTCAGAAATAGTTGTGTGTTGATAGTTCACGCTCTTGGTGGTCCCGGTCCATAAACCCTGTCAATGAAGCCAACTATCCCTCTGCGTGACTGAAGCTGGAAATACGACAAGCGGAGAAGGACGTTATAAAAACTTCGACACTTTCTTTATCACGCGTCTTCAAAGCGTATACTCACGCACTGCTGTAATAAAAAGATAATAAAATGCCTCAACCGTGGAAACATTCAAATTAAAGGACGCCCCTCTGAGAGGTTGCTTTGCACGTTGAAACCTAGAAGAAGGAAATCTGATATCCTTGAAGGAACTTATTTGAACCATTGTTCGAAATATAATGCCGATTCAATGAATAGTATGGGAATCACCCCCTTACCCTCCATCACATGCATGATGTTCGACGAAAATTACTCTTAACTTTTTTTTCTAAGCGTTCTTCCTTTGTACGTAAATTGACAAAAATCCGATGAATAGTAAAGAAATCACCATTTACCCCTATGATGTTCGATGGGGTTGAAAAATTAGCTCATAACCTATACTTTTTCTTCACCTGTGCAATAAATGGAGTCGATGCGACGGACAGTATAGAAACTCACAAGGGACAAATAAACAGACAACATCAATTTTCATATCGAATATAGATTTGATATTTATATAGGATCATCAAAAGACGTATCATTAAAAAAGAATCGAGTGGAGCTAGAAATGATCTCCACCGAAACCCAATCGGGTAATAGTATATTATTTAACAAGTGGTAATGTAGGTCATAACTCACGCAGATGAAGTTTGCAGCGCGAGCCGAGGCGAGTGCTGTAATTCATCAAGTGAGTTATGATAATTACCGCAAGTTAAATACTATACTTTATCTACGACTATAACAATAAATACTAAGATACAAGTATAGTGAGAGAACTTTATTTACAATCTGAATAGTAACCTATAAAAATGCATAATTTATGTTGATTGTGCTTCTTAGCATGGAGTAGAAAGTTCATAGGGGCGATACTTGATATTAAGTTCACTCAAATATACCAAAAAAACATTTTCTGTGAACGATGACGCAATATTCTTACTGTTCCACCAATCTTGAAAATTGTTGTATACAACTTTATATGGCAATACATTCTGTATGGTAACATTGGCTGATTGTTTCATTTCTGAAGGTGTACATAATGATACATCTTCACTATCTGAATTCATCTTTTCCAGCAAAACATTCACAATAATAATTGGGTATCAACTTAATTTCAGAAAACGTCAAAATTATTCAAGTGACATAACTCCCCTCAGTACCAATAATGGAATGTTCCCTTGCGGCCAATCGGCTTGTACAGTTGCACAAAGCCACGGAGTTATATTAGTGAATTATTATAACTCACGTTGTTTGTTTACAGAAACTATTAATTGCTCAGAAGGAGTTGAATAATGAATATATAATGCAATAGGAGTAGATAAACTATAATATTCACATACAAAGTCTTAATTTTTTTAGAACCAAGACGCTATCGAACCTGCCAAGCTATGGTTAACCTTCCTTTTTCGTGAAAAAATCTTGCTCTGAATATCACAAAATTCACAACTGCAATTATAACTTCATACGAATGAAAACATAATTGCCGTCTCCATAAAGCGGATATTCATGGTTGGTAGCTCCTAACTTCATGTTTCGAATATTATTACTCCCCAGACATGAGAACTTTCAATCCATTGTTTGTAAGCTAATTAAACTTGCAGGAAATGTCGAGGTGACCACTTCATAGCAATTATTGGGCAAAAGGGCTGCAGGAAAGGATTCGATGAATAGACGCATAGAAAACCTTTGTCATTGTATTTTCTATTCTTTGGTTCATGAAAGGGTTTGTGATGAAAAATGAAACAGGTCTCAGAAATTTCGTGAGGATCGTATCACTAGAAGATTCATAAAAAAATTCCAGCTATTGAAGTTATTCGTCATACTGACAAGGAACACTGAGGTCTACTTTGCTATACAGAAAAAAAATCAGTTTTTCTGATATATTCAATATAATTCGGTGCGTCCATTTTTTGAAGTTTATAAAAATGAAATGAAATACTTATCATACTGACAATGAACCCTGAAGGCCGTTTCGGTACACAGAAACAAGCTTGCAAAAATTTCTGACTTCATCTTAGTGCTATTTTTTATATTGAAGTGAATAATATGTTTGGGAAAATATAACCAGCAATGTAATCTGGAAGATTTCTTTTGGAAAAATTAAAAAATTGATTCATTTTCAGGTTTTAACATTTAGCATCGTATTTCTAAATCTACACAAAAAATTTCGTATTTAGTCTAAAGTGTACCTTTCACTGGACGCTCATACGGAATTGGCACTTTTTTCTGTAACTACATACTTGTAACTGAAATTTTTCATGAATGATACCGAAGATACCAAAAAGAAAGTAATAAATCAAAGTCATTGAAAACAATTTTTTGTTCACTAGGTATCTTATTTGTCACTTCGTCAATTCAAGTACATCATACATCATATGATTATACCAAACTTAGGGGTAAGTTCGAGATAAACTTCGACAAATATTAGCCTCTACTAATCTGGGGCAACCTGATATCGCATACCACCAGCACCCTCGAAAGCAATATCGAATTAGAAATGGATCCTCCGACTCCGCGAATTATAATGCCAGTGTTAGTAAAACAATAATAAATTTTTCAAGTACGAACAGCTTCTCGTTTCGGATTCATGCATATTTCAAATGCGCCAAATCCTCCATTAATTCCGAGGACATTCAGGTTGGAGAGCTGGGGATAAATCTTCCATAATACGTTTCGTTTTGATAAAGTTTCAGAATTTGTTCGAATGAAAAAGGCAGAGTGTTGAGATAAGAAGGAAAAAACTTTTCTCATAAAATATTTGAACAATTTTATATATCTCCTGAAGTTTTGAACAACTTTATTTTATATTCTTGTTGTCGATGCGAACGACACAAGAAAATGAACTGTGCTGAGTTGAGGGAATAATCGTATTTATATCTTGAAACGTGAAGATGTGAAAAATTGCCGTAATTATTCAGTTTGAATCGATCTTCAGCGAAGGATTTTCTCATTGGAAGAGAAAAAATTTATCTTTTCGTTGTCGGGTAAGTTGTTGTAAGTTGGTCTCACATAACATTTATGCATATAATTTCCTAGATGAAACATATTTTGTATAGAATAAGAATATAACAGCTTCAGCTTCAACACAGTTTATCTGAAAACAGTTTCCAGCGAGAAAGTGCAGCTTTAGGTCAAAGAGGAATAGACTGGGAAATTTGGTCAAATCAGAAGGATGTCTGTCTCAACATACTGCATTTCTACATATTGATGGAGGAAATAAAGAATTTTTCAGTGGGCTCGAAGATATATCAATAGGCAACAATCAGTTCAAGAAAATGGAGAAATTAAACAAAAATAAATCAATGCAATCAGAATTGGAGATAATTACAAAAAAATTCAACAAAAACGGTTTATTATTGGAAATAATAACCAAAATCGATATAAGATTCTACTTCTTTCTCTCTTTCCACCGTATTAATGTGTCACGAAAGGAAAAAGTAACACAGACAAAAGCTTCACTCATTCCCCTTGAAAATTCTGAAAAGAAATTATACGGCCAAAGAAAGGGGCCGAAATTAGTGGATCCCGCGCCAGGTTCGGTAATTTTTCCAGAGAGAATCGTGCCATTACAGAGCAAAAGAACAAAACAAAACAGAAACAAACCCTGATGCGAAACAAAAACGAGAAAGCACTTCGTAATGAAGCAGTTCGATGAAGGAAAGAGGATAACGAGTCTCGCCGCAGCCTCAGTCGCGGAGCCCTTTGTTGGTCAGGCGTGCGTAACGTTCTGGAATTACTGTGTTTCACATAGTACCTTTTGGAGTGTTTCTATCCAAAATGGATTTGAAAAGGAGCAGTATTATGTGCCGGCTTCTGTGACGAATCATACAACTTAGTGAATATTCATGTAGGTCGTATTAAAAAGCCATTTCTTCAGTTTTCACCTGGTGGGATAGCATCAGAAATAATAAGTTTGATAAAAAAATACAGAATATATGCACTCATAAATTGAAGTTCATCTGTCGAATTCAAAACGTCTTTATTTCGTAAATGTTTGAGAATGTCTTTCGCCAGAAATTGGTTTCAATTTTGGGGTGGAAAATGAATAGGTGCGCAAAAATATTTGGGTCATAAACGACACAAACATGCCATTGTAGACATAATTTCCATTAATGAAATCACACAGGAGAGGAAGAGTCTGCTGTATATTACTCAACATTTGCTCTCTAGGTATATAGGACGCTTGGAGTCTCAACAAGTCAGCTTTTTTTGTTTTTTGACCTACAGAATTAGACTTGTGGATTAGTACAATACCTTTTCAAACAATAAACGCAACGCGAATATTGGTAGTGGGATAAATAGTGGGATTTGAAATTGTATTCATGTTCTGAATATCGGTTGAAGCAATGTAAAAAGGTCAATTATTCTTCTTTATAATGAGAATAACCAATAGATCATAAAAATTACTGTTTCTAGACGTAAAATATGAGAAAAAATTCCAAAAAATCACAACATTTCTAGTCAAAAATACAAACAAAATTAAGAGAACAGTTTGATGAACTGGAGTTAAAAACGAAAGACTTCTTTTTTTTTAAGGAGAGGCTATCAGAAATATTCACTATCAAGAGTAACTCAAAAGAACAAAGAAGAGGAAGTTTTTTTTCGATCAAACAAGTGGAAACGAAATCACTCTAGATAGAAGATAAAGATTCAGAATTGAGGTCTTCAATGTAATATGTGATCATATTTCTCAAGAACAAGAAAAGAATTGAATGTTACGAAGAAATAAAATAAGCATTCAAATGTTTTTTCAAAATAGATCAGTAGGAAATTGAAAAATCAATCGGCATTTTGTGTGAGAAATAAGAAAGTGCTATTGACGAAACTAAAAAAGAATATTCGAAAATAATTCCAAGGATCATAAAAAAATTCAAACAAAATTAAAACTAACAAACAATTCATGAAAAAATTAAGGTAGTCCAGAAAGCCAGAGCGTCTTCATTCCCTATATTTTCACTCTTTTACAAATTTATTTAAATACACCTTTTTCAAATACGTTAGGCGAACGATCCTTTTCGGTCCTCACAAGAAATAAAACCTATCTAAGGTAATTTTAGCCAAGAAAACCTTGATGCGTTATCACTTTTGTAAATGAAATATAGCGCATTGGAGAAATTAGATTATGACTCAATAATACGACAGTTTGCTAATAAGTAATCACGAAAAAGAATGTTATAAGTTTTAACTGATTTCAAAAAGCTTTTGAAACTTTTATGATTTTTGAGCGCTCGTACTACTTACACGAGGGCTATATCATTTCGTCGCGATTTCTGTATTTTTCGAATTTTGAGCCGAAAATGGTCTCAATAGACTATGTTCGATTCACTGATGACGAATCCGTCGGAAAATTCGAGTCTGTCCGTCCGTCCGGCCGGCCGTCCGTAAGCACGATAACTCTCGATCTGAACAACCTAGAGACTCGAAATTTTCAGTGTGGGTTCAGTTCCCGAATGCCCCGGTTGAGTTCGATAATGGGCCAAATTCCACCGAGGGTTCCGTAAATATGGCCGTTCAAAGTTTTATTTCCCTGATTACTTGAAAACTACAGATTTGATCAAGATGAAATTTTGCACTCAGATGGAAAATGAGGTGTTCAAGCTACATGTGAAATTTGGTCCAGATCGCATGACCAGAACCATAGAAACCATAGAAAATTTTAACTTTTGAACGGAAATGCCTAGGAAATTTTCAGGATAGGTGTGGATCTCGAATGTCGTGAGCACGTTCATCTATGAGCAACATTATACAAGGGGTTCCGTAAATACGGTCGTTTGAAATTTTGTTTTCTCGATAAATTCGAAACTACGGATTCGATCGAGATGAAATTTTGTATTTTAATCGAGAATGATATATTGAAGCAATATTTTGTCCAGATCGCATGACCAGAACCATAGAAACCATAGAAAGTTGTAACTTTTGAACGGAAAGGCCTAGGAACTTGAAATTTTCAGGGTGGGTTTGGATCGCGAATATCGCGGTCACGTTCATCAATGAGCAAAATGAGACTAGGGGTTCCGTAAATATGGCCGTTTAAAATATTTTTTTCCAGATAGTTTCGGAACTATTGATCGGATTGAAATGAAATTATGCACCTAGCTGAGGAATAATGTATTCAAACTACGTGCAAAATTTTGTCCAGACCGCATCACCAAGACCATAGATACCGTAGAAAATTCTAGCGAATTATCGAAACAAAATTGATCAGCTGAAGCACTGACATGAAGTCTGGAGTTTCGCCTAAGTTTCAGAATTTTTTTGACAGCTGTCAAAAATTCCTTCAATTGGTTTCTAAAACTGGAAAATGCGAATCTACCCACAAGGTGCATGTACGAGCGCTCAAAAGCTCCTGCCTTCACGGCAGTACTTTTCGTAATGTTTTTACATCACTTAGGGAAATGTCTTTATTGCCATTAAAAAATACATTATTCAATCTGAGGAATTCAATTTCCATTTTGAATGGGACACTTGTTACAAGCGGGTAGCGATTGAACGAATTCATTTTTTGAAATGCGGCTTTTGCAATGGGAATTCAAGAGCAGTAGTGTGAGAATATCGTCACAGGATTCCAAACAGACACAGAAGAAAGAACACCCTGTAGCATGGCCCTCAACGTCCCCAGATCTTACTCCTATGGATTATTTTCTGTGGGGTTATCTGAAAGAAATATTATTTGCTGTTGAAATAACTTCACGGGAGCGTTTAAGGTATAGGATAGTAGAAGGTAGCACAGAATTAAACCGAATCCCGATATGATAAGATGGGCAATAAATGATCTCATTTGGAGAGCTATTAAAATGTGTCGAGATGGAAGGAATCCATTTCGAACATGTCTTATGATACTACCCTTTCAATTTTGTATTGTGAAATGAAATGAATAGGTTTAAAGTTTTTCGAAAAAAAATAAAAAATATGAATATCTGGTTATTTGTGTTGTGAAGCGACTACACTTACGGATAACATTTTCCAGAATGATTAACCTTATAATTTATAACGCTCTTATGCTTTGAGGTTCAAAATCTCAGCAAAAGTCAAGAAATCGTATCAAGAAAGGACTAAAATCAGGACCGCATTTCAACAAAATTACAAAATTCGCTACTTGCTTGTAACATGAAGTGTCCATTCAAAGTGAAAATTGAATTCCATAGATTGAATTATGTATTTTTCTATGGCAATAACGACATTCCTCTGACAGATGTAAGAAATATGGATTTTGCCCTGAAAATATTGATATTTCGTAAACCATTCTTTCTGAACAATCCATGAAATTTGATCAAAATCGGACCTCAAATTCCAAAGTTATGGCTATCGTAAATTCAGGCCGAAATCAATAAATCACCCTGCATCTCCTAAACTAATAGCATTAGGATACAAAACAAGCAACTTTTCAGAAAGGCCTGAATGACCTGCATTCACCACTAGGCTACGGCTAACCACTGATGAAACACCCTGTATAGAGTTATAGTTTATGCCTAGATGGTTCCAAATTTTATCAAGTAAGAAATTGAACAAGATACTTATGAAACCTTTTGTGAATGTCATGTAAGTCCAAGGGTAAACTTGTTTTCCTTCGAATTATTCTCATTGTTCATTATTGAAAATAATGACCCGAAAGACATATGGACTTTCATGAATATAATGATGAAATATTGCTGTCTGGAATATCAAGAAAGCAAACACGATGATTAATTTATACTGCGAATATCCTTGAATTCGGACGAGGCCTAATAGGCACAGGAAGTGATGTATCCATGTGCCTGATATTAATAATACACACAACATCACTAAAACATGACAGTGCGTCTTGGTACTTACCAGAACAAACACGGGCCTGTTGAATAGATATTCACCTGTAAAACGCTAGGAGATAACGCCAGATTCTGGGCCAGAGATAGAGCTTATAATTTAACGAGAAAATGGAATTTCAAAGGTGTGATGGATTGAACCAAAAGTGCTATCACGCCGAGCGTTCTCTTCAACGTCGAGTGGATAAGTTTGTTAAATTAGCGTTTCCCTAACGAGTTAGTTAATTGTAATTGAACGTCATGGAAATCAGGAAAGGGGACGAAAAGCAGAGGTGGAAATCGACGAATCAGAAAAGCTTTGTGTTGATTAAAGTTCCTGATTGAACAAAGAGATTGAGGCAATTAAAACAATTATTCCTTTGCTTAGATAAATGTTCGAAATAACTAACTACCATTCATGTGGAAGTAGGCAGAAACAACAAAGGTAATTCTTTCCTACTCGCGATTCCTTCCAAGCATTTTGGTTGTTCATTTCAACAAGAATGCTGCATATTTCACACAAGGTAAAGTTATTTTTATGTCACTTCATTCTCTTCATCCGATGGATATTCCACATTCCATAAAGTAAATCATCTCTTTCCCAGAAATTGAGGTTGAATCCGAAACAATCGCATGCAAAATTTTATAATTCCCAAACTATTAAGAGTTAAATTTTTCGGTCAGAGTATTATAGGGGGATGAAATTTTATTGAGAAAAAAATTAGAAACACCCTTTGTATGACAAATAAAAATACGCCATCCTATAAATATTTTCACATTGATTAAAAGAAGGAAAATAACAGTCTGAAAATTCTCTGGAATCTCCGTAATCCCCGATTCCGTTTCGGCAGAAAATCGTGTGCGAAATCATAAAAATCGTTATTCAATTGAGTTTGCGGCAACTTCGGTCGGCCACCTAATGAACGATAAATAATTGCATCGGTGGACCGAGTCCTGGTGTGGCGGAGGCAGGAAATCTCAAGGGAAACCGAACTCTAACACTTGGAAATGGCCGTGCAGCGACAGGACTGTGGTTCAGAGACCGTCTGTACAGACCACCAGGCCGTCGGGATCGGCAGCCGCCTCCGTTTTATTACTTCGTTAGTTTGATTGTTTCGCAAATACCGTTTTTGTTGAAGTTGTCCCCCTGATCCTATCGGCTTGTTGTTGGAAATGCTGCGCCAGCAATTGGAATCGTATTGCAGTGATATGGCCGTTACTTGGTGGAAATTCGCGACTCAGGGATAATGAAACGGTCTCTCGATTTTCAATGAAATTTTCATTCCATGGAGTTGTCACGAATTTATTTCACTATCCATATCGTATTCCGAAATTAAGAACGTGCATGAAAATGTTTCCTCCAAACATACGACATTAATCCTCTTAGACATTAATCTGATCAATGCAATTGGAGGGCTGGAAAGATAAGAAATCACATCAATCAAATAACCCGACGTGGGGGTACGAAATAATTTTTTTTTATGAAATATTTCTTGACCCAAAAGTTGCATGGACATTCTTTTCTCATTCTTTTGGAATCTATAAGGTATGTAAATATTCAGGATAGGTCTGAATCTCGAATGTCGCGGTCACGTTTATCAATGAGCAAAATTAGAATTGGGGTTCCGTTAATATGGTCGTTTGAAATTCAGTTTTCTTGATAATTTCAAAACTACGGATTTGACCTTGACGAAATTTTGTATTTCAATGGAGAATGATATATTCAAGCTGAATTTTTTCCAGATCGCATGACCAGAACCATAGAAACCATAAAAAAATAAAAACTCTCGAACGGAAAGGCCCAGGGACTTGAAATTTTCAGGATAGGCGTGGATCTCGAATTTCGCGGTCACGTTTATCAATGAGCAGAATTAGACTAGGGGTTCCGTAAATATGGTCGTATGAAATTTCGTTTTCTTGATAATTTCAGAACTACGGACTCGATCGTGACGAAATTTTGTATTTTAATGGATGATATATTCAAGACACATTTTTTCCAGATCGCATGACTAGAACCATAGAAACCGTAGAAAATCATAACTTCCGAACGGAAAGGCCTAATATTCTCAGGTTAGATTCGGATCGCGAATTTTGCAGTCACGTTCATCAATGAGGAAAATAAGACTAGGGGTTCCGTAAATTTTCAGGTTAGGTGTGGATCTCGAATGTCGTGATCACGTTCATCTATGAGCAAAATTATACCAGGGGTTCCGTAAATATGGTCGTTTGAAATTTAGTTTTCTTGATAATTTCGAAACTACAGATTCGATCGTGACGAAATTCTGTATACTAATGGAGAATGATATATTCAAGCTACATTTCTCTAGATCGCATGACCAGAACCATAGAAACCATAGAAAATCATAACTTTCGAACAGAAAGGCCTAGGGACTCGAAATTTTCAGGATAGGTGTAGATCTGAAATGTGGCATTCACGTTTATCAATGAGCAGAATTATACTAGGGGTTCCGTAAATACGGTCGTTTGAAATTTTGTTTTATCGATAATTTCGAATGTACGGATTCGATCGAGATAAAATTTTGTATTTTAAACGAGAATGATATATTAAAGCAACATTTTGTCCAGATCGCATGACCAGAACCATAGAAACCATAGAAAAGCATAACTTTCGAACGGAAAGGCCTAGGGACTTGAAATTTTCAGGATTGGTTCGGATCGCGAGTTTCGCGTTCACGTACATCAATGAGCAGAATTAGACTAGGGGTTCCGTAAATATAGCCGTTCAAACTATTTTCTTCCTAATAATTTCGAAACTACTTTTTAGATTGGAATGAAATTTCGCACATAGATGAAGAATTATATATTCAAACTATGTGGGAAATTGTGTCCAGATCGCATTACCAAGACCATAGATACCGTAGAAAATTCTAGCGAATTATCGAAAAAAAAATTGGTCACCTAAAGCACTGACTTTAAGTCTTCATTTTCGCCTTAGTTTCGCCTAAATTTGTTTGACAGCTGTCAAAAATTTCCTCAATTGGTTTCCAAAACAGGAAAATGCGAATCTACCTACAAGGTGCATGAACGAGCGCTCAAAATCTCCTGCCTCCACTGCAGTGCTTTTCGTAATTTTTTGAATTCGTTTCTAAAACTGAATATGTGAATCTACTCGCAAGGTGGATGAACGAGCGCTCAAAATCTCCTGCCTTCACTGCAGTGCTTTTCGTAATTTTTTGAATTCGTTTCTAAAACTGAATATGTGAATCTACCCGCAAGGTGGATGAACGAGCGCTCAAAAGCTCCTGACTTCGCGGCAGTGCTTTTTATAATTTTTGAAGAACAATTTATCTTTTGCCTTAGAGTTGGCATCAGTTTCGGCTCTTCATTCAAGCCAAATCTTTTTCCGGCAAGCATTTTTTCAGGTCTGCGAACAGTTAGTAGTCGCTGGGGACAATTTGAAACCCATTTCGTGCAATTTGGGCATGGTGGACAAAGATTTGTGATGCAGTGCAATTTTTTGGAGAAAGGGCACTTTTTTCTTCTTCCTGGTTTGCAGATTCCTTCTTTCGAACTCACCAATAACGATATATAATATTCGCTGTTGATGGTCTTGCCTTTTCCAAGTTTTTCGATGAACAAACTTCCGTGCACATGCCAAAATACGGGATGTCATAACCTTGCCAGCCGACTGTTGAGCTCTTGGCCGCTTTGGACGAGGTTGGCCGGCTGCAGTCCACTCAGCTGTGTGTAAATGCGGCACCTTCTTTGAAAAAATCCTTTTTATGGAAAAATGTTCATGCAAAATGAATGCCACACGTTCCTTTGATATCTTTAGAGAGATTGTTTTCCGGTGTAACCACCTCTTTTGGCCTTCCAGAGCGTGGTTCACCTTTGGTGGTTGTATACGACAACGTTCAAACTCTGCAACAGTCAATGATGGTTGATTTTCCTGAGGCATAGTCCGAATAATGCTTATCAAGCCATGCTTTCGCTTCGACGGTATTTCTTCCTATCGAAAAGCAACGTTTAATCAACACACGAATTATTTTTTTCAATATTTCCGAAAATCTCAAACGTTGCTTCACTTCAAAAACTCTAACTTGTGGAAAAATTATTGAAAAAGATGAAATTTTCACAGTTATCATTAAAAGATTGGTACTTTCTAAAAATCATAGGGATTTCGTATATGTGGCGCCACCTGTGGTTCAGACCGGTAACTTTCCAGCCGATGTACACGCAACGATAAATCGTAACAATTCAATCGTATAGGTAAGGGGCTAGTATTTATAGTGGCTTGTTAACCTCGCTTAATATTGCTGCAGACATGTTTCATTGTAGGAATACGGACACGGTGACTAAACTAAGACTATTGAATATAACAAAACGAAACGCAACAAAAGAAATTGAAGATATTACTGAGAGCCTCGAAGGAATAAATACCTAGGTATATATCACAATAAAACTTTGAATAATCGATCGAGTAAAACTTTAATTAACCTTTTATCGATCATTAGATTTTACGTCGCAACATAATTGAAGTTTCAGTTCAGGACAGGTTTGACATTTATTCCTCGAACGAATCCAAAGGTCTGTTATCGGAAATAATCACAAAAAAATTTATTTTGTCCACACAATGCAGAAATGAATTGAAAACAACTTCAAATATCGCCCAACAAAATCGGTGCTTCAATGACCAATATTTACTCTCTATCCGTTCAATTATACTTGTGTCATAAACTGTTGACGAAACCTTCATTAATTCACATCAGTGTGGGTAAATAATATCGGTCGTCATTTGATGACAGTTCATTTCGTTGTGTATTCAATATTGTTTGCAAGTGATCATTGCAGATGAATCAATTTGAAAGTAATTACTATTTATATTGAAACAGGGTTTCATTTAGATTTACCTATCATATGAAATATAAATTCAGAACGGGTAATCCATTATTCTTTTTTTCGTGTGCCTGAAAATTCAGCTGCTAATAGATTTCCAATAGTCCAGTCATTAAATTTATTCTGGAATTGGGGCAGAATCCAATTGTTGTCGGAATGGCCAAGGCTCAAATAACATTTTTTCTTGTCTATAGAAGACGCGTTTTCGATTCTTCAACACAATAATTACCCCCCGCCCCATGAGTATCAAAATTTTGAAAAAAAAATTCCCAACAACATTGGAACATGGAACATGGATCATTTGAACACTTAATTTGAATTGTTAGCCTTCGACTTGCGAGGTTTTTCAGGATTCGTTTTTATTTTTCATCAGATTTTTTTATTTTCGCAGAATTCATTTTACTTTCAAACCAGTTATTTCAAAAAAGAACCCAGAAGTGATGATTGGCTGAGAGGAAATTATTTGTCTCACTCAGTGTCGCAAATAAATTCCTCACGTGCAATCAAATAGGAAATGTCATATCGTATGATATTTCAATATTCAGACGTTATACACCCATTGCCGTTGAAGTGCAACTGTTTGTCGAACTGTCGAACGATAGTGACGTCGCGTCACAGGCCAGCATGATCCCACTCCACTCCGCCGATGTGTATGAGAGAGAAAGTGCTAGTTAGTTCTAGTTCAATAGTGGAATATTCACTACCATAATGCGAATTTACTTCCATTCTTGCACGGTTCGACTGGGCTCGCTTTCTTATGCATTGAATATCCTATACGTCCGGTATATTACTATCACTATTACATTTTTTGGGAATAACTTACCATTGGTTCATGTGGAATATTTCAGTCTCATCTCCAAACAAAATATGTTACGAAAATAAATTTTCATAATAAGGAAATTTTACTTACTTATCTTTATAATTCCGGCTGATAGCTTGCACCATGTTAAATTAAAAGCATTTATTTCAAAATGATAATGAAAAATATTGCGAGCTGTTGCAATCAAGAATTAATAAAAATTCGTTGAATTCGCAATGATTCTTTAGAATGAAAAATTTCTACTTGCTTCTCGATTTTACTCACTCAGATGTTTGTCATTAGGACAGCAAGTGCGATTAATATTTGTTGGCTTCCAACCGTACAACGTTTGTCCTGGAATGCAACAGACTTTAATTTCCTTCTTCCAGTAAAAGAGCAAACTGCATATTCTCGGAGATTTATTATTCCATTTCAATTAGTTTTCAGTCAGTCTTTCCAACAGGCCAAACATGGAGAGGAAATTCATTATAGATTTATGAATAAAAAGTGAATTCATCAGAGCTTTTTCAATTGCACAGTTTAGCTAGTAAGCCTGCTTCAAGAAACAGATATTGATAGGTAGCGAAAACTGTATCTTTCTGAAGTAAAAAATAGTTCCTGAATGATGTCTATTTCAGATCATTATTTCCTAGGATTTTCTTCAAGTTGTGTTGTTGTGTATAAGATATCGATATTTTTTTATTTAAAATTTTTCACGCATAAGATAGGTGGAACGTATCGCTTCCTTGTTGGAACCATCTGGAAAACAAAAAATTTCCCTTTCGCAGCGCGCACCCTTAACATCGGAGAGAATAAATCGCCAAAACAGCATTTATATATTTCGTGTGTTGACGCTCTCTACAAACGAATTACTGTTTCGGTTCATGATGCAATTAACCTACCTGAGTTGTTTTTTTTTCGCTAATTGGTATTATTTAACTTTCGTCCGATTAGGATGTTTGTTTATTTTCAACAAATGGGGGTGCTCAATTAGCATATTTATAAATGAAAAAAAAAGTCAAGCGGAATGGATCATTTCTACACAGATTCAATCACTCTCAAGTCCAAATTGTGTGTGGCGAAGTAAAACCTCTATTAACACTTCAACAATATTCATCAATCAGGTCGATCAAACCACTTATAGTTAATCTCAAAACCAGAAGAAAAAATATCATCCGTAATTGCTTCATCAATTTTTCAGTAATCTGAACACCTCCAGCGGAATCACGAGCTTGCTGTAAATTAGTTATGGGAATACCTGAAGCATGAAAGCATAAAAACATCCCTCGGAGGCAGCGCAAGATCTGAAAAGCCTGTACCTTTCTTCGAGGGTTGGAAGCCATTATAGGAAATACAATGAGGAGCTTTTCAATGTTGATTTATTTTCTGGAGAGAACAAATATGAATATTTTGAGGAATTATTGTTTGTCACTTGAAGTGTACTTTGCCAGCCTATCTGCCTCTCGTCATGATTCACACAGGTATCGATCTTTTTTTTCGCTGAAAATAATTGAAAACATAAATATCTTACATTTGGTGAATTCTCAAGTTTTTTTTTTGGTTCCATCCTAAAAACCTATCATCAGCTGTATGTATCATGATAAGAAACCAAATATTTTCGATATTTATGGTAAAATTGGCATCAACCATCTATTCTTTCCACAGAATGAATTCAATTGCGATCTGAATTTAGACCTACGTTTATCCTGCAGATGAGTGAGACATGTGAAGAATTCGCGTCATTTTCAGTAAACTACCTGCTCGAAATCCGATATGAATTAACGCTGAAGGTCTGTGATTTTCTATTTCCGTTATGAATCTTCAATAGAGCCAGTTGACCTAAATGGGAGCAAGATGCTGTCGGAGCAAAATTCGAACATCCCCTGTTGAATTTTTAAACACGATTGGACTTCCAACTCGATGAAAACATCCAGAGAGGCAATCGATATCTGTTTTAAGACGTAATATTTTTGCGAAATCACTTATACTGCTGGCACAAATCGAAGTGAAAGTCACAAAAGTGTGTATTGTGCTAGGCTTTGCTGCAAATCAGACAACGCATAATTTTTGAGCGCTCGTTCTACTTAAACGAGGGCTATATCATTTCGTCACGATGTCTGTATTTTTCGAATTTTGAGCCGAAAAGGGTCTCAATCGACGAGGTTCGACTCACTGATGACGAATCCGTCAAAAAATTCGAGTCTGTCCGTCCGGCCGTAAGCACGATAACTCTCGAACGGAACAACCTAGAGACTAAAAATTTTCAGTGAGTTCAATTCCCGAATGCCTCGGTAGAGTTCGTTAATGGGTCAAATTCCACCAGGGGTTCCGTAAATATGGCAGTTCAAAGTTTTGTTTTCCTGATTTCTTGGAAACTACAGATTTGATCGAAGGATAATGAGGTCTTCAAGCTACATGTGAAATTTTGTCCAGATCGCATGACCAGAACCATAGAAAATTGTAACTTTTGAACGGAAACGCCTAGGGACTTGAAATTATCAGGATAGGTGTGGATCTCGAATGTCGTGATCACGTTCACCAATGAGCAGAATTATACTAGGGGTTCCGTAAATACGGTCGTTTGAAATTTTGTTTACTCGATGATTTTGAAACAACGGATTCGATCGCGATAAAATTTTGTATTTTAATCGAGAATGATATATTAAAGCAACATTTCGTCCAGATCGCATGACCAGAACCATAGACAATTATAACTTCCGAAAGGAAAGGCCTAGGAACTTGAAATTTTCAGGGTAGGTTTGGATCGCGAATGTCGCGGCCACGTTCATCAATGAGCAAAATTAGAATAGGGGTTCCGTAAATATGACCGTTCAAAATATTTTTTTCCTGATAATTTCGAAACTACTGATTGGATTGGAATGAAATTTTACACCTAGCTGAAGAATAATGTACTCAAACTACGTGCGAAATTGTGTCCAGATCGCATCACCAAGACCATAGATACCGTAGAAAATTCTAGCGAATTATCGAAAAAAAATTGGTCAGCTGAAACACTGGCATGAAGTCTGGAGTTTCGCCTAAGTTTGAGAATATTTTTGACAGATGTCGAAAATTCCTTCAATTCATTTCTAAAACTGGGAAATGCGAATCTACCTACAAGGTGCATGTACGAGCGCTCAAAAGTTCCTGCCTTCACTGCAGTGCTTTTCGTAATTTTTTTTAATTTAGACTCATTTGGAGATTGTTTTTGTGTTATTTTCGTAGAGTTACTCACCGTTAGTTTTTTCGTAACCTTTGAGACTGTATGTGAGAATGAGGGGTTGAAATTCGGTTTTTTTTCCTGGTGGGGGTGCTATTGGGCCATACGGTTGAGGTTGAAGAGCCATTTAACATGTACGTATTTACCTGTTCTGTCCGAGTCTCATTCCCGGGTAATTTTCTTGTACTAAACTAATGGTTTTGCTAATACGTGATTTTCAATAAGTACTTATTTGTTAACTGGTTAAGTCTGTGATACACCAACAAGCTGTCCCCAGACAGGGCTCCAAAGTTCCTAGTTCTTAGTTGGCTAGATACATTGCCCACAACAAGTTTTCTTCGTGGGATATCTCCGATTTATTTTCATTTCTTCATCATTCTTGAACATGCCTGTAACCTTAATACCAAGTGGGTATCCTGTAACGTTTCGGTGACGTATTGTTATTGTTTGATTCTGTGCGGAACCAATTTGATCACACCTTCCATGGTGATCTAGCCACAACCAATTAGACAGATGTTGCCTTTAACAACAATTTCGAGCGCACTTATTGGAAGACCCTTTATAAACCACTGATGAGAATACGTGGGGACCAAAACCTCAAAGAATTTGGATTAGGGATGGGGAGTTTTCTACTAGTGTGGTGTGGTTAAGGTTCACCACAAAGTTCTCAGATTCAATTCCGACATTGTCTCAACTGTTGATGCTGCAAATAAATTTTTACGAAGAGTAAAATTTTTTTGAAACTCGAAAAAAAAAATCGAAAAGCACTGCCGTGAAGTCAGGAGCTTTTGAGCGCTCGTTCATCCACCGAGAGTTATCGTGTATAAGGCCGGACGGACACAGTTGAATTTTTCGAGGGATTCGTCATCAGCGAGTCGAACCTGGTCGATTGAGACCATTTTCGGCTCAAAATTCGAAAAATACAGAAATCGTGACGAAATGAACGAGCGCCCAAAAAGTTTTCTGCTGGATGAGGTTTTCAAAATGTCTCATTCCTGGAAAATCCATTTTGGTTTCCGAAGATACTTTCAATAGACATCTAATATGGGGTATCTGTGCGCTTAAGTAGGGATCACATGAAAGAATGTAGAAAGGTATAACTTTTATTCATAACTTTGTACACTAAATACATCATAGCTTCATTAGTCAGATTCCATTGACGCGTCTTTTTGAAATTTTTTCTTGACCTTTTCTTTAACCCTGAAAATTTTCATTGAATTAAAGAATGAAGTCGAATCTATTATCGATAGAACTAGCAAAACATTTCAAAATATTGTTTGGAATACATATATGTATATGCAAAAAACGGCATAAGGAAATATATAAAATATTAAAAATAACATCAATAGGTACAGTATATTACACACCATTAATTTTGAAACTAGATGAAATTCATCTGGTAAATTGATTTGATAACATTAAGCAAAACATGTAAGTACTTACATTTTATTTTTCTCGCTGTTCTTCAATTTTCCATCCTTAGAAACTTTGCGACTGAGATTAACTCTTGATTTATTCCTGAAAATAAAATCGATGAGATATTGGCGGATATAGTCTTATTGTAAGAGTATACACATGACCATGGCACCAGTCGTCATCGTTAAGTTCAATTAACAGTGACAGTTTGAGAGCTGTAATCTCTCTACAGTCAAAAGCTGTAATCTGGTTTTAACCTGGCAGCCAGCTGATTGAAGGTTTTCACCGAATATTGATAATCAAGCAGCATACAAGGGTTTAGCAAAGTTCAGGAAGTGTTGAGCCATCGCTATATGACTTGGTTTAATCACCAGAAAGGATTTTTCCTAACAGTTCAAAAACTTTTTGTGAGCCATTTGTTGAACCACAAAAGAATCTATAACTTCAACAGTTCGAGTTATTGATGTTGCCACAGATTATATAAATAAGTAAATACGAGGGTTGCCTTTTATATTTCGGGATTGGACAACCCTAGTGTTGCAATCTGGAAACTGAACACTATCGTAAAGTTAGATCAGAACGTTTTGACATACGAGCGATATTTGTATTGTTTACATTAACTTAAAAGATTCATCACAAACATAAAATGGGATTAAATCGTGAACATTTTCGTGCGATTTATTACCACTCGTGGATTAGCTCAGCAACAGTGGACCGATGAACTTAATTCAATTTTTGGCAATGAAGCTCCATCAAGGACCAGTGTTTATCGATGGTCGTAGTCCACTCTAAGAAGAATTTCGTGAAGGTCGTCCAAAATCAGTTGTTGTTCCAGAAACCATTGATGTTGTGCGCGATCTGATATTGGAAATCGTCATGTGACCTATCGTGAGATTGAAACAACCTTAGGCATTAGTGGAACCAGCATACATTCAATATTGTATGAACATTTGACTTTCAAAAAAAAAAAAATGTTTCGTGTTGGATACCACAAAATTTGTCAATCGTTCAAAAAAAGGCTCGTGTCGATTGGTCGCAAGAAATGCTCAAAAAATAGGATCGGGTGCTTCGAAACACGTCTATGATATCGTGACAAATCGTGGATTTACGCGTATGAGCCCGAAAGTAAATAGCAGTCGACTGTATGGTTGTTTCAAGATGAACCAAAGCCCACAAAACTTGTTCAGGCACAAAGCATTTCCAAGCAAATGGTCACCTGTTTTTTAGGAAAAACTGGACATGTCGCAACCGTACCTAGAACAATGCATAACAGTCAATTATGAGTGGTACACAACCATTTGTTTGTCAGTTGTCTTCCAAGAAATGAGGAAAACCAACCACCGAAGACGGATCACTCTCCACCACGACAATTCGAGCTTTTGAGCACTCAAAACGTCGATTTGATAAGTCATCTGCCGTATAGTCCTGACTTGGCACTGAATGACTTTTTTTTATTCCTGTACCTAAAAAATGAACTGAGAGGTCAACGTTTTTCGACACCTGCAGAAGAGGTTCACGCGTTCAGAATGCACGTTTTGGAGATACCTCAATCAGAGAGGCAACCGTGCTTTGACAATTGGTTCAAACGCATGCAGAATTGTATAGATCTTCATGGTGAATATTTTGAAAAACAATAAAGCGATTTTCGATGATTAGTATTTGTTTTTGTTCTCTATAATATATAAAAGGCAACCTTCGTAACCTGGTCTTTGGGTTTCCAGTCCATTAAAATGTGTTGAAATATATGTATTTACTTACTTTTGCTTTTTGATATCCTTATTGGATTTTGCATCATCTTTTGTCAAAGCTTTGGCTTTTTCTCTGAAAAAAAAATTGATACAAATTAAATGAATATGATTCATAGACGAAATTGTATGACAAATGCTGCATGATAAATTTTGATCGTATAACAGAAGTCTTTGACATCCTAATATTTCAAAAGTACTAACTTCTTACAAGAAAATGAATTTTTGCACACAATGTTCGAAATTAAATTTCTTCGAATATGGTACTAAATAAATTCATTGAGCTATAAAAGTATACAGAAAGACTAGGGACTTATCCCTAAGTTCAAGAGTTCCTCAGATTCGAATATCAATTTCATGATTAAATAGAACACCGTCATTCAAAGGTATGTACGGAATCCAAAGCAATCATAAAAAATTATGAAAAGCGTTTTGCTTTTGAGCGCTCGTTCGTCCACCTTGTAGGTAGATTCGCATTTTTCAGTTTTAGAAAAAAATTCAAAAAATGTTTGACAGCTGTCAAAAAAATGTTCCTAAGGCAAAACTCCAGACTTCACGTCAGGCTTGAGGTGATTTTTTTTCGATAATTCGCTAGAATTTTCTACGGTATCTTGGTGATGCGATCTGGACGAAATATCTCACGTAGTTCGATTACATCATTCTTCAACTATTTGCAAAATTTCATTCCAATCCAACGGGTAGTTTCGGAATTATCGGGAAAAAATATTTTGAACGGCCATATTTAAGGAATCCCTAGTCTAATTTTGCTCATTGATGAACGTGACCGCGAAATTTGCGATCCGAACCTATCCTGAAAATTTCAAGTCCCTAGGCCTTTCCGTTCGAAAGTTATAATTTTCTATGGTTTCTTTGGTTCTGGTCTCGCGATCTGGAGAAAATGTAGCTTAAATATATCATTTTCCATTAAAATACAAAATTTCGTCACGATCAAATCCGTAGTTTTGAAATTATCAAGAAAACTGAATTTTAAACGACCATATTTAAGGAACCCCTATTCTAGTTCTGCTCGTTTATGAACGTGACCACTACATTCGAGATCCACACCTATCCTGAAAATTTCCTAGGCCTTTCCATTACAAAGTTATAATTTTCTATGGTTTCTATGGTTCTGGTCATGCGATCTGGACATTCTTCTACTTCGAAAATGTAAAAACGGTTTATGCTCAAGATATTGAGAATAGGAACAACGATCATAATACTGACTACACATATCTCCGTTTTTTTTATAGATATTTTGAAAACTATTTTGACGAATGCAAGGGTTGGAATAGAAAAATATTCGAAATTGAATAATCGATCATATCAGTATCGAAAAATTTTTTTTCGTTATTTTCATTCCCTGTATATCTGAAAGTGTTTAGTCGTGTTTCGACATAATCCCAATTTTCAGATTTCAAATATGTCGAGTTCTCAAGAAACGTCTAATAGGCACTCAAACTTAGGACACCCTGTATGTAAATTTTTCAAGTCAAATCATCTGTGAATAAAACTGAACCTGAAAGAAATGGAAATTGTTTTTTTCTTGAATAATTCACAGGATGGAATAGAGTTGAATGTCAGACTCATACAACTTCACCAGTCGATTGCGCATCCCTAACAATTAATTTGAAGAGGTCCCAAATAATTGTTGAGGAGAGAGATTGAATGAGCAGTATTTTTACCGAGAGATTAACAACAATGTTTTTTATGTTAGAAAAAAATTATTTTCATTTCTAAAATTCATGGTCGATCCAAGCCAACAATCTGGTTTGAAGGGAGTTACCCAAACACAACAAGGCATTGAATTTAGAATATGAACGATCAAAAAATTCTGGACAAGATAAATTAAAACATATATCCCAATTATATATGTATATATAAATTTTAAAACTTGAAAAGCTTGCGATAAAACAAATAATGTAATTTTTGTGTATCGTTGTTCTAAACAGACAGACTCAAGCGAATAAGATTGTATGTAATATAAATATTGGAAAAGACATCAATTATTAAAGAAAATGTGTTAGGTTGTGAGATAATCAATTTTTGTACTTAATACCTTTGTGCTTTCAGAGCCCTCTTCCTCCTCTCTTTCTTATTTTCCAGCAGATATTCTGGAACAGGACATCCGGACGCCACTAACTTATGGGCAATCCTGAAAATAGAATTGAAAAAGGTGACCTTATTATAAGAAATGCCTCATTCCAAAAGCATCGAATGTTGACAGTAGTATTTTTACTGGTTTGGCAAGGATACATCTTTGTATAGTAAATATCAATGCAAGGAACAGAGAAGGAAGTTACAGACACGTCCTATTAGGTAGAAATAGGGGGATCATTCCCATGAGACGAAGATTTCCCCCTCGACTCTCATTCAGTATTTAGTAGGAAATGGACAAATGGTGTATTTTCATATTCCATCTTGCGATGTTTCATGGTGACGACGTCATAGTCTTTCTTTGGCCATACACAGTTGTATTCTAGGATACAATAGTTTTTAAAAATTTTGAAATTTAATTAACGCTAAGCCCAAAAGAAGTGAAAATAGATATACTATTCTCAAAAACTATTTTAATACTTGTAAAAACTGAAAATTCATCGTTCATAATGAACAGGGCACGGGCAGCCATCCTGCTGAAACCAAATTTCTTCGAAATTGACATTCAAGTTCTCAACAGCTTGTATAATGTCTACTCTTGTAGCATCTGCAAATATTTTTCCCGATTTAAGTTGTCATCATTGACAACTGATCCTATAACATGATAGCCCAAAAAACGATCCATATGTTCAATTTTTGAGGATATTGAGCCCTTAAAGATATGTCACATGTTTATCTTCTCCTGAGCAATATCTGGCTACTGAAGGATTGTGGTGGCAAAAGTGAGAAAATGGGGATTCATCGGTGAACAGAATACACGATATTTTGTAGAATTTGTTCGCTCATAATCTCACAAAATTCCATACTCGAATACAATCATCTGGTAGAATTTCTTGGGTAGTTTTTGATTTAATGTTCTTTAAAAACATTCCTGATTGTGCAGCCTGGAATACAAAGGCTGTTTGACCTTCAGCTTTTTGTATGGCATTTTTCTCCAATGCATTGATATTGATATACCAAGAGGTATCATTGCCAGACATGCATGTTTAATTGAGAAGATGATGAATTTATAATAATAAGAAGAAAAAAAGGAAATGAAATAAACCTACTTTCTCAAAAACTCTGTGTCCTCCATGTTGTAGAAACTAATTGATTTGCCCTTCTGCCCACCTCTTCCTGTTCTACCCACCATATGAATATATGTCGATAAATTTCGTGGAAAGTCGAAATTGATAACAAGATTAACGTTCTTGAAATCAATGCCTCTTGCCATTAATTCAGTGCATATCAGGATCCAGATTTTCTTATTTTGGAAAGCCCTTACTGTATTGGCCCTCTGCAAATAAATGTTGAATGGATGTATCCAAAACTTGTTAAGACTAATTAAGATGTGGGATTTCAATTGATATTGATGTTGAAAAAAATTATCAAACGCAGTGAATCTTTTATGAATACTATCAAAACATAAAATTTTACACAAAGATTAATCACTCCCTATACTTCATTTCACTAAATATATCAACTCATTTTAGAAATTAAATTTTGAACCGAGCGCCCTACTAAGTCAGATGAATATATATATATATATATATCGGTTTTAGAACGTTTTTCTTCGTTGTCCGATGCCTAACTTCCATTCTTTCCGGTTTTTCCATTGATCTTCCCTCAAATCTCTGGCATTCATGGCTTTCGTTACTTCCTCCTTCCAAGTTTTCTTCGGTCTCCCCCTCTTTCTGCGATTTGTTGGTATCCACTTCATAGCCATTTTGGGCAGTCGTGTTTCTTCCATCCTCTGAACATGCCCGTACCACATTAACTGTTTTCGCTCTATATCGGTCATTATCGAGCCATCTATTCCCATTCGTTGTCTCACCTCTTCGTTTCTTATTCTATCCCTTCTTGATATACCCAGTGATCTTCGAAATACATCCATCTCTGTGGCCTCGAGTTTTCTTCGGTTGTGTTGGGTAATTCTCCACGTTTCTGCTCCGTAAGTCAAGCTACTTTTAATGAATGCTTCGTAAATATTATGTTTTCGTTTTTTTCCGATATCGCTACTCCAGAGTATGCCATTCAGACATCCAATAGTTCTTCTGGCCTGTGTTATCCTCTTTTGTATTTCTTTATCATCTTTCCCAGACGTGTCGAATTCCACTCCGAGATAGGTGTATACGTTGCAACATGTAACTTCTTGTCCGTCTAATTGGATGTTAGATTGCTCTGCTCCTATAGGAAGATATTTCGTTTTCTGTGTGTTTAGTTCCAGTCCCTAGTTCTTATATTCTTCTTGCAGTTTTCTCGCCATATATTGTAAGTCGTCTTTATCGTTGGCTATGACAACTTGGTCATCAGCAAATTGTAGGGTGTACAAGTAGGTTTCTCCGATATCGATGCCCATTCTGCTGCATTTCCTCTTCCATTGGAATAAAGCTCGCGCTACATAGATCTTGAACAATGTGGGCGATATACAGATGAATATTAAAGTATTTATATAGCCTCTTAATTCCAAAACGATATTGAAGATTTTTTCAACAAACCATTAGCAATTGAGATTCGCAATAAAGTTTTCTCGATTGAGTAACATCATACCCAAATATGTTTCAACTTTCATGATCAACTATTGGATAGTTTTCTCTCAATAGATCTTTCACAAATTTTCACCCGCAGAATCTTACCTTTCAAAATTTATGAATCGGGTGTAAATTTATGTCTAGGCAGATTGACTTATCAAATTTCAAGCTTTTAAACAAAAAGGGGGCCATGGACTTCCGAACACATGGCTGCGCTTTCACCATAAAATATCTACACATTCGAAAAACTAGCCGAATAAAATTTCGCAAGATGTTTCATTTTTCATTTTCGCAACAAATTTTTTATTTCCTGAATAATTCAATAGCAGTCAATACCGCATTGAATCATAATATTAATATTGAGTGAATTCTCAAAACACAAAAATACTAAAAGAAGATATAATGGGAGAATTGATCTGCAGATTTGGATGAAACGTTGTCTAAGCAATTTGATCTGATTCGTACCATCAAGTATGTGAAGAGGAAAATACTCAGGTTACTTTGATTACTAATGATTGCAATTTAACTAAAAAATATCTGGAAATTTGAAAGACAAGCAGTAACTAAGTTTCTCTCAGCCCGATTCATAAATAGAACAATCTATGAACTTTTCTTCTTGCGATCCCAAAATTACTTCCAAATAATTATATTTAATTATTTTCATTCACTATTTCCAACTATAAATCTTTTGGATCGTTGAGAAAATTTGAGGAATTTTCAGTCAACGTTTAGATTGCTGAATCGAACAATAAAATAAAATACCGTCCATCTGCCGTCCAGAGCTTATTTCGAAAACTTTAAAAGCTTATGCCAAGTTTGGAACTATCTAGCATCAATCCAACCAACTTGAGAATCTGGTCCATGAAATTTCAGGGTTGAAAATCGAGTTTTGAACCAACAACTGAAATAAATCGTTTGATATTTATCTGGTTGCATTACGTGAAGATTTGGGCGTTGGGTTGATAGTATGCAAAGTGCAAATCAATAAATTCACGACTTGTGCAAATGATGAACCTTTGGGTGAAAATCGCTGTTTTCTTAATGAATGAAAAGGAATTTAGTTGAATGTTACTAACTTCTTCTTCTGTCCTGTCAGCATGAATAGCATCCACAAATATTCCATCATTGAGAAGCTTTTTGAATAACATTCGAGCTTTATCTTTACTTTGAACGAAAATGAGTACAGGTGGCTCAATACCGTTCCTAATGATATCTTGAAGAGCAAATAGTTTATCCTGATCATCACCAACAAAACGAAGTTTTTGATCTACATCAAGAGATGCAATATTCCTGAAAAATGAAATAATGATATGAGTTATGCCAAGTGAGTTCATGCCTAAACCTCCGTTTAGATGTTCATATTTTTTGCATACGTAGTTAATGAATAAAATCTCACATTTCAGCTGACTGAAATTATTAGCAAAAAAAGTTGGAAGGCTAAAGAGTGACATAAACTACTGAAAATCAAGAAATCAAAGCATAAATTGCACTCACTTTCTTCCTATATTAACCTGTACCAAATTCTTCATATTTTTATAACACCATTTAGAGACTGATGATCTAGACGTCGCACCAAACATGGCTATTTTTCGATTTTCATTACTGCATTCTCCTAAAATTTGCCTGAGCTGTTTTCCAAATCCACAATTACCAGCTTCAAAGAGTTTGTCTGCTTCATCAATAACTACCTGCTCAACACTGAAAACAATGGTTTGATTAAAAGAATTAGGTGAGCATTGTGGACTATATAGGAGAATTAATATCAAGAGAAGAAATTCAAAGATCAACTTAAAATAAAATTTTATTCTTGATAATAATAAGTACTCACGTTTTCAGACTAAGAGTTGAATTTTCCTGATTCAACAGAAGACATAAACGTCCAGGGGTTGTTATCATCAAATCTAAAAGCACCAAAAAAAAAAGTATAAGAAAAATCTATAAATAGAAAAGCTCAAAGTGATGAGTATAACTTTGATCAGAAATCATTGCATTCCTCTAAAAATAACATACTTTACGACAATAGGCCATAATAAATCAAATTGATGAAGAATAAGCATTCAGAAAAAAAATATTAGCTTAGATTTTATCCGTGTAACATGCGCTCAAAGCAAGCTGAGATTTTGAATTCAGGTATAAGCTTATATCAGAAGGGATAAGGGAAGATTGAATGTAATTGAATATGACACAACTTAAAGCCTACTTTAAAAAGGTCATGGCCTTCTTGACTACTTTTTTCATTGAACGCTCAATATATTATTGATATAATTTTTTGAGACAAACCAATTTATCAATTTATCTCTAACAGAAAATAGAAATTAAAATAATGAAAGGTAAGCCATATGTTCGAAGGTTCTAGCTGATTTGAGTTCCTTTGTATTTATCGCAAAATCCTTAAAACCTATCTTATTGAATGAGTTATATAACAAATTTGAATGAATTAAAGGAAACTTACCATACATTTGTTTACATTCAGAACTAAATTCAACGATAGCTTTTTTCTTATTTCCAATTGTGAAAATTCTCAATTTTCGCCCTTCAGATAACTTAACACACTCATTTTTGATTTGTTTCACTAATTCTCTAGTTGGGCACAAAATAAGTGATCTGAACCCTTTCTTCTTGTGAGTCTTCAGCTTTTGAATAATTGGTAGAAGATATGCAATCGTCTTTCCAGATCCTGTAGGGGCCAAAGCTAATAGGTTTTTGCCCTAGAAATTAAAAAAGGAATCAAGTTAATGTTATCAAAAATTTGTAATAATAACTGATACCGCAATTCTGGTTCAAAATATAAGTTACATAATAAAATTCTCTTACAAATCCGAAAATATTTAAGAGTGTAATATATGGGCTGCGATGTATAGAAGAAATTTGTCAAATGTGAAGAGCTCCTCTTACAAGTTTTTAGTCAAGAAGAAGCTCCACTGGTGAAATTTCATATCATCACTTACCATAAAATGAGGATTATTCTGATGTGTTATTTATCTTGTTGCTGTAAGTATATGGAAAATTAAAAAAGGAGGAATTCATCATCAAATTAAATTTCCACAGTTTTTTCCTTCATAATTGGTTTAAATTATCAGCAAAATATTCAATGTAATCTGAAGTCAATTTTAGATGAGACATTTGTTTCAGAAATGGAAAACTAACGAATCTATAATCGTCCTAGTTCCACGATCCATAACTTACAGTTTCTGTTATGGATAAATCTCAGAATTGGCCAATATATACAACAAGGTACTTACTTTGATCATAACAGGTACAGCCTGCTGTTGAATTAAAGTAGGTGCAGTGAAGCCACCTTTCTTCAAGTTTTCTTGAAGATCCAAATCAATTTCAAATTCAGTAAACGTTTGTGCTGGTGCAGGTAGGCTTTTACCTTTCACTTTTATTTTATTCACGTTTCTGTAATGATTCAATTGTTCAGTTTCAAATATCCGTTTTTTTCTCTTTATTTCAATTTCACTTTCAAGTTTTCGCTTCTTTCCTCTCTTTTCTTTCTTAGTGTCGAATGAACTCAAAATTGTAATGTCATGGTCAGAATCATTTGTATCTTCCAATTTGAGTGACGCTTGTTCAAGCTCTTCTTTAATTTCTTCCTTCGTATCTTTTAAATCCACTTTTGGTTTGTTTTTCTGGAAATAAAATCAATCAACAATGATATAAATAGCAATATCCCACTTTTGGACTACAATCCAAGATTGATTTTTTATGGTATACTTACTTTGATATAAAATGTAGGGTTGGTTGGTTTTGGAAATTTCAAACCTTGAGATAGTGTTTTGAAAATCTCGGAGGAATTCATGATTATTTCAAAATCAAAACAGTCTGACTGATAAAATATTGTTAAGGTAAATGCAATATAAATACTCGTGAATTACTTCTCGGCAGTATAATTCTCTCAAAACGCGTTTTTCAGGGTAAAAAATTTGAATCTCAGATTACGTTTAATTTATAGGTTAGTTAGTTAGTTTTGACAACCACGCCAATTGTCACAGAATTCGTAATAGACAGGTGGGTTTTTCTTCTTTTTTATGACGACGTCAATAACGGGTTCGGTAAATTATATCCGGATTCTGGGGTCGAGTGTGCGTTCATAGATCCCTGGATCCGGGCAGATATTAATTCTAGATTCGGCAAATTATATCCGGAGTCGAATGCGCGGATAGAGATACAGGCAAGCGGAAATTGAATCACGGAGCGACCAGAGTGGACGGTGTATAACGAACGAATATTTCGGATATAATGAAAAACCATTGAAATTTTCATATTCCTCGAAAGAGGGCGCTTTATTTTTTTGACGTACTACTCGTACTACCTACACGAGGGCTATATCATTTCTTCACGATGTCTGTATTTTTCGAATTTTGAGCCGAAAATGGTCTCAATCGATTATCTTCGACTCACTGATGACGAATCCGTCGGAAAATTCGAGTCTGTCCGTCCGGCGGCCGCCCGTAAGCACGATAACTCTCGAACGCATCAACCTAGAGACTTGCAATTTTTAGTGTAGGTTCAGATCCCAATTGCCTCGGTTTAGTTCGTTAATGGGCAAAATTCCACCAGGGGTTCCGTAAATATGGCCGTTCGAAATTTTTTTTCTCCTGATTACTTCGAAACTACAGATTAGATCGAGATGAAATTTTGCACTCAAATGGGGAATGAGGTGTTCAAGCTACATGTGAAATTTTGTCCAGATCGCATTACCAGAACCATATAAACCATAGAAAATTGTAACATTTGAACGGAAACGCCTAGGGACTTGAAATTTTCAGGATAGGTGTGGATCTCGAATGTCGTGATCACGTTTATATGAGCAAAATTATACTAGGGGTTCCGTAAATATGGTCGTTTTCTTGATAATTTCAAAATTACAGATTCGATCGTGACGAAATTTTGTATCCTAATGGAGAAATATATATTCAAGCTACATTTCTCTAGATCACATGACCAGAACCATAGAAACCATAGAAAATCATATCTGTCGAACGGAAAAGCCTACGGACTTGACATTTTCAGGATAGGTGTGGATCTAAAATGTCGCGTTCACGTTTATCAATGAGCAGAATTATACTAGGGGTTCCGTAAATACGATCGTTTGAAATTTTGTTTTCTCGATAATTCCGAAACTACGGATTCGATCGAGATGAAATTTTGTATTTTAATCGAGAATGGATATATTAAAGCAATATTTTGTCCAGATCGCATAACCAGAACCATAGAAACCATAGAAAATTGTAGCTTTTGAACGGAAAGGCCTAGGAACTTGAAATTTTCAGGGTGGGTTTGGATCGCGAATATTGCGGTCACGTTCATCAATGAGCAAAATTAGACTAGGGGTTCCGCGAATATGGCCGTTTAAAATATTTTTTTCCTGATAGTTTCGAAACAACTGATCGGATTGGAATGAAATTTTGCACCTAGCTGAGGAATAATGTATTCAAACTACGTGCCAAATTTTGTCCAGATCGCATTACCGAGACCATAGATACCGTAGAAAATTCTAGCGAATTATCGAAAAAAATTGGTCACCTAAAGCACTGACATGAAGTCTGGAGTTTCGCCTAAGTTTCAGAATTTTTTTGACAGCTGTCGAAAATTCCTTCAATTGATTTATAAAACTGGAAAATGCGAATCTACCTACAAGGTGGATGTACGAGCGCTCAAAAGCTCCTGCCTTCACGGCTGTGCTTTTCGTAATTTTTTTCCATAATCTCACAGCATGACTGAAAATTATGTTATTCGTCATTTCTAAATATTAGATAGATTAAGTAATAGGATTATGAAAGTTCAACCTACACAATTATTGTCGGTGAAGTCATCGAAACAGCTGGATTTTGCTTATAGGGCGGTCGCTTTCTGCATAATCTGATTCATTTTATTTTCCTGAACTATTAGCACGAAGATTTTGAAGTTCCCGGAATTTGTTTCCGATACGGCTCATCATGTGGAAGGTTTATCACCGAACTGCAGCTTACAGAAGCTCCTGGTGTAAAATGATATGATCTTAATTTTGGTAACTCTCCAATTACTTGGAACTTGCAGCATGGTTTGCCATGGCGTAGTGTGCGGAAATGAAAAATTCTGAATAATGAACCACGTAGCTATAGAGAGACACACAAAAAGTGTCTTATAGCCGTGGAAAAAATTAATTTTCTACCAATCAAAGCGAATATATTTGAAGAAGCGCGCTGGAATTTCTATTTCAGGCGTTCGTATAACCATTAAATGGCCCATAGAAATGAGTTGCTCGTGGATAAAATAACATAACGATTTATTCAGTGAGATTCGATGAGGAAAATTCGAAAATTTGCGTTGGCGTTGAATTCAATCGATGACAGATGAAAAACGATTCGTTCGCCTCGAATCAGGTCTGCTGCTTGAAGCGGCAGTCGACTAGATTAACTTATTTGGGGAAGCACTATAATTTACGTGTACGAAAATGGTTGTTGGTTCGTACATGGAATGGAACGAGTTCAGTACACGGATGGCCGAACAGGTTTATAGAAAAATATGCAAAAACAGAATGGAATAGATTAATCCCGTAGCAAATTAAATAAGCAATTTACTGCACTGACATTTCATTCGTTCGGTTTACCAACGCTTGTCCCTGGCAATACGAATGGATGAAAGTACGGATGGGAGATAAAAGCTCGTTCGGAAATAATATGATGCATAGGTCTTTACGGTTTTCCTATCGCGAAAAAGTCGATGAAATAATTGGTAGGTTCGAAAATGGAGAAATCGCTGTACGATTCAATTACGATTTAGAACAAAAAAATTTATGGAAAAGCACTGCCGTGAAGCCAGGAGATTTTGAGCGCTCGTTCATGCACCTTGTATGTCTCTTCTCTGAAGAGACATACATAGCTTGTATGTAGATTGGCATTCTCCAGGTTTAAAAAAGTAATTCAAGAAATTTTTGACAGCTGTCAAAATTTCAAATTAAGCAGAAACACACGACCTCATGTCAGTGCTAAGTGGCCATTTTTGAGCGCTCGTACTACTTACACGAGGGCTATATCATTTCGTCACGATGTCTGTATTTTTCGAATTTTGAGCCGAAAATGGTCTCAATCGACTATGTTCGACTGACTGATGACGAATCCGTCAAAAAATTCGAGTCTGTCCGTCCGTCCGGCCGTCCGTCCGGCCGTCAGCACGATAACTCTCGAACGGATCAACCTAGAGACTTGAAATTTTCAGTGTAGGTTCAGATCCCAAATGCCTCGGTCAAGTTCGTTAATGGGCAGAATTCCGCCAGGGGTTCCGTAAATATGGCCGTTCAAAATTTTGTTCTCCTGATTACTTCGAAACTACAGATTCGATCGAGATGAAACTTTGCACTCAAACGGAGAATGAGGTGTTTAAGCTACATGTGAAATTTTGTCCAGATCGCATGACCAGAATCATAGAAACCATAGAAAATTGTAACTTTTGAACGGAACCCCCTAGGGACTTGAAATTTTCAGGTTAGATGTGGATCTGGAATGTCGTGATTACGTTCATCTATGAGCAAAATTTATTTTTCTTGATAATTTCAAAACTACAGATTCGATCGTGACGAAATTTTGTATACTTATGGAGAATGATATATTCAAGCTACATTTCTCCAGATCACATGACTCGAACCATAGAAAATCATAACTTTCGAACGGAAAGGCCTAGGGACTTGAAATTTTCAGGATAGGTGTGGATCTCGATTGTAGTTTCATCTATGAGCAAAATTATACTAGGGGTTCCGTAAATACGGTCGTTTGAAATTTTGGTTTCTCGATAATTTCGAAACTACGGATTCGATCGAGATGAAATTTTGTATTTTAATCGAGAATGATATATTAAAACAATATTTTGTCCAGATCTCATGACCAGAACCATAGAAACCATAGAAAATTGTAACTTTCGAACGGAAAGGCCTAGGAACTTGAAATTCTCAGGGTGGGTTTGGATCGCGAATGTCGCGGTCATGTTCATCAATGAGCAAAATTAGACTAGGGGTTCAGTAAATATGGCCGTTCAAAATATTTTTTTGCTGATAGTTCCGAGAATACTGAGCGGATTGGGATGAAATTCTGCACCTTGCTGAGTAATAATGTATTCAAACTACTTGCAAAATTTTGTCCAGATCGCACCACCAAGACCATAGATACCGTAGAAAATTCTAGCGAATTATCGAAAAAAAATTGATCAGCTGAAGCACTGACATGAATTCTGGAGTTTCGCCCAAGTTTCAGAATTTTTTTGACAGCTGTCGAAAATTCCTTCAATTGATTTCTGAAACTGGAAAATGCGAATCTACCTACAAGGTGCATGTACGAGCGCTCAAAAGCTCCTGCCTTCACGGCAGTGCTTTTCTAAATTTTTTTTTCGATAACTCGCTAGAATTTTCTACGGAATCTATGGAACCGCACGTAGTTTGAATATATTATTCTTCATCCATGTGCGGAATTTCATTCCAATCCATCAGTAGTTTAGAAATTATCAGGAAAGAACTATTTTGAACGGCCACATTTACGGAACCCCTAGTCTAATTTTGCTCCTTGATAAACTTGACCCTGATATTCGAGATCCACACCTATCCTGAAAACTTCAAGTCCCTAGGCCATTCCGTTCGAATGTTATAATTTTTTATGGTTTCTATGATTCTGATCATGCGATCTGGACGAAATTCTGCGTGCAGCTTGAACACGTCATTCTCCATCTGAATGCAAAATTTCACCTCGATCGAATCTGTAGTTTCAAAGTAATCAGGAGAACAAAATTTCGAACTGCCATATTTACGGAACCCTAGGTCGAATTTTGCCCAATAACGAACTAAACTGCGGCATTTGGACTCGAACGTACTCTGAAAATTTCAAGTTCGTAGGTTGTTCCGTTCGAGAGTTATCGTGTATACGGACGGCCGGACGGACGGAGACTCGAATTTTTCGAAGGATTCATCTCAGTGAGTCTAACCTTGTCGATTGAGACCAATTTCGGCTCAAAATTCGAAAAATACAGACATCGTGACGAAATGATATAGCCCTCGTGTAAGTAGTACGAGCCCTCAAAAATACGAAGGGAAATTCATATCCTCTTCCTCCAAATATCATTTGTTGCATCATAATTCCGCAAATAAATGTCTAGGAATATACAGGGTTACATAAATATACCCCAAATTGGGCAGGAGCAGATTCCTCAACTAAAATGCAAGTTCATTATAATATAAACTTTTTCCAAATTCTCATCTCCGAAGAATGCGGACATGACAGTTATGACTGTCATTATTTATGTCATTTTAGACAAGTAAACTATCAAATAACACACTAGTGTGTTATAATCCATCCACTAGTGAGTTATGGATTTTAACTCACGTTCATATTCAAAGTAGTATTCTATTTATTTATTACTATTACAAGCAGAATTCAGATTTATATTTGAAATTAAAGGAAAACGCTAAAGGTTTATTCGAATTTGAAGTCATTGTAAAATTCGTTGGTTCATTGGAACCAGGCGCTTCCATATCGGTACAGCTACTGATAGTGCTGGAAGACGCCGGCACATAAGAACCTTGTATTTTTTCTGCAATTTGTATACAAAATAGTCATGCAGGTATCGAACGTATTTATTCCCACACACTGGCTGGTACACCTACCATTCTTGAAAAAAACAAAAAAGCGGCTAGAACTAGCATTCTTTGGTCCCAAAGACATGTATTTTTCACACAAGTTGATCGGGTTGACTGGAAATCCTTCTTCAAGTATGGTGAAACTTATATATTTGGTTTTAGTGTCTGGCAAAACAACGTGAAAAAATTTTCCTTTGTCTTGAATATTTTCTATTTTCAAATTGATCAATTCATTGCATCTACAAGCACAATCCCTATTATCAAATCAACTTTTATCAACAAGTATTCATGGTCGGGAGCTTCGTTCAAAAACTTCTATATTTCAGGGCGTTCTAATACCTTGGACTCCTTTGGTTTGTATCCCTGTGATTTGGTTTTCAAAAATGAAGTTAGTTTATTTAAAATATACATATTTTAAAATGTCGATTTTGTATGAAGGTGGATAGTCGAGCGAAGCATCGAGTATTTGATCCATAACGACGATGAGGCTAATTTTTTTTGCAAATGTGAAAAATAAGCCAGTAGAACATTTTCATCGATACCTTTTATATTCCATGAATTCATCCAAGACTCCAACATTTTAACCCTTTCACTGTATTTGTCCCTCCGTAGGGACATCGATGTTCACACAATCATATGTATTGTGTACGGTGTTATTTGAAGTCTAGCGTTCACGTACCTCCAGAAGGACATCTAATGCATGCGTTATAATAAGCAGCGCCCTCAATGAAAATTGTTTATAACCAAAAATGTCAAAATCGTAGAACAGTTTCTTTTTGTTGAGGGCGCGTGTTGGTAACGCCTTCCTGTTTGAATTCAGATCTTCCCTTTGTGTTTAGGAAAAAGTAAACTGTGTCATTTTACGGTAAGTAAAAATACTGTAGATTTGTATTTTATCAATTGATTGCAGTTCATTTATCATTACAAGGGCCTGTCATGACTCAAAAAAGTATGTCCCTGTGTAGGGACAAAAACACTGGACGTCTCATTTTTGAGTCATTGCCATAAACGGGTTCTTGTTGGGACTTGATGATTTTTTTGTTACAGACGATGTATAATTGCAGAGAAAAACCTCTTGGCTAGGGGTATAAAATTAGGCTTCTAAACTAGGCACTTATAAGCAGCATACATTGGAACTGCTTGCATTCAGACAGTCGGTGGCTGATTCTTGCCCAAAAAAAAGCTAAACGGGGAAGACCTTCTATTAGTAGAGATTCTTCTGAACCACCTCAAAAGAAACCATTTGAGACAAGACCAGTGACAGAATTCCGATATGACGGATATGATCATTTGCCGTTAGTTGGCGATAAGAAAGAAAATTCAAAATATAAAATGGAGTTGTGTAAAATGAAAACACAAATTTTCTGCTCATAGTGTGAACTGCATTTATGTTCAAATAAAGGAAGAAATTGTTTTCGTATTATCCATAAAAAATAAATTGAATTTGTATCAATAATAATAAAAGTTCATTTTCTGCGGTAGGTATGCTTTATTTTTTTACCTCTAGTGCATTTGTCCCTCTGGAGGGACAGTGAATAAAAAAAAAACGAGAGGGGGAAGGTCAGATTTTCTATTGGAATATACCTGCATAAGCCATTCTTGCTTCATAAAACCAAGGAAATAATTTTCCTACCATTTTTTTACAGTTGTGCAGTGAAAGGGTTAAACTCCTTGTCGTAAGCATCTCGGGACTTTTCTGGCTGGAAAACTGACAAGTGTCAAAATTTATGTTTCCTAAGTCACTTTGTATAAATCTTTCTCGCGTGACTTATTTTCCACATAACACACTAGTACCATAAATAACTATTAATTTCACATTGAAGGAAATTTGGCAGAAATACTACTGTTGTTGGGGCACTCATGACCAATATGTTATTTATCTCTTGAAGGGTTCTCATAATTCGAACCCTCGCAGGTGCAGCGAAAGCGTGAAAAAAAAATTCATAATATTTCAACAAGGGCAGCAAGTACCTACTTTTGACGAGCTTTTTCTCATATTTGATTTTGGTTTATAAGAAAATAATGGTAACTATCAAATTTTCCCATTCTTCGAAGGGGTGTATATTAACAGGCGATGAGAAAAAGGGAGGAGTTCTCAGAGTGAATATAGGTACCAATCTTCGACACTTCAAGAAACCTGAATTCCCTGAAATTCCATAAGGAAATGTTGCTAATTCAAAGTGGAAATATTCTACGTGTATCCATTTTCCAGTGGGAAGTGGGACTCTATTCTACAAGCAGGGGAAACTTATGACAGTATAGTCATACTTCACAAATCCTTTGTCTGATACCAAGAAAGCACCGAGCACGTGTTGCAGTGCTCCAGCCAAGTAAAAAATGCAGAACAATTCTACATCCAGGTTGTCACCTCCTCTCACATGCGTTGGTCTAATTGCTATCTCTAATTAAAACATGGCTTGAATGGGATATCTTCATTAACGCCTCGAGAAGAATCCAGAATGTTTTCCACTTGTCCTGCGACACGGTTGTGAGGGCTGATTTCAGGAAAAGTTATCTTGTGTTCACTAATTATAATTAGAATTGGAGGATTACGAGAATAAAGGATGAAAGTGGAGGGCGAACTCGTGATTCTTCTGAATTTGAAAATCTTCAAAAAACTATAGTGGTTATTATATGTTAATTTGGATGTTTGATTTAATTAGGCTCAAGAAGCTGAAGAGTATCTACGAAATATTCGAATAATCCTTCATTTAATAAACTATGTGAATGTTATTCTGCTGATGTGCTATGAAAAAGAACGTGGAACCCTAGAATAACTTCGGGAGCAGATAAACAAGAAACGACAGAGTAATAAGCATTCACTAAGGCTTACCTACCACCAGTTCCAGAGTTCATTACCAATTCTTTCATCCCGCGAATTCAACCCTTTGCTTTGAATCGAACAACGGGTGTTTTACAAAAATAACAATGTGTCTGAAGAAGATCACAAGAAGCTCGTTTTTGGTTGATGCTTTCAGATGGATGAAAAAACATAATTCGTAGTCGTAGTAAAAATACCGTAGTAATT
The DNA here is from genome assembly GCA_963966015.1 of Aphidecta obliterata. Lineage (NCBI taxonomy): Eukaryota > Metazoa > Arthropoda > Insecta > Coleoptera > Coccinellidae > Aphidecta > Aphidecta obliterata. The sequence continues at coordinate 19,149,311 of OZ014428.1, read as the reverse complement.
TTTCTTCGAGGTAATCAATAAATTCAAACACCATGTAATAAAACGAATTTGTAGAAGGTCTCACAATAGAAATAATAGATGAATGTCTCCATTTTCATAGACTCCACCGAGAATTTCCCTCGAAAATACCCCTTGTCAATCCACCCCGGGACAGCTTGGCATTGTTCTAAACCCCTGCGGACACGAAGACAGGAGAATTATACATTAAAACCGAATAAATATTCAACAAACAGGTAGGTTGGTTTCGATTCGTATCATCTGCATAACGATCCTATTTCCCTACTGCGAGAAAACAGTTACATAAATTTTAATAACTACGGGGTTCTGGAATACATTCTTGGCGGAACGAATCTCATATTCATAGAAAAAATAAATTTTCTGACACGTTCCTTTTATACATAACTTTATTGTATCTTCGAGACGCATGGAGGAATTTTGTGTTAAATTTATATTTTGGGCGATAGTAATTGCGCTATATTTCATGGCCTTGTGTTACAGAATAAAGTGATATTTATTGCATACGTAAAGTACGGGCGTTATTGCTGTACACCAACATACCTGCTGATTAATTCATGCTTATTCTGGAGATGCGGTAAATACCTCACAATGATATGGAATATCACATAACTTTTTCAGAAGAGACATTCCGGAATATGCCGAATTGACCATAGATACTGAATGTAACCATTTGTACAGTGGAATAACATATCCCTTGCTTGATGTAGGCAGAGGTTCCGACATAAAAATTCAATATGCCAACCCCAATTATTGTTTGCTAGTCGCCAATTACATATGCCACATGACCAGAATTATCGATGCGATCAGCGTTCATTAATTTTTCAGTACAATCACATTGGAACATAAAATATGTCATATTAAAATTACTTCCATTCAAATGTAGGTAGCCACCCTACAACTGAAATCGAATTATAATACTGGACAGAAACTCAATTTGTCTCGTTCGTCTAACAGGGAAAAATTATTATGTTTTATTATTTTGAATTTTTCCGTGGAATACTCATCAAAATGACTCATTCATTATAACTTATACTCTGTGGTTTTCAGTATATTCCATTTTTTCAGTTAAAATACTACTAGAGATACAAATTTTGACGAAAATATCCTCCAGACAAGGACAAAAACATCCAAATATTAAAATTTTTAGTCCTCATGAAGGTCATAAAAACTGCCCCACCCGTTCACATCTTCTCAGAAATTCACCGTAGCATTTTTTGTAATGTGAATTTTCTTCTGAAAAAATGTTTCTCCGAGTCCAACACTTCCACACAATCAAAATCTGTGAACCTTCTTCAAACGTATGGGAAGAGAGGGCAGTCTTGTTCAGTCTTATGTTGTTATTTGTGTCGCTTATATGTTGCCTTACTCTTTCACCGAGGTGACAAACATTGTCTAGGTACTTTTAATTCTTTGCTCACAATATGTTGTTTAGGATGAATTTACTGGTTCATTCCTTTCATTCAGGAATTTATTTTCCTCAATTAAACGTTCGAAGGCTGCTCGAAAAGAACAGGATTACTCTGTTTTAAAAGTAAAGGAAAGCTATCCTTTGGAATCATAAATTATTTTCTTTTCTGCTGAAAAATTGATAGGGTTTAATAACACCCGCTCGGAGCTCTAATTATCGATGTCATTAAAGTGGTTCGGATTGAATTATTTATCCACTGTAGTAGGTACTAAACTCAGGCATCGTAGATAAACGAGAAAACGCTCTTCAGTTCATTCATTTGTGGGAGTTAAAATTGTGAAAAATTCTTTTATAGGTACAATAGACTTGATTGAAGAATATCTGTAACAATGGAAGTTCGATCGAAAAGTTCAATAAAAAAATTTTTAGAAAAGCACTGCCGTGAACGCAGGAGCTTTTGAGCGCTCGTACATGCACCTTGTAGGTAGATTCGCATTTTCCAGTTTTAGAAACCAATTGAAGGAATTTTTGACAGCTGTCAAAAAAATTCTGAAAGTTAGGCGAAACTCCAGACTTCATGTCGGTGCTTCAGCTGATCAATTTTGTTTCGATAATTCGCTAGAATTTTCTACGGTATCTATGGTCTTGGTGATGCGGTCTGGACAAAATTTTGCACGTACTTTGAATACATTATTCCTCAGCTAGATGCATAATTTCATTCCAATCCGATCAGTAGTTCCGAAACTATCTGGAAAAAAATATTTTGAACGGCCATATTTACGGAACCCCTAGTCTCATTTTGCTTATTGATGAACGTGACCGCGATATTCGCGATCCAAACCCACCCTGAAAATTTCAAGTTCCTAGGCCTTTTCGTTCAAGAGTTACAATTTTCTATGGTTTCTATGGTTCTGGTCATGCGATCTGGACAAAATATTGCTTCAATATATCATTCTCGATTAAAATACAAAATTTCATCTCGATCGAATCCGAAGTTTCGAATTTATCGAGAAAACAAAATCTCAAACGACCGTATTCACGGAACCCCTTGTATAATGTTGCTCATAGATGAACGTGATCACGACATTCGAGATCCACACCTATCCTGAAAATTTCAAGTCCCTAGGCATTTCCGTTCAAAAGTTACAATTTTCTATGGTTTCTATGGTTCTGGTCATGCGATCTGGACAAAATTTCGCATGTAGCTAAAACACCTCATTTTCCATCTGAGTGCTAAATTTCATCTCGATCGAATCTGTAGTTTCGAAGTTATCAGGGAAACAAAACTTTGAACGACCATATTTACGGAACCCCTGGTGGAATTTGGCCCATTAACGAACTTAACCGAGGCATTCGGGATCTGAACCTACACTGAAAATTTCAAGTCTCTAGGTTGATCCGTTCGAGAGTTATCGTGTGCCGAGTCTAATTTTGCTCATTGATAAACGTGACCGCGATATTCGCGATCCAAACCCACCCTGAAAATTTCAAGTTCCTAGGCCTTTCCGTTCAGAAGTTACAATTTCCTATGGTTTCTATGGTTCTGGTTTTGCGATCTGGACAAAATATTGCTTCAATATATCATTCTCGATTGAAATACAAAATTTCATCCCGATCGAATCCGTAGTTTCGAAATTATCAAGAAAACAAATTTTCAAACGACCGTATTTACGGAACCCCTAGTATAATTCTGCTCATTGATAAACGTGAACGCGACATTTCAGATCCACACCTATCCTGAAAATTTCAAGACTTCCTAAGCCTATTCCGTTCGAAAGTTATAATTTTCTATGGTTTCTATGGTTCTGGTCATGTGATCTGGACAAAATTTTGCATGTAGCTTGAACACGTCATTCTCCATTCGAGTGCAAAATTTCATCTCGGCCATTCTTACGGAACGCCTGGTGAAATTATGCCCATTAACGAACTTAACTGCGGCAGTCGAGAACTGAGCCCACACTGAAAATTTCAAGTCTCTAGGTCATTCCGTTCGAAAGTTATCGTGCTTACGGACGGCAAAATTCGAAAAATACAGACATCGTGACGAAATGATGTAGACCTCGTGTAAGTAGAAGGAGCGCTCAAAAACTGAGAAACTGATCATTTTTTGTCTCAACTAAAACAAACATATCTTCAAGTACAGGGTAATTTATAACTCGTGTGCAGTATTTTGGATTTTAGAGAAGAAATAGTACACTCGCTATGGAGCTGGTTCTTGAAGGAAATGCGAAGGATTGCCCCTGTATGAACCCTATCCAAATCAACGCCGAAGCGCGAAATGCCAACAAGAAAACACTGCAGAGAATTCTGATTCAAGAATATTGATTTGTAATGGATCCTCAGAACATAGTTCTTTTTCGATAATTCTAGTAATACATAGAAAAAAATTTCATTTCGTTGGGAAAAAGTTCTACTTGAGAAACGGTTCAGCGCTATACACGCTTCGATCCCGCTTCCACACTACCAACAAAAGGGCATATCCAAATCCGGAACGAAACTCAATCTCATACGTGGTCGAATATATAATTCACAGAAGATAGAAAACAATAAATTCACCACTTGGGGGCGGTTATGACAGTAGTAAGCGCGCAGAAATCCCAACCGTGTCAGAAAAGGGACAGGCAGATACATAACTGGGAACCACGTAGGTCATCTGATAAGAACGGGGCCGGCCTTATCCCTTGATTTACAACATCGCGATTTCCCGAACGTCCGTCATGCCGCCAACTTATTGGTTACCCTCCGCCTCTCGCCGCGCCGCGCCGTGATGTTACGGACAAGGGAGCTTTATAAATTAGTGATTTATCAGAGATCTTATCATGCCAGTTACATCGGTACAGCTGTTGCGGCTGATCGTGGCCGAATTCGTGAATGAATTGCTTTCGTTATTCACACAACGAATCGTTATTTTTCCTTGGTTTGGTTTGGAGCTCGATATTTTATTATCAAATGTGCGTCGAGCACGTTCATTTCTGTATGTACCTAGTTGACCATCAGACAGACCCCTATAAACCTAAGACTATTGATAATAACATGTTTCTGGAAGGATACTACTGACAATCGACAGGGTTGGTCAATATGGTTGGTAAAATACAATGTGGACAACAATGTCGAAGGGTCAGCGGCAGTGTTGGACATCTACTTGGCCCTTGATCGTTTTAATTGTCGTTATAAGCGGTAGTTATATTTTGATGAACAAGCTTCATTTACTTTAACACGTTGTTTAAGCCCAACTTTTCCATGATTAAATATGTAAACGACTATCAAAACAGGAGACAATCGACGTTAAAGCTCTGAACAAGCTATTGAAACACCCTCTTCAACAGAGTGACCATTTTTGGTAGCAATGTACTTTTTTGGTAGATTTTCGTTATAACTTCAATATTGTTAGTAGAGAGAAATTGAGCAGTAAATTTTGGTAGTTTTTCAACTTTCAAAGGTAGAAGCGGTAAAACGCTTCTTTCTGAGTTAAGAAGAGGCCTCACCTAACCATAATAGCATGAATTATGAGAGAAAATAGCGCAAACTGCACAAAAGATTGCCTATGCAAAATGAGATTTTCAGGGAATTTTCGTTTTTGAATCCAAGAACGCAGTATATGGCGAATTCGGTAGTCTGATGAATATTCTGGGTGAATTCCCAAATTTGATCTCAGAAAATGAAATTCAACTCGTTGACAATGAGTACAGGCTACTGAAACTCTCAAGTTGGTAATTTGCTGTGCTCAAGAAGTTCCAGTAGTAACAATGTTACCAATTTCGAACAATTCTGGCCGGATGTAGGGAATATTTCTGATGATGGAAATGAAAAGAAGTTCCTTGAAATATCGAATTTTGCAAAAAATATGCTTTGCCTACCTTTCTCGAACGTCAAATGTGAGCGCATTTTTTCAGAAGTCAATAGGATCAAAACAAAAGATAGAAATAAATTTTTGAATAAAAATGTTTCATCAATAATATATACCAAAGAAGGTCTGAAAGAATGCGGTTCATGTCACGATTTTCAACCTGATGATAAAATGGTTGAATTAATGTCTTCTTCTGAAAATCTATATGAAAATGTTGCGACTGAAGAAGATGTTTCGAATATTTCAGAGTCGAAAGGGTAGGCTAGTGTAGAAATTAAATTTGTTTTATTTTTTATTTTATTTATTTATTTTAAGTCGATTATATTTATTTCAATTGTTATGTTTTTTGTTTATTCAAAAAATTTCCAAATATATACATATGGAATGGGTTTAATTTTCTGCTTAGCGAATATTAATTAACGCTATATTGTTTATAAATTCCACGAAACATCAAAGTTTTCTTCTTTCGATCCAACATAAAGCGCTAAAGAGTAATTTCAGTTAGCAGTAGGTTTTTGGTAGATTTCTGTAATTGAAATTTTGCTAGAAAAAAGTAAATTTCTGCCGATGGTTTGGTAGATTCTGAAAATAATTTCTGGTCACCCTGCTCTTCAAGCACTTATAGGCAATCAGGGTCAACAAATCGACAATAAAGATTAAGATTAATCCGGTTGTGTTGAATTATTTTTGTTATCTTTGTTGGAAATGAGTGCCTCAATTTACGACGATTACTTTTGATTTAAACAATAAAATATGTTCATCTACTCCTATCGAATTATATATTCATTATTTAATTACTTTAGAGCAATGAAAAGTATGTGAGAACAAACACCGTGAGACGCGTGAGTTATTATAACTCACTCCTATAACTCACTGTCTCTGTGCTTTTGAACAAGCCGGTTGGCCGAAAGAGAACAGTCCATTATTGGTATTGAGGGGAGGTCACTTGAATAATTTTGACGTTTTCTCAGTTGATACCTGATTATAATTGTGAATGTTTTGCTGAAAAAGATGAATTCAGATAGTGAATATGAATTATTATGTAGGTACACCTTCAGAAATAAGACAATCAGCCAATTGAGCCAATGTTACCATACAGAATTTATTGCCCGACAAATCACAAAACTAATATAAAGGTGTATAAAACAATTTTCAAGATTGGTGTAGCAGTAAGAATATTAAGTCATTGTATACAGAGAATGTTTTTTTGGCATATTTCAGTGAACTTGGCACGAAATATGAAGCATCGCCCTTATGGACTTTATCTCCATGCTAACAAGCACAATCAACATAAATAATGCATTGTTATAGGTTACTATAAGGATTTGTAAATAAATTTCTTTCTCTGTACTTGTATCTTAGTATTTATTGTTACAGTCGCAGAGAAAGTATAGTATTCAACTTGCGGTAATGGTCATAACTCACTTGATGAATTACAGCACTCGCCTTCGGCTCGTGCTGAAACTTCATCTGCGTGAGTTATGACCTACATTAGCGGTGGTTAAATAATATACTATTATTTTGCTCCTAATGCTCATATAGCTTCAATATGCCTAAATTCTTTCCATACCTCTTTTATTGGTTTAGGAAAAACCAATACTTTACATACTGCATATAGGCATCCGACTTATTCTTCGAGAATTCAATTTCACCATAACATATGTGAACGAACATCTATGTTCATTGCTTCAATAGGGTTTATATAGTTTTCACATGTTTCGCGGAAATGCGCAAACAGCAGAAACGTTTATCCACGTCACTTTGATATACTGAAACAGATTTCGTATTCCCTTTTGTGCATTATAAATTTTTCCTCCCTGAGTACGAGACGGAAAACCAGTCTGCGGTATTTTTGGCAATGAGAACTGTTGTTCCTTGGCAGGACGAACCAACCATAAATCTAGAAATTTGGGTGTGAAAAACTGCTGGAATGACGGTGTTATGAATGGTGTGGAAATGTGGAAATGGTTGCAGTTCCGCAGTGAACATCCTATTTATAATATTTTTGGCTTCGTATCATCTCGCTCATTACAATGTTTTTCACGAGGAGCATGAACTTTTTTGGGCGAATGGGGAACGGAAGACTAGGGATGGGATAAATTTCGGGTACACGGTTTTCATCCAATCCGAACTAGTTTATTCGATGTTATTTCACAGTACGGCAGGCAGATGTTACAGTTTACGAACAGAATAAGGCTGTTTTCGCTGAACGTGCTAGAAGGGTTATAGGTACATATCATAAGTTATATGTGAAAAAAATTGAAAAGTACAGCCCGTGAAGTCAGGAGATTTTGAGTGCTCGTTTATCCACCTTGTAGGTAGATTCGCATTTTCCAGTTCAAGAAACCAATTGAAGAAATTTTGGACAGCTGTCAATAACATGACAGCAGCTCTTTGTCAATTATGCCGAATCAGCTGTTACAGAAATATAAGGAATTTTTATTTAATAATTCGTTAGAATTCAAAATGGTTCTGGGTATGCGATTTGGAAAAATGTCGCTTGAATATATCATTCTCCATCAAAATACAAAATTTCGTCACGATTGAATCCGTAGTTTTGAAATGATAGAAAAAACTAAATTTTAAACGACCATATTTATGGAATCCCTGGTCGAATTTTGTCCAATAATGAACCTCAACACACCTACCCTGTGTTCAAGTCCCTAGGCCTTTCCGTTCGAAAGCTTTAATTTTCTATGGTTTCTATAGTTCTGGTAATGCGATCTGGACAAAATGCATGTGGCTTGAAAACGTCATTCTCCATCTGAGTGCAAAATTTCATCTCGATCAAATCAGTAGTTTCGAAGTAATCAGGACAACAAAATTTCGAACGGCGATATTTACGGAACCCCTTGTCGAATTCTGCCCAATAACGAATTTAACTGCGACATTCGAGATTCGAACCTACCCTGAAAATTTCAGTTTCTAGGTCGTTCCGTTCGAGAGTTATCGTGTATACGGACGGCCGGACGGACAGACTCGAATTTTTTCGAAGGATGCGTCATAAGTGAGTCAAACCTTGTCGATTGAGACCATTTTCGGCTCAAAATTCTTACATTTCAACCTGGTCTCTTTTTACTGCGTTGTTCAATAGCCCCGATACTCTATAAAGTGGTCATAAAAAATCTAACTCTTCGTTGGTGACACATATTTTACCATAAAAAAAAGTTTGTGGCGAAAAAATTATCCCTGGAGGTCAAATATGAATTCATTATGGAACTTTTGAAGTTTTTCACCATTCTCTACCAGTTTGAAGTAATTGAGTTTAGGTCGAACGAATCATTCTCAGAGTGGTTGAAGGTGAAAATTCGGATTTGAAGTGACATATCATACAAGAAGATTTTTTCAACTTGGAAAAGGCTTTTCCTAAAAGCGAGATTAACTCAAAAATTCTAGTGACTGAAAGTTTGAGGAAGAGTTAATGTTCAAGTTGCTGTTATGAAACGTAAAACAGAAAATAACTAAAAAACTATCGAGAGAAATGTGTACATCAAACCAAGAAATATTAATTATTCATGAAAATGTGAAAAATTGTTCCATAGACTGAAGATTTTAATTTTTTCGTACCAGCGAACTTAACATAAATTTTTCCTCGAAAGTTGTAAGATGAGAAGAAACAGAGAGGAAGCATATTGGAAATCCTTCCAGACAAATTGTGAAGAGATATAAAACCGCCAGAATCAGCAATAGCATCACTGCTTTTGGTTAACTTATTTTGGATAGGATATGAAAAAGCCTAACGATTATTACTATTGTCACTAGGCTATCACTTTGCAATATTAGACCTCGAGTTTTCAAATCAATTATGAATTATTTTGTAGATGAGTAGTTCTGCCTTGTCTCTTCAATTAATTCCCCCGAAATTTTGAAACTTGTCGGGTTTTAAAAACTGTATGCCGCCCAACAAACGGTAAAATGCGCTTTCCCGATTTCATCTACATGGCCTTCCACTACTTTTAGGAATATAAATGTCGCATATAAATGTATAAATATGTGCGACGATTTATCGTAATAGCACTTGAGACTAAACCCTAATCGGCTTTACTAGAGCGGGACCCCAAGTGAGATTTTATAGCAAATTTGGCAAATCGTTCTCAATAAGCCTAGAAAAATCTCGTTTTAGGATTTGAGATATTTTAAATTCGCCAATGCTTCAGAACGTCGCTTATATTTTGCAATGCAGACGTGTGAAATCGTGAAGATGATCGAGAAATATTATTTGACCTAAATCATTTATATGATCGTATTTACTTCAGTGATAGAGAATTATTTCTGTCATTGTTCCTGTTCATTTGTATAAATATGAATTTGTATTTATTCTTCCAGTGTTTAGAATTCAGAATCTTGTGTAGAATCTTCTTCAAAAAGGTATTCTTTACGTGCCCAAGAATTTGTATTCATCTGCCTAGACCTTAGTAATTCTTCTGGCAATTTGAAAATATGTATAGGTACCATATAGGTCTTTACTCAACTCGCAGAAGAATTTTCCTCTCCAGACGATATTTCAACTTGCTTCTAATTGGACGTAAGGTGAAATGTTCTTGGATTTATTCGTCGATAATAATTCCATATACATTGTTAGACGTGGTGGAAAAAAGAGTATATCGAATCAAATCCGGTCAATTAATTTATATACCTTCATATAAATCGTCAGTGAAAGCAGAATAAGGGAAGTTTTATCTAATTTCGCCCCAAGACAACGAATAAAAAAGGCTACATGCATAAATGAATTGCATTCACATGAATATTGCATTAACACAACCTGAAAAGATTGTTCCGTTTTGTTGGAGAAATTTACAATTATAACTACTATGTATAATTCAAAGTTTCACCCTGCGTATCATCCGTTTCGCTGTCCAGACATATTAATTAAAAAGATATTAAATATAATATATGATGTTAAAGTTTAGATTCTGAGGAAATGAATCATTTCTGGGGATATTACTAATACTAATATATATTTTGACTCAATATCGTGAGTAACTTTCGAACCGCCCTCGCATAATAACGCCATGAAGGAAACGAGAATATTTTCCAATCCATCATTGGAGTTGAAAAAAACTAATCTATCTAGTCTACCATTCGAACATATACGCTCAACATGTTTTGGCGGTACGTTCAATGTCGCAATAGCGTCAGTGAAGCGGATAATGCCGCTTAATAAGCGACTGCGGCACAATGGCATGTATAAACTGCTTTTCTCTTTCATAATATATCTCTGACACACTCAACACTAACTAGAAATACCGCAAGGGACATATATCACCCCGCGTTTGTATCAGCTAACTCGGTCGGCCGAATCACACATATGAACGAGGATAATCTATGAAATTCGGTTTTCTCCGCTACAATATCATTTTTTTTAGGGGCGAAAAATGAAATGATCAAAGGGGCTGTTCAATACAAAACGAGGATAAATAGGCTATAGATTTTTGAAAGTATGGCTTAGCATTTGTCATAATATTCATAATTTCATTCTATGTTACTTGATCCAAAACAAAATATGATTCTTATGGAAAAAATCATTTTTTGTACATGGAAAAAGAATTTTATATTGTTCAGAAGAGTTAGCCGCTGGACAATGTTATTGGGAAAGACCATGGTTATACCCATTGAAATGATATGTTTTCGAATTTTTTTTTTCTGCTGTTGGATTTTTTCGCCTTTTTTTTCGGAGAAAACAGAGGTTATTCCAAACTTTTTTCCCAAACCAATCAAAGCGTGGGTAGTGCTGAAGAAAGTTGAATATTTCCCCCAAATTCAAGGTTTCACTCTAAAGGGATTATTGACCAGATAAATAGACCGACAGGAGATTTTCTTCCGTGTCCTGAGCGCTAGAAAGTGTGCTGATTTCCGATTAATTTATCCCAACTATTAGATTATTTTTGTTCAATTCATTATCCGGTGTTAATTCCGCAAGACCGGATTTAATAGAATGAGATATCCATTCCGTTATAAGTAAGTCGAATTCTGATATGTGATTATTAGTAAGGGTAGTAGTGTAGAGAATGAAATAGTTCTGGCGTCACGGACTCTCTGTTGGTTCCTTTCGAAAAACGATTGCCATGGTGAAAGGCCAAGAAAGGAGCGTGCTGTACGAAAAACTTGGGGGTAAATTTTGGAGTAACTGTAATGTTTTTTTTCTCCTCGTAGAGGTGCTTTTGGGCTGTTTAGTGGTGCAGCCAATTTATGTCACCGTTCTAGCCTATTCCGAAGGGTGAGTTTGGGGTGCAGTTTGCACAATGTTGTGGTAGAAAATTGGATATATTTTTCATAACAACAACCTATTAAGGTGTGTACAGACATGCTCCGAATATCGTACCGAACCGCGTCGCGTACCCCGCGAGAGCGAATCAAATTCATCGCACGTAGAGGTGCAATTTGAATTCGTGAATTTGATTCGCTCTCGCGGGGTACGCGACGCGGTTCGGTACGATATTCGGAGCATGTCTGTACACACCTTCAAAATCGAATATGCGCATTAACTTTGATTGATATTGATATCTAGCAGACCCGGCCACCCGTTGATGTGGCTGAGTTATACGTTTGATTATTATTATTATTAACCCTAACCTTACCTTAACCTAACCCAACTCAACCCTTACCCATACCCTCACCCTTACCCCTTTGGTGAGATGTTCGATATAGAAAAATTTAAAGTTGGATTGAAACCTTGTTCCTCAATTATGTTTGATTTCTGATGTCATTTGGAACACACTATTGTAATGCTGAATATTGTGCAAGAAATGTTTAGATAGAGGTTCTTGTCCTGAAAGTAACGAATTCAAAGGTTCAGGTGGCGTTGTCAGTTGTGGCAATTTGATTTTTCCTTTCAAACAACAAAATCCTGGAGGTTTGTTTCGATATCTCAGAGAATTGCAGTATTGACAAAAAGTGCTTATATTTCCGAAAGACACTAATACATTGCTAGCATAATCGACTGTTGGATTATATCTGAATGCCAAACGTTCAAAGTGGATAATTTCATTGGAATCTATATTTTATTGTATCTCGCCTGAGATCGATTCTTCCGGAGCTGGGACAGATCTTGATTGAGAACCTCTCATTCTGTTTGACTCCACTCGCTGCCTACGCTCTTCTTCAGACTCATTGTCTCGATCATAACGAACTCGTCTTGAGTCACGCTTCCGCCGACCGATATTTGAACGCCTCACTGATGCCATTTTTATCAATCACAATAACCATCCCACAACACAACGATATATATCACACACAGTGATAAACTTCTAAGCAATTTCTAAAAACACGATAAACTTCACTTTTTGTGAGATGGAGTGTCAAAATCCTCATGAAATATAAGTAACCTATGATTGTTCGCTTGGTCGGAGGAAAAAGAAAAGCCTTTTTGAGCGCTCGTATTACTTACACGAGGGCTATATCATTTCGTCACGATGTCTGTATTTTTCGAATTTTGAGCCGAAAATGGTCTAAATCGACTATGTTCGACTCACTGATGATGAATCCGTCGGAAAATTCGAGTCAGTCCGTCCGGCCGGCCGTCCGTAAGCACGATAACTCTCGAACGGAACAACCTAGAGACTTGAAATGTTCAGTATGGGTTCAGTTCCCGAATGCCTCGGTTAAGTTCGTTAATGGGCCAAATCACACCAGGGGTTCCGTGAATATGGCCGTTCAAAGTTTTGTTCCCCTGATTACTTGAAAACTACAGATTTGAGTGTGATGAAATTTTGCACTCAAATGGAGAATGAGGTGTTCAAGCTACAAGTGAAATTTTGTCCAGATCGCATGACCAGAATCATAGAAACCATAGAAAATTGTAACTTTTGAACGGAAACGCTTAGGAACTCGAAATTTTCAGGATAGGTGTGGATCTCGAATGTCGTGATCACGTTCATCTATAAGCAAAATTATACTAGGGGTTCCGTAAATATGGTCGTTTGAAATTTAGTTTTCTTGATAATTTTAAAACTACAGATTCGATCGTGATGAAATTTTGTATACTAATGGGGAATGATATATTCAAGCTACATTTCTCCAGATCAGATGACCAGAACCATAGAAACCATAGAAAATCATAACTTTCGAACGGAAAGGCCTAGGGACTTGAAAATTTCAGGATAGGTGTGGATCTGAAGTGTCGCGTTCACGTTTATCAATGAGCAGAATTATACTAGGGGTTCCGTAAATACGGTCGTTCGAAATTTTGGTTTCTCAATAATTTCGAAACTACGGATTCGATCGAGATGAAATTTTGTATTTTAATCGAGAATGATATATTAAAACAATATTTTGTCCAGATCGCCGGACCAGAACCATAGAATCCATAGAAAATCATAACTTTTGAACAGAAAGGCCTAGGAACTTGAAATTCTCAGGGTGAGTTTGGATCGCCAATATCGCGGTCACGTTCATCAATGAGCAAAGTTAAACTAGGGATTCCGTAAATATGGCCGTTCAAAATATTTCTTTGCTGATAGTTCCGAAAATACTGAGCGGATTGGGATGAAATTTTGCACTTAGCTGAGTAATAATGTATTCAAACTACGTGCGAAATTTTGTCCAGTTCGCATTACCAAGACTATAGATACGGTAGAAAATTCTAGCGAATTATCGAAAAAAAATTGATCAGCTGAAGCACTGACTTGAAGTCTGGATTATCGCCTTAGTTTGAAAATTTGTTTGACAGCTGTCAAAAATTTCCTCAATTGGTTTCCAAAACTGGAAAATGCGAATCTACCTACAAGGTGCATGTACGAGCGCTCAAAAGCTCCTGCCTTCACGGCAGTGCTTTTCGTAATTTTTTTTTTCGTACGGTTTTTTCGGCAATATTTTGTTGTATAAACCTTATCCTGATAATAATGAACACAACAAAAAAAAAATTATCGAGTTTCGTTCAGTCGTTTGAACGTGATGCCCGCACATAGGTAAACCATAGATCCTCTTTTATCAATATGGATTCTTTCACTTTGGATATAATATTATCGCTCTGTATAAATTCCGCCTAATTTCTTCATTTCCAAGGGGGTGCTTGGATACGGAGTGTGACGGAAACATTCGTGTTTATCTTCTGAAGAATCTGGGCGTTTCGAGCTGAACTCATTTCTGTTGATTGTCGTCCCGACGCGCAACAGTCACGTAGAAAAAGAATACGGAGCTGTTAGGAGAAGATTGAAAACACTATGTTTTGATTGTGTGCCTTAATTGAAATATTCAGCGCTGGGAATGAAGTTTGCTTAATTCAAGACAGTTGTTGTTTTCATATTATTCCGTTTGAGGCAATCGAAAGAAGAGAACACAAAAGTTGGTTCATTGCCGTTTTGTTATACATCATAAGAAAGAGTGGCCATGCCGAGGGACATTGTTGGAGATCCAGCCGCGTCGAAATCTAAATATGATGTATTATTAATTTTTTCAATGAATTTCAATAGTGAGTAGGTTCACATAACAAAAAAAATACAAAATCAAAAAAAAGCTGCTAAAAAAAATTTGTTTACCAGTAATGTGTTGCACCATTCGACAAATGGCATTTGTCGATTCAACCCCTTCGAGATGATTGATGAATGGTAAATTATTGGACTTGGTTTCATTTACGACGCTTCTTTATGGGACAACTCAGAATAAATTCTAATTCATTCTGCGGCTTTTTTCATTACCCGAAGAAGAAGGAAGCAGGGTGAGAAATACATGACTAACAACAGATTAAAAATATTTATTGCTTCTTCGGACTGAAGTTATTTGGATATAATATTTCTCTCTAGATAAATACATGCATACGCTATAGCTATTTTAAACTCTCCCTATATACGAAGAAATATTGACTTCGTGTTTTATTTATCCTATGTTTCTAGGAATTTATTGCTTTCCAATCCAAAATCTAACTATATAAATTGTACAAAATTTCATGGTCAGTCAAGCTTGTGGGCGTAGCACAGATGTCCAGAAAGCACTTCTTCGGCAGGGTGTTCATATTTTCTGCACTAATTTCCATGCTCTAATTTTTGTAATTTTTACAAGGAGACGTACTATTGAAACACTAGTTGATTGATGCGTGAAATCTAATTCTAAAGAAGTGTATTTGGCTCTAATAATTAATTATATAACAATTTGAAACAAACAGGAAATATCATTTTTCAATTTCTTCTGTGCTTATTCTCATCTCAATTTCAAGAAATTAATTAATTGCTATCATGAATTCAGAAAACAGTCTGATGAGTACCTATAAAACGTTATAAAAATATCAAATCAATAATATTTATGATGATGTCGAATGAATACTCGTATTATTTTCTTGAATCCTCAATACTCAATGGAACAAAATAAAAATTCTCTTCTAATCGAAATTTGATGTGTATGGAACAAACAGGGAATGAGTATTCATGATCCATTTTCTATCATCCCTCTTTCTAGGAATATTATTCTTGATTTCGATATATTCATGATGAACTGAGATACTGACTAATTCATTTCATGGAAGGATTCAAGAAAACATTTCGGATGAAATGAAGAATATCTTTCAAAACTTTCCGAAAACCCTTACTCTCGATAAATCTTTTATAATATATCACACATTCATTATTTTCAATTGAACTAATTCAAATTTTGGTGTCTTTTTGGCAGACTGAAGTGAGTATCTCATTTGGACCTCAACACTAAACAAATACACCAAACCAGTTAGAAACATACGGACACGTGAACAATGTATATTAAAAATATCCCAGAGTGTATCCAGTCGCTTTCCCATTCGATACCGAATAGAGTATGCATGTTTTATTACTGTTTCCTTAAACATAAATTCGACCCTTCACATGGGGGATGATATACTTTTCATTTTTTATAAAAACACTGGTCAGTATTTTCACGGAACGACAAATAACAGTCAACATACAAATGGGTTGGAAGAGACAAATCATCTTTAGGACGTGTAAGACATAAAAGTGTCAAAGTTATGAATCTGTAAGAACTTTTGCCGAAATCGAATTCATTTTCGGAATTATTTCTCGGGGAAGTTGTGTTCGATTTATATAATTCAAACAAATATTCGATTTTGTATGAAGTTCTCTTCCAGCCGACGAAAATTTCCCAAATTTCGAACGAAATGATATTTTTGTAAATCTTCTCGATCGATATCGAAATTTGAGGAACATTGCTATGTAAAACCAAATTGAATAAAAATACAATAAATATTCGTTGTTCGTTAACAAATAAAAACATGAATAAATAAATAAATAAATAAATATATAGATATATACATCAATTGATAAAATTAATTGAATGAGTACATAACTATAAAATGATGACTAGAATAATCAATTTTGAATGTTTCTCAGAATTTCCCAAATACTATGGGTAATAAATATAATTTTTTTGGAAGTACGCACTTCATCGTAAAATTCCTTTTCAAAATAGGTAGGTATATATTTATCGTTATTGCGTTTCTTTTAATGACTAGAATTGACATCTTGAACTAAAATCTAATGCTTCCTTCAGAATTTACAACGAAATATAAAATATATGCAATAATTTTCAAACATACACAAATGAGTCACACGTACCTAAATAAAATTCAATGATTTTTCATTCACACATTTCGTTGATGATTTAAATTCTAGGCTTGAATGAGTTTCGAAGCGTCTGCTATGCAATTCTTTGAGTATTGCTATTCAGGAACCCATCTCTAGGTCACAAATATTTCTTATAACTTTATCTCCAATAAATTACTCTGAGTGATACGTATAATATGTTAATTCAGTAATCTATCACTAATCTCTCCCTCCGGGGATAAACTCGTCACTATTGAGTCGACAAATTCGGTCCATGTTGAAACCGCTTGGTGAAAATTCTTGACTATTTTAACAGAATTATATTGAAGACGTATCAGTTTTAACTCCTGGATTTTCATTTCTTCACATGAGCAGTGGTAGTGGTATGATCTGAATATGTTGTTTTAAAAAGTTTTATATCAACATCCCTTTCTTACAGAGAATTAGGTTACCACCCTAGGCAACATTTTCGATAAGCATAAAACCAATCAATTATCAATGGGCTAAAGATGGACCAAACTGCATTTACTCAGTTGATTTTATCTCTATCAAACTGATGATGCTATTGTTAGAGCGAAACACATTAAGTTAGTGTAAATCGTGTTATTCACTACAAAATAGTTCAAATGCATAGTAAAATTCGCAACATGGACACAATTTCATGGAAAATATCAGTTAAAAGAGCATAGCCTTTTAATAATGGATATGAACGTTTTTAAACAAAATTTTCCTATGCTCGATGAAAAATATATTTTGCTAGTCTTTTGGGACTTGCCTTGTATATTATACCTGACTCTCATCGATATACATGAAATGTTCAGTATTATCACACACAGAATAACTTGCTGATGGAAAATTTAATTTTGCAGCCATGCCAAACATATTTTTCATTGAACATGGGAAAATTTTTGGATAAAAAACAGTTCTAATCTTGTCGCGGAGGAGATTCGAAGTTACCAAAACCCTTGGTAACTTTTTGTCATCGTCAACGGTTGAGCCCCGCGATAATGCCTGTGTCGAAACCCGCACACTCGCGCCATGCAAAGCTCTTGTGGTTGCGCCCCTAATTCAATTTAGAATGCTCAACGCTATACCCCTGGAAAAACCGAGATAAATCTGGCTTATCCTGAATAATTTCAGTTTATCGCAGTTTATTACTGAAACTGAAAACTTTCTGAATCGCAGAAGTGTTATAAATCCCCTATCTTGATTAGAATAAACTGGAGAACTGGAAATCTCTATATATTCATGGTAATGCTGACGTTTTCCGACCACTTGGATGTCATTCGCTAAAGAATACCGCTTTTATTCACAAATTTAACATTCACTGTTTCCTAACTATTGTGAATTCTCAAACATTTTGATGAAAATTATATTTGTCCTTTGTCCCGAGATCTTACTCAGGAACGATGTAATAATAAACGAGTAGAAATGAGTGATTGATAACTGGCAAAATTTTAAGGGTACTTGACACAATATTTCCATAACAGGGGGTTTCCGAGCGTTTTTTTATCGTACTGTCCACCAGTAAAAAGTCGTATGATAGATCGCAAAAGCACAACGCGAAGTCTCTTATGATCAAAGCCAATTTTCTTTACCGTACATGAAACTACACCAACAAATGGGGTATCACATCCCATTCATAATTCTGAAACCGTCGAGGGAGGTTGTACAACTTGTAAATTCCAGTCTTTTATTGGTTGTGTTTGTTGTTTGCCGCATATAAGTTGTTTATTCATAAAAATCATTACTTTTGATCATTTCTGCATTGTGAATCTGGAATTTTTGCTATTATCAGAGATCGAGGGGGTCAATATCGTTTGTGTTTGTTGATACTAAATTAAACATTTTTTCAACTGTATTTTTCTACAAGTATAAGTGAGGTTTTACTGTTGATAAATAAATAAGTTATTATTGTCCATACAATTTGTTTGAATTGAGCTTTGAGTCGAATTATAAAACAAATTATTGATATGCTTATTTCATCAATATTTGGGAACATCTTAATACTTTATATTGAATGAATTTTATGGGAGAAATGTGTTTCAAAATTCATAACAAGTTATAATTGAAAACTACTTCAAGAATTGCTAAACGGCTCGAGTCACTCTTTTTTCGAATAACACGAATGTTGCTTATCGAATTTGAAGAATAACATATTAATGTTATACATATACCTGTAGAACTAGGCGGCATAAAACATTGTTATGCAAAAAATATCGCAGGTGATTTCCATCTACACCGACATTTTATCGGTTCGGAACTGAAATGAGCGAGTGCAATTCGATTTTAGGATCGCTTTAATGGATGAACGCTTACTTGATGTAGTTCCAAACCGGTTCTGAATGCTTCGTTAATATAGGGTGTTTTCGAAGGTGAGTGCTAGAACTAATCAAAATAAGTCAGAATTCCAAAAATCCTTTGTATAAAATATTCATCGGGGCAGAGTATTTCGAAATCAAAGTTACCAGCGAGTCTGAGAAATTCCCAGCACTGATCTGGTTTAGGTAAGTATTGAGGTTTAAATGTGTTTATTAAATGCGTTCAGTTCACGGGAAATCATCTGACATAGCGTATGATTTTTTTGACTTTAGGTGGATAGAACGTGGTTAGTCGATTTCTAGGCCTGCACGCTCCACGGATCTCAACCCCTGTGATTTCTATTTTTGGGGTCATTCGAAAACATCAATGCACATTAACGGTGAGGTGAATTGTTTTGAAGAACTGAAACAACGCATTGAAAATGCTTGTAACATTATTCGTGAGCAAACTGATGTGATAGTTGCTGCATGTAATAATTCGTTATTACGGGCAAGACTTTGTGCATTTCAAAAGAATGGTGACCATTTCGAACAATTTCTGTAAACAGTTTGGATCAATTTTATCGGTCAGGGTTGAACTTCCTCTTTTCAATCAGTTATTTTTCCTCTCCTTAGTTTGAACTCCAAGAATTATACCGTTCAGGAAAAATATCCTAATAAAAATTGGAGGAGAAACAAATTTGCGATAAAATCCAGCACCTTATTCACTTGCTGGAATGCTTTTGGCACCGTGATTCATGGCAGATCTACTAACAGAGAGATACCACGATCCAGAGTCGTATTGAGATCTTGATGCCCAAGCTTTTTTGCACTTTTTTCAAATTGAATAATTTATATGATCGACTTCCGGCGAAATGATTTCTTTTGATGAGTTCTTGCACCTGACAAAAAAAGGTTACCTTAAAAAAGACCTTGTATATGATATAACGTGGCATATTGGCTCTTCAAAAAAAACTTCAGGTGGAATTCCGGATATAGGAATAAGTCATCAAATTTAATCTTCTTGAATTATTTTCAGGTCTTAACACTTTCCGTTGGAGAATAGGTGAATTAAAATACAACACTTTCCATTAATTTCCTCAAAACAAATTTTCATCGGGGAAACTCACCCCTATTGTGCTCTATGAAGGTGATAAAGGTGTACCTGTGGAGTAGAAGTAATGAAATTTCTGACCTCAAAAACTTTCTTTTCCAAACGAAAATCCCTATTTTTTGATCTATTGTGGTGCGAATGAGCACAAAAACACTGAGAGTTCATCAACCTTTCATGGGTTTCAAATGAATCGCTTCTTAGAGCCCTTCTTTGAAAATTCAATAGAACTCTAACCTCGATTTTCACCGAATGCTCGATATATTTGAAAAATAATCTCTCTGAAAGACATCGATGTCTACAACTATCTCTCAATGAAAATTTTTTGAGAGGTGACTCGTCAAGTGAAAATAATAATTGTCGATAAGTTGCGATGATGATTTTTCTCCACGCCTAATGAATGGAATCATAAGACCATTATCTAAGAAAATCCAAACTAGAAATTATAAAATGAAATTTTTACTTTGAGAAGACATTTACTTGGCATGTCTTCACCGCCTGGGATGATTGTTCGGTTCTAAAATCGTTTGTATTGCATATGAATCTGGAATACGTTTAGTGCTGGGTTTTCGCACTATGAACATTGTGAATTGGTTATAAATATGCTCAGAATTGGGTGGACGGAGTAATTTCCAGGAGTTATTCGATTTCGAGAGAACATTTGGCTTATTGAAATAGAATCATGATTTTAATATCCAGACAATAAGTCTTGATGTTGGGGGATTTTTCCAATGATATCTCAAATTGAATTTGAATTGCTCGGTGCCGGTTTTTATCAACCCTGGAAAATAATTAATGCTTGTGTAATTTCAACTATCGTTTTAGTGGGAAATTGTTTGGGTTTCAACATGAACGGATTTCGTTTCAATTTCCAATTTTTTTCTCTCCTCAACCGTTAAACACGCTGATTCTTGATGCTTATTCAAATACGACTTCAATACAAAAGTTTTGTTACATTTAAAACAACTGAAATTTTTCTCGGGCGAATGCGTCATCATGTGTGCCCTCAAATTACTTCTATCCGCAAATGCCTTCCCACAATGCGCGCATCCGTAAGGCTTTTCCCCTGTGTGTGACCTTAGGTGACCTTGGAGCAACCAAGGTCTAGAAAACTGCTTACCGCATTCACCGCAACAGTGAGATAATTTGTGGGTTAAAAGATGCATCGCTAAGGCCGGCATGCTAACGTAGGCCTTACCGCAGGTCAGACATTTCTTGGCGTTGTTCGAATCCAAACTTCGGTGGGTCTGTTTGTGTCGGGAAAGATTGCTGGACGTCGCGTATTGCTTTCCACACTCGCCGCAGACGTAGCGATTCGTTTTGATTTCGGTCACTACTTCCATCGGTGTTGTTGGAACACGGTAGTCGTGGTCGACTTCCTCCACCGCTACAACTTTGTAGTATTTCTGTAATGAAAAAGTTAAACCTTAGATGACCTTGGAAAATGAAGATAACGAGCCTTAATTACACACATCGGAAAAGTCTAGGGAATAATAATAATAATAAAATGTTTATTGGACCAACCAAAAGGCTATCGACCGAAGTCTTTCTGCCCCTTAACATTAATTAATATTAATTAACATTAATTCAATTTCGGGATGAGCGTCACGTAATATCTATGCTCCACGTAAATTAAGTTGGGTTTTTCGATGTGTCAAAAATCGAGTTCTTGCGTAAACCGGGGGAAGGAATTTGGCTGAAATTACTTTAAGGAGACCTCGTCTCCTTTGGGATGATAATTCGACCGCTTTCGATCCTCGAGACGCCGCGGATCAAAAGCCTATACAATAGTATGGTGGTAACTTTTCGCGTTTTTGTCGTTTCGTCGTTTTTCGAACGTTATTTTCGTTCGTTTGGAATTCGAAATAGGCAACTTTTCGAGTACCGTAGGAAAGCCTGTTTTTTTTTGGGATATTTTTATAAATGGGCTTTTTTTTTCAGTTGATTCAGGGAAACCCAAAATTATAGTGAGTTAATGTTTAATATGTCATTAAATTAATTTTTCCGTCGACCATAGAATAAAAGCTCATTCTAACGCACTTGAAATCATCCATTAATGACCCCTATTAATGCATGATTTCTTGTATTATCATGGCAACCCATTATAAAATATTCAGTCGGAGCATAGATGCATCTATGTCGGAGCACGATCGAGCTGTCAAATTTATTTATTCGCTTTCGATCAGAATCTGATTTTATCCGTTACGCTACTACACAATGAATAACGAAGAAAATATCCCTTTGACACCGCCAGATGTGACAAAAACTGCTGAAGCAGCAACTTTGAGTCTGCTTCCTGAAAAGAGCCGCCATTTATATGTGAAAACCTATGCTGAATTCAGATCTTGGTGCAAGGACAAGAAGGTTCGGAACTTTACGGAAACGGTTTTGTTGGCATACTTTACGGGTATTGCAGAAAAGGGGCATCTAGCAAGTTTATGGCCAAAATATTCGATGCTGAAATCAACAATAAATGTGAAAGACAATACTGATATAAGCAGATACCACAAACTGGTGATGTTTATTAAACGGAAAAGAGAGGGATATATCCCAAAAAAATCGAAAGTACTCGAAAAAAAAACTTGTGAGAGAGTTCATAGCGAATGCTCCTGATAGTGTTTTCTTGATGTCGAAGGTAAAAATAAAACTCAATTGAATCGTTATTCCAACTTATTCTCATTATCTCGTTATAGTGAAATAACTATCATTGTTTGATTTGTAGGTCGCTTTGATATTCGGAGTAGCGGGTGCATTGAGAAAAGATGAATTGTTAAGGTTGCAGAGAAGGGATGTACAAGATATGGGATCGAAATTTTTGGTGACAGCGAATTCATCGAAAACACATTCGAACAGGATATTCACTGTGGTGGATAATAAAGAGCATACACTTTTGAACATAATAAAGAGATATATATATCCTTGAGGCCAGATCACAATCCACACGAAAGATTTTTCGTTTTTTATAAGAACTATAAATGCTCAACACAACCAGTTGGAATTAATACATTTTCTAAATAACCGTCAATGATTGCAAACTTTCTTAAATTAGAGCAACCACATTTGTATACAGGTCACTGTTTTTGGCGTTCTTCTGCGTCTATTCTTTCTGACAGTGGTGCAGATTTTTCAGCCATCAAAAGACTTGGTGGTTGGAAATCAGCTTCTGTTGCAGAAGGGTATATTGAAAACCCCATTCAGAATAAAATAGAAACTGCAGAAAAATTTTTATGTCATAATAGTTCCAAAGTAAATAATGCTTCAACCTCTACTTCATCCACACGTTCCTTATCGGACATTATAGGAAATGAAATAAATGTAAACTATTCAGAATGTCACAACATGTTCAATATTCCCTCTATGAATTTTTCGAATTGTTGTATAGGAAGCATAAATATTAATATATCGAAATGAACACAGAAATTTGTATTACGTCAAATTTGTATATCATGCAAAATAAAAATTGGTTTCGATCCAGAATTTATATTCAATTCCTGATGAGGTCCACGGAAAAATCTTGTCATCAACTCGATTATTAATTCAGCGGTCAATGGTCTCAAACATTTCGAAAACATTGTTCGACCATTAATCGCTGTCATTAATAAACTAGTTGATTAAATAACTATTTTGCATGAAACGAACACAATATCTCAAAAAAAAATAAATAAAGTAGAAACCATAATTTTTCGAGCTTTACAAAAAAACGATCAAGTATAACTAATGAAGAGTATGACACTCTGTTGTTAGAAGCTCTCGGAATTGAAGAGCATTTTGGATATTGCCTATAAGGGGAGTAGTTCTACGTTGAAGCATGTTCCATACATGCTCAATCGGATTAAGGTCCGGGGATTGCGTGGGCCATGGCAATACGTCAATTCCCTTGTCCTCTAACCCGTTCGTCACAATCGCAGCGGTATGGGGACGAGCATTATCATGCATTAGGCGAAATTTTGCACCAACAGCACCAGCAAATAAAGGCACAATAGGTTGAAGAAAATCATCCACATACTGCTGACCTGTCAGGAAACCATTTGGAAAAACGAGGTCTGTTCTGCCGCCTATAATTATTCCGCTCTATACCATTATTGTACCGCCTCTTTATTCTTCGCACCAGTCTACTCTGGCAGCGCGATTGCCTCTAGAGAAAGGTGGACAACTAATTGGTCGTTGACTATGAAGATTGGCTTCGTGGAGATGATTTCTCACAGTATTTTGCCCAATGGTTATGCTATGCGCTCACAGCAATTCCATAACCGATTCTGGTGCTGTAATTGTAGGGTGTCTCCTAACACTTTGCAATAAAAATCTCTCCTGACTTGCCGTTGTACAGCGTCCACGCCCTAGGTGTTGTTCAGCCGAGTTCCAGTATACCTGAAACGCCTCCATAAACGACTTATGACACTTTGGGAAACAACAATCTGCTCAGCTACTTCGACTTGTCGCAGGTCAACTTGAAGACGGCCCACTGCTCGATTCAGCTCGTCTGAAGATGAATGTCGTCGTTCCATAATAAAAACACTATATGTAAAGGGTGTTTCAATAAGAGCGCAAGATTTCAGTTTTCGATGAAACATGGTTTTCTGTAGCAAAGTATTGAAATATTTATTGATTTATAAGAAATACATTTGGGAATTATGTATGAAACAAAATATTTTGTAAATGGCCGCCACGGCTTTGCTGGCATATGCGTTTCCTTTTGACGAAATTTTCCATAACGTTATTGAATACTGGTTTTTCATTATCATTTATATAGCGTCTAATTTTGGCTTTCAATGCTTCCATGATTTCAGGCTTATTCCGCTTATTGGCGTAAACCTGTGCTTTCAGATAACCCCACAGCGAGAAGTCTAAAGGCGTTAAATCGCAAGAGCGTGGAGGCCAATTCTGGTTGTGTAATTTCTCGTTTTGGTGAAAATAATTCTCTCTTAAGATTTAACGCTTCCAGACTTCTGGCTGTGGGGTTATCTGAAGTCACAGGTTTATGCCAATAAGCCTGAAACCATCGAAGCATTGGAAGCCAAAATAAGACGCTGTATCAATGAAACACCACCACATGTATTCAATAACTTAATGGAAAATTTCGTCAAAATGGAACGCCTTTGCCAGCAAAGCCGTGGCGGCCATTTACAATATATTTTCTTTCATACATAATTCCCAAATGTATTTTTTCTAAATCAATAAATATTTCAATACTTTGTTACAGAAAACCATGTTTTATCGAACACTGAAATCTTGCGCTCTTATTGAAACACCCTTTATTTTCAATGCCACTATACTATTGCAGAACACTATAGGCAGAATTAAATCGAAATACAGAGTATTCTGATAGAATCTACTTTTTCGATCTATCATGTTTGTCTAGTTTTTGAGCGCTCGTACTACTTACACGAGGGCTATATCATTTCTTCACGATGTCGGTATTTCTCGAATTTTGAGCCGAAAATAGTCTCAATCGACTATGTTCGACTCACTGATGACGAATCCGTCGGAAAATTGGAGTCTGTCCGTCCGGCCGTCCGTAAGCACGATAACTCTCGAACGGAACAACCTAGAGACTCGAAATTTTCAGTGTGGGTTCAGTTTCCGAATGCCTCGGTTAAGTTCGTTAATGGACCAAATTCCACCAGGGGTTCCGTAAATATGGCCGTTCAAAGTTTTGTTCCCCTGATTACTTGAGAACTACAGATTTGATCGAGATGAAATTTTGCACTCAAATGGAAAATGAGGTGTTCAAGCTACATGTGAAATTTTGTCTAGATCGCATGACCAGAACCATAGAAACCATAGAAAATTGTAACATTCGAACGGAACGGCCTAGGGACTTGAAATTTTCAGGGTGGGTTTGGATCGCGAATATTGCAGTCACGTTCATCAAAGAGCAAAATTTGACTAGGGGTTTCATGAATATGGCCGTTTAAAATATTTTTTTCCTGATTGTTTCGAAACTACTGATCGGATTGGAATGAAATTTTGCATCTAGCTGAGGAATAATGTATTCAAACTACGTGCGAAATTTTTAATAGATCGCATCACCAAGACCATAGATACGGTAGAAAATTCTAGCGAATAATCGAAAAAAAATTGATCAGGTGAAGCACTGACATGAAGTCTGAAGTTTCGCCTAAGTTTCAGAATTTTTTTGACAGCTGTCGAAAATTCCTTCAATTGATTTCTAAAACTGGGAAATGCGAATCTACCTACAAGGTGCATGTACGAGCGCTCAAAAGCTCCTGCCTTCACGGCAGTGCTTTTCGTAATTTTTTCATTATATTTTTCACATTTTTTCCGAAAGAAGGCATATTCAAACTGAACTGATGAACTGATCAGTACTTTAGAAGTTTAAACGATACATAAGTGTTTTTGAGACTTGTATGATTGTTTACAAATATCCCTAGACTTTTCCGATGTGTGTATTAACGAGGACGAAGTGAGCCATGGACTTGCGAACGTATGGCTTAGCTTTTATCATGTGAATATTTGATATGAATCTTTAACAGAAACTGTCAGGGATTCATCCTAAACGTACGACTGGAAATATACGAGTAATGATTTTTGGTAAAAGAGGAAAGTTAATTTTTTTAGTCTTTCATGGTACCTAAATAACGAAGTGAACTTCTATAACTCTTTCTCACTGAAATGTAAGACTTTCAATCTATCGCTTAACCACTGAAATAATTGTGAAACTGGTTCCCCACTTTGTTCCCATTTCCCGAATTATGTATTCCTTTCATCTTCTCTCCTCGGCTTCCGTCATAAATTGCCCAGAAAATATCGCTCTATAAATATGAGTTATCTGATGGAACCCGAGATAAAAATGAAATATCAAAGTGAAACTTACTGGTTTAGGCCCCTTCGGTGTCCTGAGGTCAGCTGACGCCGACTGTTCCGCATCGTTGACGTTGTTGTTGTTGTTTTTTGAAGTCTTCTTAGTTTTATTGGTCCTTTTGTTTTTGCGTTTCCGCCTGTCCGGTATGTCCAACGGACAGGACGCTATCACAGTTTCCATTTTGACAGTATCGCCCCCGCCTGCCATACTCGATCGATCCGCGTCCGCCGAACCTCCATTTTCTACAACTTCCGGTTCCGGAGACAGCGGCAGTATCAAGATGTCGCTGTTCTGGTCTTCAGATGGCGCTTGGACATTCGTGAATTTTATCTTGTCGAACGTGGAGAACGTTGGGATCTGAAGGTTTTCGTTGTCGGAAGAGCAGTCCGACGTAGGGGGAGTTGGGAGAGGGGGCATTTGGACTACATAGACTATAGGGGAAGGGTAGCAGGGTATGGGCATGATGATTTGGGGTTTCGAGTGTTTGGCGTTGCTCTCGTTTGGTGAAGGCGAAGGCTGCCTGAAACAATGAAGAAAATCAAGAATTTTTTCGTGCATACAAACACATCCTTAAGGCTTTGGCTTACCTTGAAGGGGATATCGCTTCCTCTGTAGGTAGAGTTGCGTGTATCGTGACGGCTGATGGTGCCTGAAGGGGTGGTAGACTTTGAGATAAGGAAAGAAGATCGTGGGCAGCTTCTGTTTCTTCGACGCTCCGAACACTGTGGTGTGCTTGACCAAGGGAGGTAGTTGAGAGGTGGTTGGATACTTGCTTGATTCCTTCGAGACTGCCATTTGGTATGAATTCGTGATTGAAACCTGAAATCAATGAAAAATGGACATGTATAAAATAGGTTTACTTTGTTCGCAATCTGAGTAGTCAACCTGGTTGATTTCAGTTCAGTATTGAATATGCTGCAAGGAGAATATTGTGATACTTATTTGGTGACGATTACTACTAATATGGTAGTGATTCAAACTTATATAGTGGTGAAGTCGATTCAATTAACTTGCACCAGAAAATAAATATCCTTCTTTGTAGTGCTGCATAAGTAAGTTCAAAATCGGCGTAACTGCTACAAAGGTTGACACCCGATGTTGATTGACAATGCAATCATTCAAAACTTATTGTTACCAACTAACTTTCCAAGAATAAACACTCAGATTCTCTTTTTTCAGTCGATCCAAATGAAAGTTTTCCTACTATTATCGTTCAGTGTGAAAGAGTCAATTCAATTTTCTACAGTCGGAACGAAAATTTTCCGTCGAGGAATTACAGAATATTATAATTGGGCCTTTTTGAATTGCAGGGGTTCTCAACTTTTGTGCTCAATATACAATGTTATCGAACCTGTTCGTGAAGTGAACTATTACTTCATAAAGACCTCGAGCACAAGACTAGACCAGGAGAGAAAGTTCACTTCCCTCATAGTCCTAAGGCTCGTTATAAGGTATGAAATTGCGATGGCAGTTTTCATTTTTGAGCGCTTACACGAGAGCTATATCATTTCGTCACGCTGTCTGTATTTTTCGAATTTTGAGCCGAAAATGGTCTCAAAAGACTATGTTCGACTCACTGATGATGAATCCGTCGGAAAATTCGAGTCTGTCCGTCCGGCGTAAGCACGATAACTCTCAAACGGAACAACCTAGAGACTTAAAATTTCCAGTGTAGGTTCAGATCCCAAATGCCTCGGTTAAGTTCGTTAATGGGCAGAATTCCACCAGGGGTTCCGTAAATATGGCCGTTCGAAATTTAGTTCTCCTGATTACTTCGAAACTACAGAATCGATCGAGATGGAAAATGAGTAGCTCAAGCTACATGTGCAATTTTGTCCAGATCGCATGACCAGAAACCATAGAAAATGGTAACTTTTGAACGAAAACGCCTACGGAATTGAAATTTTCAAGAGAGGTGTAGACCTCGAATACCGTGATGACGTTCATCTATGAGCAAAATTATACTAGGGGTTCCGTAAATATGGTCGTTTGAAATTTAGTTTTCTTGATAATTTCAAAACTACAGATTCGATCGTGACGTAATTTTGTATACTAATGGGGAATGATATATTCAAGCTACATTTCTCCAGATCACATGACCAGAACCATGGAAACCATAGAATATCAAAACTTTCGAACGGAAAGGCCTAGGGACTTGAAATTTTCAGGATAGGTGTGGATCTGAAATGTCGCGTTCTCGTTTATCAATGAGCAGAATTATACTTGGGGTTCCGTAAATACGGTTGTTTGAAAATTAGTTTTCTAAATAATTTCGAAACTACGGATTCGATCGAGATGAATTTTGTATTTCAATGGAGAATGATATATTCAAGCTACATTTTGTTCAGATCGCATGACCAGAACGATAAAAACCATAGAAAATCTTAACTTCTGAACGGAAAGGCCTAGGAGCTTGAAATTTTCAGGGTAGGTTTGGATCGCGAATGTCGCAATCACGTTCTTCAATGAACAAAATATATCTAGGCGTTCGCAAATATGGCCGTTTAAAATATTTTTTTTCTAATCATTTCGAAATTACTAATTGGATTCGAATGAAATTCTGCACATAACTGAAGAATAATGTATTCAAACTACTTTCCAAATTATGTCCAGATCGCACTACCAAGACCATAGATACCTTATCGAAAAGCTGAAGCACTGAAGTCTGGAGTTTCGCCTTTTTTTGACAGCTGTCAAAAGAATTTCAATTTGTTCCTGAAACTGCAAAATGCGAAGCTACCTTCA
Source organism: Aphidecta obliterata (assembly GCA_963966015.1). Taxonomy (NCBI): domain Eukaryota; kingdom Metazoa; phylum Arthropoda; class Insecta; order Coleoptera; family Coccinellidae; genus Aphidecta; species Aphidecta obliterata. The sequence goes on along the minus strand of OZ014428.1, from coordinate 19,119,537 downwards.
AGGTGGATGTACGAGCACTCAAAAGCTCCTGACTTCACGGCAGTGCTTTTCGTAATTTTTCATTTTTCAAATTGAATACCGATTCATGATGGAAGTCTTGTTCCATAAATTTCAATTTCATTCAAACATTATTTTAGGATTCTCTAACCGAAGGGTGTGATCAGAATAATTGTTGTGATATCTAGGTCATACGATTTCCATTTGGAAAAAAAGGTTTTCGAGGCGAGAAATTACATTAGTCCTTCAATTGAAGTGAAGAGAAATTATTGCCCGAAAAAAAAGTTATGAATGCTTCGGTTAGATTTTCATCATTATGAGATGTCCTATGGATTACATTTTGTGTTCTCCGAGTTCAGATAGACAAAGTACAGTTTTCAGAATTTTTTTCACTCATAATAATATCTGTTGATCGAATATCGTTCATTTTCCATTTTGTTGCATATTATATAGATATATCTTTCGCTTTGGATCCAGTTCAGCAGATTATAGGTGATTATTTTTTTGAAATCATGAATTCCAACTTCGTGAAGTATAATTGCGAATTCAGCAATGAATTGTGCAAAATGTAATTAAGTGAGACATATTCATTCCGTTATGATGTTGAACTGGAATTTTATTGCACATAATTCACCGATTGCATGATGAGTTTACCAACGTCGTGCAAAAGGGGGCTCCTGCAAATATACTTGATTTTGTTGAAAGACAGTTGTTGATCATTTTAGGTCATGATTTTTATTTACGACATCAAAATGGAGAGGAACTATTCAACTTCATGAATTGTTCGGGTATGAGAAAAAATATATGGAAACCCGAAAGCTTGATTTTGATGTTCTCTGCTCTGAGGTTACCTAGATTGATTTCTTGACTAGCTGAATGTAATGAAGAAAATTGTGTTCATCATCTTAAAGATACGAAATATCGGTGATCGATGCTATGAGATGTCACATTATTTTCGTGTTGTTATCAGAAATCCGGCATAAGTTTCTTAGGAAAGCTGCTCTTGCTTTATACCATTTTTGGTGGTTGATTAATTGTAATAATAATATGTAATAATTGGGGTGAACAGCAACCTACGTGACATGACAAGTAATTTTCCGTCTTTCGATAGATCCCTTATAATACATTGATTTCAGCTTCGCTCTTTTGAACATTATTACAATATTCACCTTATTCATTTTTATTTTCGTCATCTATGAACTCATTTTTGAGCGCTCGTACTACTTACACGAGGGCTATATCATTTCGTCACGATGTCTGTATTTTTCGAATTTTGAGCCGAAAATGGTCTCAATCGACAATGTTCGACTCACTGATGACGAATCCGTCGAAAAATTCGAGTCTGTCCGTCCGTACGTCCATATACACGATAACTCTCGAACGGAATGTCTTAGAAATTTGAAATTTTCAAGGTAGGTTCGAATCTCGAATGCCGCGGTAGAGTTCGTTATTGTGCAAAATTCGCCGAGGGGTTCCGTAAATATAGCCGCTCGAAATTTTGTTTTCCTGATTACTTAGAAACTACACTTTCGATCGAAATGAAATTTTGTACTCTAATGGAAAATGAGATGTTCAAGCGACATGCGAAATTTTGTTCAGCTCGCATCACCAGAACCATAGAAAATTTTAACTTTTGAACGGAAACGCCTAGAGACTTGAAATTTTCAGGATAGGTGTGGATCTCAATTGTCGTGATCACTTTCATCTATGAGCAAAATTATACTAGGGGTTCCGTAAATATGGTTGTTTGAAATTTAGTTTTCTTGATAATTTCCAAAATACAGATTCGATCGTGACGAAATTTTGTATACTAATGGAGAATGATATATTCAAGCTACATTGCTATAGATCGCATGACCAGAACCATAGAAACCATAGAAAATCATAACTTTCGAACGAAAAGGCCTAGGGACTTTTCAGGATAGGTGTGGATCTGAAATGTGGCGTTCACGTTCATCAATGAGCAGAATTATACTAGGGGTTCCGTAAATACGGTCGTTTGAAATTTTGTTTTCTCGATAATTTCGAAACTACGGATTCGATCGAGATAAAATTGTGTATTTTAAACGAGAATGATATGTTGAAGCAACATTTTGTCCAGATCGCATGACCAGAACCATATAAACCATAGAAAATTATAACTTCCGAAGGGAAAGGCCTAGGAACTTGAAATTTTCAGGGTGGGTTTGGATCGCGAATTATATATGGCCGTTCAAAATATTCTGTTCCTGATAATTTCGAAACTTCCGATTCGATTGGAATGATGTATTCAAACTACGTGCGAAATTTTGTCCAGATCGCATCACCAAGACCATAGATACCGTAGAAAATTCTATCGAATCACCGAAAAAAAATTGGTCAGCTGAAGCACAGACAAAGTCTGGAGTTTCGTCTAAGTTTGAGAATTTTTTTGACAGCTGTCGAAAATTCCTTCAATTGATTTCTAAAACTGGAAAATGCGAATCTACCCACAAGGTGGATGTACGAGCGCTCAAAAGCTCCTGCCTTCACGGCAGTGCTTTTCGTAATTTTCTTCAGAATCATCTGAGCTATGGAATTCTGAAACCAGCATAGGTTGTTGAATTCACCTCAGTAAAAACGCATCTCCCAGCTCCCTTATGTCCAATACTCGGGTATAAAAAGGGAATGTTGTAAAATTCCCAATTTTCAACTCGCGCGATAAATCTGCTCGCCATGATGAAATAAAACCGTCTTCCGGTATCTCTCAACTTTCGCTGCGAGAAAAGATAAAATTCCGCAACATAACCCTTCCTATAAAATATCCCAGCCTGCCGTTACATAAAATAGGATTTCCTTCTGTCCCGCAACCAATTCCGACAAACCCCTAAACCAAAGGAAATCCAAACGGGGAAAAGGTACGTGAAAATGTGACCATTAGTATAAAAGCTTGAAGGAATAGCGAAATCAAAAGTTTTATAAATCCGAAAGAAGGAAACCGGTAATCGATCCGATCTGCTGCGCCCCGCGGGAGTAGTTGGTCTTTCCGTCCCCTTTGATTCGTAGCCCTCGCCGACCCCCATCCGAGGCGCAACAAGAAACTAAATTGAACGGAAATTTCACCATGCCTTTAATCGGAATGGGCAAATGCCAACAGTTCTAACCGCGCCAATCTCTCCTAACACCCACCCTAGATCCAGAATTGACTATTGTGTTTCAAGGTGTGGTGATAGAGTTTCCGATAAGGTCGTTCGAATAATGGCCGATTTTCTCAACAATACGAAAGGAAGGTAATGCACGCTCGATATTACCAGCGGAGTGGCGATCTTCTATTCTTCGCAGGCATTAGCCTACTCTGTCTTTGATCGTATCGCACCGTTCTCAATTTGTCGTGTGAATGAAAACTGGAACGATTCACCCGGTTATTATTCGGAATGACTATTCACGATTCGATACTCCAGACTAAAAGGCAGGGTTTTAGTAGATAAAAACGTTGCGGGTTTCTCGCGAAGTTTCATCATTTCCTCTGGCATATCCATCTATCCTCCTTATCATATACTCATTCATACTGGTCTTGTTGTATATGACTGGCACCATCGATTATCATACAGTTGGTGGTGAAAACGACTTCCAGGAATTTTATTTTTTTTGATTAAATTTCTGAATCAGTACATACATGTGAAAAACGGCTGACCTTTTTTCCCAGTTTGGTAACTTTTTGTGCGGGGGGAAACAAATTCCCTCATTCTGTATTTCTCTACAGAATAGACTCAAATTGAATCCTGTTGTAACAATTTTTTGCCAAGTTTTAACCTTATTTCGTGTTGAGCTTAACCAGTACCAGATTTAATAATCACGGATTCAGAGCGATGAAATTACATTAATATCAATGCGGCATATTATGTGTGTTCCATGTTCGACTTTATCACATTAGGTGGAATTCAAATTGTTGGATTCACATTTATAATCCAACTACATATATAAATTGTACCAGCTTGATATTTCTGTGGTCAACTGGTGGAAAATAATTTTTATATCAACTAAATGCATAATAACTCCAGAACGCAATTCATTTTACTCTGAATTTTTTCTCAATATAAAGAATATGTATCATTGGGCAATCGACATAAACTAATTTTCAATTTGTTTCTTTGAAACTGCTCGGATCTGAAAATGAATGTCTAAAAAAAATTTCAAGAAGTACGAACCTATTTGAAAATTCGAAAATATTTCACAAAGACAACACAATGAATGTGATGTATTGAATATGTGAAATATGGGAGTTCTTGATCCTTGTTTTCCGAATAACTTTTTTAACACATTTAAATCTGACTCTTACAAAGTAAAAAGTAAGTGTCTAATGTAGTTTCGAACTAAAAATCTTGCTTCTAAAAATCTGAAACATATTTCGGAGAACCGACGCCTTCATCATTTTGTATCATATTGGTGTCGAAATACGCTAGCGATATCATCAACCTTTTTGTCAAGAATTGTACCTATTGACATAAACTAATTTTCACTCTGTTTCTTAAACACTGCTTCTCGGATCTAAAAATTTTTGAGAAGTATGAACCGATTTCAAAATTCGAAAATATTTCACAAAGACAACACTTGAATGACGTATGGAATATGTGAATTATGCGAGTTCTTGATCCTTGTTTTTCGAATAATTTTTCTTACACATTCAAATTTGACTTTTACAAAGTAAAAAGTATGTGTCTAATATAATTCCGAAGTAAAAATCTCGCTTCTAAAAACCTGAAACATAGTTCGGAGAACCGACGCCTTCACCATTTTGTATAATATCATATTGGTGTCCAAATACGCCAGCGATATCATATTTTTCTTTTTCAAAAATGGTATCTTGAGAATTCATACACTAAAATCAATAAAAAAATAGAGAATTCCAATAAAAGAATCAAAACACAAAATAAACTTTGTACATATTATAAATAATAAAATCCTTCCTTTCTTGAAATCGGTTAGAATATTTATTTATGAGAATAGTGCGAGGAATTTTGCGGAAATACCGCAAATTATGAATTACTGGAAAATATCAAGAAATTCTATAATTGCCCACACAGAAATGTCAATCTACGCTCGTAAATCTTCCAAGTTCCTCCTGTTTTAGCGGATTAGCGAGAACCTTTCGCGAATAAAATTCGTCGATGTAAAGTTCTTTCTTTCCGCCTGAAAAAGGTCTGTTTGTACCTTCTGTCCCAATATTTCCACGCGTCCATTTCGAGTGTTATGTATGGCACGTAGCCGAAAAGGTCGTTTCTTGGGCATTCTACTAGTGTGCCCTCCGAGTCAACGACGTCCTCGATGGTTCCTTGCTATCACGGATATTATTTCAGTTATTTAGTCGATTATACAGGGTGTTTTCAAGGGTGGGGATTTTTTTGGCAGGTGCTAGAACTTATCAGAATAAGTCAAAATTCCAAAAATCTTTTACATAATATATTCACCAGGATTCAAGAATGAAAATTGAAAAATTATACTAGCTAAACTAATAGCAAGCCAACAAACCAATTCATGTATCCCAGAGACCAACGAATCCATCATTTCCAGTCGTAGACCGGTTTCGATCCATATCAGATCTCATCAGTACGATTAGCAAAATGATAAATTCGATGTGAGAAACGAAAACCTCAAAACATAAGGCAACGTAGACCTGAGAAAATTGCCCAAATCACGCCACCTGTCCGTTCCAAAAGCAACTGTCTCAAATATCTGTAGATCATGAACTGTCTTATCGACTCCCCGAACAAAATATACATGTATGACGCGCCGTAAACATTACGAGCATAATATATGGTCACACATGGAATTTACGGGTTCAAGCTTCAACCTTATTCGTCTAAATAAGAAGAATAATATACGGCTGTTTATCTGGAATTAGCGAATTCAAGAATGAAAATTGAAAAATTATACTAGCCGTATATTATTCTTCAAGCCAATTAACCAGACGAATAAGGTTGAAGCTTGAAGCCGTAAATTCCATGTGTGACCATATATGCTCGTAATGTTAACGGCCCGTCATATATGTGTAATTTGTTCGGGGAGTCGATAAGACAGTTCACTCTAAAATTGATTTTGTTGGGAAATCTTATTTGAAGTTTATGTTTACCGAAGTTTTCGTTCTATACTTTTGTGTACTTACTCAATTAAACACGCATTTGAACATTATTACTCTAGCACCCAATATTCAATTAATGCAATTTTTCCGCACGTAGTTTGAATACATTATTCTTCAGCTAGGTGCAAAATTTCATTCCAATCAAATCGGTAGTTTCGAAATAATCAGGAACAGAATATTTTGAACGGCCATATTTACGGAACCCCTAGTCTAATTTTGCTCATTGATGAACGTGGCCGCGATATTCGCGATCCAAACCCAAAAGCTCCTAGGCCTTTTCTTTTGAAAGTTATCATTTTCTATGGTTTCTATGGGTCTGGTCATGCGATCTGGACAAAATGTTGCTTTAATATGTCATTTTCGATTGAATCTCGATCGAATCCGTAGTTTCGAAATTATCGAGAAAACAAAATTTCAAACGACCGTATTTACGGAACCCCTAGTATAATTCTGCTCATTGATGAACGTGAACGCCACATTTCAGATCTACACCTATCCTGGAAATTTCAAGTCCCTAGGCCTTTCCGTTCGAAAGTTATGATTTTCTATGGTTTCTATGGTTCCGGTCATGCGATCTAGAGAAATGTAGCTTGAATATATCATTCTCCATAAGTATACAAAATTTCGTCACGATCAAATCTGTAGTTTGGAAATTATCAAGAAAACAAAATTTCAAACGACCATATTTACGGAACCCCTGGTGGAATTTGGCCCATTAACGAACTCAACCGAGGCATTCAGGAACTGAACCCACACTGAAAATTTCAAGTCTCTAGGTTGTTCCGTTCGAGAGTTATCATACTTACGGCCGGCCGGCCGGACGGACGGACAGACAATTTTCTGACGGATTCGTCATCAGTGAGTCGAACATAGTCGTTTGAGACCATTTTCGGCTCAAAACTCGAAAAATACAGACATCGTGACGAAATGATATAGCCCTCGTGTAAGTAGTACGAGCGCTCAAAAAAAGATAGATTCTGAAGAATGATTATTTGACAAAAAATTTAGATGAGAATGAATTTCATTTATCTACAAGAAAGCCGCCAGATACATCTCTGAAGAGGAATTCATATTTCACTAGAATCCCCATTGAATTTTTTTTTTGTTATATTTATTTGACCAGAGATCTGCTTCCGAAAGCAATAAAAAGAAATCTACTATTCGAAAATTTACTGGAATATACTGAAATCTTCTATTGCCCTGTTTCAAATCAAGCTATTGATGAAATTTTGATTATATTCGAATATCGCTTATGGATCATATTTTCTGAAAGGAACACTCCTTTGAGAAAATATGGTATCCTGAATTATTTTTCGGGGTTTGTTTCGACTTGAGTTTCGTAACTTAAAATCCCTCCAAACGAATTATATATCTTCATTCGCCGATCGGCGTTCCTCCAGCGTTCTGCTGAATAAAGTTTCATTTATTTGTGAATTCTGTCATGCCATATGACTAAACATGCATTTCCTATAAATGAGAAATTTGTGGTCGAACCTCGAAATATCGTTACAATCATATTCATTCATTAGATTTTAATTCAATCAGGAAAATTCTCCAAATTCCCATTCTAACGTCTGAATGAACATGGTCCCCCTTCTGCCATCCCCGCAACAGATCCAGTTACACCGAAGAACGAATTAGAGATCACCAGACCCTCCTAATTGTCTACTTATGGCATCAAACTCATAGAAATAATGAACTTAATTCGCTACGATGCTCTCGGCGAACACTGCGAAACATGAAAAGCAACTTAATCTGGAAGGATGGAACCTTGGCGTGAGTGGCTCAACAGAGTTCCTAAAACTCGGAAACCCTGCGCGGTTAACAGCCATTATTCACAAAATTAAAATGAAGGATATTAAATTCATTCAAAACAGAGTAGATAGTTCCAAGTATTGCCGAATTAAAAACTTCGGACTTATCTGGAGCAACTTAACAACGCGGAACAAAAGTGGAACCCTGGAGCTAATGAAAGCACCTTGTTATCTTCATTGTTCTGAAGAATGGACGGTTATTATCTGGCTGGTATACGGTCTTGGGGTTGCTTCTTTTTCGCGACTGACGCTTGAATATCACTCAAGTAGAGATAAGGAATGAGCGGAATTTATTTTTCGGTGTTATTTCTTTTGTCAGGAGAATAAGGAGCCTTAATCTGGGAAGACTTGTAATTTTGTTGCGTTCGTTAAAACTGTTCTTTCTGTCAAGCGATTTGTTCGGACGAACCTCATATAGATACGGAGGTGGTGGCAGTAAATTTATATTATTTCATCGTTTGGCAGAGGCAAATGGGGCGAAGAGCTGAATGAAATGAACAAAAGATTTATATCTCTCAATATTTGATTGGTGTGATGAAAATTGAGATGTTGTGAAAAATTTAACTAATAGTTCGTGTCATGCCTGAATTTAGTTACCAAACAAGAGTAAAAGTTTTCACGGCGTTGATCCCTTGTCGAAAATTGACGAGGGAAACAAAAGCTTTCAGACCCTTCTTTGAAAAGTAACTGGCTTAAAATCAATAAATTCTTAATAAAAAAATAAAATACGCACCTCATCGTTGATTTCAAGCCACTCTGAGAAGTAATCGATTGTTCAAGAAACCTCGGCTGACTCACTTTTTATATCTCAATATTTTAGTTTTTATATTCTTTTCAAAACACATTCTGTATACATTTATTGAAATTGATCAACACTCAGGCTGCTTGGATTTGCGTCAATATTCCATAAAATTAAATATCCGACTGAAGTGGAATACCGTAATGAGAAAAACCGGGAAAACTTCCAGACCGAATCACTCTATATGCTCCAAGGAATCAAACATTACTGACTTCACTGAGTAGACAGAGCCAGAAGTTTTTTCTCAGCATTTCAAGCGGAGTTTGTCGAGCAATACCTTTTCACTAATAATCCTACTGGAGTGTATTTTTTCATTAGAAGCGAATATGTTCCAGAACTTTCAGCGAAAGAGTTCCTCTTATATCCATTGTGTTCGACTTCTGAAGTAGAATTATTTTTAATAACTGAAGAGTCTCGTGTCTGCCACGACTCCGAGTGGAGATAAGAAAAATGAGCTTTCCGGTCTGAATGAGAAATGCCAATTTCGAATATAGAGATGAGTTCTCTAGTATTTATCAAAAAGTTTTTGGAGGTTTATTCGCAAAGTTCAAGAATACGGGTCGATAGGAAATTGCAGTTAATTCTATTCAGTTTTGAAGAGTTATGGTAGGATGGAGAAATTATTCCTTCATCTCTATCATCCGAGAAGTTTTGAGATTTCATAAGGAACAATTCTTCAGCTCGATAATATGAGTGAATTCGGAAAATCGAAAAACCGAACATCAGAACCGAATTCGGAACTTTCTTTGAGCGAAAGAAAGTAAACTATCAAATTAGATGAATTTCTGATCGATATGTTTCTGTTTTCATATGCGTGTCAAGGATGAGTCATGAAAAATGTCAACAATTTCGGGGCAATTTTTTGTTCGTTTGATTTTTGTAGAATTTTTTCACTTGAATTCTTGAAAAATCGAGTACATACATTGGAAAACTGAAATTTTATTTGGCTATCTAGAATAAAGATCACGAATTTTGCATTGTTTCATTTAGAATTCTTCACAGTATTTAAATTGAACTCCAAAATATACTAAGATTGGACCAAAAACCGATATTTCAAAACTCCCACATACCTACCTAATATACTCAATAAAATATTTTTCAAGAATGATCTCAAACACCATACCTCGATTATGTTTCGGAAAAGGGTGTCATGGAAATCCAAGAGTGAAGAATAAATTCAAATTAGATCACCAAAATTCAAGAATTTTTTTGAAATATCGTATAAATTATAGTAAAAAGAGTTTTTGAGCGCTCGTACTACTTACACGAGGGCTATATCATTTCGTCACGATGTCTGTATTTTTCGAATTTTGAGCCGAAAATGGTCTCAAACGACTATGTTCGACTCACTGATGACGAATCCGTCGGAAAATTTGAGTCTGTCCGTCCGTCCGTCCGGCCGTCCGTCCGTCAGCACGATAACACTCGAACGGAAAGTCCTAGAAACTTGAAATTTTCAGGGTAGGTTCGAATCTCGAATGCCGCGGTTAAGTTCGTTATTGGGCAAAATTCGCCGAGGGGTTCCGTAAATATGGCCGCTTGAAATTTTGTTTTCCTGATTACTTTGAAACTACAGATTCGATCGAGATGAAATTTTGCACTCTAATGGAAAATGAGGTGTTCAAGCTACATGCAAAATTTTTTTCAGCTCACATCACCAGAACCATAGAAACCATAGAAAATTGTAACTTTTGAACGGAAACGTCTAGGGACTTGAAATTTTCAGGATAGGTGTGGATCTCGATTGTCGTGATCACTTTCATCTATGAGCAAAATTATACCAGGGGTTCCGTAAATATGGTCGTTTGAAATTTAGTTTTCTTGATAATTTCCAAACTACAGATTCGATCGTGACGGAATTCTGTATACTAATGGAGAATGATATATTCAAGCTACATTTCTCTAGATCGCATGACCGGAACCATAGAAACCATAGAAAATCACAACTTCCGAACGGAAAGGCCTAGGGACTTGAAATTTTCAGGATAGGTGTGGATCTGAAATGTCGCGTTCACGTTTATCTATGAGCAAAATTATACTAGGGGTTCCGTGAATATGGTCGTTTGAAATTTAGTTTTCTGGATAATTTCGGAACTACGGATTCGATCGAGATGAAATTTTGTATTTTAATCGAGAATGATATATTAAATCAATATTTTGTCCAGATCGCATGACCAGAACCATAGAAAACATAGAAAATTGTAACTTTTGAACGGAAAGGCCCAGGAACTTGAAATTTTCAGGGTGGGTTTGGATCGCCACTATCGAGGTCAAGTTGATCAATGAGCAAAATTAGACTAGGGGTTCCGTAAATATGGCCGTTCAAACTATTTTTTTCCTGAGTTTCGAAACTACTGATCGGATTGGAATGAAATTTTGCACTCAGCTGAGGAATAATGTTTTCAAACTACGTGCAAAATTTTGTCCAGATCGCATCACCAAGACCATAGATACCGTAGAAAATTCTAGCGAATAATCGAAAAAAAATTGATCCGCTGAAGCACTGAAGTCTGGAATTTCGCCTAAGTTTCAGAATTTTTTTGACAGCTTTCGAAAATTCCTTCAATTGATTTCTAAAACTTGAAAATGCGAATCCACCTACAAGGTGCATGTACGAGCGCTCAAAAGCTCCTGCCTTCACGGCAGTGCTTTTCTAAATTTTTTAAGATGGTTCAGAATAATTTAATTGTTTCCATAGAAATCTATCGAATTATTAGAATTAAGCCATCCAGTTTTGGACAATAGAAAAAAAAAATGTCAGAGTAGAAATAGATCTTTCAAAAGTGTTGTTTTAAATTGAAATTGTAAAATGAAAAATCATCGAGATATTGTTTATAACTAATTGAATGGAACCTGAAAGAAAGGAAACTGATTAACATGTAAAGAGAAACGTACTTTGATGGTAGTATCATCTTAAGGAATCTTAAGGAAAAAATGAAGCTGAAAGAAACTAGATCCACATAATATTGGCATTGTATCATCAACTACAGACAAGGCAGGGAAAGTTGAGGAACTTTATTTAGACTTAGCTGTTCTCTGTGAGTTTTGATTTATATCTTGTTCAAAAGTAGTTATAATTTAGAATTTTCATTTTATATTAAAATTAGTTTATTGAGTTTAGATTATAAGTTATTGTAAACAAAAAATATTTTATTTGTGCACCTTGAGAACCCTCTTAAAAATAGTCACGGGAAAAATAAAAGAAAAATTGAAAAACAAAATTATAAGAATACTAGATGACCCGGCAAACGTTGTTTTGCCATATCTCTCCCTTTTTTCGCAATTTCAAAATTGCTCGAGGCCTTCGGCCTCTCTTACCTTAGGAAAGCCCGTTCTCCCTCTCGAAAACGCGGGGGGCGCTTCGCGCCCCCGGTCTCTCCCTTTTTTCGCAATTTCAAAATTGCTCGAGGCCTTCGGCCTCTCTTACCTTAGGAAAGCCCGTTTCTCCCTCTCGAAAACGCGGGGGGCGCTTCGCGCCCCCGGTCTCTCCCTTTTTTCGCAATTTCAAAATTGCTCGAGGCCTTCGGCCTCTCGTTGTTCTGGCTATTAAAAAATAAGGGTTGATCGTAGAAGGGTGAAAATTGGGGATTGTATGTATTTTTGTATGTTGTATCATAAAAAAATAGAAATTAGAAATTTTGTCTAAAAAATAAAAAAAAAAATTTAGGGGTGGACTACCCCTAACATTTAGGGGGATGAAAAATAGATGTTGGCCGATTCTGATAGATACCGGATAAGCACAAAAAATTTCATCAAAATCGGTTAAGCCGTTTCGGAGGAGTATGGCAACGAACACTGTGGACACGAGAATTTTATATATTAGATTGTTAGTGGTTCTTTCACAAAATTTAATATTTTTAATATCAAAAAATTGAACCATAACAAGGGATACATATCGTGAGGGAAAAATGTTTCTGCTGATCTCATCTACACGACTACACATGTTTGTCCAGTTTATGGTTCACTGAAAATTTGAACATTTGGTGAAAATCATAGTCGGTTTTTAGTATTCAGGTGCTGGTATTGTTGAAATTCAAAAGAATTGTTTCATTCACCATATATAGTTCGCATAAGGATAATCGTCATTGGTTATAGTGAAAATTGAAATAGCAGCGTCGGATGGTGCGGAACCTGTCTTGGATTAGGGTGAAAACATAGTGAAGCATCGCCTCAAGCATCGCCTCAAGTCGGCATCAGAGGGCACATAGTGGGGCATCTATGGAATCAGTTGTAGAATTATGAATCCAGAGTCGAAGTGAGGTATTGGAAATATGAAGTAGTGGTTTAAATATAAAAATATTGGGTTTCTGATATTTTGTTCCACCCAGTTAATGAAATATAAATTATTATAATCTGACAAAAATATGAAAAAGTTTGATATAATATTGGTTTTCTGTTTTATTTACATTGTTTTTTGTAGCTCACCTGATATATTTGTAATATTGTGTACTTCCGTCCATTATTTTTTGTTGCACCTAGTTAAGAGAATATAAAATATATTTATCTGACAAGAATATTTTATTTATTTATATATTTCATTTTTTATTTATTTATATCCCGACTCTCCTAGGTCTCTGTAAGACCCTCCATAAGCTCAGACCTTGAGCAATGTTGGCTTTATGTTTCACTTACATTGTTTTTGTAGCACACCTGAAATATTTGTTATATTGCTTATTTCCGTCCATGCTTTATTCAACACATATCTGTTGTGATGTATCATATCTCTTTTATTCCATATTGCAGGCCGAATAAATATTTTCCTTGATAATTTTGCTTCATCCGTTTCAGTACAAACAAATTATTCACCTCTTTTCACTTCAGTATGTTTTTACCCTAACTCTACTACGACACTGGTTAAAACACAATACGGCAGGCATCGGTCATCATGCCTGCGGAAAGTCTCGAGAATCAAATCGTTTAGATTCCTAGGCAACGGCGATGCTCGATGCCTGGGTCAAGGCGATTGTCGATGCTTCACTATGAACGATTTAGTTAGGAAACAAAGAAGTTAAGTTATATTCCAAATAGTGAATTGACTGAGAGAAGTAAATACAAAATCTCGATGTTAGAAGGATAATATCAAATAATAATATGATTTTCCAGACATGTAGGCTGACGGGTCATGGTTGAATTTGATACCTGGTGAATTGGAGGATACATTCGCCCCACAAAAAATGAAAGTGGATCAGATTATTGAACTTTCAAAATCAATGGAAATCGGACGGTCGGATTTTCTCCAGTCAATTTTTGGATTCCATATTTTCCAAAATAGAAATTTCAGTGGTAAATTTGCTAATTTTCTCCTCATGAGTCCAAAAGTATATATTCGAAAATAATGAACTTTTATTCTTGTAAGCGATACTGAGTGATTGTGATAAGTGAACGTCAAAATATTTCCAAATATTTTGATCCTTCCTCTCAAGTTGTTCGAAGCAAAATATTATCCGCAATAACCATATCTCCATGTTTACATAGCAATTTGGGTTAATGGTTTGAGGCCTGACATCTTAGTTAACGTTCGGCACGCCTCAGATGAATTGAGTGGAAGCAAGTCGAATGGAAGAACAGGATAGTATTTAGGAATAAAAACCCATAACGCATAGAAAATATCGGACAATTAGGATATTTCCTACAATGGTAAAATTATTCGGAAATCAGATGTACTTTCTTATTTATCCATATTCGAGTCTCCAATAATAGGAATTACAACAAAAAATGATGATGCTCTGCCAGATGCACTGATTTTGGTGCTCCAAAATTATCAAATTATCAATTCACCAACATTGTCTTATTGTTGATTCTCGCAAATACAGGCTGATCCACAACCAGATCGCCAAATGTTGGCAGTGTATTCCAAACAAAAAGACGCTGGTTTTTTTTGAAAGTTTTGATTATTGACCATAGCAAAGATTCATGATGATTTGTGCCTGTCATTTATGGATTTACAAATCATTTATATCTTCTGCATTTAGTGCTCAGACAATTTGAGGTTGTTTAAGAATTGAATGAATCCTTTTTTTGTTGAACGACACCCCACCCCCACCCCCAAAACAGGAGAAATTATTTTTTGGAATACTTGTTTTTTTTGGAGATATCTGCATAAAAACTTCCAAGCTTTCTTCATCATAATATATAAGACGCCTGATACCAGACCAAGTAACACGAGACCCTCTCTAACAGAATTTCAATATAGGTACATACAATAATTATTTTTTTATGATGAAGAAGACACGTATTTTCCATCATCCTTGATTCGGAATGTTCGGCTGATATAAAGTTTTTATGTTTCATAAATATCTTTTACGGCTTCATATATTCCGTTTCATTGATTGCTTTTTGCCTAAGGTCCTATGTTGAATGGGGGATATTCCATCCCTAAAAAGCGCCAGGCCCGGAGGCGTCTTCCTGTTCCTTTATGCATTATAGGACGCTAAACTTTCCGAAATACAGGATCTCTCCATATCGCCTTGAGGGTATTTTTTAGTCGAAGAAGTCAATTAAAAAGTTATTTTGGTTGAGGTTCTTCTTCTTCTTCGATTTGCTATTATAATACAATGACAATACTGGTCAGATGGGATGACATTGATTTTATGGAGGGTTTTAGTAAAAGTAATACTTAGTTCAATTAATTCAAATGTTCCACAATTGTATCTTCCGACAGCCTCGTGATCGTCAGTAGAAGGGAAGAAGTTCCGCCATCATTTTGTCGTGCTAGCATTAAAAAAAGTTTTTCATGTAGGTTTACATTTTTTTTCAATAGCTGGAGTGTTCTCCAATTACAAGCGGATACTTTTATGATATTCAGGTTTGAAGAATTTTGGTTTTCCATGTAACTAGAGAAAGTGCCAAATGTTAGTTCTGTAATATTCTTTGGCCAACTTTCGATCTCTAGTTTAATTTCTACTTTTGAAAAGGTAGATTATTGAATTTCCATTCTTGTGGCAAATGATATGGGTTATACAAAGCAAAAAATTCAATAAACAATTTTTTTTTTTAGGGCAAGGGAATATGAATGACATTGATACCTTCTGCATTAGATCCGAAACATTCGTGTTAAAGAAAAAAACACAGTGGCTTTCAAAGCAACTGATTTGATTATAACCTTGATAACAAAGTAATTATTGGAGACAATTATTCACCATATTTTTAAACACTAGATGTCTTCATTAGGAATTTGTGCATTTTCAATATATATTTTTTCGGGCAAAACTAAGTGCAGTTGCAGTTTAATTCACGATTTATTCAAAAAAGCAATCAATGTCATCCCATTTGGCGGTATTGAGATTTTCCATAATTTCCCTTCGAGTGGACTTCGATGTAATCCCATTGGAGAATAACTAAATGTGACAAATTGACATTCCTATTCAAATTTCGATTAACCTATCTAAAATTCATGAAATTCATTTACTGTACTCATTAGGTCAGTGAATAATTGAGTGGACACACAAAGAATTATAATTTTGTCCATATTTTTATATATTTTGTTATAATATAATATGAATAGTGAATTAAGTTCTTCATGCAGTACCTACTTTTATGGAATCAGGAAATTCAAACCTTATTGTATTGATACATTTGAAGAATTCAATGCCAGTGTAGCCTCGAATGATTTGGTTAATTAATTAATAACATAATTATATTATATTTCAACGCAAAATTTTCATTGTGTTCAATAAAAAAAGAAGTAGGCTATGAACCTCTGAACGCTATATTATCTGTTTCTGAAGGAAGATATATGTAGTTCAAACTGCTATAAAAAGTAGAAGAAAATATGTAAGTAAGAGATGTTAATTTTAACATTGGACATCTTAAATGAAGTGGGAGAAGTATTAACTATACGCGAGTATCCCTCAGCTCTTTTTTGAGCGCTCGTACAACTTACACGAGGGCTATATCATTTCGTCACGATGTCTGTATTTTTCGAATTTTGAGCCGAAAATGGTCTCAATCGACTATGTTCGACTCACTGATGACGAATCCGTCGAAAAATTCGAGTCTGTCCGTCCGGCCGTCCGGCCGTATACACGATAACTCTCGAACGGAATGTCCTAGAAACTTGAAATTTTCAGGGTAGGTTCGAATCTCGAATGCCGCGGTTGAGTTCGTTATTGGGCAAAATTCGCCAAAGGGTTCCGTAAATATGGCCGCTCGAAATTTTGTTTTTCTGATTACTCCGAAACTACACATTCGATCGAGGTGAAATTTTGCACTCAGATGGATAATAACGTACTCAAGCTACATGCAGAATTGTGTCCAGCTCGCATGACCAGAACCATAGAAACCATAGAAAATTATAACTTTGTAATGGAAAGGCCTAGAGACTTGAAATTTTCAGGATAGGTGTGGATCGTGAATGTAGCGTTCACGTGTATCAATGAGCAAAATAAGACTAGGGGTTCCGTAAATATGACCGTTTGAAATTCAGTTTTCTTGATCATTTCAAAATTATGGATTCGATCTCGACGAAATTTTGAATTTAAATTGAGAATTATATTTTCGAGCTACATTTCTTCCAGATCGTATGATCAGAATCATAGAAACCATAGAAAATCATAACTTTCGAACAAAAAGGCCTAGTGACTTGAAATTTTCAGGATAGGTTCGGATCGCGAATTTCGCGATCCTTTTTATCAATGAGCCAAATTAGACTAGGGGTTCCGTAAATATTGCCGTACAAACTATATTTTTTTTGATAATTTCGAAAATACTTATTGGATTGAAATGAAATTTCGCACATATATGAAGAATAATGTATAATTTTGTCCAGATTGCATTACCAAGACCATAGATACCGTAGAAAATTCTAGCGAATTATCGAAAAAATGGACCCAAAGCACTGACGTGAAGTCTGGATTTTCGTGTTGGTTTGAAATTTTCTTTGACAGCTGTCAAAATCTTTCCAATTGGTTTGTAAAACTGGAGAATGCGAATCTACCTACAAGGTGCATGTACGAGCGCTCAAAAGCTCCTGCCTTCACGGCAGTGCTTTTCTAAATTTTTCCATTTGCATTAATTTTCCGCCATATGGGGAAACACCGACAGTGTGCCTGTCAGTTTTTTCTTCGTGAATGATATGGTTGTGAAGAGATCGGACAAATTTTCATTTTATTCTAGGTGATAGAGAGCGACGACAACTCTATATTTGAATGAAATATTCTAATTTGAATATTTTGTGCAATAATAGTATATTATGCAACGATCATGTAATGTATGGTTTGCGCGAGTGTATTAATAACAATTACATAAAAGTTCATGAGCTTGCACATGACATATTCAAGATCATGTAGTTCATGGTTTCGACATGTTCCTATTATTCCAAAAATCATTGCTTACTAAAACGAAAAAATGAAATACAAAAATAAGGAATGAAGAAAAGCAAAAGAAGAAATAATAATCATGATGACCTATGCTAGCTTCGCAAACGCGTCAAATACTGCAGTCTTCTTCAAATCTCAGCCCACTTGGCCACGAGTTAACTTATCGAGTTTTCTCAACATTCAATAGAGTATATCATGCGTGAGTCGCATGGAAAATTTTTAAAAATGTAATGTTAGGTAGATACTGTTATGGTTCGTTCAAAGATATTAATAATATTGAATTTTGAATTTTATAAAAACCACTAACAATATTCAAAGAATTTTTGTTTCAATTAATATTTTTCCCTTGACTCTTTTCCAAGGAGGGTTCTAAATGTGAACAAACAAAGAAATTTTTTTACAACAACATATAATCATCAATCTCATTCTAAAAAACCAACCCCAACTATCAAAAGAACCTATAACTAATATTTCTAAACTCTAAAATAACGTTCGATTGGTGAGTGCACTCACTATATGCAATTTTCAATTTTTCTTCTTCCAAGCACCACGCCGTTACAATATCTTCTTCCCTCCTCCTTTACCTGCCAAATCAACTCCAATTACTCAATCTACGAAAATCCACTCTTGACCAACTTCCAAATACCATTCATTATATCTTTCTTCTTACAAAATCAATCTTTCTGCCAACTTTTTTGAAAATTATCGAACTTTTTACTTTCACGTTTCTCTCTCAACTGTTCACTCGCCTGCTTTTCCATCCATATCATTCAAAGTCTCGTTTCCTAGGTAACATTCTTGATACATTTTTTGAGCGCTCGTACTTACACGAGGGCTATATCATTTCGTCACGATGTCTGTATTTTTCGAATTTTGAGCCGAAAATGGTCTCAATCGACTATGTTCGACTCACTGATGACGAATCCGTCGGGAAATTCGAGTCTGTCCGTCCGGCCGTCCGTCCGTAAGCACGATAACTCTCGAACGGATCAACCTAGAGACTTGAAATTTTCAGCATGGGTTCAGTTCCCGAATGCCTCGGCTAAGTTCGTTAATGGGCCAAATTCCACCAGGGGTTCCGTAAAAATGGCCGTTCAAAGTTTTGTTCCCCTGATTACTTGGAAACTACCGATTTGATTGAGATGAAATTTTGCACTCGAATGGAGATTGAGGTGTTCAAGCTACATGTGAAATTTTGTCCAGATCGCATGACCCGAACCATAGAAACCATAGAAAATTGTAACTTTTGAACGGAAACGCCTAGGGACCTGAAATTTTCAGGATAGGTGTGGATCTCGGATGTCGTGATCACGTTCATTTTTGAGCAAAATTATACTGGGGGTTCCGTAAATATGGTCGTTTGAAATTTAGTTCTCTTGATAATTTCAAAATTACCGATTCGATCGTGACGAAATTTTGTATACTAATGGAGAATGATATATTCAAGCTTTTATTTCTCCAGATCACATGACCAGAACCATAGAAACCATAGAAAATCATAACTTTCGAACGGAAAGGCCTAGGGACTTGAAATTTTCAGGATAGGTGTGGATCTCGAATGTCGTGATCACGTTCATCTTTGAGCAAAATTATACTAGGGGTTCCGTGAATACGGTCGTTTGAAATTTTGGTTTCTCGATAATTTCGAAACTACGGATTCGATCGAGATGAAATTCTGTATTTTGATCGAGAATGATATATTAAAACAATATTTTGTCCAGATCTCATGACCAGAACCATAGAAACCATAGAAAATTGTAACTTTTGAACGGAAAGGCCAAGAAACTTGAAATTCTCAGGGTGGGTTTGGATCGCGAATATCGCGGTCACGTTCATCAATGAGCAAAATTAGACTAGGGGTTCCGTGAATATGGCCGTTCGAAATATTTTTTTGCTGATGATTCCGAAAATACTGAGCGGATTGGGATGAAATTCTGCACCTAGCTGAGTAATAATGTATTCAAACCACGTGCAAAATTTTGTCCAGATCGCACCACCAAGACTATAGATACAGTAGAAAATTCTAGCGAATTATCGAAAAAAAATTGATCAGCTGAAGCACTGACATGAAGTCTGGAGTTTAGCCTAAGTTTCAGAATTTTTTTGACAGCGAAAATTCCTTCAATTGATTTCTGGAACTGGAAAATGCGAATCTACCTACAAGGTGCATGTACGAGCGCTCAAAAGCTCCTGCCTTCACGGCAGTGCTTTTCGTAATTTTTATTTCAACGTTTTTTCCTTGTTCACATTTTGCTGGCACATAAAACTCACTCAAGCAGAAGAAAAGATGTGCAGTAGTCCAGCTAACAAACCACGTATCCGTGAAAAATATGACAATGCAGTAAATGCAATATATTCCTTATTGGAGTACTGCAGATACACTAGTTCAGACGTTTCAAATATTCATTAGATTCAATGGCTTCTGCATTCTGTCTTCACAATGGGGTATCCAAATCGATAAGGAGGAATCAGCAGCTTAGAAATGGAAAGAAAACTACGATTTTTCAGGGCATTACATGAAAAGTGGAGCAGCTCGATCAAAGGAAATTTCTGGCTGAGGAATATATCGATGCAGTCCTTTTCTGACTCTTTTTATGCATTTTTATCAGGTATCGTTCGCACGTTCTCGTGGGAGTTTTCGATTTACCCTTCCTTATCAAATGGTGTTCGAGGATATTCAATTGTGAAATATTTTTTGAGATGTTCTTTTCTACACCGACTCAGTAAAGGACTCTCCGAATAACATGCCCAGGAATATAGATGAAATCGAATTGAATCAGAATATTTTTAGTGAGACAGAGAGCATTAGTACCGAAATGAAATATCTCCCACAATTCGTTTGTTTTCGTTTGTTGCCGATTTTGATGTTTTGACTCATCACCTTTCTACTCCCCCTGAACAAAAAGTTGTAGATATTTTTCTTTGAGTGGAACTTCCACCAGACCAGAATATAGAGAAATCAACATTATCCATTTAACATTATTTATGTCTCAAGTGAGGAACTCTACCTTTGAACACCTTTGGAATTGAGCAAGTAATGAATTAAATCAGTGTGTAAATTCTTAACTTAATCGGGTATGAACTGGAGAATCGCAGGATGCTGGATAGTATCCACATGCATTTCTTCAAGCATGAGCATCATGTTCATGGTCATGGAATAATCAATTCATTCAATGGGAAATGATGGTGATCAATATTCAACTCGAAGATGATAAATCAATAGGAACTCTCATAATTCTGATTAATTCAGTGGTTCTCTTAATAATGACTTGGGACAATAATACGAATCCAGGCAACTATTCAATTCCTTGACCAAATAACACAAGGGAAGCATCCATTATCGAATCTTCGAACCTACAAACAGTTTTGTATTATGCCCAAAGGAGTGTTCATGAAAAAGCGAAGTATGATTCGAAAAACCACCCCGAATGTTTGTAGTATAATTTGAATAATTGCCGATGTTATCGTTACCCAAGTTGATGAATTCATTCTCTGTCACGTATACCTTCGAACGAAATCAAAAAAATAGAATGTAGAATTAGTTTTGTTATTTCGAATAAACCTTTGGATTCATTTAAATCAAACAAAAACTTCAAATCTCTTATCAGATCTGCAGTCCATAGTTTTTTCGAAAACGATGAGAGATGATTCTATGGAATTCGATTCGAAAATTAGTAATTGCTTGAACGGACCCATACTTCAGAAGTATCTTCCCCCTATTTTTAAACGTGCATAAAACAATATTTTATGGCATTAGGTATGGAATATATGGAAGGCCAATTTTCGACAGAGGAAAATTTCGTGGGGATCGTAAAACTAGAATTTTTTTTTTAATTTGGTATTTTAAGAACTATTCTCCAAATCCTGCTGAAATTTTATGTCTTCATATGGGGCCGCGACGAGATGAGTTATATTAAATTCTGCTTCACAGCTGTTCCCAGTCAAAAAGAAATTGAGCTTTTCTCATCTGGCGTTGAGAATTTGATAATTTTGTTATTCCATCTCTTGAAGTTCATAAAAATAAAATGACATTGTTTGTCACACTGTTGGGTTCACAGAATCTGTTGTTCGTTAGTGTCCCCACAATGTCAACTCTTGTCAAACTAAAATGATCATAGATTAATTGAAATTTTACTGAACAATATTTCAATTATTGAATGTTGAAAATTGGGGTAAGTATTGATTTTTGAAGATTTCCCAGCTCACAATATTTTTTCAATTTTACGTGGAATTTATCAAAATCTGACATCTAGAGTTTCGTATGAGAATTTCGTGAAATAAGTATTTCGATTTAGAAGCGGAAACTGGGTGAATACGATCAAAAACGTCTGTCTCCTCTCGATAATTTCGGAGGTTTTCTCTGTATTTTCGATAATTCCGAAGTACTTTCGTGTAAGTTAACGCTCTGACGATGAAATTGAACAAGCGCGCTATGGTTCTGGTCATGCGATCTGGACAAAATTCCACATGTAGCTTGAACACCTCATTTTCCATTCGAGTGCAAAATTTCATCTCGATCAAATCTGTAGTTTTCAAGTAATCAGGGAAACAAAACTATGAACGGCCATATTTACGGAACCCTTGGTGGAATTTGGCCCATTAACGAACTCAACAGAGCCATTCGGGAACTGAACCCACACTGAAAATTTCAAGTCTCTAGGTTGTTCCGTTCGAGAGTTATCGTGCTTACGGACGCACGGACGGCCGGACGGACAGACTCGAATTTTCCGACGGATTCGTCATCAGTGAGTCGAACATAGTCGATTGAGACCATTTTCGGCTCAAAATTCGAAAAATACAGACATCGTGACGAAATGATATAGCCCTCGTGTAAGTAGTACGAGCGCTCAAAAAGGTTGCCTTGAGATCATAACTTCAACTTGTGGTCGGATCAATCGAAATTGAAGTTACCTGAACCTACACAATTTTCACGAGTGGCTGATTTAAATCCCTTAGATTATTTTTACTGGGGAGCAGTGAAAAAACAAGTGTGTTCAAAGCCAATTGAAAATTTTGTTGAGCTTCGGGAGAGAATTACGAAAGCAGTTGAATTCGTCAATAATGAAACATTCGCCATTTGAATATCTTTTCTAAATTTATTGAATCTTGCCATAAATCGAAACTGAATTTCTTTGAGAAAAACCTTTTCTTTGGCTCATCTAAGTAATAATGTTATACCATTTTAGAATTTTTTGTGCCACGTCACTATCAGTCTCACTCACACTTCATGGCAGGACTCTCTCCATCTTATTCAAACTAGATTCTCAAAGTTATGGCACGTATTGAATACACTAGAATCCTTTTCAGTAAGTTGAAAGAAATTGTTCGAAATGAGTGACATTATCTTCCAAGCTGGAGCAGTTCTAAGCATCAAAGGTAACAGGTCACAGAAGCACTATTCAGGATAACATAAAAAAAATAAAATTGGAAAAAATTGAAGATTTGTAGCAACTGTATATCTAGTGCTCGTTGATCATAACTTTCGTTCGAAGGTTTAAAAACAGATTAGAATTTTGGACATTTCTTTCCATTACAATCTTTCTTTATTGTAAAGGTTATTCGGAAACCTCCCGAAGCTTATTAAAAAATTCAACAAATTCGAATGCATTACTTACCCCAATTACCTGATACTTATGAACCTCACACCAGCAGAATATGATAAAGCATTCACTTTCATTTCTAGCGTAGTGTGCCATAGAAGCATCAATCATATTTTAGCTAGAACAAACATGACATATAACAGTCCAAGCACTCATTCCAATCAAAGCTAGGTGACTAAATTCAAGTGTATCCAGATAACATCGAAATATCCACATAATTGTGTGCGTTAAAGAACCTGATGAAATCTTGTTCAACCGCGAGTGTGGGAAATTTTAACTTTTTGTGTTCCCTCGTCCTCGCTACTAGAATGACATATTATGCACAGCATTTAAAACACGAACACTTCAGGTGACCAAGATTTTGTTGTAAATGACGTGCATGGAAAGCACGCAATATCTTGATTAAGAGACGAAAGTTGAATAATTGTATCATTAATTATAGACTTCACATTAAGTATTCTAACATATACCAGCGATTGCCCCAAAGAGTCCGTCGCGTTCTGCGAAATGTTGAGGTCCCAATTTTTGAATTTGAAGTCGAGAATGGACTTCAAAGATTAGGTTGGACCCTCGGATGAAGAATTCGAGGTCGAATTGAATTCTGGCTTTCCGTCCGTAGACTCTCGATAGAAAATACTTGGAGTTTTGGAATTTTCAGGGTGGCTTCGAGGTCTGAATGCGCTGATTGGGTTAGTTAATGGAAATAATCCGCCAGAGAGTTCCGTAGATATGGCAATCTTAATTTTTCTTCTTGATTGTTCTTAAAATACCGATCTGATCGAATACAAACTTAGTAGATTAAGTAAGATTACGTTCATGTGAAATATCATAGGATCGTATAGTTGAATGAAAGTCTTACTACAGACAAGTGCTTGGAACTTTTGTGATCTTTAAATTTTTGTTGACGATTATGTATTGGTCGATTGTTTTTTATTATTGTTGATTTATGAACATCATTAATAATATTATTATCGCATCACTAGAAGATTTGAGGCAAATATTTTATGAAAGTTCGGTATCTCAGAACCTTTTCGTCATATCATGCTAAAATTTTTTGTTTACCAACATATAAGGCAAAGATGGAATGATTTACAGACAAATTCGTTCATCGAGTTCTTCCATGTGAACATAAACATTTTCTGATATAATATACCTATAATCATTCATACACCTTTTTATGTTATATAGATACTAAGGCCCAAAGGGCCTCTGGATCTAGCAACCTGAGTACTTTTATCTAGGCTAAAGCTCTGCACCCATTTCAAGAGTTCTAATGAATATGATTAATTGAAGTGGCCTTCTGTATGATATCATAGTTAAGGTCCTTTACCTGATAGTTGAGGCGAAACAATTCTTGATAGCTGTTCTTAACAATAGGTTTGTTCTCACCATGAGGTTTCTGATGGCAAGGAGATTTCTGTGAGAAGAAGACGTTACCTGTTTTACTGAAATTTAGGTCTTTGTTTTTGCATTGTAAAAGTTTTGAAGACACTTCTTGAAATCTTCGAAAGCTAACGACATCTAAATCTAGGAAATATACTTGTAAAACAGGTGTGGAGTCATGAACGTAAACGACCACCTGTATAGTGGTTTTCTTGGGCCCGCGCTGCGAGGTCATGTCATCTGTCTAACCATAATTTAAATGAATTAAACAGCAAGTCGCCGGAAGAGGAAATCATCGTTGTAGAAAATCAAGAATTCTGTTGAATATCGAAGCCATCGAGTCTTCTGTATAACATCGCCGCATAACGTGCAAAAACCGAGTCGTCAGATCTTCACAGTCGCGTTTTTATCGCACCATTGTGTCTTCTGTTAAAGTGACATTAAGCAACTTTAAGTTAAGTGCCCTTAGCTTCTCAAAAATCAGGTGCCCCGGAACCGTGCAGAAAGAAGGTTCATCCTCTGCTGCCTAACCTTCAACCGTATTTCATTATCAGCCCGTGGTGATTCGCCGAGACTCCGTCATCACCCCTTGGGGTAAGTACTTTGCTTTGCTCAAAGTGTTTGTCACATTTAGTTCATCTGAGGGTGGTCGCAAACCATTTACGACTTTTCAAGGTGATTATCGACGGAATTTTTCAAATAAAAATCATTGATTACAACATCATTTTATGAATGTTTTTCCGGCGAAATTGACAATGGTCTGTTTGAAGTAATTTGAGTCTTAAGGAAGAACTAAGGACGATTAGAAACGAATAAGAAGTGAGGGCGGCATTCCAATTCTCCAATACCACAAGATCAGTTCTCATGAAAGTTGAACCGAAAAACGAGAATCAGGACACAGAGACCTGAGAATACTCGATTTCCAATAAATGTGGTCGGAAAAATATCACTCCAGAGATCATAGTCAAAGATCCGCGAAAATTGACGATATTAGAAAAAAAAGGAAGATTCAAGATTGTCTCAGCACTGGGACGAATACCACAGAAAAGAATGGGAGAGACTCTCTATGATAACGAAGGAGGAACACTGGACAAGGAGAAAATTCAAAGAAGCAGGTTGCATAACCCTAACAGACAATCAGGAAATAAGGGACCTTTTGATGCCTGCCCTCCGGAGATCACTAAAATAACACAACTAACAACAAAATTGTGTAGGTGAGGTACCATGCATAAATCAAAAAGATGTGGATGATAAGGTCATTTGTATTTAGTAATAAAATACATCTGTCGACAATCAGCCCGTTCCCTGAAGACCGAAACTTTAGAACAAATAAATTTCATAGAGGATGTACGTAGCTCGCACAACATTCCACTATAGCTTCTTTATATTCGGTTTTTAGTGAATTGGAAATACTTCTACAACAATACTCACTTGAACTGTCTGTCAGAGGAGTGTAATAGTATGGAGGAGCAACACATCCCTCCGTTGGACTTTCCGGGGAAGAGGAACTCTTCTCCCAAACTTCTCTTGCATTGTTCTGGTACTTGTTGCTCTGCTTCTTCACCATGTAACAACGTGGCATGATCGTAGAGAATCCGTTGAAGCGACAGCGAGGCAGAATGTTTACGGAGTGAATCAGAAATTTGCAGGTGGTTGCTGGGAGACTGTGCCGGTATAGGTGACAGAAAAGCAACAAGTTGGCCCGGTAAAGAAGTACAAGTTGCCAACAGGTATATAACCTGGTAAGTTGATCTAAAACGAGTGACACTATATGAAAGCGATTTCCCTAAATGTCAGTCTTTGACGGAAGCTCTTCATAGCGGGGAACGTACGTAATGCAGGTTTAAGTAATGGACGGCTTCAATTCTTATTATAAGGGAGGCTCAATACTGATCACGAACCACCAGCTGGATCCTTCCGAACACTAACAACTTTCTTAACATCGGCGTGTTCGGTTGTCAAGTCTCGACTCAACCTTTGGCACAATTTTTTTCACCGGTTTTGTTTTGAATCTTGTTCAAGGAGAGCAAACGACGCACCACTCCCTGATTGAATTTGCTGGCGTTGTGGGGCGCTGTGAACTGCGGGGTGAGTTCGTTTGCGCCCGCGCAGGATGTGGACGAGGACCGATCGATCGATGCCCTCCGACACCTGTTACCGAACACATCCATCTTCTATCTCCCTCTAACAGGCACTGATTGTATCTTCAATTGTGAATATTTAGAATAAGTTCAAATCTGATTTTTTTTTTAATATGTTTCAATCAGAATTTTACCTAGGCGCGTAAATACGTCAAGTATTGAGTGGCAAAATGGGGACAATGAATTGGGGCGCCTAAAGCAACTTTCTGCGCCAAGTCCACACTCAAACGGTCAGGAATATTTGAAATATAATGAATGAACTTGAAACTTCAATGAATGCAATGTTTATTCACATCAAAATATGGAATTGTGTTCAGAATATAATACATAATTCACATATTTAAAATAAACTAATAAAGATACTTCACTTTCAAAAGTGAAATAAATTCAAATGAAAAATGGATATTCTCTTGAACTCCTAGGAAGAAAACTACATAGTTCAAAGGAAAAAAGCAATAAAAAATTATGATACCAAAAAAATTATTGGAATTTGATATATTTGATCACATGGAATGTCTAGACCCAAACATCTAAAAATATCCCCAAAATGTTGTAGGTATTCATAATTTTATCTGATGGCATGTCATAATGACAACGTTATGTCACTCAATTTTGATGACATTAGGAAGCTCATTATGGTACCATAATGAAATTCTATATGAAAAATTAGAAAAGCACTGCCGTGAAGTCAGGAGCTTTTGAGCGCTCGTACATCCATCTTGAAGGTAGATTTGCATTTTTCAGTTTTAGAAATCAATTGAAGTAATTTTCGACAGCTGTCAAAAAAATTCTGAAACTTAGGCGAAACTCCAGACTTCATGTCAGTGCTTCAGCTGACCAATTTTTTTTCTATAATTCACTGGAATTTTCTACGGTATCTATGGTCTTGGTGATGCGATCTGGACAAAATGCAAATACATTATTCCTCAGCTATGTGCAGAATTTCAATCCAATCCAATCAGTAGTTTCGAAACTATCAGAAAAAAAATATTTTGAAGGGCCATATTTATGGAACCCCTAGTATAATTTTGCTCATTGATGAACGTGAACCGCGATATTCGCGATCCAAACCCACCCTGAAAATTTCAAGTTCCTAGGCCTTTCCGTTCAAAAGTTACAATTTTCTATGGTTTCTATGGTTCTGGTCATGCGATCTGGACAAAATATTGCTTTAATATATCATTCTCGATTGAAATACAAAATTTCATCTCGATCGAATCCGCAGTTTCGAAATTATCGAGAAATTGAAATTTCGAACGACCGTATTTACGGAACCCCTAGTATAATTCTGCTCATTGATAAACGTGAATGCGACATTCGAGATCCACACCTATCCTGAAAATTTCAAGTCCCTAGGCATTTCCGTTCAAAAGTTACAATTTTCTATGTTTTCTATGGTTCTGGTCATGTGATCTAGACAAAATTTCACATGTAGCTTGCACACCTCATTCTCCATTTGAACACCCCATTCTCCATTTGAGTGCAAAACTTCATCTCGATCGAATCTGTAGTTTTCAAGTAATCAGTGGAATTTGGCCCATTAACGAACTCAACCGGGGCATTCGGGAATTGAACCCACACTGAAAATTTCAATTCTCTAGGTTGTTCCGTTCGAGAGTTATCGTGCTTACGGACGGCCGGACGGACAGACTCGAATTTTCCGACGGATTCGTCATCAGTGAGTCGAACATAGTCGATTGAGACCATTTCAGGCTCAAAATTCGAAAAATATAGACATCGTGACGAAATGGGATAGCTGGGTACGAGCGCTGAAAAACATGCGATGTTGTGATCAAAAAAGTTTAGTCAAAATGCATAACTATGTACAAAACTATTTATTATAAATGGTAAAAGAGCAATTACTTCAATTTGCAATATTAATTCCAATGGATTCAAGAGTTTTTACATGAGCAGTTGATGCTTTTTGGTAAACTTGTAATTCTGTTTGATTGTTGGCACCAAAAATTGCTTCTGATGTTTTTTTCTTTTGCCCTTCTGAATTTTCGATATACCCTTCAGCAACAGTTTTGCTTTGTCATCCGCCATGGCGTTTCACGGTACACAGATCAGCTCCAGAATCGGCCAAAAATGAAGCAGACGATCGCCGAAAACAATGTCCGGTATATTCTTCAGGGTGAGGTTAATTCCAAAAAGTGACAATAACTTTTTGCATTTTACCAACTGTGTGAATTCCAACGGGTTGTTTCGAGCATTCCTTATTTTTATAAGTGACAAAAAACGTCGATGGTTTGTGTTCGTATTTTCACATATTGTCTGACAAGTTCTACCATATTCAATCCTGGGATATTCCCCGATGTTACAAAAAATTCTCGCATTACCTTTGTTTTTGTATTCGGTAAAATCATTCTAAAAACGGATCCTTCATCTAAGTATCATATTTTAAACAAGCATATTTGTCAGTTCCTATCTTCTGCATTCTCCAATTAGTCCAATTATCATCAATCAATTTTGAAATAAATATGTATCATCTGATGCTTCCGTAAAAAACTTCGTGACATCTTGTTTAGTAAAAATTTTGGATTTTTTAGCTCTGTAACCTTCTGTTTCAGTAATGCAACCAGCTGTATAGGTACTTGCTAATATCGACGTTTTTTCTTGTTAATAAAACACTTCTTATCATCGACTAACACGACCAGAGAGAAGATGGTTTTCTTTCCTCAGATAAGCATTCAAAGTAAGTCAACAATACTTTTTCATTAGTGATATTCTTGATTATCTTAGTAGAACATCATTCTTCGTACCGATTAGACGCCATTTCATATACACTCCGTGATTTTTCCGGAAAAAGGGAGTCCACGATATTTCGCGTCATTTCTTCCAAAGCAGAAGGCAAACTACCAGTTTCAGAATCACTCATTATTATTGGAATTATATTCAATTCTACGTGATTGTTTGACAGCAGATAAATAAATATTGCCGTTACAACCTGACGTTGTCAAGGAAATGGCAAAGTACAGCTCACTAACCTACTAATAGTTGAAACTACACATATACTTACTCCTTTAAAAATAGTTGTCATTGTGACATGTCAAAATTTTTAGAAAATGTATTAATATAAATGCCATCAGATTAAATTTTGTATGTAATACAAATCATAAACAATCATTATGGCACACGTCGTGTTATCATATTCATTCACGACTAGTACCATAATGATCGTTCCTTTGATCCTTATGACATAAATGACTATTATAACTGCTGGTTAAACTGGCGACTATTATTGATTATAATTGGAATGAGCATTTCAACATAAATTTGATAACTCGAACTACTAAAATCTGTATTGCTCGGTCTGCAACTTAACCGTATTAAGTAATGGAATCATTTTCAACTTTAGGGAACAAATTATCCCCTTCCTTATGTAGAAATTACAGAAAGCAATATTCTATCATGTTTTCTCGTCACATACGGGAAACTCTAGTAGCAGCAACAAGCAGAATTCCTTCCTCATTACGAAATCATTCCGCAGCTCCTTCGGTTCGGATGCAACTTCAGCCTCTCAAATTAACGTAATCCGATTAGGAAAGTGTCCACACTCCCGACCTGGCTCTCTATGAGACGTTACGTTAATTCAATAAAGTTAATATGAGACAAAGTCTGAAGGTGTAAATTGAATTAACGTAGGCGGCTCAGGGTGCTGCTTTCAACTAAAGGGGTAGCGAGCGGTCTTTGAGTTCAGAACGATAGATCGAGGAACATTTATGTTTGACTTGGGTTTTACTAGGGCTCTCTTCTGAACGGCAACAGCAACCTTAAGTGGTGGTTATAAGAGAAAGTTCCATTGGACTAATTGAACTTCGACTTGAAGTTACTTTCCTCTATGCCGTAAGGGTGAGGATTTTATGAACCAACAGGAAGGAACGCTCTGATTGATTCTCAGACGATGTGGCAAAGACACCTCATACAGGTGAAAACGTTATACTGATAGAGGACGATTTGAACGACGATAAAGCTCGGCAAAACAAACGAGAAAACGATATTTAATATTTTAAAATCAGAAGGTTTCCTTGTGAATTTTGCAAATCAAAACCTAGCGAGCTTCAATAAGTCTGAAATTCATTTCAACTTCAACAAACTCTGTATACGATCATCTAATACCAGGTCGGTCAAAGGATATTTTCCTATTCCCAATCCCCCTGGAGTCGCCTCTGCCACCATGAAGTAGCGCTTATCAGAATCCTTCCATCGACTGATGTGTGAGTTACATCATCCCAAGGTGGCGATAGTGGTTATCTGTGGCGAGAGATGATGCCCTATCGAGGGGGACATTAGCCGAGCAAGAGGAAACTTTGAACCCCATTACACCGGTTAGAAACTAACTGGTAATAGAAATACCCTATAACTTCGTAGTCAGGCATTACGTGCAGAGACTTCACATGTACCTTCCTATTTTGTTGGACTGAATGTCGAGGCATCACAGATAGGGTTCTCTTAGTATCGAAACTAATTTACTCTCACACATCATCAATTTATTTTTATTGATACTCAAGCAGCAATATTATATTATTATTTGAAAGATTATGTTGAATCTATTTAAAATTGACCACTCATTCCAAAATATTTGTGTAATTTTTTTTTTCAATTTTAATCCTGTGCGAGAAAGTTACTCAATTTCTGGTGAAATCACCGATTTCAAGCATTAGGTAAATATTGAAAACTTCATTTAGTTGGGATGTGCCAACTCTTTCATTACCCTTGAATCGATCGATTCAGGCGAATCGAAGATATCGGAAGTTGAAAAAGTGTTACTCCATTTCTGGTGAAACAGCCGATTTCATGCATTAGGTAAATATTGAAAATTTCATTCAGTTGAGATGTAGCAACTTTTTCACATCACTTGAATCGATCGATTCGGGCTAATGGAAGATTTTGGAAGTTGAAAAAAAAGTTACTCCATTTCACTTTGAACGGACGATTTCATGCATTCGGTAAATATTGAAAACTTCATTTAGTCGAGATGTATCAACTCTTTCGTTACAAATGAATCGATTGATCCAGGCAAAACGAGGATATTTGAAGTAAAAGAAAAAGTTTCTCCATTTCTCGTGAAACGGCTGATTTCATGCCCTAATGCCACTCTGCCGATCTCAATTCTTTTGGTTCAGAAATATTTGTGAACAGTTTTTAAAATTTTCTTGAAATAATTCCAAAGGAAACATCACCATTCTTCTTTTTTTCAGCTCGAATCAGCAGTGGAAAAAGATATGTACATTAAATCCTGTTTTGGGTTTCACCGCATTGTCGGTTGTCGGAAGAGGTTATTGTGATTCATCTGGGACCCGGATAGTGCTTCCAATTAAAAGAATAATTCGTAACAAATTTGCATAATACGTATCTGCAAACTAGTTGGGAGTTTCGCAAATGCAAATGGCGCATTGCTGAGTGTAGTTGGGAGGTTATGATAATTTCTTCGCTGATTCTATGTTACCTTGTTCCATTTGTAGCCGTGAGAGGAATGAGAATCGTTCTAAAATCGGGCCAGTTGTAAGCACTTGTTCATTGATATCGATAAGGTGGAATACCAAAATAGTCAAGAACATTCAAAGAATGTACTTTTTCTGGATTCCTTTGATAACCAATATTTTCATCAGATCAATCATTGGGTCAAAACTTTTCTCTACTTTTCTCTATCGACTCAATTGAATGAAACCTCTCATTAAACTTTTGTTTCTGAGATTTACTCGAGTTGATGTTGTCATTTGAATGAAACGATGAGACTTCCTCGAAATTATAAATTATTAGAAGAAAGAACCAAATAAATTGAAAGTATTCATTTCATATTTCGAGATTGACTTTTATATGGACAAAAACAGGAATCCTTGCTCTCGTTTGGGACTCTCCATCCTCCAGATATCCTCCATGTAATTCCACAGATACTACAAAGTGACCAATAAAGACGAGGTGGCTTCATTTCATGAATCTATATGATCTGGAAATTTTCCGATTTTTCCCAAGCCATTTACCCAACATTGTAGAATAAGGACAGAGATTGCTTGATGGCCATTTCCTTCCATGCTACAATTGCGATATGGTCCATAGCTGAATAAAATATCTTCTATTTTCTTGGAGGAAATTGAATTCCAATTTATTTAAAATCCAGTATCAATAATTTCAATTTAATCACACGATGGTATGAGAGAAAAATCTCTGGTTTTGTTGTTACCTTCTCATAAAACATGTTGGCATACTATTAGATGTTGATTGTCGAAGTCCATGCTAGGAATATCGAAACGTGGTTTTTCACTCTTTACACATTGGATATTTTTTGCGATATCCAAGAATAAAATGATAGTATATTATTTAACGAGCGGTAATGTAGGTCATAACTCACACAGATGAAGTTTACAGCACGAGCCGAAGGCGAGTGCTGTAATTCATCAAGTGAGTTATGACCATTACCGCAAGTTGAATACTATACTTTATCTACGACTATTACAATAAATACTAAGATACAAGTACAGAGAAAGAACTTTATATACAAATCTTAATATTTACCTATAACAATGCATTACATATTTATGTTGATTGTGCTTCTTAGCATGGAGTAGAAAGTCCATAGGGGCAATGCTTTATATTTAGTGCTGAGTTCAATAAAATATGCCAACAGAAGATTCTCTGTAAGCGATGACTTAATATTCTTACTGCTACA
Source organism: Aphidecta obliterata (assembly GCA_963966015.1). Taxonomy (NCBI): domain Eukaryota; kingdom Metazoa; phylum Arthropoda; class Insecta; order Coleoptera; family Coccinellidae; genus Aphidecta; species Aphidecta obliterata. The sequence continues at coordinate 19,085,719 of OZ014428.1, read as the reverse complement.
CCAATCTTGAAAATTGTTGTATACACCTTCGTATTTGTTTTGGGATTTTTCGGGCAATAAATTCTGTATAGTAATATTGACTGATTGTCTTATTTATGAAGGTTTACATAATTATTCATCTGCACTATCTGAATTCATCTTTCTCAGCAAAACATTCACAATAATAATCAGGTATCAACTTAATTTGAGAAAACGTCAAAATTATTCAAGTGACATCACTCCCCTCAATACCAATAATGGACAGTCCCCTTTCGGCCAATCGGCTTATTCAGAAGCACACAGCCAGGGAGTTATAGTAGTGAGTTATTATAACTCACGGTGTTTGTTCACAGATACTATTAATTGCTCCAAAAGTGGTTGAATAATGAATATATAATTCAATAGGTGTAGATAAAAGATATTTTTCATGAATGGACAAAGAGCAAAAGTTGTTATGCAAACGTAAAGAAATAACAAAATTCTTTTTCTACAAAATTAACATTAACTTATTCAATGAATGAAATAAAAGTAATTCCAAGAAGGATCCAGACCATTCATTTTTTTGCAGTATAGTGGAACTCTGGAAGTATGTATCTCGGTTATTGAAGAACTACAATGTTACTAAAAATGTGATATTTTATTTGTTTGTTTATTTTTATATTATTTTATTCATTTTGTTTATATCCCGACTCTCCTAGGTCTCTGTGAGACCCCTCAGAAGCTCAGAGATATAGAGATACATTCTGACATTCAGGCTGCAATTGAAGCACTGAGCTCTCATATCATCGATTCTTAGATGAAAAGCTGGTATTGGAGTGCCGAAGAAAACTCACCTCAATAGGCAAGAATAGCAAGGTCTGTTTAGTCTGAGTCCCTGGTCACTCGGAAATCAAAATAAATGAAGAGGCCAACACACTTGCCAGAAAAGGAGCTCGAACTCCTTCAATTGGCCTAGAAATTTTCTTTGTTATAGGTAAATGTACCCACAAGAAAGAGTTTCAGTAGGAGACAACCAAAAGAGAATCCTCTTAGGTTGGATCATTCCTAAAAGTTTCTTCGAAACTTTGATACTTCGAGATATAAGAAGTATCTGGACCTTAGCAAGAATATGATACACTACCTCACTGGATATATATTGGCCGTCTATCTGAAGATTTCAAATTACAGAATGAGACAAGAAAATATGTATTAGATAGACTAATAAAAGCAAGCAAACAAATCAACACATGTAACCCCGTGGAACATCGAAATTTTCTTTGCATCTGCAGACCGGTTTCGCCGTTTTACGGCTCGTCAGTGCAGCTCAACTCAGGATAAACTCGATGTAACAAACAGCTACCCAAACAATCGTTTGGACATATTTTCTTGTCTCACTTTGTAATTTGACTAACTCACTGGATTCCCTACAGGGCTTTGCCGCATCAGGAAGCACCTCATAGGAATGGATCTAACAGAAAACGACGACTGCAGATTCAGTGGGGAGGAGGAAGAAACTCCGGTTAACCTGATGACGGAATGCCTCACCATCGCTAGCCAACGCAAAGAATGCTGTAGACAAGAGACTTGTAGATTGTAGGTGTTAAGAAGTAACTTCCTCCTCCTTGAAGCCATCCCAGATACTGGCTGCGAGCTGTAGTTTACGTAATGGCGAGAACAGCTCTGATGAGGGACACAATAGACCTTAAGGCCTAAGTGCAATGCAACCACCCTTAAAATCTAAATCTAACTTCTAGCTTGCTGCATGCTATTGTAGAGGTAAAAATGCTAGGGGTTCCAAGAACTGAACAAATATAATTTGAATACATTCCAGTTTTCTCAAAAATAGGGATATGTAAGAACAGATGACCGCCAAAACTCACGGAGGGTCAACACCATCGTTCAATAAAAATTACGAAAAGCACTGCCGTGAAGGCAGGAGCTTTTGAGCGCTCGTACATGCACCTTGTAGGTAGATTCGCATTTTCCAGTTTTGGAAACCAATTAGGGAAGTTTTTTACAGCTGTCAAACAAATTTTCAAACTAAGGCGATAATCCAGACTTCAAGTCAGTGCTTTAGGTGACCAATTTTTTTTTCGATAATTCGCTAAAATTTTCTACGGTATCTATGGTCTTGGTGATGCGATCTGGACAAAATTTCGCACGTAGTTTGAATACATTATTCCTCAGTTAGGTGCAAAATTTCATTCCAATCAAAACAGTAGTTTCGAAATTATCAGGAACAGAACATTTTGAACGGCCATATCCACGGAACCCCTAGTCTAATTTTGCTCATTGATGAACGTGACCAGGAAATTCGTGATCCAAACCCACCCTGAAAATTTCAAGTTCCTGGGCCTTTTCCTTCGGAAGTTATGATTTTCTATGGTTTCTATGGTTCTGGTCATGCGATCTGAACAAAATGTTGCTTAAATATGTCTTTCTCGTTTAAAATACAAAATTTTATCTCGATCGAATCCGTAGTTTCGAAATTATCGAGAAAACAAAATTTCAAACGACCGTATTTACGGAACCCCTAGTATAATTCTGCTCATTGATAAACGTGAACGCCACATTTCAGATCTATACCTATCCTGAAAATTTCAAGTCCCTAGGCCTTTTCGTTCGAAAGTTATGATTTTCTATGGTTTGTATGGATCTGGTCATGCGATCTAGAGAAATGTAGCTTGAATATATCATTCTCCATAAGTATACAAAATTTCGTCACGATCGAATCTGTAGTTATTATATTATTATATTTACGGAACTCCTAGTATAATTTTGCTCATAGATGAAAGTGATCACGACAATCAAGATCCACACCTATCCTGAAAATTTCAAGTCCCTAGGCGTTTCCGTTCAAAAGTTACAATTTTCTATGGTTTCTATGGTTCTGGTGATGCGAGCTGAACAAAATTTTGCATGAAGCTTGAACACCTCATTTTCCATTAGAGTGCAAAATTTCATCTCGATCGAATCTGTAGTTTCAAAGTAATCAGGAAAACAAAATTTCGAGCGGCCATATTTACGGAACCCTTAGGCGGATTTTGCCCAATAAAGAACTCAACCTCGGCATTTGAGATTCGAACCTACTCTGAACATTTCATTCCGTTCGAGAGTTATCGTGCTTACGGACGGCCGGACGGCCAGACGGACAGACTCGAATTTTCCGACGGATTCGTCATCAGTGAGTCGAACATAGTCGATTTAGACCATTTTCGGCTCAAAATTCGAAAAATACAGACATCGTGACGAAATGATATAGCCCTCGTAAGTAGTACGAGCGCTTAAAAAGGCGCATTATGAGTAAAAGGGCGACTATGGAAAGATTGTTTCTCTAGAGAATATTATTTCGATGAATATAGACGCATTTTGCGGGAAAATTGTGTTTTTTTTTTGCGTAAGCCTCGGGATATTTCGAACCATGAGGTATGTAATGTATGAAACGATTATTTTTTTCTTGATGTCACTTTCCGGAAATGTGCACGGAGTGCCAGTACCTAGAACTGATCACGTGAACTTAAACACGATCCATTTCACGGGACGAAAATCTTCCTATTAGGGCATCAAAGCCGAACCTCTTAACCTACATTCGCGAACCTATTAACGAACAGTGCTGTACTTCCGTTCGTGATCGACAGTCACCTCCGACCATCTGATGGATGTCGACTTGAATAATGATGGAACGCCACCTCACGTATTAATGGCAACTTGATACCATTCGCTAAGGAAAGCTTTTTAAATGCACTCAAATCGGCAGATCCACGCAACAGTCCTCTTGAGATAGGGAGATTTCGGATCAATCCGCAGCTCACAGATATACGAGAAATATATTGGAAGGGGTTCTTGAAATTCACATTCATTATCGTATCCTGAAAAGATTTCTGAATATGAATTTGGAAATTTGGCCTGTGTGTACCTGGTTTCACTCACTTGGGAAAATGATGAAATATTCGTTTCAGAAAAATTATGATGGGTGAAATCCGAAAGGACACTTACAGTTCAATTTATTCAACTGCGAAAAAAGTTTTTCATTTTGAACCTGTTCGAGAAAATCTTCATGAAAATAACGAACACTAGTAAAAAGGAACGGTGGATACATAATCCGAAATTATTCTGGAAAGTTGTAACAACTTTCCGGCTAACAATTCTAGCGTATTAATTCTCTGAGGTAACATGTCTCGAGAGCGCTGAAAAGAATTTTGAAAAGAGCGTCTAAAATACGAGATCGCATGGGACATATTGAGGTGGAAGTTGTACAACTGCGAAGATGAAAGTTCGTCGTGTGAGCATGGTGAAAGGAAATGCGAAGGGACTGCAATTATACAGGTATTCATTGAAGTTTCATCATAATGGACGTTTCACGTGTATTTCAGAAGTTATACAGTTCTACTGTGAAAATATGTTGAGGAATATGTCATTGCTTTGATACATCATGCTGAGGAGTATATTTCTTGTACAGGATGGCCGAGAGAAAATTCACAAATTATTTGAAATTATTCTTGCGCGCTTCTTTTTATGAAAGAAAAAGTGTTATCCTTTTGCCCAAATATCTGGAATTTTCGAATTTTGAGCCAAAAATGCTTTCAAACGACTTACAGATGGAAAATTCGTGATCAAATTCAATTCTGTCCGGTCGTAAATACGATAACTCTCGAAAGACAATTCCTAGTTTTATAAAAATTCGGGTCGGAATTCGCCGGTTGAGTTCGTTAATGGGCCAAATCCGTCGGAAGGTTCTGAAGATATACTGCCGAAAGTGAGTCCATTCTAGACGTTCGGGACAATTCACATCACAAAATTCTAAAATTGCGGATATTTTGGCAAAATGATAACTCCAAATTGTGGATTCAGAATGGCGACAATTTCAAAGCATACTTCAGTATTTTCCATAATTTCGAAGTGCCTGAATTGGTGATCGCTCTGACTAAGAATTTAAACAAGCGCGCAAAAGCTCCTGACTCCTCGTCGGTACTTTTTTTGAGCGCTCGTTCTACTTACATAAGGGGTATATCATTTCGTCACGATGTCTGTATTTTTAAATTTTGAGCCAAAAATGATCTCAATCGACAAGGTTCGACTCACTGATGACGAATACGTCGAAGAATTCGAGTCTGTCCATCCGTCCGGCCGGAAGCACGATAAGTCTCGAAAACAACGAAACTTGAAATTTTCAGGGTAGGTTCGAATCTAGAATGCCGCGGTTGAGTTCGTTATTGGGCAAAATCCGACCAGGGGTTTCGTAAATATGGCCGTTTGAAATTTTGTTCCCCTTATTACTTCGAAACTACTGATTTGATCGAGATGAAATTTCGCACACAGATATAAATTGACGCGTTCAAGCCACACGCAGAATTTTGTCCAGATCGCATGACCAGATCCATAGAAATCATAGAAAATTATAACTTTCGAACGGAATGGCCTAGGGACTTGAAATTTTCAGGAAAGGTGAGTATCTTGAATGTCGTGGTCACGTTTATCAATGAGGAAAATCAGACTAGACTGATGATTTCGAAACTACTCTGCTTTGACAGCTGTCGAAAATTTCTTAAATCGGTTTCTGAGCCTGGAAAATTCGAACCTGCCTACAAGGTGGATGAATGAGCGCTCTAAAGCTCCACACTTCACGGCAATGCTTTTCTCGAATTTTTTTATTTGTAGGATAGAATGTTATGTAAGTAGTTTTTCAATCTTTGTTCGTGGAAAAAACTGACCATTCATTATGGACCTCTGATATCAATGAGTTCTTGTAAAAGATTATTGAAACTTCAACGAAATTTTAATCAAATATGTAATTCATCTCCACCGCGCCAAAAAACTTTCACTTACTCTATCAAACCTCGACTTCAAAACTTTACTGGTATGTTGTATAGACCAAACTCCAAACACAAGTTACAATTTTCAAAGAATTCGCTTCTGATTCCTGATACTCAATTCACTCAGACCAAATGCAATCCTATAGTCAGACCGAATCTCATTCGTTCAGACTTCTTCTGAAAGATGATTCAATTAAATTTTTCCAATGAGCTCTTTTGAAGTACTTCACAAATCCAGCAAAATTGCAATTTGAAGGAGATGTTGTAACTATCAGGACTCAGGAAAACTTCGTACATAAGAAAGGGAAAGATGGGGATGAAAGGGAACTTCCGACCTTAATTATCGATGATGGCTTTCAAGAGAAAAGAAATGGTCAATTCCTATGCAAAGTAGAGGAAGATGCCAAAGCTGCGGAGCATGATCCAGGCCGGGATTAGACCCGACAGAATTCAAATGTTTTCTCTCTGAATGAGGTTGATTAGTATTATGGCTCTTGCAGAATAAGTTCTGCACTCCGGAATTGAAGAATGGCTAAGATAAATTTATTCAATTTCATATGGAAATTATACGAATCAATACTGAAAATTCCCTAGTTGAAGCATTTTATTCTTATTGTGCCTTAAAGATAACAATTTTTGATATGAGATTGAAAGGTAAGGTAGATCATGATTATCTGTAGTATTTCCATTTCAGAACCTCGCTGTTTTTGACAAAAATTACGTAAAACCTTGAACTTTATGTTTCTCCTAGAATGTGAAGAACTATGGAACCATACAGGCTATTTTTTAAGGTGAGACTTTTTTTGACAGCTGCTAGAAATCAAGAGAAGAGATCATTAGGCCGGAAGTGGATAATATAAATTATCCTATTTGAAAAGAGTGCGGAAAATCTTGGACATCATCATCTTAATACAACTCTGTTAGGTAATCTGTCATGAACCACGGTGCCATATGCATTCCAACAAGTAATTGAAGTGCTGGATTTTATCGCAAATTCGTATATTTTCTTTCAACTAATATTAGGAGATTTTTCCTGAACGGTATTATTCTTAAAGTTCAAACTAAGGAGAGGAAAAATAACTCAATGAAAAGGTCCTCCGAAGAAAATGTTTACAAACTCACTGATAAAATTGATCTGAATTGTTTACAGAAATTGTTCGAAATGGTCACCATTCGTTTGATGTGCACAAAGTCTTGCCCAGCGTAATAATGAATTATTACATGCAGCAACTATCACATCAGTTTGCCCACAAAAAGTTTCACAAGCATTTTCAATGCGTCGTTTTAGTTCTTCAAGACTATTCACCTCACCCTTACTGCACACTAATGTTTTCAAATGACCCCAAAGGAAGAAATCAGAGGGGTTGAGATCAAAGGAGCGTGCAGGCCAAGAAATCGACCAACCACGTCCTCTCCACCTGAAGTAGCAAAAAACATACGCTCTGTCAGATGATTTCCCGTAAACTGAATGCATTTAGAACAAATTTGAACCTCAATACGTACCTTAATCCGATCCGTGCTCTGAATTTCTCAGATTCGAGGGTAACTTTGATTTCGAAATACTAGGCCCTAGTGGATATTTTATATGAAGGTTTTTTTGGAATTTCGACTTATTTTGATGAGGTCCAGAAAAACTATCACCATTGCCTGTCAAAAAAAGCCTCACCTTTGAAAACACCCTGTATAGTAGTTCACAACGCAACCAATGCAACCAAAAAACTTATTCTCATACTTTATACTAGCCAACTTCAACAAGCTGTTGTTTCACAAGTTATTCTAATAGGTCAAAGTGAACTTCGAAGTGGCACACCAACTAGACAACTCTTTTTAGGGCTCCAAGGGCTCATTCCCTTCAAGAAAAACTTCTCAAATTTCAGTGAGTATCTGGGCGTCAACAAAAATATTTGTGCTCTTCGCAGTTATGGCGCTTCATCTGGGAAAAATAGCATTTTTGTTTGCCCCTCTGATTATTCTCCAGACGACGAGAGGAAGAGCCAGTTAATCCTCCGAGAGCGGGTCTGATGACATATTATAATTCGCGTATAACCTGATTTGGTGACATTTATTAACGTCACTGCTATTCATCACCATTACCAACAGAATCTTTTCATTAAGTAGATTGTTGTCTGACGGTTTTATGCAGTAATAACTTAGGAGACGGAATTTTATTTTTGCTCCAGCAACATCTGTAGCGTTTTATTCAAACTATAAATGATATAAAAAAGACACAGACAGAAATTTCTTCTCCTAACCATAAAAGGGGTTTCATCGTTATTATTTGCCACCGTTTTATTGAATTAAGCTTAGTTAAAATTATTGCCACTTCCTAATCAACTTTCGATAATAATCCTTTGTTCGAAATGAACCTGAACTTCCCAGATTTCACGTTTTGGTTAGAATATAATTAAGAAATCGAATATGAAAAACCGTCCATCTGCAGTCCTGTGCTTACTCTTCTTATAGAGAAGAATGTAACTTGAATTTCATTCTTCAACATTTTTGGAGGCCTCGGATTAAATGGGTTATAATCGGCTCCTCATCTGCTTGACCCCCCCCAATTCATGATATAATCTTAAACCGAAGCTTTCCCTTCAGCCTTAACAGAAGTATACTGGGTAATCCACTAGGTGATTCCGGATTAAATGACTGGTTCTTAGGAACAATCCAATTTATGTACAAATTTGAATCCCTGACTCCAATTTCATAAATGTAAAAGTGGAGAAACTTGAGAGACTTGATTACAAGACATTGCGAGCGATTATCTAGTCTTGAATCTCTCGAAGCCGATCAACGCGGGCTCGATTATATAGCCTGTTACTCGCCAAATGAACGAGAATTACCTCCATATTTCCACCACCGCCTAGCTCTCGTTCCTTACCCAACTAATGGCGACTCTCCACCCACAAACATTAAAATAATATCATACCGATTAACTTTCCGAACAACGAATGGCGTAGTCGATTATGAACCGTTCATTATCATTGTTAACATTCAGAATTGCCAACCTTTGGGGAAATTTCGCCGAACTCTAATCCTAACTACACTCCAACTCCAATCGGAATAAATTTCTTAATTCCATTTCGAGTTGAAGATACTCTCGTGAATGATAAATCGTCTAATTTAAATAGTAAATCACTTTCGGCCGTATGTAACGCATTCAAATCCAGTCATTAAACGTGCTGTATGCCTGGTAATAAAACTGATAATTGAGGTTAATTTGATATGCAGGTTCCATGCATGAAAGGTTAAGTGTTCGTGTTTGATTCATGCTACAAGTAGCAAGAGAGGGTGGCGTACCCTTATTCCACCGCTAAATATAATCGAAATATATGTGCTCGGAGCAACAAGATTAGGTTCGTACAAGTCTCCCCGAAACCATTCAACGGAACTATTGCTACGCTATGACTGAGGAAATTTGTTTATTGAATATTCACTTTACGTTTAGGTTTATTCCGATTCGAAATATCAAAATATCATCAACTGGTATGACGTGAGGTGAAATCAATTTTGGTTAATTATTTCCAATAATAAACCTTCGGGATTGTGGAAAGAAAAAAATATTCACTAGTAATTCCACTAGAGGTCAAATTATTTCCGGATTTAATTTGACCTCGTGTGGTATTCGGTAAGAAAATTCCACTCATGTGAACAAAAAAAAATTTGATTGTCAAAAAGAATATTCTGTCATTATAAACGCCAAAAAAATTTCCAGTATAATTCGCTGTTGGGTACCCATGAGGAAAAAATTTCCACTAAAATTCATCCGTTGGGATGGTGATCTGTCAGAAATACACGTTCTAATTGGTTAAAAATCACATGTGTGGAATTTTCCAGAAAATTTATTCCACATTTTGGGTTTTGTAGAATCTGACAATTTTTTTAGGTGATACAACATTCCTCTATTCTGAGATTTGACACTTTTGACTATGAAGATTGTTTCTCAAACCTTCAATATTCCGGAATAGAAAAACATTTTTTCATTGTATTCCGATAATTACCAGCTTGTTATTTTTTCGAATGTGATACTCAAGGATGGATAAAAAAGGAATTCAGTTCTATATTCATAATATTCACTCGTTATTCACTATAATATACAGTATTTCAGGTGAATAATAAACTTATATCATTAAACGGATATCTATTGTTCGAATAAAAACCAACAAACCATTTTAATTTTATATGAACCATAATTTTCATGCATGGAGAGTAATTGAGTTGCACACTCATCTTTTATAATAAATAAATGAATATTTGTTATAACTTCACTCACATAAAAATGGCTCTAGTTGATTGCACAAAATGAAAAACTAAAATATTATTTTTCTGGTAGAATTGATAAGTTATTCCTGATTACTGTATCAAATTATAGTTCTCTTATCTAATCAACCATACTCACTGACTTATTATAATACTCAGCAAATTCCATATAAGTTACAGTTTTTTGAGCGCTCGTTCTACTTACACGAGGGCTATATCATTTCGTCACGATGTCTGTATTTTTCGAATTCTGAGCCGAAAATGGTCTCAATCGATAAGGTTTGACTCACTGATGACGAATCCGTCGGAAAATTCGAGTCTGTCCGTCCGGCCGTCCGTAAGCACGATAACTCTCGAACGGAACAACCTAGAGACTTGAAATTTTCAATGTGGGGTCAGTTTCTAAATGCTGCGGTTGAGTTCGTTAATGAGCAGAATTCCACCAGGGATTCCGTGAATATGGCCGTTCAAAGTGTGGTTCTCCCGATTTATATCGAAACTACAAATTCGATCGAGATGAAATTTTGCACTCAAATGGAGAATGAGGTTTTCTCGCTAAATGTGAAATATTGTCCAGATCGCATAATCAGAACCATAGAAACCATAGAAAATTGTAAATTGTGAACGGAAACGCCTAGGGACTTGAAATTTTCAAGATAGGTGTGTATTTCGAATGTCGTGATGACGTTTATCTATGAGCAAAATTATACAAGGGGTTTCCGTAAATATGGTAGTTTGAAATTCAGTTTTCTTGATAATTTCAAAACTATAGATTTGATCGTGATGAAATTTTGTATATTAATGAGGGATGATATATTCAAGCTACGTTTCTCCAGATCGCATGACCAGAACCATAGAAACCATAGAAAATCATAACTTTCGAACGGAAAGGCCTAGGTACTTGAAATTTTCAGGATGGGTGTGGATCTGAAATGTCGCGTTCACGTTTATCAATGAGCAGAATTATACTAGGGGTTCCGTAAAAACGGTCGTTCGAAATTCTGTTTTCTCGATAATTTCTGAACTACGGATTCGATCGAGACAAAATTTTGTATATTGATGAAGAAGTATATATTCGAGCTACATTTTGTTCAGATCGCATAACCAGAACCATAGAAACCATAGAAAATCATAACTATCGAACGGAAAGGCCTAGGGACTTGAAATTTTCAGGCTAGGTTTGGATCGCGAATTTCGCGGTCACGTTCATCAATGAGCAAAATAAGACTAGGCGTTCCGTGAATATGGCCGTTAAAAATATTTTTTTCCTGATCATTTCGAAACTACTGATTGGATTCGAATGAAATGTTGCACATAGCTGAAGAATAATGTATTCAAACTACGTGCCAAATTTTGTCCAGATTGCATTTCCAAGATCATAGATACCATAGAGAATTCTAGCGAATTATCGAAAAAAAAATTGGTCAGCTAAAGCACTGACGTGCAGTCTGGAGTTTCGCCTTAGTTTGAGAATTTTTTCGACAGCTGTCAAAAAATTTTTGATTTTTTTTCTGAAACTGGAAAATGCGAATCTACCTACAAGGTGGATGAAAGAGCGCTCAAAAGCTCCTGACTTCACGGCAGTGCTTTTCATAATTTTTTCTATCTGGATTTTTAAATTTACGGTATGAATTTCATGAGAAAATGATTGAACAATATTTGAAATTGTTCTTTTCTGACTTTTAGAAAACATTTTTTATTCAGTATGACGTTTAAATTAGTTAGAATAGTGGGCAGTTTTGAAAAAGGAATAAGTGTTAAACGACGGAGATGTTTGAAATTCATTGAAATATTCAAGAAAGATTGAGTCTTATGACTAATTACCGAAGTTTCAAAATCTTTATCTATCAAGTTCAAACTTCAAATGGCTTACAGGCCACATGAGGTAATTATTGCACCTTTTATAAATAGTGTTCGATCAGACCGGCGCATTCACCATTTGGTATTCTAATATTATTTTATTTTTTTGTTTGTCCATATCCCGACTCTCCTAGATCTCTGTGAAATTATTGTTCATCTCTTCGTAGGAAATTCGCTTCACTGATTGAATTCATCTTTCAAAAGACACTTCCCAAAGTTGTGCTTCGTTGAACAGTTGAATTTTCTGAAAAAATCACTCATTGTCTTCGATAAGGTTACTTAGAGTAGTTATGTTGAATTTTCTACATTGACACATTTCAATTGGAAATGTAGATTATTTTTCCAACAATTTAAAGTTTCATCGAATCATTTTGAACTCGATTTATAATTCACAACTCGACTTATTTGCCAGTAATATAAGATTTGAAGGGAAGTCAATTCATTGGTCACCAATGGACCGAATATTTATTGTGTATAATGAAAAATTCGGTAGATTGTCGGCGTCAAGAGAATATTTATGGACACTTCCTACTTGGTTCATAAATCATCAGGAATATAAATGATTAAATTTAATATGAGTAATGAATTACTTTATAATTTTCTCAAATATATTCAATATTTAATGTCAATGAATTTCGAAAAAGTAAATTCACTATTTCGTAGTGTATGGGCTCTATATACAGTTCACAGTTTTTGAACCTGTGTATTTGGGGATCTTGGGACACCCTGTATAACGCGTTAGACTCAAGCCGTCAATCAGCTCTTGTTGGATGTCAACATCCCACTATAAATATTAATTCTCACGTAAATGTTCTCATGTCTTAATTAAAAAAATGGTAATGAAGTGGTGAAAATAAACAAAGTCATTCTCGTGCGGTCGAACTGGCCACAGGGGAGCGCTCACTCGTTATTCTTATGTAGATTTAGGGGGGCAGTTTTATGGAAACCGCGATATAATGACAGAGGGAATAACAGACCTCCAAACCGCATACATTAGTGTCTCAAACCGCATTCGCTGCCAAATCCCTATTATTTGTGTTATCAAAATTGCCCCCACGACATTTCGTTGTATAATGCAACAGTAAAGTCATTATTTTATGACAGAAATAACGACCTGTTTGATATTGGCCAGATAGAGACAATGGGACTTCCTCGAAGGATAAACTCTGATTGCCTCAATTATCTGTTGGGAAATTGAATAACTTCGTGGTTAACTTTAATACGAACAATTGCGTGGATAATTTATGTGTTTAATAAATAATTCAATTTTTCCCCAATAACATCGAAAGCTAAAATTAAATGGGAAGGGATTTTCCTCATATATAAGAAACTTTCCTATCAAAACTGATGAAGATATTATTTTAGGATGGTAATAAAATCTCACTGAGTATATTACACGTTGAATATGATATATAAATCGAGATTACCACAAAAGAATAACGCAATAAGCGTTTGATATAACTGCAGGAAAAATGTCATGTGAAGGATCAATTCAGTTTATTTTTCATTATGGAAATTTTATATTTTTTTCCACGTCGTGGGGAACTAGTGTTGTTGAAAACTCTGCTTTCCGATATAATGTTTACCAATACTACGAATTTTGATAGTATAAAAAAAATGAATTCATAAACAAAGAATCGATAAAGTAGTAGCAAACAGAAAAAAAAATGAGTAGTAGCAAATTATAGAATAAGTTATGATCAACATATCTGACAATGAATAGGTCAATATCATTTTCATTTTATTACGATATTTCTGGCATTGGCGACTTTTTGGTAGTATAATTATGTCTATAGAGATGTATGCACGTAAATACAGTGACTCTAGCTTATCTTGGTGGAGTATAATAATGAAGACTTATCGGAATTCCTTCTCTTCAGTGTCGCATTCGCCATTTTGCATCATATGATGATCTCAAAAATTACGCATTATTTGCATTCAGGGTAATTTTTCGGGGGTAATATCCCTAGTGCATTTAATTTTTCCGGAAAAATTCGGAAAAACGAGTTTCTATGTAATTTGTTTCAACAAATAGCATGAGCGAGAGTGGTTTTAAAAATCCGAGTCGAAGACGAGGATTTTTCCACTTTCGCGAATGCTATTTGTTTAAACAGATTACTTGAAAAAGAGTGTTCTAATTTTTCCATAGGAAAAATTATATGCCCGAGGGATATTTGGTAAGATCATTTCCTGAGTTAAATGAACATTTTATGTGTGAATTTTCTGAGTATTTAGTGGAACACTATTTTCAATAGCCGCATTAATTTTACTTTCGGAAACATTTCCAAACCGATTCATTAAATGGGATTCAGTTGAAAAATTGATACATTCGTAAGCGTTGTTTGTGATCTTTGTTGTTGGTAACGGTACATAGCAACACAGCATAGAAACCATCAAGTTTTTTTTTACAAAGCAACTTGTCAAACTTGCATGAAATTTTTCCAATTTTTTTTCAGGAAAAACTGCTGACAGCTAAGTTGACAGTTGTTAAGTAATTTTTCCACTTGAAATTTATATTTGACATACCAATTCTTGATAGCGATTGGTCAAAATTAATAGGAAGGAAATAATCAAGGAAAAACTGCGAATTTCTTTTGTGTTTCCTCAAAATCGGTTACGTATTCTTATAATTCGATTGGGTTCGTTCTGAAATTCCATACGAAAATATTGGTATTCTTCGAGGAAAAAATTATAACATCCCTGAGATTTCATGAGAATCCAATAATCGAAAATCCAGAGCTCCCGGAAACTTTAAGAGCTGGTTCAAAAATCAGTTTTTATCTGAAAGCGATTCTAACTCTAGATTTCGAAGGAACAAATTCGAAAAAATAAATGAAAAAGGTTGAGTCCTCAGTTTTATGTTTCATGACTGCAGAACTTATCTTTTCCTAATTTGCAGAAACATATTTCCAATGCCATTATAAATAACCATTCGAAAAGCCACATTTTAAATGAACCTATGATACCTGATCGAAAACTCGAATTTGTTATGATCCCTTCAAGACCTGGTATCGATCTAGACTGGGTATTTAAAGCAACAGCTGTGCTTGCATATGCCGGCCTCCTTGAATTTTTAAACACGTAAGCCATATAGGTATCCCCATATCCTGCTCTATATCCTATTCGGGGTTCAATGACTCATCAGGTAGTCGTGGTTGAACGACGACAAGGCTCACATAACGGAAGCTGCATATCCGAGTACTCTTCGGGGTGGAAGTGATAGGTTTCCTTGAACCAGCTGGATCGCGCTGTACAGTGGTGCATCAGCAGTTGGTTCACATTGTAATTTTATCGCTTTTTCATTATCGGATTTGATTTTCGGGTGGCTTGGAGAGGTCTCTCGTTTATGAAACTGAAGAGGAGGAAATTTTGTTTTCGATGAAAAAGGCCCTTTTATATAAATATGTCAGCTTATTCTGTAAACTAATCCAAAACCAACTACTACACTCATGCCGAAAGAAAAAGTTTTTGCTGAGGTTTTGTGATTTTGTATCTCACAAAGAAATGTATTACATTCCAGTGCTAATACTGAGGTTTTTCTTTTAAACACATACTATATTGTTTGATATTTGGAACTTTGTGTTGCTCTTACTCAAAAGAATATACAGGGTATTTCCAAATAAGACGTGAAACTTAGGGGAGGTGTTAGTATTAATCATTTGCTGTCGTTTGAGCCATATTTATTTATGACCGAAAATCAACAGTTTCCGAGATATTTGAATTTCTCACCTCACTTCATTCTTCGTCAATTTTTTCTACGTTGACCAAGTCTGATTATAATTTTGGATCATTTTCATCAGAAAAAGGTATGATATGTATTAAAAATGTATTAAAAAATTAAACTATCCTGTATTAGATGTTGAAAAAGAATAAGTATGATTCGAAAGTTGGTATATGGAGAAAAGAATAGTAAATTTATAATATCAATTTGCCTGTAAGTTAATTTCAGGAATGAAGAAATTAAAGAGAGGGCACGTGATTGTATAAGGAAGGATGGAGGACATTTTGAACATAAATCATGAATACATTTTCTGATAAAATTTTGAATTTAATTGCAATGAGAAAATATTCAATTCGGTACTTTTATTTCTTGGCTTATAACCGCTTTCAAATCAGAATCTGCTGAAACGAAACCAGTGCCTGCATTCTCACGAAAACTTCTTTAGAAAATAAAGAGGTTTTGGAATAATTTTGTTATAAATAAATCATGGAATCCGAAAGTTGCAGGCAAATTGATATTAGAAATTGATTTTCATTTTATTCATATACCAACTTTCACATCATACCAATTCTTTTTCAACATCTGATACAGGATAGTTTTGTTTTTTTCATACATATCCAATCATTTTCTGATGAAAATATTCAAAATTATAATCAAATTTGGTCAACGTTGAAAAAATTGACGAAAAACGAAGTGAGGTGAGAAATAACTCGTAAACTGTTGATTTCTGGTTATCAATAAATATGGCTCAAACGACAGCAAATGAGTCATACTAACACGTCCTCCCTTACGTCTAAATTGGAAACAGAAAAAATTCACGAAAAATGTGTGGTGAGAAATCATTCAAAAATCACAAGAACTCAAATAACTCATTAACTGTTGATTTTTGGTTAGCAATGAGTCATACTAACACGTCCTCCAAGGTTCACGTCTGATTTGAAAACACCCTGTATATACGCACAATAATTGTTCCTTTTGAAATTTTTGTTTTGAGGGCTGCTAACTATTATTTTATTGGAATCCTATATAATCTATGTTGGTCTAAAATCTTCTTTCCTTGGATTTAACTTCTATTGTATTGATGTTATGGTTTCTTCTCCAATGATATTGCGAAGGTCGAACAATAAAATAAAGGATGAAAATGTTCTTTCGGACAAAAAAATGTTGTTTCAAAATTATGGCACAAGGGACAAAAACACTAACTGCAATGCGCTTGCCCGAAATTCATGCGTCGATAAATCCAGATCTTTTGCCTATGTAAGTACTTATAATCGTATAAAAAAGATGCCAGTGCCTGCTATGGAGTGACTGATAAAACTTTTCTTGTGTTTGTCGGGTTTTTATGCTTCTTAAAAAAAAGGGCGTCTTTCAAGAAACAAAAGTAACTGATATATGTAGAATTTATGGATAGTAATATTTTTGTTCACCCTGAAAAGAACGCAACATATCTCTCTATATTTCGAAGGAAAAATCATCCCAAATTCCTATTTTGTGTTTTAAAGATATAGTTAGGAAGGGGTTACGTTCCACTGCGAGTGTTATAAAGATACTCTCTACATCTTCAGAACTACCCCAGAATATAATTCAGTAAGAAAACAATGACTAAAAAATGTCAAAATATACGACCTTCAGCCCCCCAGATCAACATGTCTTTTGATTCATGAAACCCCAACAATTAATATTTCAAGCAAATTTGGAAGAATGCCCTGTTCGAGAAATGTATAAAATGAAACAAAATATAATGAAGGGAGAATACCACTATTTATGTACTCAACAGCACACCTCCACCCCCGATATGCAGAACATTTCAACCCCAATACTTCGATCTAAATACGACTTGGAGACACAGAACACTATTCATTGGTATGATGAATAAGTGAACTTTATTTAGCCTATTTTCGAACATTGCTCATCCTCAAATTAGTGTTTGATTTAAGAAGAAATACCAGTCCAAAAAATGATTCCATTCTGTTTCTATCTCACTGTAGGGAAATTAAAAAAATGTGGAGCGGAAACAAGAAACGGATGACGTGGAAATAATTAATCCTCGTTTAAGACCTGTGGCGTTTTTTACATAAAAGGCCCGCAAGCGAGTCTGTTCCTGTTGTCCGTGAAACAACTAACTCGAATCCGACCCTGTTGCTCGAACCAGCAATCAGGTGGTCGTCGCGCCAGCCAGGTAGTCAAGTATCGCACGTGACTGCCCAAACGGCCTACTTGGCACGCGTCATATATAGGCCACGTGTTGGACTGATGGCAGGGGGCACCCTTTCCTCTGAAGGAACTGTTGATGGTTGGTTGAAACCCAGTAGTTGTGAAAGGAACCGCTACTCATTTGAGAAGATTACAGGTGTTGGAGTGTGAGATTATCGAGATGAAATGCGAGCCGTTGACAGATGCAGAATGTTGATGCGAAGCCACGCAGGAGATGACGAGGCTCGTGTTCAGATTAAATTCCCAACTTTGACGTTGGGAAATTGAAATAATTTAGGAAAAATTGTTTTTTTCCAAAAAACATGAAATTCGGCTCGAAAATTCATTTGACATTATTCAGAACCGGTTCGAAACTGGACTGACTAAGCACTTAAATTGATGTAGGCATGCTCAGTCCCGTTCCCAACGAAGTTTAATGACTGTAAAACAATTCTAGAAAGTTCACTGTAGATTTCATAAACTTTAATGTCAATTTCAGTTGTACAAATGAAAAAATTTGCTCTGTTCACAGCAAGCGGTCTGGAACTGGTTTGAGTTAGCTTAAAACTGTTTTGAGTTCGATTCAAAGGTCCAGTCCAGTTCCGAACTGGATTTGAACGCTATACAGGGTATTTCCACATTAGACATGAACCTTGGAGGACGTGTTAGTATGACACATTTGCTGTCGTTTGAGCCATATTTATTGATAACCAAAACATACGAGTTATTTAAGTTCCTGGGATTTTTAAAAGATTTCTCACCTCACTTCATTTTTGAGCGCTCGTACTACTTACACGAGGGCTATATCATTTCGTCACGATGTCTGTATTTTTCGAATTTTGAGCCGAAAATGGTCTCAATCAACTATGTTCGACTCACTGATAACGAATCCGTCGGAAAATTCGAGTCTGTCCGTCCGGCCGTCCGGCCGTCCGTCCGTAAGCACGATAACTCTCGAACGGATCAACCTAGAGACTTGAAATTTTCAGTGTAGGTTCAGATCCCGAATGCCTCGGTTAAGTTCGTTAATGGGCCAAATTCCACCAGGGGTTCCGTAAATATGGCCGTTCAAAGTTTTGTTTCCCTGATTACTTGAAAACTACAGATTCGATCGAGATGAAATTTTGCACTCAGATGGAAAATGAGGTGATTTAGCTACATGCGAAATTTTGTCCAGATCGCATGACCAGAACCATAGAAACCATAGAAAATTGTAACTTTTGGACGGAAATGCCTAGGGACTTGAAATTTTCAGGATAGGTGTGGATCTCGAATGTCGTGATCACGTTCATCTATGAGCAACATTATACAAGGGGTTCCGTAAATACGGTCTTTTGAAATTTTGTTTTCTCGATAAATTCGAAATTTCGGATTCGATCGAGATGAAATTTTGTATTTTAATCGAGAATGATATATTGAAGCAATATTTTGTCCAGATCGCATGACCAGAACCATAGAAACCATAGAAAATTGTAACTTTTGAACGGAAAGGCCTAGGAACTTGAAATTTTCAGGGTGGGTTTGGATCGCGAATATCGCGGTCACGTTCATCAATAAGCAAAATGAGACTAGGGGTTCCGTAAATATGGCCGTTCAAAATATTTTTTTCCAGATAGTTTCGGAACTACTGATCGGATTGGAATGAAATTATGCATCTAGCTGAGGAATAATGTATTCAAAGTACGTGCAAAATTTTGTCCAGACCGCATCACCAAGACCATAGATACCGTAGAAAATTCTAGCGAATTATCGAAACAAAATTGATCAGCTGAAGCAGCGACTTGAAGTCTGTGTTAGATGTTGAAAAAGAATTAGTATGATTTAAATGTTGGTATATGAAGAAAATAAAAATAAATTTCTAATATCACTTTGCCTGCAAGTTTCGAATTCCACAATTTATGTATGAAAATAATATTTTGAAGTTCTCAAAATGATTTGGTCATACATAAATTGTGGAATTCGAGAGTTGCAGACAAATTGATATCAGAAATTGATTTTTATTTTCTTCATATACCAACATTCAAATCATACTAATTCTTTTTCAACATCTAACACAGGGTAGTTTTGCTTTTTTCATACATATCATATCCTTTTCGGATGAAAATAATCCAAAATTATAATCAAATTTGGTCAACGTAGAAAATATTGACGAAAAATGAAGTGAGGTGAGAAATCTTTTAAAAATACCAGGAACTTAAATAACTCGTATGTTTTGGTTATCAATAAATATGGCTCAAACGACAGCAAATGTGTCATACTAACACGTCCTCCAATCATACTAATTATTTTTCAACATCTATCACAGCGTAGTTTTGCTTTTTTCATACATATCATATCTTTTTCTGATCCAAAATTATAATCAAACTTGGTCAACGTAAAAAAAAGTAAGGAAAAATGAAGTAAGGGGAGAAATTTCTTAAAAAACACAAGAACTCAAATATCTTGGAAACTGTTGATTTTCGGTTATCGATAAATATGGTCTCAAATAGTCTAATTTGGAAACACCCTGTATAAACATAGAAATTGTCGTTCATTGTCTTATATTCAAGAGAATCTCCAGAAGAGAGATTTTATAAATTGGATATGGTTTTTTCTTGCATTAAAAATGATATTGGATATTGTGTAGAAAGAAATTTCTTTCCGGAGTATTAATGGTATAGTTTATTTCTCTCATTTCGTCGAGTTATTCTTGATCATCTTCGTGACTAGGGAAGTATCGCCTCATAGGTTAATTGGCAATAATGTTTAATATTTATGATCCTTCTATAAATAAAATGTAATAAAATTTCAACGGAATAGGTTCCAGAAGCATGTAAACGTAAGAGTCCAATTAATTTGCATATTTCCCTATTCATGATCGAATGTAAATGATCCAACAACATAAAAAAATCTGCCTAAAACACGTTGAATACGCTATATTATGGAGCCTTAAATAGAAGAATTTCGATGAAGAAAATTGCCTAGATATTACTGTGAATTTTTTTAGGTATCATTATATAAATCTTTTAGATCATTTTCATCTTTTCTTTAAAAAATGCTGAAATATGCAATAGGGTGGAAAATTCGCCATAAAATACCCCCACGAGGGCTTTATCATTTTGTCACGATGTCTGTATTTTTCGAGTTTCGAGCCGAAAATGAGTTTCGTATAGGGCCCGATGTTACAATATTCAAGAAGTCCATACGTTAAGTATAAAAAAATCACTAGAATAATCTTTGCCTGATGAGATTGAAGATTCAATGAAAACTATGAAAGGTAACACTAAAATTTGTGTTTTATTAGATTTCATTCAAAAAAATACGCTCTGAGAAGTGAGAACTCAAGTTTGAAAGGCCATATTTTTTGCAATGAACCAAACATATTTCTTCTTGAATTGAAAGAAACAATACATATTATTATGTTGAAATACGAATAATTGAATATATTCGATGCCAGAATAATGTCATAAAAAATAACAAATACTTAGTAAAACTCCCCTTCAATAGCACAATTTATAATGCTCGAATGCAGAAGCACAATGGCACAAAAAAGTCAGAATATAAGAAAAACTCAAAATTTATAACACTTCAAATCTGGATACATACTAAACGAACATTATAATTAAAATTTTTTGTCTTATCTTCACATTTGAAATAAATCAATATTTATGTAGAACAGAATAAGATTCCCCAATTTTCCTCCCACTTCTTGAGCTCAAAACTCTGATTGATGAATTTTTGGCAATACAAACCGTTTTTAAAATACCACAGATGTGGCCTAAAAATCTAAACAAATCGATCATTATGAACCATCATCATCAAAGAAGCCGCCCTTCAAAACAAGCTGGATGCGATAAGGGATGTAGTGTAAACAACTCATAAAAGGGCTGTCTTGAAATCGCATGACGATATTGCCGATTGTAATATTTTTGATCAGAGTACGGCATCTTTGAAAATTTTTTACAACAATTGGACCATATTTCTCGTATTTCTGATCTTATTGCATTCTCATTCTGTACTTTGAATATCAATGTTTCGAAATGTTGTGATAGAATTACCTACTTACGTAACCGTGTTGTCATATTTCGAATTCATTTTTTTTGCTTGGTGCTTCTTTTTTTTAATTTTTGATGTTTTTTGGCGCCCCTTCGGACCTTGCGCCCGTGGCAAGTGCCACCCTTGCCACGCCCTAGATACGACCCTGTTGTCCCTTAAGGTTGAGGGACTTTTTTGGGGAGACCAAAAAAGGAAATATCGATTTCAAGCTTGCAATAGAATAACTAGTATGATTTCCACTACATTGGGTTAAATTCCACGACACGTGTTTCGATGCGAAGCATCATCTTCAGGTGGTTAAGGTATAACTACTAACTAACTTAGCTTATTTTCATTATTAAGGTTGAAGCTTACGAAGTAAATTCTTGACAGAATTTTGTATTATATTTGTAACACATTTTAACCAACTGCCTTGTTGTAAATTATATAGTTCAACTAGCAACACCCTCTAGCGTCGATAAGCAGAACTGGTTTAAGTGTTCTGAGACATTATTTTGCAGACACGCACCAAGTAGCCATATTCGCCTTAGTGAAGAATAATTATTATAATAATTAGACGATGGCTTACTCACTTAAAGTAAAGTATAACATATGCATACAGGGTTGGCGTGAGAAATATTCATTCTTTCTTTAATTTTCATAATGTTTAACCATTATTTATAGGTATTTGAAAGTTTATGCTTCCATCTTCCATCCCGGCTCTCCAACTTGAGAACTCTGGGAAGCTCAGAGCTTGTGCTTTGTGTGTTAAAGGTTAAAGATTTCGAACCTTAGATATCGAAAAAACAAGAGGTAGAGAGGCAAAGAATCCCCTAGGACAAATAGGTCACCTGCATTACCGAGACTGTACTAGTATCTGTTGAACGGGGCCCTAGATGGTCAGATTTTCACCATAGTCGGGTTCTAAGATGACTTCTCATCGAGAAAGTGTTCCACCCCAAATAAAGTGCTCATTGCTGAAGCTGCAGATTGAGATAAAAAAAATTATCCCAATCAAAAAAGACATCTCCGATTCGCTTCGAGAAAATTCAGTTTGTCACGAAACGAAACCATCCCCTAGATCGGCGAAATAACTGCATATCTGTTGATTACGTTATTCTCGATTCCTGAAAGCAACATTCCTCGGGGCGAATTTTTCGCGTAGCGGAATTGTTTTTTCCACCACCGTCCGACACGTAAAGCGTAGGGGGCAATCGATGCGCGGCACCCCGTTCCTGACGGCGCACCAACTTTCGTCGGCGGTCGAGAGGGGTGCGCAACCACCATCCTTCCAACAGCGGCGCAGTTCCCTTCGTATAAAAGCAAAGCGGGGTTAAAAACGAGCGTCAAAACGAAACGACGAGGGGTCTGTTTGTTTAGTTTGTTCTGTTTCGCCGACTGCGGCCCGTTTTTCCTGTCTCTCTCTCCACACTATACTTCCGCTCACTTTCAGTTTTCCGCGGCTCTATTTTTCCGTCTTGATGTGTCCGTTTTCGACTTTGTGTGAGTGATTTCGGGTTGATGAACGTAACAACTGTTCGCTCGTTGTTGGAAACGAGGCTAACAGGTAAGAGGTGAAGTTGATAGGAAAATTTTTTTGGATATTTAGCTGCTTCTTGTCACACCTGAAAACTCCTCAAAACCCAGCTGGGATAAACTTCACCTAGAATATTTATGATTACGAAGATCTTAAGAAGGAAATTTCAAAATCATTGTTTTTCTAGTTAGTAAATAGGTACCTACATTCGAAAGTTGAGACAGGGTTTCTCGTTATTGTCCAAATTTTTCTTCGGACATTATCAGGAGGAAATATAAGAAAACTGTAGTGATGTGAAAAAATAGATCTGGAAAAGTTGATATAAGAAGTGGAAATAGTAAGTTTTTATAGTTTGGAAGACAAAATTCTTATGTCTTAACCTGAGATACTGGATAACACATTCGAAGTTCAAGAAGACATTCCCATTTCACGAATGAGAAAAATTTTGAGACAAAACCGATGACACAGAATAACCAGATTGTTTATCGATATCTGATTATCATAATGAAAGGGCATCAGGAAACGCAAAAAAAAAGCATCAATGAGCTAAAACAAAAATATCCAAATTTTTTCACGCGTTGGTTGCTTTCCGATTGATGAACTTCTAGTTACTCTAGGATGATATTCACAAAATTAGAAACATGAAGGCTGAACAAAATGTTATACAGCGTTTTCTCTCCGAGCATCAGTGGCCGCAGAATTCCGACGGAAATATTCTCGCCGCAATATCGTGAAAATTTTAAATCCTCCGATGCAAACTTGTTGATTCGTTTTTATTTTTATGGCTAACATGAAAGTTGGACTGGAAAATAATTCACGAAAAGGAAACTTTGTGAATTTCAGTATGGACTCACAGCGAAATATTTTCAAACTGGTGTTGAAATAATCAGAGAATTTTGAATTGAATATTCGGAATATTCTTGAAAACTTCCTTCTTTGAAAAGTATAATACTTTTATATACATATCAAAGTAGATTGTTGTCAAATTGATATGCTTCTAGGAGGATTATTGACATCATATAATTTAATGAAAATAATTGTTGCTTTCGGAATATATTCAACAGGTAAAGTTTTCTTAATAATTCATTGAATAACAGAAAAAAAACAGGATACGTTTCCTTTTGATTGCTTGTGCAAAAAATCATAATACATATCATTATCATTAGTCTAAATTGAGTTGGAATTCTGGATCTATACAACTTGTGTTACTATTTTTTTTTGAATCATTCATCATTCCGCAATGTGATTATCCAAATTTCTTTTCAATAATACCCTATACTTTTCTCTGAAGTCACAATAAGAGAGCAATAATTATTATTTATTATAGGTACGAATTAGGTATGTTCTTTTCACGCATAAAACAGATTAATGAATCGACTACGAAATTGATCTAGAAGCCTTTCCGGAAAACGTAATTCACGAATAGAGCAACTCCAGCAGTAAATTTTGAAATTTTACAATTAATTAAAACGTACCTTACCCGAACATTTATCTTAATTTTTGGGATATTGATTGATATTTTCGTAACACCATCAAAACGACAGTTGATTTGGACACTATGCCAAAATAGTAGGAAGCACAGGTCTGCTATTTGATAACTTCATTAATCTTGTTGTTAACCTACCTGTAAATTTCATTACTTCTTATTTATACATTCCATTATCTCGAATACAACGCTTCCAGGTGTAATTAATATGTTCAGTAGATTTTATGACACGTTGCATTGCCTGTTATCCCTCTAGATTTCGATAACAGTGCCAGAATCGATCCATAAAGTAAAAAGTTTTATTGGAAGGTTATCGAAAGAAATTCTTGAAGGATCACTTCACTTCGAATTGATTCAATATGGAAAAATAATTAATCTTTTTGCATATCCCATAACATAAAATAGGTCAAGAATTATAATAACGTAACATGATATGAGTCAATTAATGTAAGAGTTATTTGACATGAATAATGAATAACTACTCCATTAAGCTTTTCAAATCGTGAGAAATCTAATAGTAATTGAAAAATAAAATGATAACAACGATCGATAATAAATCTTTATACAATCCCTGATAAGTAGTTTCAGATTTGTATCAATATGCATGATAGTTATATAATAAATATATAATGAGGAAACAAAGTTGAATTCCAAGGTTCGGATTTTCGCAAAATTTTCTTCGCAAGAAAATATGCCTGCTCTGTCATCACGTATCTTCTGAAATTATCCATTATTTATTGTATCAGCCTCAATTATGAAAATCTTTATGTAGAAATGTGCTGTCAGGTCGAATAACATGATTAATCTACCCTTCACTAATTTTTTTTTATGCAACTAGTTTTTTTTCTCAACATTTAAGACTTAATAACAGACCTTGAGAACCAGTTGCATATAATACATTTTTCTATACAAACGAGCAAATTATGGCATATTAATAGAAACTATAAATGACTATCATCGACCTGAGTATAAAAGGAATATCATCGAATTCAGTATTGAAATACGAAAAATTATTCTAGATAAACTGATAGCAAGCCAACAAGTCAACTTCATGTTACCCTAGTGAACACCAAATCCATCATTTGCACCTTTAGACCGGTTTCGACTGATATCAACTCTAATCAGTGCAGTTAGAAAATAATGATGAATTCGATATAAAAAATTAGGTAGATTCGCATTTTCTAGTTTTAGAAATAAATTGAAGTAATTTTCGACAGCTGTCACAAATATTCTGAAACTTAGGCGAAACTCCATGTCAGTGCTTTAGGTGACCAATTTTTTTTCGATAATTCGCTAGAATTTTCTACGGTATCTATGGTCTTGGTGGTGCGATCTGGACAAAATTCGGCACGGAGTTTGTATTCATTATTCCTAAGATAGGTGCAAAATTTCATCCCAATCCAATCAGTAGTTTCGAAATAATCAGGAGAAAAAAAAAAAAATATTTCGAACAGCCATATTTACGAAACCCTCAGTCTAATTTTGCTCATTGACAAACATGGCCGCGAAATTCGCGATCCAAACCCACCCTGAAAATTTCAAGTTCCTAGGCCTTTCCGTTCAAAAGTTACAATTTTCTATGGTTTCTATGGTTCTGGTCATGCGATCTGGACAAAATATTGTTTTAATATATCATTCTCCATTAGTATACAAAATTTCGTCACGATCGAATCTCTAGTTTTGAAATTATCGAGAAAACTAAATTTCAAACGACCATATTTACGGAATCCCTAGTATAATTTTGCTCATGGATGAACGTGATCACGACATTCGAGATCGACACCTATCCTGAAAATTTCAAGTCCCTAGGCGTTTCCGTTCAAAAGTTACAATTTTCTATGGTTTCTATGGTTCTGGTCATGCGATCTGGACAAAATTTCACATGTAGCTTGAACACCTCATTCTTCATTTGAGTGCAAAATTTCCACTCAATCAAAATTGTAGTTTTCAAGTAATCATGGGAACAAAACTTTGAACGGCCATATTTACGGAACCCCTGGTACAATTTGGCCCATTAACGATCTCAACCGAGGCATTCGGGAACTGAACCTACACTGAAAATTTCAAGTCTCTAGGTTGTTCCGTTCGAGCCGGACGGACAGACTCAAATTTTCCGACGGATTGGTCATCAGTGAGTCGAACATAGTCGATTGAGACCATTTTCGGCTCAAAATTCGAAAAATACAGACATCGTGACGAAATGATATAGCCCTCGTGTAAGTAGTACGAGCGCTCAAAAACAGCAAACCCTCAAAACATAACGCAGCGGTGATCAGAGGAAATTTCTCTAATCACGCCACCTGTGTCTTTGTCTAGGGGAGCTCGGAAATCTTTTTCATGGCTGGCAGAGATTGAGACAGTTGATTTTGGAGCGGACAGGTGGCGTGTGATTGAAGAAATTTTCTCTGATCACCGATGAGTTATGTTTTAAAGGTTGGCTTATATCGAATTCATCATTTGCTAACTGTACTGATGAGACTTGATATGAGTCGAAACCGGTCTGCAGGTGCAAATGTGCATTTTGGGGTTCTTTGGGGTAACATGAAATTGATTTTTTGGCTTGCTTTCAGTTTATCTAGAATAATTTTTCGTATTTCATCACTAAATTTGATAATCGGAGATAAACAGCCAATATATCATTCAAAAGGAAAACTGATTCATCTGAGATAATCTCTCACAATAAAACACAATATGAATTTTGAGAAAAATAAGAGAATAAAATTGTGAATTACAATATATACTAGCCGGTTTTCATACATATCAACGATGTGTTTGTTGAAAAATAAATTTCTTTTGCCCACTGGTGTAAAAAAGAGCACTAATATCGAATGATACTTTGAATGCCAAATAAGATAACTCAAATGACCTCTCAAAGAAGGAGCCACATTTCGAAGAATTAGAAATAGTCAGTTTCTACAATCAAACTGTCTTCCATATTTCACCATTATCCAGTTTGCATTGCAAATGCTGGCTGACCTCCACATATCAGAAGTGGTGTTGAATATTAAACCACCCTACTTTTTCGTAAACGAAAAACCTGCTAGTTCAATAGTACTTAATAACGAATTATCATTAACAACTCACCTGCCTTCTTATAATCTTCACCATCACGTTAAGAAAACAACGAAAATGTCTTGTAAAATATTTTGTCGCTAATCCTCTAATTCTTTCAGAGACCACAAGAGCAGCATCAGCATGCCGCGCTGTCTCATGGCGAAAAAATGGAAGGCATACCCGTGGCCCGATCGGGCCGATCCTCCGGATGAAGAAGAGGAAGAAATAGACGTTGTGGGGGATTCACCGGCGGCCTCATGCTGGGGCCCATCGAGTCCCACAGCGGGGGCTACCGCGCCTAGTCCACCCCCCACGTCGCCTCACGGAACTACTCTACTCTACAACGGTGAGTTCTTCTGTATTATTTCAGGCCCATCCATTGTTCAGTATATTCGTGACATAGCGAAGTCCTCAGTTAGTAGCTAATAAAAAAGTATTATTTCTTATTCGAATATTGCTGATCCGCATGAAAGTTTCGTGTTTCGTGCTTGCTATCCACCTTCTTCCGAAATCTCTCACAAAAAATTAAGACGAGCAGAGATTACACATAAAATATTGTGAAGAAAATGAATTTTGTAGAAACTAATTTCATATCCTGATTTTTACTCTCAATTGTGCTTTCATCGAAAATAGGATCAATGTGCGGAGAAGAAGGAGGTTTCGAAGTCAGAAAAACTCAGCAATTACGACATTTTCCGAAGCTTTTGTTACGATATCTACTGGGTTTCATTTTCCCGCTAGCCGCAAATCTTCCCCATCGCTGGAAACACGAAATATCGGAAAATTGCACGTGAAATTCGATGGAACGAGGTAGATAGCAACAAGTTAATTGCTTCTTTTATATTTGTCGCCTCTGCGTCCGAATTGTTCGATTTGATGCATTTGCCAAATGAATTCCTATTATCGCGGCAGACAAAACCCGCAAAATATGGGCTTCGCTTTTTCCGTTTTAATTCGATTTGGAGAACCGAGCATACACGGATTGGAATTGAAATATTTTTGGGATTTCAAATAGGTGTTTAGTGAATTCAATTTTGATAAGTGGGAAATTTCTGGAACCGATACAAGGTTCGGTTTGGGGTTTCATCGATTCCGGATTATTTCTGTCGTACTGGCAATAGTGGCAATCCACCTTGTGGTCGAATCTTTTTCCGAATCTGAAGCAATTTGTTATTTCGAGAATATTTGGTCCGATTTAATTGTGTACTCGCTAAACTCACAGTCTTGGTGGCTTTTTCTTCTTATTTTGATGAATAACACCAGCAAATAAACTCGGACTTCTTTCTCTTGCCAATTGGGCTTCACCAGAATATTCGTCAACATTTTTAATTTCCGTTACTTTTCTCCTTGGATCAATACTACGATGCGTCAATATTTTCAATTGTGTCTTTATTGATTTTTATGTTTTTCATGTCTTTTAGTTTATTTTCTCCAATAAAAAAAAATTAAGAATCTTTCTACACAAAAAATCTCCTTTTGTAGTTTCGTCATCGATTATCATAGCTTTCAATATATACAAAGTTGTTTCATAATTCATATGCGAAGGATTTCAGGATACGATAGCTCGTCCAAAAATTAAAAAAAAATGCACCATTTTCGAGATTCGATAAAATTGAAAAAAAATCGTTTTTTGCGAAAATCTCCGGAACCTTTTATCGTACAGAAACAGCTTTCGTGAGCATTTCCTTTTCATAATAATTTTAAATTGTTAACCTGTAGTTTTTGACGCATAAAAAGAAGATGGTCAAGATCATGTTTTCAACATAAAAGTTGATTTTTCTCGAAAACTTTTGACTTTAGAGCTTATAACTACGTACCTTCTTCGTGTAGAAAATATTTGCGGTTCAAATGGGTGTCTCAAAAACCGTACTTTTCCATAAGCGTAGAAGTTGGGGGAAAAAACACTCACTACCCCTTCGAAACCTTCAGCAATTAAGACGCACAAAGCATAGCTTAATATGATTGGAAAATGCTCGCGAAAGCAGTTTTCAGTTCGTTGAGAAAAACCGGAGATATTCGCAAAAAACGATTTTTTTTTCAATTTCAACATTTTTTCACATTTTGGACAAGCTATCACATCCTGAAATCCTGCGCTTATATTATAAAATACCTTGTATATTATAAGCTATGATAATCGATGATGAAATTACAAAAGGAGATTCCTGTGTGTAGAACGATTCTCAAGTTTTTTTTCTATTGGAGAAAATAAACTAAAAGAAATGAAAAACATTCGAATGAATAAAGGCACAATATAAAATATTGACTCATCGTAGTATTGATCCAAGAAGAAAAGTAACGGTACATTATTCTTCAGCTATTCGCAAAATTTCATTCCAATCCAATGGATAGTTTCGAAATTACCAGAAAAAAAAAATTTGGAACGGCCATGTTTACGGAACCCCTAGTCTAATTTTGCTCATCGATGAACTTGACCGTGAAATTCGCGATCCGAAACCATCCTGAAAATTTCAAGTCCCTAGGTCTTTCCGTTCGAAAGTTATAATTTTCTATGGTTTTTATGGTTCTGGTCATGCGATCTGGAGAAAATGTAGCTTGAATATATCATTCTCCATTAAAATACAAAATTTCGTCACGATCAAATCCGTAGTTTTGAAATTATCAAGGAAACTAAATTTCAAACGACCATATTTACGGAACCCCTAGTCTAATTTTGCTCATTTATGAACGTGATCACGACATTTAAGATCCACACCTATACTGAAAATTTCAAGTCTCTAGGCCTTTCCACTACATTAAGTTATAATTTTATATAGTTTCTATGGTTCTGGTCATGCGATCTGGACAAAACTTCGCATGTATCTTGAACACGTCATTCGCCATCTGACTGCAAAATTTCACCTCAATTGAATCTGTAGTTTCGAAGTAATCAGGAGAACGAAATTTCGAACGGCCATATTTACGGAACCCCTGGTCGAATTTTGCCCAATAACGAACTCAACCGCGGCATTCGATATTCAAACCTACCCTGAAAATTTCAAGTTTCTAGTAGGTACGTTCCGTTCGAGAGTTATCATGTATACAGACGGACGGCCGGATTGACAGACTCGAATTTTCCGACGGATTCGTCATCAGTGAGTCGAACCTTGTCGATTCGAAAAATACAGACATCGTGACGAAATGACATAGCCCTCGTCTAAGTAGTACGAGCGCTCAAAAAGCAACCACTGTGAGTTTAACGAGTACATAATTTAATTAGACCAAATTTTCTCGAAATAACGAATTGCTTCAGATTCGGAAAAAGATTCAACCACAAGGTGGATTGCCAATTCGACAGAAATAATCCGGAATCGATAAAATCTCAAACCGAACTTTGTATCGATTTCAGAAATTTCCCAATTATCAAAATTGAATTCACAAAACACCTATTTGAAATCCCAAAAATATTTCGATTCCAATCCGTGTATGCTCGGTTTTCCAAATCGAATTAAAACGGAAAAAGCGAAGCCCACATTTTGCGGGCTTTTGTCTGCCGCGAAAATAGGAATTCATTTGGCAAATGCATCAAATCGAACAATTCGGACGCAGAGGCGACAAATATAAAAAAGCAATTAACTTGTTGCGTTTTCATATTTTGGCACATCCTGAAATCCTGCGCAGATATTATGAAATACCTTGTATTTTTATCGAATTCTCGAATGAGGAGGATCGGTTCCGTATGATGCCGACTTTGCATTAAATTTCAAGCAATAATCTTCCATATTCTACGAAAGTTGTGAACAGCGGAGGAAAGTTACTTTCTTCTCAGACTATCATTAATTTCGATTCAGAATTTTGGACACAACAAGTGTTGTCTCTGAAATTCGACCTTCTACGCATTAGATAACACCAAACGAAATTTTTCTTTAGTTTCCTTGAAAATGCTCCTAGAAATGATGTCATGCAAATAAGTGTACGACCTCACGGATTGACGTCTCCGATCCTTTTAGCTCAAATGGTGACCAATAAGTGAAAGATTTTATTGGGGGCTTGTATTGAATAAATTTTCATTTTATATGTTGCCCTATTTCCTCTAAAATTATATGAGTATATTTCTGATACTTCAAAATATTCTGCATAGCTTTCTATCATAATCGAACGATGCAATAATTAGCATGTACGCTAGTGCCTACAAATGAGACATCGTTACGTAGCTAAATTGCAGAGTTGCCCCATCCATACTTGATTCACTCCATATATAATATGTATATACCAACCGAACAATTCACCCCTTATCGCGGATGGAAATTGCATGCGAGGGAATAATTGAATAAGCTAATTAGTAATTATGAATGTGTATCGAGTAGAGAAATAAATCGAAATTGGTGCTGTTAATGCATTAGTGGATAATGGTTTCATGGGACAATTGACATCAGTAAATTTGGTATTATGATTTTTTTGTTCTGATTCAATTGTTCGCATTCACCCTATTCGACATTATGCCTATATTATGCGATGTTTTCTAATATTTTTATCCCTTGTGGAAATCTGGTAATGGGTTGGTCGCATCCTTTTCGTGAGGATTTGAAGTGACGTTAACTTCAAACGAAGAAAGGCATTTGAATAATCGATTTTTTCAGATAGTATCGGTGGAAATACCAAGATATGCAAATAACGATTTCATTCGAAGTTCAAAGCATGAAAGAGTGTTTATCGTAATGAAGGCGGTGGCGCTTGGCACGAAATTATGCAGGTGGATATCTTACTAGTGCAAAAGCGGATATTAAGTTTGTTTTTATCGGAGTTTAGAGAGGATCATCGCGCGTTTTAATACCTCTTCGTCGTCGTATCCGAGTTCCAAGGCCAGCTGTTGCAATGTATCCGATTTAATTAAAGGGCGCAGTTTCCCCATTCACTCGACAGCTGTTGCGCCGTCCAGGGACGGCCTGTTTTGCAAAAGGTGTTAACTCTGAATAAACACCATCATATCAGATCGGTAGGCGTTACTTCTGAAACTTGTTTCAATTCGGATGCCATTTGGTGGTTTCATATGGGACATGGTTAGTTAGCAATTGGATTTTGTAAATTTTTCATTCGCGTTTTTGAGCGCTCGTACTACTTACACGAGGGCTATATCATTTCGTCACGATGTCTGTATTTTTCGAATTTTGAGCCGAAAATGGTCTCAATCGACTATGTTCGACTCACTCACTGATGACGAATCCGTCGGAAAATTCGAGTCTGTCCGTCCGGCCGGCCGTGAGCACGATAACTCTCGAACGGAACAACCTAGAGACTCGAAATTTTTAGTTTATTTTTAGAGAATGAGGTGTTCGAGCTACATGTGGAATTTTGTCCAGATCGCATGACCAGAACCATAGAAACCATAGAAAATTGTAACTTTTGAACGGAAACGCCTAGGGACTTGAAATTTTCAGGATAGGTGTGGAGCTCGAATGTTGTGATTACGTTTATATATGAGCAGAATTATACTAGGGGTTCCGCGAATAGGGTCGTTTGAAATTTAGTTTTCTTGATCATTTCAAAACTACAGATTCGATCGTGACGAAATTCTGTATACTAATGGAGAATGATATATTCAAGCTACATTTCTCTAGATCACATGACCAGAACCATAGAAACCATGGAAAATCATAACTTTCGAACGGAAAAGCCTAGGGACTTGAAATTTTCAGGGTAGGTGTGGATCTGAAATGTCGCATTCACGTTCATCAATGAGCAGAATTATACTAGGGGTTCCGTGAATACCGTGGTTTGAAATTTTGTTTTCTCGATAATTTCGAAACTACGGATTCAATCGAGATAAAATTGTGTATTTAGGAACTTGAAATTTTCAGGGTGGGTTTGGATCGCGAATGTCGCGTTTCCGTTCATCAATGAGCAAAATTAAACTAGGGGTTTCGTGAATATGGCCCTTCAAAATATTTTTTTCCTGATAGTTTCGAAACTAATGATTGGATTGGAATGAAAATTTGCACCTAGCTGAGGAATAATGTATTTAAACTACGTGCAAAATCTTGTCCAGATCGCATCACCAAGACCATAGATACCGTAAAAAATTCTAGCGAATGGTCGATAAAAAATTGCTGACACTGACATTAAGTCTGGAGTTTCGCCTAAGTTTGAGAATTTTTTTGACAGCGGTCGAAAATTCCTTCAATTGACTTTTAAAACTGGAAAATGCGAATCTACGTACAAGGTGGATGTACGAGCGCTCAAAAGCTCTTGACTTCACGGCAGTGCTTTTCGTGATTTTTTTAATCTTCTTTCATTTTGTCTTGACTATTCTTATCGAAAAGGTGGTAACACATTCTTGTATACCCAATTTTTTCGAAAACAATTCTAAGTTCATGAATCTTTAACAATAAACACGAAGTTTCAACAGGTTAGATCGCAGCGATTGACATAATGGATACACTAGAATCATTTTTAGTAAAAAGAAATAGTTCGAAACTGAGTTTCTTCAAGATAAACCTTTTTTATGCCCAATCTAAGAAATAATAAGTGTTATACCATTTTAGAATGCTCATTAAAAGCGCTAACTTTTGAAGTCACTCGCCAAACTGATGTTGTACATTTTTTTTCAATACACATTAATTTTGAATACTTGTTTCGACAAAAAGTGACATTATCTTCCAAGCAGGAGCAGTTGACTTTGAATCAAAAGTTACAGGTTTCAGAAGCATTATTCAGAATAACGTAGGAAGAATAAAATTGGAAAAATGTGGAGATTTCTAGCAACAGGACTACGAAAATGGTGGGCAATTTTTCGAAAAAAAAAAAATTGAGAAGCACTGCCGTGAAGTCAGGAGCTTTTGAGCGCTCGTTCATCCACCTTGTAGGTAGATCGGTTTTTTTTTCGATAATTCGCTAGATTTTTCTACGGTATCTAAGGTCTTGGTAATGAGATCTGGAAAAAATTTCGCAAGTAGGCCTTTCCGTTCGAAGATAATAGTTTTCTATGGTTTTTGGTCATGCGCTCTGGACAAAATTCTGCATGTAACTTGTACGCTTCATTCTCCATCTGTATGCAAAATTTCATCGCGATCGAATCAGTTGTATCGAAGTAATCTGGAGAACAAAATTTCGAACAGCCATATTTACGGAACCACTGGTGGAATTCCACCCATTAAAGAACTCAACTGCGGCATTCGGGATCTGAACCCACACTGAAAATATTAAGTCGTTCCGTTCGAAAGTTATCGTGCTTACGGCCAGACGGACGGACAGACTTGAATTCGGATTCGTCATGAGTGAGTCGAACCTTGTCGATTAAGAACATTTTTGGCTCAAAATTCGAAAAATACAGAAATCGTGACGAACCAATATAGCCCTCGTTTAAGTAGAACGAGCGCTCAAAAAAGCAATATAATTTGAAAAATACACGCTTAGATTTCTTTAATATTTTTCAGACTATTATGACTTAGCGTGTTAACCGTTTCCGGCTTGACTTCTGGGACACCCCGTATATATATTTCTTATGTTACAGTTACTTCCACCGTTAATGGGTTTGGAAAAAAGGCCGCTGTCCATTGTACTGAAACCATTGAATCGAATTGAATGAATTTGATATTAGAGCATCTTTTCTGCTCGATACGGCAATTTTACTGCGAAGATTCGTGTAAAAAAAAATTAGTTATAAAATTTGAAAAAATATTCTTCGAAATTTTCCTAGAAATACATCCACATGTCAGTTCTCTCAATGAAAACATTGTTTCTGTGTGACGCTCCGAATAGTTCGTGACTTTTTATTTCTATATCAGTTGAAATAAATCGGATTAAAAAACAGGAAGAAAATATGAAACAATTATTATTTGCCGAAAAACAATCAATTGAGTGGAAATACCAGATTCCCAGAGTTTTTACTCGACAGATTTAGAGAACAGCAACCGATAGCGGATTTCACAGGCGCCAAAATGGAGTTCAATCTGCCCTAAGCAGATCAGATCGAGTGTAGTGACTGTAAAATAAACAGCCCTGTGTCAGATGCATACTTGAAAATTTTATTGGAAAAAGATGTATAGGGGGCTTAGTTCTCTCTCCTCTTTTCCTCAGTTAGTTACAGGAGGATTTTGGCGATATTCGGGCTCTCATTTCTCTACCTTGAACCTTGCGAGCCCTGTGGGAGTGCGAGTGGAAGACTTTCTGACATTCTCATAAACATTCATTCAAACAAAGAAAAAAGTTCGAAAAACCAATTTGAAGAAAATTTGAAAAAAAATCTGATTCCATTTCACATTATATCAAAGATTGTTCATTGTACAACTGATTTTATATAAATGCCTATATATCCAAATTAGACGTGAAACTTGGAGGAGGTTTTAGTATAACTAACCGAAAATCAACAGTTTCCGAAATATTTGAGATATTTTTTTTCACCTCACTTCATTTTTCGTCAGTTTTTTCTACGTTGACCAAGTTTGATTATAATTTCGGATCATTTTCATCAGAAAAGGATATGATATGTATGAAAGAAGCAAAACTATGCTCTAATAGATGTTTAAAAATTAAGAAAAGCACTGCCAAGAAGGCAGGAGCTTTTGAGCGCTAGTACATGCACCTTGTAGGTAGATTCGCAATTTCCAGTTTTGAAAACCAATTGAGGAAATTTTTGACAGCTGTCAAACAAAATTTTCAAACTAAGGCGATAATCCAGACTTCAAGTCAGTGCTTTAGGTGACCAATATTTTTTTCGATAATTCGCTAAAATTTTCTACGGTATCTATGGTCTTGATGATGCGATCTGAACAAAACAAAATCGCACAAAGTTTGAATACATTATTCCTCAGCTAGGTGCAAAATTTCATTCCAATCAAATCGGCAGTTTCGAAATTATCAGGAACAGAATACACCTAGTCGAATTTTGCTCATTGATGAACGGACCGTGAAATTCGCGATCCAAACCCACCCTGAAAATTTCAAGTCCCTAGGCCTTTTCGTTTGAAAGTTATGATTTTCTATGGTTTCTATGGTTCTGGTCATGCGATCTAGAGAAATGTAGCTTGAATATATAATTCTCCATAAGTATACAAAATTTAGTCACGATCGAATCTGTAATTTGGAAATTATCAAGAAAACTAAATTTCAAACGACCATATTTACGGAACCCCTAGTATAATTTTGCTCATAGATGAAAGTGTTCACGACAATCGAGATCCACACCTATCCTGAAAATATCAAGTCCCTAGGTGTTTCCGTTCAAAAGTTACAATTTTCTATGGTTTCTATGGTTCTGGTCATGCGATCTGGACAAAATTTTACATGTGGCTTGAACACCTCAGTCTCCATTTGAGTGCAAAATTTTATCTCGATCGAATCTGTAGTTTTCAAGTAAGCAGGGGAACAAAACTTTGAACGGCCATATTTACGGAACCCCTGGTGGAATTTTGCCCATTAACGAACTCAACCGAGGCATTCGGGAACTGAACCCACACTGAGAATTTCAAGTCTCTAGGTTGCCGGACGGGCGGATGGACAGACTCGAATTTTCTGACGGATTCGTCATCAGTGAGTCGAACATAGTCGATTAAGACCATTTTCGGCTCGAAATTCGAAAAATACAGACATCGTGACGAAATGATATAGCTCTCGTGTAAGTAGTACGACCGCTCAAAAAGAATTAGCATGATTTGAAATTTGCCATATGAAGAAAAGAATAGTCAATTTCTTATATCAATTCCACAATTTATGTATGACAAAATTATTTTGATAACTTTCCAAATTCCAAATTGATTTTGCAAATAAAAATCTGCTGAAACGAAACTAGTGCCCGCATTTTCACGAAAACTCTTTTAGGGAATAGGAATTTGTCAAGTTTTTGAAATAATTTTTCCATACATAAATTGTGGAATTCGAAAGTTGCTGGCAAATTGATATTGAAAATTGATATTTATTCTCTTCATATACCAACTTTCAAATCAAACTGATTCTTTTTCAACGTCTAATACAGGATAGATTTGCTTTTTCATGCATATCATATTATTTTCTGATGAAAATAATCGAAAATTAAAATGAAATTTGGTCAACGTAGAAAAAATTAACGAAAAATGGAGTGAGGTGAGAAATCTTTTGAAAATCACAAGAACTCAAATAACTTGTAAACTGTTGATTTTTGGTTCTTCATAAATATGGCTCAAACGACAGCAAATGAGTCATACTAACACGTCCTGCAAGGTTCACGTCCAGGGAAACACCAAAAACTTCCCTATAATATATCGTCCTCGTGGTATACTGGCTTATAGTTCTCAAAGTATATTTCTCTTTCAGGTTACTTTCAAGATCCTTCAACTTGCACAGCAACCTATCTGCCTCGGAATGAACAAACGGGTCAAACACAAACTCCCTCCTATGCAACACTGAAGACAGTGGTGGAAACGAAGACTTTCAATTCAGAGTTCATTTCTCCGCCTCCGGAGCCACTACGCCAAAGAAAGTCGCTATCTATGACATACACCAGCACTGGGGCCACACTTTCTCTTCCACCTAAAAAGAAAGATATATACAGACCGTATTCACTTGATGACAGACCTATCCTCCACTCAATCATCAGGGTACCAGCAGAGGAAGATTTGCACGCAGCGCACGCCATCTTAGATCTAAGTGCTTCAACCACCGTGTTCCTGACTTCTCCGCCCGCCATTCCGCAACACGAGCCGACCCATGAAGAATTGTTGAAGCAAGAGCATCAAGTTCTGGAGGCTCAACAAGACGAGGACACCCAGAGCAACATTCCATCCTACAAATCGGGAAAGACAATAGCCTACACCTATGAAGCCTTTTTCGTAAGTGATGGAAGGTCTAAGAAACGACGCGTGCCAGACGATCCCACGGGAACACTGACAGCCAAAGTAGTGAGTTCGGAGAAACCCAAGTACACCTGCAGCGAATGCGGTAAACAATACGCTACTTCTAGTAACCTTTCGAGGCACAAACAAACGCATAGAAGCCTCGATTCTCACAACGCCAAAAAGTGCATAACTTGCGGAAAGGCGTACGTCAGTATGCCAGCCCTCGCCATGCACGTCTTAACGCATAAACTGGCGCACCGATGTAGTGTGTGCGGCAAACAGTTCTCCCGTCCATGGCTTCTCCAAGGCCACCTAAGGTCACACA
This sequence comes from Aphidecta obliterata, assembly GCA_963966015.1. NCBI lineage: Eukaryota > Metazoa > Arthropoda > Insecta > Coleoptera > Coccinellidae > Aphidecta > Aphidecta obliterata. Next base: position 19,046,756 of record OZ014428.1, on the reverse strand, counting down.
CCGGCGAAAAACCTTACGGCTGTGCGCACTGCGGTAAGGCCTTCGCTGATAGATCGAATTTGAGGGCACACATGCAGACGCATTCGATCGATAAAAATTTCGAGTGTCTGAGGTGTCATAAAACTTTCGCTCTTAAGTCATATCTGAATAAGCATTTGGAATCCGCATGTCTGAAGGAAGAACCTGGGGGGACTGTTAATTCAGCGGAAGAGTCAGTAATCAAATCAATTCCAGACGCTACAGTTCCTCTAAGAGTATATGCCGGATGATAGACTGATAGTTTCATCGTTCGCGATGCAACCAATATGGAAAACTTAGAATGATCAAAATTCTCCTGATGACACTTTTGAGAAGTGAGAATAATCCCCAATGTTTTCCCTAGAGATTGCCTCGAGAAAATTAGATGAATCGGTCTAAACTTTACTTCTAGTCTTTTCTAGTCAGTTCTTGTAGATATATATAAATATAACTATTAGTTAGTAGTCGGGTCACGTTATCGAGACACCCAGAGTAGCAATGTTTTATTCTTCAGAAATTATTAAATCCCTTGTAAATACCTTCCCCAAGAGAGATAACACATCGCAACACGTCCACTAAGTTAGGGTTAGATTTAAGCTCTCTTTAACCTTTTAGGCCACCACCACTCACTGAATGATGTAAATATCAATATTATTATTCAGCAAGTATCTTCGTACCGCCATAGGAAAACGGCTAGTCATTAACCAAATCTCAACAATAATTCGAAATTTATAAAGTGTTATTAATTTTATTCGCATGTGAATATAGTTTATTATTTATTGAAACCATAAGATGAAAAATATTGATTTTATACCACGGGTAATTTTCAGTCGAATTTAGAATCCAGTTTTTCGTGAAGCTAATTCAGCTCAAAAAATGAGCAAAAGTACAAATATTTACAATGAGGAAATATTCAGGAATGTCAACGAAAAACGGACCAACGAAATATGGGGCTAAATGCATTTCATGAACCTTTATCTTTCAATATTGTCTTCTCATCATTCAACTCACAAGATTTATGTCAGATGAAAAGTTGATCTTCTGAAGCAAATAAATTCTTCGTGAGCTTGATCCCTTGGAATTCTTCTTCCATAACCAATCCCTTCACTTCTGAAAACTTCTTCAACTTATGTCAGTACGAGGACCCTTGTCGAAAAAAGCCTCATTGAAATTTAAATAATGCTGTATATTCTCCTATTTCTTAAATCTAAACTTTCAAATTTCATTTTGAACTTTTCTCGTTCTGAAGGTTCGGAGCCCAACGAACAAAAGCAAAGTTTCATGAACAACGAAGTAATGCAAATAAAATAAGTATTATTATATACATATTTAGATTAAGGGTGGAATTAAGTGAGATTAATTGTACACGCGGTATTAAAAACCGCTTTCTAGTCGCTGCTTCTAGTCCCGTTCCCAAATTAAAACTCGTCGTCTCATTTTTAGTCGGAATACCACAATATTCTCACGTTGTGAGCTTCCAGTCTGGATACTGAAAATTGAAATATCGCCCCTCTTGTGGGGTTCAATTTTTTTATTGACTTTGCATTTTTCATTACATTCCACTCGATTCAGACGATAATAATGATATTTTTGATATTATGAGTTATTAATTTCGAGGAAAAAATTGTCAAAAATTATTCGATATTGAATTATATTGATAACAGCTCGTAATGATAGAATAAATATGAAATTCGTCGTCAATTTTATCTTAATTTTGACAGCTTTCGAATAATCTAGTCCCATTTATAGTCAATTATATTTTATTTAAATTATACTATCGAGATACATAAAATTCTCGAATAATTCATAGATTTCAATATCTCTTGAGTGTACTATACATTTACAATTCAAAGAAGTTGTTTTAAGGAAAATCAACGAACATATATAGCGTAGACCAGTATTTTTGCAAGCATACATATATCGATAATTTAACGAATGAAATATTTATTTAGAATGGCCAGCTGAAACGCCGGTCAGAATAATGTAGGAAATATTTAATGTAATTCCAGATAGTTTTAACGTATTGAGGGCCAGTGCAATAAAGGTCCCAGTGCTGGCCAGGCGAGTGTATTCTAGTCATAAGCCAGTTTGAGTCAGGAGAAGACAATGAAGAGGTCCATGCGGAATGTGTTCTCATCAATTATTTTCTTCTGGAACATGAAATGTTTCATTGATATTGTGTATTGAAAACAATATTCGGTCAGTTTTTGATATCATGGATTTGATCATATTTCGAATGAAGGACCTATCTTCACAAGTTGTCGCGCTCTATATACAGCGAACTGAAAGTAGCACCCTGTCACTTTTACTAAAAAAATGGGTTTATTTCGAGTAAAGAGTATGTTTACTGGACACGAATCCGAATCATGAAAGAATCTGCAAATTTAATCGAAAACAGGTCAAATAAAAAAGTTGAGCCTCATTTATTTCGCAGTATATAGATTTCGCGAACTCATGAAAATATACCCTTTATTGTGGGTAATGTTGCGATAATTTCCAAACTGATCTTCAGTTTCATGAGAACGCATTCTGCCGACCTTGATGGCGTCCACTAGCGTCCATTAGAGGAAAACGTTCTACTTAGCGTGAACTATGAGTAAATGATAGGAGTAGGAGTTATTTATTTGACATATGCATATAGTTTCTAAAATATTCGCTGGCATTAAATCCGGAGGAGGATAGCGAGCCGAGACTTTCAAGCGTCCCGGAAACGGCAAACCAAACGAACATGAGGATCTTCCGGAAGAACAGAAAATGTAATCAACGTACGTACCTCGGAAAGAGCTGTAATATTGTTGTGATTGTCGTTCTAGTGATATATTCAAGTTTTGTATTATGGGATCCCATCTTGATGTTTACAACGTAAGACGTTTACTCAACTTTTGGCATATATTCAATTTGTTCGAAGGAAACATCAAAGGATTATTACGACAGGTACAATATTCATAGATTACAGAATCAAATTTGGCGTATATTTGGGCATAAGGGTCACTTCAAAATTATCAGGGCTATTTTATATGAGCGCTGATAAAACTTCTCTTCTTCTACGGTGAATGTTTCACGAATCAACTTGGTCGAAGCCGACTACTTCTATAGCTGTAAGCTGCTCTGCCGAATATCTTCTCGGCTCACGAGAGTTGTGATCAGGTCCCTTACAAGGCTCTGTGAATCTGTTTGATTCTATCAAACTAAGGAGGAATTTTTCCTTCGTTGATTGTATCCATTCATGTGGCTTCTGGCTTCATGGCCCTTATCTGTAGAGCCGTAGGTTAGTTGGGGTCTTGTGGTCGTTTGGATCATCGTCAGCTTGATGTTCGTATTCATCTGGCTTTTTCTGCTTATTGATAGAGTAAAGTTGAGTTTGTTCTATCCATCGCACATTATTACATCTAGATTCTCGGTCTCACCTTGTCATTCTATCATAATATTATCCTGCTTCCATGTATCTCACTGTGCTGTTCCGAAATCGAATTATATCCTTTTGGGAGTTTCAGCCACTTGGAGATTACTTCCTTCCAACTAATTGTCGTTTAGGATTTTCGGGCCCTTTTTTTCTTCTCTTGTTTCATTGAAAACAATCACTTCTGCAGTCTTCCATCTTTTTGAACAGTGCTCTATTCGCATAACATCGTTTGCTACAGTGGGGTTCGCGGCTTTTACCCAATCTTGGCATGGGCGGTGCTCATTGCTCAGTGCTCATACACACATCACGAGTGTTCATGGAAAATAATCATATTGTGTTGTGAAATCAGTATTGAGGATATTCACTCTTTTTCGTCCCTTTTATACTTTATAAGGTAAGATTCATTTTAATTTTTGGGCTATGAATATTGTACCTGCATATATGCGAGTTGAACGTGTAGGTCGATGCACACGCGCGTATTCGATAACGTTCAATCCTAATCAGTTGAAGCTCAATAATAAATGAGTGAGTGATGAAAACTACCATATGAATACTGAATGATATTTGAAAAACATACGGAGTGTTTTCAGGACGATAATGAACAATTTTCGAATTTGTTTGGTCAAAGAATAATCTCAGATCAATTTTCACCATGACTGATCATTATTATGATTTTTCATCGAATATCATCGCTTCACGAGACTACAAATATAAATAGAATTTTATTCAGAGGAATAAAAACAAACAAGAAAAATTGAGTATTTGTTAAAATTTTATCGTTTTTCTTATTTTATCATTTTCCTCTGTAAAATTACTATTGCCTGTTCTTTTATTATCTTTTACCATTCAATTCTTGAAGTTCGATGATGACAGATGTTTTTAAGGGGGTTATTTATTTAACCCATGTATAAAGTATATGCGAACCACCAGATACCGGAGGCAACTTCAATGTCAACAACGTGTCCACCAATCATAAGGTACAACGTTCTCTACAATTTCAAGCGATACGGAAACTGTAACGATGGTATTATTCAAGTGAACCTTTCGGTGTATAACTGAAGAGCAATAAGCGCCAAGCAATACTTTTCTAACATTTTACAACATGATTGTTATTCTAACGCTCGTTGTTGGGTCTCGTGAGAGCCTTGTCACTCGTCTTGACTTCCCGGGAGCCGGGTATTCAAAAGCAATAAGCAAAGTAGAAGGAGGAGTGGTCGGAAAAGAGCCACTGCCTCGAAATTTATAGCAATATATAATTAACGAATATTTAAGTGATTTAGTGTAAAATTGAACATCGAAAAATAAGTTTTCGATTGAAACGAACGGTCGATAAAATCGATTGGGTCGCTTTATGGTCAATTTTTACGTGGTCAATACTTTCTAAGTCAATTTCGCATTGAGTGAACTCAAGTAAACATAGTGATCATATATTCGAATAATTGATCTGCAATCAGAAAAAAATGGAGAATTGAGCATAACTTCAAGTTCATTCTCGAGCCAATCATCACTCAGTCTAAATATCTAACTGAATTGGGTGTCCCAAGTTTCACCACAATCTCCAAAAATATTCTCATTCATTGCGATAAATTCGAAAAAATTCGTATATATCTTTTAGAACAGTAAAAAACATTCAGGGTTTTATTTTGGATTTATTGAAAGCAATGGCAGTTTTTGATTTCATCTTGATTACAAGCAGTTTAAATTGAATAATTTTCCGTCGCACATCAGTAAACCACATTCGAACGAATGATTAATGACCAATAAAGTTTCGATAAAACTTCAAAAAAAACAAAGCTGCAATTTGAATGTGTTCGAAAAGTTATTACCGACAAAGTTTTCTGAAAAATGTTCAAAAATGTGAAAATTGGTTCATATTTTGATTTTTTAATTTTTAGCGGACCTATTTCTGAATGTTCACGAAAAATTTCATATTCACTTTCTAGTGTGCATTTCACTGAATGTTTATGCAAAACATGTTTTCGTGATGAATAAGAGGAATTTTGGAGTTATAGTAACACTCAGTCCAGAAAAAACCTACCTTCCAATAGCTAAGGAAAAATTTCGATAAAAATTTGCTTCTCGCTTGAGAATGTAATTTCTCATTCTTTCCCCAATTCAGAGTCTCAAATTTGACGGAAAATATGCTCCATACTCCAAAAAATTCAAATGAAAGTGATAAGATTGGCAGTTTATTTTGGCGATTGTAATAAAATAACTTGGGATTGCAGTTGATCCGATTTATTTCAATCGATAATTGAGGAATTAATATAAATTATGCCACCTTTATGAGATCTATATACAAGTCAGTTTAATGAATAGATTATACCGAAGAAAATGTCGAAAAAAACAATGTTTCTTCTGAAACATGCAGGGCTTCGACGAAGGAATAAACCATAATAATTCCTTGGTACTTCTTAGGGTAAATTTCCAAACAGTATTGATATAAAATACAGAAATCAATCGCACCTATAAAATCAATAGAAAATTTGAATCCTAATTCTCTATTCAGTCGACCTCTATTCAAAAACCTTCCGCTGATACTCATATTATATTTCATGATAGTATGAGGGCGATCGATTGATGACCAGAATTCTGGAACATCGCATGCAATGAAAAATACAATAGCTAAGGAATATTGTATCGTAAGAGTCAATAGCAGTGTTTCATCAGAATGTAAAATTAGTCAATAGAAGAGCAATTGTTTGATTTTTGAGGCCAAATCGATTCTTATCGTCGTAATAGACATAATATAAGTCTGCCTATTCAATAAAATTATAGCAATATAGCATCAGCAATATAGTGTACACTTATATTATTGTAATACAAAAATATAATCAAAGCAATACCTTGTATTATATGATGATTGATTCATAGTTGTAAGTAGGAAATTTTTTAATTGATCTCGGAATATTTCCCATAAGTAGCTTTAACTTCGAAGAGGTACATGGATTTATCGAAAATCCCCCTCTTGTCTATTCAGTATTGTTTTTTTTCGAAAAAAGTGGGGACTGTTCTGAGTTATGAAGAATGTAAGTATGTTAAAATTGAATAATATATATGACTCATGAATTTTTGAGAAGAAAGAAAAGAAAATGATAAAATATCATCTACATTATATAATTACCTATTCTACACCTGACATTTCATTTGAGCATAAATATACTGTATTGTTATCCTAATATTTTGCTCCAATTAGATGATTGAACAAATCTATTCGACATTGCATTAGACTAGTGTCGAAACTTATTTTAGCAAATGATGTAATGGAGATAAGCTGTACCTTTGAAAGTTAGTTGCTTAAAGTAGAGTTCGACAAATTTTAGCAAAAATCACTTAATAGTATGTACCGATATATTTTTGTCAAACGAGAATATAATGTAATGACCTTTCGAAGACGTATTGCTGACAATAGCTGTACGTCTCGAGTCTTGTACTAATTGACCACATTATAATACTATACTTAGAATCACATTTTGTTGTAACCCTGATTTTGAATTATTATTATTATTACGCGACACTAAAATAGTAAGTTTTGTATTATATTTTCATAATAAATAGTATAGAAAATTAGAAAAATTGGAAGTTTCCATTCAACCCAAAACGACAAAAACCACCATTTTCAGAAAGATTGTGGAAAGACAGAAAGCAATGATAGTTTTTCGAAGACACATTGTTTGAATATTTTGAAAGACCCGCTGCATGATAGAAGGTAAATAACATAACATAGGTACCACTTTCACAGCATAAGTATGCTAGAGCATAGAGAGTTGAAGTAACAGACTTGCTTATCAGAATTTATACTAATACATAACATAAGAATGAGCTTGGACATTGAAACAACATTCAACTTATCTGCTCATGCCTTATGGCAAAAACAGAATGGGCATAGAAAGCACAGAGTTCGCGTTATGGTAAGTGTCAGTCCATTGCTGTCAAATTTGGAACATAGTATGAAATTAAGTTATCAAATCTATATTAATAAAAGGATCTTTGGTTTACCTATGTGCGGGAATCACGTTCAAACCACTGCAACAAATTTGATAATTCTCTTTTAGTTGTGTTCATTACTATAAGGACAAAGTTTATACAACGAAATATTCCCGTAAAAACTGTACGGAAAAAAAAAAAAAGGCTTTTCTTTTTTCCTCCGACCAAGCGAATTATCATAATTAACTTGTATTTCATGAGAATTTTGCAACTTGTGTGAGTGAAGTTTATCGTGGTTCTAGAAATTGCTTAGAAGTTTATCACTGTGTTTGATATATACCGCTGTGTTGTGGGATAGTTATTGTGACTGATAAAAATGCCATCAGTCGGCGGACGCGTGAACCAAGGGGAGTTCGTAATGATCGAGACAATGAGCATACAGAAAGGTTCTAAATCAAGATCTGCCCCACCTCCGGAATAATCGATATTATCGATCTCAGGCGAGATACAACAAAATATAGAATCCAATGAAATTATCAACTTTGAGCGTTTGGCATTTAGTTATTATGATCTCACAGTCGATTATGCTAGCAATATATTTTTTTTTGTTGGAAATATGAGTACTATTTGTCAATACTGCACTGCTCTGAGATATCGAAACGAACACCCAGGATTATCTTGTTGAAATGGAAAAATCGAATTTGCCTCAACTGAGAAGGTCACCAGAACTTTTCAATTCGTTACTTGTAGGACAAGAACCTCTATCTTAACATTTCTTGCAGAATATTCAGCATTACAATAGTGTGTCCAAATGACATCATTTGGTCCAAACATAATTGAGGGACATGGTTTCAATGCAACTTTTAAGGTATTTTTTTTTTCTATATCGAACATCTCACACATATACCTACGAATATGAACATTCTTTTGAGGCTCATAAACAAGGGTTATGATGAGGGTAAGGGTAGGGGTTAGGTTAGGGTATACCTTAGCCACAGCAACGCCTGGCCGGGTCTGCTAGTTCAGTAATAAAATACGAAAAATTATTAGCAAGCCAACAAATCAATTTCATTTCACCCCAGAGAACACCAAATCCATCATTTGCACCTGTAGACAGGTTTCGACTTATATCAAGTCTCACCAGTACAGTTAGAATATAAACTCGATATAATAAACAGTGAACTCTTAAAACATAAAGCAGCGGTGATCAGAGAATATTTCTCCAATCAAGCAACCTGTCCTCTCCAAAAGCAACCGTCTCAATCTCTGCTGGCCATGAAAAAGATTTCCCAGCTCCCCTAGATAAAGACACAATGTGTGACACGCCGTGAACATTACGAGCATATTGTCACACATTCAAACTACAACCTTATTCGTCTGAATAATTGACCAAATAATATATTGGCTGTTTATCTCACATTATCAAATTCACTAATAAAATAATCTAAACATACTTCTGCGACATGAAGAAGAAATAATACCCGTTTCTTCCTGAAAATGGAAATTGCTGCTATAATTCAAATTATTGTATTATCGAAATATGGCGTCATAGTTTTCAATTAAAGGATAACGTTATTACGTTATCCCAGTGATCAATCAACTGCACATATTATGGTTAGTGTCAGAGCAAATGAAGATAAGCCAGTAGGCAATCATTCACGTGTCATGAATTACCTATATCAAGTAGGCCATCATTGCAGATATTCGTCAAAACATTAACATTATGGTGGTAATTTATGTAACAAAACATCATCATGATCATATTTTATGACTCAATGTATTTCTGCATAATTTGAAGCTTCAATCACGGACAAGATGGATTTATTAGTCTGCAAACTATTAAATACTCGAGAACAGATATCCTCATTTCGTCTAGATCCGCTTCTACTTCACCTGAAGGTATTTTATTTCATGAAAATGTTAGTAGTTTTGTTAAAAATTGTGAATTCACAACCAAGTATGAGCTTCCTATGATCGAAATTATTAAAATACTAGCAGACCCAACCACGCGTTGCTGTGGCTAAGTTTTACGTTGGATTATCATTATTATTAACCCCAACCTAACCCTTACCCTTATCTTTACCCTTGTTTATGAGTCTCAAAAGAATTTTCATATTCGTAGGTATATGTTATGATCAATGTGTGAGATGTTCGATATACAAAAAAAAATACCTTAAAAGTTGGATTGAAACCTCGTCACTCAATTATATTTGAACCAAATGATGTCATTTGGAACAAACTATTGTAATTCTGGATATTCTGCAAGAAATGTTCAGAAAGAGGTTCTTGTCCTGGAAGTATTGATTTTTCCATTCAAACAACATAATCCTGGGGGTTCGTTTCGATAGTTCAGAGCATTGCAGTATTGACAAATAGTGCTCATATTTCCAAGAGACACCAATATAATGCTAGAATAATCGACTGTGGGATCATATCTAAATGCCAAACGCTCAAAGTTGAATCATTTCATTGGAATCTATATTTTTTGTATCTCGCCTGAGATCGATAATATCGATTCTTCCGGAGCTGTGGCAGATCTTGATTGAGAACCTCTCATTTTGTTAGCTTCCACTCGCTGCTACGCTTCTTCAGACTCATTGTCTCGATCATTACGAACTCGTCTTGAGTCACGCGTCCGCTGACCAATATTTGGACGCCTCACTGATGGCATTTTGATCAATCACAACAACTATCCCACAACACAAACGATATATACCAAACGCAGTGATAAACTAAACAATTTCTAGAAACAGGATAAACTTCACTTTTTGTCTAAGTGTCAAAATGCTCTTGAAATATAAGTAATCTATGATTATTCGCTTGGTCGGAGAGAGAAGAAATTTTTTTTCCGTACGAATTTTACGGAAATATTTCGTTGTATAAACCATATACTGACAATAGTGAACACAACTAAAAAAGAATTATCGAATTTCGTGCAGTCGTTTTAACATGATGCCCGGACAAATGTAAACCATAAATCCTCTTTTATTAATATAGATTAAATATCCAATATTTCATCTTCAAGGAAATATTTGTCATAAAATATTTTTAACCCCATTGTTCAATACATTCGATTATATGTAATCTGAACAAATATCAGAGTACCTACATAATCCTGGCTATGTGTTTCCAAATGGGTGGATAGAAAGTGGTGGGGCGATTTCTTGGCCTGCAAGCTCCCCATATCTCAACCCCTGTGATTCCTTCTTTTGGAGTTATTTGAAAACATAAGTGTATAGTAATGGTGAGGTGAATAGTGTTGAAGAACTTAAAAAACGATGTGATAGTTGCCGCATGTAATAATTCGTTATTACGCCGGGCAAAAATTTGTACACATCAACGGAATGGTAGGTAGGTAAACCATAGATCATCTTTTATTGAAATAGATTAAATATCCAATAGTTCATCTTCAAAGAAATATTTGTCATAAAATATTTTCAACCACGTTTGTATGTTTGAACCTTGTTTAATACATTCAAGTATATGTAATTTGAACAAATATCGGATTACAGAATCCGGGCTATGTGTTTCCAAATAGGTGGATAGTGGGATAGTGGATAGTGGTGGGTCGATTTCTTGGCCTGCACGATCCCTATATCTCAACCCCTGTGATTCCTTCTTTTGGAGTTATTCGAAAACATAAGTGTATAGTAATGGTGAGGTGAATAGTGTTGAAGAACTAAAAAAACGATGTGATAGTTGCTGCATGTAATAATTCGTTATTACGCCGGGCAAGAATTTGTACACATCAAGAACAATTTCTGCTTACATTTTCGATCGATTTTATCGGTGAGTTTGTGAACTTCCTAATTCTTTTTGAGCGCTCGTACTACTTACACGAGGGCTATATCATTTCGTCACGATGTCTGTATTTATCGAATTTTGAGCTGAAAATGTGCCGTAAGCACGATAACTCTCGAACGGAACAACCTAGAGACTTGAACTTTTCAGTGTGGGTTCAGTTCCCGAATGGCTCGGTTGAGTTCGTTATTGAGCAAAATTCGACCTGGGGTTCCGTAAATATGGCCGTTCGAAATTTTGTTCTCCTGATTACTTCGGAACTACTCATTCGATAAGTGTGAAATTTTGCACTCAGATGGAAAATGACGTGTTCAATGTGTACATATGAAATTTTGTCCAGATAGCATGACCAGAACCATAGAAATCATAGAATATTGTAACTTTTGAACGCCTAGGGATAGGTGTGAATCTCGTATGTCGTGATCACGTTCATCTATCAGAAAAATTATACTATGGTCGTTTGAAATTTAGTTTTCTTGATCATTTCAAAACTACAGATTCGATCGTGACGAAATTTTGTATACTGATGGAAAATGATATATTCGAGCTACATTTCTCCAGATAGCATGACCAGAACTATAGAAACCATAGAAAATCATAACTTTCCAACGGAAAGGCCTAGGGACTTGAAATTTTCAGGATAGGTGTGGATTTGAAATGTCGCGTTCACGTTCACCAATGAGCAGAATTATACTAGGGGTTCCGTAAATACGGTCGTTCGAAATTTTGTTTTCTCGATAATTTCGAAACTACGGATTCGATCAAGATAAAATTTTGTATTTTAATCGAGAATAATATATTGAAGCAACATTTTGTTCAGATCGCATCACCAGAACCATAGGAACCATAGAAAATTATAAATTCCGAAGGGAACGGCCTAGGAACTTGAAATTTTCAGGGTAGGTTTGGATCGCAAATGTCGCGGTCACGTTCATCAATGAGCAAAATTAGACTAGGGGTTCCGTAAATATGGCCCTTCAAAACATACTTTTCCTGATAGTTTCGAAACTTCTGATTGGATCGGAATGAAATATTGCACCTAGCTGAGGAATGATGTATTCAAACTACGTGCGAAAATTTGTCCAGATCGCATCACCAAGTCCATATACCGTAGAAAATTCTAGCGAAGTATCGAAAGAAAATTGGTCAGCTAAAGCACTGACATGAAGTCCGGAGTTTCGCCTAAGTTTGAGAGTTTTTTTGACAGCTGTCGAAAATTCCATCAGTTGATTTCTAAAACTGGTGATTGCGAATCTACCTACAAGGTGGATGTACGAGCGCTCAATAGCTCCTGACTTCACGGCAGTGCTTCTATAATTTTTTATCAGTAATTTTTCTTCTCATCAGTTTGAACTTTGAGAATTCAGTTCAGGAAAAATCTCCCAATAAAAGTTGAAAGGAAATATAAAAATTTGCGATGAAATCTAGCAGTTTATTTACTTGCTGAAATGCATATGGCACCGTGATTCGTGGCAGATCTCCTAATAGTGAGATAACACGATCCAGGGTCGTCTTAAGATCCTGATGACAAAGATTTTTTGCACTTTTTCAAATTCAATATTTTCTATGATCAACTTCCGGCGAAATGATTTCGTTTGATGAGTTCTAGCACCTATAAAAAAAGCCTTACCTCGAAAAACAACCTGTATATGTTTCAAAATGACTGAACTGAAACAGTTACTCCGTGATCATCTACACAAACAGCCGAATGGATGATTTCAATTTTTTTTAGCTTGTTTGTTCGTACCACGTGAGATTGATAACATTATCTCAACCCTCACAGGTGCCATTATAAAAACCGAGTTTGTTCCATTCATAATCATGACGTCAATCATACAAAAATCCCATCTAAATGCACATGAGTTGATGCTGAATAAAAAACATGCAAATTTAAAAATGATTTATGGAAATGCAAATATGTCGTTTTCAGGCATAACGCCAAAGCATGGGAGTTTCACTGAAAAAATTAGGAAAAAACATAATTATTCACACCTCATTCGCGTATCTGAAACACATTTATGTGGTAATTTGACGTATATGCCAAGGGGTGAATTTCAGTCGGGCAGTTGAATGATTCATTATTGAAATGAGGCTCTTTAGTTTTACGAGTGATAAGTTGATTCAAAGCAACATCCCTAGAATATTGTTGATCTTTCATATCAGTATCATGTCTACGATGCAGATGTTTTAATCGTGAATAGGGTCATATTGGATTGTCCTATAAATATCGCAGATTTTTTGCGTTTATTCAATCTGGAGAAAAAACAAGTATGGCAGAATAAATATTCTCACCTGACCATTGAAAATAGATCGATACAAATAGGCACAACAAAGTGGTTTCCGATTCCATTTCTCACCCCGCGTTCGATAAATTGATGGAACTAAAGATGAATATAACATACCATTCATCACGTCATTAGATATGATTATACCATCAAATTGTTTCATATAGCACACGCACACACCGTCCTGAAAATAATACATCTGTGTCTGATGGGTCAGCTGTTGGATCCCGCCAGGTGGCAACTCGGAATCGAACAGCTGAATGGCCCCCAGTTTGTAACAATGCAACAAGTTTGTAATGGTGCGGGGTTCAGCACCCCAATTTCGTATGGTGTATGTGCTCTACCGTCCGCACCCTGTTGTTTGGCCGACGAATTACTTATTTAAGTGGATGAAGTTCATGGTTGATGAAACTGACGGATCTATCGGTTAGGAACACGCGTTTGTAGCAGGAAGAAGGTCGAAACCAAACACGAATACTTCTCCGAGATAGGAAAACAAATTTGAACCATGCTGAAATTTTCAACGAAAGGAAGCAACCTCATCCAGTATAATAACAATTACTCTCTTCTTCTATATAATTAACGTATATGTTACACTGGGTCGCAAATTTAATTTAACTACCTTCATATTCAGACCATCTGTCAAGTGTGTTGGAAGTTCCATTGAAGATTGAAGTTTCCCCCGAGAACAAAGCGATTCCAGCAGCTCCAAAATGAACATGTCTGCATTATCGGCAGATATGCTGAATCAGAATATCCGTCTCGAACAACAAAACATCGATGGGCAATCTCCTTGGCCGCACCGTGTGAATGTGCAAATTAATTTAAAAGTCAATACATGCCTTTGTCGTCCTCTAGGGTCATTCAAAGTCTGAAGGAGGGTTCGTTAGACCAGAAGTGTGTCGGTCCGTCCCTTCGAGGTGAATATAAGGTCCACTTGTGTCGGCCTGCCTGCAATGCTTGCAGCTCTGAATAGCCACTTGTGGCTGTTGCGCGAAACTTCATATGCAAAACTTCATAGCCTGGAGACCACAGGGCCGTATCGGATCAGAAGTTGAACAAGAAATCAAATGGTCCAAATGAGATATATTGGAAAGCACACTTTGAGGATAAATTTCGATGGAAATTATGATCGACTCTAAAATGCATCTACAAGCTCACAGAAACCTTAAGCTGCTGATTCTGTATCTCTGACACTTCACATTAGCGAATCGTCAAATACTGAAACCATAGCTCTGAGAGTTGTTCAATAAAAAACTACCTGATTCTCACCTCATCCAGATATATTTCACAGATTTTGGATAGAGGGGAATTCACCACCCTAACGTCCCCCCGCCTCCTGGGTACGGCCTAACACACATAAACACATAAACAGATTTTACTTCTTTCTATTGAGCGCTCGTTCTACTTACACGAGGGCTATATCATTTCGTCACGATGTCTGTATTTTTGGAATTTTGTGCCGAAAATGGTCTCAATCGCCAGAGTTCGACTCACTGACGATGAAACCGTCGAAAAATTCGAGTCTGTCCGTCCGACCGTCCGTCCGTATATACGGTAACTCTCGAACGGAATAACCTAGAAACTTGAAATTTTCAGTGTAGGTTCTAATCTTGAATGCGGCGGTTAAATACATTACTGGGCAAAATTCGACCAGGGGTTCCGTAAATATGATCGTTCAAAATATGTTTTTCCTGAAAATTTCGAAACTACTGATTGGATTGTAATGAAATTATGCACATAGGTGGAGAATAATGTATTCGAACTAATTTGGGTCTGTCCTTCCGGCCGTCCGTCCATATTCACGATAATTCTCGAACGGAACGACCTAGAAACTTGAAATTTCCAAGGAAGGTTCGAATCTCGGTTGAGTTCGTTATTGGTGAAAATCCGATGAAGAGTTCCGTTTCGAAACTACGGATTCTATCGTGACGAAATTTTGTATTTTAATGGAGAATGATATTTTCAAGCTAAATTTTTTCCAGATCGCATAGCCAGAAACATTTTTAACTCCATATTGAATAAAAAATTGTTATTCTTTCGTAACAGGTGATTCGACAAAGAGCTGCTGTCATTTTATTGACAGCTGTCAAAAATTTGTTCAATTGGTTTTCAAAGCTGAAAAATCTACCTACAAGGTGGATGAACGAGCGCTCAAAAGCTCTTGACTTCACGGCAGTGCTTCTATAATTTTTTCTAGTATAGAATTGCCCGAAATCGTCTATTGAGCATTGAGAATTTGTACATTTTCTGAACACAAGACACAAGCTGTCATTTGAATATATAAAGAACACTTTTCTTATTTCTTGGTTTTCTTAACAATCGATGTTCAACCCCATAAAAACTCTTGTTCTACACTTCATTGTATGATGGTGAAATTTATAATGAAATTTTGAGATAATTGTCGATTTTCTCCTCAAAATCGAAGTTTTTCCCTAATATGATGTCACACATACCACAAATCTATCAATTTTTTTCATGGAAACATACACCTACCAATACATAATGTGACCTATGAGGAAGATAAAAATCAATAGAGGTAACATAGTTGTTATGTATTCTTTCGAAAAATTCCTTCAGTAGATAAATCTCGATTTTCGAATTTGAAAATGAAAAATTTTTTCTCGAAATGAAATATAGTCTATATTACTCAAGGATAATGTAGATTTCTGTTGTTGAACGAATTTTTCGAATCTTATCGGCAGTTTCTGACCTCAGTCATCACATAACATCACAAAACAAATGTAACCTCTTTTAGATGTATAAAATGTGAGAGAAACAGTATTTTCTGGAAAACATAGTTTTAGTTAGCTGACATGAAAATATCGATGGGCACGATTCTAGGGTCTTTTAAATCTGTAACTTTCTATAGGATCGTTATCATAATAAACTTCAAAGAGAACTTTGAGTTTCGAAGTTTACGGGATTAAAAACCTTTTAAAAATCAGAAGTATTCATTAAATTTGATTATGAAAACAACTCTATGGAAAGTTGCGTGCTTTATTGGTAATAACTCGAAATCACTTACTGGCTAGACTACAATATTTGCGGTTTTATTCCAGAAATGTTCAAACGAATTACATAAAAATTCCAACTTGTATCTCAGGAACCGTTGAGATAATTTCCGAATGGCCTTCTGCATTCCATTGAGCGTCAATCGAATTTCAAGAAACGTGAAATGAATTTTCAATTCATTTTGATGATGAGAAATTTTATTTGGACTACTATAATTCGAATATCAAACTAGTCCATTTGTAAATCAGACATTGGAAATGTCAAAAACTTTCGAAGAATTCCAGAGGGTATAAAATGCATTTTTCATGTCAATCCGTTTAGAATAATTATTCTGCATTTCAAATTGACAATAAATGCAACTGACGCTTTCTGAAATTCAAATAGTTATTCTGAAATACAATTTTGGCGCTTTTGAAAATTCCGAAGTTCAATTGATACTTTCAGTATCAGCGATTTGAAGAGAACCTACCGTTTTCGAGTTTGAAAAACTATGTTCATCATAATAAGTGATCAGGATTGATCCTTATCAACCCACAATTGTTCATGTTCCTAATTTGAGTTACTTTATAAATAGGTGTTTCTCAGCTCTTTTGTTTATAAAATTGAATTTTCTGATTGCTTAACGGAGTATAACTGAAGAAGAAATGGAATTTGACTGAAAGCTTCGAACAACACCTTTCTGGTGAAAAATCATTCTTGAAACGTTATTAGATCAAAAGTAATGGAACAGAATAATAGAAATTTTAATCTAATTTTTGGAGCCGGATGTACTCTGAATGTATCTGTTGCTGATGAAGCTGGAGGAAGCGGCAGAATACGTGCCGAATTGATTTCGACAGGTTTGTTGGAGTGCTTACTAATTACTTAATTTCGGAGCAAAAATGCGGGATCGACAAATCATCGGTTGGAGGGCATGGAATGAGCATTAATTCATTAATTTATCGGTTGATGTTGCTCGACCGAGCATTGTGATTGGATTAGTTAGCAAAACTTGGCGAACAAACCTGCCTCAAGCTCAACAAGCTGTCGCTGATGGCTTTTCTGGTTCCCCTTCTGACAGAAGTGTTTCAAAATTCAGATCCGTAATGAATTATATCGGAATCCGTATCATCGGTTCAGTTTCATGAGAATCGAGAATTATCAAAAAGCCACACTGAAGATTTATTTCTACGTAAGTACGTAATTGTTTTTTGAAAAACCGATGAACATTAAACTAAAAAATGGAAGTTTGATAACAAATTGATATTTCACGAATGAGGAATAATTCATATCAATAACATTCATACAAAGACTCACTAAAGTATGCAGTCTGCCTATCGTATCATTCATAGAAACCAGATTTTTTCAACCAGTTTTGGGCCCATTGTGTCTTGCTGAATTTGTGGAAGGAGATATCAGCGAGACCATCTTTTCAGTCGGTTTTCGTTTTCTATAATTCCTCTTGGAACGAATATAACAGCATTTCCGAGCTTAGTAATTTCGCAAACTCGTACAAGTTGAATTCAATACATAATTTATAAGTGAATCCTTTTATAGGGGTTCCCAAGTTCGTTTGATGTCTTACATTTATGCAGCCTTCGTTTGTTTTAATATTCTATTCGTATTCAGGCTCGGTGCGAATTGAAATAGGCGAATACTATTCAACCAACATTCTGTTCTGACGACTCATAATTACTTTTATCTGCAGGCAGACTTGAATTTTTATTCTACCCGCTAACATTCATCGACACTACAGAATCTGAAGTTTTCATACTTCAGAAAAAGCCTCTGGAGAAGCATAAAGGAGGGTAAGCCTTGAATTTAGGATTCCAAAGCGTGATAAATACTCTCATCATATCGCTTTGTTGCTTTGTTTCTTCGTATTCTGAATTCAAATGGCACCTCAAAATAATTTCAACTTCAATACAAACTTTTGCTCCTTGTCAAATAATGTGTGTTATATAGATCCTAACATTCACCCCGAGGCCTCTGGCCCAAGGGATGAATGTTGCCCGATAAGCGTTAGGGTCTAGTTGAGCTCGTGGTGCATACAAGATTTCATTCTTCACGAGAAATTCATTTTATGTTACTGAACACTCGATTTTAGAATAATCTTCTTTTGATTTTGGATATGGTTGATGTAAATATGCTCATAGTGCGTTATGGGCGGACGTAATGGCTGAAAAAAAGAAATGTTCACAAATGGTATAAATATTTTCGAGTTCTCAGAAGAATTAGTCGTTGTTGTTTCAATGAAACAAACTTTCTTCGGATGAAAGTGCTCTATTTTTTTGAAGGTAAATAAATACTTTCCTTGGTAGGGGGCCCCGCACTAGCTGTAAACTAACTGTTTTGAAAGCTCATAGGTACCAATTTTCCAGTGATGGAAAAAAACTCCTAAGGAAACTCATTCAGAACAAAAAAGTACGTTATTGTTACAACACTATCCTATGAATCGGATCATCCATTTCTCCGATAAGTGGAAAATTGCAAATCGATATCAACTGGAACAATTTAATGTTCATTCGATTGCCACTAATAAGTAAATATCGTGCCAGAAGATTTCCGATTGACCTTAATACAGAGACTATATTTCCAAGCAGAGTTGCCAATCTGCAGAAAATTTCCGGGTTGAATGAAAATCATTATTGTAATCTGAATAACATTTCTTGCTCAGCAATCACTCATCCTCAACTTCATCTTTCATAGGCCTTCTTCCTTCATGCCCAATCTTGATCACTGAAATTATGAAGAAAATCATGCAGTAAAATTTTATGATATAAATTTGTGGGGGTGATAAATGGTCAGGGTAGTTTCTTTCAGTGAAGAATTATTCATTAGAATTTGGAATAGACATAAAAATTCAATTACCAAACTATATTATTTGGCTGTCATTTATGAATATGGCAACATTGTGATATCTAACGTCGGATCTGAATGATGGGAGTGGAAGAAGAGTAATCAGGGGATGCATTACGTCATTTGGCTAATGGTTTCCTGAATGGTAATCCGCCATCAACTCGATTTGCTAATATTGGATATTATCCTTAGTAAAACTTGACTCCGATTTCTCATTGCCTGTGATAACGCCTGAGTTTACTCCTTTATCGTCCTTCACCTCAGTCTGATTTTATCAGTTGATGGGTTGAGCATCTTCCCGTTATTGATGCATCATTATATCATTTACCAATAGGGAGGTTTTATAGCATGATAATGAACCGTTTAGAACTTTGCGCAGATTGTTCCAAGAATTATAATTCTTTCTTGAATGTTTTCAAAACTTTCTTTTCAATTTGTTACATATCAAAACAATTGGACAACCTTGATAAGCTGCTCTTGAATCAAATACTACATAAAATTGATAAAAACAAATATGAAACTAACAATAAATAATGAACATTTTGATTCCTGCAACTATGAAGCATAAAATTTGAACCAGAACCAGCATATTTTGGAAATCACGAGCTTCTAGGATTTTTTCTTCGGGTGGTCTTATAATAGTAAGATCATTTATATGAAGTTATCCTGCTTTGAAGTCATCATCATCGCTAAGCCCTCTGTAGGCCTCTCCTACACTTGTCCATTTCCTTCGGTTTTGAGCTTTCTGGATCCAATTAGTAGCGAGCCTCTTCATGTCATCTCCAACGAGTTGTTGCTTCGTTTGTCAGCTTGGGTTCTCCATTCTAGCAGCCTTTTTTTTCATCTCTCATATGTCATTCAGGCCATGTGTCCAGCCCAATTCCATTTTAGTCTGGCGATGAGAGAAATATCTTGCTTTGAAGTGTTCTCATGAAAAACAGTGTGATCCAAGCTTGTGTCACTTCATAACGCCCCTTGGTGAAATATAACTTCAGAACTTTGGATAATATAGCAGTTTATCAGGTGAATTCATTCTGCTGAAAAAACAAGTACCTAGTGAGTTCTCGAAGAGCTGGTTGTTGGTTCTCACCAGCACTGCAACCTTCCTCTCGTTCTCTAAACATCCATTCGAATTTTCCAAAGGAATTTTGATGATGCTGTTAGGAATTGAAATTATATTTCTTCAATATTTCTAGTGAATTCGATTTCAATTTGAATTGTCCGAAAATAATTGTTATTGAGGTATCAAGGGTATGAGAGAAATAAATCCCCAGGTCGACAGGGTCGTCTAGGGTCTTTGTCACGAGTGTTGTGCATTGGCCGTGGGCTTTGGGGTCATGATGCCAGTTGTGTCTCAAACGTTTTGTCATTCACGGCGTCTATCGAGTATCTATACTTCCATAAGGCTTGGAATATATCTGCTATGGTAACGCAGTTCGCTTATTTCAAAATTTTGATCAGAAGCAATTTTGCTCATCAACCTGGTCTGCTTTTGGGATCCCATTTTTACTACATTGAGTACTAATTGATGGACGAGGAGGCTCCTTAAATAACAGAAAATGTTCTAGTTAGAACTCCTGAAGGTCTTCAATATAAGATTCCATATCATATAAATCAATGGAGAGCAACGCAGTATTGAATGAAAACGTAATCTTTTGCTACTTTTGAAAACTATCCATATCCTTTTATCCTAATTCAACATGGACAAAGTTTTCGATACTTCGGAAAGAAGATTATGAAGATTGCAGAGAATATTTGACGTCTGTAGAAACAAGTTTGAGATTCTCAATGAATATCTATCTCCTAGTGTCCCTTTTCGGAAAAAGATTCATCATTTTTGCTCGTACTACTTAAACGAAGGCTATATCATTTCGTCACGATGTCTGTATTTTTCGAATTTTGAGCCGAAAATGGTCTCAAACGACTATGTTCGACTCACTGATGACGAATCCGACAAAAAATTCGAGTCTGTCCGTCCGTCCGTCCGTATACACGATAACTCTCGAGCGGAATGTCCTAGAAACTTGAAATTTTCAGGGTAGGTTCCAATTTCGAATGCCGCGGTTAAGTTCGTTATTGGGCAAAATTCGCCAAGGGGTTCCGTAAATATGGCCGCTCGAAATTTTGTTTTCCTGATTACTTCGAAACTACAGATTCTATCGAAATGAAATTTTGCACTCTAATGAAAAATGAGGTGTTCAACTTACATGCGAAATTTGGTCCAGCTCGCATGACCAGAACCATAGAAACCATAGAAAATTATAACTTTCGAACGGAAAGGCCTAGAGACTTGAAATTTTCAGGATAGGTGTGGATCTCGATTGTCGTGATCACTTTCATCTATGAGCAGAATTATACTAGAGGTTCCGTAAATATGGTCGTTTGAAATTTAGTTTTCTTGATAATTTCCAAACTACAGATTCGATCGTGACGAAATTTTGTATACTTATGGAGAATGATATATTCAAGGTACATTTCTCTAGATCGCATGACCAGAACCAAAGAAACCATAGAAAATCATAACTTTCGAATGGAAAGGCCTAGGGACTTGAAATTTTCAGGATAGGTGAATATCTGAAATGTGGCGTTCACGTTTATCAATGAGCAGAATTATACTGAGTGTTCCGTAAATACGGTCGTTCGAAATTTTGTTTTCTCGATAATTTCGAAACTACGGATTCGATCGAGATGAAATTTTGTATTTTAATCGATAATGATATATTGAAGCAACATTTTGTCCAGATCGCATAACCAGAACCATAGAAAACATAGAAAATTATAACTTCCGAAAGGAACAGCCTAGGAACTTGAAATTTTCAGGGTAGGTTTGGATCGCAAATGTCGCGGTCACGTTCATCAATGAGCGAAATTAGACTAGGGGTTCCGTAAATAGGGCCGTTCAAAATATTTTTTTCCTTATTATTTCGAAACTACTGATTGGATTGTAATGAACCTAGCTGAAGAATAATGTATTCAAACTACGTGCGAAATTTTGTCCAGATCGCATCACCAAGTCCATAGATCCCGTAGAAAATTCTAGCGGATTATCGAAAAAAAATTGGTCAGCTGACAAAGTCTGGAGTTTCGTCTGAGTTTGAGAATTTTTTTGACAGCTGTCGAAAATTCCTTCAATTGATTTATGAAACTGGAAAATGCGAAGCTACCTACAAGGTGGATGAACGAGCGCTCAAAAGCTCCTGACTTCATGTCAGTGCTTTTCGTAATTTTTTCACCTCAAACTAAAAATGTACCCTCTACTACCTTAACTGTTATTTGGTCAATGTTTTGCCTTTTTAATAGCAGGTGTTATACCTTTTTGAATAGCTAAGGAGACGTAGGAGTTTTTAAACTTGTCTGCAGAATAGGTTCTATGAGTTTTTTTTCAAAAAAAGCGCTTCAAAGTATAAACCACTTAGTGAAAATTCTTTGATTTTAACCGTTGTCGAGCAGTCTTATTGAGCTGTTAGTAGTAGGTTCAGTTTCTGTTGATCATTTTCATGAATTGGAATGCCCTTCAATTAGATAAATCGAAGAAACGGCTCCTAGAAGATTCAATCCGAAAAAAATTGATAAAAAAGTCAAAAAATAAAGGATTCTTCGAAAAATCTTCAAAACTCAATATCTCTATAACAGTTAAGTTTCGGACACCATATTTTAGAAACAAATCCATCAGAAATGACCTAAATAATAACGTTCTTTAATATTCAGTACGACTTTCCCTGTATCGAGCTACTGAAGAGTGCTGCACCAAGAAGTCTGACATTTGAAAAATAGGGCTCGAAAATCCAATCCCTGTTTTCCTGATGCACACATACGAAAAATGTGCGGACAATTTTTTTCATGATCGACTGATTTCCAGATGAACGCAAAAAACATTTGAACTTCGGCGAAAGTTTTTGCCCGATATCGTTACGAAGACACGAACGGCGTCCTCACAATTTTATAATAGTAGGATTCCAGAAAAATGAAAGCACTCCGCTCAGACATAATGATATATTATATTCCTCTTATTGAAGAATCATAAAAATTAAGCGTGAGTTCTCCATTTCCTCGGAAATAATATAGAAAGTATCGGGGGCAGCCTCTCTTTGAGCTAACAGTTGGAAACATAATATAGACCCGATTCGGAAAATGGGCTCCGTTCCCTGCTTAAATCGCAATCGCTTTTCTCCGCAGCATCTTCCTTTGAATCGACTTACTGCAGAAACACATCCGATTCCAAAATCGCCCATCAGACATTGTTTATTCATGTCCAAATTAAGCTTTCTTTGTGACGAGGAATCAACATACGACCAGAATACGAGATTTCAACGATGTTGACTGCAGGAACCGAGAGACGTGGTTATTTATTCTGGTGGCAAAAGACTGAGCGGCAGAGCAGTCGAGCCAATATTTCCATCTCATTTCGAGGTTTCCTTGTACAACGTTCGATTGTCTGTTGGAAATGCCTCAAATTGCTTTTGCTTCGTCCCGCAGTTTCCATAATGAAGCATGGAAAGCGGGCCTTCTTATTTCCAGGTTATTTGACTGCTAGATATTTGTTTGCGTTCGCAATTTGTAATTTCCAAATGTAGGGACTCCTAATATTTTCAAAGATATATTATAATAATATTCAACAAGAACTTAATTCCATTCTTCATTTTAACTGTTGGCAAGCGAACAAAATACTATTCTCCGTTTGAAATATTATCGAGGGTTTATTTGATGTCGTTGTTTTTCGAGAATAGAAAGCTTGGAGAACCGAACGATATATTTCAGCCTTCGTTGGCTTTGGTGGAAGGTTTTTTAGGTTGATATATTTAATGTTTCTGCTATTCAGATTCGAATTACAAAATTGCGGGTTGAGGAAAATCCAACCCCTTTTTTTTTCGTTTTTGTGGTATTTGAAGATTAATCAAATAGGTACCTTTTGCAAGCCCTTTTTCTTGTTGCATAACATAGACAGACTTAGGTAAAGAAGTCCGTAAAAGTGGATGAAATAACCAGTTTTTTCCTCGTCAACGGAAAATTCATATTTTGAATTTCACAAACTCCGTAGATTTCGTGTTCTTCACGCACTATTATAAAAACAAGAATTCGCAGCAATTCATCTTGTCACCCTATGCATATTCGCTAAAATCGATTTGATAGCGATAAAGAACTCGTACAACGGTACAAATGAAGATAAACAATAGACCAACTCATCAGGTTCGATTCATTCCAACACGCGATAGGTGGGTATAGATTAATTGCGTTGATACTCATGAATAGGGTTTCTGGAATAGAAATACACAATTTCCCCCTCAAATTCCGGAAGTAACGCGGTGAAACCTTATTTATTTTGAAGTGCATGTAGTTAATATATTGTTCAGATAGCACACGTTCAGGAGTAGTTACATCCTTCTATAGGAAGGAAATGTCGACGAAATTTGATATAGCATTGAAATTTCAAACCATTCATAGGCATCTAGGAGGACGAATAAATTCTGATGAGAGCTTCAGTAACATGATCAACATGGTGTTTCCGTGTTCAATAATATGGTTCAAATAGATCTTTCGAAAAGAAGAACCCATCAAACAGACGAATATATAATCAAATTTCTAATCATTACCTTTCACCTGGACTCTTGTCGCATCTAAGAGTTCCTAAATTTATACAGGGTTATTCAAAAAACACAGATATTGTGGGGTTAGGGCGAAGACAGAATAATAAGACAGAGGTTAGTAGTTTTCTATCTTTGCCCTAACCCCACAATACCTGTGTTTTGTGAATAACTCTTGGAGGGCACTATGACTGAAATCATAGTTTATACAGGGTGTTTCGTGATCCATTGGAAAAAGGAAATACTTGAAAGGCGTATAGAGATGGTTCTAGATATACCACATATATTGGCTCTGATTGTCTTTGTAAACGAGATACAGGATGTGTTGAGTGTTGCTCATTTCTTCTTGACGTCATAACAAACGAACCACCTGGTATATTTTCTCCATATTTGGCGAACATTTTTCTCATTTGAAGCTCAAATGGATCACTCAATAACCACAGGTCCAGCTCAACAAAAAAATATGGAACGTTTGCATCCTTGAAACAACACCCTACATCCGCTAATATGGTTCTATACTTTTACGTTCCTATCTAATGGGTGATTTTTTAAGAGCTTGAGAACTTTTTTTAAAAAAAAAACGCATAAAATTTGCAAAATCTAATCGGTTCTTTATTTGAAACGTTAGATTGGTCCATGACATTTACTTTTTGAAGATAATTTCATTTAAATGTTGACCGCGGCTGCGTCTTAGGTGGTCCATTCGGAAAGTCCAATTTTGGGCAACTTTTTCGAGCATTTCGGCCGGAATAGCCCGAATTTCTTCGGAAATGTTGTCTTCCAAAGCTGGAATAGTTACTGGCTTATTTCTGTAGACTTTAGACTTGACGTAGCCCCACAAAAAATAGTCTAAAGGCGTCAAATCGCATGATCTTGGTGGCCAACTTACCGGTCCATTTCTTGAGATGAATTGTTCTCCGAAGTTTTCCCTCAAAATGGCCATAGAATCGCGAGCTGTGTGGCATGTAGCGCCATCTTGTTGAAACCACATGTCAACCAAGTTCAGTTCTTCCATTTTTGGCAACAAAAAGTTTGTTAGCATCGAACGATAGCGATCGCCATTCACCGTAACGTTGCGTCCAACATCATCTTTGAAAAAATACGGTCCAATGATTCCACCAGCGTACAAACCACACCAAACAGTGCATTTTTCGGGATGCATGGGCAGTTCTTGAACGGCTTCTGGTTGCTCTTCACTCCAAATGCGGCAATTTTGCTTATTTACGTAGCCATTCAACCAGAAATGAGCCTCATCGCTGAACAAAATTTGTCGATAAAAAAGCGGATTTTCTGCCAACTTTTCTAGGGCCCATTCACTGAAAATTCGACGTTGTGGCAGATCGTTCGGCTTCAGTTCTTGCAGGAGCTGTATTTTATACGGTTTTACACCAAGATCTTTACGTAAAATCTTCCATGTGGTCGAATAACACGAACCCAATTGCTGCGAACGGCGACGAATCGACATTTCACGGTCTTCAGCAACACTCTCAGAAACAGACGCAATATTCTCTTCTGTACGCACTGTACGCATTCGTGTGGTTGGTTTAATGTCCAATAAAGTAAACTGAGTGCGAAACTTGGTCACAATCGCATTAATTGTTTGCTCACTTGGTCGATTATGTAGACCATAAATCGGGCGTAAAGCGCGAAACACATTTCGAACCGAACACTGATTTTGGTAATAAAATTCAATGATTTGCAAGCGTTGCTCGTTAGTAAGTCTATTCATGATGAAATGTCAAAGCATACTGAGCAAATACTAATGCATGAAAATCCTAACCTCAAAAAAATCTGAGCAAATACTAATGCATGAAAATCCTAACCTCAAAAAAATCACCCGTTATGTATACTATTTTGTAAATCCTGCTCCAGAACTCCTATCTCTTTGTTTCCTTATATTTTGTTGTGCAAAAACAACCAGAACATCTCCAACATGAACAATTATTTCCTTAATATGGAACAATTCATTGTTTTATATTTCCTAGTATATTATTTCTTTTTCTGGTACAACATTACTTAGTAGGACGAATTAATATACATCCATTGTTTATTGTTTCAGATTGTTATTTTGATATAAAATTTTTGAAGCACGGCACTTCCAATCTCAATTTTTTGCAGAACAAAAGCTCCTTATGTTTTTTCTTCATAATGACCACTTTCCTGGTATTTAGATCCGAAACAATGTGAAACTCTGCCATCGTTCTATATGCATCGAAAATCAACGTTCAACTAGAAACATGTTTCTGATTCTCACTTCATGATCCCAATTTTTCTTTTCCCTTCATTTCTTAGAGATATTGATTCCTTTGATATACTTAATTCGATATAAAAACGAACAAATATTCCTGGCATAGATCAAATTTAAACTACATTTTTTTTTAAATACATATACAGGGTATTTCCAAATTAGACGTGAGTAAGAGGACGTGATAGTATCACTCATTTGCTGTCATTTGAAACATATTTATTGATAACCAAAAATCAACAGTTTCCCAGATATTCTCCTCACTTCATTTTTCGTCAATATTTTCTACGTTGACCAAATTTGATTATAATTTTGGATTATTCTCATCGAAAAAAGATATGATGTGTATGAGAAAAACAGAACTATCCTGTATTCGATGTTGAAAAAGAATTAGTATGATTTGAAAGTTGGTATATGAAGATAATGAAAATCAATTTCTAATATCAATTTGCCTGCAACTTTGGAATTCTACAGTTTATGTATGAAAAAATTATTTTAGAACTTGCCAAATTCCCTCTTAATTTCCTAAAAAAGTTTTTGTAAGAATGCATGCACTAATTTCGTTTCAGCAGATTTTGATTTTAAAGGGGATGTAAGCCAAGAAATTAAATATTTTTGAGCGCTCGTACTACTTACACGAGAGCTATATCATTTCGTCACGCTGTCTGTATTTTTCGAATTTTGAGCCGAAAATGGTCTCAAAAGACTATGTTCGACTCACTGATGATGAATCCGTCGGAAAATTCGAGTCTGTCCGTCCGACGTAAGCACGATAACTCTCAAACGGAACAACCAAGAGACTTAAAATTTCCAGTGTAGGTTCAGATCCCAAATGTCTCGGTTAAGTTCGTTAATGGGCAGAATTCCACCAGGGGTTCCGTAAATATGGCCGTTCAAAGTTTTGTTCCCCTGATTACTCGAAACCTACAGATTTGATCGAGATGACACATTGCACTCAAATGGAGAATGAAGTGTTCAAGCTACATGTGAAATTTTGTCCAGATCGCATGACCAGAACGATAGAAACCATAGAAAGTTGTAACTTTTGAACGGAAAGGCCTAGGAACTTGAAATTTTCAGAGTAGATTTGGATCGCGAATGTTGCAGTCACGTTCATCATTGAGTAAAATTAGACTAGGGGTTCCGTAAATATGGCTGCTCAAATTTTTTTTTTCTTGATAATTTCGAAATTACTGGTTGGATTGGAATGAAATTTTGCACCTAGCTGGGGAATAATGTATTCAAACCACGTGCGAAATTTTGTCCAGATCTCATTACCAAGACCATGAAGTCTGGATTTTCGCCTAAGTTTGAAATTTTTTTTGACAGCTTTCGAAAATTCCTTCAATTGATTTCTAAAACTGGAAAATGTGAATCTACCTACAAGGTGGATGTACGAGCGCTCAAAAGCTCCTGACTTCACGGCAGTGCTTTTCGTCATTTTTTGGTAAGGACCTATCAAAAGATTAGCTATTGCTCCCATCCAAACATTAACGCTAAATCACTATTTTTTATGCCAGATATTCAAAAAAATTTTCATAAAAAAATCTGCTGAAACGAAACTGGTGACTGCATTCTAATGAAAACTTTTTTAGTTAATAAAGAAAGTTTTTAAAATGATTTTTTCATACATAATTCGTGGAATTCGAAAGTTGCAGGCAAATTGATATCAGAATTAACTTTTGTTTTCTTCATATACCAACTTTCAAATCATACTAATTCTTTTTCAACATTTAATACAGGCTTTTCTCATACATATCATATCCTTTTCTGATGAGAATGATCCAAAATTATAATCAAACTTGGTCACAAATAACTCGTAAACGGTTGATTTTTATTTATCAACAAAGATGGCTCAAACGACAGCAAATAAGTCATACTAACACGTCCTCCAAAGTTCATGTCTAATTTGGAAACACCCTATGTAGACTGCAATTGGGAAACTGAAATGGTATGTGGAATGATTGGAATGAATGAGTCTTCAATATTGGTCTAGCTATATTTCTGAGATTTGGAACATTAAATATGCTCACCAGACTTGAAATATTTATGAAAAAAAAAACAATTGAACAGTATTGAGAAAAGGAGCATATTTCAGTTATTTTTATTCAATTGTACAATTGATTTTTGAGGAAACAAGAATGATGAATAATGGTTGAACAATTGTAATTAATTTTGAAATTTATTGAGGACAATAATCTCTAATTTCCTTAAATTAGGTGAATTAACACAATTCAAGAAACCACTATCGCTTCTTGTAAAAGGCAGTGTCGTATATAATACATTCGTATTTCAGCATAGCCTTGAACATTGCGACTGACACTGCTGAAAGCTACATTGTGAGTATTGTGACTGAATAGAACAACATCCCATCGGTTGTATACCGCAACAATTGTTCTGAGGAGGAAGACCAACATAAATGGGTATTTGACGTGGTTGTGGAATATAAACAGGTGGTTGTCGAACAATAAAAAATATAAACCTTGGTGTTTGATTTTGAGGAACAGATGGGGAAGTTGGAGGAATTATTTGTGGAGGCTGTGGTATAGTTCCTCTGCTTGTAGAACCACCAGATGTATCAACTCTGATGTGGTTCGTATTAATATTTGTTATATTTATAGGAACGCGTATACTGTTAGTGTTAGTGAGGGTGTTGTTGAGATTAATCAAACTTGTACCGTTTACATTATTCGTATTGGATACATGATTGGTTGTGTCCTCCTTGGATTGAGATGGTTCAAAGTTTTCAACTTTTGGTTGTGGTTCAGGGCGTTCTGGTTCGGAGCGTTCCGGTTCGGGGCCTTCTGGTTCAGCACGTGTTGTCGGGCATTCTATGTTACAATTTTTCCTACAGGAAACCGTTGTACACGATGAACAAGGTGCACAGCATGTCTGCCTTGAACAGCAATTGGTTATCTCCCTACTGATGCAACAGTCATTGCAGGAGCTTCCACTACATATCCACACATCCAGTAGAATGAAGAGGAATAATTTGTTGGTTATCTGAAAATCATATGATTTATTCAGAGAACCACAATAATGCGAAAAACGCCACGAAAGAACAATAAAAAAATTATTTGTCCATTGATGAAGCTCTTTTCCAACCCAACCCAACACAAATTTTTCATTCTGAACAAGCGAGTGAAGAACTGCATGGGAAACAAATTCAGTTTACCCATTGGAAATGCTGCTTAAATACCTGCACCACCAATGCCAACGGAACCTTGTGGCGATATTTGCTCTAATGATCCTAACATTTGAAGATACTTCAAACCCAATCCAATTTCATCTCTTCGTCTGTTTATACTTTGTCCGGTCGATAAAGAAGCGAAACACATTCGTTGTCATTCGTGAGGTTCCGTATATGAGCAGCAGTCCATCATAATAATTGGTGAAATACAGAAAAACTGTGCAAAGAAAATTGAGTAAGTACAAGAAATTTCTGCAATGAATTATTCGATCTCAATGATTTTATTTACTTTACTGTGGCTTCCGTTGTGAACCCTTGTGGGAATAATTGGTTTGCAATCGTTGTAATTAAACTTTGAAAGAGATTAATCAAGTATTAGTCTGCTACAACATCTGTACAAGATTTCAAAAATTACAAATTAATATGCTACAGTTTTATTCACGGATCAATCAAGCGTTCATCCAGCAAACAAGAGTATGAGTACGACCTGGAAATGCAAGTCTGGAATTACACAGATAAGTTGAGAAAAGGAAAGAGACAAATACAAAAACATAATCTATAGGAGCACGTAATGTAATCAACGAAATGGTAAAACAAGAATCAAAATACTATAATTGAGCTCAGAATGACACGAGGGATTGTTCATGCCTTTCTGATTGAATTAAGCGATTCTTCATGAAAACCAAAAAAAAATGATATAATTTTCACTACATTGTATAGTGAAAATGAAAATATATATTATTTATTCAGTTAAGTTTGTTCAAGGTTTGTTTCAAATTGTTTATCACAATAGGAAATCACGAAGTAATCCTATTCGATTTGAGTTTTTCTTCCCAAAATTACACAGGTATACAAATTCGACATTCCTGAACAAACTCATTCAGAATCTACGACTATTCTCTAGCAAAAATTTTATTGAGTGAAAGTAATCGAATCTCGAAACTTACCATCTCATTGAGGATGTTGCAAACCAAATGATAAAATGTTGCATTATTCCGCAAGTGACATAGAAATTTATTTTGAAAAATTGAATTTACATTGACCTCCAAAAAAATTTCGGATAGCCTCTGACTTCTAATTTCCTATTTGAGAATATAAATTATGATGGAGCTGCATAGTTCAATAAAAAATAAATTGATCAATGCTGCTATTACATCATTATTTTGTTGATAATTCTCCTTGGCGTTATCGGCTGGTTATTGCAACTGATACATTCAACTGGCTCATATTATTGCGCGAAAAAATAACGTTCTCAAGATTATTATTTCCAATCTAAAATTAACCATATCTACTCCAAGAATACTAACACCACTCATTTCCATTTTTCGCGCTTTTTATCTACGAGCGTTATCATTTGGCCAAATGCAATTTTCGAATTTTGAGCCGAGAATAATCTTGAACGGTTGGACTCCCAGATGAAGAATTCGGGGTCAAATTCAATTATGTCTGTCCCTCCTTGAGCACAATATCTTATCCGAATCGGCTTTGAGAAATTCTGATATAATACAATTACACTCAAGAAAGTCATTGCTTATTGCTCCAATGTCGATTATCATTAAATTGAATGCACATTTCAATTCGATTAAATTATTTTTGGCCATTCATGTCCTTGAAATTATAAACCACAAGTCACTGCAATAAAAAATTAGGATTCTTGTGTTTCTCAAAATGAAAAGTAGATACATAGGACACATTCTTAGTGTCAAAAACATATAGCAGTCCAGCATTTTGAATGAGTGTTAAATTTATTGATATTGATAACACTCCGTTTCCTTGTGTACTGTATCTTAAAGTTTATCTGTTTGTTATTAATCTTCGTTTTTCTTTAAGAGTGGAGAGTGAATTCCAGAACTTCCTGTAATGATTAATGAAATGGTATTTATCAAGATTGCGTTGAACCAATATTAATTTCCTTAGTAAAAATTCCATTCTATAACTAGGAAGCGTTTTTTCTTACTAAATTTTTTGAGATATTTTCTGAAATATAGTTAGGGGAATCCGAGTTATGTGGACAAGATAATATACTGTTATGGAAATTGAAACATGGTTATATTTCTCAAAGTTTTAAGAATTTGAAATAAAATAAATTAAAATATATCACCAAAAATTCAAGAACCTTCAAACATCTCATAGTCAATTTAGGAAATTTCAACAATTTAAAAATTATTGTTATATTTTATTTTCGAAGAGGGTTCACATTATTTGAAAAAAATTACGAAAAGCACTGCCGTGAAGGCAGCAGCTTTTGAGCGCTCGTACATGCACCTTGTAGGTAGATTCGCATTTTCCAGTTTTGGAAACCAATTGAGGAAATTTTTTACAGCTGTCAAACAAATTTTCAAACTAAGGCGATAATCCAGACTTCAAGTCAGTGCTTTAGGTGACCAATTTTTTTTTTCGATAATTCACTAAAATTTCTATGGTCTTGGTGATGCGATCTGGACAAAATTTCGCACGTAGTTTGAATACATTATTTCTCAGCTAGGTGCAATTTCATTCCAATCAAACGGTAGTTTCGAAATTATCAGGAACAGAATATTTTGAACGGTCATATTTACGGAACCCGTAACGTGACCGTGAAATTCGCGATCCAAACCCACCCTGAAAATTTCGAGTTCCTAGGCCTTTTCCTTCGGAAGTTATAATTTTCTATGGTTTCTATGGTTCTGGTCATGCGATCTCGACAAAATGTTGCTTTGATATGTCATTCTCGTTTAAAATACAAAATTTCATCTCGATCGAATCCGCAGTTTCGAAATTATCGAGAAACCAAAATTTCAAACGACCGTATTCACGGAACCCCTAGTGTAATTCTGCTCATTGATGAACGTGAACGCGACATTTCAGATCCACACCTATCCTGAAAATTTCAAGCCCCTAGGCCTTTCCGTTCGAAAGTTATGATTTTCTATGGTTTCTGTAGTTCTGGTCATGCGATCTAGAGAAATGTAGCTTGAATGTATCATTCTCCATAAGTATACAAAATTTCGTCACGATTGAATCTGTAGTTTGGAAATTTTCAAGAAAACTAAATTTCAAACGATCATATTTACGGAACCCCTAGTATAATTTTGCTCATAAATGAAAGTGATCACGACAATCAAGATTCACAACTATCCTGAAAATTTCAAGTCCCTAGGCGTTTCCGTTCAAAAGTTACAATTTTCTATGGTTTCTATGCTTCTGGTGATGCGAGTTGAACAAATTTTACATGTAGCTTGAACACCTCATTTTACATTAGAGTGCAAAATTTTATCTCGATCGAATCTGTAGTTTCAAAGTAATCAGGAAAACAAAATTTCGAGCGGCCATATTTTCGGAACCCTTAGGCGGATTCTGCCCAATAACGAACTCAACCTCGGAATCGAGATTTGAACCTACCCTGAAAATTTAAAGTTTCTGGGACATTCCGTTCGAGAGTTATCGTGTATACGGCCGGACGGACAGACTCGAATTTTCCGACGGATTCGTCATCAGTGAGTCGAACATAGTCTATTGAGACAATTTTCGACTCAAAATTCGAAAAATACAGACATCGTGCCGAAATGATATATTCCTCGTGTAAGTAGTACGAGCGCTCAAAAAGAAGAATATGAATATGTTAAAATTATTAATTTTGAATACTTTCTTCAGTTTAGTTATGTTTATGATGAATATGAAATGAAGAAATGGAAAGAATGTATCAAGAATGTAGGCATAGCAAGGAATATAATAGACAGTTAATTTGTGAAAAAGTAGAGACAGTGGATGGAGGAACGTCAGAGTTGAAATTGATCCTTCAAAAGGGTTGTTTAAATTGAGATTGTAAAACGAAAAATCATCGAGATTTTTGTTTATAACGAATTGGATGGAACCTGAAATAATGGAAATTGATCAACATGTAAATATCAACGTACTTTGATGGAAGTATTAACTTAATTGGAAGGAAAAGGGGAAGCCGCAAGAAACTGAGATCAACATAATATTGGAGGTCAGGGATTGTATCATCAACTACAGACAAGCCAGTAGGGAAAGTTGATGAACTTTATTTAGACTTGGCTGTTTTCTGTGAGTGTGCTCATTTATATGTAGTTCAAAAAGATTTATGATTTAGAATTTTTCAATTGTTAGAATTAGTTTGTTTGAATTTGGTTTTACAAAAACATATAATTTTTATTGATATTATTGGTTTTTACCTTGGAACCCTTATTGAAATAGAGGCTCGGTCAAAATAATAATAAATAATAAATAAGATTTTTTGACAATTATTAGTGGATTTCGGGAATTTTGAAATCTTATACCTTGTGAAAATTTCACAGCAATGCTTTCCAAAAAACCCTTCACTAATATCCCCACATCCTCAGAAGCCTTCATTGATCAGGTACCCTAACTATGAGTTCATTTTCTTGAATAATTTTTTTTTTAAATGTGGTTTTCATAAAAAAGCAACGGAAAAATTCCATCAAATCAATATATAATATGAATGATCCACATAGTATCTACATCGAAAATTTTTTCACATAACAAGAAAGTGAAGACCTTGAAATATTGATATGATTTCAAAAGTACACTGGTGGAAACACCCGAAAAAATCAATAACAAGAACTGTTGAAAATTCATTTTTAAGTTTTTGGTTGCATTTGATTTGGAAATATAGACTTCCTCCATAGATGTTCCCTAAGTCATGGATTAAGCGGAATGGTACTCAGATAAAGGAGTTGAAGAGCTGTGGAATTTTTGCAAATCAGAATGTCAGAAAAAAATTTGGGTAGAAAATACATATCTATCTCTTTTTCTCATCAAAGCTTTTCGCCTTCGGAATTCACAGAACAGAATCGGGCTGAAGACCTGAAGATATCTTCAGAATTCGATATTTATATCCTCAATTCTTGTTACCTTTAGTAGGTGTAAATAAACGTTCTGATGAGGCCCAAAAAGCCGAAACCGGTCTACAGTTGCGAATGATGAATCTGATATTCTCTGGAGTTACATGGATTGATTTTTTGTCCTGCTTATAATATTACATATCTTTGACATAGTATTGTCTAGTACAATTTTTCTTCGGAACAATTGCCTCAGTACACGCATTGAATTAGATAATCAGCAAAGTATTATTCATAGGCTTTCTACTCTGAGATGCTATGGCAGAAAATAAATGGAGATAATGGAAGCAATAAAATGATGCAACAACCATTTGCTCACATTTTTCAAGTGATCCGCAGTACTTTTACAGCGTTATAGTGGCGTTTTCCCAGAAGGCAGCTCATTCGGTCGATATATAAAGTAATTTAAACTTTTCAACGAGCTCGAAATTACTGCGGGAGCACATAATTACAGCATGGTAGCAATTAAATTTTCCTCAAGAAAGTCCCGACCTCAAATAAGAGAGAAGAATAATATTGAAAGTTAGGGTTTTGGGCCTCATTGCTACGCTGGTCATTTCTGAGAAGAATTAAATTAGGGCAATGATCGAGAATTCGATGTGCAATAAGGATGTACAGACATCTGATGTCGATATATTGCCGCCAAGGATTCGACGCATGAGATTTATGCGGCCACCTTCCCAATATGACTTTCGAAGAACCTTAGGGAGAAACCATAATTTTTTGGTGGTATTTGGTATTATGGTAAATAGTTATTTAAAGAAAAAAGATTCACTATATTCAAGGTAAGAGTCTATCAAACCCTCTGTCAGGTGGAAATAAGGAAAAATATCCGAAAATGGAATCACACTAATAGGGGTGATATTGATACTCTTCAATAAAAGGCATCTTGATTATAAAATCATATTTGTACCATTAATATGAGTACCAATTGAAAATACCTTATTCTCTATAATGATTATTTTAGCGAAAATTGAATTGGGTTTCCTATAATTTGCTTCTCTTAAATCCCTTTGGAATATATTCTAACTCATACCGGAATAGGAATAGGTATGGAACTTCTTGAAACTTCATTCCACAATAGGAACTCCTCGACAAAGAGAATTATTGCGGCATCCGAGGTCAGTGAGACGTGTAGAAGTTTCTTCAGATATTTGATTTGGTTAGACGTTTGCTCCATGTGTACTTTGGCGGCAATCTCGGCCACCCTTAGTTTTTCTTGGTAGTTTTCAATTTGAGCCACCTGGTTCTTGATGTTTCCTTCACAGAACAGTTTTTCATTAGGATTCCCTCTGTTCCCTATGAACTTATTGAAAAACACTTGAAGTAGAAAATTTGTCTTGAGAAGAAGACTTTAGGGATTGCTTCCATTCCAGGAAGGATTTAAAAGAGAATTTTATGCCTTAGTGGTTTTTTGGTCGACTGACTCTCATTATCATATTGATTGTTCTGTTGGAAATCGGATGGCGGAATTCTCCTCGTAGAAGTAGAGATTTTTCTTCGACGTCTTTGTTAGCTCCAGCAGTTTTCGATGCGAATTTTCAAGTTGTTCCATGATACAATTCGACTGCACTGTCTTGAAGACGGAAGCTTTTGCACGCTTGTTTGAATAAATCAAAGAATTCATTTGGAATATATCAAATAAAAAAAATTATAATTTTTCTAATCTCATGATCCTCGAAATTTCACGTGAACCTACTTGTCGCTTTTATACAACTACAAATTTTCAATTGGATTGGATCAGCATTTTTCGACTTATTTAGAAAAAAATATTAGATGACTATATGCTTGGGGAAACCCCGAAGAGTTACGTAGATATAGCCGTCTGGATTTATTTTTTCAATAATGTGGAAAATATTCATTCCATGGAATTGAAAATTTGTAGTTGTATGAAAACGACAATTAGGTTCACTTGAAATTTCGAAGATCGTGAACCTAGAAGAATTATATTTTTTTTTCAAGAATTTTTGTTTTGGTTCGATATATTCCAAATGAATTCTGTGAGTAGTAGATTAAAAAAAAAATTATTTTCAGAAATAATTCGCCATATCCTGGAAATTGTTGGAATATGACGAAAATTCAGTTGAGATTATATTTTTTGGGAAATCAATTGATCTGGCTGTTTTCCATGGGAAAAAAATTGAGTTTTTCAAATTATTTGATATAATTCGGTGATTCCATCTTTTGAAGTGAATAAATGAGATGACATTATTTTTCACACTGACATTGTACACAGAAAATAAATATGGAGTTTTTCGATATATTCCATATAATTCGGTGATTCCATGTTTTGAAATTTATGGAAATGACAGTATTTTTCATACGGACAATGAACACTGAAGTCTGTTTTGATGCACAAAAAATATCAAGTTTTCTGATATATTCAAAATAATTCGATAATTCCATCTTTTGAAGTTTAAAAAAATAGAATGATAATTAGAATATGCCATACTGACAATGAACACTGAAGGCCGTTTTGGTACACAGAAACGCAAAAGCTTCTGACTTTACGTCAGTGCTTCTCAAATTTTTATGAAGGGAAGTTGTATCTATATATATAGATATATGTATATATATAGCCAGCGGACAAAGTGGCATCTTTTCCAAAACGGCATAGGCTTGCATCCTCGTGTATATCGGTGTATATTAAGAAAAGTTTTTTCCGTACATTTCGACTTCCAGTTATTTCCAGCGGATGGTTTGACATCCGTATATTTTGATACTACTCGGGAAACAATTTGACCTCTATATATTCTATTTCCAGGTAATCTTCCTTCCAGCAATGTTGCCAATTCAAAATCATACTACTGTTCGTGATCAGACTTCAGATAAGATGTTCATTCAGAGTTTCATGCATCATTTTGGAAGGTACCTACCTGATGAGTTAGTTGATATATTTTCCTATGGAGGTGCTGGTTACCATCTTACACCTCGTTTTCATCTTCTCTCAAAATGAAATCAATCTTTGTACTCCCGACATACCAAAAAATATTCAAAATTATTCGACATTATGAAGTTTTTATATCTTAACGACTTAACAGTGCCTTCTTAGAGATTAGGTATATGTGCAAGTAGCACGAGTGCTCAGTCTAATTTTGTTCATTGATAAACGTGACAGCGAAATTCGAGATCCAAACCTACCCGGAAAAAGTCCCTTTTCCGTTCGAAAGTTATTATTTTCTATGTATTCTATGGGGTTCTTGTCATGCGATCTGTACAACATTCTGCATGTATCTTGAACACGTCATTCTCCATCTGAGTGCAAAATTTCATCTCGATCGAATCAGTAGTTTCGAAGTAATCAGGAAAACAAAATTTCGAACGGCCATATTTACAAAACCTCTGGTCGAATTTTGCCCAATAACGAACTTAACCGCGGTAATTCGTTCGAAAGTTATCGTGTATACGAACGAACGACAGAGACCATTTTCCGACCGTCCGTATACACAACTCTCGAACGACAGAGACCATTTTCCGACCGTCCGTATACACAACTCTCGAACGGAACGACCTAGAAACTTCAAACTTTCACGGTAAGTTCGAATTTTGAATGCCGCGTTTGAGTTCGTTATTGGGCAAAATTCGCCCAGGGGTTCCGTAAATGTGGCTGCTCGAAATTTTTTTCTTCTGATTACTTCGAAACTACTGATTCGATCGAAGTGAAATTTTGCACACAGATTGAGAATGACGTGTTCAAGCTACATGCAAAATGTCTGGAACGCATGACCAGAAACATAGAATATTATAATTTTCGACAGAAAGGCCTAGGGTTTTGAAATTTTCAGGGTAGGTTCAGATCTTGAATGTCGCGGTCACGTTCATCAATGAGTAGAATAAGACTAGGGGTTCCGTGAATATGGTCGTTTGAAATTTAGTTTTCTTGATAATTTCAAAACTACGTATTCGATCGTGACGAAATTTCGTATTTCAATGGAGAATGAGAATGATTCAAGCTACAGTTTGTCCAGATCGCATGAGAAGAACCATAGAAACCATAAAAATTATAACTTTCGAACAGAAAGGCCTAGGGACTTGAAATTTTCAGGGTAGGTGTGGATATTGAATATCGCGGAAAAGTTTATCAACGAGCAAAATTAGACTAGGATTTCCGTAAATTTTCCTTTTAAATTTTTTTTTTATCATTTCGAAACTACTGATTGGATTGGAAGGAAATTTTGCATAGGTATAGATGGAAAATAATGTGTTCAAACGCCGTGCAGAATTTTTTCCAGATCGCATCACAAGACACTGATACCCTAGAAAATTCTAGCGAATTATCGAAAACAAAGTTGGTCACTTAGCACTGACGTGAAGTCTGGAGTTTCGCCTTAGTTAAAATTTTTTTTTACAGCAGTCAAAAATGTTTTCAATTGGTTTCTAAGAATGGAAAATGCGAATCTACCTACAAGGTGTATGAACAAAAGTTCCTGACTTCACGGCAGTGCTTTTTATAATTTTTTCATTTTTTATTCTGTATTTAATCCTGTCTTCTTTGCTGCTTCTTTATTCCATCACGAAAGTTCGTTTTTTCCCAACTGGAGTGTTTTTGTACTTTCCACTTGATTGTTCTTTGTTCCATGATGGATTTACTGTTAAGAATAGTTTGTCAGTTGTTATTCTAGATGAACGTTTAACCATTTGAGTTTTAAAAATTACGAAAAGCACTTCCGTGAAGTCAGGAGCTTTTGAGTGCTCGTACATGTACCTTGTAGGTAGATTCGCATTTTCCAGTTCAAGAAACCAATTGAAAAAATTTTGACAGCTGTCGAAGAAAATTTCAAACTAAGGCGAAAATCCAGACTTACGTTAGTACTATAGGTGACCAATTTTTTTTTTCGATAACTCGCTATAATTTCCTACGGTATTTATGGTCTTGGTGATGCGATCCGGACAAAATTCCCCACGTAGTTTGAATACATCATTATCCATCTATGTGCGAAATTTCATTCCAATCCAATGAGTAATTTCGAAATTATCGGGAAAAAATACTTTGAACGACCATATTTACGGAACCCCTAATCTAATTTTGCTCATTGATGAAAGCGATCGCGAAATTCGCAATCCGAACCTTTCCTGAAAATTTCAAGTCCCTAGGCCTTCCCGTTCGAAAGTTATGATTATCTATGGTTTCTATGCTTCTTATCATGCGATCTGGAAAAAATGTAGCTTAAATATATCATTCTCAATTTTAATACAAAATTTCGTCACGATCAAATCCATAGTTTTGAAATTATCAAGAAAACAGAATTTCAAACGACCATATTTACGGAACCCCTAGTCTCATTCTGCTCATTGATGAACGTGATCGCAACATTCGAGATCCACACCTATCCTGAAAATTTCAAGTCCCTAGGCCTTTCCATTACAAAGTTATAATTTTCTATGGTTTCTATGGTTGTGGTCACGCGAGCTGGACAAAATTTTGCATGTAGCTTGAACACGTAATTCTCCATCTGAGTGCAAAATTTCACCTCGATCAAATCTTTAGTTTCGAAGTAATCAGGAAAACAAAATTTCGAGCGGCCATATTCACGGAACCCCTGGGCGAATTTTGCCCAATAACGAACTCAACCGCAGCATTCGAGATTCGAACCTGCCCTGAAAATTTCAAGTTTCTGGAACATTCCGTTCGAAAGTTATCGTATATACGGCCGGACGGACGGACGGACAGACTCGAATTTTCCAACGGATTCGTCATCAGTGAGTCGAACATTGTCGTTTGAGACCATTTTCGGCTCAAAATTCGAAAAATACAGACATCGTGACGAAATGATATAGCCCTCGTGTAATTAGTACGAGCGCTCAAAAAGACGGACTGGGCAAAATGTAGGGTTCTTCGTGTTGGAGACCAGCCAGTCTGAATCGGTGTTGACTGTTGATTTTCCTGGTTGCCCGAGGGTTTTCGATAGCTCATATATGCGTGTTATGACAGTTTAAATGCCTTCCCTCGTGAATCCTGTTTCATATGTGGAAAGAACATACCACAAGAAATCATTATTTTCAAAAATTGAAACATCTATCTTGGTATCTATCTATCTATTGAACTTTCCTTCACCGTTTTTCAGAAAGTTCATTGTTTAGATAACTGGTGCCCAAGTCGAAAATTTAGGAAAATGAAACCACTTTCATTTTAGTTCAATACATTTTGCGCAATCTCATTTGAATGGATACTTCTCATTCTGTTACAAAAAACATTCCGCTCTATAACTCATAAATGAGATAGAATTTTTCTTTTATCAAAAATGTTCTGTATCTGATTTCTTCATAGAATTGTATCAAATGGGATAATTCAAATAAAATTCTTATTTTGCTTGAAACTAGAGAATGATATATCGACATTCATATTCTGGGATTTTTTGTTAAATAATATGGATTAATCCGTATTTGGAATAATAAAGTTGTTTCTTGTTTCACCCTATATTCAATAGGTGAAATATTAGAGTGAAATATCATCATTCAATTGAAAAGAACAGGTGTAAAGTTTACACCGTTTCGGATATCGTCGGCCTAATTCGTTAACCTGTTAGTCCACTCCTGCATAGTTTACCGGAGACAGATATGTTTTCATATTTATATTTTACATATAAAGATTCTGGGAATCCCTTTGGTTCCTATAATAATTCTAGTTATATTGATATCGACCTTATTTTTGGCGGTATAAGGTCGGTAATCGTCTAAACTTCATGATCAGCTCAAAAAGTAAAATTGACTAAAAAATGGAATTGTTAACTAATTAGGCCGACGATATGTCAAATAATGAAAGAATTATACTAGACAAAATATACAAATTTTCTCTTAAATCTGAAACAGATGTATTTATCAAACAAGGTTTCCATAGATGGAATTTTCAAGAAATTCGAGATCGAGTGACCTTTCAACATTTTTTTCTAGCCCGCTTAGAAGTACGAAGAACAGCCCAAATTGAGTAAAAACATTTTCTTATTCGTGAAGAGAATAATCCCACGATTTGAATATTATATTTCATAAGTTCAAAGAATATATTATATTTCAATATGAATTTTTCTAATCATGATCATGAATATTCGTGCACATTTCAGAAGCAGAAATAGTGGAGTTTCAGTTCACGCGTACGATGTTAAAATCCCGCCGAATATCTACCAGCTGCTTCATTCCTTTGCGATACAAAAAACGAGGTCAAACCCATTAAATTCATGCCGTAAAATACAGAACAGCGTTGCCAATTGGTCCGGATGCCAGAGTAGCCGTTGGATATATAAACCTAAATATACAGATAATATACAGGAGACTGACGAGAGCGCCACCAAACTCGATCAGAATGAACCTCCGACATACATGACGTTCATATTCGGTCAAATTTGGCGTCCAGCCAATTTTCATCGCAACGTGTAGAGGATGTCATAATGAGCCGTTCTGTGTGATTTTTAGCTGACGGTAAAGTGGCATCCGTATATCGGATGCCACATTACCGCGGATGCCACTCTTACCGCGATTTTAACATGGGGGGATGTCAAAATGTACTCGGTCTATATATATCTATATCAATTGAAAAATATAAAATATCAAAGGAAAACATTCTCTGTTTCTTTCCCAATTGAAGCCAAAGTACCACTCATTTTTCGAGCTGTTAAATATTGAAAAAACACATCGATTTGAAATCGAGAACTTGAATTATAGGGTCGCTTCATAGAAACCAATCTGCAATTTTTCCTTCCGACAACGTTCTCAAAGACGATCATTTTCATCGCTCTATCAAAATTGGGGGATGAAAATCGCGCCATGTGTATGTATCCCTCGCTTATATACCGTCAGCGAAACCCCCACACGTTGATAAAGAAATGAATTTCCGTCCTATTTATCCCGAGAATTTATTCCTTCCAAACTAATCTCCCACCTCAGGAGAAGCGAAATTCCATCTGTTGTTTCCTCACGGCTTTTTTGCT
This sequence comes from Aphidecta obliterata, assembly GCA_963966015.1. Taxonomy (NCBI): domain Eukaryota; kingdom Metazoa; phylum Arthropoda; class Insecta; order Coleoptera; family Coccinellidae; genus Aphidecta; species Aphidecta obliterata. The sequence goes on along the minus strand of OZ014428.1, from coordinate 19,003,668 downwards.
ACTCTTTCTCCAGCCCGAGTTCGTTGAACGTGGAATAAGCGGCATTCAACAGGAGGGAGATGGGGCTTCCATTCTGCAGGTTACTAATATTCTCACTTCTCCAGGCAGTATTTCTTCCATATTATCGCCCTTCTCGCTCTTTTATTGAAACAGTAAGCTTATTCATGCTCAAGACATTTTTAATATCGTTTTTACTCCGTCCGTTGGTTGTTTATTTCTTTGCCACGTCATCTTAGATAGCATAATATCATTTTGATCTCGAATAGAAAATGCTGCGAATTTTACGCAAACGTTTATCATTCCCACGTTCTTCTATTGAGCGCTCGTTCTATATGCACGAGGGCTACATCATTTCGTCATGATGTCTGTATTTTTTAAATATGGCCGTTCAAAATATTTTGTTCCTGATAATTTCGAAACTACTGGTTGGATTAGAATGAAATTTCACACCTAGCTGAAGAATAATGCGAAATTTTGTCCAAATCGCATCACCAAGACCATATATACCGTAGAAAATTCTCGCGAATTATCGAAAAAAAATTGATCAGCTGAAGCACTGACATGAAGTCTGGAGTTTCGCCTAAGTTTTAGAATTTTTTTGACAGCTGACGACAATCCCTTCAATTGATTTCTAAAACTGGAAAATGCGAATCTGCCTACAAGGTGGATGTACAAGCGCTCAAAAGCTCCTGACTTCAAGGCAGTGCTTTTCATATTTTTTTTTGCCTAGAAGATGGATGAATGAGCGCTCAAAAACTTCTGACTACAATTTCACATTAGTTTGTCAAGTCATTTTATGTGTCGAAGCTTGTTACCGAATTGTAAATCACCTTCCATAGTCTGTCTTGGTACTCCAGACACTTAGTTTATCTTCAGTAAGGCATAATTAATAATCAATTTTCATATTTGAAACAAAACATGTCTGATTGATTCGATAACTTTCGATATTTGATGAAAATCCATATTAATTTAGTATTCACTAATTAACTTAGTCTACGATTATCACTAATTGAGAGTTCAACAAAACCACTACACGTGTTTCGCCATACCATGGCTTCATCAGGTGACGAGATAAATTGTTCATCTCGTCACCTGATAAAGCCATGGTATGTTATTTTTGTCTTTGTCAAATTCTGTATAGATCGTTTTTATCGAAGGTCATTCCGAAAAATAAAATATAATATCGAAATCGCTTGATCGAATTTTCTCATTCCTCCAACGTAGAACTGTAGAAGTCAGACCGATAAGATTCTGGAGTTGTCCGATTGAACAAATCCGGCAATTCAAAGTGTGACACCGGCTTAAGTTGAGCAACAGCAAGAGACCTAATTTCGGGACACGGTTTCCCCGATCGATGGGATTTTTCACCACCGCGGCTTGGCCGGCCGCAACAAATTGCCACTAATGGACGGAGTGACCGATGGAGGTTATATTTTCTGTCTTCCTTGTTTCACCGCTTCACGAAGCGGATGCTCTTCCCTTTTATGAACCAATTTTTAGACAGAAGATTTGAGTCTGGATTTTTAGAAATTTGAGATTCTAACTAGTAATCTGTAGGAACAGAAAAGTGTGCGGAAAAGGAATCTTTATAATGAATCAGAAGTTTCACGCCTCCGGATCACGGGACAATTTCATGTGTGAAAAAGGCTGCAAGTTCTACACGAAAGTTTTTATTTCCACATCGCCTTGATTGCATGATTTATTTCAATATTTCAATATATTGAAGTCGGGAACTTTTGAGCGCTCGTACATCCACCTTGTAGGTAGATTCGCATTTTCCAGTTTTAGAAATCAATTGAAGGAATTTTCGACAGCTGTCGAAAAAATTCTGAAACTCAGGTGAAACTCCAGACTTCATGTCAAAGCTTCAGCTGACCAATTTTTTTTCGATAGTTCACTAGAATTTTCTACGGTATCTATGGTCTTAATGATGCGATCTGGACAAAATTTCGCACTTAGTTTGAATACATTATTTCTCAGCTAGGTGCAAAATTTCAATCATAATTCAATCAGTAGTTTCGAAACTATCAGGAAAAAAATATTTTGAACGGCCATATTTACGGAACCCCTAGTCTAATTTTGCTCGTTGATGAACGTGACCGCGATATTCGCGATCCAAATCCACCCTGAAAATTTCAAGTTCCTAGGCCTTTCCGTTCAAAAGTTACAACTTTCTATGTTTTCTAAGGTTTTGGTCATGCGACCTTGACAAAATATTGCTTTATGTCACTGAAGGATTTCAGAATAAACAAGCCACAGGATTAGTGCTATTAGATGTCGAGAGTTTGGCACTTACACTTACACACTTACACTACAAGATGATGATGGCAGGCTACAGCACCAAAACCTGCAAGACAATAAGAAACTACCTGAGAAATCGGAATTTTATGTCGAAATTTATCACATTATCTACCACCGGACAAGTACCTCTGCTCTACAACATATATTTCTAGGATATTCCTAAGAATCCAAGGAATCTGCTCGCCCTTCATTCAGACGACAAGGGAATAGCCTTCAGACATCGACGACCAGATGTCATACACAGAAGACTGCAAGATGCACTAGAAGAATTAGAAGAATGGTTCATTAAATGGAAAATTCAAATACTTAAATAGCAAAAAGAGCCAAGCTATTCTACTACAGAAGCGGAGACTTGAAATTAATTCCAACCTACAGATAGATGGAGAAGAGATAAAATGGGAAAATGAAGTCAAATATCTAGGAGTGAAACTAGATAAAGGGTTTACATGGAAAAGCCATATAAAATATGCAGTGGATAAAACAAACTCAGCAATGAGTCAATTTTAACCACTGCTAGGAATAAGAAGCCAAATGAACCAAAGCACTAAGCTACGAATGATCAAGTCAATTGCAAGACCCCAACTAATATATGGCTGCATGGAGCCATGCAGCCAATAGCCATATAAAGAAGATTCAAGTAACAGAGAATAAACTGCTCAGAGCAGCAATGAATATGCCGTGGTTCGTAATAAACCAACAAATCCACAGAGACTTGGAATGGGAAACTGTCACAGATTTCCTAAAAAAGAAGGCCGAGAAGATATTTGAAAAAGCAAGTCAACACCCAAATGATGAGCTGAGAAGACTAGTTGACTACAACCCCGCAGAAGATGTGGTTAGGATACCCAACTATCACAAAAGACCCAGAGATCAACTACGTAGAAACAGAAATTGAGTAATCTCAATTTGAATTATCGAGAAGCAGAGACTCCTATGAAATTCAAATTCATAGGTGACACAATTATCACACGACAAAGATCGTGATAGAGATACGAACAAGAAGAGTCAAAAGGTTAATAGGTAATAAATGCCCGGAATCTGAAACACCAGGTTAGGTTTAGTTAGAGTAGGTCGTGCTTCACACGAAGTCTCACACTGTTCTATCTATCGGAGATAGTTCGTCCATGACTATTCCCACAGACAAAAAAAAAAAAAAATTGGGAGGATCTAGAGCAGCAGTTTCTGCATCAGCCCTACTGATGAGTCCACCATCAACTGTGGGTCGAAACACATATCTGCTTCCCCATCAGGGAGCGCGATTCAATATTGCGAGGACACCTCGCTGAAGAGGTGACCCCGTCGTGATGGGGCGGGTGGCTTCATCCGGTCCACGGCGTCTCCTGGAAATACAGCTAGCGTCTTGAATCAACTCACTGCTCAATTTTCCTCAAAAATTGGACTCGTTTGAAAATTCTTCCTGGGTTGGGCATTATGTTTTACTACAGATTTGTTCTAGAGCAATGGATCCTGAAACCAAATAGGAAAATGCGATTATTCATGAATCATCCTAACCCTCGTTTATTTATGTGAAATACGTTGAGATTTTTTGTGACAGAAGAACAAAATTGGCGGTCAAATTTCAGGAAAACCGAGAGAACCCCGCGAGCATTCATTGGCTCATCCTTGATCCACATTACGAAAAAAGGATGAGCATAAAATTGCACGGACATAGAATTCTAATTAAGACATAAATTCGTTAAGGGTGAGTTTTATATGTCGTAATTTGGAGAATGTGGACGTAAACTTCACACATGGTGTGGCGATAAAGTTTCTGGAATAACGATATAATATAATGTTGAAGTAGGTAGAGAGGACTACTATTAATTCCAAACAAGCTGGAGAGGAGGACATTATGTCTAAATTAAGCCCTCGGGGTCACAATTAGCATACTAGGGTTGCTTGGCTGGGTCATTATTTTCCCAATTCGCATTCAAGAATGTCCCCGTGGTTGTACAGGAAGGTGAATACTGCAGCCCACTTCTTAAATGGTCAGCTCTACCAAGGAATAAATGTCTTTGAATGGGAATATGAGATATTGCTTGAGTTATGGAGCAATCAAGGAATTAAACATTTACGAGAGTATTTCCAGCGAAAATATAACTTGTCCTTTTCTTACGTGCAGAGAGCATTCCTACTCAAGAAATTGAAATATTGAGGGCGAAGTTATCAAATCACTGGTTCGCGTTTCTTGAATAATGTAGTTTTGTAAGTAGAGAAGTGATCGAACAAAAAAAAATTACGAAAAGCACTGCCGTGAAGGCAGGAGCTTTTGAGCGCTCGTACCTCCACCTTGTAGGTAGATTCGCATTTTTCAGTTTTAGAAATCGATTGAAGGAATTTTCGACAGCTGATCAATTTTTTTTCGATAATTCGCTAGAATTTTCTACGGTATCTATGGTCTTGGTGATGCGATCTGGACAAAATTTTGCACGTAGTTTTTCCTCAGCTAGGTGCATAATTTCATTCCAATCCGATCAGAAGTTTCGAAACTATCAGGATAAAAATATTTTGAACGGCCATATTTACGGAACCCCTAGTCTAATTTTGCTCATTGATGAACGTGACCGCGATATTCGCGATCCAAACCCACCCTGGAAATTTCAAGTTCCCAGGCATTTCCGTTCAAAAGTTACAATTTTCTATGGTTTCTTTGGTTTTGGTCATGCGATCTGGACAAAATTTTACATGTAGCTTGAACATCTCATTTTCCATTCGAGTACAAAATTTCATTTCGATCGAATCTGTAGGTTTCAAGTAATCAGGGACACAAAACTTTGAACGGCCATAATTACGGAACCCCTGAAGAAATTTGGCCCATTAACGAACTTAACCGAGGCATTCGGGAACTGAACCCACACTGAAAATTTCAAGTCTCTAGGTTTTTCCGTTCGAGAGTTATCGTGCTTACGGACGAACGGTCGGACAAACTCGAATTTTCCGACGTATTCGTCATCAGTGAGTCGAACATAGTCGATTGAGACCATTTTCGGCTCAAAATTCGAAAAATACAGACATCGTGACGAAATGATATAGCCCTCGTGTAAGCGCTCAAAAAGGCAATTGAATTGACCAAAAGTGTTTCTGATTTTAAAACCGCTATGTCTATCATGGATGACGCAAAATTATCAATATCTTCATTTGGAAATGAAAAGTCTCAAATGTCATCTTATATCGTGTGTTGAAAAAAAGTGTGCTATGGAAATCTGTCCTCTTCTGGAAGTAGGCCTACTGTGTTTTTACTGAGACCATTGGTAAACTCATCAGAAAAGAATTCAGAAGCCTACAAATCGCAGGTATCATGTACCCTTCAAACGATGCCTGCTCCTCATGGGGAGGAAGGCCTGATGCGTAACTCGGTGGATAACGCCATCTTACGGACGTGTGAATAGCCGCTACAGAGAAATGAGAACTGTCTTCGAAATGCTTTATCTCCTAATCTTTTTGGCAAAGTAGATGGATAAATAATGAACAGTAAATCCACTATTGAAATACATGTTCAAATCGAAAATTCCCCTAATATGTTTGTAAATGACAAACTTTCACCTAGTAGTCGAAAAATTCAAGACAATATTGGGAGAATACTGGCAATTTTTCGTCCCATATTTTCTCGTGAAATACCAGTCGGAACGTATTCACAAAGGATCAACAAGTTTTCTTTCTTGCATTAACACGTATTTCATTTTGGAGGCTGCTTTTGGGGCCATTCAATATCTGAGCGCTGCTCCGTTCCTAGCGTGTTTTTCTCCACGTAATCCTCTATTTGCCGTGCCGTCTGTGTTACATGTTAATGAGTTGAATTCTACACCAAAAGCCTCATCGTATTTCGGGCTTTACTGTAAGATATACGAGTGGGGTCCCTCTTGTTTTTCCCCTCGGAATCCGCAAAAATGACCGGTATGCTGAATTGGGTTGAAGGGGGACAAATGTTTATTCGAGGTGAATACAAACAGGGATAACGATGAAAGTTTTTCACGTCGATGTGGAGATAACAATGTTGGGTTTGCTGATCTTAGCGATTTTCATCAAAAACAAAATTTATTCTCCCTCTTCACTTCAACTAATAAGTGACTTCTCCGAGTTATTCTCAGATCAAATCAAATGCACCTTGTAGATAAATTCACATTTTTCAGAAAGCTATTCAAGAATTTTTTGACGGCTGTCAAAAATTTCAAACTAGGGCAAAACTCCAGACTTCACGTCAATGCTAAGTGACCAATTTTATTTTCGATACTTTCGCACGTAGTTTGAATAGATTATTTTTCATCTATTCGCGAAATTTCATCGCAATCCAATCAGTAGTTTCGAAATTATCAGGAAAATAATATTTTGAACGTCCATATTTACGGAACCCCTAGTCTTATTCTGCTCATTGATGATAATGGCCGCGACATTCGAGATCCAGACCTATCCTAGAAATTTCAAGTCCCTCGGCCTTTCCGTCCGGAAGTTATAATTTTCTATAGTTTCTATAGTTCTGGTTATGCGATCGGAACGAAAGTTTGCATGGAGCTTGAACACGTCATTCTCCATTCGAGTGCAAATTTCATCTCGATCGAATCTTTAGTTTCGATGTAATCAGGAGAACAAAATTTCGAACGGCCATATTCACGGAACCCCTAGTGGAATTCTGCCCATTAATGACCTCAACCGCGGCATTTGGGAACTGAATCCAAACTGAGAATTTCAAGTTTCTAGGTTGTTCCGTTCGAGAGTTATCGTGCTTACGGCCGGCCGAACGAACAGACGTCATCACTGAGTCGAACCTCCTCGATTGAGACCATTTTCCGCTCAAAATTCGAAAATACAGAGATCGTGACGAAATGATATAGCCCTCGTGTAAGTAGAACGAGCGCTCGAAAAGACGAGCAAAAAAATTAAGAAAAAAACTTATTTGTAATATGTTAAAATCATTCAAAATTCAAAATTAGTACATCACCTTTTGGAATACCTCTTTCACAAATATTTTTTTCTGTTGCCGTATTTTTGAGCGCCCGTACTACTTACACGAGGGCTATATCATTTCGTCACGATGTCTGTATTTTTCGAATTTTGAGCCGAAAATGGTCTCAATCGACTATGTTCGACTCACTGATGACGAATCCGTCGGAAAATATGAGTCTGTCCGTCCGTCCGGCCGGCCGTAAGCACGATAACTCTCGAACGGAACAACCTAGAGACTTCAAATTTTCAGTGTGGGTTCAGTTCCCAAATGCCTCGGTTGAATTCGTTAATGGGCCAAATTCCACCAGGGGTTCCGTAAATATGGCCGTTCAAAGTTTTGTTCCCCTGATTACTTGAAAACTACAGATTTTATTGAGATGAAATTTTGCACTCAAATGGAGAATGGGATGTTCAAGCTACATTTCGAATTTTATCCAGATCGCATGACCAGAACCATAGAAACCATAGAAAATTGTAACTTTTGAACGGAAACGCCTAGGGACTTGAAATTGACAGGATAGATGTGGATCTCGAATGTCGTGATCACGTTCATCTATGAGCAAAATTATACTGGGGGTTCCGTAAATATGGTCGTTTGAAATTTAGTTTTATTGATAATTTCAAAACTACAGATTCGATCGTGACGAAATTTTGTATACTAATGGAGAAGTTATATTCAAGCTACATTCCTCCAGATCACATGACCAGAACCATAGAAACCATAGAAAATCATAACTTTCGAACGGAAAGGCCAAGGGACTTAAAATTTTCAGGATAGGTGTGGATCTAAAATGTCGCGTTCCGGGGTTCCGTAAATACGGTCGTTTGAAATTTTGGTTTCTCGATAATTTCGAAACTACGAATTCGATCGAGATGAAATCTTGTATTTCAATCGAGAATGATATATTAAAACAATATTTTGTCCAGATCGCATGACCAGAATCATAGAAACCATAGAAAATTGTAACTTTTGAACGGAAAGGCCTAGGAACTTGAAATTCTCAGGGTGGGTTTGGATCGGGAATATCTCGGCCACGTTCATCAATGAGCAAAATTAGAGTAGGGGTTTCGTAAATATGGCTATTCAAAATATTTTTTTCCCGATAATTTCGAAACTACTTATTGGATTGGGATGAAATTTTGCATCTAGCTTAGGAATAATGTATTCAAACTACGTGCCAAATTTTGTCCAGATCGCACCACCAAGACCATAGATACCGTAGAAAATTCTAGCGAATTATCAAAAAAAAATTGGTCACCTAAAGCACTGACATGAAGTCTGGAGTTTCGCCTAAGTTTCAGAATTTTTGTGACAGCTGTCGAAAATTCTTTCAATTGATTTCTAAAACTGGAAAATGCGAATCTACCTACAAGATGCATGTACGAGCGCTCAAAAGCTCCTGCCTTCACGGCTTTTCGTAATTTTTCTTTCGAAGGACTATCATAATCGCTTTTGTCCCTCGAAATTCCGCCAATATTCAAATTAAAAGAATACAAAACTTTTTGCTCTTCAACCAAGAGAGTTTTTCACCCAGATTCGATCCTAGCGATGACATTTGGAACTTCAGATGGTTCAAGTCCTTCTTTAGGACCTTAATCAAAGGCAATCGATTCAGTCTCAAATGAATTTGAGAAATTCTTCAAAATAATTTATCGTGAATGATACTTAGATTATTGTGATTCACTAGGTTAGTGTTATCCGGATAATACAACAGGGTGTTTTTTAAGGTGAGGCTTTTTTTTTGACAGGTGCTAGAACTCATCAAAAGAGATAATTTCGCCGGAAGTTGATCATATAAAATATTCAATTCGAAAAAAATCTTGGAGATCATCATCTTAATACGACACTGGATCGTGTCAGATCTCTGTTAGGAGATTTGCCATGAATCACGGTGCCCTATGAATTCCAGCAAGTGAATAAAGTGCTAGATTTGATGGCAAATTTGTATAATCTCTTTCAGCTTTTATTAGGAGATTTTTCCTGAACGGTATATAATTCTTAAAGTTCAAACTAAGAAGAGGAAATTACTGATTGAAAAGGTCCTTAAGAAAAGAATTAGGAAGTTCACAAACTTACCGATAAGACTGATCCAAATTGTTTACAGAAATTGTTTGAAATGGTTCGTTTGATGTGCACAATGTCTTGCCCGACGTAATAACGAATGGTCACTTATACACTAATGTTTTCAACTGACCCCAAAGGAAAATCACAGGGGTTTAGATCGGAAACCTTAGTCATCATACGCATCTTACCGTATACTGACATCACACAGCTGGTAATATCTGAACATTTAAATATCGATACGAATCTGATACAGATCCGTGCTACGAAATTCTCATATGGGCGGGTAACTTTCATTTCGAAATACTCGGTCCTGGTGAATATCTTATAAAAACGATTTTTGGTATATCGACTTATTTTGATGAGTTCTATTGCTGGTCAGAAAAAAGCCTCACCTTTGAAAACACCTTGTATACTGGAGTAACGGAATTGTCAGAAAGTGTTCAATAGTTCTTCGGCAGATATTCTGATATAAACAGATTGCCTCATTTTACTAGCAGCCTTCAACTATGCTATATAATTTAACCAACATTCCAAAAATGGTGAGAATAGTCATTTATCTTTATGGAGAGATTTTCTCTGGTTTAGTCGTGTCTACTTGCGCTGCAATTATAAAAACTTGCGTTCGAGTCGTCAGACCATTGCTACAGTTCGCGTTTGGTGTCCTCCTATGGCCACTGATCGGACTCTGAAGACTCTTTGTCTCATCACACGTATTTCTTTCGTAATATACGGCTGTTTATCTGAAATTATCGAATTCAGGAATGAAAAGATGTGAGAAACAGAAAACCTTCAAAACAAAGAGCAACGTGGATCTGAAAAAATTTACCAAATCACGCCACCTGTCCGTTCCAAAAGCAACTGGCTCAAATATCTGCAGATCATGAACTGTTTTATCAACTTCTCAAGACAAAGACACATGTTTGACGCGCCGTAAATATCACGAGCATAAGTTAACACTTAGAACCTTATTCGTCTTAATAATTGACTAGAATAAAATACGTCTGTTTATCTGAAATTATCAAATTTGAGGAGTGAAAATGGGAAAATTATATTAGATAAACTAATAGCAAGCCAACAAAACAATTCATGTATCACATCGAATTTGTCATTTTGCTAGCCGTACTGACGAGATCTGATCTGGATCGAATACGGTCCTTCGGTTGCAAATAATAAATTCGTTGGTCTCTGGGATACATGAATTGTTTTGTTGGCTTGCTATTAGTTTATCTGGTATAATTTTTCTAATTTCTTTCCTGAATTTAATATTTCTTTCGTATACAACCTTTCAAATTAAGACGTTCGATTTTCAATGTTGCACCAACCACGCTTTTTTCTTCAATGATTGTGACGTTCAGAGCCTTGCGGCACTCACTTGGTGCAGACCTGAAATATCTTCCTGCTAAAACCCTGGCCAGGGTCACGATTTGAAACCGAAGAGAAGTTTTTGGCATGCATACAGCTCCCTTTCTCCAGCAGAGAACCTTTTTACTGCCATCACTAGATCAACGACTGTTGGCGCCTTCTTTAGCACATTCATGGATGATTTTCTGATCAGTTTTGTGATGTTTAGTGTGCTGACTTTTAGTTTATTTCATTTTTGAAGAATCGAGATAAACTTTCGACGAAACCTATGCAAATGAAGATTGGTGTAAAGGGGAAAAATCGAGAGAAAAAGCAATGAAAATTTTTTTTTCTCATATTTCGGGTGTCTTTCGAAAAATCAACCTACTTTCGATCTACGTAACAAGAAGCATTTCAACGCCAAGAAGGAATATCGATACTCCATCGTGCCAAAACGTTCGCCAAGTAGGTGATATTGATAGGTCGAGCCAAATGTGTGCTTCATTTGTTTACTATCAGGATCACCAGCACGATCGCGTAGTCGTGTCCTACGCCTAACGTGCGTTAATGGCTTTACATGATGTTATCTTGGATGATATCCTTCCATATTATAGCCAGAATAATTGGTCTCAGTAGATGATCTCCTAGTATCTCCGAGTGAAAACTCGTTATATACTATAAAGAAAGGGTTCGAAGGTGAACGCCTGGTGGAGTTAGGGAAGGTAATATCTTCACTTCATAAGTGAAAACGGAACCTCCGAATACATCTCTCTGTACCTCTTGCTTGTCCTCTATTCTGAAATGATCGAAATGCTCTTCTGCTTTGAAGCAGATTTTGCGGTTCATGGTAATATGATAGCTAGGAAGACGGCTTCAGTTCAGTCGGTGGAAGGCAGATCATTTGCGTTATCCACACAACGTTCTACGTCGAAATGTGCCATTACATTAATTCTATTAGAACACGGTAGGCGAAAACTACACTTGATTACCGCATAAACGACTCTCTGGACTATAAATGCCTACCAGAATTACCTCGCTGTTTCTGCGCTAAATCAGATGGAAAACGTGAGACGTTTTTTGTGAGCAGATAGTGTTTAAGGTGGCTGGCGAACTATTTTCCATAAAATCCGGAGAATAGTGTTGTACTCCAGGTATTGTTGAATGAAGATCGATTTATGTGATACGAAATCATTTTTCTTGTGGAATATTTCATTGATTTTGAATATAGATAACTGATATAACTGGAAATGCATTCCAATGATGTCTCTTTTCATGTCATAATTGACTGAATTTCTACAATTTTATTCGAAAGGCTGAGCTGTTTTCTCTGCACTGTGGCCTCTTTGGATATCTATAAGCATGATTAAATTTCGAAAAATACTATACGTGGTAGGTATGTATGCCTATTCATATTATACACATGGGGAAAATATGGTGATATTGGGGAAAATTTTTCCACAATCTTCATTAGAAATTCTTCTTTTTAGGGTTATGAATATAAAAAAGAACTAATATGATTTCATCATATCTGACCGTCTGCCACAGACATTCTACTCAGAGACTTTAACAACTTTGGGCATTGCCAATGTTATAAGAAAAACCTATTTCACAATTTGTCAATCGGCTTTTGTACATTTTAGAGCCTTCGGAGGAAGCGTTTTTTTCTCAAGAAGATGTCTCCGAGAACTGAAAATAACACACCAAAGATACTGAATGACGATAATAACATTTTAACTGCTTTGTATCTTTAATTCAAACTAGCAAGGATCGAAATGTCTGAAGGGTGTGGAAATGGCGACGACATTCGAGTCTGGTCGCATAAAAGCAGTTCATGGATTTTATCCCTTTGTATCGAGTGACATTTCTTAGGAATATCAAGAATAATTTTTATATCTAGAGAACGCACATATTATAATAATTCGATTCGTAAAGAGACGGATTTAGTAATTCGTAATTATAAGTGGGTCTACCTGAAATCTTCAAAAACAGATTCATGGAAAAAATTTGAATGGAGATCGAAGTATATCCTTTTGGAAATATCAACACTTTTTTCCAGCTTCCCTTATTCTTAAGGTCCTCTTTTCTCTCTCGAGAAATGATATGAGTTTATGTCACACAATCACGTTGTTTTCGATACTTGCTCGACATTCGCCGAAATCCTAGCCGATTCCATTTTTTGCCAGCCTGACGTGAACGAGAAAATATGAACCCCTAAACCAATTTCACATAGAACCCCTTTTCAGCGAATTTCCTGCGTGGAGCACGTCATACATACCAAAGCATAGAACCGATGGGTTTTCTATAATTGTAATATGGGGACCCTGATAGCACAGGTTTTTCCAGCCATCGTCAGCACGTCAGGATCTTATATACCCCTCATAAAATGTTACCCGAGTGCCGATATTGCCGGAGTGCGAGCGGCTTAACTGCCTAGATTCAAGCGTTTTAGTTCATTCGTCATTCTCATATATTTGTTTTATATTCCGTGTCGCGCACATAAAAATGTTGATTGTCTGACGTGTTACGATCGACCTTTTTGTTCCTACCGTGGCTGGCGGGGAAGGGTCTCAGATCAGCATAGTCCTGGAGGATTCGTTCTCGTACCGACCGATTTTTGATTTGCTATATCAGGATATCAATATTCTTCAGCAAAATATGATTTATCCCGAGTACAGAATCAATGATAAATTGAAAAGAAAAATGAAAAAAATTGACCTATGAGTGTTGTAATAAGTCTGAAATTTTTTTCCTTGAATATTTCATCCTAGTTTTCCCTTTTTTTCATAATTTGTCTCGATAATCTGACTTTCATCTGTTCTTCGATGCTTGGTTTGGATGTCCTCTTTCAAATTTTCCTAATGATCTCTGTATCCTCCTGATTTATTCAATTTATTGTCGTTATCATGTTTTGCATTTATTCGTTAATATTATATATGCTTTCTATTGAGCGCTCGTACTACTTACACGAGGGCTATATCATTTCGTCACGATGTCTGTATTTTTCGAATTTTGAGCCGAAAATGGTCTCAATCGACTAGGTTCGACTCACTGATGACAAATCTGACGGAAAATTCGAGTCCGTCAGTCCGTATACACGATAACTCTCGAACGGAACGACTTAGAAACTTGAAATTTTCGGGGTAGGTTCGAATCTCAAATGCCGCGGTTAAGTTCGTTATTGGGCAGAATTCGACCAGGGGTTCCGTGAATATAGCCGTTCGAAATGTTGTTCTCCTGATTACTTCGAAACTACTGATTCGATCGGGGTGAAATTTTGCATTCAGATGGAAAATGACGTGTTCAAGCTGTGGGTCTCGAATGTCACGGTCACGTTCATCAATGAGCAAAATCAGACTAGGGGTTCCGTAAATATGGTCTTTTGAAATTTAGTTTTCTCGATAATTTCGAAACTACGGATTTGATCGTGACCAAATTTTGTATTTCAATGGAGAATGATTTATTCAAGCTACATTTTTTTCAGATCGCATGGCCAGAACCATAGAAACCATAGAAAATTATAACTTTTGGACAAAAAGGCCTAGGGACTTGAAATTTTCAGAGTAGGTTTGGATCGCGAATTTCGCGGTCACGTTGATCAATGATCAAAATTAGACCAGGGGTTACTCGAATATGGCCGTCCAAAATATTTTTTTCTTGTTAATTTCGAAATGACTCATTAGATTGGGATGAAATTTTGCACATAAATGGAGAATAATGTATTCAAAATACGTGGGAAATTTTGTACAGATCGCATTACCGAAACTATAGACACCGTGAAAAATTCTAGCGAATTATCGAAAAAAAATCGCCTCAAGCACTGACGTGAAGTCTGGAGTTTCGACTCAACTTGAAAATTTTTTTGACAGCTGTCAAAAATTTTTGAATTTGATTTCGAATTTTCCAAATGCTTATCTACCTACAAGGTGGATTAACGAGCGCTCAAAAGCTCCTGACTTCACGGCGGTGTTTTTCAGATTTTTTTCATTCTTCTTCAAGTTGTTGATTAGGTACTCATTTACCAGGCTGCTGATCTTGTGATTTTATGTCGAGGAGTTGAAAATTTCCAATATAGGAAAAAGTGAAGTCAATCAGTGAGTGTGACAAATACTATCATTTCATTTTCAAAAATTTCAAAAGAACAAATCACCGGAATATATCAGGAAAACTCCATTTTATTTCAACGTGGAACAGCGAGAAAGCTGAATTTCCACATAAGGCATTTTATCGATGCCTCATAAATAGATACATAATTTCAGAAGGATATGGTGATATATCTATGAGAAACTGAAGTTTTGAGAAATATATATTTTTTTTGTTCTAGTGATACGATCCTTACGGAATTTCACATGAACTTTCATGTCATTAATTTAAAATTCCCCAGAATCGAATTATTTTGAGTTTATACATTTATTCCTATGTGTCAAGTGCTACGAACAATAAATTATTATTATGAAAATCTATATTAATAAAAGACCATCTATGGTTTACCTATGTGCGGGCATTACGGTCAAACGATTGCACCAAATTCGATCATTCTTATTTAGTTGTGTTCATTATTGTCAGGACAAGGTTTATACAACAACATATCTACGAAAAAACCGTACGGAAAAGAAAAAGAATCTTTCCTTTTACCTCCTCCGACCAAGCAAACAATCATAGATTACTTATATTTCATGAGGATTTTGACACTTGGACAAAAAGTGAAGTTTATCAGGTTTCCAGAAATTGCTTAGAAGTTTATCACTGTGTTTGATATATATCGTTGTGTTGTGGGATAGTAATTGTGATTGATAAGAATGCCATCAGTGAGGCAAACAGAATGAGAGGTTCTCAATCAAGATCTGTCCCAGCTCCTGAAGAATCCATATTATCGATTCCAGGCGGAATACAACAAAATATAGATTCCACTGAAATAATCAACTTTGAGCGTTTGGCATTCAGATATGATCCTACAAACGATTATGCTAGCAATATATTGGTGTATTTTGGAGATATGAGCACTATTTGTCAATACTGCAATGCTCTGAGATATCGAAACGAACCCCCAGGATTGTGTTGTTTGAATCGAAAAATCAAATAGCCACAATCGACAACGCCACCTGAACCTTTGAATTCGTTTCTTTCAGGACAAGAACTTCTATCTGAACATTTCTTGCAGAATATTCAGCATTACAATAGTGTATTCCAAATGACATCATCTGGTTCAAACATAATTGAGGAACGAGGTTTCAAAAGTTGGATAACTTTTAACATATTTTTTTTCTATATCGAACATCTCACACATTGATCATAACATATACCTACGAATATGAACATTTTTTTGAGACTCATAAACAAAGTTTTTTATTAATTTTTAATTATGTTCAACATAACAGATTCAATGACAAATTCGCCACCCTAGGTTTGGTTGGGTTAGGTTAAGGTAAGGTCAGAGTTGAGAATAATAATAATCCAACGTATTCCTCAGCCACAGCAACGCGTGGACGGGTCTGCTAGTTGATAATAATGCAGATGGCTATATCGACGGATCCTTTTTGCCAAATTTCGCCCATTTACGAACTCTACGCCTCTTGCTTCGAAAGTTATCGTGTTTACTTCTGGAAGGACATAATTGACATAATTGAATTCTCAATCTGTGAGTCTAACCTGATCGTTTGAGACCATTCTCGGCTCAAAATTCGACAATTCCAGATATTTGGGCACAAAATGATAACGATCTTGTCCATAAAAACAAGCGCACTAAATTGAAATAATTCTGAAAATCAAAAATAAATGAATAAATACATTGAAATTTACTCAAAAATGTATATCTGTTTAGACTTCAGTTGTAAATCTCTTTCATTTATTTTCATTTTGCGGTTCAGATCTAATTCCTGAATTGTGAAAAATTTCGTACCAACACCTCTGGTGTTATCGAGTTTGCAATATCGAATATTCATAGTGCTTCCAGGTGTCGCCCCTTTCTTCTTCCTTTTTTATTTGAATCATGTTTCGAAATTTATGTATTCCTTCGAAATATGTTAGTTATCTGGGCTGTGATAGATTCCAGACATTGTCTCCCCTTCACCAACTCTTTATATATTTTTTACATAAAACCTCCCGTTTTTCCATTCACCTGCTACCCCCAAAATCCAAACCAGTTAAGTTAGATCTTTTCCATATAGTTTTTTTAGAATAGGTCTAGACTAGTTTCGTTAATCTGTTTAATTTATTTATTTTGCGTTTCGGACCTGATTCCTGAAGTGTGAAAAAATTCGTGAATTATTTTCACACCCCCTTCTGGGATTTATTATTGTATATAATGCTTAAACGGCGTAAACTGCTTTCGACCTCGTACTTTCGAACCACGTGTGCAAAACGAATGACCGAACACACGAGAAGAAATAGCCCGACCTAAATCACGTAAAATATAGGGCTCCACTAAAAGGAATACTTATTTTGGAAAAAGGAAGTGAAACAGTTATTTCGTAAGCAATGGAAAGCGGCATGTTTTTGCGGCAGTCGGCCGTTACAAAGATATAAGGTTTTATATGTGGAGTGTGCAAAGGAATATAATATCTGCATTGAGCATCGCCAATAACATACATCCTCATTTATAAAAATCTCCGAAGTAAAGTTGGCAACTCTCCCTTAGAGCGCTGCTGCTGCTACAAACCGCAGGCCACTTCGATCACCTCGGCGCCAGCATTTTATTTGATTTATTTATTTCTAGTGTTGCTCTACTGCTTCGTGCGACGAATCGACCCTCTTGAAATTTTTATTATTTTTCCGCCTTTCGACCAGAAAACATAAGTTACGAAAACAATACAGCGACAAAACTCCGAACAAAGTGCAGCACTATATATGTCATGGCACAACAACAATTCGAACACATGATACTCGAATGGCTCGGGAAATTGCCATTATTTGTAGTTAAACTTATCTGGGAAGTTTGCAGTCATTATTGAGTTGTAAAATTGTTTTGGAAATATCCTTCAATTCCATCTGTGAAACCTCAATTTATAACTCTATTATTTCACTCCATACAGATGAGGAGTAGATTTTAGGTTCAGAATTTTGTTACTTTTGTATAATCAATAATTTTTTTCTTTTATGTTATATTATGTATATCTTATATCGAGTGCTCCATTAGAATCTAGATCAGTGTGCTTTCGACTTTTCGAAGTAAGGCTCAGCGTTCACCATAGGAATATTTCATGTTCCATTATCTAGAACATTTCCAGATGTCCATGGCATTAACTTATAGCCAAATTCCCCTTTATTTCAATTTTTACTAAAAATACTGATGAATTCGAATTGTAATTCTGTGGGGCAAGGTTATGTTTTTTGTCGACGAGAAAAATTTATGATCCCGAAATTGGTTTGAATAAGATGTCTTCAGTTTTGGAGACGTTACATATATTCGGCTAGAAGTTATCACTTCTGTACCCTTTACTGTGCGTGGTCTGACACGTATTTGATCATTTTTTTTTCGACAAGCCATTGCTGAGAAAATGAAATCTATCAATATGAGATCAATTATCAGTAATTTCCTTGAAAGAGTATATTTGAGATTTTTTGAATTTCTCAGAGTCTATTGATAATAAGGCTGAATGAACCATTTTTATTTTATACATAGGTATGGAGAACAAATAACAACTGCAATAAAATTTTTCATTTCAACCAGATAGTGTGGTGCGTTAAGTGAAGACCAATAATATTCTTGTGGTGAACTTGGTTTAATATCTGATTCAAAAAGAACATCTTAGTTCTTCAGTCGACGTGAAAACATAATGTTGAGTAACAATTTCCTGCCCACATAAAACGGAAAACGTGAACAACAATAATATTCTTGTGGTGAACTTGGTTTAATATCTGATTCAAAAAAAACATCTTAGTTCTTCAGTCGACGTGAAAACATAATGTTGAGTAACAATTTTCTGCCCACATAGAACATAAAAAATTATTTCTATTCAAATTTCAGGATAAAATTGAGCCTTTGAAATAAAAATTCATGGAATCCATCAATGCGCGAACCCGATTCAACGTTGAGTTCCATTTCTCCAAAACGATCATCCCTGTCTGAATCTTATCCGTTTGTTTCAGAATTTGTGTCATTGGAACAGTTCAAGCTCACAATAGGCATTCAGAAGGCTCATTCTCGAAATCTCTCCCAACCCAACCAAATATTTATTCAAGTGCAAATAAGTGGATAATTTCGATTAGAGAAGAGCACACCGAAATTACAAATTTACGGAATGAAGCCGCTCCCCGGTGAGACAATGCCGTCATCAATCATTTACCGGCTTTTGTCTCAAACTGACTAGATTTCTTCCTAGGACGGGTATTCTCAACACGTTCAGAAGTGAAGTCTTTGTTAAATTAAAGCGAATTAATCTCCGAAGTATGAGACGCCGTCAGACGAGACTAACTCCAATTTGTGTTTTCGTATTTTTCCGTTGATTTATTCCTTGTATAAATCTTTAGTATTCCTCCTGGCATGTTAAGTAGTTTCGAAATGTTTTCAAGACTTGTTCATTCTCGTCTAATTTCGGAAAAACCTGGAAACATCAATTCTGAAAATTCAATTGAAAAAAAAAAATTTTCACCACATCATTTTTAAACACTGGCGGGTTCAATTTCTGACACGAGAGTAACTTTTTCGGTTTATTACAAACATTTAGGTAAAATGATAAGCTTATGTTCATATGAAAGTGGCGCAAAAACTGGTATATAAGCGAATAAAAAGTTGTTAAATTCATTTTTATTCGACGTAAACTAACAGTAATATACAGAGTGTTTTCAAAGATGAGGCTTTTTTTCAGACCGATGCTTCAACTCATTAAAATAAATCAAAATTTCATTCCGAACTTCGTGATGTGTTTCCAAATGAGTGGATAGGAAGTGGTGGGTCGAACAATTTGGATCAATTTTATCGGTGAGTTTGTGAACTTCCAAATTTTTTTTTATAGGTAATTTTCAATAAGTAATTTTTCCTCTCCTTAATTTGAACTTTGAGAAATATACCGTTCTGGAGATATCTCCTAATAAAAATTGGGAGAGAATATGTATACAAATTTGCGCTAAAATACAGCACTTCATTTACTTGCTGGAATGCATATGGCACCGTGATTTATGTCAGATCACCTTACAGAGAGAAAACACGCTCCAGAGTTGTCTTAAGATCTTGATGCCCAAGATTTTTGCATTTTTCGAATCGAATATTTTATATGATCAACTTCCGACGATGAGTTTTTTGATGAGTTCTAGCACCTGTCAGATAAAAAGCCTCACCTTTAAAAAAACCCTGTATATATACATTTTTTTTCAAATCAACTAGCACTCAATCGAATGTTTATACTGAAGAGCATATTATTTGACTGTTTTAATTGCTGTGCCTTTTTTTAAGCTTGTCATTTATGAAATGAAGAAAACAACTCGAGGCGAAACGAACGTTTAGTGAAATTTGTTGCATTTTCGTCCTGTTATTCGCGATATATAAATAGAGCAGAAGATGTGAATAGTGCAGAAGATAAGGAAATTTTTTAAATTTGGAAACTTGTATATTATCATGATAAAATTCCTCAGTTGGCATTATTCCAGAAAATAAGATGATTAAACGAATATTCCATTGAAATGTGCACAGAAAAAAACGTCATATCTTGAAGAAGATTATGATATTTTCAATGCAAACATTATTCCTATTATTGCACCACTCAATGAGCTCCCAGAAAGCAATAATCTTCATTTCGAGTGATTCCTCCTAGGGACCATTTTTCCTCTACGTATATTTCGACCTTTCACAAATGCCACTCTGCTGACTAATAACTCACACTGCGGTTTCTGAATTAAACCGTGGAACAATGACTGGGCTTCCGGCATAGAAGCTCTTCACGTGAATCCGAATAGACACAAACTTGAAGCAAAAAATTACGAAAAGCACTGCCGTGAAGTCAGGAGCTTTTGAGCGCTCGTACATCCACCTTGTAGGTAGATTCGCATTTTCCAGTTCTAGAAATCAATTGAAGGAATTTTCGACAGCTATCAAAAAAATTCTCAAACTCGCACGTAGTTTAAATACATTATTACGTAGTTTAAATACATTATTACCCAGCTAGGTGCAAAATTTCATTTCAATCCAATCAGTAGTTTCGAAACTATCAGGAAAAAAATATTTTGAACGGCCATATTTACGGAACCCCTAGTCTAATTTTGCTCATTGATGAACGTGACCGCGATATTCGCGACCCAAACCCACCCTGAAAATTTCAAGTTCCTAGGCCTTTCCGTTCAAAAGTTACAATTTTCTTTGGTTTCTATGGTTCTGGTCATGTGGAGAAATGTAGCTTGAATATATCATTCTCGATTAGTATACGAAACTTTATCACGATCGAATCTGTAGTTCTGAAATTATCAAGAAAACTAAATTTCAAACGACCATATTACGGAACCCCTAGTATAATTTCGCTAATAGATGAACGTGATCACGACATTTGAGATCCACACCTATCCTGAAAATTTCAAGTTCCTAGGCGTGTCATATATTGAACACCTCATTCTCCATTTGTGTGCTAAATTTCATCTCGATCAAATCTTTAGTTTTCAAGTAATCAGGGGATCAAAACTTTGAACGGCCATATTTACGGAAGCTCTGGTGGAATTTGGCCCATTAACGAACTCAACCGAGGCATTCGGAAACTAAACCCACACTGAAAATTTCAAGTCTCTAGGTTGTTCCGTTCGAGATTATCGTGCTTACGGACGGCCGGACGGACAGACTCGAATTTTTCGACGGATTCGTCATCAGTGAGTCGAACGTAGTCGATTGAGACCATTTTCAGCTCAAAATTCGAAAAATACAGACATCGTGACGAAATGACATAGCCCTCGTGTAAGTAGTACGAGCGCTCAAAAAGATATGTCTAGACTCTAAAGTGTTTCACTCTGAATTATTCATAATTCTGAATTGGAATCGAGAATCAGCTCATTAATCAACCAATAATTGGATTATAATATTGTCATCATCACTTTCAAGAGTATTTTGATCTTTATTGCACAGGCTTTACCACACTCAACTGTTATAAGTATAGCGAGTCGAACATGAAAATAAATTCAAAAAAGTTTTTAAGTGATTTCATTCCATTCTGAAGTTTTAAAAAGGCTGCCCTCTCATTCGAGGTATGATAAAATCCATATTTTTTTAATGGATCATTCTGTATATTTGATTATTTCAAGATGAAGTCTATTTTTTCGAATATATTGAAAATTAAACATTTCGGATAACCAGGCAATGGAACATATCGGTTGAGGAATATTTCTCAACGGAAAAAAATTACTGAGAACAAGTTTTTTCGAGAACAATTTCTTTTTTGAGACATTCAACTTTCAACACATCATATTGAGTATACATGAATTGTTATCAGACAATTAGTCTTTTTCTTTGAACGTCACAAATAATTTTGAAAGATATAGCTTGATTATCCAAAGTTTCGAATTCAAAATTGTGCAGATTCTCTTTAAATGTCCAATGATCCACATCAAACGATGGTACCAAGAAAAGAGTTCAATCAGATACCATACCAGCCTTTTCTTTCACGATGCGCTGAAACAAAAGAATTCCGGAAATTTCCGGTTAAATGGATTCCGGTTTTTTAAAGGATATTCTTATTACAACAAGAAAAGATCGTTCTGAAAACCATCTGTACCTGCAACATAACGTACCGATTCCGGTTGAAGTGAATTGAGTCCTATGCATAAGAAAAACGCTAAGTATTGCAGTGATCAGGTAGTTTTATTTTGAAAGTAATATTTCCGTAAATGTTACAGAAATATCTAGTAAAATATTAAATTCAACAGGTATGTTTGGTATTTCTCACAGAAATTCAGATTATTCTACCGGAATAAATCTTTTTTAGCTAAAAGTATTTTAATCCATGTTGTACCATATGGTTGAAGTTGTTTGGAAAAAAAAATCTATTGAAAAGCGATAGAAAAGGTGTTAGCATTTGAAGGCAGTAATTCCGTAATCAAATCGACTAAATTATAACCGAAATCAGGGAAAAAAATTTCTTTATATTTATAATGGAGTCTCTCATTACTGGTATTCAACAAATTTCTCTCTTATTCCGTAAAATAATGTTAAGATACTCTATGATAAATATAATATAATATAAATTGTCTCCCGATTCCAGACTTCTATTCGCCAAGTCACTATTCAGACAGAAAACATTACAAGGATGCCTCGATAGCCTTCTTGAGTACGGACCGGACTAGAGTGCCAGAGGCCTGAGTTCGAATCCCGGCATGGATGTTGTAAATGTCTGAAAAATTGTGGTAGTGTCCTTAACAACTGAGATGAGGCTCAATAAGGCAAAAACATGCATTTAAAAAATTACACAAATGGAAATTATTCCGAAAACTTTCCTGTGGAAATGACAAACTGCAGTTTGTTGCATCAACTAATGAGAATCTTGTAATTTCTAGAGGAATTGAGCGACCGGAATTGTCACGTAAAATCAACAAATATTCCTGCTGTCGCTTATAAAGGGAGAATCTCCTGTAGAAGTAACCGAATTGCTGTTGTATATCTTGGAAAATTTCTTCGAGTGTGAAAGAATGATACAAAAACTTCCACAATCCGCATAAATAACTGAAAATCCCATCCCAAAATGAAGTGAGCGATTATGAACTGCCTTAATTTCAGCAGAGCGTAAGAATTTCGAACCAAAGGAAAGAACCGGATTCCTCGTGAACCCCTCAATAAAAAATACGGTGGCAGAATCAGAAAAGTGTTTATTCAATTCCGCCCTGGCAGCATCGCATTGTTTTTATAGCAACAGATTACCCCCCACTCTCACAGGAATGCCGGAATGAAAAAGAGGAGAAGAAGAAGGAATTATAAAGCTGATGAAATGGCGAATTCCGCTTTTCCTCGGTTTGTATTTACACAATAGAAAAAAGCATTCGTTTCAATATCCATCTCAGGCAACGCGATCGCATCATTACCGTTTAGATTAGGTGGAGGCATCCCGACGCCGGAAATGCCCTGGTTGAGCTTAATACCTTGAGATATTTTCCGCTAAGTAGTTCGCAGGTTCTCCGTTACTTCGCAAGGCCGCCACAACCGCCTCGGATCGGGATTCCACATCCGGTCTACTTTTTGCCCTGCACTTCCATTTCCATGGAAATTAATGTCATGGCGAAACGAATGGAAGGTTTTTGGGCAAATGGGAAATCTCACTCCGAACTGGCGTGATATTCGCGGAACTTACCCTTATGGGTATAAAATCCATCTTCATTAGGAATAGAAACATTTTTTTGTCTCATACGTGCGATCGGTAGCAGAATGGTGGAGCTTTGAGTGTGAATTAATATTTGTCGCATCTATTCTATACTATAGTCCATTTAAGAATTATTGACATCGAAGCAGGCCTTGAACGTCCAGTCGAGGCTTCATTTCTGGTTACAAAAAAGTTACTGTTTTCATCTTAGAAATAAAACATCGAACATAAATATAACCTAGAAAAGTGTTCAGTATACGAATTATCGAATAATTATTAATTAAGCCGGAATATTCAGACTGCAGTTTAAAAATGGGAATTCAGGTTCAACGTTATATATATTAAAAAATGGAACCCCCAAATAGAAAACTTGAACAGGAGACTCACCACCATAATCTACACCCTCAATGGTATGAAATACCATATCCAACAAGTTACATTGAAGCTCCTATATGAGTATAGGAATTTTCAGTGAACCCTTTCATATGGCATTGTTTACTGGGAAAACAGTACATCACGAAACAAAATATTTAAAACACAAAAGCAAGCAATCCAAGTTATGTATAGAATGAAATATAGAGATACTTGTAGAGGTGTTCTCAAAAGGAATAGAATCCTGACGTCAACAGAAATATATGTGCTAAAGTATGTTATATTCCTAAAAAGCCACAGTTACCTATTTGAACCGTTTCTGAACAACAACCCAACTAGGAAAATTGATCCTTATATATACCCGAGGCAACAATTGACACTAGCAAAGAATAATGCAAAATACATGTGCATGAAGATCTACAATGCGTTATCCAAACAGTTTCATTCTATAAGAAATGTTGATATATTGAAAGAAGTCTGATATTCATTTTTGCTGAATATCGAACCATACAACTTGGTAGAATATTTGGAATCAAGTAAAGCTAAACCTTATATCTACTTTGTAACCAGTAACCATTGAAATTATTTGACTTATTACCCATTATTGTAATACAATAATTGTAGGAACTAAACACATATTATTATTATTATTATTGAAATAAGAGAGAAACAAAAATTAAGAATCTATGTAGTACATGGAATTTGTAGTGTAACTATCAATATATAAACCAGTTTGAGAATTATTAAGTACTCAGTGTTGACTACTTTGAGAAAGTCAATTTTTATTTTCATTTATCAAAACTGTCCATGAATTATTGAAAATTTTATGATTGATGAGCAATTTCATAATTTTCAGTTTATTTTTGAATTGTGAACAATATAGCATGTGTTCAATGTCAGTATTAGCAGAGGGAATGTGAACAGGGTACCATACAGTATAAGTATAATAAATAAACTCAAAATATCTACGAATGATACAGGAGCAAAGATGAAAATCTCATTGAAAACTTTGTTTCCCACGTATAAGTGTAGTGGTTTGGATGTGTTTATTGAATAAGCCAACATAATCCTATTGATGGGCATCCTTTTGCAGGGAAGGTTTCAATTTTTCAATAACCCATTTATGAAATAATTCACCATTCATAGTAATCCTTATCATTAATACCACAGTCAAAAATCAGATCACATCCAGGTAAAAATCCATCCATTGTTCCAGCATTCAAAATAGTGCACCTTCTGCCTTTACCCTTGAATATACTCTGCATACCTTTTGGATTATTTTCTAGTGTCCACTGACGAATTTGAATACCGTTATCGAATATTCAAGTTTCATCTAGATAAATGAATTTTACGTTTTGTTCCATGTATTCTCGGTATTTACCACAATATCGTACTATTTTCATTATATGTTTCTGTTTATCAATAAGAATTTTCCTTCGATCAACTTTTTTGTATTGTATCTAATTTTTTTTATGATATAATATAATCTTGACTTTGATCGATTGAAATCTAGGTGCTCTTTGGCCAGTTCGAAAAGGAACGTTTTCAATTCTAGCAAAAACAAAGTCATTCAATGTTTCTTTGAAGGAATAATCGTATCGCACAGGTTTTCTTCAACTGCTCATATATCCAGGCTGTAATAACATGCTAATATTCTACGGACAGTGCTTGGTGAAATCTGAAAATTTAAGAGACATTAATGAAACAGAATACGCTTTGAGTAGGTGAATAACAGTTTACCTGAAATACTAGTGAAACTCGATAAATGCTAGCGGAAATATATGCCAAATCTTTGAAAAACTCGAAGTAACACCGACAATCTGCATGGCGTTCTCTTGTTAGGCGCGATGTATCCTGGTGAATTCCAGCCATTTTAATAGCATAATACAAAAAATACTCAAATTCAGAGCTAATTTTTATAATTATTCACCTTCTTTGATAAAATCATCAAAGCAAGATCTCTATGGGTAATGTTAGTGTTATTCCTATAGCAACCTGAATTCAGCAACCCAAAATATTACTGAATAGTCTATTACCAACTTAAATTCGATTTTTCACAGCCTACCGAGATGTCAATAATTCTTGAACGGAGTATATTATAAAATATGCTTTTGATATTCAGATTAGAAGCCACATTGAGCTTACACAACCAATTCGGCACAATATATTTCTGAATATTGTCAAAATTCGCCGAGAACGGTCGGAATCAACTCCCAGAAATTGATGATACCAAAATATCGTCGAAAAAGAAGCAACCCAAGTAGAAATAGAAGTTAAGTAATGATTTTTGAGCGCTCGTTCTACTTACACGAGGGCTACATCGTCACGATGTCTCAATTTTTCGAATTTGAAGCCGAAAATGGTCTTAATCGACAAGGTACGACTCACTGAATGGGTAGAATTTCAATAGGGGTTCCGTAAATATGACCGTTCGAAATTTTGTTCTCCTGATTACTTCGGAACTACTGATTCGATCGAGATGAAATTTCGCACTCAGATGGAGAATGACGTATTCAAGCTACATGCAATTTGTCAAGATCGCATGACCAGAACCATAGAAACCATAGAAAATTATATATAACTTTCGAATAAAAAGGACTAGGGACTTGAAATTTTCAGGATAGGTTTGGATCTCGAATTTCGCAGTCACGTTAATCAATGAGCAAAATTAGACAAGGGGTTCCGTGAATATCGCCGTTTAAAATGTTTTTCCTGATAATTTCGAAACTACTGATTGGATTGGAATGAAATTTCGCACATAGCTGAAGAACTTCAAACTACGTGCAAAATTTTGTCCAGATCGCATTACCAAGACCATAGATACCGTAGAAAATTCTAGCGAATTTTAGAAAAAAATGCGAATCTATCTACAATGTGGATGAACGAGCGCACAAAACTTCTACGATATCTATGGTCTAAGATATGTGATTTGGACAAAATTTCGCTTGTAGTTCAAATACATTATTCTCCATATATGTGCAAAACTTGATTCCAATCAAATCAGTGGTTTCGAAATTGTCAGGAAAAAAATTATTTTGAACGGCCATATTCAGGTACGGAACCCCTAGGAAATTACCTCTATCGATTTCCCAGCCTCACGATCAGTATTTTTCACATTTTCAGCTCAGTGAGCGCTCGTACTAATTACACGAGGGCTATATTATTTCGTCACGATGTCTGTATTTTTCGAATTTTGAGCCGAAAATGGTCTGTTCGACTCACTGATAACGAATCCGTCGTAAAATTTGAGTCTGTCCGTCCGTTCGGCCGGCCAGCCGTAAGCACAATAACTCTCGAACGGAACAACCTAGAGACTTGAAATTTTCAGTGTGGGTTCAGTTCCCAAATGCCTCGGTTGAGTTCGTTAATGGCCGTTCAAAGTTTTGTTCCCCTGATTACTTGAAAACTACAGATTTGATTGATATGAAATTGGGCACTCAAATGAAGAATGAAGTGTTCAAGCTACATGTGAAATTTTGTCTAGATCGAATGACCAGAACCATAGAAACCATAGAAAATTGTAACTTTTGAACGGAAACGTCTAGGGACTTGAAATTTTCAGGATAGGTGTGGATCTTGAATGTTGTGATCACGTTCATTTATGAGCAAAATTATACTAGGGGTTCCGTAAATATGGTCGTTTGAAATTTAGTTTTCTTAATAATTTCAGAACTACAGATTCGATCGTGACGAAATTTTGTATACTTATGGAGAATGATATATTCAAGCTACATTTCTCCAGATCACATGACCAGAACCATAGAAACCATAGAAGATCATAAGTTTCGAACGGAAAGGCCTAGGGACTTGAAATTTTCAGGATAGGTGGATAGGTGATCTGAAATGTCGCGTTCACGTTTATCAATGAGCAGAATTATACTAGGGGTTCCGTAAATACGGTCGTTTGAAATTTTGGTATCTCGATAATTTCGAAACTACGGATTCGATCGAAATGAAATTTTGTATTTTAATCGAGAATGATATATTAAAACAATATTTTGTCCAGATCGCATGACCAGAACCATAGAAACCATAGAAAATTGTAACTTTTGAACGGAAATGCCTAGGGACTTGAAATTTTCAGGATAGGTGTGGATCTCGAATGTCGTGATCACGTTCATCTATGAGCAACATTATACAAGGGGTTCCGTAAATACGGTCGTTTGAAATTTTGTTTCCTCGATAAATTCGAAACTTCGGATTCGATCGAGATGAAATTTTGTATTTTAATCGAGAATGATATATTAAAGCAATATTTTGTCCAGATCGCATGACCAGAACCATAGAAACCATAGAAAATCATAACTTTCGAACGGAAAGGCCTAGGAACTTGAAATTTTCAGGGTGGGTTTGGATCGCGAATATCGCGGCCACGTTTATCAATAAGCAAAATTAGACTAGGGGTTCCGTGAATATGGCTGTTCAAAATATTTTTTTCCTGATAATTACGAAACTACTGATTGGATTGGGATGAAATTTCGCACCTAGCTTAGGAATAATGAATTCAAACCACGTGCTAAATTTTGTCCAGATCGCACCACCAAGACCATAGATACCGTAGAAAATTCTAGCGAATTATCGAAAAAAAAATTGGTCACCTTAAGCACTGACATGTAGTCTGGAGTTTCGCCCAAGTTTTAGAATTTTTGTGACTGTAGTGGAAAATTCCTTCAATTGACTTCTAAAACTGGAAAATGCGAATCTACCTACAAGGTGCATGTACGAGCGCTCAAAAGCTCCTGCCTTTACGGCAGTGTTTTTCGTACTTTTTATGAGGAAATATCGAAATATTGTTAGATACGTGGATCCTTTCGTTCGTATTTTGAAGCGAAATATCTGCGATTTTCTTCTGACAAAGAGAATGAAAACTCAATAAATGTACCAAAAAATTGTTAGATACGACCATATCGCATTTAGACCAGGCAATAGAGCAGAAAAAGGGTCATTCTGTGACAAAAATAGTAGAAGAAAACCGTGAGTGGGGAGTTACGTGGGGTGGTCCGTGGATGTTCAGTGATATGTTTTCGACTCGCAAATATCATTACTTTTCTTGTAATTGCGAAGAAACACCAAAAAAAACGATGTTTTTTTAGTTTTTTGCTTGTAAAATCTGAACGAATGGAGCGGTGCTAATACTTTCAACAGACGAATTGTAGAGAATGAAAAGATGAAGAAAATGAGTGCTAGTGCAACTCAATCGGATCATCATTACCGAAGGAAAGCCGGAAAAACCGTGAATATCAGCGTTTTTTCAGATCCTCATAACTCGGCCAATTTCTAAGTTGTAGCGCTGGCTTTCCAAATGAAAGTAGTGGTTAATAGATACTTCAAGTGTGCATAACCCAGACGTTGTCCGATAAATAGTTTTTCCGTAATTGCGATTTTAATTATTTAAGGCACTATTTTCCGGAAGAACTGGATGCGTCGGAAGTAGTCCGATTTCAATTTACAAAACGGATTTTGAAAGAAGAAGTATAGTACTACAAAACGGCAAACTTGATTTTTCGTTAAAATGTTGCAAAATAGGTGAGAAATACGTGGAAACATAACCAAAACCGGCTCAGTGCCCCATCTGGGTCGGATAGTGGGGGTAGCCGGCAGACGCGGGGAACCAAAATCGCGCTGAGGCCGGGCGCGAATATCCACATATATACCCCCACTACTTGACTGCAATCGAGCATTCGGCTTATTTTGGTCATGATTGCATGCTTTTTTCACCTATTTTGAAGCATTTTAACGAAAAATCAAGATTGCCTTTTTGTAGTACTATACTTCTTCTTTCAAAATCCGTTTTGCGAATTGAAATCGGACTACTTCCGACGCATCCAGCTCTTCCGGAAAATAGTGCCTTAAATAATTCAAATCGCAATTACGCAAAAACTATTTATCGGACAACGTCCGGGTTATGCACACTCAAAGTATCTATTGACCACTACTTTCATTTGGAAAGCCAACGCTACAACTTCGAAATTGGCCGAGTTATGAGGATTTGAAAAAACGCTGATTTTCACGGTTTTTCCGGCTTTCCTCCGGTAATGATGACCCGATTGAGTTGCACTAGCACTCATTTTTTTCATCTTTTCATTCTCTACAATTCGTCTGTTGGGAGTATTAGCACCGCTCCATTGGTTCAGATTTTACAAGCAAAAAACTAAAAAAACATCGTTTTTTTTGGTGTTTCTTCGCAATTACAAGAAAAGTAATGATATTTGCGAGTCGAAAACATATCACTGAACATCCACGGACCACCCCACGTAACTCCCCACTCGCCGTTTTCTTCTACTATTTTTGTCACGAAAAAATCTCTATTGCCTGGTCTAATTGAGTATTTGAATTCAAACTTTTTGAGACAATATGTAACAAATTCCTTTCATATCTTATTTTTTGCACACTGACGGTCGGTTTGGTTCGCAGAATATGGCCTGTTTCATAATATTCAGTTTATAGTACATTTGTTCAGATTTGTTGTTTTTATCAGCGATATTGGGTTAATCAGGGCCTGTTTCCTTTCTGCTCGGTAGGTAATTTCTTTCTTAGGGCAGAACGTATGAAAAATTATGTGTACAAAGTCATACGTACATGATTAATAGAAAACGACAATGCTTGAACTATATTGTGTCATATAAATATGAAAATGAAGGCCTATTGAAATCAGTGAAAATCTGACTGGTGGTTTCCGAGATTTTTCAAAATTTCAGGATTCTTTTTTGGTATTTTTCTCCATTACATAGATGGGTAATAAAATTTTTTCTTAAAACATTGGAGCGTTGTATTGGAGCAGGTATACGGAATACAAAAATTTTCAAGATTTAACGAAATTTTTTTCTGTAGAATCTTTTGGATATCTTTCGGAGTGAAGTTATTATATTTCAGCATTCTGCCGGTTTCGTGTACCTTGATAAATGTGACAAATTCGAAGAAAAATTCAACTGGATTTTGGTTTTACATAAAGAAATTAAATATTCATTCTTCGGTTAAAAATGCGTTGAAAACAAAATTTTATGTTGAATCAATTGGTTTCTACAGCAAAGATATTTCAATAGAGATAAATAGGTTATAATTTTGGTTTCACTCTGTTCCTGAAATGTAGAATAAAATAATATGTAGGAAAGTCGAATACTTTTATGAAGAAAGAAAATAGCTTGTGACAATTTTCAAAGATGCAGTAACTGCCGAAAATGAGATACATTCAAATGAATGTTTTCAGAGTTACTAAATTATGCAGACCACATGATATAGCTAGCTTCACTGTAGGTTATTCCCGATGTGGAACACTATAATTCCTGCTTCAGCACTTTCTATTCTTATTACTATACTTTATGCTTAACGTCCGAAAATGTATTCGTTTATGGTGAAGAACAATATCGACTCCAGCAATTTCCATCATGGTGACTTTCTCAATCACTTTGCAAGCGGTAAGCTCAGAGTAATAAGTTATCGACAACCTCCTACGGTAAATAACTTGAAGAGAATGACAGACGCCGTTATCGATATCATGTAGAGAGAGACTGTTGCTCTACCAGTTGAACTGTCATTTTCAGAGAGTGATCACCGGATATATCACAAGCAGAGAGAGCGGATGAGAAGTGAGCTCAGAGCAAATTCACCCTACCGATACCGGGGGGTCGATTCTCGAGATCACTCGTTCGATGAACGTATACGTTCGTGACGTCATGAGCGTAGATTTCTTGAAATTGCAATTCTCGGGGAACGACTCTATGAACTATTCGTTCAAAATAATAGTTCAAACGTTCGTTCGACAACGAGTGATCTGTTTCATACGTTCGTTGTGAACGATTCGTTGACGTAGCACGCATTTTGAAGTTTGAAGTTTCTGTTGTAGTTATTATTGTTATAAATCGTGTTGTGAATTATTCGAAAATGAATTTAGAAGAGCTTGTGTTACATAATATGAATAATATTGTAGATGGTGCCGAAATGTTGGTGCATGAAGGCCGCGAAAGACATTATTATAACCATTTTAGGCAAAATCCGTTTGATAATTTATCAGATAAAATGTTTATCCGTTTGTTTCGTTTGAGCAAACAAATGGTTCGTGATTTGGTAGAAAAGCTGAATCATTTTCTAACTCCCCCTAAGAGACTTCATGATTTGGATAAAGAAACGAAGGTATGAGAGTGCTTTTCGAGGAAGTGAAATGGGGTATAAGTATAACTTTTTATCGATATTATAGGTACTAGTGGCATTGAAATTTTATGCATCTGGAAGCTATCAAATGGATATTGGCGCAAATGTTTGGGTAGGAGTCAGTCAATCTTCTGTGAGTAGGTGCATTGAAGAAGTTTCGGCTGCTCTTAATACCATTGAAATTTTTAATGAATTCGTCAAATTTCCTTCGACAATTAGAGACTGTGAAATTCTTCGTGAAAAGTGAGTACATTTTTGCTTGCCTCGAAGTATTTTACTTCCATATATAGTTCTATCATCTTAGCTGTACTTATACGTTATTTTGTCAATTTTCCAAGAAGAGTAATTGACAATTATTATTTTACAGTTTCTATCAGAAATTTGGATTTCCTGGGGTTATAGGAGTGATTGATTGCACCCATGTGGCTATTGTTCCTCCATCAGGAGAAAGGGAAGAACATCTGTACGTCAACAGAAAAAAATATCACTCCTTGAATGTACAACTGGTGAGAATTTTGTGATAGTGTGATAGTTTTTTTATATTTTATTTTCATTTTTCAGATATGCAGCAGTAATATGAGGATAATGAATGTGATTGCTCGTTTTCCTGGATCAAGTCATGATTCATTCATTTGGAATCAATCTAGGTGCCAGGCTATCCTTCGTAATCTTTATACGAGAACAAGAAAATCTTTTTACTTACTAGGTGAGTATTTCAGTGCAGTGTTTTTATTCACGGTTGGCCTATATATATATATATATATATATATATATTGTTTATTGAATGAAAGTCTTCATGCCGTAAGGCCACAAATATTATTCAGTGAATAGACTGGTGGAAACCCAAATTCAAGAAGTGAACTGAATGGAATCATCTGCCTTTCATGTTTGTCTTCATCGTCGACTAAGTTATGCTGCACTGATGACGGCTAAAAAGCCAGAAACTAGTCTGCTTGCTACTTTTGTCGATCGATGATGGCACGTTCCATTCAGTTCACGTGTTGAATTTGGGTCTCCACCAGTCTATTCACTGAATAATATTGTTTATATATGTGATATTTATTGAATTGATATATTTACTTAATTCAAAATTTTATTTGAGGTGACTCCGGATATCCATTGAGACCCTGGCTTTTAACTCCATTTGATGGTAATCCAGAACCAGGTACTACCCAATTTGAATTCAATCAACACCTGAAGCACACTCGTTGTTTGATTGAGAGGTGTAATGGGCTACTGAAAATGCGCTTCAGATGCTTATTGAAACACAGGGTGTTGCATTACACACCAGAAAAGGCAGGAAAAATAATTAATGCCTGTGTTGTGCTTCACAACTTATGTGTTGAAAACAATATGCCGGAACCAGATCCAGAGATAGGAGATGATAATCTAGATTATGGAATCTATGCTATTGGTAATGAAAACGATAGGGAGGGAGCCATGGCCAGAGTTAACCCTGAATTAGCGGAAGGAAGAAGGATAAGAAATATAGTTATGAATAATTTTCGACATCGAACATAACTTAAATAAACACCTTATAAAAAATGAATATTTTTATATTTTCGAACAAAATAAACTGTAACTAACAGTAACACATAAACTCAATATCAATTAATTATAAAATAAATACAACATAACTCAGCCGACTATTTATTTATTAATTTTTCTAAGATTATCTTCTTTAGCTCTTTTACTTCTGAAACTAGGTTCTCATTTGCTACAACATTCCTTTCCATTAACAATAATTTTTTTTCATAATATTCTTTTTTCATCAATGTTTTTTCACGCAGCAGTTCTATTGTTTCTTTG
This sequence comes from Aphidecta obliterata, assembly GCA_963966015.1. Classification (NCBI taxonomy): domain Eukaryota; kingdom Metazoa; phylum Arthropoda; class Insecta; order Coleoptera; family Coccinellidae; genus Aphidecta; species Aphidecta obliterata. Next base: position 18,969,432 of record OZ014428.1, on the reverse strand, counting down.
CCCACGTCCACAGCTTTATCCAAACGCTGTGTAGCAATATTTCTTGTTCTGTGATTTTTTTTTGCTGGGTTTGCTTGAATTTCATCTCCAAGAGGTATCTCTTCTTGCACATTCTCATGGGGGGGGCTGGTGTCATCTTGTTCTGGCATCTCGTCATCCAACTCAATTACTTGAACCATTGGTTCTGCCACTCCTGATAAGCCCCTTATGGCAGTATCCCCAATAAGACTTACAATTCTTTCGTCTGACTGCGAAAGATCTGCCATCGAAGGTCCACCACCGGTTTGCGAGGCATGAACATTCATTTGCGCCTTTTTATTTTTGGTTCTTGATCGAATGTCATGCCAACTCTAGAAAAATTACATTAAGATTATATAAAAATATATGCAGCATGACTATTTTACATACCTTTCTCCACTCCTTCCATTCTTTTGACGCACCCGGAGTTGCATTCAAAATATTTGTTATATCCTTCCATATGGTTATCGAGTCCTGCCGTGTAAAAGTATTCGAAAATTTTCCTGTCAATTGCGGATTTAAACTGATGAATTCTATCAGAATATTTTTTTGTTCAACTGACATGGGTTTATTCCTTTTATCCATTTTGATTTCTTCACAACTATGTTTGATATAAAACCAAATCTGCTTCGACGTATATTCAAATTCAGAATTATCAGAAGCATAGACCGATAATAGTTCTTATTCTTCCCTTCCTTTCATGTGCCTGGTTACTGAGACTGAGACCATCCACACATGCGCATTGCGAATAGTTACATTATTGTTAAAAGTCTATGGCCAAAACAAACATTCTATGATGAATTTTGACACGTTGCCAAGTTTATCATCCGTTCGAAATGAACGTATACTTTCGTCGGAACGAGTAGTTGGCGATATGGTCGAGAATTGACTTAATTCGAACTATACGTTCGATTTCATTCGTTCACGAACGTATACGTTCATCGAACGAGTGATCTCGAGAATTGACCCCCGGCTCGTCTGTCGTGTCTGTGGATGAAAGATGCTCCCCATAAAAGGGTGAGCTGATTGCGAAAACATGTCAGCTATCATTTATTATTAGCATGCGAATGAGAACATCGATTTGGAATCGGGTAAGGGTGGTTTTTTGTCCGCGGTGATGTGCCGCGAAATTATTTTTCTGCGATTTTGACGTTTTGAGAATGATCGATTAGCCATTATATATTGCTTAGAAGAACTACTTCAAAGGAGGAAATGCGGTATGTAGACCAGGCAAAAGAGATTTTTTCGTGACAAAAATAGTAGAAGAAAACGGCGAGTGGGGAGTTACGTGGGGTGGTCCGTGGATTTTCAGTGATATGTTTTCGACTCGCAAATATTATTACTTTTCTTGTAATTGCGAAGAAACACCAAAAAAAACGATGTTTTTTTAGTTTTTTGCTTGTAAAATCTGAACCAATGGAGCGCTGCTAATACTTTCAACAGACGAATTGTAGAGGATGAAAAGATGAAAAAAATGAGTGCTAGTGCAACTCAATCGGGTCATCATTACCGGAGGAAAGCCGGAAAAACCGTGAAAATCAGCGTTTTTTCAAATCCTCATAACTCGGCCAATTTCGAAGTTGTAGCGCTGGCTTTTCAAATGAAAGTAGTGGTCAATAGATACTTTGAGTGTGCATAACCCGGACGTTGTCCGATAAATAGTTTTTCCGTAATTGCGATTTGAATTATTTAAGGCACTATTTTCCGGAAGAGCTGGATGCGTCGGAAGTAGTCCGATTTCAATTTGCAAAACGGATTTTGAAAGAAGAAGTATAGTACTACAAAAAGCAATCTTGATTTTTCGTTAAAATGCTTCAAAACAGGTGAAAAAAGCATGCAAACATGACCAAAATCAGCCGAATGCTCGATTGCAGTCAAGTAGTGGGGGTATATACGTAAATATTCGCGCCCGGCCTCAGCGCGATTTTGGTTCCCCGTGTCTGCCGGCTACCCCCACTATCCGACCCAGATGGGGCACTGAGCCGGTTTTGGTCATGTTTCCACGTATTTTCCACCTATTTTGCAACATTTTAACGAAAAATCAAGTTTGCCGTTTTGTAGTACTATACTTCTTCTTTCAAAATCCGTTTTGTAAATTGAAATCGAACTACTTCCGACGCATCCAGCTCTTCCGGAAAATAGTGCCTTAAATAATTCAAATCGCAATTACGGAAAAACTATTTATCGGACAACGTCTGGGTTATGCACACTTGAAGTATCTATTAACCACTACTTTCATCCGGAAAACCAGCGCTACAACTTTGAAATTGGCCGAGTTATGAGGATCTGAAAAAACGCTGATTTGCACGGTTTTTCCGGCTTTCCTCCGGTAATAATGACCCGATTGAGTTGCACTAGCACTCATTTTCTTCATCTTTTCATTCTCTACAATTAGTCTGTTGGAAGTATTAGCACCGCTCCATTGATTCAGATTTTACAAGCAAAAAACTAAAAAAACATCGTTTTTTTTGGTGTTTCTTCGCAATTACAAGAAAAGTAATGATATTTGCGAGTCGAAAACATATCACTGCACATCCACGGACCACCCCACGTAACTCCCCTCTCGCGGTTTTCTTCTACTATTTTTGTCCCAGAATGACCCTTTTTCTGCTCTATTGCCTGGTCTAATGGTTAAAACTAGTCGTTTGCTGTAGGTGGGTGTGAGTTGTTGATTATTTTATACACGGAATTGTTTCATGAAATCATTAATCAGTCTGTTTTCCTTGAAAAATGTCAACGAATCATGTTATTGTACCTATACATGGTGTTTTTCAAGGTGAGGCTTTTTTTTGACAGGTACTAGAACTCATCGAAGGAGATCAATTCGCCGGAATTTGGTCATATTGAATATTGAATTTGAAAAAACTGCTAAAAATCTTGGGCATCATCATGTTGATATGACACTGTTATCTCACTATGCCATGTGCATTCCCTCATAATGTAAATAAAGTGCTCGCTCCTTCGCGATCTTTTGTAGGCACTTCAATTCATCCCAAATTTGTGTATTCTCTTACTACTTTTATTAGGAGATTTTTCCTGAACGGTATAATTCTTAAATTTCAAACAATGAAGAGGGAAAAGGTCTTTTAAAAAAATAAAAAGTTCACAAACTCAACAATGAAACCAAATTGTTCAGAATTGTTCGAAATGTTCGAAAACCGTTGGTTTGATGTGCACATACTCTTGCCCGGCGTAATGATGTGATAGTTTTACATCAGTTTGCTCACGAAATAATGTCACAAGCATTTTCGGAATAATGACTTACTTTCATGTGTTCTATTGCTGGTCAAAAAAAAACCTCACCTTTGAAAACCCACTGTACAACCACAGCTTTCTATAACCCCAAGCCGGGTACAAGAAAAGTTGCAACATGCATGGGATGGGAGTCCGATATCGAAGAAAAGACTGTGATACAACAAAAATCATGTAGCAATGAAGGAATATCAGCGAATATTCGATGCACCATGGGAATACCCGGATATTTGCACATGTGCATCAGGTGAATATTCTCAACATCTATAATTTTCCGGTTATTTATTATCAAACTGCATACATTGATTCAATCGAGTAACAATTATTATATCTGATCAATAATGGTTGGAAGTACAATTACTGTAATTATGAATACTGCACTGTTTGTAGACACTTTGTTTATATATTCTTTTATAGATTCCCCTCGCAGCATTGAGATTAAAATTTCACGATGATTTTCATTATTTATCAAATGAGGGTTTATTGGGAATATATATTTTCGAATGACCTGTTATTTTAACAATAACATGTTCTCCTACGCCCTGTTTCGTCATGATAGTGTGGATCTGTCTGTATGATCTGGTATTTTTGGCGTTGAATATTTATTCAAATTTTTTCAGCGGCAGTTGTTGTCGTCATTTTTTCGATCGGCAAATTTTACGGAATCATTGTTTCCAACCAGAATTTATTTTTGAACGATCGTTCTACTTACACGAGGGCTATATGATTTCGTCACGATGTCGGTTTTTTTTCGAATTTCGAGCCGAAAATGGTCTCAATCAACAAGGTTCGACTCACTGATGACGAACCCATCGAAAAATTCAAGTCTGTCCGTCCGTCCGGCCGTCCGTATACTCGATAACTCTCGAACGGAACGACCTGGAAACTTGAAATTTTCAGGGTTGGTTCACATCTTGAATGCCGTAGTTGAGTACGTTATTGGGCGAAGTTCGACTTGGGCTTCTGTGAATATGGCTGTCCTGAATTTTGTTTTCCTGATAACTAATGATTCGATCGGAATGAAAATTTTGCACTCAGATGGAGGATGACGCGTTCAAGCTACTCGCAAAATTTTGTCCAGATCGCTTGACCAGAATCATAGAAACCATAAAAAATTATATCTTTCGAACGGAAAGAGCAAAATAAGACTAGGGCTTCCGTTAATATGGCCGTTCAAAATATTTTCTTCCTGATTTTTTCAGCTGTCAAAATTTTTTCAATAGAAGGTGGATAAGCTCCTGACTACACGTCAGTGCTTTTTATAATTTTTAGTTATGTTCAAAATTCTGCCATGTATTTCCATCTTGGTTTGATTCGAGTACAATTATATTATCCCGAAAAGGAATATTCATCTAAGAATTCTGAAGGTAAATAATGATCGAAATAAAATAAATAGCTCATATTTTGTTACGGCAAGGTTGAAATCACCTGCCACGGTATCAACCTTCAAATCGTATGGTAACGCTTTTCAGAGAGAAAAATGCCAGTGCTATACACTGAGAAAACACGGTGCCGTATAAAGCCGAAGAAGGCGAGAAAGGAAGTTCGAGAGTGCGACTGAATAAACGAGGTAAGGGGGGCAATGGGGAAAGTCAAAATTCAATATTAAGCTTAGAACGGCCGAAGTTGTTGGTAAATATCTGCGGAGCGAGATAACCTGTTGCCATTTAGAATTCGTCCTGGGTCTGGTATGAGCATCACGTCTTGCTTTTATTGGAGCCATCTTAGCCAGCCAAACAGCAACCAGTCGGTTCATGCTTTCTGTTGGCAATATAAGAAACAGTCTACGCGGAACATACGGAGGGGATGGAGAAAAAATTGTTAGGAGAGAACGATTTTTTTCGGGTTCGATGTTGGAATACTAATTTTGCAATCCCACAGGAAAAGACTTGATATCCTTCATTTGCCTGGTGTTTTACTCTGCTCCATTGGAAAGGGGGAATATAGGTACGTTCCAGATGATACCTATTCTTCTTAAGGAGTTCCTCAGTGCCGTAGACTGAAATCATGAAAAATTTTTCATTAATAATTGAGGTAAAAGTAAAAGTTCCTGAAAGACAAGAAAGCGTAACAAATATATATTTTCAATTTTTCTATTAGACCATAGTTCCGATATGTTACCATACACGTTATTTCCCGACTGATAAGAATATGCTTCTCAGCAATTTGAGCTGGTTTTTAAGTTTTCTCATTTTCCAGTGTTCCTCTTTGGATTTTGAAGCGGTTTTTTAATAGTACTCTGTGATCTCAGTTTGATCTGGTGATGAAAAGAATACGACTCTGTTAGGAAATCTGCCATATGCATTCCAGCAAGAATATAATGTGCTGGATTTTATCGCAAATTTGTATATTCTCTTCAAACATTCATTATAAGAGTTTTCCTGAACGGTATGATTCTTAAAGTTCGAACTAGGGAGAAGAAAAATTACTGATTGAAAGTGTCCTTAAAAAAAAATCATGAATTTGTTTATAGAAATTGTTCGAAATTGCCACCATTCGTTTAATGTGCACCAAGTCTAGCCGGCCTAATAACGAATTCTTACATGTAGCAACTATCACATTAGTTTGCTCACGAATAATGTCACAAGCATTTTCAATGCGTTGTTTTAGTTCTTCAACACTATTCAACTCACCGTTACTGTACACCAATGTTTTCAAATGACCCCAAAAGAAGAAATCACAGAGGTTCAGATCCAGGGAGCTTGCAGGCCAAGAAATCGACTCACCACGTCCTATCCACCTAAAGACACAAAAATCATACGCTCTGTCACATGATTTCCCGTGAACTGAACGCACTTAAAACACATTTGAACCTCAATAAGTACCTGAATCAGATCCGGCCTCTAAATTGCTCGGATTCGCCGGTAACTTTGATTTCGAAATACTCGGCCCTGCTGAATATTTTATATGAAGGATTTTTGGAATTTTGACTTATTTTGATGGGTTCTAGCACCTGACAAAAAAAAAGCTTTGAAAACACCCCGTAGAGAGGATATATACAGAGTGTTTCATAATATATGCGCAGGATTTCAGGATGTGTTAGCTCGTCCAAAAATAAGAACAAAAGTTACCATTATTTTACCCTCTAAAATGCACCGTTTTCGAGATACATGAAATTGAAATTGCGAATTAGTCCGGAACCTTTTATCGTACAGAAAACATTCTTCTCAAGTATTTTCTGAACATAATTAGCTATGTTTAGTGCGGAATTTTTTTTTTAAGTCTTAATGGTTGGACGTTGTGAAGGGTTAGTAGGTGTTTTTTTCCCTAATATCTACGCTAATGGAAAGAGTACAGTTTATGGGACGCCCATTTGAACCGCCAATGTTTTATTCACACAAAAGGTACCTTTGGTCATACCCTCAGAAGTCGACCGTTTTCGAGGAAAAACAACTTTTATGTTGAAAAACATGGTCAATTTTTCAAAAATTTGCATAGAACATATTTGTTGATGCTAGGAGAATTTTTTGTGTCATACAAAAATTTTGGCTTTACCGAGTGTGGAATATTAAAACATCCACATAATATTTCTTTCTTTCCATATTGAAAATACTATTGAATTTTTTGGCAATGAATGGTCGTTCTATCGTGTTATTCGATCTGATTGGGATTCAAATCTTGAGGGAATATATCCTAGTTAAATGCGTAACGAACACCATATTTTATCTGATTTTCGAAATCATTCGCCGTCTGAAACATTGATGAATTATGAGAACTGGAAGCATTTTGGCACGAATTTCAAAATCACTTTCAAAAAGGCCTATTTTTGTATCTTACTTCTGTTTTTTGAGCGCTCGTACTACTTACACGAGGGCTATATCATTTCGTTACGATGTCTGTATTTTTCGAATTTTGAGCCGAAAATGGTCTCAATCGACTATGTTCGACTCACTGATGACGAATCCGTCAGAAAATTCGAGTCTGTCCGTCTGGCCGTCCGGCCATCCGTAAGCACGATAACTCTCGAACAGATCAACCTAGAGACTTGAAATTTTCAATGTGTGTTCAGTTTCCGAATGCCTCAGTTGAGTTCGCCAATGGGCCAAAATCCACTAGGGGTTCCGTAAATATGGCCGTTCAAAGTTTTGTTCCCCAGATTACTTGAAAACTACAGATTTGATCGAGATGAAATTTTGCACTCAAATGGAAAATGAGATGTTCAAGCTACGTGCGAAATTTTGTCCAGATCGCATGACCAGAACTATAGGAACCATAGAAAATTGTAACTTTTGAACGGAAACGCGTAGGGACTTGAAATTTTCAGGACAGGTGTGGATCTCGAATGTTGTGATCACGTTCATCTATGAGCAAAATTATTCTAGGGGTTCCGTAAATATGGTCGCTTAAAATTTAGTTTTCTTGATAATTTCAAAACGACAGATTCGATCGTGACGAAATTTTGTATACTAATGGAGAATGATATATTCAAGCTACATTTCTCCAGATCACATGACCAGAACCATAGAAACCATAGAAAATCATAACTTTCGAACGGAAAGGCCTAGGAACTTGAAATTTTCAGGATAAGTGTAGTTCTGAAATGCGCGTTCACGTTCATAAAAGAGCAGAATTATACTAGGGGTTCCGTAAATACGGTCGTTTGAAATTTTGTTTTCTCGATAATTTCGAAACTACGGATTCGATCGAGATGAAATTTTGTATTTTAATCGATAATAATGATATATTAAAGCAATATTTTGTCCAGATCGCATGACCAGAACCTTAGAAAATTGTAACTTTCGAACGGAGAGGCCTAGGAACTTGAAATTTTTAGGGTGGGTTTGGATCGCGAATATCGCGGTCACGTTCATCAATGAGCAAAGTTAAACTAGGGATTCCGTAAATATGGCCGTTAAAAATATTTTTTTCCTGATAGTTTCGAAACTACTGATTGGATTGGAATGAAATTTTGCACCTAGCTGAGCAATAATGTATTCAAACCACCTGCGGAAGTTTGTCCAGATCGCATCACCAAGACCATAGATACCGTGGAAAATTCTAGCGAATCATCGAAAAGAAATTGGTCAGCTGAAGCACTGACATGAAGTCTCGAGTTTCGCCTAAGTTTTAGAATTTTTTTGACAGCTGTCGAAAATTCCTTGAATTGATTTCTAAAACGGGAAAATGCGAATATACCTACAAGATGGATGTACGAGCGCTCAAAAGCTCCTGACTTCACGGCAGTGCTTTCCGTAATTTTTTATGGAAATAATTTTTACTCTGGTGAAACCAGGTGTGCTTTTCGGAAATTCGTTGTATCTCGATCAGTTATGGATGTAATCATAATGATCATCGATCAAACGATTTTTCCTCGGACTGGAAATACAAAAGAGAAGTATGTAAGCCTGTTTGCAGTTGGAGAGTTTTCCTCTTCTTCCCTTATTTAATCTCGACAACCTGTTAAGACAGACCCGCTTTTCCGAGGTCGAATTCAATAGCGTAGTCGTTCAGAAAATTCTTCAGGCGAACTAAATGCAAACCCCTGGTGCATAAACTTCCGTTCGTTCAGACGGCTATGCGATGAAGGAACGGGGAAAATTCTAAACTGGGAAGCATATAACGAATAGCAGAATCAGTCCTTCAGTTTAGCAGCAAAGTAATGAGTTTGCTTTGCAAATAGCGCCAACGTAGACTTTCACGCAGGCTTCATTTAAAGTCTTTACCTATTGAAGCAGGTCTTTATTTTTACGATTACAGGCCCGGAGTGTTTTAAGGATCTTACATTGGAATCACGTAGGGTGGAAGAGTTTTTATGCCGAGGAATCACCATTATTGAATATTGAGTGAGTTTTCATCGCTGCAGTGGCAAAACATCTCCCAATCGAGCTAAAAATCAGATATAATAATACTGTCATTTCAGATAGGAATAGAAAGTTTGATTCCGCAGAGGTCTTTTTCGAAAGATGGGGAAACGGTGACGCAAAGACGGTTGAAAGAGGAACTGCCTATGCAACCAAATGATTATTGATATATGCATTCACCTAGAAACCAATCAACGATTTCGGTTGATTCTTATTAGATTAAGAGAAAGTTTTGTGGAAATTGTAATAACTACTTTCTTCAGATTTTTTCTAATAATTCCATTATAAAACTCGAATTCCTATTGATGAAGAAATGCTTGTGCTACAATCTCCAAGTAATTCCAACACCATTCATATGGAATAGCATCGACATTTCACGACGCTGTACATCCTAAATTTTTTCTCGATGAAAAATCAAATCAAATCCACCTAAATGAATAAGCGAACTCCTGAAGAAATATTCCCCCGTTTCGCGGGTTTCCATACATTTCAACGAGATAAGTTCAGTCGAGATGAATACCATGTCCGCCGTGGTTCGGAGGGAATCCTCCAAGGATCCTGCTTCGCGTATGCGAACTTAAAATCACGATGATTTATTGTTGCGGATCCCCACACTTGAAACTTCAATATTGTTGTTGTTGAAAAAGGCACATTCAATGATACATCGTTCTATTCCTCATTTCTGTTGGTTTGATGGATGGTTCAAGTTCCCACGTTCTCCTTATCTTTGAAGCACATTCGTATATTTTTTCCAGAACAACATTCGAAATGAGCTTATGGATTTATGGTTAAATCGTATATTTCTTCATATTTCGGAAGGTTTTTGCACTCAATTAATATAGAATGACCACTCAACTAATCGTTTCCATTCAACAAGGGGAAGTTTTATGTTCTACATACAAATTGATTTAAGCAAGGCACACGAAGGAACTATTGAAAGTTGGAAAATGAAAGGTACTCCTGAATGTAAAAATCCGCTGACCACGATATACTAATAGCATAAGCAGTAACCAGGGAAAGAAATGAGTAGATATAGACTCGCGACTGGTGGAAAAATAACCTCGAACAGAGTCAAGCCAAAAAACTTCCTAAAATTAATCTTCTTAAAGAGGTTTTGAAATTATGATCTAGATATTTAATTATTCAAAAAAATTTTATGTTCATTGACGGATTGACTCGTTTCTGATACGAGCTTCAGCGATCTTCAAACGCTGTTTATACATGACATATCCCTGGACTCTGCGAATGGTGAAATCGAAGAATTCATCGCATCTTTCGATGGATGTATGCCTTCACGAAAAGTCTGCGACGGATGTGATTGAAATTAGTTCGCTCGACGGAGCATTCCGGTGAAAAGTCTATTTTCTGGAATTTGAGTAGGGCGTTCACATTGATTTTTTAGGTGGTTTCAATTCGAAGATGCGCGTTACCCACCAAAAATTCAGATGAAATACAGATTTCGATAGGGGCACAAATGATTGCCAATGTTTTATGGGATCGCATTTCTTTGGGATATGGTTGTCTGATATTTGGTGTGGCTAGAATAGGTTTATTTTGAAATGAATTTATCCTCACTGGATGTAGTAAAACCTGTGTCCTACTTCCTGAAATTGAAAAAAAAAAGGAAATGAATTTACATGAAAAATTTAGGGAATGAATTCATATAGAAAATTCAATCATTCCTTATAATTCACGAATAATAAGAGATTATGAAAAGTAAATAAACCGAGGATTATGGACCAATTCAAAAATATCGACCAATTTTTGGAATAGATCTTTTCCTTCTTTTCAATTTTTTAGTTTATGAACAAGAGCGATATCATTTTGCCCAAACGTCTGTGATACTCGAATTTAGTCGAGAATGGTCTTCAACCATTACGTTGGACCGTTGATTGAAGTATTTTGGGAAGATACCCAACCCATGTTTTCACAGTTCCCTTTCCCCTCGCACCCATGGAAGTATGTTTCACATTCCGAATTTCAATTGATTATACTGGATGGTTCAGAAGTTATGAGCAATTGACAATATTGACGAATACACAAATCACCCTGTATCACGGCTATGAAGATAATTAGACCTATCACATATCGGTTTTTTGAACTCGACTACCTCAGGTTAACGTATGTACGTATGTATTTACCAATGGAACACCCTGTAGAAATAAAAATAACAAGACAAATAAAATATACACAAACAAACAAACTAAATATCGACAACTAGGTTAGGTAACCATTATTTTGATGATAATATTCTTAATTTCTGATGTGGTTGTATCCTTTTCCGTCTGCGATACTTCAAGAGTTCTCCATTTCCCACTTCAACATTCTGAAGTATTTGATTTTCACAAGATGTTCTAAAATGAAGGATTTATGACTTTTGCAGGTTTTGAACCCATTGAAATTTTTTTCTGAATATGAATACATATGTGATTCTTATTTTTGCCTCTATGCCATAATCTAATTTGAATAGTTCGCAGCAAGAATTGAATTTATGGATCATGCTTCGTATAACATCGCTGAATTCTTTATTCGTTATAGTTAAATAAAAAGAATCGGTCTTTTTAATTGCAGTGATCTGTATCTACTGAACTGAAAAATCTACGAGTACCACGACCCCTGAGTGTGACCAGCTTGAACTACAATTTCGATAACAGCGCCATCTGATTGTCATTCAAATTTTTGGTCTCGTTTAGACTCGTATTGTTGGGCATCTTCCCAAAATACTTCAATCGACGGTTGGACTGACAGCTGAAGAATTCATGATCGAATTCAATTCTGCCCGTCTGGCCCACCGTGAACAACGTTATTTTCGAAGGGGCCTTAATTTTTTAAATTTTCAAGGTACAAGGAATTTCGTAGATATAGCCATCTGAACTTTTTTCAATAGTTCGAAAAAGGCCTTTCCGATCTAACTGAAACTTTGTAGTTAGTTGTGAAATAACGAACCCAAGGAGTAATTTCGAAGGATTGTATAATCAAAAAAATTGAGAAAAATTATTCCAAAAAAATTTATTATCTAAGAAACTATTCGCCATATCCTACTTAAATTTTGTGCCTACAGATAAAGTGTTGCTGAAATTCACCTTCAAATCTGTTCCACGTGAAATGAAATTCGAATTTTTCAGTTCTCTGGTTTGATTCAAAAAATTACACTTTGTTGAGGAATTTGATATAAATCCCATATAACTCTGTGATTCCATCTCTTGAAGTGTCGATCACTTTATTTTTGATAAGATATCATCTCAATAGAACACTGAAAGAACGAATCCCGGGAATTTCCGGTTGAATGAATTCCTGTTGTTTGAACGCAACTATTGTTATTACAACAAGAAAAGACCGTTCTTAGAGCAATCCGTACTTGCAATCTAACATGCCGATTCGAGTTGGAGTGACTTGATTCTATTGAACAGGAAAAACGGTACGTATAGCAGTGATCAGGTACTTTTATTTTGAAAGGAATATTCCCTGTATACAGGGTCTTTCACGAGGAACCTCACCCATATTTATACAGGAAACTACTGAACGTATTTTCATGAAATTCAGCACTTATAAGTATTTCACGATGCTGATGAAATCTAAAATATTTTCAAGGCATGAGCACCTCCGGTTTTTCCGGAAATGACGTCAACTTCCGTTTTTCAAATTAGAACACCATTTTTTTATTGCAGAAATAGATTTCTTAGAAAATTTCAAGTTATTTTGATGTAACATTTTTCAGTTTTGGTCGGAAAATTCTCTCTGAGCGGGAAAATTCGAAAAAAAAATCGAAAATAGAGCTCCGCTGAAACAAGAATAACTTCGAGGTTTTTGGATGGAAAATTTTCATTTTTGGGATTTTTCAAGATGTAGGATTGATGTATCCACTTTAAAAATCTAAATTGCGATTCATGATACAGGCGATGAAAAAATCGCTTTCAAAGTTAGGGATGACAAAATCGTGAAAAATCAATTTTTTCAAATTGGAACCCCATTTTTTTATGGCAGATATTGAATCTACGTTAAATAATAATGTGAGTGTATGCATCACACCCTTGCCCTAAAATGGATATTTTCTGAGTTATTCACAAAAAACTGTTTTTCGTCTTGAATTTTCAGCTATTTCTTTTCCCTTCACGCCAAAAAGATGAAATTTTCAGGAACTGTTATTTGAACCATGTTTTAGATTTTACTACCCTAATATGCGAGAGAAAAAAGTTACAGGTTGTTCCTAAATAGATGGCGAATTTGGATTCGAATTTGTATCGGAAACCTCTTTATTTCAACTAATCGGCCATCGGTTTTCTCTCCAGTGATAAATAAATAATTCCTTATGAACCATATGCAAAATATAATAATTTTGTATAACCCAACAATATTTGTACGACAAACAGTACCTGAATGAACTTGTTTGGAATAAAATATCAGTTTCCGACGAAGGAACCAACATTATAAAACAGCGATTCGATAATGATCAGTAGACTGCAGACAGTAATTCCGTAATCAAATTCGCTCAGGAATCAGGGAAAAAATTTCTTTACATTCATTATGGAGTCTCTCATCACTAGTATTCAACGAATATAACTCCAATTCGTTAGAATTATGTAAAGATACTCTTCAATGAATATAATATATTATAAATTCTCCCCATTCTAGACACCTATTCGCGAAGACGCTCTTTAGACAGAATGCATTACTACATAAAATTTCTGTTAAAGCACAGATTCAAGTTATAAGCTGCGAATACAACTTTAATATATGAAGGGTAGTTCTTTAATTCAACGGGAAATTCCTGTTAAGTCGATACTACAGTTTGGTTATTACTGAAGGAATTCTTGTTTTAGTTTATTGTTCATTACTGGAAATTCTTGTGGAAACAAGTTTTAAGCTTGGAATACAACTATTCAGTTGATTCATTCAACAGGAAATTCCTGTAAATATTCACGCATATTCCGGTTTTCTCCGCAGTATTATTTTCCTGTTGAAAGACAAACTGCAGTTTGGTTGCATCTACTAATGTGTGAATTGGTTATTTCTAGAGGAATTAAACGACCGGAATTGTCACGTAAAATCAACAAATACTCATTCTTTCGCTTATATAGGGGATTTTTCCTGTAGAAGTCACACAATTCCTGTTGTATACCATGTAAAATTTCTTTGAGTGCAAAGACATAGTTTTCAGTGATATCTAGAGAACCCATCCATTGAAAATCAACCATCGAAGTAATTGCAGTAGGGGCAGGTGATGAAATTCAACCACCTCAGTTCGCTAATATCAAGCAGCAGTGAGAATTCAGAAAACTTTCGGCGTACTAGTTTTCACGTAAGTATGCTTCTGAAACACAAGCTGAAATTTGCATAATCTAGTTCGTAGCCGTGCCATAATACAGTCCAGTTTATATTCCTGAAGACTTTGTCTTTTCAATTGGGATGCCATCTCAAATAAAAAGAACAGATAGGAAATTTCTTCAAAAATATTTACTGCAGAATTTGGATTTATTTTCGTTCTTATACATCCGCAACTTTCTTTGTTCGCAGACCCCCAGGAATTTCTTTCAGATTTGCCGTCTCCCTTCGATTTTCCGAAGCAACAGTCGGAGACGAAATGTTTTAATGGATCCACTGGCGCCTGTACCCTCTTCTGGACACTGTCAGCTGTTTATTTCAGGAAATGAAAAACACGCCAATATTTGTTTTGCTCCATCCCGACGATTTGATAAGTTTCTTATTGTTGTTCCTTTCGCTACAACGAAATGGTTCACTGAATAGAAGTAAACATGTTTCATAGCATTGTTCACTCTATTGCTCTCAGAAAGGGAATGTTATTCCCTGGAAGGAAAGAGTGGAAGATCAGGATAATCTCGTGAGAATTTAACTTGGATATTTGCTTATGGACCTTTTGTAATTTAGAAGAGTTGAATACTAGCCAAGACCTACGGACAAATTTTGAATGGCACTCGAAATTCACATGTTGGTGTTTTCGGTAGCTTCTCTCAAAATTCGGTTTCAAATAGATACAGGCTGTTGAAATTATTTTATTCACTCATTATCTTCATCAACGTGCACATAGAATTTCAAAGTTAATCAGGATTACACGGTTTGCGAGTTACTCCTTGTTTGATCTGACAAAATTGCATACATTTTCCTTATTTAAGTTTTCATCTATAACTTCGAAAATAAAGAAACTTTATAACCAAAGTATTCATATACTTATAAACACTACAGAAAACAATTAATGATATATTCTACAATTCTGATGATTTCCTGGAAGACAGAGGAAATCGTTCCAAGTCCATCAGTCTTCCCTCCTTCAAGTACGAAATCATCATTTGTCTTGCTGACCTGTTGACCGTCCATTGAAGATCTGGATTTCTCCCCAATCCAGCCAAGAGACAGTGACTGATGTGATAATCGGCGATGCCTTGATTAAAAGGAAATGTCACCTCTTCGACTACCCCAGAGGGAGAATACGTCTCGGCTTCCGGTTCTAACGATATTTAATACGTCATTAATCAACGATAACTTGATTAATGCGTCTCATATAAGCCCTCTCATTTTCTGCACCCCTATAAGGTAGAATTAATTTTTTCGCTTGTTGCTTTGAGACGCCTCAGTTTGGGATTTATTAATAGGCTGCTGGATTTATAACGTTCAGCTATAAATTTCAGATGTAACAAGGGTGACAATTCAATAACCGCCCTTCATTCCTCAAAAGTGAGCTACCGTTATCTGATTAATTCAGGTATATATTAGTATAGACTTTTCTCTTCACACACTTTCATACTATACCATAAAAAACTAAAATTTACTTGTCGAATGTATTGTCTATTATCAAATCTTGGAAATTTCGGGTTACGTAAGACTTAAAATATTTTCGGATAACCATAATAATAAAATGAATTTTCAGTGCCATGACCTAACTCCAGGGAATGGTTCATTAGTGGAGTAACCCATCGGGTTATTGATTCAACAAATATTTTCCACTGATTCCCTACGTCAATTGAAAGAAAAAGTTCACTCAAACTTGAGAAAACTTGTCGTTTTGGCTTTTCTGCAGATTATCCTCCTCTCGTGGTACATCCCTCTTCCTATATAAATTAGTTTTCCCGCTGCATCGCTAACTTTCGAAATATAATTATTTGAAAGTTCATACAAGATGTGGTTTCTCGATACAACCCTCTGAAGACGTTAATGATACTAAAGAAAAGCACTCAACTGGCTGTTTTCCTTTATGGCAATATTATGTGGCAGTAGATATAACGTTATCGTCTGATAATAGAATTCGATGAACTTTAAGGACGATAATGCTTGTACTTACGAAGAGCTCAGGATCCTCCTTTGATCTAGATTAAGGCAATTATGACTTATTTCCCATTCTACTTAATCTATTTCTGCTAAATTCTTCAACGGTAATGATATAATAGGTAGGGTATGTTTCACAATGTCATATAGTGAAACAGATAATAAGGGTTTTATAATTGCATATTTCGATGAAAAAGTTGCAAACGAGCCTACTAGGGGCCTTATTGTAGTTTCACAGATGCCGCTTATTCAACAACATGATTTTTGTACTTCATTCTGGCAAGGTGTTTTCGCAGATGTTGGGGGTGTGGGCTCTCAGATAGGGAAACTGAGTGCGTTTCGTCCCGGAGCTGCTGATTGGACTCAATCAATAGGACATGATAGCTTAGAACACCTCCAAATCGCCTTATTTCGTCTTCTAAGATTATAATGAGATTTACAGAACAATTGTTGAACACATAAGGTAAACCTATTGTTTTTTGGCTTGTAGAAGAAATGAGATGACACCTGTGGCATTGGATTGTCGTCTATGGTCAGTTGTTTTACTGCTGGAACTTCAGATGTTCGAATATAGACATATAAACACCTGAACCGAATTTTTTGCGGTCTTCACAGTTTTGTTCCAGAGAGTTCAATTCGAAAATGGTGTAGGTTTCACTATTATACGCTCTCTTGGAGACCTATGTGTGTTTCATAAAGACGTGGTCTTTAACCAAGTGTTCGGATAGCCCAGCTCGATTCTCCGTGTCGGATGGTCCTGGGATCTTATGCGAGTTCGACTTTGCTTGTTTTTTTCAACAATTTTTCACATATTTTACAAGTTGAATTTATTATAATCGGAGCTGCCCGAAGGGATTTGAAAAAATAAAAGGTTGGTTTACGTTCTTTTCATTCGAATATTACTATAATACTTTCAATTCTTTACATAAGAAACCTCAAACGTTATTGAAATGGACCTATCGAAAGCCAGTTACAAGTTGATTTCATTATAATCTGAACTGCCTGCAGGAATTTCAAATAGAATAGAAGCTTTACGTTCCTTCCATTTGAATATTACTATAATTTTTTTAATTTTTTACATAGGAACCCTCCAACGTTATTGAAATGGACCAACGAAACCTACCGAAAGCCAATTACATGTTGTTTTCATTATAATCTGAGATGCCTCCTGATAGGTTTACATTCCTTTCATTTGAATATTATTTCAAATTTTCACAGAGAAAACCTTCAACGTTATCGAATTAAACCAACGAAACCTATCGAAAGCCTGTTTTAGGTAGAATTTATGCTGATGCCTGAACGAATTTTTGAACTTCATTTCAAGATTATTTCAGTATTTTACGTTCATTTCTTAATTTTTCACCATTTACCTGAATCCATATTGTATGATATCGATCAAGAATACTGAATTCACTATGGATATGGAACAGGTGAGCTTTTCTGAACTATCATGTTGTTCTTACATTTAATTGCCATTCAAGTATGCTAATTTTTTTTTTTTCAGAATAATGGAATCAAAATTCCCCATGGTGGATGGAGAATTAATAAAGAAATCTGGAATTTTGAATGGAATATTTGACGTTGGATAATTATTATGAATTTTGAATGGAAATATTATGAAGTATAACAATTTTAAGGAAAATACTTGAAAATATATTTAAAGACCTTTCCTTTCGATGTTTTCTAAACAATTTTCGTGGCTTTTCGCTGATTTTGAGGGAATTTCGAACCATTTTTCGTGGATTCACTAAGCCCCGCCGCCTTCTATTTGAATTTCAGTTTATGACCTTTCTTGGCCCTTTCGGCACGATTGAAATTTTTGAGCGCTCGTACTACTTACACGAGGGCTATATCATTTCGTCACGATGTCTGTATTTTTCGAATTTTGAGCTGAAAATGGTCTCAATCGACTATGTTCGACTCACTGATGACGAATCCGTCGGAAAATTCGAGTCTGTCCTTCCGGCCGTCAGCCCGTGAGCACGATAACTCTCGAACGGATCAACCTAGAGACTTGAAATTTTCAGTGTAGGTTCAGATCCCAAATGCCTCGGTTGAGTTCGTTAATGGGCAGAATTCCACCAGGGGTTCCGTAAATATGGCCGTTCAAAATTTTGTTCTCCTGGTTACTTCGAAACTACAGATTCGATCGAGATGAAACTTTGTACTCGAATGGAGAATGAGGTGTTCAAGCTACATGTGAAATTTTGTCTAGATCGCATGACCAAAACCATAGAAACCATGGAAAATTGTAACTTTTGAACGGAAACGCCTAGGGACTTGAAATTTTCAGGATAGTTGAGGTTCTGGAATGTCGTGATGACGTTCGTCTATGAGCAAAATTATTCGAGGGGTTCCGTAAATATGGTCGTTTAAAATTTAGTTTTCTTGATAATTTCAAAACTACAGATTCGATCGTCACGAAATTTTGTATACTAATGGAAAATGATATATTCAAGCTACATTTCTCCAGATCACATGACCAGAACCATAGAAACCATAGAAAATCATAACTTTCGAACGGAAAGACCTAGGGACTTGAAATTTTCAGAATAGTTGTGGATCTGAAATGTCGCGTTCACGTTTATCAATGAGCAGAATAATACTAGGGGTTCCGTAAATATGGTCGTTTGAAATTTTGTTTTCTCGATAATTTCGAAACTACGGATTCGATCGAGATGAAATTTTGTATTTTAATCGAGAATGATATATTAAAGCAATATTTTGTCCAGATCGCATGACCAGAACCATAGAAACCATAGAAAATTGTAACTTTTGAACGGAAAGGCCTAGGAACTTGAAATTCTCAGGGTGGGTTTGGATGGCGAATATCGCAGTCACGTTCGTCGATGAGCAAAATTAGACTAGGGGTTCCGTAAATATGGCCGTTCAAAATATCTTTTTCCTGATAGTTTCGAAACGACTGATCGGATTGGAATGAAATTTTGCACCTAGCTGAGGAATAATGTTTTCAAACTACGTGCAAAATTTTGTCCAGATCGCATTACCAATACCATAGATACCGTAGAAAATTCTAGCGAATTATCGAAAAAAAATTGATCAGCTGAAGCACTGACATGAAGTCTGGAGTTTCGCCTAAGTTGCAGAATTTTTTTGACAGCTGTCGAAAATTCCTTCAATTGATTTCTAAAACTGGAAAATGCGAATCCATCTACAAGGTGCATGTACGAGCGCTCAAAACCTCCTGCCTTCACGGCAGTGCTTTTTGTAATTTTTTTTTCCCGATCTTTCCAAAAAGGTGGATCTATCTAATTTGTGGATCTACCCGAAAAGTTGGATCTACCTATTATGTGGATCTATCCGAAAACATGGGTATACCCGAAAAGGTGGATCTACCTATTATGTGGATCTACCTGAAAAGGTGGATCAACCTATTATATTAATCCTCCTATTATGTGAAATCTACCTATTATGTGGATCTCCTGGCTTCACAGTTGATTTCGATTAATTATTCAAACTATAAATTTTTTGCATTGAACTGAGCATTGGACTTCTTATCAGAGGATCCAGGTGTCAAGTACCTGGTAGATTGAAATTCTTATGGCACCAGATTTGATGCGCTTATGGAGTAGCACGCAAAAGCTAGTTCTCAATATGAACAATGATCAGGTTAACAGTTCAATTACCGATCTAAACGCTTGGAAAATAACTTCTCTCTGTCTCTGTCAAAGTTGTCCAGTGAATAATGGGATTAATCCGATAATGTCAATTTTCAGCGAAGGCTCTCACCCTCCTCATGTTGAGGGTATTAATATTGGTATAACGCAAATTATCCTGAGGTCCGATAATTTATTTAAAAAGAGTTCAATTTGACAGCACTCTATTTAACCTAAATAGCTGATAGTGAGCGAACTAAACCGCGATCAGTGATTCTTAGCACTCTTATTTGTCCTGTGCTTATCAGAAGTGCAGTTTACTTTCGGGTTCCTGTGGGTATAAGTCTCCTTGATGAGAGATGACCTCCATAATCTATCGTTATTTGAAATTTCGCCCCTTTGATAGAAAAAGGAATATGTTTAATGTTTGAAAAGAAAAATAATACTGCCAATTGCATGGTTTTCGAAATTTTGCTTGAAACGGACCATTTGGTCCGCATTTTCACTTTCGTGAAAGCTCGACTTCTCGAGCGGCCAACATCAAGAAATCGGGGACATTCCCTTTTAATCAAGTAACCGACGATGATCGCATCTGTCACTGTCAAGGGGTCTGATTGGTAAGGAATCCTTATCAGTTCCTCGGTTCATTGGACAGGTCAGTTGATCCGAAGACCCCGTAGATTAAAGGCCATCAATAAATCAATTTGAAATGCACGGGGAAATAGAGAACATTCGAAGGAACCATTTCTGGCGTGATAAATCGACCTCTTCTTCAATTTTGGTGGCATCTTCGAAATAAGTATAAGGAGTAATCTCACAAGTGAGTTCTCATTGGAAATGATTGAAGAAAACTATTTTCGAGAAACGAGGCGCTCTAAAGGTAACATAAAATAATCCAATTCCGACCATTCCTATTATAGGAGTAAACAATAAGAGGTTTTTGGATGCCAAAAAAGCCATCATCGCTAGAAATTTTCCTTAAAATTTTAATCTTGAATTTTCCTAGAAGTGTGAGTATCTGTATAATATTTCTATCGAATCTCGATATCAAATAATTAAAAGACATTCCAAGCAGAATTTAAATTGGTATATTAAAGTAAAAGTGGATAAAAAGGTCTTCAAAACACGCGCGATTTTTCGAGCACGACGGCGAAGCCGGGGTGCTCGAAATAGAGCAAGAGTTTTGAAGACGTTATCCACGAATACTTTACGCTATTTTTTTTATTGGAGCGCTTCGAAATCATGAAAACTGGTATTATTATTACATAAAATGGAAATAAGAATGTAAAATGGTTGAATCTTGATCTTCAACCAGAGAAAAACAGAACCTAATTTGCAATTTGTCATCAAAAATGAATAGTTATCACCGCATTGCTTGAAAATGAATTCTAATATAGATTTTTTGAAAAGTGAAGCAGAATCGCGGTTGATACCGCATTTGCATTTGCATTTAGTAATATTTTATTTGGCGTAACATAATACACCTGTCAGATCTAAAATCGAAAAATTGTCATTTAGACATCACGTTTTTCGAGTCGTTGCTGTTGCCATAGTGACTTTAAAAAACGCGCGTGTTTGAAAGTTCGATTTAAACACGCTGAGGCGTTCTTGAAGTAGGTAAGATGGGGCATCAAAAAAAAAAATTTCGTGATACGGCATTCGAACGTGAAATAAATCGAAATATATTGCCACTCGATCTTCTCCACTACATCACTCAATTCAAATCAGACTAACGGCATTCGAATGAGAAGTGAGCATCGAAATCAGATGGGCAACTTGAAGATATTGAAAGTGGCCATTGTGGATTTCCCGGATGCCGTTAAGTGGCTGTCAATCAAGCGCACGTATGAAAAGCGGTGGACGCCATTGAAAATCGAAATCAGTTCGGCCATAAAACGTCCCGGCAGAACAGGCACGGTGAGAGGAAAATTTTCGCACAATAATTTCATGGGGCAGAAGGAACTGTCGAAGGTTCGATCAAATATATACCAGTAAGCGACAGGGTGTAGAAAAATAAAACTTGTTGAGTATTTGGCCCGCGTTATATTCGTTGGGTGTAGAGGAGCGCGGACACGGTCCCTTCCTCTATTATGAAACATTCCACAAGGTAGGTACACATTGAAGAATATGAGGCATATTACAGTCATGAAACAAGAAAAAATTGTTCTATATAGACAAATAAATCAAGCCAACAAATCAATACACGTAACCCCATAGAACATCAAATCCACCCTTTGCATCTGAAGACCGGTTTGGACATACATGTCTCAACTTCTACTTATCCTGCGCCAGCTGTACTGATGAGACATGTATGTCGAAACCGGTCTAGAGATGCAAAGGATGGACTTGATATTCTTTGGGGTTTTATTGTTTATTGTTTATGGTTACGTGTATTGATTTGTTGGCTTGCTATATTAGTCTATCTAGAACAATTTTCTCTTGTTTCATGGCTGTAATACAACAAAATTCATCGAATAATGCATGCCGACATACGCTGCAAATTTCATATTTCTATGATGGATTTTTAGAACTAAATAAATATGTTTGATACGATTTCCCTATCTAGGTTGAAATGAATCGATGACGTATAGAAACTGATTTTTGTGTTGAATTTCATGGCATAGGCTTCCGAGAAAGCCCTGGATTGATTTTTTCGTAGTCTATTCTTGTATGCAACACTATCCAAAATATGAATTTCAAGAGCGTAAGGAGGAACTTTCATCATTAGGTAATAACCGAAACAATTCCTCCTTTATTCCTTTTTATCTCGGTTGTATAAGCACTTACTTACCTTGGTGATCGCTTCACACTCGTAACCTCCTATACAGGGTACAGCTTTTAACTTGAGACAGTGAATTATCTCTAAAACTATCTAATTTAAAAAAAGAATGTTTCAAATAAAAGTTGTTAGGTATCAAGGGGAACGGGAAAGGAAACGAACATATTTTGTTTTGACCTTGAAATTGACTTCAAGGTTATTTCAAGGTCAACTTGATTTTTTCAAATGGAAAGGTATATTTTCAGTGCCGAATCTCATTTTTCATGAATATAGTATTTACTTTTGTTTGAAACTTTTTTTTCATCGCATTTAAAATCCATTTGAGAAGTATTTCCACTTCAAAGCATCACCGAAGTCTATTCTTTGGTCAGAAATACTTCAGATTGTGGTAATAAATGATAAGCAAATTGAAAAAAGCCAATATAAAAAATTAAGAAAAGCACTGCCGTGAAGGCAGGAGCTTTTGAGCGCTCGTACATGCACCTTGTAGGTAGATTCGCATTTTCCAGTTTTGGAAACCAATTGAGGAAATTTTTGACAACTGTCAAAAAAATTTTCAAACTAAGGAGATAATTCAGACTTCAAGTCAGTGCTTTAGGTGACCAATTTTTTTTTCGATAATTCGCTAAAATTCTCTACGGTACCTATGGTCTTGGTGATGCGATCTGGACAAAATTTCGCACGTAGTTTGAATACATTATTCCTCAGCTAGGTGCAAATTTCATTCCAATCAAATCGGTAGTTTCTGAATTATCAGGAACAGAATATTTTGAACGGCCATATTTACGGAACCCCTAGTCTAATTTTGCTCATTCATGAACGTGACCGTGATATTCGCGATCCAAACCCACCCTGAAAATTTCAAGTTCTTAGGCCTTTTCCTTCGCAAGTTATAATTTTCTATGGTTTCTATGGTTCTGGTCATGCGATCTGGATAAAATGTTGCTTTAATATGTCATTCTCGTTCAAAATACGAAATTTTATCTCGATCGAATCCGTAGTTTCGAAATTATCGAGAAAACAAAATTTCAAACGACCGTATTTACGGAACCCCTGGTATAATTCTGCTCATTGATGAACGTGAACGCCACATTTTAGATCTACACCTATCCTGAAAATTTCAAGTCCCTAGGCCTTCTCGTTCGAATGTTATGATTTTCTATGGTTTCTATTGTTCTGGTCATGCGATCTAGAGAAATGTAGCTTGAATATATCATTTTCCATAAGTATACAAAATTTCGTTACGATCGAATCCGTAGTTTGGAAATTATCAAGAAAACTAAATTTCAAACGACCATATTCACGGAACCCCTAGTATAATTTTGCTCATAGATGAAAGTGATCACGACAATCGAAATCCACACCTATCCTGAAAATTTCAAGTCCCTAGGTGTTTCCGTTCAAAAGTTACAATTTTCTATGGTTTCTATGGTTCTGTTGATGCGAGCTGAATAAAATTTTGCATGTAGCTTGAACACCTCATTTTCCATTAGAGTGCAAAATTTCATTTCGATCGAATCTGTAGTTTCGAAGTAATCAGGAAAATAAAATTTCAAGCGGCTATATTTACGGAACCCCTCAGGCGGATTTTGCCCAATAACGAACTCAACCTCGGCATTCGAGATTCAAACCTACCCTGAAAATTTCAAGTTCCTAGGACATTCCGTTCGAGAGTTATCGTGTATAAGAATGGCGGGACGGACAGACTCGAATTTTTCGACGGATTCGTCATCAGTGAGTCGTTTGAGACCATTTTCGGCTCAAAATTCGAAAAATACGGACATCGTGACGAAATGATATAGCCCTCGTGTAAGTGGTACGAGCGCTCAAAAATGTGTGAATGTTTGGGCCTTGTAGAATAAATGCGTTAATTCTTCGACTCTAGACGTATCTGGTATCAGTTTGAAAGAATTGATAATTGTATCGAAGTCTAAGGTCATAATTTTGAAAATACACTGAAATGATATAAAATCAATAAGAACATGATCATTATTAAAATTATTTTTGATTTTTTTCCAACCGCTTGAATATAATTCAGTTGAATATTTTGAAATCCAATGAAAAATAGTTTCAAACAAAAGTTACTACTTTTTTATGAAGAGTAAGAATCGACACTAAAAAATATTCCTTTTATTTCAAAAAATCAAGTTGAACTTGGAATAACCTTGAAGCCAAGGACAAGGTCAAGGTTAAAAAAAAAATGTTCATTTTCTTTCCCCCTTGATACCTAACAAGTTTTATTTGAAACATTTTTTTCTTAAGTAGATAGTTCTCGAGATAATTTACTGTCTCGAGTTAAATGCTGCACCCTATAAAGGTAAGTAGTAAGATGTCTAATCGATATTTAATTCCATAAATGCATCGAAAATAAGCTTCATTTCAGCGTCGAATGAATCTCAATAATTCATACGATTTCAGGTGCAGCGAGAAGTATCTCTCTTCCAAAACGAACCCCTCATCAGCGAAAACTCACTGATTGAATTATTGCAATTCCCATGTAGATCCTCCTACCCAGCCTAAAAATTACCTGGAATAAAAACGGCATCTCAATTACCTTAACAGCATTCTCCCTATCGATAATCATCTAAATGATATCCCGAGGGAAAATTGGAGAGAACCGGAAGTATAACATCGTAAGCATCCGGCGAAAAACTGCTGACCTAATGAACAAATTAGGAAACTAACTGAAATATATCTCCCCCGAATTTGATATGAAGAATGGCGTATTTTTGGCGGAGTAGGCGGCGAGAAATTTGTTTTCATTAACATCCGACAACTTGAGAATCTATAAATCTTCTTCCACTTAGTGTAATTCAACCTTTGCTGTATAAGGGGTTAGAAAGAACTGCCACCTTTATTGCATCAATTAGGGCGGTAAAAAGTGAACCTATTATATTTCACTTTCTCATTATGCCAGTAATTGACCCGCAGTAAAGGGGGATGAAAAATTAAAATATTCATTTTCTGGTGGATGTTGCCCTTCAGGCCTATGAATTTTTAAGTTATAAAATGTCATGTGGGCGAAATTATAGTGGGATTATGATTAAAATTACCGTGAAATTTGAAACAGTGAATGACGTTACCAACGAAAGTTGGAAAGTGATGAGAAACTTCAAGATCAGTTTTAATGCTCATATAAAATAATGAGGGGCTTATAGGAAAGAATTTTAGAAAGGGGAGCTTCCTACGCGTATTACGTACTGAAAAATACTCAAGATGGCCGGAAACAATTTTTCATTTCAGTTCATCACTTCAACTTATGGAATTTATCAAATAAGGTAATATATTTTTGATTATTCGATGAAAATTGAACTTTTCAACAAAGCTATTGGACTGCCTCGGTATATAGTCTGGTGAACTAAAGTGTTGACTAGGGTGTCGAAGGTACCGGGTTCGAATCCGGCTAGGTCATGGATGTTGAAAATTGAGGAAGTCCCTAAATTATGATGATGACTTAGGGTCAAAAAACAGAACTAAAAAAAAATTAACGTATTATATTGATTATATAACATAAAAATAATGAGTCGGTTCCTTCACGATAAGAACAAGTTTTGGTTAATATACTACGTGTGATAAGGTTATAACATTTGCTTGAAATCCTGATTTTTCTTTCAATCGCTGTATTATTCTTGTAATCGACCCCATCTCATCAATTTCTTCTGGTCCTAAAGAACAAGGGGGGTAAAGGGGGTAATAACGCCTCCCCCAGAGCACTGAAGAATTTTATTTATGAAAAGAAAACCAAGAAGTTAATATGATAATATGAATATATGATAAAATAAAATAAACAGAAAGGAACGGACGGACGGACGGCCGTACGGACAGACTCAAATTTTTCGACGGATTCGTCATCAGTGAGTCAAACATAGTCGATTGAGACCATTTTCGGCTCAAAATTTGAAAAATACAGACATCGTGACGAAATGATATAGGCCTCGTGTAAGTAGTACGAGCGCTCAAAAACATGCGATGTTGTGATCAAAAAAGTTTATTCAAAATGCATAACTATGTACAAAACTATTTATTATAAATGGTAAAAGAGCAATTACTACAATTTGCAATATTAATTCCAATGGATTCTAGAGTTTTTACATCAGTAGTTGATGCTTTTTGGTAAACTTGTAATTGTGTTTGGTTGTTGGCACCAAAAATTGCTATTGATATTTTTTTTTTGCTCTTTCGAATCCTGGGACATTCCCCGATGTTACAAAAAATTCTCGCATTACCTTTGTTTTTGTATTCGGTAAAATTATTCTAAAAACGCATCCTTCATCTATCATATTTTCAACAAGCATATTTGTCAGTTCCTCTCTTCTGCATGCTCCACTTAGTCCAATTATCATAGCAACTTTTTAATTTAAAAATGTATCATCTCATGCTTTCGTTAAAAACTTTGTGACATCTCGTTTAGTAAAAATTTTGGATTTTTTTTAGCTCTGTAATGTTCTGATTTACGTTTTAATAATGCAACCAGCTGTAGGTACTTGCTAATATCGACGTTTTTCCTGTTAATAAAATACTTCTTATCATCGAATAATACGACCAGAGAGATGATTTTCTTTCCTTAGATAAGCATTCAAAGTAAGCCAACAATACTTTATCATGAGTGATATTCTTTCTTTTCTTAGTAGAAAATCATTCTTCGCACCGACTCAACGCTATTTTATATACACTCCGTGATTTTTCCGGCAAAAGGGAGTCCACGATATTTCGCGTCATTTCTTTCGAATCGGAAGGCAAACTACCAGTTTCAGAATCACTCATTATTATTCAAATTATATTCAGTTCAACGTGACAATTGTTTTACAGCTGATAAATAAATATTGCCGTTACAACCTGACGTTGTCAAGGAAATGGCAAAGCACAGCTCACTAACCTACTAATATTTGAAACTACACATATTATACTTACTCCTTTAAAAATAGTTCAATTTTTCGAAAATGTATTAATATAAATGCCATCAGATAAAATTATGAAACCTTCGTATGAAATTTGTAGCGATTTTCTTTCGATATCAACAGCATCATGAACTCATTCAGTAAGTATTCTGTATACTTAGATAGATACCGTCCACAATTCTCTCCTTTGAAAGAACCACCACTACAATAAGTGAGAAAGAAGCGTTTGATCTCCAAGGTTCTCATGGTGACTTACTTCCGTTATTGAAGTGGACGCCGGCGTAGCATTTTCACGAGCCCAAGTTACTGTGATGTTCGTAGATTAAGCCCATATAGGCGAGAATCGCAAACTTCGTATATCCTTTATCTCATCTCAATTCATTGGTTTCAACGTTCCCTTAACAGGTCTCCCTTTATTGCTCTTCTGCGGTCTGCCCCACTTATCATTCTTATCGTACGTGAACGTATATTAGCAGATACCGATAATTCTCTTTTGTCTGCGCTTTCGGAGAACAGCTTCATCCTAGATTAATGTCAAATTTTCCCTGGCCACTGCGGGTTTGTCACAGATTACGGATAAAGGCTAGCGATTCTAAGTTACGTGACCAGAATTTTCAGAAACAGAGTTTAAGATTTTCACACATTACGCAGCATATTTCACACATAGGTTTGTTAATTATTCTCACATCAGTCTTCAAATAATTTACTTGAATCGATAATAGGCTATGTTTATTCGATTGTAGAACTCTAGGTCTAAGATAATCTCTATCTGGACCCTTTAAGAGGCAGCCATGAGATACGTTCGTCCGTTTGTCTGCTAAGGCAATAACTCCAAGAATAAGTGATATAGGAGCTATTGGCTGATGTCCTAGATCCGAGACTATTATCATCTGGTCTCATTTTTCACGTGCCACGTAATTAAAATGGACTGAAAAGACGAAAATGACATTTCCCTACCCTATTCAGAATAAGAAAATTAAGTAGGTACCTACACATTTTCTGGCCGAAATCAGTATCTTCGAGTCGATACAGGCAATAGAGAACCATCAATTTTCATATTGTGAGAAAATTCAAATTTTCGGCCATTATATTCCTATTCTTAACATCCCTAACAAAATATCGAGCAAGAAAAAACTGTCTCTCCAACGGAAATCATTCCATTCGGGGGGAAAGCGTTTCAAAGAAATTCTAGATACGACCATCATCCAAGCTCACGAAGCAACATTTATTAAGTTTATTGCCTCCATTAAAAGAAGAATCCAGCGCAGGGAAAAGTTATTCAAATCCGTCCCGAGGAAAAAGTTTATTCGGAATAAAATTCCAACCGTGCCATTTTATAATAATACCTTTCGATTTATATAAATTTGGGGCAACAATATTTGCGAACGAATGCCTCCTTATCTGTAAACTTTATTGATATTGCGAGATGTCTGACTTATATACCAAGATAGGGAGGAGGGCGCACAAAGAAATTTAATATGGAAAAAAGTTCTTGAATTGTATAAAAGTATATGACTTTGGTGACAGTATGAAGATCTCGGAGAATATAAAAGTTTTACAATTTGATGTATCAACTTCGATGTTTTTGTGGACATATTTATGGGTTATTGTTGTAGGAATAGGCCAGTTCACATGACAAATTACTACACTTACTCAACTCTTTCTGATTGAAATAACATCAATGAATATCAGTGATTTTTTATTTTTTGTTGACTATATACAAAGACTCACCAAAATACTATCTTTCTTGTACAGGATGTTTTCAAGGCTTTTCTTGTAAGTCAATAGAACTTATTGAATGAGATCAATTCGCCGGAAGTTGATCATATAAAATGTTTGAAAAAGTACAAAAAATCTTGGGTATCAATATCTGAATACGACTCTGGATCATGTCATCTATCTGTTAGGAGACCTGTGACAAATCACTATGCCATATGCATTCCTTTATAATGTTTACCAGCAAGTGAATCTTGTCTCGGCACTAGAATTCATCGAAAATTTGTATTCTCTTGCAACTTTCATTAGGAGATTTTTCCTGAACGGTATAATTCTTGAAGTTCAAAGTAAGGAGAGGAAAAATTACTGATTCAAAAAGTCTTATAAAACAGATGAAATTGATCCAAATTGTTAACAGAAATTTTTTGAAATGGTCACCATTCGTTTGATGTGCACAAAGTCTTGCCCGGCGTAATAACGAATGGTTACACGCAGCAACTATCACATCAGTTTGCTCACGAATATAATTTCACAAGCATTTTCAATACGTTGTTTCAGTTCTTCCGCACTGTTCACCTCATCGCCATTAATGTTTTCATATGACCCCTAAGGAAGAAATCACAGATGTTGAGATCCGGGGAGTGTGCAGGCCAAGAAATTGAACCAGCACTTCCTATCCACCTATTTGGAAACACATTATTTTTATAATTTCGAACATTTCGGTCATAGTGCGGAGGTGCTCCACCCAGTAACAACCACATTCTCTGCCGAACATTGAAAAGAACATCTTCCAATAAACCTGTAACTTTGATTTCGGCCTGGTGAATATCTATATTAATAGAAGAGGACCTATGTGCGAGCATCACGTGCAAACGACTGAACCAAATTCGATCATTCTTTTTTAGTTGTGTTAATTATTATCTGAACAAGGTTTATAAAGCGAAATATTTCTGAAAGAACCGTACGGAAAAGAAAAAAAGGCCATCCTTCTTCCTCCAACCAAGCGAACAATCATAGATTACTTATATTTCATGAGAATTTTGGCACTTGTTTGAGTGAAGTTCATCGTGTTTCTAGAAATTGCTTAGAAGTTTATCACTGTGTTTGATATATATCGTTGTGTTGTGAGATGGTTATTGTGATTGATAAAAATGCCATCAGTGGGGCGTCCAAATATTGGTCGGCGGACGCTTGAATCAAGGCGAGTTGGTAATGATCGAGACAATGAGCAAACATAATGAGAGGTTCTCGATCAAGATCTGTCCCAGCTCCGGAAGAATCGATATTATCGATTTCAGGCGAGATACAACAAAATATAGAATCCAATGAATTGAACGACTTTGAGCGATTGGCATTTAGATATGATCCCACAGTCGATTATGCTAGCAATATATTGGTTTTCTTTTGGAAATATGAGCACTATTTGTCAATACTGCAATGCTCTGAGATATCGAAACAAACCCTTAGGATTATGTTGTTTGAATGGAAAAATCAAATCACCACAACTGAAAACGCCATCCGAACCTTTGAATTCGTTACTTTCTGGACCCCTTTTTTGTCAAACGCTCGATATCAGCTTGAGAGTATAAAAGTTGGCTTATATTCGTCAGTGGTTCATTGGTGCCTATTTAAACCCTCTGTATGCTGAACTTTAGTTTTATGTGTCTTTCGATTCCAATGATGAAAGAATTAATAACTGGGGTGTCACTTACATCTAAAACATCTACCAAAGGACTTTAGAAGAATTATCAGCTTAATTTACTGGGATTTCTTTCAGTGAAATATACCCAAACATTCAAATCTTCTCTTAAATATTTGATGTCTCCACTTTTTTCATTTCTCAGCTGAAAAGCAAAGAATTCCTTGTCAAAAACACATATTCGGTTAGGGGTATAAACAAAATCTTTGGAGCTTTGATTCAGTGTAACCCGAGATCTGAGACTCAGTGATAAGCAGAATTTCGAAGCGAATAGCATATTTCATAAAAAAGCCGATAAGGTTTAAAGTGATATCATTTGATTCTCTCATTTTTCCACTGATTCCTCATTATTTAATCATTTTTTCCATTTCAATAGTACATCCAAGTAATAAATTGCTGTATCCATTCGTATGGAATAAACCCCTTCAATTCGGTAAATAAGGGAATGGTGTAAAACATATTTTCAGGAAATATCTCTGACCGAGATTCGTCATTAAAAAACTTCTTCCTCCTCGTATGTGTGTGGAGTTGAAAAATAAACATTTACGGATTTTTCCCCGTCTAGTATACATCCCAGCATTATGAAGAAGGACCTGTCGATAGCTAAACATCAATAGCTGCAGTAAAAAGGCGATGATCCCCGTAGAATATCAATGGCAAGGGATGTAGGGGTGGATTCGCCTTATATTGAACTTATCGGAAAGGTTGGGACCGATCCATTCAGCTTATATGCCCGGATTTTCTGACTATTCTTGTAAAAGGACTAACGAAATTCCGTTGAGGTCGACCCCGGCCACAGAAGATACGAACATATATTTCATAGAAATATGAAATCCTGAAGCAGACTCCATTTTTCCTAATACTTGCTATGATAATCGTTAGTATTTATTTATCCAGATATTAATTGATGAATATTACTTGTTCTATGATAAGCAGGTCGAAAAGTCAATCCAAGTGATTAGTGAACCCCAGAGAACCTCAAATTCATCAATCGCAACTCTAGAACGTTTTCGGCTCTCTTCTGCCTCATCAGTACAGTGTAGCCATGATGACTCTAACTCGGTGGGCGGCATTCTTTGAGATATAGATAAGGGGATCATTTATAAGATTGATATACCACTGAAAATGTCAGCTTCTATGAAATTAACCACTTGTTAAGCAAATGAAAATGAGTTATTATGCACCAGTTCTCTCTGCGCCTTCTTCTGAAATTTTGCCTGGATCAAGAATATTATGCTTTCTCTCTCAGAAGGTTCTTCCCAAATATCGATCGGACAGGCAACAGGATATCCGCCGAAAACACCAATATGAAGGAAAAAGGGAAACTTGATTCGCATCCATCCTCAGATATTGGCATATCGAAGTTTACCGAAGAAATTGACTACACTCGTTCCTACAAAGCTGAACACATAATGGGAGACAAAGCTCCCGAGCAAACAAAGAGGATATAATCTGACATTTTGTTTGAACTA
Source organism: Aphidecta obliterata (assembly GCA_963966015.1). Classification (NCBI taxonomy): domain Eukaryota; kingdom Metazoa; phylum Arthropoda; class Insecta; order Coleoptera; family Coccinellidae; genus Aphidecta; species Aphidecta obliterata. The sequence goes on along the minus strand of OZ014428.1, from coordinate 18,936,902 downwards.
TAAAACATCGTAAATTTCTGCTCCACTCTTGCAAACTTTACTTTTAATTTATTTGGCCGTTTTGTATTCCGAGATCGATTCCGAAGCAGAAAAACTGCCGAAGATAGACCGGGATAAAAGGTTTTTTGTTTGTTGGTAAATAGGGGCATTAGCATCGAAAAATAATATACGCTGTTCGTATCTGGATACATTCTGTTTTTGTGTCTCTTCATTCACATGAACGTAAGGAGGATAGGCCGTAAAAGTTCGCCCGCATTGGTTTGAGACGAATATTTCTCGATTTTTTGCCGAAAGAGAACGTTGAAGAAACGTATGTAAGCTCGGATTCGTGATGTAAGAGTGTATAAAATATTGCACAAAAAAATTCGTTTGAAAATAAAATGATTTTGTAATCGCTGTAAGGGCCAAATGGGATATAAAAAAAATCACTATTCATCACGCAATTATTGTTACCCTCATTGGCGAACTTAAGCCGTTCGCTTCTATATAATATCCTCCGAATTAAATTTCACTCTCGAATATTCACAATGACATCATGAAATATCCATTGCGAGTTCCTTATTCCCCATTTATATCATTCCACCCCAGGATGATTGTGCCGGGGAGGGTAATTGCTGGAAATATAATTTATTTTCCCAACGGCTCGAAAAACTTTCAACCCGTTAGGCAAAAACTTCGACTTTCGAGATGTGGGGGGAGTTTTTTCGGGACGGGCAGAAAAAAACGAGAAAAAGCGTAATTATTGAAGTTGGAGTTCGGCGGTTAGAAGCGCGATGGTTTCCAAACATTGATTAGTTCAGGAAAAACTTTTGAGTGACTCTTCAAGTTCAGATATGCGCCAAATTAGATACTGCTGAAATTTCGAGTTTTTGTCTTATTGAACGGCGCGAAATGAGCTCCGAACGGAAATGCGTTTCATGAGAATAACGCGTGATATATTGCAATTAAAATGATGAATCCTGTCCTCTTATATTGGCCACCTGTTGTTCTCTTTTTGAAATTGCTAATAAAACTACATATTTGAATATTTTTGAATAATAGTTGCTTGAGACACCTTCAGATTATTTATGGAAAATAATTTCAGTTAAATGTCTGCTGCAGCTGGCTTGTGAGAAGCCTATCCTCCCTACCTAATTTCGTAATATACAGGGTGTTTTCGAAGGTAGGGTTTTTTTTGACAGGCAATAGAAATCATCAAAATAAGTCAATATGCCAAAAATCGTTGATATAAAATATTCACCAGGGCAGAGTTTTTCGAGATAAAAATTACCCGCGAATCTGAGAACTTTCCAGCCCGAATCTGATCTCAACCCCTGTGATTTCTTCCTTTGGAGTCATTTGGAAACATAAGTGTATAAGTGGCGATGAGGTGAATAGTGCGGAAGACAACGCATTGAAAATGCTTGTGACATTATTCCGTTAGAAAACTGATGTGATAGTTGCTGCATATAACCATTCGTTATTTCGCCGGGCAAGACTTTGTTGACATCAAACGAATGGTGACCAGTTCGAACAATTCCTGAAAACAATTTGGATCAATTTTATCGATGGCGTTGTGAAAGTCCTATTCCTTTTATAGGACCCTTTCAATCATTAATTTTTTCTCTCCCCATTGGAGGCTCATTTCATCCAAGCTGCATTTGCCTTGACCATAAGAGAGAATCACATTTGGCGACTTGAGGGCGCAGATCTGTACCCTCTCTCCAATTTTGTTATTCAAAGCACGCCTCAGCGTGTTCAAATCGAACTTAAGAGAGCGCGTTTTTGAAAGTTTTCATGGCAACAGCATTTTCAGAATCTGTGGTCCTTTCAGGTTTCCAATTACATTCACAACTTTTTTATGATCATTGAAAACCTAAAAGGTAGGATGGTATAATTGGAAGACAGTGAATTTAATTATTTCAGATCAAGAAACGGTATATTTTTCGATTCGAACGTGAATTTCAATGACCCAAATAGCTGTCAGATTTGGATGAATTCCTCGATACCTTGAAAAAGCGTGAGGCGGAAAATCATCTCTTCTATTTTCAAATGTAAATATCCATATTTGAGCGCTCGTACACCTTACACGAGGGCTATATCATTTCGTCACGATGTCTGTATTTTTCGAATTTTGAGACGAAAATGATCTCAAACGACAATGTTCGACTCACTGATGACGAATCCGTTGGAAATTCGCGTCTGCCCGTCCGTCCGTCCGTATACACAATAACTTTCGAACGGAATGTCCAAGAAACTTGAAATTTTCATGGCAGGTTCGAATCTCGGATGCCGCGGTTAAGTTCGTTATTGGGCGAAATTCGCCCCGGGGTTCCGTAAATATGGCCGCTCGAAATTTTGTTTCCCTGCTTACTTCGAAACTACAAATTTGATCGAGGTGAAATTTTGCACTTAGATGGAAAATTATGTGTGCAAGCTACATGCATAATTTTGTCCAGCTCGCATGACCAGAACCATAGAAACCATAGAAAATCATAACTTTTGAACGGAAAGGCCTAGGGACTTAAAATTTTCAGGATAGGTTCGGATTGCGAATTTCGCGATCACTTTCATCAAAGAGCAAAATTAGATTAGGGGTTCCGTAAATATGGCCGTTCAAAGTATTTTTTCCTGATAATTTCGAAATAACTTATTGGATTGGAATGAAATTTCGCACATAAATGAAGAATAATATATTGAAACTACGTGGGAAATTTTGTCCGGATCGCATTACCAAGACCATAAATACCGTAGGAAATTATAGAGACTTATCAAAAAAAAAAATTGGTCACCTATAGCACTAACGTGAATTCTGGATTCTCTCCTTAGTTTGAAATTTTCTTTGACAGCTGTCAAAATCTTTCCAATTGTTTTCTAAAACTGGAAAATGCGAATCTACCTACAAGGTGCATGTACGAGCGCTCAAAAGCTCCTGCCTTCACGGCAGTGCTTTTCTCAATTTTTTTCCTTCAAACCCGTTCCACTGAACGAAAGTTTTTATTCATAACCTCTAGGTTATCCAGGTAGAATTTTGCTTGTACAAACCTGAAAATGTGGAGAAAACCAATCGAGGATAATAATTACCTACTTCTTTTCTTACACGAATTCACTTTATTCTACGATTTTCCATTCCATCAATTTTGATGTCATTTCAGATCATCATCAGACGGAATGAGTATGAATGCACCAAGATGAGATGATATACGAATTGATCGGAAATTCTCAAAAACTATACGAGATTGTTGATAAAACGTATAAAGATTCGTTTTTTATTCGTTCCAGCCCAAGGATCAGTCTGAATTTGCCAAAATTCGCGAGTTTCGTGAGGAATTTGGTCAAAGTCGAATAATTTCTCTAAGGGGAATGTCAAACGTCTGTGATCTTCGAACTTATTTTCGTTTGTCGAAAAATGATCACTTTCAAACTCTCGGGAGGACGCAAAAAAGAGTGATTTTAATGTGAACCAAGAAAAAAAATAGTGTAACGTATTCGTGGACAAGAGGTCTTTAAAACACTCGCCCTATTTCGAACACAACGGTGCAACCTGAATGCTCGTGTTTCAAAGAGTGTTTTAGGCACTCATATTCTAATATAGTATTATAGCACACATGTGCTTTTGAAAATATTCACTCGCGCTTTTATTCCTCTCGTTCATGCAATAAAAACAGAATTTTTCACTCGTACCTTGAATAACTTTTCCGATCGCCATATTACTGGGATGCGAAATGAAACGATAAAAAAAAAGGCCCCCTGTCCTCACTGTTAATAGTAGCTATTCAAAACCCATATTCTTCTGGTCATGAATGTCCTCCTAATTCGACATCACGATGTCTGGAAATAACAATAAAGTCCGAAATAATTGGAACATTTCCTTGTGGTAGATCACGAATCTTCAGTGTAATAAAGTTGGGAACATAACGAGACGAACTGCAGATGGCTCTGATATCATGATCAACTCAATACGATTATTTTCGATCAATTATAATCCCCTGGTGATTAGGACGATGCCTATAAATATTGGCAGGTGGGAAATGTGTAGCTGCGGGATACACTCGGGAATAGCGACACAAATGAACGGTAACAGGAAGGGGAAACACGATTCGATTAGGGAGGGGTGCAGGAGGGTGGTGGAGGTACGTGTTGATTCTGCATAACAATGAATGGGGCCGGTTACAGCATCAATACCGAAGGAACGAATGCTGAGGTAGTTTCACCGAGTCAACAGTGGGAAATGACTATTCTGGGCATTTTATGGAAATAACAGCGAGCTTATCCGCTCTGTACCATAAAACTTTCATTCTTTATGCTTTTCACCTGAAATAATATCACTCGGGAAGGCATCGTTAAGAAGGTATTCGACAGTGGCATATTCACCTTGCGAATTCAATTGAAATGAAGACAATACAAGGTCCAGTTTTCGAACCTCATGATTTCTTGAAATTAAATAACTTTATGAATTTTCAAAATTTTAATTCAAAAAAGCAAAATAATAGTATATTATTGAACGAGCTGTAGGTAAAGTAGGTCATAACTGATGCAAATAAAGTTTGCAGCACGAGCCGAAGGCGAGTGCTGTAAATCATCAATTACCATTACCGCAAGTTGAATTCCATACTTTATCTACGACTATAACAATAAATGCTGAGTTACAAGTACAGAAAAAGAACTTTATTCACCAATCCTAATAGTTACCCATAACAATGCATTATTCATGTTGATTTTGCTTCTTAGGCGATGCTTTATATTTAGTGCTAAGTTCACTTAAATATGCCAAAAGAACATTGTCTGTAAACGATGACTTTTTATTCTTACTGCTACACCAATCTTGAAAGATTTCGTATACTTTTTTTGTGTTTTGAAATTTTTCGACAATAAATTTTGTATGGTTACATTGACTGATTGTCTTATTTTTGAAGGTGTACATAATAATTCATCTGAATTCATCTTTTTCAGCAAAACATTCACAATAATAATTAACTTAATTGGAGAAAACGTCAAAATTATTCAAGTGACATTACTCCCCTCAATACCAGTAATGCACTGTTCCCTTTCGGCCAATCGGCTTGTTCAGAAACACAGAGCCAGTGAGTTATTATAACTCACGGTGTTTGTTTACAGATACTAATTATTGCTCAGAAGTAGTTGAATATTGAATATTCAATTCAATAGGAGAAGATAATAATAAGAAACTTATCTATGATTATTTTGTTTCGACATGAGTTGGCACTGTAGAGAGATTATCGAATCAAAGATAATGAACTGGTCCAAAACCAAAACGAGCATCAAATGACGAAAAATGTCATTTTATTTCTATAAACTACTAGAGATGGAGTCACCGAATCATTATCAAATTTCTCAGGTCAGAAAAACTCAATTTTCTTTTTGCGTGGAACACCTAAAAAGCTTTATTTTAACATAACTCATTTTAAACTATCACTCTTATGTAGACACCAAATATCAGCAGGATATGCAGAATAGGTTCCAAGATACCGAAGTTTTCGAAAAGATTTTATCACAAATCTTCTAATATTACAATCCTCACGAAATTCCAGACGTTATTTTACAACCAAGACAAGTTTCGATCCGATTGAATTGGTATCTTTCGAATTATTGAGAAAAAAATCAAATGGCTATATCTACGAAACCCTTCGGCGGATTTTGCCCTTTTAGGAACTTGACCGGCGCATTCAGATCTAGAACGTACCCTGAAATTTTCGGAACTGTACGCCTTTTTGAGAGCTCGTACTTACTACTCACATTTCGTCACGATGTCTATAATTTTCGAATTTTTAGCCGAAAATGGTCTCAAACGACCTAGAAACTTGAAATTTTCAGAGTAGGTTCGAATCTCGAATGCCGAGGTTAATTTCGTAATTGGCAAAATTCGACCAGGGGTTCCGTAAATATGGCCGTTCGAAATTTTGTTCTCCTGATTACTTCGAAAGTACTGATTTGATCGAGATGAAATTTTGCACTCATATGCAGAATGACGTGTTCAAGTTACATGCAAAATGGCTAGATCGCATGACCAGAACTATAGAAACCATAGAAAATTATAACTTTGTAATGGAAAGGCCTAGGGACTCGAAATTTTCAGGATAGGTGTGGATCTCGAATGTCGCGGTCACGTTTATTAATGAGCTTAATTAGACTAGGAATTCCGTAAATATGGTCATTTGAGATTTAGTTTTCTTGATAATTTCAAAACTATGGATTTGATCGTGACAAAATTTTGTATTTTAATGTAGAATGATATACTCGAGCTATATTTCTTCCATATCGCATGACCAGAAAGATAGAAACCATAGAATATCAGAACTTTCGAACGGAAAGGCCTACGAACTTGAAATTTTTTAGGTTTGGTTTGGATCGCCAATTTCGCGGGAACGTTCATCGATGAGCAAAATTAGACTAGGGGTTCTGTAAATATGGCCGTTTAAAATATTTTTTTCGTGGTAATTTCGAAACTACCAATTGGGTTGGAATGAAATTTTGCACGTAGATGAAGAATGATGTATTCAAACTACGTGGGAAATTTCGCACAGATCGCATTACGGAGACCATATAATACCGTAGAGAATTCTAGCGAATCATCGAAAAAAAAAATTGGTCAACTAAGCACTGACGTGAAGTGTATTTTCGCCTTAGTTTGAAATTTTTTGTGACAGCTGTCCAAATTTTTTCAACTGGTTTCTGGAACTGTAGAATCTACCTACAAGGTGGATGAACGAGTGCTCAAAAGCTCCGGACTTCACGGAATGGCTCTTCATCAATTTTTTTCAGAAGTAAAAAAATGATAAAAAGTTTCTGAATATCGATGCTAGTCGAATACATTATCATCAATTTTCAGAAACAAACTGATATCAACTTCAGGAATGAGAAAAAAACCCATGGAATGAAATCAGTTTTCAGTTTCGAGAATTTGTCTGCAACCTGTAAGTAAAGCATGCATTTTGCTCACTGAACAATAAAAAATTGTCGGTGAATGCAGGGAACGTCGAGTGGATATTTGAATATTCCGTACGTGAAATGCTGTTGTAGCATAATCAAAAATAGAGAAGAATTTATCGTGGTTTCCGCAATTCTATTCTGGTCTGTACATTTTGCAGGAAAGCGCACAAAGCATTGAAGCTCCAGCGACGGGGCAAATGCGGATATTTTCTCGAATTTTTCAACTGGAACGAATCGGATATGTCAATCATAAAACGCTGAAGATTTTCAGAATGGTTTCTCATTTCCTCCTTGATCATAATCTGACTGAAATTTGTTCTACTAATGATGAAAAAAATACTAATATTTGTCCAGGTCAGATAAACTGAATTTCTTTTCAGGTGTAACATCTAGAAATATCTATATAATTCAATTTATCAATACCAATATGTAATATTCCCTACATGGTTACTCCATATGAGTTGAAATACATTCATTATTATTGTGAATTGCATTATTTTTCCGAGAACCAATGTCACTATTTTTTGTGTTTTAAATGTATGCTTGGCTGGCACATACGATGGAATAATGTGAAGGATTTAGTACAATAGATTATAATTTTTTCTTTCATGCCGTTCATCTTTTTATAATTTCATGCAATATTCTGCAAGAATGGGATATTATTTATTTTCCTCCCACTGAAGAGATATTCCATTTCCTTCGTTCTAATGGCGCGAACGTGAAATATAGATGCGCGAAAATTGATGGATATGTTATGAAAACAAGAATGTGTTTTCCTATCTAGCAGACTCGATTTTCTTGAAGAACTCATGACGCCATGGGGCGAGGGAATATTTTTCACATTTGAGCTGATAGAATCATGCCTTTCCCTTTATTGTATTGATTTACCAGTCAAGAATGACGATAATAAAAAATACGGTGTTGCTGCGTAGGTGATTTTTGATCAATCAGAAGCAGAAGAAATAACAGGTAACAGTAATTCTAAGGATTAGGTATACAGGGTGTTTCCAAATTGGACGTGAATCTTGGAGGTGAGAGTATCACTCATTTGCTGTCGTTTGAGCCATATTTATTGATAACCGAAAATCAACAGTTTCCCAGATATTTGAGTTCTTGTGTTAACTGAAAAATTTCTTACCTTACTTCATTTTTCGACAATTTTTTCTGAATTGACCAAATTTTGGATTATTGTCATCAGAAAAGGATATGATATGTATGAGACAAGAAGAACTATTATGTATTAGATGTTGAAAAAGAATTAGTATGATTTGAAAGTTGGTATATGAAAAAAATAAAAATCAATTTCTAATATCAATTTGCCTGCAACTTTCGAATTCCACAATCTATGTTAAAAATTTTTTTTTTTTGAAATTTCCTCTTTATTTCCTAAAAGAGTTTTCGTGAGAATGCAGGCACTAGTTTCGTTTCAGCAGCAACGGAACTAGTGACTGCATTCTAACGAAAACTTTTTTAGGAAATAGAAAAAGAATTTGTGGAATTCAAAATTTGCAGGCAAATTGATAATAGAAATGGACTTTTATTTTCTTCATTTTCCAACTTTTGAATCAAACTAATTATTTTTCAACATCTAGTACAGGATAGTTTTGCTTTTTCCATACATATCATATCTTTTTCTGATGAAAATAATTCAAAATTATAATCAAATTTGGTCAACGTAGAAAAGTTCGACGAAAAATTGAGTGAGGTGAGAAATCTTTTAAAAATCTCAAGAACACAAATAACTCGTAAACTGTAGATTTTCGGTTATCAATGAATATATTGAGAATTGTTTGTTTGTTTATATCCCGACTCTCCTAGGTCTCAAATATGGCTCAAACGACAGCAAATTAGTCATACTAACACGTCATCCAAGGTTCACGTCTAATTTGGAAACACCCTGTATGATGCATTTCATTTCTTTTCAGTCATGAGATTTATTATTATCCACAGGTGAAATTTTTGGTATGGTCTGAGATCTCTCATATAATGTGCTTCGTTGTGGAATTCCTTTAAACAGTATCAAAGCAGTCAAAATACCAGTTGTGAGTTGTGACTAAAGGATTCTGAAGTTCCTGGTAATTATATCAGCGTATAATTTGGTGAAAGCTAACATGTGCCGAAATGTGCTGCATTTTCTGTGATATTTAGTGTATATAGTTCGAACTCTCATCGAAAAAATCGAAAAACCAATGGATTTCCCCCAAAAGTTGAATGTTTTTGTGACAAGAGCAGGTATATCTTCATTTGTCAGAAATATATTTTCGCACATTTTTCAGGAACGTCGAAATGTCTCCAGGTAGTTTTATGTACTTATATCCCATACACATTTTTCAACTTACCCCCATATCCTGCGGAATCAAAAGTTGACCGCAGAGATCTACCGACAAAAAATGACGGGTTCAACAGACCAAGACAAATTATTTTGGTACTCGATCGTCCGAAGGCATTTTTCTCCAGTGAAATTATCCCATCCTAAGCACACATTTCTTACCCTAGTTTAGTATTCCGCAGGGCGGATTTAGGGCCACATTTCTATTCTCCTTGCATTTCCACCGGCATTTGTTCATGACGTGATTTGTGTGTACCACTATTCCGAATGTCACTTGAAATCTTCCCCTCGGTCCTCACCCCCGCGGAAATTCAAGACAAGTACTTATATAAATTGTGTCATCATGTTATTCTCGAGATAATTTCGTGTCTTCTGTATTCTTCTTCGTTTTTATTTCGACGCTTTCGCAGCTCTTATCATGATGTATGTGGGTTTCCGCCAGGTCTGAGAACGCGTCCATGAGATATTTTTCACAGAATTACTTCCATGTGAACCTGCATGAGGGTGTTAAATCTTGGGGGTTTTAGTTGCTCGAGTGGGGTTTAAACTACCTGGGATTGTTGCCGAGCATCGTTCCCACCTCGGCAATGAGAAATGGAAGATAACTAGCGATAATGTCGGGGGTGGTTCGTCAAGTATTGCCCCCATGGAATGGTATGTTCGCTCGTAAGAAATTATCGGTAGAGCTTTGAATGAATTTGTGAATTCCAATCAATAAATAGACACTTTTCAAACACCTTCAACTTAGAAATTTTGAGGAAGTTAACAATCTGGAAAGGCTCAGAAATGCTGGGACGAAAACCGCAGAACGCAATGAAAAGAGCGGTCCATTATGGACAAATAATGCCACCACTCGAAAAATCCCCACTACATCTGGAAAATATTCCACCAATTCCTCATCGATGTCGATCTCATTCATGATAGTTGGCCGCCAGAATATAAAACCTGTGCTTATTGGATAATGAGGAACACTCCACCAATTTTTTTCAACTTCAAAAACCAATTAACTATAAAATGTAGGGTAGAACTTGTTGCAGAGTTTGAAATTTCCCAGAATATATTTCCCCACGATAAATCGTAGCCGAGATTCGGAGAACTCAACGAAATTTCGAGGGTCATTGCGAAAATCGTACATTAAAATAAATCAGGTCGTTCTCCCGTGAAAACTACATGCAATTTCATTTAGCGTGTTCGCCTACTCCGGAAGGCTACTGGGTTTAAATTAAATCTAGTTGGCGAAGTATATAAAAATGCCATGACATTATGCTGACATTACACAAAGGACTACCGAGGACGGTAACTGGTGGCGGTTATGCACGGCGCTACCGAATTTACCACCGGCTGCATACCGTCAAAATGCGCCTATGGGCGTAATTTATGAAGGGCGAGTTCCGTATTAACGTCCATTGTTCATGTTACATGGCCATGAAGTTGGCTGCGAATGCGAATCGGGAAGATTCATGGCCGGACAAATCAGCGAATTCTGGAATTTTATCGATAGCGCCAGCACATATTTGCGTCGATATTTCTTAGTGTTACGTGGCTATCAAGTCAGAAACTGATGACGAATTATACCAATATACGTTTTGCACAAATATTACGAAATTACTCCACATTTCTGAAGTACGTGGTTGGAATGCTGAAAACAACAGAATATTCGAAATTGTATTTTCGGCAATAATTCTATTGAATTATTTAACCAATTTTTGTATCTGTAAGCTCTATCAGTCTTATTTATATGAATTTATTCTGTTGGCCATGGTTGTGTTAGCTGTCTACAATATACTGGGTTAGCTAATCAAGCTAAGCGTAAACAAACCTGTCATGACTTGGATGGATTTTTTTTCAAGTTATTCTTCAAGCACCATGAAGTAGCAAAATTAATTTCGTGTTATTATTACCACTATTTCCCTCGTCTTAATTGCCAACAATCACAAACGAGCAATTTCAATTACCAATGGTTTCTAGATGGAAAAGCTGTATGGCAGCACCTGTCAGCAGTGCCATATTAGCGCTTAGGCCAACATAGGCCATGGCCTAAGGGCGGCACGGTTTCAGAGGCGGAAAATTTTAGATAATTACAAAAAAAATATTCGTTTAATGAAAACAATAAGAAATTACGAGAAGCACTGCCGTGAAGGCAGGAGCTTTTGAGCGCTCGTACATGCACCTGGTAGGTAGATTCGCATTTTCCAGTTTTAGAAATCAATTGATGGAATTTTCGACAGCTGTCAAAAAAATTCTGAAACGTAGGCGAAACTCCAGACTTAATGTCAGTGCTTCAGCTGACCAATTTTTTACTGATAATTCGCTAGAATTTTCTACGGTATCTATGGTATTGGTGATGCGATCTGGAAAAAAATTCGCACGTAGTTTGAATACATTATTCCCCAACTAGGTGCAAAATTTCATTCCAATCCAATGAGTAGTTTCGAAACTATCAGGAAAAGAATATTTTGAAGGGTCATATTTACGGAACCCCTAGTCCAATGTTGCTCATTGATGAACGTGACCGCGACATTCACGATCCAAACCCACCCGGAAAATTTCAAGTTCCTAGGCCATTCTCTCCGAAAGTTATAATTTTCTATGGTTTTTATGGTTCTGGTCATGCGATCTGGACAAAATATTGCTTCAATATATTATATTCTCGATTAGAATACAAAATTTCATCTCGATCGAATCCGTAGTTTCGAAATTATCGAGAAAACAAAATTTCAAACGACCGTATTCACGGAACCCCTAGTATAATTCTGCTCATTGATAAACGTGAACGCGACATTTCAGATCCACACCTATCCTGAAAATTTCAAGTCCCTAGGCCTTTCCGTTCGAAAGTTATGATTTTCTATGGTTTCTATGGTTCTGGTCATGCGATCTGAATAAATGTAGCTTGAATATATGATTCTTCATCAGTATACAGAATTTCGTCACGACCGAATCTGTAGTTTGGAAATTATCAAGAAAACTAAATTTCAAACGACCATATTTACGGAACCCCTAGTATAATTTTGCTCATAGATGAACGTGATCACGACATTCGAGATCCACACCTATCCTGAAAATTTCAAGTCCCTAGGCGTTTCCGTTCAAAAGTTACAGTTTTCTATGGTTTATATGGTTCTGGTCATGTGATCTGGACAAAATTTCACATGTAGCTTGAACACCTCATTCTCTATTAGAGTGCAAAATTTCATCTTGATCCGATCTGTAGTTTCAGAGTAATCAGGAAAACAAAATTTCGAGCGGCCATATTTACGGAACCCCTCGGCGAATTTTGCCCAATAACGAACCTAACCGCGGCATTCGAGATTCGAATCTACCCTGAAAATTTCAAGTTTCTAGGACATTCCGTTCGTGAGTTATCGTGTATACGGCCGGCCGGACGGACAGACTCGAATTTTCCGACGGATTCGTCATCAGTGAGTCGAACATAGTCGATTGAGTCCATTTTCGGCTCAAAATTCGAAAAATACAGACATCGTGACGAAATGATATAGCCCTCGTGTAAGTAGTACGAGCGCTCAAAATTAAATAAATAAAATTATTTGATATTTTCCATGAATATCACACATTTTCAAAGAAAAAAGTGAGTTATTTTATTTCAATACGCAGTTGGGAAATGAAACAACAATCTCATTGAAAAATTGAATTATCACATCTGAATCTGAATATGAAGGAACCGCCCTAAAACTGAACAGTTTTAACGGTCATCGGTCATCAAATAATGCCGGCAAGCTTGATGAGTTCTATCATAAATTGTAACTCGCAATAAAAAGAGAATAGGCCAACCCGTCTTTGTGGCCCCGGGACTACCGCATCGCACTTACGGAACATATTAGAAATAATACAAGAATCTAAAACTGGGGATTATAGAGTTGCCGTCAGTCGTGTTTCGGTATTTCTGAATATTATTTGTGAAAATTTTCAGTACAGAGGAGGTTTTGAAAGCTGTCAAGGGAATTGAATGAACTCGAAAATTGTTACTACGATTTTGCTGCGAAGTTTTCTCTTTTATTGAAATTGCAAAAACTTGATTCTGAAGAATTGGGAGAAGCAGTTACTAATCTCATTTCTAGTTATCCTGACGATTCAGACGACAAACTTCACGATGAATGTTTGCCCTTCAAAGTGCAAGTCTTGATATTGCCGAATGTTTTAAGTTTAAAACAACTGAACCTAATCCTGAAAAAAAAAACAAGAAATGTATTTTATGAAGTGGAAAATAATTTTTGATCCATCTAAACATATTATATTAAGTCTAGTAGGGAAGCTCGTAGTGCGAAACGAAGGAATTTGCATATGTGCGCCAATAAAGGTAAATCGAGCTAGAATTTTCTACGGTATCTATGGTCTTGGTGATGCGATCTGGACAAAATTTCTCACGTAGTTTGAATACATTATTCTTCATATATGTGCGAAATTTTATTTCAATCCAATAGGTATTTTCGAAATCATCAGGAAAATCATAGTTTTAACGGCTATAAATACGGAACTCCTAGTCTAATTTTGCTCATTGATGAAAGTGATCGGCGAAATTCGCGATCCGAATTAATACTGAAAATTTCAAGTCCCTAGGCCTTTCCGTTCGAAAGTTATGATTTTCTATGGTTTTGATCGTGCGATCTGGAAAAAATGTAGCTCGAATATATCATTCTTAATTTAAATACAAAATTTCGTCACGATCAAATCCATAGTTTCGAAATGATCAAGAAAACCGAATTTCAAACGGCCATATTCACGGAACCCCTAGTCTAATTTCGCTCATTGGTGAACGCAACCGCGAAATTCGCGATCCGAACCTATCCTGAAAATTTCAAGTCCCTAGGCCTTTCCGTTCGGGAGTTATAATATTCTATGGTTTCTATGGTCCCGATCATGCGATCTGGAAAAAATGTAGCTCGAATATATCATTCTCAATTCAAATGCAAAATTTCGTCACGATCAAATATAGAGTTTTGAAATTATCAAGAAAACTGAATTTCAAACGGCCGTATTCACGGAACCTAATGTCTGTCTAATTCTGCTCATTGATGAACGCGACCGCGACATTCGAGATCCACACCTATCCTGAAAATTTCAAATTCCTAGGCCTTTCCATTACAAAGTTATAATTTTCTATGGATCCTATGGTTCTGGTCATGCGAGCTGGACAAAATTTTACATGTAACTTGAGTACGTAATTCTTCATCTGAGTGCAAAATTTCACCTCGATCAAATCTGTAGTCTCGATGTAATCGGGAAAACAAAAATTCGAGCGGCCATATTTACGGAACCTCTGGGCGAATTTCGCCCAATAACTCAACTCAACAGCGGCATTTGAGATTCGAACCTACCCTGAAAATTTCAAGTATCTAGGACATTCCGTTCGAGAGTTATCGTGTATACGGCCGGACGGACATACTCGAATTTTTTGTCGGATTCGTCATCAGTGAGTCGAACTTAGTCGTTTGGGACCATTTTCGGCTCAAAATTCGAAAAATACAGACATCGTGACGAAATGATATAGCCCTCGTGTAAGTAGTACGAGCGCTCAAAAAGAGCGGAATAGCGAGTGAGACCGTTAGAATACGATGGTTTCCTTTCTCTCTAAATCACATATAATCAGATCTATCTTCAATAATTGTTTTCAATATACCCCATCAATCTGCCAACCTTTCATTTTAACTCTAAAAAAATTAATATAATTTCCCCATGCTTTATCTTTTCGTTTTCGATAACTAAATATGTATATATATTTTCTTTCAAGAAATTAGTATATACGTCAACGACACAGAATGAAAGTTCACCTATTTCAATTTTCCTCATTATGCCACCATTATTATACTTTCTCTTCAAATAAAATAATACAATATTCCAAAAATATGATCAACTTCCATAATAGAAATACAAAAATAATAATACCTTTAATTTGATTCTTGTAATATCTACCTTTTTGTGAATCTATTCATTGTGTACATCTACTTTTTATGTGGATCCATTTATCATGTGGATCTACCTACTATGTTGATCTACTGGTTTACTAGTATTTTGTGATTAAATAAATTACCTGTTTTTCAGTTTTAAAATTAATACCTGCATATTTATCATGTATGCACGTATGATAGTTTTGTAAGCTATGTGTATGCAGAATAATCTGTTACTCATGTCTTGTCAAATACCATTCGGCATCTAATTTTTCCTGTGGAAAAATTGAAAAAACACAATGCAAATTAATATTATTTTCAACAAAACGCATTCGTGCAGGTGCAAAAAATCCTCGTCTTCGACTCGGATTTTTGTTGCCAAAAGCAGCCATGCTTTTTGTTGAAATATTAACTAGCATCGTGTTTTTTCGATTTTCTGCGGAAAAATTAGATTGCCTTATGACATTACTTAATATGAATATCCGTCGCACACCAACAAAACCAATGTTGAAAATATATCAATTGCGCAGGACAGTACAAGGACAACACAAGGATCGATCAGAGAGTCGTACATTGTCTGTTGGAACACCTTCAGTTTCCTGCGCATGGGTTGATCATTTCTTAGTACTGTTGCGGTACCTGTAGGAACATACCTCTACCTTTTGCTTGTTTTTCTGGTGTAAAAATATATAAAATCCAACCTGTCAAACAACGTGATTGACTTCGAAATATTCTTCTGAATATCCGGATGAATCACTTCGATCTGGACATATTCGCTCAGGAACCTTGGTATATGGCCTTCCACGCGGGATTTTCTAAGCGAATATCTCCAGATCCAAGCCACCATTCCTCTCAATCGCCGTTTGATGGAAATAGAAGCCATCCAGTAAATATTCACGGATCAAAATAGCACACGCATCCCTTACCGCAAAAAAAATAAACATAAAAGCCAATCGGCCATAGAGGGGGAAATGAGCTGAAAACGCAGATGGGGAGAGGATCGTTCCAAATCGGATCCGCAACAAGCAACAGTGTTCGGGTCAGAGAAATTGCCTACGTTTGCCAACCATTCATCAACAGCTAATGGTCGGTCATTCCCGCGGGTGACAGGTGGTGTCGGATATTCCGTCCGGGCTTGTTTAGTTCCTGAGGCTGGCAAGGTCCTGATGCGGAACGCACCCTCTGAGAGGACGTGGGTGTTGGTTCGAATTTAGTATGTAGATTTCAGCTGGTCTGCATTGGACGGTAGTAATGTAACATCTGCGAGTTCGGATTCGAATTAATGTGGCTTTTACCATGCGAACTGATGCGATGAAAATCAAATTTCGTTGGAGCTTCAAGGAATAATGGAATTGAGGTTCATATATAGTTCCAAGCTCAATGTATAATAATACTATGTCGTAATATGCAACACTCGCAGTATATCGTTCCTACAAATCAGATAAAAATTATTCCATGCGGTGTTGATTTCGTGAAACCACATGTGTTAAGGATTCAAATGTCGTCGGCACTACATATACGTTGGCAATCCTGATTGGTTTTCCTAGCAGGCCTCTTATGTGGGAGATTACCATGATCTCTGTATCTATATTATTATTTTTAGTTTTATTTTTTCCTCCTTAGTCATTATTTAACTTTAGCATTTCAATTATCTTCTGTATTACTATGTATTGTCATAGAAAAAGTATTGTATATTTGGTTTGCGTGTGATAGTTCGTAAAACTTGATAATCGTAAGTATACTCCGTTTAAGAATTATTGACATCTCGATTGGCTGTGAAAAATCGAATTTAAGTTGGTAATAGACCGTTCAGTATCATTTTGGGTTGCTGAATTCAGGTTGGTATAGGAGTAACACTAACATTACCCATAGAAGTATTGCTTTGATGATTTCATCGAAGATATTGGTGAATATGTAATTATAAAAATTTGCTCTGAATTTGAGTATTTTTTGTCTTATGCTATTGAAATGGCTGGAATTCACCAGGGTACATTGCGCCTAACAAGAGAACGCCAGGCAGTTTGTCGGTGTTACTTCGAGTTTTTCAAAGATTTGGCATATATTTCCGCTAGTGTTTCAGGTAAACTGTTATTCACCGACCCAAGTGTATTCTGATTGATCAATGTCTCTCAAATTTTCAGATTTCACCAAGCCCTGTCCGTAGAATATAAGCATGTTATTATTGTCATCACAGCCTGGAATTAGCAGTGGAAGAAAACCTGTGCGATACGATTATTCCTTCAAAGAGACATTGAATGACTTTGTTTTTGCTAGAATTAAAAACAATGAACAGTTTAGATATCCTTTTCGAACTGGCCAAAAAGCACCTAGATTTCAATTGATCGAAGTCAACATTATATTATCATAAAAAAATTGGATACAAATACAAAAAAGTTGATCGAAGGCAAATACTTACTGATAAACAGAAAAAAATAATAAAAATACTACGATATTGTGATAAATACCGAAAATACATGAAACAAAACGTAAAATTCATTTATCTAGATGAAATTTGGATATTCAAAAACGGTATTAAAATTCGTCAGTGGGCACTAGAAAATAATCCAAGAGTTATGCCGAGTATATTCAAGGGTACCCTGTTCCCTATATTGCTCCCAATTCAAAAGTATACTGAATAATTGTAAAATTGCTCCTCAATTATAATATTTTCAATAATTCATGGACAGTTTTAATGAATGAAAATAAAAATTTAATTTCTTGAAGTATTCAACACCGAGCAATAAATAATTCACAAATTGGTTCATATATTGATAGTTCGGTACAAATTTCATGTCAAAATTCTTCATGTGCTACATAGATTCTTAATTTTTGTTTCTCTCTTATTTCTTAATACATTATAACGTTTTTTCCTATACATTCTTTTAGCCTTGTGCTTGCGAAGTATCCAAAAATTTTTTTCTGTTGCACCACTAGCTACCTGCTAGAATTCCATTAATTATCTTTCTTGAATCCTGACATAAAATGGTACTCTTATAGTTATATGGTTAGAATTTTGCAAGATTTCCAATACCAATAAATATTGCATGGTCCTGAGTGAAAATAAATATTTATTTGAATGATCTTCAATTTTCCATGGTTGACTTTTATATGAACAATAAGTTCAGATAATTCCATATGAAAGCAATCAACGATATTTTTGCGCTTTCAAACCTGAATTCCCATTTTTATTCCGGCTTAATTATTCGATAATTCGTATACTCCACACTTTTCTAGGTTATATTTATGTTTTATTTCTATGATGAAATTTAGTTACTTTTTGTAACCAGAAATAAAGCCTCGACTGGAAGTTCATGGCCTGCTTCGATGTCAATAATTCTTAAATGGACTATAGGTACCAGCTCTCATTACACGTTCGTTGAGTTATATCAAATCAAAGAGTTCATATCACCAAACAGTGAGTACATCAGACTAAATAAAACCTAATAAAATCATTTGGTAATGGCAGTAACATCATAAAATATTAAGAAAATCTAATCGAAACATCCGGTTGGTCTTCGGATGTCTCTCCATCGATAAGGAATATTGTAATGATTCAATATGCTAATGACAATTTCGGTTCCCGGAATCTAGCTTCTGTGATATAACGTGTTATTTATGCATTCAACAAGCTCGAAACGTTGGTGACTTGTCAGCCGTATGAGGGCATCGCGTGCCGAACGCAACTTCTCGAACATCACAAGGTTAGTTTTAACCGTACAAACACAGAGGAATACATAATATTTTTATGATGTACAGCACAGTATTTGGCGTTCGAAAAACGTTGATTAATTCATGGTAGAAGACGGATCAATGGTTCAAGAGGTTCGAAGAAAAATTTGCTTCACCGAATACCACGATAAAATTTACTGAAAGCAGAATCAGTCAATTTGAAAAGAATTGTGAATTCTTTAGAATCCTTGATTCTTTTGTATCATTATCGACTCCTATTGAATTATATACTTGTTATTCAACTCCTTTTGAGCAATTAGTAGTGTCTGTTAACAAACACCGTGAGTTATAAAACTCACTGCTATTACACCCTGTCTCTGTGCTTCTGAACAAGACGATTGGCCGGAAGGGAACAGTCCGTTATTGGTATTGAGGGGTGGCCACTTGAATAATTTTGACGTTTTCTCAAATTAAGTTACCTGATACCTAGTTGTTATTTTGAATGTTTTGCTGAAAAAGATTAATTCAGATAGTGAAGATGAATTATTATGTACACCTTGAGAAATAAGACAATCAGCCAATGTTACCATACAGAATTTATTGCCCGAAATATCCCAAAACAAATATAGAGGTGTATACAACAATTTTCAAGATTGTTGTAGCAGTAAGAATATTAAGTCATCGTTCACAGAGAATGTTCTTTTGGCATATTTTAGTGAACTTAACAATAAATATAAAGCATCGCCCCTGTGGACTCTACTACATGCTAAGAAGCACAATCAACATAAATAATGCATGGTTAAGATTTGTGAATGTTCTTCCTCTGTACTTGTTTCTTATCATTTATTGTTATAATCGTAGATAAAGTAAAGTATTCAACTTGCGGTAATGCTCATAACTCACTTGATGAATTATAGCACTCGCCTTCGGCTCGTGCTGCGAACTTCATCTACGTGAGTTATGTCCTACATTACCACTCGTTAAATAATATACTATAATTGTTCGTATGTTTCATTGAGGTGTTTATGATAATGTATAATATACACATGTTTTCATGAAATGGAAAAAATGATCATAACGTATAATGTTCTAGCTTATATTATATAAGGCAATCGAGTGTGGCTTCTCGTTTTCTTCACTTTCGGCAATCAGTTAGATGAAGTGCATGACAATCAATCTGTTCGGTCCTTTTATAAGAACATAAATTTGAAGCTGAAGCGATCGCTAAATATTTAAATTTCGCGCCAATATATGTCAACACTGGTGGCTTCGCATATGTGAAGAACCATTCGCTTCACACACATTGATTAGAATTGATTGATTTTGACGCCTTGAATGATATTGAGAGATTTTCGCTGTGACCTGTACTATCAGATTTCTATACGAAATTATGTAATATTGGATTGGTTTTGGATTTACCACGCATTGACTTCACCCGCATATTTTATTGGAAATTCCGCATCGCCTTTTTTGATTGTGTTCAACACCGCATTTGAATAAAAAGTTGGAGCAAATATCCACGAAGGGCCCCTGTGAAGAGCTGGGATTTGGAGCAGAGCCCTCAAGCATTCGCAGTTCGCTGTTTTCTTGGTAAGTCATCATTGTTGACCGCATTGTTTGTATATGAATTTGATTGTTCATACATATATTTCGCTTTCGCTCCAGCTTCAAATCGCTATTTTATACAGTCCATTTTTCTCACCAATTTACCTGAGCTATCGGACATAACATTGGTCCTTTAGCGAACCGGATATTGAAATTTCGCATTTTTTGAATTATATTGAAAAATAAAGCATTTTGAGTTTTTATTTCTTCAAGTTCCCATTGTGTACGAAGATTTTTTGCTGCATTGACGCATCTGGTATCGGATAACGCTCGCTGTTCGCTTATCACAGTTGATACATATTTATCGAATTTTCATCGGAGTTAATTTGAATTGAATTTGTCGATATTTATTATTTGAAAGTCGGAAATTTGTGAAATTTGTATAGGTTACGATGGCTGACGTTAAATTAAAGAAGGCTAAATTCAATAGGAATTCTTGTCTCGGTGAAATAAAGGCATTATTGGATCTTGCTACGCGAGCAAAAGCAGATGGAACTGTTGGGTTATCATTTAAAATTCGGTTTACTGAACTCGACGAAGTACGGGGGGAGTTCAATAAACAGCATCAGATCATACTTTCTCTTTTATTTCAAGATGATGATGCGAATATGGAATCGGAAGAGGATATAAAAACGCAGTTTCAAAATGATTACTTTGCTATCAAAACTATTTATACTGAATTATTCGATCCAAACCAATTTAATTTAGATACGTCAGCCCATTCTATTTTCACAAGGAAGCAAAGTTCAGCCTCGTGTATGGTCAATAATACACCACAAGTTCGTCTTCCTAAGATTGAGATAAAAAAATTCAGAGGAGATTATACTCAATTTACCACCTTCATCGATCTTTTTGACGCTCTTGTACATAATAATTCTTCTTTGAATGAGATCGAAAAGTTTAATTATCTAATTTCTTCATTAGAAGGTCCGCCGCTCTCATTGGTTCGCACCTTACCGATGACTTCTAGTAATTATCAAACCGCCTATGATTCTCTAGTAAGTCGATTTTCCAATGTGCGATTGAGAGCGCAAGCACATTGGAATGCCCTTGATAGTTCTCCAAAAATAAATTGTTCTGATTATAACGCCCTTCGTACCTTATTGAACACTTTTACTGAAAATATCGCAGCACTTCGCAATTTGAAGTTTCCAGTTGACTCATGAGACTTTGTTTTATTCATGATGCTCATAAAACGTTTGGACAATACAACTGTCACTCGCTTCGAAATGGAAAATTGCTCATCCTCTGTTCCAGAATTTCGAACACTTCTTGATTTTTTAAATAGATATTGTACCGCAATCGATACCTTGGGAGCGTCATCCATTTCGCCCCAAACTTCAAAATCCCATAATCAGAGTAAGCCTTCTGCTAGCTCTAAACGCATCGCTTCCTATTTCACCGATAATAAAAATCAGCTCACTAAAAATGCTTCGCTAAAGTGCTCGCTTTGTAACCAGAACCACTCAGTAATGTCTTGTCCAAACTTCACAGGAAAAACCCCACAAGAACGCCACGCTTTCGCTAAACAGAAACATCTATGTTTCAATTGCCTTAGTTCTGTTCACGATCTTCGAAATTGTAAATCGATTAACACTTGTCGCAAATGTCATCAAAGACATCACACTTTATTACATCTTGATGGGTTCGCTACAGGTGAGGCTAAAACAGTTGAAGTTGTGCCATCCACCTCGTCTAATAATGATAACGCTATATTTTCGGCAAGAATCGATATCGCAAAAAAATCTTCTTCTGTACTGTTATCCACCGCACTGATCGACGTACGCGATAGTTTTGGTACGTTTCATACTTTACGCTGCTTATTGGACAGTGGTTCTATGTCATCCTTCATTAGTAAGAAGGCCGCTAATTTGTTAGGTTTGCCTCGGTGCAATATGGAAATAAACGTAAAGGGTCTGAATTCAATGAACAGTATCGCTCATCATGGTTGCGTTACTGTTTCTTTTCGTCCGGTTGATTTACAATCACCTGTAATTGTTACTGACGCTATAATTTTAGATCGAGTATGTGAAAGGGTACCTTCGTCTAATGTTCCTAAATCTTCCTGGTCTCATTTATCCGCCTTGAAATTGGCAGATTCGCATTTTCACACCCCAGGAACGATTGATATTCTGCTAGGCGCAGACGTGTTTTCCAAAATTATTTTACCCGAAAAAATTGTAGGAAACCCAGGACAGTTAGATGCAATCAATACAGTTCTTGGTTATGTTTTGATGGGAAGATTTGAATGCCCTTCTAATTCTTCTGTTTCTGCTCTATTTGGTTTCCCCACAGAGTTGAACTTAGACCTTTCTCTTCAAAAGTTCTGGGAACTAGACTCAGTTCCTCTATGCGAAACATCATCTCTAGAAGATAAACAGGTGGACCAAATGTTTGCTGATACGCACTTTCGAGATAATGAGGGAAGGTACGTTGTTTCTCTTCCTTTTCGCGGTGAATTACCAAAATATACTGGCATTCGTGAATTGGCAATAAATCGGTTTCTATCTCTGGAGAGACGGCTTCTACGGAACCCTAGGCTATATCAGTTGTACTCGGAGTTTATGCGCGACTATTTGGATTCTTGTCATATGGAACGTATTAGTGAAAATTTGTTGGACGGTCATTGTTTTTATTTTCCACATCATTGTGTCATTAAAGCACAAAACGATCAGGTGAAGTTACGCGTTGTCTTCAATGCCTCTGCTAAGTCTCCGGTGTTGGAGGAGGGTTCACTTAATGACCATCTACTCACTGGGAAAAAATTGCAACAAGACATTATCTCTATATTGCTTCGTTTTCGGTTACATCAATATACCTTGTGTGCGGATATTCGGCAAATGTATCGCATGATAAGGGTGAGCGATGATCATGTAGATTACCAGCGAATTATTTGGAGATTTTCCCCGGAAGAAGACCTCCAAGATTATAGACTACTAACTGTAACCTACGGCGTGAGTAGCGCTCCATATTTGGCTATCAGAACATTAATTCAGTTGGCTACTGACGAAGGAAAAGCGTTTCCCTTGGCTTCGAAGGTATTACAAGAGGATACTTATGTCGATGACATTCTTACTGGAAGTTCTACGCTCGAAGGTGCAAGAAGCTTACGACAAGAGCTAGTTGCTCTTCTCAAAAGGGGTCAGTTTGAACTAAGAAAATTTGCGTCTAATGATCCTCTCATTTTATCAGATTTGCCATCCACCCATCTTTCGATTGATCCAGTTTCATTTGACCGTGAAGATGAATTTACCTCCTTGAAGGTGTTAGGTTTATTGTGGGACCCGCCAAAAGATATGTTTTGCTTCAGCGTGCAACCTTCAGAACGCCCTTGTACCAAACGCAACCTCTTGTCGCAACTAGCTCGCATATATGATCCTCTTGGATTTTTATCTCCTATCACCTTTTTTCTGAAGCACCTACTTCAGAAAATGTGGTCCTCAGGAATAAAATGGGATGAGGAACCATCTGCAGATATTGTAAGAGTGTGGGAAAAATATCGTTCAGAATTAGCTACTTTATCTCCCATTGGTTTTCCTCGTAGAATAACTGTATCGGATGCTATATCGTATGACTTGTTGGGCTTTTGTGACGCATCAGAAAAAGGTTATTGTGCAGTTGTTTACTTTCAGATAAAAAATGAAAATGATGATATGTCATTTAAATTCATTTGCGCAAAAACCAAAGTTGCCCCTCTTAAAAGGATAACCATTCCAAGATTGGAACTTTGTGGTGCCGTTTTGTTGGCTAATCTTCTGTCATTCTGTCTCGATCTCTTTAAAGGGCTCATATGCTTTCGAAGGGTCTGTGCATTTTCAGATTCTCAAATTGCACTTGACTGGATAAAGGGACAACCGCAACGCTGGCCTGTGTTCATATCTAATCGAGTCGCTCATATACAAGAAAAAATTCCTTCTGCTTCTTGGCATCATATTGACTCTTTGAATAATCCAGCAGACGCTGGTTCTCGTGGCCTGCTACCTTCTGAATTTGTTGGTTGCGCTTTGTGGTTCAATGGTCCTCAAAAAATCTTAGAAGGTTTCGATTTGTATGCTTCCGACGGTGAACCTAAAACTCTACTGCACCCTGTTGCAGCTCCTTTATGCTTGCAGAGTTCGGAGCAACCGTGCTCGAATTCATTGTTCTCTCTACTTGAACGCTTTTCTTCTTTTTCAAAGATTCAAAGAATCCTCGCATTTGTTATTCGCTTCAACAATAATCTAAGGTATCCGCGTTCTAGACGCTGTGGCCCTTTGTCAGCCTCAGAATTAGATGGATCTCTCCTTCTTCTGGTAAAGCTAACGCAAAGCATTCACTTTTCAGAGGAATTGCATCGAAAGGTATACCCCAAACATTTTCAGAAGCTGAATGTGTTTCTTGACGACTCTGGTGTCTTGAGAATAGGAGGAAGAATTGACTCATCCTGTCTCCCCTTTGATGGTAAACACCCTATACTTCTTCCTCGACAAAGTCGCCTAACAACGCTTCTTATCGAGTTTTATCATAGGAAATATCTCCACGTAGGCTTACGCACTCTTCGGTTCCTTCTTGCTCAACGGTTTTGGATAGTGGGAGGTAGACGCGTCATTTCATCGGTTCTTTCTCGATGTGTTCAGTGCTTTAAAACTCGTCCCAAAAATTTCCAACCTCCAATGGGGGAGTTGCCTTCAACCAGAATTTCGCAGGTGAAGCCATTCAGTCACAGTGGTGTTGATTTTGCAGGACCTTATTCTGTCACCATGGGACGACATCGCGGGGTCAAGTCAACAAAGGCCTATATATGTTTGTTCGTATGTTTTGCGACGAAAGCTGTTCACCTGGAACTCGCTACGGATTTGTCAACTGAAACCTTTTTGTCAGCTCTTCAGCGGTTCATTGCACGGCGCGGACGAGTTAGTCATCTTTACAGTGACTGCGGTACAAACTTTATAGGTGCTAATCGCGTGATTGTTGATTGTATGAAAAATGCAGCAGAGAGAGAGTCGATCACTTGGCACTTCAACCCTCCTTCTGCTCCTCACATGGGTGGCCTATGGGAGGCTGGAGTTAAAAATGTGAAATCACATCTTTCTAGAGTTCTTGGAAATCAAATTCTCTCCTATGAAGAATTCTACACTTTGCTGTGCCTGATTGAGGCCATACTGAATTCGCGACCCTTAGAAGCACTCTCTTCTGATCCCGAAGACATTGCTGCTTTAACTCCGGGTCATTTTCTCACTCTGGAACCGCTCACCGCATTACCATATCCAGATATTTCACATCTAACGCTTAATCGTTTGAGTCGTTGGCAATTGTTGCAACGTCTGCATCAAGATTTTTGGAAGAGATGGCACCGTGAGTACCTCCATACTCTACAACAGCGCTCAAAGTGGTTTACTGACGATGAAAAGTTCCCAACGATCGGAGATCTCGTTTTGATTAAGGATGATAGAATTCCTCCTTGTGACTGGCTCCTGGGAAGAATAACTTCTTTGAGTCACGCTAAAGATACACGCTCTAGAATTGCCTCATTGAAAACAAAAAATGGTATTCTGCAAAGGCCGACTGTCAAATTATGCCCTTTGCCAGTCGCTTAGTTTTTTGTTGGTTTTTATTCTTATTTTTTAAAACTACGAATATTTAACATTTTTAAATAATGGGAACTCGCTCATTAATTCATTTTCGTATTTAATTTCTCGCTAATTTGTTTCATGTCACTAGACACGCTATTTGTACTCATCGCTTTAGACTTTCAGACCAATTTTATGTACCGTTGCTCGACTAGCATTTTGCCATTTTTCGCGGCCCGGAGAATGTTCGGTCCTTTTATAAGAACATAAATTTGAAGCTGAAGCGATCGCTAAATATTTAAATTTCGCGCCAATATATGTCAACACTGGTGGCTTCGCATATGTGAAGAACCATTCGCTTCACACACATTGATTAGAATTGATTGATTTTGACGCCTTGAATGATATTGAGAGATTTTCGCTGTGACCTGTACTATCAGATTTCTATACGAAATTATGTAATATTGGATTGGTTTTGGATTTACCACGCATTGACTTCACCCGCATATTTTATTGGAAATTCCGCATCGCCTTTTTTGATTGTGTTCAACACCGCATTTGAATAAAAAGTTGGAGCAAATATCCACGAAGGGCCCCTGTGAAGAGCTGGGATTTGGAGCAGAGCCCTCAAGCATTCGCAGTTCGCTGTTTTCTTGGTAAGTCATCATTGTTGACCGCATTGTTTGTATATGAATTTGATTGTTCATACATATATTTCGCTTTCGCTCCAGCTTCAAATCGCTATTTTATACAGTCCATTTTTCTCACCAATTTACCTGAGCTATCGGACATAACACAATCTGTAAAATCGCGTTAGCAGGGCTCATTCTTCTAACATTTCCCAACAGTTATTGAGAAATAAGACTCCCACCTGTTTATTTGTCCAAAATGAACATAAACAAATGAAAACACACCGTTTTTCGACTTTTAGGAGAATACTGAAATTACTGCTTTGTTTGAGTGTTTGAAAAATTCAACTAAATGAACTCGTTGTCATTATTTTCAGTTATCTTTCTCGTAGTTATTATCACAGAATATTTTCGAGTATTATAATAGTAATGTTCTTTCGTACTGAGCGAAGTGATTTATGTAAGTTAAATCACATAGATCAGTTTAAGCGATCGTTCTTTCGTTTTCAATCAGTTCCCCCTTCCACAACTCCAAAGTGATTGCAAGTGATTATTTTGATCGCGAAATTTCTTATTTCAATTAGATCACATTGATAATGTCAAAATTTGAAGTTAGACGTTATAGAATTTTATATACATAGAAGTGAGCGCATTCTTTCGGGCTTTAAGTGAATGAATATGTTCTGATTGCAAAATCGCTATCACTTAAATCACATAAGTTCCATCAGTTGAATCAGTACGAAAGAACACTACTATTATATGTGAACAGAAATGAGCAAAGCCTTAGAAATTTTGTTGAAAGTGAAATGAAACTTTGATTATATTTCAATGTCACCAAAAATGGAGGACTCATTTTTTGCGCGCTTATTTCCATATGTCTGTAATTTTCGAATTTCGAGCCGAGAATGGTCTCGAAAGGTTTGGGTAGACTCATGAAGAGTGTTAACAGGAAGAATCCGTGGTAAAATTTGATTCTGCTCGTCCGTCCGGCCTCAAACTCCATAACTTTTCAAAGAAGACTTCAGGTTCGAAATTTCCAGGCTACGTGAAGGTTGTGTTCGTAGATAGAGAAAATCCGCAGAAGGATTTCAAAATTCCGATAAGATTGAATTGAAATCTTGTAAAGAGTAAGTTGTGAAATAACGCAAGAAGAATTGAAGAAATTTTTTTGAAAAACTTCGGTTACACTTAATTTATTCACCATATCCTGCTGAAATTTTAGTCTACATCGATAAAATTAGTTATAAAAAATTTCAGCTTCCTGGATGTTCCACGTGAAAATTGAATTTTCTTACCAGGTGCAAAATATAACATTTTTGAGCGCTCGTTCTGCTTACACGAGGGCTATATAATTTCGTCACGATGTCTGTATTTTTCGAATTTTGAGCCGAAAATGGTCTTCATCGTTGAGAATTCAAGTCTAGCCGGCCAGCCGTAATCACGATAACTAACGGAACGACCTAGGAACTCGAAATCTTCAGGGTAGGTTCGAATCTTGAATGCCGCGGTTGGGTTCGTTATTGGACAAAATTTGACCAGGGGTTCCGTGAATATGGCCATTCGAAATTTTGTTGTCCTGATGATGTGTTCAAGCTACATGCAAATTTTGTTCAGATCGCATGACCAGAACCATAGAAAGCATAAAGAATTATAACTCTCGAACGGAAAGGTTTAGAGACTTGAAATTTACATGGTAGTCTTGGATATCGAATGTCGAGATCAAGTCCATCAATGAGCGAAATTCGACTAGGGGTTCCGTAAATATGGTCGTTCAAAATATTTTTTTCCTGATAATTTCGAAACAACCTATTGGATCGAAATGAAATTTCGCACAAAGATGAAGAATAATGTATTTGAACTACTTACGTAATTTTGTCACCAGAACGAATTATCGAAAAAAATTAGATTTCTTTTATTTCTGTAACAGCTGATTCCGCATAATTGAAGAAATGACATTGTCCGTCGACCATGCAGAATAAATAAAAATCTTTGATTTATTGAAGCCAGATCGAAAAATTTCTGATTCTTCGAATTATTTTAGTGATTAATATTTACCTTGAGATCTTATACTTGAAAGGAGAGTTTATATAAATCTTCCAAATTTCGACAATGGGTTATCGAAAATAATTCTATGCATTGTTCCGATTCTGAAAGAGAACACTTGTAAATATTCCTTCAAAGGGTGCATGGCCAAATATTTCAACGCAACTCTGAAGGCGCAAAAAATTAAATAAGTATGCTTTCTCGATTCAAAGTTGAAAAAATGAATTTATTTTTTGTTAACAGATACCTTGTCAGGAATGAATCGATGCAGAATCAGAATTTTAGATTACCTTTTTACTTCGTCTTAAAACCAACAAACTGATCCTCCAATACAGTCCTGCATAATATACGACAAACCTTCACTTTGTACTGGGGCCAAAGTCAGCAACCACCTGTGATCGACAAGAACTTCAATTTGTTACAGTCGACTTCCACTTGTGTGCGGAATTGCAAATCATTATTTGATGCCGAAACGGTACAGAGTGGTGTATATGCGGGGTTCTGTGTGGGAAGCTCCATGTGGTATGGGAAAAAATTTATCGTGTAAGGAATGTGATTCATCGTTACACGCAGACTCATCATTAAAACAAAATATCGATGTTGGATTTTCCTGCATGTTTTATTCTACTCGCTCGAAGAGAAGGGATCAGAATGCTGAGGAACGATTTGAATTCAATGCAACATTTTTCTTTGCATTCATATTCCTTATTTATGCGGACTATTTTTTCTCGGTGCTGTTGAATCGATCTGATATTTTGTACTTCACTTCAGTTCTTCTATGGTGACGATTATTCTTATTCAAATAAAAGTTTAGGAAAAGCATTGCCGTGAAGTCAGGAGCTTTTGAGCGCTCGTACACCCACCTTGTAGTTAGATTCGCATTTACCAGTTTTAGAAATCAATTAAAGGAATTTTCGACAGCTGTCAAAAAATTTTTCAAACTTAGACGAAACTCCAGACTTTGTCTGTGCTTCAGCTGACCAATTTTTTTTCGATAATTCGCTAGAATTTTCTACGGTATCTATGGTCTTGGTGATGCGATCTGGACGAAATTCCGCACGTAGTTTGAATACATTATTCCTCATCTAGGTGCAGAATTTCAATTCCAATCAAAGCGGAAGTTTCGGAATTATCAGGAACAGAATATTTTGAACGACCATATATATGGAACCCCGAGTCCAATTTTGCTCATTGATGAACGTGACCGTGAAATTCGCGATCCAAACCCACCCTGAAAATTTCGAGTTCCTAGGCCTTTCCCTTCGGAAGTTATAATTTTCTATGGTTTATATGATTCTGGTTATGCGATCTGGACAAAATGTTGCTTTAATATATTATTCTCGTTTGAAATACAAAATTTTATCTCGATCGAATCCGTAGTTTCGAAATTATCGAGAGAACAAAATTTCAAACGACCGTATTTACGGAACCCCTAGTATAATACTGCTCATTGATGAACGTGAACGCCACATTTCAGATCTACTCCTGAAAATTTCAAGTCCCTAGGCCTTTCCGTTCGAAAGTTATGATTTTCTATGATTTCTATGGTTCTGGTCATGCCATCTAGAGAAATGTAGCTTGAATATATGATTCTTCATTAGTATACAAAATTTCGTCAAGATCGAATCTGTAGTTTGGAAATTATCAAGAAAACTAAATTTCAAACGACCATATTTACGGAACCCCTAGTATAATTTTGCTCATAGATGAATGTGATCACGACAATCGAGATCCACACCTTTACTCAAAACTTGAAGTCCCTAGGCGTTTCCGTTCAAAAGGTACAATTTTCTATGGTTTCTATGGTTCTGGTGATGCGAGCTGAACAAAATTTTGCATGTAGCTTGAACACCTCATTTTCCATTAGAGTACAAAATTTCATCTCGAGCGAATCTGTAGTTTCAAAGTAATCAGGAAAACAAAATTTCGAGCGGCCATATTTACGGAACCCTTCGGCAAATTATGCCCAATAACGAACTCAACCGCGGCATTCGAGATTCGAACCTACCCTGAAAATTTCAAGTTTCTAGGACATTCCGTTCGAGAGTTATCTTGTATACAGACGGCCGGCCGGACGTACGGCCCGACGGACGGACAGACTCGAATTTTCGACGGATTCGTCATCAGTGAGTCGAACATTTTCGGCTTAAAATTCGAAAAATACAGACATTTATTTATTTATTTATTTATTCACAAGGAACACAAACAGGTAACCCAATACCCAAAACAGTGTTCACAAATTAAGAATACAAAAAATTAACAAAAGTGCCTTATTTCTAATACCTAATATATATACCTAATAACAAGTTGACAATTGGAAGAAAAAAAATAACAGATATAGAGCCAGAGGTGAGGCAATTCATCGTGACGAAATGATATAGCCCTCGTGTAAGTAGTACGAGCGCTCAAAAATGAGAATCGAAATATGCAGTGTTTTACCCATTAATTCCCAGACGTACGCATTGGAGAAATATCAGGAGATCCTGAAGGGGTAAAGGATAAAGGGAATGTATTCGATTCTGCTCAAAGTAAACTGTTTTTCTGGCTCGTCGTTGTCGTGTGATATAAGGGTTCCTGCGATAGATGGTTCTGTTCTGAAGACCAAGGCTAACCTACTGCTATAAGCAATAGCATAATTGCTACGCTTCTACGCACATGTCTTTCATCACGTCACTTCTTCACCCTTTCCGCTTCAATGGGTTCATCCCAAAATTTTGGTATGAACCACCACATGTTTCCCTAGAATTAAATTCCTGGTTCCATTACTTGAAGTGTAACACAATCCGGAAGTGTCTCATTTGAGTTTCGATAAGAAACATCAGTGTAGTTATAGTTATACTTATAGTTAGTAAAGGGGGTTACATTTCAATCCGACCTCAAGGTCTATTGTGTCCCCCATCAGAGCTGTAATCTCAAATGCGCTACCTACAGCTTGCCCTCCAGCTCCAGAGCTCCAATGAACTCCAGTTTCTGAGAGGACTTCAAGGAGATGAGATTTTCATTCCTCCTGAAATTCTCTAGTCCAAGACTTTCTTTGAGCTGGTTTGCAATGGCGATGTATTCTGTAACCAGGTGAACAGGAGTTTCCTCCTCTTCCCCACAGTATCTGCACTCGTCAGTTTCTGTTAAGCCCATTCTCATCATAAGCTTTCTAAGGGACAATGTCCTGTGAGGAAGCCAGCGGGAAGGCGTAACTTATCCTTACTGAGATCCAAATACTCTGGATCTTGAACTTTCAAAGTTCCGAAAGAACTTTTCGAAGGACTCCATTCCTGAAAGATTCCTCCAGAGTTCTTCTGTTTCAGTCTCTTCCTTCTCCAAAAACTCTTTCTTATAGGTGCATTTACCTATGCCACTGAAAGTTTCTGGACCAGTAAGTGGCATTTGTGCTCCCTTTCTGGCAAGTGTATTGGCCTCTTCGTTTTCTTTGCTTCCTGAGTGACCAGGAACCCAGACTAAAGAGAACTTGTTGTTCTTGCCTGCTCCATTAAGTTCCTTCCGGCACTACCATATAAGCTTTGAGTCGATTATATAGGAGATCAGTGCTTTGACAGCAGCTTGACTATCAGAATGGATCACAATGTCACACCCTTGATAGTTTCTTTCCAGGTTTATATCTATGCATCTTTTGATTGCAAGGATTTCTACCTGAAAAACAGAAGTAGGAGCCTAACGATAGTGTATACTTGGTTCTTGCCCCGTATACTCCAGCGCCGGCCCCTATCGTGGTTTAAGAACCATCTGTTTACCATTTAATGGTATTCACTTCAAAGTTTTGGGTAGTAAGTATATTCCTATTCCCATTCTTACTTTTTACAATACATAGTGTTGAAGTTCTTCTCAACATCAGTGTTAAAATATAAGATTCATTTTCGCGTTTTTTTCGATAAGAGGATGTATCGTTGCCATCCTTCCACACAGCCAACAGTTAACCAACATCAATCTAGTATTTTCGAAGGCCAATAACGAAGTTATGCAATAAAAAATTGCAGTTCGAAATTGAGAAGTTTACAATCCTAAAGTTGATATAGCCCTCGAGGAAATTTATGTCGCCGTTATCGTCAGGCGGCGTTGGATATGCGAGGGTTGATGGTGAGGGGGCGGGCACGTCCCGGACTGAATCGTGAGGAACTGATCTCTACCCTCCCGGTCCCCTAGGTGTTGTGATTCTCAAATTACAATCTAGCTACCGCTTGTCGCTCGGAACTGCAAGAATCTGACCAGAATAACATTACTCATTCTTTTCGTAGTTTCTAGTTGGGGAATTTATCGATCGATACCGCGACGATTCTGTGCATTGGCCCTCTTCTTCTTTTCCTCCTCCAGAGTTTCGCCCGGATTACTTGCAGTAATACTTGTTGCACGAAAACTTTTCGGAGTTTTGAATGG
Source organism: Aphidecta obliterata (assembly GCA_963966015.1). Taxonomy (NCBI): domain Eukaryota; kingdom Metazoa; phylum Arthropoda; class Insecta; order Coleoptera; family Coccinellidae; genus Aphidecta; species Aphidecta obliterata. The sequence continues at coordinate 18,903,853 of OZ014428.1, read as the reverse complement.
AGCGATTAATTTCCTAAAGCGATTTCAATATAGAACTGCGCTATTCCTTTATTTTTCCTTTTGTGGTCGGTGAGACGTAATTCGGAACTTCGGAACGATTTTCTTAACCGCTGCCAGGGGCAGAAATTGATCTCAAAGGAAAGTTAATGAATTGATTCGTTACTCCAGATTAATCCTACACTCTGGATATATATCTTGATTATCAGAGCTGTTCCAGGCATAAAAACAATGTTGAGATGAGAATGGCAGTTTGATTGAATATTTTCGTATTTATTCACAATGTCTTCATTCAGTAGTCATTTTTGCACCAACTGTGTCAATTCGATACTAAGCCCGAGGGTAACATTCAGCACGAGGTCCTCTTGCCCGAGGGATGCCTGTTGCCCGATACGCGTTAGGACCTAGTAATGCTCTTGGTGCATACATAAAACAAACAAAATTTATGTTAGTGAAATATCTATTTTCAAATCGGTGCAATTTCTTTTCTTTTTCATCTTCTGCATGACATTTGTTGATGTTTTGATAATGGATACGTTTGTTATGAATACATTTGTTATGAATACATTCATAACTTGGTGTGTTAAGAACGGAATGGAACGGAACATCGATAAGTGTAAAGTAATGCGTTTCTTTAGGGGCAGGTTTTCAAATGAGTTCAATTATAATATTACAGGGTAACATTTGAACAGGGTGAAGGTTATAAGAGATCTGGGTGTCTACTTCGATTCCAAGCTTGATTTTTCTTATAATATAAAGAAGAGGATTCAGAAAGCGTTTAAGATGCTGGGTTCGTTAAACGAATTACCAAAGATTTCAATGATATCACTGCTATAAAAAATGTATATATAGCTAATGTGAAGAGCGTATTAAAATCGGGTTCGCATCGATAACATAGGGAGGGTACAGAATTTTTTTTTGAGGGGGATATGTTTCAGAATATCAATAGAATACGGAATATTGATGTCCGACTTAACCTTGAAGACTTTCCAGGAGCGAAGAAAAAAGTTCGAGATAATGTTTGTGTATAAACTCCTTAATAACCTCATTGACTGTCCCTATCTTCTGGCAAGATTGAATTTCAATGCAGTAAATGTTAACTTACGACGCAGAGATTTTTTGGTGACTCAGTTCTATACCAGTACCGTAAAATGGGGTGAATAGAAATTAGAAACACATTCTGATGTTCGAATGCTCATAGCTCTAGAAAGGAAAATAATTCAATATCCATATTTCCACAAAAGTCCGGTCACACTTGATACAATAGACCCCCGTTTAGCAAATGTGTGTGCAATTGATAATTTTTCCAAAAAAAATATTATGCCGCTTGTTTGTATTCGCCTTCGAGGTGGGGTGAATGGAAACACACGTTGAAAACTCGTCTATATTACTTTTGGTCTGCAGTGGGGGTGTATGGAAATAAAATCGAGTATACGATATAACAGCATAGAAATACTTTTTTTTTAGTTTTTGGAAGCAAAATGAAATCATTTCATTTCATGAACGCCAACGTTATTGATATTTGAATGGACAGGAAATACAAATCGAATATTTTTCAAAAGTATGAAATAATGGGTTCACCTAAAAACTACCCACTTTGGAACATTTGTTTCTCGAATTATATCCATGTCAAATGTATGAGTTCCTCTTGTGGACTCAGAATGACTAATGTCTGGTCAATGTTTTGGATTTTGTTAACCATAAAAACATCTGGAACATTAGGATGAATCTTTTTGAGCGCTCGTACTACTTACACGAGGGCTATATTTTTCCGCCACGATGTCTGTATTTTAAGAATTTTGATCCGAAAATGGTCTCAATCGACTATGTCCGTCCGGCCTTCCATAAGCACGATAACTCTCGAAGGGATCAACCTAGAGACTTGAAATTTTCAGTGTAGGTTCAAATCCCAAATGCCTCGGTCAAGTTCGTTAATGAGTAGAATTCCACCAGGGGTTCCGTAAATATGGCCGTTCAAAATTTTGTTCTCCTGATTACTTCGAAACTACATATTCGATCGAGATGAAACTTTGCACTCAAATGGAGAATGAGGTGTTCAAGCTACATGAGAAATTTTGTCCAGATCGCATGACCAGAACCATAGAAACCATACAAAATTGTAACTTTTGAACGGAAACGCCTAGGGACTTGAAATTTTCAGGGTGGGTGTGGATTAGAAATGTCGCGTTCACGTTCATTAATGAGCAGAATTTTACAAGGGGTTCCGTAAATACGATCGTTTGAAATTTTGTTTTCTCGATAATTTCGAAACTACGGATTCGATCGAGATGAAATTTTGTATTTTAATCGAGAATGATATATTAAAACAATATTTTGTCCAGATCGCATGACCAGAACCATAGAAACCATAGAAAATTGTGACTTTTGAACGGAAAGGCCCAGGATTTTGAAATTTTCAGGGTGGGTTTGGATCGCGAATATCGCGGTCATGTTCATCAATGAGCAAAATTAGACTAGGGGTTCCGTAAATATGGCCGTTCAAAATATTTTTTTCCCCATAGTTTCGAAAATACTGAGCGGATTGGAATGAAATTTTGCACCTAGCTGAGGAATAATGTATTCAAAACGTGCAAAATTTTGTCCAGGTCGCACAACCAAGACCATAGATACCGTAGAAAATTCTAGCGAATCATCGAAAAAAAATCGATGAGCTGAAGCACCGACATGAAGTCTGCAGTTTCGCCTAAGTTTCAGAAATTTTTTCGACAGCTGTCGAAAATTCCTTCAATTGATTTTTAAAACTGGAAAATGCGAATCTACCTACAAGGTGCATGTACTAGCGCTCAAAAGCTCCTGCCTTCACGGCAGTGCTTTTCGTATTTTTTTTAGATTGTTTCGATCTGAGGAAGCTTGCCTCAATGTCTTCCTTTCCACAAGAAATCACTCTTTCAATATAATATTCGAACTTTTTGGTCTTTAACTAACAAGAAGCCACAATTGAAGTTTTATGCGTTTGAAAATCAACTTAATATTCCCTAATTGACTTAACCTAAGATATTCACTACCTGAGAGTTTCACAAAACCACTACACTTAATTCGCCATTGCTATGGCTTCATCAGGTGACATATATAAATTTCTTTTAGGTGAATTAGTACAGAGATAACACAAATTATGGAACTAGTTACACACTTTTATGTATCACTAACTAAATCTCCAATAAAGCCAATTTGTATTTATAATGACAAGAGCATCCTTCATCGCATATTATACCATCTAATCTTCGTATACTTATCTTTTTTCATTCGAATAACTACTCTTTCGTGGAACGAAATTCTTCCCTTTCCACATTCGAATGCGAGATTTCCATACAACACCCACAATTTGAATTTCCCATTCAAGGGAAAAAACTGGAAATTGTAAAGATAAATTCTCCTCTATATGGTTCGTTCGTTAAATGCAGAAAGAAATATAGAATCGAGCGGATGCGGTATATTTACATTTTTACGTTTCACATTCAGGTGGATTATAATTATAGTCGGATAAAAGCGGCGGGAAATTACTAATTTGAATTCGCTGTACCAATTCGCAGAGACTACGGGAAAAATAAATAAAGAAATAACGGTTCGTGGTTTCTTGGGGGGGAATTATCCGGAATCGAAGGAAATAACATTGGAATTTATGACATGAATTATAACTCACATGGCTTCCTATCACAATAGCTATGGAAACGAGTTTACTTAAAATGGGTTTCTCAGCAAGAATATGCCACACCTTCTCACAGGCTTCAGAAGAAAATAAAAATGTAGATTCTGTAGGGAGAAGGACGAAACTCCTGAACACCCAGTTACAGGATGTCTCGCCGTTGGAAGCTAACGCAAGGAATGCTTGAGTTCATCAGAACTCTCGAACAGGATGGCGAGATGGAGTCTAGAGTACACTTCGGTCAGCTGAAGAAACAGATATTTGTGTCGCGCCCGCAACCTCTCGAACCCAATAATAATACAATACAATGTGTTTAACAAACTCTGATTTTCTTGTATGGTCACCGATATCTGCTACCATCGGTCATGCCCAACCTCGCCAGCCGCTGTCAAATAGTTACTGGCTGACTGTGTCAGCGTTGAATATTGTGGTAAAATGATGCTGATCGATGGCTGCAGCCATCCTGACTCATGCTTAACTGTCATTTTCTAACGACGATGACCCCGTGCAGAAGTTCACGAGAAGCTGGAAAATATTCGCCGGCTGAGTCCATATCCCTCCTCTTTCCCAGCAGGTGGAGATACCAAATCCTTCATTTTCCACCTAAATTGGAAATAAGTCCTTTCTTTTCGCAATTTTGCTGGAAGAACTTCCATAATTCAACTGCGATTCATCACGAGTTGTAGCATAAAACACGTTTTAATAAAGTCCTGGTTTCCATCATCAATCTTATATCCTTCATCCAGCAGAACGTCACATCGAAAATACTTGAGAAGTTTCCGGGAGCTGAAGAGAATTTGTATTGTTAAAATATAATAATAGAGAGGCCACAAGTTTGGCCAAATTAATTATGGACCGACAATGGATGTTCATGTGGCTCTGACATTCTTTGTGTCAAATTAATGATTCTCGGCTAAGGGGCGGTTGACGACACTGGATTACCCTTTTACCAAACGTGGCGGCGGAACGTTCCGACCCGAAATACGAATGTGGGAAAGAAGGTCGTGTCTCAATTCGTTTCCACTTTTCCCTTTTGTTTCATCGACATTTCGGGAACGAACTTTGTTTTCGAAATATTCCACAGAATTGGGAGTTTTCGCCTGATTGTTCGGACTGAAACGCAAACCGAAATCGTTGCGTTATTGTGGGAAGCTACACAATGCATTCGGGGTAGAAATCCATAAATCATTCCTTGGTGTTTTCATCTAGAATAAAATTGTACAGGGTGCTCACAAGAGAATTCCATGTATCCAGCGCTTCGTTCAGAAGTTTTGATAGGAACTGGTCGAACTAGAGGAATAGAGGAAAGAACACACAATTTGTATAAGAATTTCGGAACCATTCTGTATTGTTATCTACAGGGTGCTTCAAGTAACGTGGCTTGGTGAATTTATACAACGGAATAACATAACACAAGAATAACATGGCATAGGAATATAATAATAATATCAACAATATCAAACTCTCGACACCGCGACCTTCCCAATGTTTTGTAAGCCACCATTTATCTATTCGCAATATTCGCATTGTTGTTCTTATGTTATATTATTCCACTGTATGAATGGTAACAGGAGAGTCAGTTCGTTAAACTCTCTATATACTCTTTTATGCTCATGTTATGTTATTTATCTGATGGAGTGTCATAATGACAACGTTATGTCACTCAATTTTGATGACATAAGGAAGTTCATTATGGTACTAAAAGTGCCATAGTGAATTCATTAGTACCATAATGAAATTCTATATAAAAAATTACGAAAAGCACTGCCGTGAAGGCAGGAGCTTTTGAGCGCTCGTACATGCACCTTGTAGGTAGATTCGCATTTTCCAGTTTCCGAAATCAATTGAAGGAATTTTCGACAGCTGTCAAAAAAATTCTGAAACTCCAGACTTCATGTCAGTGCTTCAGCTGATCAATTTTTTTTCGATAATTCCCTAGAGTTTTCTACGATATCTATGGTCTTGGTGGTGCGATCTGAACAAAATTTCGCACGTAGTTTGAATACATTATTACAGAGCTAGGTGCAAATTTCATCCCAATCCGATCTGTATTTCCGGAAATATCAGCAAAAAAATATTTTGAACGGCTATATTCACGGAACCCCTGATCTAATTTTGCTCATTGATGAACATGACCGCGATATTCGCGATCCAAACCCACCCTTAGAATTTCAAGTTCCTAGGCCTTTCCGTTCGAAAGTTACAATTTTCTATGTTTTCTATGGTTCTGGTTATGCGATCTGGGCAAACATTGTTTTAATATATCATTCTCGATTAAAAAACAAAATTTCATCCCGATCGAATCCGTAGTTTCGAAATTATCGAGAAACCAAAATTTCAAACGACCGTATTTACGGAACCCCTAGTATAATTCTCCTCATTGATAAACGTGATTGCGACATTTCAAATCCACACCTATTTCAAGTCCCTAGGCCTTTCCGTTCGAAATTTATGATTTTCTATGGTTTCTATGGTTCTGGTCATGTGATCTGGAGAAATGTAGCTTGAATATATCATTCTCCATTAGTATACAGAATTTCGTCACGATCGAATCTGTAGTTTTGAAATTATCAAGAAAACTAAATTTCAAACGACCATATTTACGGAACCCCTAGTATAATTTTGCTCATAGATGAACGTGATCACGACATTGGAGATCCACACCTATCCTGAAAATTTCAAGTCCCTAGGCGTTTCCGTTCAAAAGTTACAGTTTTCTATGGTTTATATGGTTCTGGTCATGTGATCTGGACAAAATTTCACATGTAGCTTGAACACCTCATTCTCCATTTGAGTGCAAAATTTCATCCCAATCAAATTTGTAGTTTTCGAGTAATCAGTGGAACAAAACTTTTAACGGCCATATTTATGGAACCCTTGGTAGAATTTGGCCCATTAACAAACTTAACCGAGGCATTCGGGAACTGAACCCATACTGAAAATTTGAAGTCTCTAGGTTGTTCCGTTCGAGAGTAATCGTGCTTACGGACGGCCGGACGGACGCACAGACTCGAATTTTTCGACGGATTCGTCATCAGTGAGTCGAACATAGTCGATTGAGACCATTTTCGGCTCAAAATTCGAAAATTACAGATATCGTGACGAAATGATATAGCCCTCGTGTGAGTAGTACGAGCGCTCAAAAACATGCGATGGTGTGATCAAAAAAGTTCATTCAAAAGGCATAACTATGTGCAAAACCATTCATTCTAAATGGTAAAAGAGCAATATTAATTCCAAAGGATTCTAGAGTTTTTACATTCGTAGTAGAGTTTTTACATCAGTAGATGCTTTTTGGTAAACTTGTAATTCTGTTTGGCACCAAAAATTGCTTCTAATATTTTTTTCTTTTGCTCTTTCGAATTTTCGATCTAACCTTCAGCAACAGTATTGTTTTCCATCCGCCATGGCGTTTCACGGTACACAGATCAGCTCCAGAATCAGCCAAAACGCAGCAGACTATCGCCGAAAACAATGTCCGGTATATTCTTCAGGTTGAGGTAAATTCAAAAAAGTGGCAATAACTTTTGGCATATTACCAAAGGTGTGAATTCCAACGGGTTGTTTCGTGCATTTCTTATTTTTATAAGTGACAAAAAAAATCGATGGTTTGTTTCAAGGTCGTATTTTCACATAGTTTCTGACAAGTTCTACCATATTCAATCCTGGGATATTCCCCGATGTTACAAAAAATTCACGCATAACCTTCGTTTTTTATTCGGTGAAATTATTCTAAAAACTTCATCTATCATATTTTCAACAAGCATATTTGTCAGTTCCTCTCTTCTGCATGCTCCACTTAGTCCAATCATCATAGCAACTTTTTGAAATAAATATGTACCATCTGATGCTGCCGTTAAAAACTTTGTGACATTTTGTTTAGTGAAAAATGATTTTACGTTTTAGTAATGCAACCAGCTGTAGGTTCTTGCTTATATCGACGTTTTTTCTTGTTGATAAAATGTTTCTTATCATCGAATATTACGACCAGAAAGAAGATGGTTTTCTTTTCTTCGATAAGCATTCAAAGTAAGCCAACAATACTTTTTCATGATTGATATTCTTGATTTTCTTAGTAGAACACCATTCTTCGTACCGATTAAACGCTTTTTCATATACACTCCGTGATTTTTCCGGCAAAAGGGAGTCTACGATATTTCGCGTCATTTCTCACAAATCAGAAGGCAAACTACTAGTTTCAGAATCACTCATTATTATTCAAATTATATTCAATTCTTCGTGACAATTGTTTGACAGCAGATAAATAAATATTGCCGTTACAACCTAAGGTTGTCAAGGAGATGGCAAAGCACAGCTCACTAACCTACTAATATTTGAAGCTACACAATGAAATATACTTACTCCTTTAAATATAGTTATTGTGACATGTCATAAATGCAATTTTCAATTTTTCGAAAATGTATCAATATAAATGCCATCAGATAAAATTTTATATATAATACGAATCATAAACAATCATTATGATCCTTATGACATAAATAACTATTATGTGTATAAATCTAGCTTCAGCCGGCAACCTGTCTTCAATAAAATTGAAAGCTTTAATTTTGCTTGAAGTTAACTGGACTAATATCAAGTTGACAATTCAAGTATCAGTCACGATAATTTAATTCAAAGAATTTTTTTATAACTGGAGCTTTCCTATTTATCTATGGGATGTGGGAGATGATTGCCTTTCATTAAGGTCATGTAGTGGTCTTAAAAAATCATCGCTTGGATGGCCTATTCGTCGATTATAGAGAAAGTATTGCATGGAATCTGCATGTCTATTTATTTCTTCTACACAATGGAATCGTTCCATTCATGAAAAAAAATACCCTTCACACTTGTTTCATAAATTAGTATTTGTTACTGTTCGCCACATAAATCATGAAGATTAAAATTCATATAAATCCATTTCGGGGACACACCGACGTCGGATTGTCGAGCGAGCCAGACACGTCAGCAGACGGGGAACGGTGGAAAACTGTTGCTTGTCGGTCGCCAACTGCGATTTTCAGTATTTATTCAGTAAACACAAAACTCCAACGGAGGATAATTGCATTTGTAACGATCGCGCAATTAGTGAACAGAGCGAATCAGCAGAAAATCAGGGCGAGGGTGACTCTTTCATCTTTAATATCTCTCTATTGGCAATTTTAAATGGTTCAATTTATTCACAAAGGACTCGGATGTCGCTGTAGGCTGAATTTGCGGTAAAATTATCGACATCCTTTTTCGGCGGATTCTGAGGGGGGGTTCATACGTGATTATTGTTCTTTCTGGCGATTCCCCCCACGCTTGGGACTGGGGAGGATTTTTTGTGGCTTTGCCCACATTGTGATTTCAATGGAAATTCTCTCAGATATTCTTCTATCATATTATTCATTCTAACATTCTCATTATATGAATCGAAAAAGTTTTGAATTCTTGAGGAATACGAGTACTACTTCATGTTCTTGAATTTTTTTCGAGGCTGTGGAAAATAATGGGGTAACAAAAAATGTAGAATCCGCAAAAGTGAAGGAATGGTTTATGAATTACGAAATTTTGGATATCATTTCGGAATGACCAGACCGGACTACCAGGTTCGGAGATTTTCACCAATTTCTTGAGCGGTACTACTTACACGAGGGCTATATATCATTTCGTCATGATGTCTGTATTTTTCGAATTTTGAGCCGAAAATGGTCTCAAACGACTATGTTCGACTCACTGATGACGAATCCGTCGAAAAATTCGAGTCTGTCCGTCCGTCCGTAAACATGATAACTCTCGAACGGAATGTCTTAGAAACTTGAAATTTTCAGGGTAGGTTCGAATCTCGAATGCCGCGGTTGAGTTCGCTATTGGGCAAAATTCGCCGAGGGGTTCCGTAAATATGGCCGCTCGAAATTTTGTTTTCCTGATTACTTTGAAACTACAAATTCGATCGAGGTGAAATTTTGTACTCTAAAGGAAAATGAGGTGTTCAAGCTACGTGCGAAATTTTGTTCAGCTCGCATCACCAGAACCATAGAAGCCATAGAAAATTTTAACTTTTGAACGGAAACGCCTAGGGACTTGAAATTTTCAGGATAGGTGTGGATCTTGATTGTCGTGATCACTTTTATCTATGAGCAGAATTATACTAGGGGTTCCGTAAATATGGTCGTTTGAAATTTAGTTTTCTTGATAATTTCCAAACTCGTGACGAAATTTTGTGTAGTAATGGAGAATGATATAACCAAGCTACATTTCTCTAGATCGCATGACCAGAACCATAGAAACCACAGAAAATCACAACTTTCGAACGGAAAGGCCTAGGGACTTGAAATTTTCAGGATAGGTTCAGATCTGAAATTTGGCGTTCACGTTCATCAATGAGCAGAATTATACTAGGGGTTCCGTAAATACGGTCGTTGAAATTTTGTTTTCTCGATCATTTCGAAACTACGGATTCGATCGAGATAAAATTTTGTATTTTAAACGAGAATAATATATTAAAGCAACATTTTGTCCAGATCGCATGACCAGAACCATATAAACCATATAAAATTATAACTTCCGAAGGGAAAGGCCTAGGAACTTGAAATTTGGGTTTGGATCGCGAATTTCACGGTCACGTTCATCAATGAGCAAAATTAGACTAGGGGATCCGTAAATATGGCCGTTCAAAATATTCTGTTCCTGATAATTTCGAAATTTCCGATTTGATTGAAATGAAATTTTGCACCTAGATGAGGAATAATGTATTCAAACTACGTGCGTAATTTTGTCCAGATCGCATCACCAAGACCATAGATACCGTAGAAAATTCTAGCGAATCATCGAAAAAAAATTGGTCAGCTGAAGCACAGACAAAGTCTGGAGTTTCGTCTAAATTTGGGAATTTTTTTGACAGCTGTCGAAAATTCCTTCAATTGATTTTTAAAACTAGAAAATGCGAATCAACCTACAAGGTGGATGTACGAGCGCGCAAAAGCTCCTGACTTCACGGCAGTGCTTTTCGTAATTTTTTTTATATAATATTGTGATATTTCATGTGAAAAAAATTTGGAAATATCCTATTTCGACTTATTACGTACATTTTTAATTTGAATCAGATTGCGATATCGTGAATTATTTGAATCGTTACACTTACTACTTTGTTTCTCTTTTCTGTGAATCTACCTCTTATGCGTGTGTATCCACTGAATTTTTATATTGAAATTATACAAATAGACCATGTCTGTACATTAATATATACAAGGTGTTTTCAAAGGTCAGACTTTTTTTTGACCAGCAATGGAACTCATCAAAATATATACATTATACCAAAAATCGTTCATATAAAATATTCACCAGGGCCGAGTATTTCGATATCAAAATTACCTGCGAATCTGAGAAATTCTCAGCCCGGATCAGGTTCGTATTGTTATCTAAATGTTTAGATATTACCAGCTGTCTGAGGTGAGTACACTATGATGCGTATGATTTTTGTTCTCCAATCTCAACCCCTGTGATTTCTTCTTTTGGGATCATTTGAAAACATTAGTGTATAAATACGGTGAGGTGTATAGTGCGAAAGAAATGGAAAGTGCTCCTGACATTATTCCGTGAGCAAACTGATGTGATAGTTGCTGCATGTAACATTCGTTATAACAACAATGGTTACCATTTCGAATAATTTCTGAGAACAATTCGGATCAATTTTATCGGTCAGTTTGGGAACTTCCAATTTTTTTATGTGATCTTCTTCCTCTCCTCAGTTTGAACTTTAATAATCATACAGGTACGGAAAAATCTGCTAATAAAAGTAGAAAGAGAATACACAAATTAGGGATTAATTGTAGTGCCTAGAAAAGATCGCGAAGGAAGTCGAGCACATTATTAACATTATGAGGGAATGCACTTGGCATAAGGAGATAACACGATCCAGAGTCGTAGTAAGACATTGATGCCCTAGATTTTCTGCATTTTTTTTCAAATTGAATATTTCATATGATCAACTTCCGGCGAAATGATCTCTTTTGAAGAGTTCTAGCACCTCTCAAAAAAAAGCCTCAACTTGAAAAACACCCTGTATTTACAAAGTAATTCACTTATATTTCATTTGCTATCTCTACCATTCCTCTATGTCTTTGAAGTCGATAAGTATCGTTTGAAAAATTGTTCGGTTGCTGAAATCAGAGTCTCTCTTCCCTTTCCGCAGCTCCCACTCGTTAAAATTACCAGAAATAGCGAACGGGGTTGATTTACCGGCTTGATTGGAAAAATCCACTAAAGGGACGCAATCAAGCTGTAGGTATCCAGTTTATTAGCGAAAGCAGCCAGTGGTCCGACTTATTAAAGAGGCCCGTGTAACGAATGAAGGCCATTGATTAGAGACCAGGCAACTCGTGCTATGATCGCTAATGGTGGCGAATTGATGGCGATCGCACAATGCTCTGTGCTCCAGGTCTCTGCGGTAATCGCTAATAATAACACTTTCATGTTGACTTATGTTCGGCTGAAACACAAATAATCCAACATCCTATAGTTCGCTATCCCATAAATCATAGCTGAATATGGCTTGTTGGCCCACGTGGTAGCCAGACTTGTTTGCAGCTTGCTTAAATACATAAATCCGGCGAGATTATATTTCGAGCTTCGTCGAATTAATTAATGTTTCAATATGTTTTGGCCTCGAAGATTTTCATCCAATTATGGGTTATTTTGTTTTGGAGTACATCAAGATCAGGACCCACTTTAGGGATATTGCCTCCAAGGACAGTTGGACCAATTGTAGTCCATGAACATGATGATGAAAGAATTCTCATAAACGCCTACTGTCTATGATTTGATACAAGAGTCCGGCATGTACAGCCAGGATATCAAATCATGAACAGTCCCATTATGCAACAGATTCCGTAGGCGAACCGTACTTGATTGATATTTCCAATTCTGCAATCGAGAACCCCATTCTGCCCGAATATTCTATCGCATATAATCCGATGGAGATAATTATGCGATAAATAATTAATGGATTGGAAGTAAAACGATCGGTCTAATGCGTATTACATGCTGGGGCGAAACAGAGGGCGAGATAGATATTGGAAGCGTTTTGGCTCGGTCGCCCCCTTCTTGTACCTCACCGTGGCTGACATTGATGGGAGCAAATGTGCCTGACATGCCGTGCAACAGTTTTCCCTTCGAATTATGTCAGGAACCAGATCCGCACTTTCAATATTTCGCATCTTCCTGACACGTTATATACTGCGGGATGATTCAGACACATGAATAAAGTAATTGGGTTTCAAAAAGACAGTGGATGTTTTGTTTGGAGGAAGGGATGGGAGGCTGGATTGAAATTGGATGTGACAGGGCCAGAAACTGAGGACAGTTGCGAGAAGGAATTTTCCCGACGTTCTGATTATATCACTATCATTTTTCGCGTCAGTTCGTGATTATCTGGTCAAACAATTTTGAACCTATGAGGAAATTTATTTCAATCACTTTTGGGTTTGAGTTGCAGATTGCTCAAAATGCACAATTTGATGAAGATATCCTTATTACAACAGTAGATAGAGAATAACTGCATATTTTTCGAACACAAATTATTCGATTGAAATTTTCTGCGCCCTTGATTAACAAAAGCTTACAATTCGACAGAATTTCATACTGAACTGAGCTAACAGAGTCTAGAGAACCTATAAAACGATATTATCCCTTAATAACCATCAATATTGAATGTAAAAGCGAACATTGTTGCTCTCCAGTAAATTCGTTTGAGTGGAGCTCATTCAAGTTGCATGGAGCAGAACTTTCCACAGAGCACCTTCTGAATTATTTTCTTCCCTTCCCTACAATCTATGAGAGCGAGTGCCGTAATTCACAAAATACATAAATTAGACTGTAATAAAGAAACCTCCGAGGAATTGAAGGCATCTGTTTAAGATCGAGACACGCTTGAATTTGAGGGAAGAATTGTGGTTCCTGTTAAGTTTAGAAGTATTGCTCTGGAACAAAGGTCTGAGAAAACTGCTCCTTATTGGAAGTTCCATCTGCGGAATAATGAATTCAACGATCAAATGCATATTTTTCGTTAAGTATTGATAAACTTGTGAAATGATCATCTTATGTGAGGTAGACGACACAATGAAGTGAATCTGCGAATCCAAGATTGAAAGATTAATTTTAAATGATTTTTGAGGTGGGTTTGATTATGAACTTACGTGAAAAATTTTGCAGCGTTTCTGAGTCTGAAGATTATAAAGGGTGTTTTTTAAGATGGGGCTTTTTCTTGACAGGTCCTAGAACTCATCAAAAACGATTATTTCGTCGGAAGTTGATCATATAAAATATTCAATCTGAAAAACGTGCAAAAAATTTTGGGCATCAAAATCTTAACACAATTTTGGATCGTGTTATTTCCCTGTAAGGAGATCTGCCATGAATCACGGTGCCATATGCATTTCAGCTAGTAAATTGAGTATTGGATTTGTCGCAAATTTGTATATTCTCCTTCAAGTTTTATTAGGAGATTTTTCCTGAACGATATAATTCTTGAAGTTGAAACTAAGGAGAGGAAAAATTACTCATTGGTCCTATAAAAAAATTAGGAAGTTCACAAATTCCGAAATCACAAGCATTCGGGTAAAATGATAACACTCTCTTTCATGGAAAAAAGAACAAATTACTCTTTTGAGCGCTCGTACTACTTACACGAGGGCTATATCATTTCGTCACGATGTCTGTATTTTCGAATTTTGAGCCGAAAATGGTCTCAATCGACTATGTTCGACTCACTGATGACGAATCCGTCAGAAAATTCGAGTCTGTCCGTCTGGCCGTCCGGCCGTCCGTAAGCACGATAACTCTCGAACGGATCAACCTAGAGACTTGAAATTTTCAGTGTGGGTTCAGATCCCAAATGCCTCGGTTGAGTTCGTTAATGGACCGAATTCCACCAGGGGTTCCGTAAATATGGTCGTTCAAAGTTTTGTTCCCCTGATTACTTGAAAACTACAGATTTGATTGAGATGAAATTTTGCACTCAAATGGAGAATGATATATTCAAGCTTCATTTCTCCAGATCACATGACCAGAACCATAGAAACTATAGAAAATCATAACTTTCGAACGGAAAGGCCTAGGGACTTGAAATTTTCAGGATAGGTGTGGATCTCGAATGTCGCGTTCACGTTCATCAATGAACAGAATTATACTAGGGGTTCTGTAAATACGGTCGTTTGAAATTTTGGTTTCTCGATAATTTCGAAACTACGGATTCGATCGAGATGAAATTTTGTATTTTAATCGAGCATGATATATTAAAACAATATTTTGTCCAGATCTCATGACCAGAACCATAAAAACCATAGAAAATTTTAACTTTTGAACGGAAAAGCCTAGGAACTTGAAATTCTCAGGGTGGGTTTGGATCGCGAATATCGCAGTCACGTTCATCGATGAGCGAAATTAGACTAGGAGTTCCGTAAATATGGCCGTTCGAAATATTTTTTTTCCAGATAATTCCGAAACTACTGATTGGATTAGAATGACATTTCACACCTAGCTGAAGAATAATGTATTCAAACTACGTGCAAAATTTTGTCCAGATCGCACTACCAATACCATAGATACCGTAGAAATTTCTAGCGAGTTATCGAAAAAAAATCGATCAGCTGATGCACTGACATGAAGTCTGGAGTTTCGCCTAAGTTTCAGAATTTTTTTGACAGCTGTCGAAAATTCCTTCAATTGATTTCTGAAACTGGAAAATGCGAATCTACCTACAAGGTGCATGTACGAGCGCTCAATAGCGCCTGCCTTCACGGCAGTGCTTTTCGTAATTTTTTATCGTAAATTAGGTCTGCTTTTGAGGAGATATTCTATGTTTAGAGAAAACAGAATATCGAGAGGTTTATAAATGAAAGCTTACGAACAAAACTGATTTTTCAATAAGTATGATACACCAAATTTATTGTTGCACGGAGTATACAGGGTGTTTCTCAAGGTGAGGCTCTTTTTTGACAGGTGCTTGAACTCATCAAAAAGGGTCATTTCGCCGGAAGTTGATCATATAAATTATTCAATTCGAAAATGTGCAAAAAATCTTGAGCATCATCATCTTACTCTTTAGAAAATCTGCCATGAATCACGTTACTATATGCATTCCAGCAAGTAAATAAAGTGCTAAAGGAGAGGAAAAATTATTGATTGAAAAGGTCCTTAAAAAAAATTAAGAAGTTCACAATTTCACCGATAAAATTGATCCAAATTGTTCACATAAATTGTTCGAAATGGTCACCATTCGTTTGATGTGCACAAAGTTTTGCCCGGCCTAATAACGAATCATTACATCCAGCAACTATCACATCAGTTTTCCCACGAATACTGTCACAAGCATTTTCAATGCATTGTTTTATTTCTTCAACACTATTCATCTCACCGTTACTGTACACTTATGTTTTCAAATGACCCCAAAAAAATTAATCACAGGGGTTGAGGTCCGGGGAGCGTGCAGGCCAAGAAATCGACCCACCACATCCTATCCACCTAAAGTCACAAAAATCATACGCTCTGTCAAATGATTTCTTGTAAACTGAACGCAGTTAATAAACACATTTGAACCTCAATACCTACCTAAACAGATCCGTGCTGGGAATTTCTCAGATTCACTTTGATTTCGAAATACTCGACCCTGATAATTTTGACTTATTTTGATTAGTTCTAGCAAATGAGATTGTGAGATAAGTCAAAGGAACATTCTCCGGAGAAAATATTGCAGTGGCAAAAATCCAAAAAAAAGCACCATATGAAATGGAAAAGAGGAAAGAGGAATGAAAAAATACGAACCTCCATGTAGAATCTGCAGCGTTTCTCATAAGAAAGATAGTGTGCCAGATAAATGGAATCAGTGAACGGTATTGCAAGAATTCATACACACATAAAGACCAAAAATTGTCTCAATAAATGTCTGGTTATGTCATCAACATTTTTTATTTGAATTTTGTCGGTTGCAAGACGTAACCGAAATTCTTCCCTATGAATATCGCAGAATCGTTGAATGGAACGATGTACGGAAGGGGATAACCCTGTTTTGTTGAACGATAGTGAATTTCTGAGTTTTCGAACTCTACGCATTATTTCCCCTCATCCATCCACAACTAAATTAGTTCGAGAGTTCGGCCAATTCATTCCAACCAGCACTCAATCACACTTTCAACTTCGCTCATATTAATATCAGACCTTTCGACCTATTCATTCCAGCCGATTGTCTAAAATGAATTGTCCGTGGGCCAATTCGTTTCGCTTATCTGGCGCGTCAAAATAGTTAATAGAATGCCAGAAATTTGAACAAGGGTCATCAATTACTGTGCGTTCAACATAGATATCCCAGTTTTCGGCCACGAAGGCCCTCTCCGACTCAGCCACTAGCAGGATTTTGCCCTCAAGGAAATGAATCATTTGTTCGATTACGTGAGCGGAGGGAATATCTTGAATATAGGGCGAGTTCTTGACATGAAGAAAACGCCTGAATATGAAAGAGGCAGCTACGAATGCTATGAAAATCGTTTCGATTCAAAATTATCATCTTTCATAATTAATATCTGAAAAGTTGAAGAGTCTTCAGTTGACACATAGATCTGCCTATTTTTGCTAACAATATAATTAAAAATTACGAAAAGCACTGCCGTGAAGTCAGGAGCTTTTGAGCGCTCGTACATGCACCTTGTAGGTAGATTCGCATTTTCCAGTTTTAGAAATCAATTGAAGGAATTTTCGACAGATGTCAAAAAAATTCTGAAACTCTAGACTTAATGTTAGTGCTTTCAATTTCAAGTCTCTAGGTTGATCCGTTCGAGAGTTATCGTGCTTACGGCCGGACGGACAGACTCGAATTTTCCGACGGATTTCTCATCAGTGAGTCGAACATAGTCGATTGAGACCATTTTCGGCCCAAAATTCGAAAAATACAGACATCGTGACGAAATGATATAGCCCTCGTGTAAGTAGTACGAGCGCTCAAAAACGATAACCTCATACAATTGCTTGTTTTTATAGTGCATTCAACTCCATCAAGCACTTATTTCAGTCACGAAACCCAACCCTTTGCCTTTATTCTGAATTTTTCACATTCTTCTTATTCCAAACTCGAGAAAAAATATTTTTTTTAATCGTGATTGTTATTGAAAACGAAATTTCAATGATGGAATAAAGAAATTTTCGAAATGAACTCACTATTTGGAGCACTGACTTACTCACAACGAGCAAAGATATTTGAAAAGTGAAGATGTACTGAAAATAATTCTTCCTAACAAGTGTGGAAAATAACTATATCGCCAAATACTCATCGTTTATTGGACTTCCAAGAGAATACAGAAATTGCTACTTTGTTTGAGTATTTGAAAAATTCAACTGAATTGACTTTCTATTATGGTCATTTTTTTCCTCGTTTTTTTTTATATTTCTCGTAGTTATTTTCAAAGAATATTGTCGAGTGTGGTTTGTGGACAAAAATAAAAAATACCTATGAAAATTATGAATTTTGTGAGTTGAAACTGATATTAAACTTCATCAAAATTTACCAAAAATGTCAGAATCAACTATTTTTTGCGTCCTTGTTTCTATGAACAAATGCCTGTAATTTTCGAATTTTGAGCCGAGAATGGTCCTAAACCATTATGTATCTAGTATATATATTCTTTGTAGGAAGATTGATTTTTGTTGGCTACATTTGAATAGTACATGGGATTAGAAGGGATTTCTCTACTCCAAATCATTCCTCTTTTGTCCACCAAAACCACAAAGGAAATCTCATGGAAGCCGCATTTCCTTAGGTCAATTCAGAAGTTGGCAATGGAGCACGCTGTTGCATCCCAGAGGCCGACACTTCGCGGCCTCCTGGGGTCGAAGCAACACACACGTACACACATCACGACGAGAACGAACGAGTCTACTCAACGATTTTGATTGCCTAGAGACTAACAAATTCCCACGTCGACACAGTATCGTAACTGAGAATATGTTCGTTTGTCATAAACTTAACGAAGGACGTCTGGAAGCAACAAATCGTTTTGCTTTCTTGTAAAATGGCAGAGCAGCTTGAATCCCGAATAAGCTTGTTCCTAAAATCTTGAAAGTTATTGATAAAGGCTTATTATTTTCAAATCTCCTCGTTTCCCTTATCCAGATTACTTAAAATATCTCAACTCAGTTTCAACTGAGTTGACCATTCGTTTTTGACTATTCGGGGCCGAAAAGGTTTAATACCTCATATGATATTGTTTGAAGTGATACAAAACAATGAGAAAGACAGAGTTCACCTAAAAACACAAATATCCATTAATCTGAAAGCAATCAGTCTGATTGCCTTTTCTGGGTACAAAAATAAGTTCTGTAATATTCGATGCAGCCAAAAAAGAAACGAATGCGGAAATCGCAAACCCGATCCGACAGCGTATTTGAGCCCTTTGTGAATAATTGGTCGAAAAGTCGACCTTCTGGTGCATAAATGAATGATACCTCAATCCATTTTTCGTAAAGGCCAATAACGATCGATATTATTTCAATCAGACTGATGTGATTTGATATGGATTTTTCGATGAGAATCACATAGCGGCGGTTCGAACTTCCATTCGAACTGAAGAAAGTTACATACCGCAAATAAATATCGAGGAATATGGTATTCCTCAACAGTCTAGAATTTTTTTTCACCTTGGATTAATTTATATTACTTGCTAGTCGAAGGCTCACCCCTTGACAATATATCTACTATAGTAGCGTAGACTAATTTTTGTTAAATATAATGAACATTTTCCATATCAGTTGATGAAGCTTTTGGGAAAAGTATGCTGAAGACCGGCGCATTCGCCAATTCGTTACACGTTGCCTAGCATGTCACAATCTCCCGGTAGAATGGAACGAGAAAATGAGACTCAATTTGGATTATGCCCATAAGAGCACAACACAATATGGAGGTCCAAACTTTCATTAATTTTTGTGTGTGTTCTGATTATACCCAGATTGAGGTATGTCACATCTCACTACAATGAACAAGAAATTTCCGAATTGAATGAATTATTGATGGCAAATAGGTCATCATACTTATTTGTCACATGATTCACTTCTTCCCAATGAAACAACTAAACTAATTGAAATTTTATTCTGATATTGACATTAAGAAGAACTCACGATTATTTTCTTCGAAGATTTTTGAGCGCTTGTACTACTTACACGAGGGCTATATCATTGAGTTTTTCGAATTTTGAGCCGAAATTTATCTCAATCGACTATGTTCGACTCACTGATGACGAATCCGTCGGAAAATTCGAGTCTGTCCGTCCGGCCGTCCGTCCGTAGGCACGATAACTCTCGAACGGAACACCCTAGAGACTGGAAAATTTCAGTGTGGGTTCAGTTACCTAATGCCTCGAATGAGTTTGTTAATGGGCCAAGTGTCACGAGGGGTTCCGTAAATATGGCCGTTCAAAATTTTGTTCCCCTGATTACTTGAAAACTACAGATTTGATCGAGATGAAATTTTGCACTTAAATGGAGAATGAGGTGCTCAAGCTATATGAGAAATTGTGTCCAGATCGCATTGTCCAGATCGCATGACCAGAACCATAGAAACCATAGAAAATTGTAACTTTTGAACGGAAAGGCCTAGGAACTTGAAATTTTCAGGATAGGTGTGGATCTCGAATGTCGTGATAACGTTCATCTATGAGCAAAATTATAATGGGGGTTCCGGTAATATTGGCGTTTGAAATTTAGTTTTCTTGATAATTTCAAAACTACGGATTCGATCGAGATAAAGTTTTGTATTTCAATCGAGAATGATATATTAAAGCAACATTTCGTCCATATCACATGACCAGAACCATAGAAACCATAGAAAATTATGCGCGGATGTCACGGTCACGTTCATCAATGAGCAAAATTAGACTAGGGGTTCCGTAAATATGACCATTCAAAATATTTTTTCCTGATAGTTTCGAAACTACTGATTGGATTGGAATGAAATTCTGCACCTAGCTGAGGAAAATGTATTTAAACGTGCGAAATTTTGTCCAGATCGCATCACCAAGACCATAGATACCTCAGAAAATTCTAGCGAATTATCGAAAAAAAATTGGTCAGCTGAAGCACTGACATGAAGTCTGGAGTTTCGCCTGTGTTTCAGAATTTTTCTGACAGCTGCCGAAAATTCCTTCAATTGATTTCTAAAACTGGAAAATGCGAATCTACCTACAAGGTGGATGTACGAGCGCTCAAAAGCTCCTGACTTCACGGTAGTGCTTTTCGTAATTTTTTCTAATTTATTCAAGACTGAAACTTTCTGTTCCTTTTATGGGAGACGGCAGCCTTTAATTAAGGTCCTATAGGTAGTCCTCTTCGAACATCTGAAGTTTCAAAAATAATCGCTTGGATGGCTGAATCTGGTTGAAAAAACCCTGCAGGTCAAGGAGTAACAAGAATAAAAAATTGAAAGAATTTCGGAAGACAAAAGCGATTAGGTGTATAGTTGATTCTCCTACAATGGATCCA
This sequence comes from Aphidecta obliterata, assembly GCA_963966015.1. Classification (NCBI taxonomy): domain Eukaryota; kingdom Metazoa; phylum Arthropoda; class Insecta; order Coleoptera; family Coccinellidae; genus Aphidecta; species Aphidecta obliterata. Next base: position 18,882,693 of record OZ014428.1, on the reverse strand, counting down.
TAGCTTAACAGGGAAAATCTTCGTGAATGATGTTTTCAAACATCTAACTACAACTATTTCTGAACAATTTTTGGAATGGGTAATCATTTTTGAATCGATTTAACATATAATATATAATTTTCATTTACTTCATTTTTTCTGTTCTTTGCTTTTCTTTCTCAGATTTGTTTTTTTGGCTACCTTCCACTTAGAAGTCTCCCATTAATCTCATTTCGAGCGCTCGTTCATCCATCTTGTAGGTAGATTCGTATTTTTCAGTTCTAGAAACCAATTGAAGTAATTGTTTACAGCTGTCAAAAAAAATTTCAAACTAAGGCGAAGCTCCAGACTTCACGTCAGTGCTTTAGGCGACCCTTTTTTCTCGATAATTCGCTAGAATTTTCTACGGTATCTATGGTCCCGGTGATGCGATCTGGATAACATTTCGCACGTAGTTTGAATACATTATTCTTCATCTATGTGCGAAATAATCAGGAAACAATATTACGGCACCCCAAGTCTAATTTTGCTCATTCATGAACTTGACCGAGAAATTCGAGATCCTCACCTAGTCCCTAGGCCTATCCGTTCGAAAGTTATAATTTTCTATGGTTCTGGTCATGTGATTCGGACAAATTTTCGCGAGTAGCTTGAACTCGTCATTTTCCATCTGATTGCAGAGTTTCATCTCGATCTAATCAGTAGTTTCGAAGAAATCAGGAGAACAAAATTTCGAACGACCATATTTACGGAACCCCTGGTCGAAATTTTCCCAATAACGAACTCAACTGCGGCATTCGTGATTCGAACCTACCCTGAATGTTTCTAGGTCGTTCCGTTCGACAGTTTTCGTGTATACGGCAGGCCGGACGGACGGGCTCGAATTTTTCGAAGGGTTCGTCATCAGTGAGTCGAACCTTGTCGATGGAGACCAATTTCGGCTCAAAATTAGAGAAATACGGACATCGTGAACGTGACGAAATGATATAGCCCTCGTGTAAGTAGAACGAACGCTCAAAAATGTCTCATGAAAATCGAAATGTAGGAAATGTTTTAATTTTGAAGCGAGACCTATTATTTATTGATACACTGATTTCAAATGGACATCTTTTATTGTAAAAACGGTTTATTCAGACAACGGCAAAAATGAGGACATAAAAGTTCCTTTATTGCTTTCAGTTCCATTCGGGAAATATCAACATAAATTTTCTATTCTCATCGTAATCATCAATTCAAACAATAAAGTCAGAGGAATTCAATGCTAACACAAATCTAATTTCAGTTTATATTGGTCTGAAAAACATTCAATACATAACATTATTATTACATGAACACTTGCTTTATGGAACGATATTTCATGATTAAATTATTATTGTTCTCCGTTATGTGTGGCAAATAACGGAAGGTAATGGTTTTCGGAAACTTTTTATTGTCAGGTTTTATTATTAAGTCCGCCGTTAGTGTAACTCTGCACTGGATACGGGCAAATTGGTAATAATTCATTTCATTATTTTCTGTTTTCAGGGAAGCAACAGCTACAGAACCCTTCTGTTTAGCGCCTGTCAAATTTGAATGGATTTGTGAGCGATGAATTTGATGGAATGAAAGAAAACTGTTTCACGTGAATTGGATTATGGGGATCATATTTCAAATGAAATACTTACGATAGGAAATATTTTATAGGTATTTGACAATTCGAACATTTGATCAAAATTATTTAGAGCAGCAAGTATCGTTGGAATTATACAAACAAAAAATGTTCTCAAAAAGAATTTAAAAAAATAGTTGATATCGACAAGACAAGCAGTCAATGTTCGGGTTAACTATTCATGTGTACGACTAACCAGAGGACCGCAAGGCCGAATTTCACATGCTTGAAGTTTTATAATAAGCTTCCTCAGGAGATTAAATGTCTGAACGCAATCAAATTCGAAAGAGAGGTGAAAAGAATTCTACTTCGGAAGACGGTTTATTGCATAGAGGATTTTTATTCCATGAATTTCGAACAATGTTTGTCTATCTCAAAGTGTTTTGTCATTTACAATTGAATGTTGATTTATTCTTACGGTGGAATGTTTTATTCATCCATGTCGTGATTTGGTATATTTTTTTGATATTTTGTACATTTCGATGTAGTTGGCTAAAAGACGTGTCATGTTTATTCTTGATAACGAAACTTTATACATTACATTTTGTAAGTGTATGAATTAAATGAATAAATAAAAAAAAAGTTATTCTGAGTTGTGATCCTTTTTTCTGTCGTGTGTATAGTATACTTCAATCATTTTTTAAAAAACCGCAACGAATATCAAAAAGATTAAAATAAAATACGAAGTTTAGAGAAAGTGTTCCAGAAATTAAACTAGGATTCTAACTTGGGATTCTTCGAAATAAAAATTATTTTTATGACACAAATGCATAGATATTTCTGATGATAACAATAAAAAAATTACGAAAACCACTGCCGTGAAGGCAGGAGCTTTTGAGCGCTCGTACATGCACCTTGTAGGTAGATTCGCATTTTCCAGTTTCAGAAATCAATTGAAGGAATTTTCGACAGCTGTCAAAAATTCTGAAACTTAGGCGAAACTCCAGACTTCATGTCAGTGCTTCAGCTGATCAATTTTTTTTCGATAATTCGCTAGAATTTTCTACGGTATCTATGGTCCTGGTGATGCGATCTGGACAATTTTGCACGTAGTTTGAATACATTATTACTCAGCTAGGTGCAAAATTTCATCCCAATCCGCTCAGTACTTTCGGAACTATCAGCAAAAAAATACTTTGAACGGCCATATTTACGGAACCCCTAGTCTAATTTTGCTCATTGATGAACGTGACCGCGATATTTGCGATCCAAACCCACCCTGAGAATTTCAAGTTCCTAGGCCTTTCCGTTCAAAAGTTACAATTTTCTATGGTTTCTATGGTTCTGGTCATGCGATCTGGACAAAATATTGTTTCAATATATCATTCTCGATTAAAATACGAAATTTCATCTCGATCGAATCTGTAGTTTTGAAATTATCAAGAAAACTAAATTTCAAACGACCATATTTACGGAACCCCTAGTATAATTTTGCTCATAAATAAACGTCATCACGACATTCGAGATCCACACCTATCCTGAAAATTTCAAGTCCCTAGGCGTTTCCGTTCAAAAGTTACAATTTTCTATAGTTTCTATGGTTTTGGTCATGCGATCTGGACAAAATTTCACATGTAGCTTGAATACCTCATTTTCCATTGGAGTGCAAGTAATCAGGGAAACAAAACTTTGATCGGCCATATTTACGGAACCCCTGGTGAAATTCGGCCCATTAACGAATTCGGGAACTGAACCCACACTGAAAATTTCAAGTCTCTAGGTTGTTCCGTTCGCGAGTTATCGTGCTTACGGCCGGACGGACAGACTCGAATTTTCCGACGGATTCGTCATCAGTGAGTCGAACATAATCGATTGAGACTCAAAATTCGAAAAATACGGACATCCTGACGAAATGATATAGCCCTCGTGTAAGTAGTACGAGTGCTCAAAAAGTAGCATATCTCCTCACAAATAGTGGAAGGGGGTGAAATATTAAAACTGATGCTCTCAACTCAACTCAAAAGCAGGGTACCAATACGACGGAAAATTCTCCAAAATTGAAAAGACACAACAGTTCCTCCTTTAAAATATTAACTTGAAAATTTCACTAGTGATACTGAGCCTACAGAATCTTTCTGAAATCCTGCCCTAACAAAAATAAACAATCCGCAATAAAAAACCTAGCAGGAAGAATTCCATGGAAAACCATTTTGTTCACTCACCTTCGCGTCGTTCACTGTATTTTCGTCGGTAAGATCGCAGCAGGCAGAACGAAATTAAATTTCAGGGATTCCACGTACCTTTTCCAATCGTCAACAATGTTAACTGGCCCTAGACGTGCATAAAGCTGCTATTCCGTCTGTTTATTATTGGATTTGTTTTCCGTACCGGTGTCGAATTAATTTGGCTGTCGGGCCAGGCGGAATGAGGGAAAAGAGCGGTTTAATGTTTGTTTTATATCGTAGAAGGGTCAAGTGTTAGCATACGTAGGATTTCTCTGCGATATTCGAGCTGTTGTGCTCGCTGTGTTTCTCCAGGAGAAGTTGTATTCGTGAATCGCTTTTCTGAATGTTACGGCGTTTGAATTTTGACAGATTTTTATACAACAGAGAGCCAGGTTCGGAGAAAACGCCCTTCGAATGTTTGAAAATCGTTTGATACTTACAAGGTTATAGGCTATAAGAATCTTGAACTTGATCACCCTTCATTTGTTTTTCAGGAATGAAAACGTTTCCTCGAATCTTCCTCGTGATCCTAATCACGTTATCATGCCTCGATATATCGAAGAGCGTTAGGTCATAAATTTTCCAAAGGCAACGAGAGCTAAATCTTGAAAAGAAAAACGCAAGCAACGCTCAAAGGAGACATTCAAAGCTCGCTCGGTGAAAATTATTCTATTCGGGGGATAGAAATCGTTAGATCTTACTCGAATGATCCTATTGGGTAGAAACGTTCTGGATGAAAAGGGCTCCGAAATATATAAAGAAACCCGAACTTCTATCTCTGATATAAGCCCGTCGCGGCTGATTAGCATAAGATCGCCAGCTGCTTCGCGCTGCTGCTGTCTAAAGCTGTTAATGTGTTCATCGGGGCGGCCATCCTGCTATTTTCTAAATGAAGACTTCGAGAGAAAACAGGACCGAATCGAAGTATTAGAGGAATCGCAGAGGCGCATATTCAATGTTGATTCGGATATTTTCTGCAACAAATAATTCAAGCGACATAAACGTTCATTATATTGATACCATGAAGAACAATTCTCTGATTAAATAAGTATAGTATATTCCCAGTTATCTAGTTCTTCATTCTTTTTCAATCCAAGAAATATCCTAATTCAAGAGAAACCTTCACGTAGCAATTCAGTGAATGAATAATCCAAAAACAGATGGTAAAAATAATAACATTATTTTTTTTCCCTTCAGATATAACATAAATGTATGGCACATGTCAACCAAAACCAAAGTATACCTACTCGCTTCAGGAATTTTGTACATCGAAGCAGGCAGTCCAGTCGAAGTTTTATTTCTGGTTACAAAAAATAGCTGATCAAATAAATAAAACAAATAAATGAAACCTAAAAAAATGTTTAGTGTTTTAGGCCTTTTGTATGGTTTACTCAAACTATATTTTAAGTTTATACATAAATTCTGTATGAGTCGAGAGCTAACAACAATAATATTATTATTATTTTTTTTCAGAGCTAATTACTTCAAAGTTTTTGAGCTTGCAAAAAATATTTTTATATCTCACATACGATTACCATAGAGTAAAACTGTAAACCAACAGTATTTTAATTTAATCACTGTTGTATTGACGAATTATCGAACTCACGTTCAATTGTAGAGTGGCATACAGCCGGAATATTCCAGTGCAATTCAAACATCAATTAAAACATTTTTTCTGGTAAAATGTGAATGTTAATTATCACATAAGTAAGTTACAGATTATATTATTTTTATTTCCATCTGTGTGAGCAACTTTAAAGGTTGATTAACAGAATAAATGTATACTCCGTTTAAGATTTATTGACATCTCGGTAGGCTGTGAAAAATCGAAGTTAAGTTGGTAATAGACTATTCGGTAATATTTTGGGTTGCTGAATTCAGGTTGGTATAGGAATAACACTAACATAACCCATAGAGATCTTGCTTTGATGATTTTATCGAAGATATTGGTGAATAATTATAAAAATTAGCTCTGAATTTGAGTATTTTTTGTCTTATGCTATTAAAATGGCTGGAATTGACTAGGATACATCGCGGCTAACAAGAGAACGCCAGGCAGTTTGTCGGTGTTACTATGAGTTTTTCAAAGATTTGGCATATATTTCCGCTAGCATTTATCGAGTTTCGCTAGTGTTTCAGGTAAACTGTTATTCACCTACTCAAAGTGTATTCTGATTGATCAATGTCTCTTAAATTTTCAGATTTCACCAAGCACTGTCCGTAGAATACTAGCATGTTATTACTGCCTGGAATTAGCAGTTGAAGAAAACCTGTGCGATACGATTATTCCTTCAAAGAGACATTGAATGACTTTGTTTTTGCTAGAATTAAAAACAATGAATATATCAGTTTAGATTTCCTTCTCGTCAACATTATATAAAAAAAATTGGATACAAATACAAAAAAGTTGATCGAAGGAAAATTCTTATTGATAAACAGAAAAATATAATAAAAATAGTACGATATTGTGATAAATACCGAGAATACATGGAACAAAACGTTAAATTCATTTATCTAGATGGAACTTGGGTATTCGAAAACGGTATTCAAATTCGTCAGTGGACACTAGAAAATAATCCAAAAGGTATGCCGAGTATATTCAAGGGTGAAGGCAGAAGGTGCACTATTTTGAATGCTGGAACAATGGATGGATTTTAACCTGGATGTGATCTGATTCTTGACAGTGGTATTAATGATAAGGATAACTATGAATGGTGAATTATTTCATGAATGGGTTATTGAAAAATTGAAACCTTCCCTGCAAAAGGATGCCCATCAATAGGGTTATGTCAGCTTATTCAATAAACACATCCAAATCACTACACTACGTGGAAACAAAGTTTTCAATGAGATTTTTATATTTGCTCTTGTATCATTCATAGATATTTTAAGTTTATTTACTATACGTATACTGTATGGTACCCTGTTCACATTCCCTCTGCTCATACTGAAATTGAACACATGCTATATTGTTCCCAATTCAAAAGTATACTGAATAATTGTAAAATTCACATCAATTATAATATTTTCAATAATTCATGGACAGTTTTAATGAATGAAAAAAAAATTGACTTTCTTAAAGTATTCAACACCGAGCAATAAATAATTCACAAATTGGTTCATATATTGAAAGTTACGGTACAAATTTCATGTCAAAATTCTTCCTGTACCACATAGATTCTTAATTTTGGTTCTCTCCTATTTCTTAACACATATAACGTTTTTTCCAAACCATTCTCTTTGCCCTGTGCTTGCAAAGTATCAAAAATTAATTTCTGTTGCACCACTAGCTACCTGCTAGAATTCCATTAATTATCTTTCCTGACATAAAATGGAACGCTTATAGTTAAATGGTTATAATTTTGTAAGATTTCCAATACCAATAAATATTGCATGGTCCTGAGTGAAAATAAATATTCAATTTTCGATGGTTGACTTTTATATGAACGATAAGTTCAGATAATTCCATATGAAAGCATTCCACGATATCTTTGCGCTTTCAAACCTGAATTCCCATGTTTAAACTGCAGTCGAAATATCCCGGCTTAATAATTCGTAATTCGTATACTCAACACTTTTCTAGGTTATATTTATGTTTCATTTCTATGATGAACAGTAACTTTTTGCAACCAGAAATAAAGCCTCGACTGGACGTTCAAGGCCTGCTTCGATGTCAATTATTCTTGAATGAACTATACATATGTTATGTAACATGGGAAAACGCAAAAACATCATGGAATGCTTTCACATTGAATTATCCAAACTTTCAAGGAAGTCCAATGAATGAGATATTATTCTCATATGAGTCAGCATCAGAATACATATTCCTTTTCACCGAAGGCGATTCAATAATTATTGCATTATTTATGGGAATTGGAAATTTTGCACAATTCAAACCATATAACTCAAAGAGTACTATTTAATGCTAGGATTCAAGAAGGATAATTAATTTAATTAAACTAAATTTCAGCTGCGGTAGCAATACTGGTGAAACAAACAGAAAAACTCCTTGATAATTCGTGATTATATTGGGAAATTAATGAAGGATCTAGTGCATGAAGCATTTTGACTTGATAATTGTACTTTGACTCTCAATATATGAACCAATTTGTGAATTACTCAATGAAGGGCATATGAACATAATCCCATTGAAGGACATCTTTTTCAATTTGAATTATTATTAATATAAAATCAATGAAAAGGGGAAACAAATTGAAAATTCCTTGACAAAACATAACAATAATTATCAATTATTCAGAATCAAATTTTTTGAGGGTTCGTTCTACTTACGAGGGCTATAAGTATCATTTCACCACGATGTCTGTATTTTTCGAATTTTGAGCTGAAAATGGCCACAATCGACGAGGTTCGACACCCAATAATGACGATCCGTCGAAAAATTCGATTCTGTCTGTCCGTCCGGCCGGCCGTATACACGATAACTCTCAAACGGAACGACCTAAAAACTTGAAATTATCAGGATAGGTTCGAATCTCGAATGCTGCGGGTAAGTTGACCTCTTCAAGCTACATGCAAAATTTTGTCCAGATCGCATGATCAGAACCATAGAAACCATAGAAAATTATAACTTTGTAGCGAAAAGGCTTAGGGAATTTTCGGAATAGGTATGGATCTTGAATATCGCGGTCTCGTTTATCAATGAGAGAAATTAGACTAGGGGTTCCGTAAATATGGTCGCTTCAATTTTAGTTTTCTTGATAATTTCAAAAATACGGATTCGATCGTGACGAAATTTTGTATTTTAATGAAGAAATATATATTCAAGCTACATTTCTTCCAAATCGCTTTACCAGAACCATTTCAAATTTCAAAGAAATATTGAACAAAAAATCCTTATATTTCTGTAACAGCTGATTTGACCTAATTAACGAAGAATTGCTGTCATTTTTTGACAGCTGTCAGAAATTTCTTCATTAATTAGTTTCTAGAATTGAAAATTGCGAATCTACCTACTACAAGCTAGATGAACGAGTGCTCAAAAGCTCCTGACTTCACGGCAGGGCTTTTTCTAATTTTTTACTTGGAATCAAATTTTTTTCGAGCTATTATATAATATTCATTCATATAAAACATATATGCACTATCATATAATGAATAAATCTATGCCAGTTCGAAAAGGAAACCCAAAGTGAAATATTGTTCCTAATTTTAGCAAAAATAAAGTCATTCAATGTATTTTTGGAGTATAATCGTATTGTATAGGTTTTCTTCCACATCTAATTTCAGGCTGAAATGACTTGCCTTCTTTTTTCACCAACATTCTTCGAATAGTGCTGGGAGAAATCTGAAATTTTAATACCATTTATCGATGAGAATACACTTCGAGTAGATAAATAATAGTGAGCCTGAAACAATATCGGAAATATCTGCGTAATCTATGAAAAACTCGCAGTAACCTGCCTCACTGAGCTGATCCATTCCAGCCATTTAAATAGCACAAGACTGAAGGAAAACTCACAATTCGGAAATAATCAATGAGCATTCGAAATTAATACATTAATATCCCAGTTTGTTCGATGAATCCATCAAACCAAGGCCTATGGGTTAGTGCTATTCCCAATACCAACTTGAATTCAGCAACTCAAAATCTCACTGAATAGTCTATTACAAACTCAATTTCGATTTTACAAAGCCTCCCGATATGTCAATAATTGTTGAAGCGATTATACCAGAGTCCACAGTGATATTATTATTCGTTCCAACATAAAACTTTGAAGTCTTCGGAGCAAAACAAATTACCAAAGGGATACTTCCGAGGATTGAGTTGTATTGGAGGTTCATATCACGAATTGAGCGTCTTCATCTCTACGAAATCGCGAGAATATTATTTCCGCTGAACTACCTCGTTCCCGTTGATTGAGATCGAAAAATTTCGGGGAAGTCGTTACGAGATGTGGAACGAAAATGGAGCAAAACTTTCGTACGACTATAATTCAAGAAAATTAAGCCAGCAGCGCTAGGAGTTCATTTCAGTCCTTATCTTAAATACAATCTTACATTCTGTTTTGTAAAATGACCTAAAAGAAGGATGTTGGGACTGATCTCAGTTAATTCTGGCAGAGTTCTGATTCAGATAGCTTGGTTGATATATGAGTTGGAGAAAGGATTCAATTCGGTGTCAGAAAAAAAGCAAACGAATGAGCTGCACCTCTCATATTTTTTCTTCTCCATCAGCATTTCTTGTTTTCATGCAAATTATTGAAATAACCGCATAGCTTCCATGATGAGGACTCTTTGACCGAAACTTTATCCACAAAGAAAAAAGTAAAGCGTTTGATTTCGTATAATACGAGGACGAGTAGGTATGCATCCTTTACGATATAAAAAAGGAGCGAAGTGTTAGAAATAAAGTGTGTTTGATAAAATATTCAAAGGAAGATTTCCTTTTATTTAGCGGAGAGAATCTTATAATGTGAATTGAGACGCAGGCAAACTGGAAGCTTCATCGTATCCAAGTGCTTGAAGGGACGGGGCTCTTCTTTTAAGCGTCTTTTCTTTTATGCTAAGCCTCAAGATGCCTTATTTTCCTTCTATTTTTTCATAGTGTTCGTGTGTTTGTGAGTGTGAAGGAGATGGTGTCAACATGGGATTTTCCCGCTCGCTTGAGAGTGAACGAGGACAGAGCGGTATTCAGGGAGTTCTGAACAATTATTTAGTAAGTATGTATAACAATAATTGAGCGAAATTATTTTTTAGTGAATGGAGAAAATAATTAAAATAAGTGATAAATTTGTGATATACTTTCTATATATTCATTCATTAAGGAACATATTTATCTTGATACTTTTCACCTTGTACGAAATTAAATGAATGTTTTCGAATAATGAAGAAAATAGAGCTTAGGGATTCAAATATTACAATCAATAGTAAACAAACACTGTGAGTTATGACAACTCACTACTATAATTCCCTGGCTCTGTGCTTCTGAACAAGCCGATTGGCCGAAAGGGAACAGTCCATTATTGGTATTGAGGGGAGGGTACTTGAATAATTTTGACGTTTTCTCAAATAAAGTTGATACCTAATTTTTGTTGTGAATGTATTGCTGAAAAAAATCAATTCAGATAGTGAAGATGAATTATTATGTACAGCTTCAGAAATAAGACAATCAGCCAATGTTACCATACAGAATTTATTTTCCGAAAAATCCCCAATCAAATATAGAGGTGTATATAACAATTTTCAAGATTGGTGTTACAGTAAGAATAATAAGTCATCGTTCACAGAGAATTTTCTTTTGGAATATTTTAGTGAACTTAGCACTTAATATAAAGCCTCGCCTCTATGAACTTTCTACTCCATGCTAAGAAGCACAATCAACATAAATAAAGCATTGTTATAGGTAACTATTAAGATTTGTAAATAAAGTTCCTTCTCCGACTGTTATTCGTCGAAATAATCCAGAAAGAAAATGAACAAAATCGCAGAAAAAATAATGATTTAAAAAAAAGTATTTCTGATGAAGGATGAAGATGATATATAAGGAAACGAAATAAAACAAAATAATAACAAATGGCAATGACCTCATCACATAGAAAAATAACACATTATTACCAAATCTTCAAAAATAATGATACTCACATCTCTCTTAGTCAAAACAAAACAAAGAGCCATATGCCCTGAAAATTGAAAGGCAAATTCAAGGGTTCATATCTCTTCTCTTCTCCTTGGCTTCTTCGCTTTCCCTGCCTTGTACAATCACTTGCAATGGTAACGAAAAGCTTCGCCGATGGATTTTTTTCACATCACCTTGATTGTTCTCGAAATTGCATCAAATATACATCAATACACTGAAAAAAAAAGTTGTTCTCGACCAAAATATTTATGACCAACATGGTTCGGCCCGCTCCGGTAGTTCGGAAATAATTTTCAAGAAAGTGAATTTATAGAACACACAAATGGAATTTCCGCGATTTTTACACAAAATTATCTCTAAATGTTTTCGAGAAAAGTTGTGCAGACGGACAAGTTTTTTTATTTGCTTACTTGATTCTTACCTCATTGTGAAATTTTGACAGGGGGTTAATCCATTTTTCCGCCATAATTTTTGATAATTTTTTTTTGGAAAGAATGGAATAATATTTGAATGTTTGATATACCATAAGAACTATCAAGGTGGAGTTTGTGGTTTTTATAGTGATATCCTCTCCCCAAAAAAATTTTACATATAAATTACTTCAAATTCGAAAGAATAGATGCGATTCTAAAGATACATTGAAACAGTTTTTGTTGAGATACAGTAAGTGTGATGACCATTTCTATTTTGTTAATATTGAATATTCATCCACTACTCTCCATGATATATAATTTTAGTTCATTCGAAATTTATATTTGACGTTAAAGAACCAGAATCTAAACAACTCGTAATTTCAGAAATGAAGAGATCATGAAATGCTCCTGTTTATCTCCAGGCAATGAGAGTAGATTTTACGTTCCACAGATCCCTAATAAATGGACTACGATGAGAAGTTCTCACTTGATGTAATCTCATTTAGACCTCCGTTCCACAAACGATAACGCAACGGGGTACTTCAGTTTATTTGATTACAGCATTAGAACGAGGAGCAAGAAGAATCCTTGAAATTTAAGGGAACAGATTTGAAGCTGGAAGCCCATTTCAGAAATATGAACAATAAAATTAATCTGAACACATCTCACGTTGCAGCGATATATATTTGGACAGTATTCCCTTGATGGTTCATGCAGTTTTTTTCTGAGGTGCTGTAACTGAAATATCATTCGGATTTGTTTTTGTTGAAGAGGAGCTGAGTATCTTATATCATGATGTTCAATCCGAAATGAGACGTTTCAAGATACTTCGCGTTTCATGGGATATAATAAAAGGGCTTTCTGGTGTGAGAGATTTCATGTACCTACGTAGTAAAAGCAATAAGAACGCTGCAAATTCTACTCAAGATTCATTATTCCAACAACATCTCGTTTCCTTTATCTATTTCACAAAATATCCCTACTTAATATCTAAAATTAATGGTGTATGGAACAGATTTTGAAACTTTTATAACTCACGGACTATTCGATTGGGTGACACATTAAAATGTCTTCGGCTATAAAATTATTAACAAATTGGCGTTGCCTATTAGGTAGAGTATATTCATATGCGAGGTGCTGAACCGTTTTCAATTCAATTTTCTTCTTTAAATCGACTCGATGACATACATTGATAAAACGAATAAAATTGAATACCTAAATAAATTCCTTTGGAAATATCCTAGAAGGAAACTTTCCACTAGATTATCCTATTGGATAGGAGGTGCCTCCTAATTTTCAAAATGTTGAAACTAATTTTCAGAATAGCCTTGTGATATAGTAGAGAAATCTCGGTATAACCTAAACGGTAAATTTACACTACAACATTCTGCCAGGTGTATTTCCAAAATACGAAGCCAACGTAATACATCAAGCCACAGAAACAGAGAGGGAGATAGATCTGACTGGATCACAGGAACGGAAACTTTTCAGATTGCGGTGGATCAACGCGAACTTCCTTCTGTTTACTGAAATCAATTAGATGCGTGCGGTTCTAGTGTGGTAGCGTTGTAGAGTGGCGTGTGGTTTCGTATATAGAGTGCGTGAGCAAAGCACAAATATATGAATAGGAAACACTGTGAACACTTCTTGTGAAGGGAATTTCGTTCTTCAAAGTTCCTCAGGATTGAATGATACGCTCGAGTTGAAGTCTATGCGAATTATCTTATATCTCTAGTCCTCTTGGGTTATATACAGAGCGCATTAAATAACGCGGCCTATTAGCCGTTTGAAGGGAACCGCCGACCGATTTCGAATTCAAAACATGTATGACAACTCATTCTCGAATTTTAATTAATTTATATTCAGAATTCTATAGAATTATTCCATAAGATCTTCAAAATATAAATTTAACTGATGTGGCTGATACTTGATGAAAATCCATAATTCTCTCAGTTTTCAAGTATTAACTAATCAAATTTCACTACTTAAAGGTGTACACTACTTTCATTGCATCACAATAATTGTTTCAATGATTTCTCATAAACGGCATGTTGAATTCTTTTAATTTTTTTGATGTACATTCAGGCGTGTGTGCACAAGACTTTCCTAACGTTTTCGAATAAAAATTCAATATATTTCCGTGTAACCCAATCCATCCCAGGCGGATTATTCAAACTTACTTCAACAATTACTGACGATAGAAAAAAAAATTAAATTTCTTTCAATATCAAAAAATTGTTCTCATTAGCCTTGACCATGACCTTTCTAATATTTATGCATGAACATATATCCGATTTTGAAGGTGATGGATTAAAATCAAATACAGAGAACGATGAGAACAAATTTTTGATATTGAAATATCAATTTTCAATTTTTTTCTCTTTCAACGCCAGTAATTGTAGAAGTAATTTTAAATTATCCTTTGATGGATTGGATTACACGCAACACTTTCGGGGAAAGTCTTCTGCATACACACCTGAATGTACATTCAAAAAATGAGAAGAATTCAACATGCCGTTTATGAGAAATCATTGAAACAATTATTGTGATGCAAAGGGCAAATGGAATTAGTGTACAATCTTAAGAGTTTTTCGAACAAAACAAAACGAAATTTCGCAGAACACTTATTGACTGAAAAGCATTGCTTTACACATGATTACGAGATTTCGCATGTTGAAAGTAATGGTATAAAACTCAATCTTTTGGAAAGCATGGAAACCAATAACCAAAAAGGTTCACCTAATTAACGACCAGATAGAGTTGACCAATTCTCCTTCATTGAATTCGTTTAACCGTAATGACATATTAACGAGAAACTAATAATACAGGAATCAGGTTTAGAGAATCTCAGGCAACGCACCCTATCTATTTTTCACTACCCTTTTATGAATTGTGTATACAGGGCGTTTTCAAAGGGGAGGTTTTTTTTGACAGGTGCTGCAGAACTCATCAAAATAAGTCAAAATTCCAAAAATCCTTTATATAAAATATTCACAAGGGCCGAGTATTTCGAAATCAAAGTAACCCACGAATTTGAGAAATTCAGAGCATGGATCTGAGTAAGGTACGTTTCAAATGCATTCAGTTTACAGGAAATCATCTGACAGAGCGTATGATTTTTGTGACTTTTGGTGGATAGGACGTGGTGTTTCGATTTCTTGGCCTGCACGCTGCCCGGATCTCAACCCCTGTGATTTCATCTTTTGGGGTCATTTGAAAACATAAGTGTACAGTAACGGTGAATATTGTTGAAGAACTTGAACAACGCATTGAAAATGCTTGTGAAATTATTCGTGAGCAAACTGATGTGATATTTGCTGCATGTTATGATATGTTACTACGCCGAGCAAGACTTCGTGCACATTAAACGAATGGTGACCATTTCGAACAATTTCTATAAACAATTTGGATCAATTTCATCGGTTAGTTAGTGAACTTCCTACTGTTTTCAATAGACCTTTTCCTCTCTCAGTTTGAACCTTAAGAATTATACCGTTGTAAAAAAATCTTGCAATCAAATTTGAAACAGAATATACGAATTTTTGATGAAATCCAGCACTTCATTTACTTGATGGAATGCTTATGGAACCGTGATTCATTCATTTCCTAACAGAGTTGTATTAAGATGATGATGCCCAAGATTTTCGGCATTTTTTCAAATTGAAAAATTTATATGATCAACTTCCGGCGAAATGATTTTTTTTATGGGTTCTAGCACCTGTCAAAAAAAAGCCTCAACCAAAAAACACGTATATTTGGGGCAGGTGCAACAATAAATTTGGTGTATCTCACCTTTTGACAAATCAGTTCTGTACGTAAGCTTGTATTTATCAACCTCTCAATATTCTGTTTTCTGTAAATATAAATTTAATATCTTTTCAAAACCAGACCTTATTTACCTTCTTTTCTCTATGAAAGAACGCGTTATCATTTCACCTAAATTCCTGTTATTTTGGAGTTTTGAGCCAAGAATGGTCAAAAACAATTATGTAGGTTGAAATCACTGATAAAAAATCCGTAAAAACGATTACTGTCGAACGAAAAGGCCAAGAATTCCTAAACTTTCAGGGTAATTTCAAGGTCAGAATGCGCTAGTTGAGTTCGTTAATGGGCGGAATCCGTTGAAGTGTTCCGTAGATATAGCCATCTCAATTTTTCCATAATTCATTGAACTCCCAATCTGATCGAATTGAAACTTTGGTATTTTAGAAAATATTCGCCATTAAATATCCTGCTGGAATTTGGTACATATTGATAAAATGAGTAAATTCAGCCCATTATTTGTTTCATGTGAAAAAAATGTGGTTTTTCGATATACAGTAGAACCTCAATTATCCGAACTAATTGGGAACGGGACTATTTCGGATAATCAAAAGTTCGGATAATCAAAATGTCGGATTTTTGAGATAAGATGAAACAAAGAACATTATAAGCACCGGTGAGTTCATTAAAATTTTAAATATATAAATAAACATTCAAATATCCAACTAATAAAACAGTGAAATAGGTAGGTACATTAAATATTTTAATCTTTTTTCACAAAATAGTCTAATATTTTCAACTGGCGAAATGCTATTGGTCGGATAATTGAATGTTTGGATAAACTGATCAGCGTTCGGATAATTGAGGGTTCGGATAATTGAGGTTCGGATAATCGAGGTTCTACTGTATTCCATAATAATTCGGCCATTCCATGTTTTGAAGTTCATAAAAATAAAGGGCCGGTTTAGTACACAGCAACAAGCACGCAAAAGCTCCTGACTTCACGTCAGTTCTTCATCGAGCAATAGTCAGCAGAAGCATGTCTCATAGGCAATAAAGTATGACTATATTCAATCAGACACTCTATTTTATATAAACCCTAATGTTACTTAAATCAAATGATATAAATCATTCCGGAATCCCTCGTAGATTGTCCCACTGCAATATTCCGGAATCGCAGTTGCCGAAATTATTCCGCTCATGAGGTTTGTTTACAAAAGCGCTATTTGTCAAATATTTTATTTTCTTTCGCTGTTCAGTTCGTAGGAAGGCGAGGGGTTAGCGTGACGGGAAGCGAGAATGACATATTGGCTCATTTGTGAAGAAGCGGACTTCTTGTGTACTTTTATAGCTGCAGATTACTTTGTCTACACAACAGATTAAACCAAATATTTTTCATCCAGAATTCACGCAGGGATTTCCCCTCCAACAAATAATTTGACGAGTTTGCGATGCGCTTTCGGAATCCGTATAGGAAAAAAATTGATTTGCAAACTTCCAAATTCGTATTGCAAACATTCACAGAAGTCAAGACAACAGAAGGTACTATTAAATTGGTAAAAATTCTCGAGACCTTCATGTAAGATTTAAGTAGTTCCTTCTTAATGAACGTTTTGCAACAATGTATGTATCTAACTTTATGTTCTTTCAAAAGCCAAACAAAATTTGTATGACATCCAGCTCATAGACCAAGATAATAATGATCTAACTCCTGAATCAAATTTTTTTCACGGTAAGGCATAATAATTTTTTAGGTTCAGATCTGCGATTTGGCTCTTAATGAAGTTTCATCGCCTTACGATATTGATTTCTTAGGGGTCTCCAGTAATCTACATGACTGAATGGAGTAGGAAGTTCCTTATTAAGTCAGGAAAATTCACGTTTGGTCTGATTTGAATACACCCCTGGTGCTAATGGGCCGATAAGAAGGGCTATTCGTGATCGGATCCAAGCATGTCGGCGTCACGCGTGCAAACTACATATCACTCGGCTCCTCCCGTTCAACAGATTCGCTATTGACAAATGCCATTGTGCCGGACTGCCGGTCCATATAAATCCACTATGAGGCAGACGTTTTGCGTGCGTCGACATGGTCCATCCGTTGCGGAACCCATGACTAATGAGCACTGTTTCCACGGCTAAGGCTGAATGCGAACGACCGAAATAATATGGAAAATATTCCTTCTTTAGGTAATTCATGTTGATTCGCTTTTCGGTGTACCCTTGTACTTTCATCAGGATACTGAGTCGTCGAACTTTTCTCATTCGCCTGAACCTGAATAAATAAGGTGAGGCTTTTTTTTTATCAGCAATTAATAGAACTCATCGAAATGAGTCGATATACCAAAAATTACGAAAAGCACTACCGAGAAGGCAGGAGCTTTTGAGCGCTCGTACATGCACCTTGTAGGTAGACTCACATTTTCCAGTTCTAGAAACCAATTGGAAAGATTTTGACAGCTGTCAAAGAAAATTTCGAACTAAGACCAATTTTTTTTCGATAATTTGCTAGAATTTTCTACGGTATCTATGGTCTTGGTAATGTGATCTGGACACGTAGTTTGAATACATCATTCTTTGTCTATGTGAGAAATTTCATTCCAATCCAATAAGTAATTTCGAAATTATCGAGAAAAAAATAATATGAACGGCTATATTTACGGAACCCCTAGTCTAATTTTGCTCATTGATGAACGAAACCGCGAAATTCGCGATCCGAACCTAGGCCTTTCCGTTCGAAAGTTATGATTTTCTATGATTTCTATGGTTCTGATAATGCGATCTGGAAAATGGTTTCTATGGTTCTGGTCATGTGATCTAGATAAATGTAGCTTGAATATATTATTCTCCAATAGTATACAGAATTTCGTCACGATCGAATCTGTAGTTTGGAAATTATCAAGAAAACTAAATTTCAAACGACCATATTTACGGAATCCCTAGTATAATTTTGCTCATAGATGAAAGTGATCACGACAATCGAGATCCACACCTATCCTAAAAATTTCAAGTCCCTAGGCGTTTCCGTTCAAAAGTTACAATTTTCTATGGTTTCTATGGTTCTGGTGGTGCGAGCTGAACAAAATTTTGCATGTAGCTTGAACACCTCATTTTCCATTAGAGTGCAAAATTTCATCTCGATCGAATCTGTAGTTTTAAAGTAATCAGGGAAACAAAATTTCGAGCGGTCATATTTACGGAACCCCTCGGCGAATTTTGCCCAATAACGAACTCAACCGCGGCATTCGAAATTCGAACCTACCCTGAAAATTTCAAGTTTCTAGGACATTCCGTTCGAGAGTTATCGTGTATACGGGACGTGTATACCGGACGGACAGACTCAAATTTTCCGACGGATTCGTCATCAGTGAGTCGAACATAGTCGTTTGAGACCATTTTCGGCTCAAAATTCGAAAAATACAGACATCGTGACGAAATGATATAGCCCTCGTGTAAGTAGTACGAGCGCTCAAAAATACCAACAGAAACAAAACCTACTACTAACAGCTTAAATAAGACTGCTCGAAAACGGTTAGAATCAAAGAATTTTCACTAAGTGTTTTTAAATTTGAAGCGCTTTTTGTGAAAAAAACTTCATGGAACTTTTTCTGCAAAAAAGTTTAAAAACTTCTACGTCTCTTCAGCTTTTCAAAAAAATATAACACTTCCTATTAGATAGGCAAAACATTGACCAAATGACAGTTAAGGTAGTAGCGGCGGTCATGTCGAAAATGAAAAATACAAATATTGCTTTGGTTTTTTTTGTTTTATTTACTTATTTCAGCTATTTTTTGAACTCGGGAGACCAAGACATACAGTCTCAGGTATGTCATTTGAAAGCTTGGCGTATAGTCTGCTCATGCGATTCTTTCGTGGTAGATGTGTTATGCGTAATTTTCTGTAAAAACATGACTTGGCTTGGATTTTTGAACTGTTGCATCTTCTTACTGTGTGACGTGGCTTATGACTGGACTTTGATTTGTATTGTGAACATGGCAAGATTTCCTAACGAGGAATATGCTAACATCCTAATGTGTTACGGATTTTCCGAAGGAGTGTAGTGGCGTGCACGTAATAAATACTTGCGACGGTATCCTACTCGTCGAGTACCTGATATTGGCGTTTTCGACAGAGTTTATCGAAGCCTACGAGAAACTGGGTCTGTTCTAATACGATGGACCGACATAGGAATACTTCGTATTCTTGATGACGACGACGACGAAGCAAATGAAATACTTTCAAGCCGACCCAACCACGTCAACAAAAAATTTTATTGCTCGACGGCTTGGTATTTCCCAGTTGAAAGTTTGGTTCGTAATGCACATTCCTGGACAATGGCCTTACCATCACACGCCAGTCCTAGTAACAGAAGAAGGCGATCCATTGAGGCGACTAGACTTCTGGAGATTTATGCTCAATGCCGATATTGAAGATCCTTTTCTTTTTTTCGTGTGGACAGATGAGTCGAACTTTGGCATCACAAATTATCATAACGCCAATTATTGGGCTCCCAAAGCGCAAGATAAACAAAAAACAGAAGAAGAAGTCAAAAGGAGATTCAGTCTAAATGTGTGGATAGCCATAATATCAAATTACTTGATATGGCCATACTTCCTGCCTATGTCAATGTTTTGCCTATTTAATAGCAGGTTTTATACCTTTTTGAATAGTTAAAGAAACGTAGAAGTTTTCAAACTTATTTGCAGAATAAGTTCCATGAAGTTTTTTTTTCAAAAAAGCACTAAAAAAATGAAAACACTCAAAAACGAAATTTTTTTTTATTCTAAGCAGTCGAGCAGTCTTATCAAGCTGTCAGTAGTAGATTCAGTTTCTGTTGATCATTTTCATTAATTGGCATGCCTTCCAACTAGATCCATCGAAGAATCCGCTCCAAAAAGATCCAATCCGAAAAAAATTGATAAAGAAGCCAAAAAATAAAGGATTCTTTGAAGAATCTTCAAAACTCAATATCTCCATAACGGTTAATATTCTATTAATATTATAGAACCAAATCTATCAGAAATGACCTGAATAATAACGTCCCCTAATATTCAGTACGACTTTCCCTGTAACCCTGTATAAAATATCCACCAGGCCGTGTATTTCGAAATCAAAGTTACCCCCGAATATGAGATTTTCCTAGCACGGATCTGTTTTAGGTTCGTATTGATATTTAAATGTTCAGCTATGAGAGATCATTATACGGGAAGATGCGTATGATGACTAAGTTTTCCGATCTAAAAATCTGTGATTTCTTCCTTTGGGTCATTTGTAATAAGTGACCATTCGTTATTACGCCGGGCAAGACTTTGTGCACATCAAACAAATGGTGATCATTTCGAATAATCTCTGTAAACAATTTGGATCAATTTTATCGCTGAGTTTGTGAACTTCCTGATTTTTTTTATAGGACCTTCTCAATCAGTAATTTTTCATCCCCCTCAGTTTGAACTTTGAGAATTATACCGTTCAGGAAAAATCTACGAATTTGCGATAAAATCCAGCATTTTATTCACTTGCTGGAATGCATATGGCACCGTGATTCATGGCAGATCTTCTAACATAGTCGTCTCAAGATCTTGCTGCCCAAGATTTTTTGAACTTTTTTCAAATTGAATATTTTATATGATCAACTTCCGGCAAAATGATCTCTTTTGATGAGTTCTAGCACCTGCCAAATTAAAAGCCTCACCCTAAAAGACTGCTGTCTTTTACTTCCCTTTAACCATATCAATCCCATCATTTCCCTCGCTTTCCAACTACCAAGCAATAACATACCATCTATTCATCGAAGCAAATCAAGGAGAATATAACCAGGCGAAGTGTTTTGACCATTAACTCAACTTAACCTTCAAAATCCTGTCTGAAGGAAAATATTTAGTTGTGGTATATTTTCGTCCACTTCTCCTCGGAGGATATTGCGTTCCACAGATTCAGAAATTTCATGGAATTATACCAACTATAATCGAAGTAAATCCATAATAATTGAAATATAAATTGCAAGCGAGTCAGAAGATTAATTCTATGGATCTTCTGCTCTATTCATCTCAAAATTGAATTTTAATCTACGATCACATTCGTAAGCGCGGTATAATATAGGTGTTAATAGAATCGAAAATGTGAAATGCTCAGCTGTAAGCTTATGCAAATGCGAATATTCCAATTTCGAAACTTCAGCACTCATATATGGCGAACATTTCTAGAATAGCATCAAGAAATTTCGTGGTCTGCCATTATTGTCGGCGAATAGTATGAATATTAAGATATAATATCGAGTTTTGAACTTAAAGTCGGAAGCGTTCACTTATTCAAATTATAGCGATGAAATGTTCAATTGCAATTAGATCAATAATCTTATACTTAGTATATTTTTTCGAAAAAAATCCCAAAAAGTCATCATTTTTTAATCTTAGGAGGACATTACTTATTTTGTAGTTTCACTCCTGCGTTATCGAGGAACCAACTTTGAAATTTTTATTGAGGGTGCGATACATCGTTCGAAAACTTTTTTGTTACAATGTATTGTAAACGAATGTCGGGATTCAACTCCAGAGGTTTTTACGAATGTAAGGAAATGTTTCGAAGACAATATTCCAGAAAAATTATTTTGTTCGTTTCTTGAGACCAAATCAGGTTTTTTCTCAGATTCGGATATTTCCAAATTTTTGCATTTTTCAACCCTAAATGGCTCATAGAACATTCGAAATACTTTTCCAACATTTTCATTAATATTTGAAGAATATACTCATTCGTGTAGCACTAAGCAATCAGTTGATGATGAAAATGTCAATATGGGGAAAAATATAATTCGGTAATAACCAAATATTTGTCATGATTGTTACGGAATCGACAAAAAATACGAAATCCATATATACTCACGTGCAAAAAAAAACGCAACAAGTTAAAATTTGGTAAAATTTGAGGTCTCGTAGTCCCTTTATTTTTAGTGAAATTTTCAGCAAACTAGATAGAATTATCAACTTCAACTTGCTCGTTCTGTCGTCCGTTGAATGCTGGCTCATGAGTCATTATACAGGGTTAATCAGAAGTTTTTTGTTGAACCCTAATTTTAAAACATCCTGTGGAATGATTTCGTAGTCAAATTCTTTCAAAATATCATTTTTTGTTAAAAAACTATTTCTTTCCAAAATTTTGTTTTTGATTCATCTCTTTGAGTGCTCTAGTTCATTTTCAAGAACAAAATTATTTTGTCATCTACGGTTTACTCCAAGAATTGTAATTCTTTGAAGATGTGAATTGGGGGAAGAAAATTGCACAAAAGCTGTTGCTCTTGTTGGAGATGAATGTAATTATGAATATATTGCAAGAAATCTTCATGTTCATCGCTCTACCGTCGAAAGAGTAGTCGAAGCTTGCAGACCAGTAACTGGGTCCAAATTACTTCGGTGTCACCGAGTAGTAGCTAGACTGCAATGTGCTACTAAACATTTACATTTGAACTTAGGGCAATGAAACAATGTTTTTTTTACTGACTAATCCAGATTCTCCTCACATTCCCCAGATGGATGGAAATGAGTATGGAGAAGGAACGGAGAAAATTTCTCTCTCAAAAATTAACTGGTGTACCTGAAGACATGAACCAAAAATTAAAATGTTGAAAATAAATGGTCCTTAACCCAAATTGGTGTTTTGAAAGAATTTGACCACGAAATTATTCCACAGGATGTTTTGAAATTAGAATTTAACAACAAACTTCTAATTAACCCTGCATAATGACTAAATTTAATCCATTATTCAACAAAAGACGGAATGAGCTGTTAAAATTAATAATTTTATCTACAGTTTGCTAAAAAAATGAACTGAAAATAAGGAAACTACGAGACCTCAAATTTTACCAAATATTAACTTGTTGTTCATTTATGAAA
This sequence comes from Aphidecta obliterata, assembly GCA_963966015.1. NCBI lineage: Eukaryota > Metazoa > Arthropoda > Insecta > Coleoptera > Coccinellidae > Aphidecta > Aphidecta obliterata. Next base: position 18,859,243 of record OZ014428.1, on the reverse strand, counting down.
TGAATTTTGAATATTTCGGATTTATCTCATTTCAACACGAGCGGGTCTTCACTAACACAAACAATATGAAAATGAAATCAAGAAATAAATTTCTGAATGACACCATATTTGGTTTTCATCTGAAGATTGCACAGATGTATATGAAAAAATTACGAAAAGCACTGCCGTGAAGGCAGGAGCTTTTGAGCGCTCGTACATGCACCTTGTAGGTAGATTCGCATTTTCCAGTTTTAGAAACCAATTGAAGGAATTTTTGATAGCTGTCAAAAAAATTCTGAAACTTAGGCGAAACTCCAGACTTCATGTCGGTGCTTCAGCTGATCAATTTTGTTTCGATAATTCGCTAGAATTTTCTACGATATCTATGGTCTTGGTGATGCGGTCTGGACAACATTTTGCACGTACTTTGAATACATTATTCCTCAGCTAGATGCATAATTTCATTCCAATCCGATCAGTAGTTCCAAAACTATCTGGAAAAAAATATTTTGAACGGCCATATTTACGGAACCCCTAGTCTCATTTTGCTTATTGATGAACGTGAGCGCGATATTCGCGATCCAAACCCACCCTGAAAATTTCAAGTTCCTAGGCCTTTCCGTTCAAAAGTTACAATTTTCTATGGTTTCTATGGTTCTGGTCATGCGATCTGGTCAAAATATTGCTTCAATATATCATTCTCGATTAAAATACAAAATTTCATCTCGATCGAATCCGAAGTTTCGAATTTATCGAGAAAACAAAATTTCAAACGACAGTATTTACGGAACCCCTTGTATAATGTTGCTCATAGATGAACGTGATCACGACATTCGAGATCCACACCTATCCTGAAAATTTCAAGTCCCTAGGCATTTCCGTTCAAAGGTTACAATTTTCTATGGTTTCTATGGTTCTGGTCATGCGATCTGGACAAAATTTCGCATGTAGCTGAAACACCTCATTTTCCATCTGAGTGCAAAATTTCATTTCGATCGAATCTGTAGTTTTCAAGTAATCAGGGAAACAAAACTTTGAACGGCCATATTTACGGAACCCCTGGTGGAATTTGGCCCATTAACGAACTTAACCGAGGCATTCGGGATCTGAACCTACACTGAAAATTTCAAGTCTCTAGGTTGATCCGTTCGAGAGTTATCGTGCTGACGGACGGACGGACGGCCGGACAGACTCGAATTTTCCGACGGATTCGTCATCAGTGAGTCGAACATAGTCGATTGAGACCATTTTCGGCTCAAAATTCGAAAAATACAGACATCGTGACGAAATGATATAGCCCTCGTGTAAGTAGTACGAGCGCTCAAAAATAAATACATATTAGCGACTTACCAATAACACCTACAACTGACCACTAAACTAAATAAAAAACTAATGATATACACTAAGCCTAATTTATTTCATATCACTCCTTTAGAGATTGGATATGGAATGAACAATATTTCTTTGGGTGGCATTTACTTAGATGTCATTGTTATCGGTTACATAAGATCGGTTAGATCCTATCTAAATTGTCACCTCATTATTTTGCGTATACAAATTGAATTTCATCCCGATCGTATCTGTTGTAACAGAAATATTGGGAATTTTTTATTCTATAATTCGTTGAAATTTAAAACGGTTCTGGTTATGCGATCTGAAATTTTTTTTACATGTAGCTTGAATGTATCATTCTCCATTAAAATACAGTATTTCGTCACGATCGAATCCGTAATTTTAAAGTTATCCAAAAAACAAAATTTCAAACGACCATATTTCTGGAACTTGGTCGAATTTTGCCCAATAACGAACCTACTCTGAAAATTTCAGGTCCTTCGGTGTTTCCATTCGAAAGTTATAATTTTCTAAGATTCTGGTCATGCGATCTGAACAAAATTTTGCATGTAACTTGAAAATTTCATTCTCCATCTGAATGCAAAATTTCATTTGCATCGAATCATATATATATTTCGAACGGCCATATTTACGGAACCCCTGGTCGAATTTTGCCCAATAACGAAATCAACCGCAGCATTCGAGATTCGAACCGACTCTGAAAATTTCAGGTCCCTAGGCGTTTCTGTTCGAAAGTTATGATTTTCTATGGTTCTGGAAATGCGATCTGGACAAAACTTTGCATGTTACCTGAAATTTTCATTCTCCATTTCAGTGCAAAATTTCATTTCGATCAACTTTGTTGTTTCGGAGTAATCAGGAAAACAAAATTTCGAACGGCCATATTTACGGAACCCCTTGTCGAATTTTGCCCAATTACGAACTCAACCGCAGCATTCGAGATTCAAACCTACTCTGGAAATTTCAAGTCGCTAGGCCTCTCCATTCGAAAGTTATAATATTTTATTGTTCTGGTCATGCGATCTGGATAAAATTTTGCGTGTAACTTGAAAATTTCATTCTTCATCTGAATGTGAAATTTCATTCTGATCGAATCAGTAGTTTCAAAGTAATGAGGAAGACAACATTTCGAACGGCCATATTTACGGAACCCTTGGGCGAATATTGCCCGATAACGAATTATTGTTCTGGTCATGCGATCTGGATAAAATTTTGCGTGAAACTTGAAAATTTCATTCTTCATCTGAATGAGAAATTTCATTCTGATCGAATCAGTAGTTTCAAAGTAATGAGGAAGACAACATTTCGAACGGCCATATTCACGGAACCCTTGGGCGAATATTGCCCGATAACGAATTTAACCGCGGCATTAGAAATTCAAACCTATTCTGAAAGTTTCAAGTCCCTAGCCCTTTCCATTCGAAAGTTATAATTTTCTATGGTTTCTACGCTTTTGGTCATGCGATCTGGACAAAATTTTGCATGTTACTTTAAAATTTCATTCTCAATCTGAATGCAACATTTCATTCCGGTCGAATGAGTAGTTCCGAAGTAATCAGAAAAACAAAATTTCGAACGGCCATATTGACGGAACCCCTGGTCGAATTTTGCCCAATAACGAACTTAACCACGGTATTCGAGATTCGAACCTACTCTGAAAATTTCAAGTTTCTAGGTCATTCCGTTCGAGAGTTATCGTGTATACGGCCGGCCGGCCGGACGGACAGACTCGAATTTTTCGACGAATTTGTCATCAGTGAGTCGAACCTTGTCGTTTGAGACCATTTTCGGCTCAAAATTCGAAAAATACAGACATCGTGACGAAATGATATAGCCCTCGTGTAAGTAGTACGAGCGCTCAAAAATATAGTGTGAACGCCAATATTTACGGAACCCCTAGTCTAATTTGGCTCATTGATAAAAAGGATCGCGAAATTCGCGATCCGAACCTATCCTGAAAATTTCAAGTCACTAGGCCTTTTTGTTCGGAAGTTATGATTTTCTATGGTTTCTATCATTCTGATCATACGATCTGGAGGAAATGTAGCTCGAATATATAATTCTCAATTTAAATTCAAAATTTCGTCGAGATCGAATCCATAATTTTGAAATGATCAAGAAAACTGAATTTCGAACGGCCATATTTATGGAACCCCTAGTCTTATTTTGCTCATTGATACACGTGAACGCTACATTTACGATCCACACCTATCCTGAAAATTTCAAGTCTCTAGGCCTTTCCATTACAAAGTTATAATTTTCTATGGTTTCTATGGTTCTGGTCATGCGAGCTGAACAAAATTCTGCATGTAGCTTGAGTACGTAATTATCCATCTGAGTGCAAAATTTCACCTCGATCGAAGCAGTAGTTTCGGAGTAATCAGAAAAACAAAATTTCGAGCGGCCATATTTACGGAACCCCTTGACGAATTTTGCCCAATAACGAACTCAACCGCGGCATTTGAGATTCGAACCTACCCTGAAAATTTCAAGTTTCTAGGACATTCCGTTCGAGAGTTATCGCGTATACGGACGGCCGGCCGGACGGACAGACTCGAATTTTTCGACGGATTCGTCATCAGTGAGTCGAACATAGTCGATTGAGACCATTTTCGGCTCAAAATTCGAAAAATACAGACATCGTGACGAAATGATATAGCCCTCGTGTAAGTTGTTCGAGCGCTCAAAAAGAAAAAAAATTCAGTTGAGGAAAACAGATGGTATGGATATCCTTTACGGTTATCTTTTTTTCTTCACGAGAACAAGATCGTTAACATTTTGCCAAAATGCTTTCAACTTTCGAATTGGGGGCCGAGAATGGTCTCAAACGATTAGGTTGGACTCACAGATGAAGAATTGGAGGACAAATTCAATTCTGTCCGTCCGACCGTAAACACGATAACTTTCGAAAAAAAACAGTTTTGATAAGTTTTTTATATAACTGGAGTTATTTCAACTTTTGTTCACGTATGGTTCCTGAGAATTATCAATGCAAGGTTTTCATTTTTTGTTGTTTTGATTACTAATTGCTCCCAATCGTTCGATTTTTTTTCACTTGCGTTTGGCAGTAAAGGGAGGGAAGGAACGGATATCTGCTATTATTGGCATCGCTGTTATTCAGGAATTCCCTTCCTGCCACTCTATCAAATCAACATTTAAGTGATACACAACAATCCCGTGAGGAAACATGGTGCGACTACGTCAATCCTGCTGGAAAGGTCGTAAAATAAAAATTCCCATAGAACGGTTCGTCGACAAACCAGTCAAAGGCCACGTAAGAATTTTATTCCCTAGGAGCTTCTTCTCATTCCGGAAAACCATCTGCAGTATCATTTTTTATTGACCTGTTTCTATCTGCTATTCCACGCCGCCTTCCTTTCGTTGGCCCCGCGAGATTTGTTCGGTTGAGTCCACCCCTGACGGAAAGTGCTCAGGGCGAACAGAACTATTCATTTTTATAAGGGCTCTGCACACTAAGGTCCCAACATACTTCTCACTTCGTTTCCACGCAAGTGAGTAGAATTTTTATACTTGTTAAAACAGGCACCGGTCTGAAAAAAAATTGGTGAAATTGATATCCTTGTCGATCATGTTTGTTGAGAAAAAGAGTCGGATGTGGGATGGTGATAATGTTTTTGTTTAATACAAAGACTATGCAAAATTAAAGCTCTCGAAATATAAAATTCTCAGAAGAAAAATTGACGAAAAGCACTGCCGTTTGAGCACTCGTTCATCCACCTTGTAGGTAGATCCGCATTTTCCAGTTGCAGAAACTAATTGAAAAATTTTTTGACTTCAGACTTCACGTCAGTGCTTTAGGTGACCAATTTGTTTTCGAATATTTCGCCAGAATTTTCCACGCCATCTATGGTCTTGGTAATGCCATCTGGACAAAATTTAGCACGTATTTTGAATACATTAGTCTTCATGTATGTGCAAAATTTCCAATCCAATCAGTCGTTCCGGAATTATCAGGGAAAATTTTTTTGAACGGCCATATTCACAGAACTCCTCGTCTGATTTTGCTCATTGATGAACGTGACATTCACGATCCAAACCTACTCTGAAAATTTCAACTCCCTAGGCCTTTCCGTTCGAAAGTTATAATTTTCTATGATTTCTATGTTTCTGGTCATGCGATGTGGACAAAATTTTGCATGTAGCTTTAAAACCATTCGACTGAAGAATTTCATTCCGATAGAATCTGTAGTCTCGAAGTAATCAGGTGAAGAAATTAAAATTATTTTATTCATTATGGTGAGTCATTATGGGGGTTTTACCTTGTACTAAATCTCTTATTTTCTTCTACATTTCATCTCTCAGAAAATATAATAAATTCAACACAAACATTTATTATTTGCACATCACAATATTTTCGAGAATTATTAACTCATTTCCAGAAACACTTAAGCCCATAATTGCTTAAATGGGTATTTGGGTAGCCAACATCATACCCTGTCACCACTAGGACAGGAAATTTGACTAGTGGATTAAGCGTAATTTTCCAAATATAATTTCTCACAAAAATGATTAAGAGAAGGGCTTTGCGGTAAGAAATTTGAAGTGTTTTTGAGCTCGTACTACTTACACGAGGGCTATATCATTTCGTCACGATGTCTGTATTTATCCAATTTTGAGCTGAAAATGTGCCGTAAGCACGATAACTCTCGAACGGAACAACCTAGAGACTTGAAATTTTCAGTGTGGGTTCAGTTTCCGAATGCCTCAGTTAAGTTCTTTAATGGGCAAATTCCACCAGGGGTTCCGTAAATATGGCAGTTCAAAGTTTTGTTCTCCTGATCACTTGAAAACTACAGATTTGATCGAGATGAAATTTTGCACTCAAATGGAGAATGAGGTGTTCAAGCTACATATGAAATTTTATTCAGATCGCATGACCAGAACCATAGAAATCATAGAAAATTGTAACTTGAACGGAAACGCCTAGGAACTTGAAATTTTCAGGATAGGTGTGAAGCTCGAATGTCGTGATCACATTTATTTATGAGCAGAATTATACTAAGGGTTCCGTAAATATGGTCGTTTGAAATTTGGTTTTCTTGATAATTTTCAAACTACAGATTCGATCGTGACGAAATTTCGTATACTAATGGAAAATGATATATTCGAGCTACATTTCTCCAGATCGCATGACCAGAACCATAGAAACCATAGCAAATCATAACTTTCGAACGGAAAGGCCTAAAGACTTGAAATTTCGAGGATAGGTGTGGATTTGAAATGTTGCGTTCACGTTCATCAATGAGCAGAATTATACCAGGGGTTCCGTAAATACGGTCGTTCAAAATTTTGTTTTCTCGATAATTTCGAAACTACGGATTCGATCAAGATGAAATTCTGTATTCTAATCGAGGATGATATATTAAAGCAAAATTTTATCCAGATCGCATGACCGACTAGGGGTTCCGTAAATATGACCGTACAAAATATTTTTTTCCTGATAATTTCGAAACTACTGATTGGATTGGAATGAAATTTTTCACCTAGCTGAAGAATAATATATTCAAACTACGTGCGAAATTTTGTCCAGATCGCATCACCAAGTCCATAGTTACCGTAGAAAATTCTAGCGAATTATCGAAAGAAAATTGGTTAGCTGAAGCACTGACATGAAGTCTGGAGTTTCGCCTAAGTTTGAGAATTTTTTTGACAGCTGTCGAAAATTCCTTCAATTGATTTCCAAAACTGGAGATTGCGAATCTACCAACAAGGTGGATGAACGAGCGCTCAAAAGCTCCTGAGTTCAAGGCAGTGCTTTCCATAATTTTATTAAATAGTGTTCGATCAGACCGGCGCATTCACCATTTGGTATTTTAATATTATTTTTTTGTTTTTTGTTTGTTCATGTCCCGAATCTCCTAGGTCTCTGTGAAATTATTGTTTATCTTTCAGTGGAATTTTTACTGAATGAATTCATCTTTCAAAAGACACTTCCCAAAGTTGTGCTCCGTTGAACAGTTGAATTTTCTGAAAAAATCACTCATTGTCTGCGATAAGGTTACTTAGAGTAGTTATGTTGAATTTTCTACATTGACACATTTCGATTGAAAATGAAGATTAGTTTTACAACAATTTGAAGTTTCATCGAATCATTTTGAACTCGATTTATAATCCACAACTTGACTTATTTGCCAGTAATATAAGATTTGAACGGAAGTCAATTCATTGGTCATTAATGGACTCAGGGGCGGTCCTACGGGAGGGGGGTAACGGGGGTATTTAGAGCACCGGGAAATTTTATTTAGCAAAAAATGACCAACAAGAAAATAATATATAATGCAATAAAATTAACAGAAAAAAAAATCAAAACAGAAAAATCAGTAAAATAAATGAAAAATTCTTTCATTTTTGAAGATCATATTGCATAAAATGTATAAGTGGTGAGTCTGTTGTTTGATAAATTGATACCTGAACTGCTCATGTTGTTTCTTGAGGGGGTAATCTATAAAAAATCTCGTCAGGTATAGGTACATCAAGCCTTGGCGATAATTCTGAAACTTTAAATTTTGGAAGTCTTAGGGGGCTTTTGAGCGCTCTTTCATCCACCTTTTAGGTAGAATCGCATTTTCAAGTTTTAGAAACCGATTGAAAATTTTTTTAACAGCTGTCAAAAAAATTTAAAACTGAGCAGAACTGCAGACTTCACGTCGGTGCTTTAGGTTTCCATTTTTTTTTCCGATTATGCGCTAGAATTTTATATGGTATCTATGGTTTTGGCAATGCGATCTGGACAAATTTCGCACGTAGTTTGAGTACATTATTGTCTATGTGCAAAATTTCATTCCAATCCATTCAGTATCAAAAAACAAATTTTTTGAATGGCCATATTTACGGAACCCCTAGTTTAATTTTGCTCATCGATAAACATGACCCCGACATTGGCGATCCAAACCAAAATTTCAAGTCCCTAGGCCTTTCCGTTCGGAAGTTATAATTTTCTATGGTTCTGGTAATGCGAACTGGACAAAATGTAGCTTAAATATATCATTCTCCATTAAAATACAAAATTTCGTCACAATCGCATCCGTAGTTTTGAAATTATCAAGAAAACTGAATTTCAAACGACCATATTTGAGGAACCCCTAGTCTAATTCGGCTCATTGATGAACGTGACCGCGTAATTCGAGATCTAGACTTATTTTGAAAATTTCAAGTCCCTAGGCCTTTCCGTTCGAGATTTATAATTTTCTATGGTTTCTATAGTTCTGGTCATGCGATCTGGAAAATTGTAGCTTGAATATATTATTCTCCATTGGAATACAAAGTTTTGTCGAGATCGAATCCATATTTTTGAAATTATCAAGAAAACTAAATTTCAAACGACCATGACGAAATGATATAGCCCTCGTATAAGTAGAACAAGCACTCAAAAAATAACAGGAATAAAAAGAACAGCAAAATATTAGTATAAAGAAGTTTACACCGCCAAATTAACCCCGGGGCTATCCCGGAAAAATTTTTTTGAATTGTTCATTCAATTACCTACCCCCTCCCCAGAAATTCAGCCTAGGACCGCCCTTGAATTGACTGAATATTTATTGTGTATAATGAAATATTCGGTAGATTTTCGGAGTCAAGAGAATATTTATGGACACTTCCTACTCGGTTCATAAATCATCAGGAGTATAAATGATTAAATTTATGTTTTTATGTTTTTTTTATAGAGGGAACAGAAAAATTACTTTATAATTTTCTCAAATATATTCAATATTTAATGTCAATGAATTTCGAAAAGGTGAATTCACTATTTTGTAGTGTATGGGCTCTATATACAGTTCACAGTTTTCAAATCCGTGTATTTGGTGTTCTTGGGACACCCTGTATAACGCGTGAGACTACAGCAGTCAATCAGCCACTATGAATATTAATTCTCACGTAAATGTTTTCATGTCAAAAGCTCCTGACTTCACGGCAGTGCTTTTATAATTTTTTTGATATGCACTACCGAATAACACTGTTTCACGATGGATAATTTTATAATTTTTTTTTTCGATTCCCAGTTTTTTGGCCCCATTCCCCATGGATCGGATACTCGAGTTAGAAGGATCTATTTTTTGAACAAATTTTATACAATTATTGATCCGTAGACTCTGTTCTCTAGAAGCTCTATAATGCAGATGGATAGATGAGATATGATTATATTGCTCGAAATGATCACTGAAAATACCACGGATTCGTTATTGAAAAAACTAACAAATGAAACATTATTGAACGGAATAGAATGATCAAAAACGACAAAATTGAATCGAATACTTCTGATATCTCTGATTGATTGCTGAAATTTATTGATTTATCAGTATAATGCAACTGTTTTGTCATAACAAGTTTTTTCGATTATATTCAAAATTTCGAACAAAATTTATCTCCCGATATTATTCACGATACTCTGTTTGGAAGTCGAAAGTTATTTGAGTTTTTCTCCTCGAATTTATGGAAAATCGATCTGGTTTGGTATCATTTCGAATAATGTCCAATTTCCTTTTCGAAATCATGAGAGCAAACCGTTTCTGTTTGACGATTTTGCGTCATGATTTTCTAGCCAGAATACGATGTTTTTGGAAATAGGATCATAAATAGCAGAATCATAAAATCTGAAAACTATTTCTTCATTTTGTGTTCAGACGAGAGCCATTTCTGTAACATTTCCTCTAGCTGAATGCATAAAAGTCGAAGCAGACAATAGCCTTGCTGGTTTCCTCAAATAAATCTAAATCTTTTCTGCCAATCGAATAGGTAACTATATGCATTTCAAATTATGACACACAATATCATTGCATTGAACATGAACCTAGTTTCTAAAACCAAAACACGTTAGTCTGCATAACCCCAGTTAACGTCTCAGTTCCGCATTGAAATTCTTAAGAAGCACGTAATCTAGGAGGAACCACTTTTGTGGCAGACTTGCAGTTCGTTAGATTCAACCTCTTCTCTATGAACACCGCTGCAAATATTCTGGGCTGAAGCTACGTGACATAACCACGTAATCAAATGCTGCTACGCGGATTAACATACAGAAGGCATCCGCTTCATCATCTTTTCTATTCGAATATTTGAATTGTCTGTCTGCAGAGGGTCGCTAGCTGTGCTCCATCTTCTGGGAGCGGTGTCAGCGTTTGTGACATTTTGTTAGATTATAAGTCATCTTGAGTGTCACTTTATGGCAGTTATTTCTTGAACGTGACGTTACTTGGTAACCCTTCGAATTACACGAGAGATAAAAATTGTAGATCAGAACCCAAACGAATATGTATTATTTGAGTAATATCTTTTTTCGAAATCTCCTCGGTATTCCTATGTTGATCTAATTATATTCGTAGCTCAGTGAATAAGCACGCTAATCCTCTGTAAAAACAGCAGCGACTGGATTAATATTATTGTGTCGAAGACTATCGGGACGCGTCGTAATTGTACTATTTATTAACGTGCCTTCTGTCGAAATCGTCCCGCGATCTGTCGCGGATCGCCAGAACTGTGGTAGGGATCACCGCTGTATTTTCTCGAAAAAGCGTCCATTCGCCTCGATCGATACACTGAAGAGCATAAATATTCCTCAGGACAGAGCTCCATACGACACCCCGTGCAACAATTATTCAATTCCGCCTTTAATCCCAATAATTTTGATGAAATCCGTAAAAATTTATCATCCCATTGACGCCTTCGACATGTTTAATCTTCTGAATGAACTAAGCTGTAAGGAAAATTCAAATATTCAAATCCTACCTCTAACAAGGAAAATTGCACCCCGTTGAATCGAAGAACGGAAATTCCCTCTCCAAGGTTCTCTTCGATTTTTCATAAATAAACTAATGGAGTAAAATTCAATCTCGAAATTATAATAATTAATTGATGATTCAAGACAACAAGTTTCATAGCAGATAAGACAAGGGCGCATTGGAACCTTCAACATGTATTATCTTCTTAACGACTCACGTTTTCTACACTTACAAAATCCGAACAATGGAGGCTCCAAGTGACAGCTGCCGTTGAATAAGCTTCGGTAGTTATTACTACGAATTTTGTCAAGTAAGAGCAGACACGACGAGCTCTCATAATTGAGTGGTGGGGAAAAGCGTGGATGGCATGTAACTTCTAAATCCATAATTCCAGCAATAAAATGCCTACGTCTTCTATGCTAATGGATAGGCTTTAGGGGTCGCGAGTCGCGACCCTCCATAATAGGGAGTCACTCGTCATCTCAAAAGTAAACAAGTGATCTGTATTTGTCACATATTGCGAAAGCGTCAACTTGGCGTCCTGCAGGGATCAGCAACGAGCAGAAATAACTTGAGGGGTTCGAGACACGCAGTGACGAATTCAACAATAACCATAATATAAATAATGAAATCATAAATATTTTAATTTGAAATTAGTATATTATTTAACGAGCGGTAATGTAGGTCATAACTCACGCAGATGAAGATTGCAGCACGAGCCGAAGGCGAGTGATGCATTTTCGAGCCGAAAATGGTCTCAATCGACTATGTTCGACTCACTGATGACGAATCCATCAAAAAATTTGAGTCAGTCCGTCCGGCTGGCCGTCTACACGATAACTCTCGAACGGAATGTCCTAGAAATTTTCAGGGTAGGTTCGAAAATCGAATGCCGCGGTTAAATTCGTTATTGGGCAAAATTCGCCGAAGGGTTCCGTAAATATGGCCGCTCGAAATTTTGTTTTCCTGATTACTTCGAAACTACAGATTTGATCAAAGTGAAATTTTTCACTCAGATGGAGAATTACGTGTTCAAGCTACATGCGAAATTTGGTCCAGCTCCCATGACCAGAACCATAGAAACCATAGAAAATTATAACTTTGTAATGGAAAGGCTAGGGACTTGAAATTTTCAGGATAGGTTTGGATCTTCAATGTGGCGGTCACTTTCATCAATGAGCACAATTAGACTAGGGGTTCCGTAAATATGGCCGTTTGAAATTCAGTTTTCACGATAATTTCAAAACTATGGAATTGATCGTGACGAAATTCTGTATTTAAATTGAGAATGATATATTGGAGCTAAATTTGTTCAGATCGCATGATCAGAACCATAGAAACCATAGAAAATCATAACTTTCGAACGGAAAGGCCTAAGGACTTGAATTTTTCAGGATAGGTTCGGGACGCGAATTTCGCGGTCACGTTCTTCAATGAGCAAAATTAGACTAAGGGTTCCGTAAATATAGCCGTTCAAACAATTTTTTTTCTGATAATTTCGAAACTACTTATTTAATTCGAATGAAATTTCGCACATCGATGAAGAATAATGTATTCAAACTGCGTGCGATTTTGTCCAGATCGCATTACCAAGACCATAGATACCGTAGAAAATTCTAGCAAATTATCGAAAAAAAAATTAATTGGTCACCTAGGCACTGACTTGAAGTCTGGATTTTCGCCTTTGTTTGAAATTTTCTTTTACAGCTGTCAAAATCGAGAATGCGAATCTAACTACAAGGTGCATGTACGAGCGCTCAAAAGCTCCTGACTTCGCGGCAGTGCTTTTCTTAATTTTTTTTTCTAGTACCTACTAGAACTTTGTTCACTCATTGTTATATAATCCAATGTCCTAAAATTCATTCAAATAATATAATTCAAACATAAAATCGTTTCATTCAGACTTCAACTTGAGAATCATTCTAATTTCTTTGTCACAGAAAGATTGAGTCTCGGTCATTTGAAATACGAAGATCAATTTCACACTCTTGTTGATAATTATTGCATTACCTTTGTGAATCACCAAACGAACCTGCCCCAGAAAACTGGACTCAAACTTGTAACCTGAAATTCAATGAACGTATTTCAACTGAATAACACATATAAATACCTCGTCGACTATTTTTCTTCAAACCAATTACTCAGAAAACGATAAAAAATTTTGTACAAACCTCACGAATACCTGGATCCTAAATATAAAATAAAAAGTATAAAAAGCACTGCCGTGAAGTCAGGAGCTTCTGAATTTTAGAAAAAAATTAAAAAAATTCTTGACGGCTGAAAGCTTTCAAACTGAGGCGAAACTCCAGACTTTACGTCAGAACTTTAGGTGACCAATTATTCGCTAGATTTTTCTACGATATCTATGATTTTGATCGTGCGATCTGGACAAAATTCCGCACGTTGTTTGAGTATATTATTCTTCATATATGTGCAGAATTTCATTCCAATCCAATTAGTAGTTTTGAAATTATCAGGAAAAAATATTTTGAACGGCCATATTCACGGAACCCCTAGTCTAATTTTGCTCATTGATGAAGGTGACCACGACATTAGCGATCCAAACCTACTCTGAAAATTTCAAGTTTCTTGGCTGTTCCATTAGAAAGTTATAATTTTCTATGGTGAAATATAAAAAAAACTCGTTTTCAATGTTCGGGATTTAGTCGCCAGGCAGCGTTTATACCTTTGGATCGCGAATTGACGCTCGTGGCGGAACGTAAAAGGTTAAATTTATATTATAAAAACTAGCCACTTAAATCAATTACTTCTCTGAACGCAGCAATTTTTTGTGCGCAAATTTCTAACATTGAATTGAACAATTTCCTATACTATTTATCAGGATGCAATATAAAATCTACTTATAGGTAACTGCTAATCTCAGATCAATAAAAACATTATATTAACCTGAGGTTCTAATTCATAGTCACTCGGCTTCACGCATGATGCTAATGCAATAATCGATGGAACGAACATCGGAAAGATTGATAACTAGTCACCTACGATTATCGGGAAATTTCCAACAGATTACTTAGCGAAAATCCTAATAAATTAAACGTCACATACTTGAAAACAAATGAAAAGTTCCGACAGTTGAGACGTGAAGAGCCACAGTAACAAATTAGAATCTCAATCCGGTAAACCGTGATATATTTCGCCCCCTTGGCAAAACATCCATCTGTCGGGCGCAAATAATCAAAACCTCGTACACATACACGTAATTTGTTCCTTATAGAAGTTGATGATCGCGGCGTTCTTGATTAATGATGATCGGGAAACAACAGAACATCAGTGTAATGGGGACAGATAAGAATGATACCTTGATTAATGCGTCCTTACACGAAAATCATATTAACATTGTGAACGCCTCGAGCTCCCTCAACGCAGTGCTGGGTTAACTTACTACAAAGGAATCCGAAAGTTTCGACGAGGAGGAATGGATTAGAATCAATCAGAGAAATTTAAATATATTCTTGTTGTGTATTTGCAGATTGAAAGTTTATTATTGGAAATAATAAAACCGAAAGTAATTATTTCAAGTACTCTGTTGGAATTTTATCGAACGTCGAACAATAGACGTTCAGATTCATAATCAAAGCTAGTGTTCTAGTGAAATATCCAATCAGAGCTTGGCTCAATTATTGCTGCAACCATGCCATCAAGTGTATCATTACGGACCTGTCATTCAGCAGGTGATGGTAATGCAAATTTTGCCTCAGGCGGTATTATTTCTGGTCTTGAAGCTACTTGACGTTGCTTCATTTGCGACTCCAGAATTGACATGACGCATTTCTAACTTTGAGATGACGAACAATCCGCTTTCAGCTCAATTCGCAAGAATCTCGATAATATTTTTGCTTTGACTAATTAGACGAGTTTGATTAACATTCCGTTCAGATTGGATTTATCTTGATTAATTATTTATCGCAGACGCGATCGCAAAAATAAAAGTAGACTGAGGTTAATTTAAGCATTTTGTTAGATTCCTTGAAGACGATATTCGATTACCCAGAAAAATATGCAATCATAATTGAATTTTTTTTTCCAATTTTCACTTCATCTCTGAGTGGTTTCTTTGGGAGATCAATTTGAACTGTTTTCCCAATATTCACTAGGTCACATCTAGCAGAAAAACCAACGTTATACAGAGTGTTTCATGAGTGGTTGGCCAAAGCCTAGTGATGAACGAACGCAGGCCCTCCAGGCCTTCTAGAAAAGTTGCTTATTTTGTATCCTAAGGCTATTAGTTTAGGATATACAGGCTGATTAATGGATTTCGGCCTGAATTAGCCATAACTTTGGAATCTGAGGTCCGATTCTGATCAAATTTCATGGGTTTGTTCACTTCGGAAAGTCCTTTCGAATGGCTCACGAAATATCAATATTTTCAGGGGCAGTACTCAGAATATCGTGGTTTATCTTTCAAGCCACAAAATCTATAATTTTTACATCACTTGGCATAAAAAAAACATTATTCAATCTAAGGAATTCAATTATCACTTTGAATGGCAAACATGTTACAAGCGAGTAGCGATCAAACGAAATCATATTTTATGTAATTTTTTGGAAATGTGGTCCTGAATTCAGTACTTCCGTGATAATATTTCTTGTTTTTCGCTGAATTTTTTGACTTCAAAGCTTCAAACCATTTTGAAAAATGAAATCTGAAAGTGTATTCGTTTTACAACACAAATAACTAGATATTGATATTTTTATTTTTTTCATAAAACTTGAAAACTAATTATGTCATTTCACAATACGAAATTAAAAGGGTAGTATCAGTATAGAAGAATAGACCTCGAGGTCGCAGTGGAACGTAACCCTCTTCCTAACTATTAACTATAAACTATCAGTATAGAAATGGAGTCCTTCCATTTCGACACATTTCCCAAAATGAGATTATTTATTGCCCTTCTTATCATATCGGGATTTCGTTTTAATTCTGTGCAAGCTTTCTCTATCCTCTGCCTCAAATGGTCTCGTAAAGTTATGTCAACGGCATATACATTTTCTTTCAGATAACCCCCACAGAAAATGAAGCATAAGAATTAGATCTGGGAACCTTGGGGGCCATGTTACAGGGCCACCATTCCTTATCCATCCATTAGGATAGTTTTCATTCAGATGTTGTGTAACTTCTCTGAATCGAAAATACTTACAATCAGGGCCGTATCTAGGGCGTGGCAAGGGTGACACTTGCCACGGGCGCGAGGTCCAAAGGGGCGCCAAAAAATATCGAAAATAAAAAAATAGAAGTGCCTAGCAAAAAAAAATAATTCGAAAGATGACAACACGGTTACGTAAGTAAATAATTCGATCACAACAATGATATTCAAAGTACAGAATGAGAATGCAATGAGGTCAGAAATACGAGAAATATGGTCCAATTCTTATAAAAAATTTTCAAAGATGCCGCACTCTGATCATAAATATTACAATCGGCAAAATCGTCATGCGATTCCAAGCACAGCCCTTTTATGAGTTGTTTACACTACATCCCTTATCGCATCCAGCTTTTTTTGAAGGGCGGCTTCTTTGATGATGATGGTTCATAATGATCGATTTGTTTAGATTTTTAGGCCACATCTGTGGTATTTTAAAAACGATTCGTATTGCCAAAAATTCACCAATCAGAGTTTGGAGCTCAAGAAGTGGGAGAAAAATTGGGAAATCTTATTCTATTCTACATAAATATTTTTTTCTTTCACTTGTGAAGACAAGAGCGAAAAATTTAAATTTCAATGTTCGTTTAGTGTGTATCCAGATTTGAAGTGTTAAAAGTTCTGAGTTTTTTCTTATATTCTGCCTTTTTGTGCTTTTGGATTCAAGCATCATAAATTGTACTATTGAAGGTGAGTTGTACTTAGTATTTGTTATTTTTTATGACATTATTCTGGCATCATCTATATTCAATTATTCGTATTTTAATATAATGATATTGTTCCTTTCAATTCAAGAAGAAATATGTTTGGTTCATTGCGGAAAATATGGATTTTCAAACTTGAGTTCTCACTTCTCAGAACGTCTTTTTTTGAATGAAATCTAATAAAACTCAAATTTTAGTGTTACTTTTCATAATTTTCATTGAAGCTTCAATCTCATCTGGCAAAGATTATTCTAGTGATTTTTTTATACTTAACGTATGGACTTCTTGAATATTGTAACATCGGGCCCTGTACGAAACTATTAGTATGTGTTTCAAAGGTTTATAAAATAGTATCTGCATAATAAGTTTGCGGTTTTTTTTTGCAGAGATTGTGATTATCGATTATTGTTTTCTAGTCAACTTACCGAAAAATTTTTATTTCACGTTTGCAGTATGTATTTTCAAATTTTAAGTTGAAGAATTTATATTTTTTAAGATAAATTTATTTATTACATAAATATGAATATTTCATTTTGTTTTTCCAGAATTTGTTTTATTTTTATACATTTTATTTAAAATGTGTATTTCAATGTGTATTTCAATGAAAACATTTTCCCAAAAAAATGTGCATTATTTTGGAACTCTTACGGAAATATATAACCAGCATTATGAAAAAAAAATACTATAAGAAATTATGATGGATGAAAAAAAATCTACGCAAATGAGGGGGCGCTGTCTAATATATTGCCACAGGCGCAATAGTACCTAGATACGGCCCTGCTTACAATTGGTGAAAAAAGTTCGAATTTTGAATGAAAATCGGACTAACTTTGAATTTGACAGTTATGTTTGGAGGAAAAGAATATCGTTCCTTGAATTCAAGTAACAAAAATATTCAATGTGTGAAGAAAGCGATATCTAGCGAATTTCCTGAGGAATACAAGCCAATATTTTTTTTTTAAGCAAATTCTCTCATTGATTACATGTTTTGAGAGGGTTCACGCCATTTGTCCCTAAATTAAATATGTATGTAGTTTCGAAAGAATTCAAATCTCGATTGAGCATACTTTTAATTACTTCTTTACGCAGCGTGTTACAACACTCAGTGGGTGCTGAGGGTTTAGGATACGAAAGGAGTTGAAAAGAAAGTTGTTAAATTCAAAATTTCAGCGAAAGACAAGAAATATTATCACGAAAAGACTGAAATCAGGATTTCAAAGAAATTACATAAGATATTAATTCGTTTTACCGCTACTAGCTTATTACAAGTGTACCATTCGAAGTGAAAATTGAATTCTTTAGATTAAATAATTAATTTTTTCATGGCAGTAACGACATTTCTCCAAGTGATGTTGAAAATATACGTTTTGCGGATTGAAAGATAAACCACGATATTCTGAGTACTGCCTGAAGATATTGATATCTCGTTAGCCATTCGAAAGAACTTTTTAATTTGAACAAACCCATGAAATTTGATCAAAATCGGAACTCAAGTTCCTAAGTTATGGCTATCGTAAATTCAGGCCGAAATCCATAAATCAGCTTGTATATCCTTAACTAATAGCCTTAGGATACAAAACCAGCAACTTTTCTGAAAGGCCTGGGTGACCTGCATTCACCACTAGGCTATGACCAACCACTCATGAAACACCGTGTATAACGTTGGTTTTCTGCTAGATGTGAATCAAATTAAATTTGTTTTGTGTCGAAATTCTTCAGTGATGAAATTGTCGGAAGAGCTTTCTTCGAGGTGGGAATGACGAATTTCCGAGAAGAAGAACTATTTTTCCAACTCAGTTCAACTTCCAATAATATAAAACTCCGGTTTACTCAAAAGTTATCAGGAATGGTTTTTCTGCACATCGAACAAGAATTGCGATCAGCCGCGATTGCTTGGAGATTAGATGGGTATTAAAATGAATACGAGCTCGTATTTGCGCATGATTGCAACATCCATATAAAATAACGTAAATGCTGAACTATCTGTTCGAACAGAAATCGTCGATAAATTCCTGAATTGCAACATAAAATAAATTGAAACATTTATAAGGAAGTAAAATTCCGCCAGTGAGCGATTTGAGGATGACGAATGGGGTATTTCTGAAGGGCGATGTTTTTGCAAGGCAAATTACTCCGCATTGTTCCATAAATGCATCAATTGAACTTCGAAACTCAGAACATCGATGCCCTAGGCGATTGTCGAATCCGCAAATCCTAACCCCATTCGAGTTAACCGAGATGGGGAGGTCTGGAAGAGGGAGGGAAAGGGCTGAAACGCATTTGGTATTGTTTAGACATCGTTATTCAGTTCCTGCACTTGCTGTCGTTTGCATAGAGTTGGTTCGTTACTGCTCCAGAATCAACAATTCATGATTTACTTGTTGCCTCTCGCAGTAGCGCAAGCGGCGCGCTCGTATAAAACAACGGCCCTGATTCCGCTACTACGGAATTGTGCGGAACGGAAACTGGAGATTGAGATGCCTATTCCCTACACAGGGGCGACTCGTTATGGTAATAAAAAGGAACAAGGGGCACATAAACTATTGATCGTATTCCTGGATTTTCTCTTCCACCCATTGAATAACCAAGGAACAATCCAGGAGTATGCTGATAGTTTTCAAAATGGTACTCGAATGAAAATTATTGAAAAACTCACCAAAATCTTTCCAATTGTATATCATTTGATGCCCTTTCAATGCTGGATCTACAGTTGAGCCATTTTTCGCGAAAAAGAAAGGATGTTCAATTAATTTCTGATGAGAATCTCAGAACTATTATATCACGTCACGATTGAAAAATATAAACTAGCCTTGTTTTGATATAAAAATTGTCATACAATGTTCAACATTCTCCGTTTATAAACCTGCATATTTTCATAATGAACTTCATGTTATATTCTATTTTGCGGTTGTCATTAGACTAAACGAATACATAAAAATTACGAAAAGCACTGCCGTGAAGTCAGGAGATTTTGAGCGCTCGTACAACCACCTTGTAGGTAGATTCGCATTCTCCAGTTTTAGAAATCAATTGAAGGAATTTTCGACAGCTGTCAAAAGAATTCTGAAACTCAGGCGAAACTCCAGACTTTGTGTCAGTGCTTCAGCTGACCAATTTTTTTTCGATAATTCGCTAGAATTTTCTACGGTATCTATGGTCTTGGTGTTGCGATCTGGACAAAATTTTGCACGTAGTTTGAATACATTATTCCTCAGCTAGGTCCTAGGCCTCTTCGTTCAAAAGTTATAATTTTCTATGGTTTCTATGGTTCTGGTCATGCGATCTGGACAAGATATTGCTTGAATATCTCATTCTCGATTAAAATACAAAATTTCATCTCGATCGAATCCGTAGTTCCGAAATAATCGAGAAAACAAAATTTCAAACGACCGTATTAACGGAACCCCTAGTATAATTCTGATCATTGATAAACGTGAACGCGACATTTCAGATCCACACCTATCCTGAAAATTTCAAGTCCCCAGGCCTTTCCGTTCGAAAGTTGTGATTTTCTATGGTTTCTATGGTTCTGGTCATGTGATCTGAATAAATGTAGCTTGAATATATATTTCTCCATTAGTATACAGAATTTCGTCACGATCGAATCTGTAGTTTTGAAATTATCGAGAAAACAAAATTTCAAACGACTATATTTACGGAACCCCTAAAATAATGTTGCTCATAGATGAACGTGATCACGACATTCGAGATCCACACCTATCCTGAAAATTTCAAGTCCCTAGGCGTTTCCGTTCAAAAGTTACATTTTTCTATGGTTTCTATGGTTCTGGTCTTGCGATCTGGACAAAATTTCACATGTGTTTCCTGAGTTCAATGTATTGTTTGCATTATTCAAGCTATTGTTCAATAATATGACAAGCTTGCACTTTATTAATGTGGAACACTAATTCTCATCGATAAGTGCGATAGAATGTGAAGCAATCCAATTACACATATTCAAGTGAACTAGTAGTTTCTATCCACCACACATGAAGTAGAAAGTCCATAGGGGCGATACTTTATATTTTGTGCCAAGTTCACTGAAATATGCCAAAAAAATTACGAAAAGCACTGCCGTGAAGGCAGGAGCTTTTGAGCGCTCGTACATGCACCTTGTAGGTAGATTCGCATTTTCCAGTTTTAGAAACCAATTGAAGGAATTTTTGACAGCTGTCAAAAAAATTCTGAAACTTAGGCGGAACTCCAGACTTCATGTCGCTGCTTCAGCTGATCAATTTTGTTTCGATAATTCGCTAGAATTTTCTACGATATCTATGGTCTTGGTGATGCGGTCTGGACAACATTTTGCACGTACTTTGAATACATTATTCCTCAGCTAGATGCATAATTTCATTCCAATCCGATCAGTAGTTCCGAAACTATCTGTAAAAAAATATTTTGAACGGCCATATTTACGGAACCCCTAGTCTCATTTTGCTTATTGATGAACGTGACCGCGATATTCGCGATCCAAACCCACCCTGAAAATTTCAAGTTCCTAGGCCTTTCCGTTCAAAAGTTACAATTTTCTATGGTTTCTATGGTTCTGGTCATGCGATCTGGACAAAATATTGCTTCAATATATCATTCTCGATTAAAATACAAAATTTCATCTCGATCGAATCCGAAGTTTCGAATTTATCGAGAAAACAAAATTTCAAACGACCGTATTTACGGAACCCCTTGTATAATGTTGCTCATAGATGAACGTGATAACGACATTCGAGATCCACACCTATCCTGAAAATTTCAAGTCCCTAGGCATTTCCGTTCAAAAGTTACAATTTTCTATGGTTTCTATGGTTCTGGTCATGCGATCTGGACAAAATTTCGCATGTAGCTGAAACACCTCATTTTCCATCTGAGTGCAAAATTTCATCTCGATCGAATCTGTAGTTTTCAAGTAATCAGGGAAACAAAACTTTGAACGGCCATATTTACGGAACCCCTGGTGGAATTTGGCCCATTAACGAACTTAACCGAGGCATTCGGGATCTGAACCTACACTGAAAATTTCAAGTCTCTAGGTTGATCCGTTCGAGAGTTATCGTGCTGACGGACGGACGGACGGACAGACTCGAATTTTCCGACGGATTCGTCATCAGTGAGTCCAACATAGTCGATTGAGACCATTTTCGGCTCAAAATTCGAAAAATACAGACATCGTGACGAAATGATATAGCCCTCGTGTAAGTAGTACGAGCGCTCAAAAACATTTCCTGTAAACTATGACTGAATATTCTTACTGCTACACCAATCTTGAAAATTGTTTTATACAACTTTAAATTTGTTTTGCGATTTTGCGGGCAATAAATTCGGTATGGTAACATTGGCTGATTGTCTTATTTCTGAAGGTGTACATAATAATTCATCTTCACTATCTGAATTAATCCTTCTCAGCAAAACATTCACAATAATAATTAGGCAACTTAATTTGTTGTAGTTGTAGTAGTTGAATAATGAATATATAATTCCGAGTATAATTCAATAGGAGTAGATAAATATAATTATTTGTCACATTTCTCAAATTGAATCACATCAAATCAATTCCGGGTCGATTTATCAGCAATATTAGGGACTACCATTATACCATGTTCATGCATAGGGGTTAACAATGTGACCAAAACCTTTTCTACGTTCTCAAAGGCGGAACCCTCCCAGGATACCTACTGAAGGCGGTCCAATTCCGATCTGTATTTGAAATAAAGTTCACTCACTCCGAAAGTGACCTTAACTCTTCGCATTCCCGTAACGAATTCGTGCTTAGTCTCCGTACGACTATCAACTCTTCTCAAACGAAAATTTCTAACGGCACTTTCCTACTACGACCCATCTCCTCTTGTCCCTAACATGGGCTCTCAAAAAGAACCATTAAGTACCGTAACCTTCCTGGTATCCCAAAGCGAAACCGGGAACTGCTATCCTCGGTATCTAGCCAGCAAATGCCTCAACTTTTTCTGATCTTCTCAATCACGGAGTCTTCCAAACTTTTTTCCTTGAGATAACACTTTTTAGTGCCTCTCACCTCAACGGCTTAGGAACTCCCAAGCGATCAAATTTTCCCATTATTTTTGCTTGTTTCATTTTCTTATCGCTAATTGTCTACGAAACTCCAAGCAGACCTGTCAAAACCCCTCACGTTCGTCAATACAAAGATTTGCTGTAGTCTGAGGCCATTTCACATAAACCTTCTTATCACAGCGTGGTTGTCGAGTTCTCAAACGCGTAGGATATAACCTGAACGTTGTTTAATACAATGTAATACTATGTATGCTTGTAGGTCTCAACTTCGTATATACTGATTCTTTCCCGGGATTTATCCAATAGGTATTCGAAATTAAAATTGAATATCCGTATTCCCAGATATTAATGCCCTACCAAATTACAATAATTGAGTAATTGTCAACTGAACATGAGCTTTGAGGAATACCAAGCGGAATAAAAATGCACCAATGGGCATTTCTTAGATGAAGGCAAATATAATATGAATTCATTAACACAATTTTTCCAACCCTTCAATAATAATTATAATTTATGCTCAAATTTTCCTTCAAGAATTTTCGACGTTAATTCAATTCGAAATGACAGATTAATCGAATTTAGGATCTCAGGAGATGTATCTTCAACTGTTTTATCTTAGACTTCGTCCTTCTTTTCGACTTCCAACGACGCACATTCATCAACTGAAAATATTGTGGACAAGTAATCAGGACATTTTCGGCCTTCGTAGCGAAAACGGAACCCGTACAGTTTCGTTATGCACATCTGTCTGTCCGTATGTCACACCCATTTCACTCGGACACTATTGGACCTATTTGGATGAAATTTGGAAAATAGGTGTCTTTTATGA
Source organism: Aphidecta obliterata (assembly GCA_963966015.1). NCBI lineage: Eukaryota > Metazoa > Arthropoda > Insecta > Coleoptera > Coccinellidae > Aphidecta > Aphidecta obliterata. Next base: position 18,835,461 of record OZ014428.1, on the reverse strand, counting down.
ACCGTCATAGAATTATGTGGTAAAATCCAAAAAAAATATCGACATGCATTTCAGTGGCATATTATCAAATGAGTATTCAATAATGATATTGATGTTTCGAGATGACTTCTTTCGTCAACAATTCAACAATTGGTGGAACATAAGCTTCTAAAGCCATAAAAAGTCTGCCTCCCTTTGACTTTTCAACTATCGACTGAAAAATTCTGAAAAAATTAAAGCTAGTAGAATTTTGAAAACACTTCTAACACAAAGTGAAATATGTGATTTTTTCGGTTACACGTTATAACGACGGAATCCTCCACAGTGTGAAGTCTGAGACTTTTCCCCGGATCGAATAAGATTTTTTGAGGGATGTATCTCATAGAAACGAACAAATCCAAAAAAAGGGAAGGTAAGAGTTGAATGCCTTTTCTTTTCACACGAGATCTTTCTTTCATCTTCAAAAGAGTAACTGAATAGTTGTGATGGTTAAATAGAAATACAAACTTGCAAACTCAAAGTAATCAAAGGTCCCCTCGTTATATATAAGATTCATGTGGTAATTTAATATAATCTGTACTCTATCGATCCGAATGTAAATTCTACGATGTTGACTTTTCATTATGGTGGAAAAATAAACATCATATCTGCCCTACTTCACCTAGCATTGTTAACAGAAGATGTTTTTATATGATTAGGGGAGCGCGGTTTTCTTAACGATTCACTGACGAAAAAATTATGTTATCGGGCTTTTTTTTAAGGGTAGAAGAAGAGGAATAGGTAGAGAGAGAGAGAGAGTAAGGACACTGATGGAGTCGTGGAATAACTCGTGTAGCCTTCAACAAACTTCGTTCAAAATTCGTTAAAGATAACTATCATATTATTGTTGTAATTCCCTTTTGTAATGATAATAAAAATTTTTTCATTTCTTTGTTTCAATTTTTTATAATACTAAAAATTATTGAATATATTGCAAGAAATAATCAGGTAATTTTTTACAGCAACAACTTTTGAATTAGATATCATTCTTCAGACACATGGCATCTGATGATATCCCACCCAATGATTATTTTTGTGGGAATTCTCAAACTACGTTCAATTCTGTTCGTGGAAAAGGGGTGAGGAAAGTTATGAAATATTTTGAAGTTTTCAATTTTGAATTCATATCACCATTTGAAATAATAAATCAGAAATCATGATAAAATCAAGTCTTCCATTTAATATTGCTGAAGTTTCTTCGAGATATCTGCAGTCATCTACTTCCATCGAACAAAAGTTTTCCTATGGTGTTCTGTTTATTCAATCTCTCCTAACGGAGGTGAATTCATAGCAAATTCAATTTGCCCTTCCGGAAACTTCGCAGTTCTAACTTGATTATAGCACCTTTCAGATCACTTACTATTATGGAACACGAAGACCCGTCGAACTGCGAGAAATCGGAAAATTGTTTGCCTGAGACGCGGATTCGAGACATAAATACGAGATTTTTCCCTGATTATTTCAATCTCTATTAAACTTTCCGAAATAACATCCCTGATAAGTTATGAAATCAAATCCGAGCAATATCTGAATCGACAACTATACGCTCGATATTATTTTAAATAGAAATAGAACTGATATAATTTCAATGGGTGTCATCTACCACCATGATTCCATAGATACATTTCAGCAAATCTCGCAAACGTCTTGAAATTGATGTTGTTGGTTCATTTCCAACACTTTCGCCCATTAATGTTTTCATTTGTGTGTACAGGTTTGGATCTTCCACTTTTACCAATGACACTAACAATTTCTCCAATTGTTTCTATTAATATTCGAGGTGTAGATCAATTTAGGTTATTTTTCAACTTATTATTAATAGTCATCCAAAAAAGTTTTGATTTTAGATGGCTTTTCAAAAAAATGTACCCATTTCCATAATGAGGTTGAATGGTGTGAACGCTGACTATCCACTGAAAAAGTGCTGACATCATATTTGGATGAGCCTTGTGTCTAGTTTTGGAAATAATGTCACTTTTTTCAAATCAAATTATCATAACTCAGGTATGTAACTAAAAAATTTAGAAAAGCACTGCCGTGAAGGCAGTAGCTTTTGAGCGCTCGTACATGCACCTTGTAGGTAGATTCGCATTTTCCAGTTTTAGAAACCAATTGAAGGAATTTTTGAAAGCTGTCAAAAAAATTCTGAAAGTTAGGCGAAACTCCAGACTTCATGTCGGTGCTTCAGCTGATCAATTTTGTTTCGATAATTCGCTAGAATTTTCTACGGTATCTATGGTCTTGGTGATGCGGTCTGGACAAAATTTTGCACGTACTTTAAATACATTATTCCTCAGCTAGATGCATAATTTCATTCCAATCCGATCAGTAGTTTCGAAACTATCTGGAAAAAAATATTTTGAACGGCCCTATTTACGGAACCCCTAGTCTCATTTTGCTTATTGATGAACGTGACCGCGATATTCGCGATCCAAACCCACCCTGAAAATTTCAAGTTCCTAGGCCTTTCCGTTCAAAAGTTACAATTTTCTATGGTTCTGGTCATGCGATCTGGACAAAATATTGCTTCAATATATCATTCTCGATTAAAATACAAAATTTCATCTCGATCGAATCCGAGATCGATCGAATTTATCGAGAAAACAAAATTTCAAACGACCGTATTGACGGAACCCCTTGTATAATGTTGCTCATAGATGTGATCACGACATTCGAGATCCACACCTATCCTGAAAATTTCAAGTCTCTAGGCATTTCCGTTCAAAAGTTACAATTTTCTATGGTTTCTATGGTTCTGGTCATGCGATCTGGACAAAATTTCGCATGTAGCTAAAACACCTCATTTTCCATCTGAGTGCAAAATTTCATCTCGATCGAATCTGAAGTTTTCAAGTAATCAGGGAAACAAAACTTTGAACGACCATATTTACGGAACCCCTGGTGGAATTTGGCCCATTAACGAACTCAACCGAGGCATTCGGGATCTGAACCTACACTGAAAATTTCAAGTCTCTAGGTTGATCCGTTCGAGAGTTATTGTGCTGACGGCCGGACGGCCGGACGGACGGACAGACTCGAATTTTCCGACGGATTCGTCATCAGTGAGTCGAACATAGTCGATTGAGACCATTTTCGGCTCAAAATTCGAAAAATACAGACATCGTGACGAAATGATATAGCCCTCGTGTAAGTAGTACGAGCGCTCAAAAAAGATCTGAAAATGTTTTCAGAGCGGTAGCGACTAGTCGTAGCAACAGCAACATAAACAAGAATATAACTTGCGTCAAGAAAAAAGAGGTCGGAGCACCCCGAAATTCAAACAACACATACAGTTGAAACTGAATTGCTTGTATCAAATTTGTTGCCTATACAATAATAATGAAAATAAAAAGTTTGTGTAGCGAACTCTGCGAGCCAACTATTGTAATTCTATTGACAATAAAATCCAGTTTCGTTTTCCGTCGAGTTCGCAATTCTTTGTTATATGCCCCGAATGAAAACAACTCAATGTCTTCTCTCCATTCCCTTCGACATAACTGCACAACAGGAAGGATTTCACTCATTTCACTTAAGTGCTGGGATTGATTTATTGTTTCTTTCACTTTTCTCGTTCTCTTTTAAAACTGTGCGGTTCCCTCCGACATGAGTTTCCGTATAATCGAAATGACAGAGAATATGGCAGATCCCCTTGCTCGCTTTGATGTGGTACAGCGAAATAGAACAAATAACATCAGAGATTTACGTTTGACGTTCGGTATCTTTTGTATGGCACTGGAATCGATTGCTGTGTGTCAGTTGTATTTCTAGTTTCTTCAGTTGCTCAATGAGCGCAGCAATTTATTTTTTACATCTCTTTGTTCTGCCTTCCTTTCGGAGTTGGTTGTCAGGATGAAATATGTCGATCTTTATCCGACCAAGAATTGGAATCCAGGCGCGTGTGATACAGGGTGTGATTGCGGAGTGCAAAATCGTTATTTTGGGTTACCAAATTGAATTTATTTGGCGGATTGTATGATAACTGAATTCCAAATTAAAACCGAGTCTTTATGAATTTTTGTAATATCGCAGTGGGCTTGGAAATATTCCCCTTTGGCCGCTTCATATGTATACTGTTCACACTTGCAATTCCAGCCACAGAATTTATTTTCGGTGCGCATGACAAACATAACCTCAACTCATTGTTCATTCACATTCAAACAAAAATAAATGAATAAATAAATATAATATGTAGCTCGAAACATTAAGTGAGGAGCGGAAACAATGATCCAAATCCGACTGTGATGTTACAATCATTTATAAAGATCCTGTTTAAGTGTAGAAAGTAACGTCGCTTAGCTTAAGTATAGCCACGTTTTCGTTGGCAATTCCGTTTCTCGATGTTAGTTTTTGATCTTTTTCACAATATTTAGATTTTAACCGGGACTGTAATGTAATGTTTTTTTTGCTTATTTTCCACCTCTCAAAAGGACCTTCAAGAAATAAGTGTTTTCTCCCATTCCGTACCGGTGAGAAGTAGGTCCTTATTGTCGTGTTTGGCGAGCTAGAACGTTAAGTTAAAATATTGAAGTTTAATTTATCGTTTTTGAGCGCTCGTACTACTTACACGAGGGCTATATCATTTCGTCACGATGTCTGTATTTTTCGAATTTTGAACCGAAAATGGTCTCAATCGACTATGTTCGACTCACTGATGACGAATCCGTCGGAAAATTCGAGTCTGTCCGTCCGTCCGTCCAGCAGGCCGGCCGTAAGCACGATAACTATCGAACGGAACAACCTAGAGACTTGGAATTGTCAGTGTGGGTTCAGTTCCCAAAGGCCTCGGTTGAGTTCGTTAATGGGCCAAATTCCACCAGGGGTTCCGTAAATATGGCCGTTCAAAGTTTTGTTCTCCTGATTTCTTGGAAACAACAGATTTGATCGGGATGAAATTTTGCACTCAAATGGAGAATGAGGTGTTCAAGCTACATATGAAGTTTTGTCTAGATCGCATGACCAGAACCATAGAAATCATAGAAAATTGTAACTTTTGAACGGAAACGCCTAGAGACTTGAAATTTTCAGGATAAGTGTGGATCGTGAATGTTGCATTCACGTGTATCAATGAGCAAAATTAGACTAGGGGTTCCGTAAATATGGCCGTTTGAAATTCAGTGTTTTCTTGATAATTTCAAAATTATGGATTTGATCGTGACGAAATTTTGTATTTAAATTGAGAATGATATATTCGAGCTACATTTTTTTCAGATCGCATGATCAGGACCATAGAAACCATAGAAAATTATAACTTTCGAACGGAAAGGCCTAGGGACTCGAAATTTTCAGGATTGTTTCGGATCGCGAATTTCGCGCTCACTTCAATTAATGAGCAAAATTAGACTAGGGGTTCCGTGAATATGTCCGTTTGAAATTCGGTTTTCTTGATAATTTCAAAACTATGGATTCGATCCTGATGAAATTTTGTATTTAAATTGAGCATGATATATTCGAGCTACATTCTCTCCAGATCGTATGATCAGAACCATAGAAACCATATAAAATCATAACTTTCGAACGAAAAGGCCTAGGGACTTGAAATTTTCAGGATAGGTTCGGATCTGAAATGTCGCGTTCACGTCCATAAATCAGCAGAATTATACTAGGGGTTCCGTAAATATTGCCGTTCAAACTACATTTCTTCTTATTATTTCGATTATTTCCTTCCTATTAATTTTGACCAATCGCTATCAAGAATTGGTATGTCAAATATAAATTTTGAATGGAAAAATTATTCAACAACTGTCAACTTAGCTGTCAGCAGTTTTTACGGAAATTGGAAAAATTTCATGCAAGTTGTCAAACTTGCATGAAATTTTTGCTTTGTAAAAACAAACTTGATGGTTTCTATGCTGTGTTGCTATGTATTGTTACCAACAACAAAGATCACAAGCAACGCTTACGAATTTATTAATTTTTCAACTGAAACTCAAAATGAATCGGTTTGGAAATGTTTCCGAAAGTAAAATTAATGCGGCTGTTGAAAATAGTGTTCCACTAAATACTCAGAAAATTCACACATAAAACTATTAATTTTATGTAACTCAGGAAGTAATCTTACCAAATATCCCTCGGGCATCTAATTTTTCCTGTGGAAAAATTGGAACACTCATTTTTAAGTAATCTGTTTTAACAAATAGCATTCGCGAAAGTGGAAAAATCCTCGTCTTCGACTCGGATTATTAAAACCACTCCCGCTCATGCTATTTGTTAAAACAAATTACTTAGAAACTCGTTTTTCCGAATTTTTCCGGAAAAATTAAATGCACTTGGGATATTACCCCCGAAAATACTTATTGGATTGAAATGAAAATTTCGCACATATATGAGGAATAATGTATAATTTTGTCCAGATCGCATTACCAAGACCATAGATACCGTTGAAAATTCTAGCGAATTATCGAAGAAGAAAATGGTCACCAAAGCACTGACGTGAAGTCTGGATTTTCGCGTTGGTTCGAAATTTTCTTTGACAGCTGTCAAAATCTTTCCAATTGGTTTCTAAAACTGGAGAATGCGAATCTACCTACAAGGTGCATGTAGGAGCGCTCAAAAGCTCCTGCCTTCACGGCAGTGCTTTTCGTAATTTTTGATCTTATAAGCTACTCAATATTCAAATCTAATTTCAGTTCTTCTTCACCTGATCATATCCGAAATAGTATAATATCCCATACGCTTATGTGCAATAGAATTTTTTGCCATTTCTCAATGTATGAAATTTTTTTATCATAGTTGTATTGTGGTTTACAGCACTGTTGGAAAAATTACATGAGATATGAGAATATTATTTGGAGTAGCGAGAAAAATCTCAAAACTGCGATAAAAATCTTTCAGCTTCCAAATCATATTTCGATGCAAATGAGTAAATTCCATCAAATCTTCAACAGAACGAATTTTGAAACATCGAATATAACTTTCATTCCAAACTTCAATGTGAATTGGCCCAATCGAGTTACAACAATTTCAATCTGTCTACTTGACCACACCCAGATAGAATTTGCAGCTGGGCGAATGATTTTATCTTAATGGCTTTCGAAAAACTTCCAGTATGTCCTCTCTGCCCGGAGGAATAGATAAAATCGGAGGGACTCAGCTCGTCGCCTGCGAAAAGAAAAACAAGTTCGCTTCGGCTGGCAGTAGCGGCTTTTGGGGCCAGAAAGAAAACCCATTACATTCTGGGCGAATATAGCCGTGAAATTAGTAAAATATGGGCCGTTAAGGGGGGATAGGGGCCGTAATGACGGCGCACTTTTCCGGTTAGGATTTGGGTTAAATGGTTTAATTTTCTACGACGTGATAGAAGCTCCAGAGAGTTTGATAGTTCAAGTGATTGCCGAAGTTCCCACAAAGGAAGGTGGGCTGATTGAATTGGGGAAACGATTGATCCGAATTTACATCGATATTCCGAAAACTCTTGACCAGGAAACTTTTAATTGGAACATATTGGTGTACGGGGTGGGCAGAATGGAAGGACGCTCATAGGAACCTTTGTGCTCTGCGATCTTGAATATAATCCTTTGTGTCACCACCCGTGATAACCCAAGAAATGAGCTACTTCAAATATTAATATAAATTCCCTAGGGGACTTGTATCTGATTTCTGCATGTGTTATCTCCTCGCCTCTCATCAGCGCAAGTCTCTCCTTTGCGAATGCTTCGTGGGTTCAGTTTCTTTCAAATTTTTTCATCCCATTCAATGAAAATAAACTAAAAAGATGAATTTAGTGTTGAAGATCCCATTTCTTCAAAGTTTCTAAGTCCCAGTATTTCGATATTTTCCTCGCCCAACACGATGAGAACTGAAATGTTTTGATTTTCTTCCGGTTAATTATTGAACCAAGAATGAAATTTCTTTGTGGACCGGTAGATTCGTTCCCGAAATCTTTTGCTAACAGGTCACAACGTTCCCAACGACATTCATTCAAAATTTCTGAATGATATATGAAACTGAAATCAACCTTTTTTCTCTAGGTTGAAAATATTAAAAATCACGAAAAGCACTGCCGTGAAGTCATGAGCTTTTGAGCGCTCGTACATCCACCTTGTAGGTAGATTCGCATTTTCCAGTTCCAGAAATCAATTGAAGGAATTTTCGACAGCTGTCAAAAAAATTCTGAAACTTAGGCGAAACTCCAGTGCTTCATCTGACCAATTTTTTTTCGATAATTCGCTAGAATTTTCTACGGTATCTATGGTCTTCGTGATGCGATCTGGATAAAATTTCGCACGTAGTTTGAATACATTATTCCTCAGCTAGGAACAAAATTTCATTCCAATCCAATCAGTAGTTTCGAAACTATCAGGAAAAAAATATTTTGAACGGCTATATTTACGGAACCCCTCATCTAATTTCGCTCATTGATAAACGTGACCGCGATATTTGCGATCCAAACCCACCCTGAAAATTTTAAGTTCCTAGGCCTTTCCGTTCAAAAGTTACAATTTTCTATGGTTTTTATGGTTCTGGTCATGCGATCTGGACAAAATATGGTTTTAATATATTATTCCCGATTAAAATACAAAATTTCATCTCGATCGAATCCGTAGTTTCGAAGTTATCGAGAAAACAAAATTTCAAACGACCGTATTTACGTAACCCCTAGTATAATTCTGCTCATTGATAAACGTGAACGCGATATTTCAGATCCACACCTATCCTGTGAATTTCAAGTCCCTAGGCCTTTTCGTTCGAAAGTTATGATTTTCTATGGTTTCTATGGTTCTGGTCATGTGATCTGGACGAAATATTGTTTTAATATATCATTCTCCATTAGTATACAAAATTTCGTCACGATGGAATCTGTAGTTTTGAAATTATCAAGAAAACTAAACTTCAAACCACCATATTTACGGAACCCCTAGTATAATTTAGCTCATAGATCAACGTGATCACGACATTCGAGATCCACACTTATCCTGAAAATTTCAAGACCCTAGGCGTTTCCGTTCAAAAGTTACAATTTTCTATGGTTTCTATGGTTCTGGTGATGCGATCTGGACAAAATTCCACATGTAGCTTGAACACCTCATTTTCCATTTGAGTGCAAAATTTCATCTCGATCAAATCTGCAGTTTTCAAGTCATCAGAGAAACAAAACTTTGAACGTCCATATTTACGGAACCCCTGGTGGAATTTGGCCCATTAACGAACTCAACCGAACTCTAGGTTGTTCCGTTCGAGAGTTATCGTGCTTACGGACGCCCGGACGGACGGCCGGACAGACAGACTCGAATTTTCCGACGGATTCGTCATCACTGAGTCGAACATAGTCGATTGAGACCATTTTCGGCTCAAAATTCGAAAAATACAGACATCGAGACGAAATGATAGAGCCCTCGTGTAAGTAGTACGAGCGCTCAAAAAAACGACCTTTACTTTACGACACCACTATATGATTGAACAGCTCAATCAACCGAAACGGATTTTCCGTTTTTGCCCACAGATAAGGAAGTGAACTCTCGTAAAATCACCATAAATTCAAGATCATGCTGGGAACTCATCCTTGTATAATATTAAACTCGAAGTATTCATCTAATGATGCAGAATATCGAAAAAACATCCTCTAGTTTCTAGTTCTTTCCCATCGATATCATATTTATATACTTCATTTTCTCGCGTCATTTAATCCGAACTTTTGCAAAAAGTTACCACGATGTTTTATACCTATTTATGCTGCAAGATGAAAGCTGCAAACATAATCCGGAAAATGTGAAAAAGCAGATATTTTTCCCAGGCAGAACGGAGTTCTAGTCAAGGGTTATTGTCACTTGATGTCATCTGGAAACAACTTTGATTTATATCCAGTTTGACCCAGTTCGGGCGAACATGTTGCGCTCCATTGGAGTTTTCATCCGATTATATCTTAAAAATGTCTTTCACCATTCGTTTAATATATTAAAAAAGTTGTTCGATAAATTAATGCCGAAAGCGTGGTGTTCGGAGCAGTTTTAGTACCATTAAAATAAAAGATGACTGCGGGGTGGTTTTTAATCCTGAATGCGGAATTATGTTCAATTGGAGAAATCTGAATGGAGGTCTTACAAAAACGGATAAAATTGTTCAGATTTCCGCAAACGTTGAATCCGAGATCTGCGTTAGTTGAAATAAGCCAAATTATGATTTAATTTGAGTTTTGGAATAGAATGGAATGGAAAAATCTATATATGTATTCATCTTGCATCGGAATGCGAAATTTATTAACGTAATATTTTTTTGTTGCTCGCATGTTATATTCAGAAGGAATATCAGTTCTACTGAGTTGAATTTTAGGAAACATAATTCGCTTGAAGGTGAAAATCTATAGTATTTCCAATAAATGTACCCCGTTCTGTCTTCATAAATTTATATTCCAATTATCATCTCCATTCTCCCCATTGTCTAGCGAAATTACAAAGCTTGCCATGAAATTGTTGTGCCTCCTGGGCGTTTGCCTAACGTTATGCATAAAGAATTCACTTATCTCCGGAGCTCGTTAATCATCATATAGTCCTGAAAATCAACAAACTCCGCATAGTTGCCTTTTTGTCGGTCTAGAGAAATTCTCCATCCACCGAGAAAGAAATATACCATAACGACACATGAAACTGACGTCGCGTGGCTTTTTGTGCGGTTTTTCATGCCATCGTCATTACGGAACATCGCCGCCATCGTTGAAGGAGCGTATTTTGAAAATATACTCTAAGGATTTATTATTTGCACATCACCTCGTATTCTTCATCGTTATTTTACGAAAAATCTCAACTAATTGACAAAAGACAATGGGCATTTTCTAAAATAGACTTATCCCATGTGGGAAAGACCCTCTTCTATATTTAGGCAAAATTTGGAGATAGGAGGATCGATTCCGGATAATAACATCGATGACAGTTCAATGCGACATATCCAGAGAAATGCAACAAAATTCAATTCGACGCTCATAAAGGATCTTACAATAGAATATATTGTATTATTGAATTCTATTGTAAGTTTGATTATGGATTTCCATCAAGTATCTGCTGATTCTATTAGAATTGTTTACTCATAAACGAAGTTTGTTAGAGATTTGCACGTGATTTTTCTTGACTAATTATTGCCATGAAACATATTTCTTATCCCTTGAAAGATCTCAAGTATTGACATTAATTTTGAGATACATTCTCCCCCTTCATGATATTCAATGCTGGGATAAATATCTTAATTGTTCAACAATTATTCCAACTAATCGCAGAAAAATGTTGGAAGCTGTTCAAAAAATTTCAGGAAGAATTTTCGTTCATTTATTCATGGATGATAATGAAAGATTTTAATGATTTTTTATATGCGCAATTTTTCATTATTAATTGGATTGTAGTAGTCTCAAAGTTTTTTCTGATAGATTTATTGTAAATTGTCTGTTTTTGATAAGACTGTCAACTTACTTTTATAGAATATTTAAATTCTTTCCTAAAATTCTTTTTTCTATCCTAGCTATTTCGCCTTTTTATAAAACTGAATTATAAATAATAAAATAATAATTTTATTAGCACTCGTTCTACTTACACGAGGGCTATATCATTTCGTCACGATGTCTGTATTTTTCGAATTTCGAGCCAAAAATGGTCTCAATCGACAAGGTTCAACTCACTGATGACGAAGCCGTCGAAAAATTCGAGTCTGTCCGTCCATCCGTCCGGCCGTATACACGATAACTCACGAACGGAACGACCTAGAAACTCGAAATTTTCAGGATAAGTTCGAATCTCGAATGCCGCTGTTGAGATCGTTATTGGGCATAATTAGACTAGGGGTTCCTTAAATATGGCTGTTCGAAATTTTGTTCTCCTGATTTCTTCTAAACTACCGATGCGATGGTCACCTACATTCTGCACTCAGATGGAGAAGGACATTTTCAAGCTACGTGAGAAATTTTGTCCAAATCGCATGACCAGAACCATAGAAACCGTAGAAAATTATAACTTTCGAACGTAAAGGCCTAGGGACTTGAAATTTTCAGGAAAGGCGTGGATCTCAAATATCGCGGTCACGTTCATTGATGACTAGAATTGAACTAGGGGTTCCGTAAATATGGTCGTTTGAGATATTTTTTTTCCTGATAATTTCGAAACTACTGATTGAATTGGAATTAAATTTTGAATGTAAATGAAAAATAATATATTCAAACTATGTGCGAAATTTTGTCCAGATCGCATCACAGATACCGCAGAAAATTTTAGCGAATCAACGAAAACAAAATTGGTCACTTAGCACTGATGTGAATCTGGAGTTTCGGCTTAGTTTTAATTTTTTTTTCACAGCTGTCAAAAATTTCTTCAATTGGCATCTTGAACTGGAAAATGCGAATCTACTTACAAGGTGCATGAACTAGCGCTCTAAAGCTCCTGACTTCACGGCAGTGCTTTTTATAGTTTTTGTTGTTGTCATACTGAGCTTTCCCAATAAAATCTAACTTTAAATTGAAACTTTTTAATTTAAAAATAAATATATGAGTTGAATATACCTACGGTCTCAAAGCATGAAAAATATGAATTCATTTCAAAGTTATATTTTTCATTTTGAAAAATTTACCTCAAAGCTCACCAATGCCAGATATTCGATAAATATGTAACTTTTCGCGTGTTACCAATATTGAAATCCATATTCTATACTTACGGTCTCCTACGATTGATACTAGCCAAAATCTTTTTTCCTTCCCAACCTACATCTGCATTGGTCCTAAAGGCAAAACAAACCAAATCCCAAAAAGCAAGAGTTTATGACCTGACACATAAGAAATGGGATTAAATTATCCCGACTATAATTCAATTTCGAAATACGCATGGCCGAGGAACGTCCCGAAATTACCCGCACGATCTATCTGATATGATTTTTTTCTTCTACCGCCGCTTCATTCGTGTTTGTGATATTTTTTGCTCGTTGATTAGCTGGTGGCGTGTGAGAGTCTTTTGGAGGAGATAAAGCACGTAGGGCGAACATTTTGCTACGTTGTTGCTTATTTCGAATCGCTTGATTGGTGTGGGACGTGGAGATCCGAGGAGCTCGATATGGCTTGGGCTTAATTGATAATAATTGGGTGAAAATTTGGAGTTTCAAGCCACAGGTTTCAGCGAGACCTGGTATTTGATCGAAGCTCTTTTTTGGACTCCAGAAATAATCTACTGAATTACAAAATAATAGTAGGTAGTTATTTATATGAGGCGATCACCTTCGGCAATCTACTTTCAATTTTTTTTTTATTTTGGAAACATGCATTATTTTCCCTTCGGGGATAAAAATGCACTGAACATAGAAAATAATCTGTGCGCGAAGACAGGAAGACTGTGTACCTCTCCTGTATACGGAAGTTACGCTTGAAAACGCGTTTATTCTGGCGCAAAGCCCATACATACATTTTCAATTGCGGATTGCAGCAAATCTATGCGCAGTGTTGTTCACGACCCAGTTTTTCCAGAATGATAAATTAAATCGGGTATTATCTGTTGGCGTGATATATGCGCCGTATATTAGATGGAAGTGTCATAAATAATGGGATAAATTACAATGTGGAACTGGGATTTAAGCTGCCATAGTGTGACGTTGCACCAGCCGTGAGGATACTGCGGAGTTACTATTCCAGGATGAAATTTTTAATTTCATCAGATTGATAACGAAACATCCTTTGTCGGCGTTAACTTCAACGTTATGGAAAAAAAATTCATCAAGTTTCAGACAAGCGATTGCTTATACCGTTTCTTCCTGCTCATTCTGAATGAAAAGTATCATTAAGGGTATTTAGCCAGTGAATTCTCAATGGAATGAATGAAAAAATACTTTTCCTTCGCAGTCCCTCAAAGTTTTCAGGAATTCCTGATCAATTATCATCTCATCATCTGAGTACATTCGACCTCATTCGGTTGGATGAAACGAACGAGAATGAAAATCGCAATTAATGGCATAGAAAATCATAGGAAAAAAATTAGAGACTAACAAAAAAGGTGAGTAATGGTTTATTACGATTTTCTAGCCTCATAATAGGTTTTTTCTCTCATATATTCAGGTTTTTACCAGCAAAATTCTATACCTAGATGTTATAGAGGTTATGAATGAAAACTTTCGTTTATTCTGGCACACATCTAGTTATGTACATGTGAATTGTCTTCAATCTATTGTACCTTCCAGTTTACAGGTTTGTCCTCAACTCGAATCAATTGAGTAATAATAACTAATAAATGAATTCACACTTTGAAATAGGGGTAAATGAAGATTTTACAAAGATTTTTAGTCTCTCGTCAAGTTTTTCGCAGGTATTCAGAAAATTTACGAAGATGAAGTCAGGAGCTTTTGAGCGCTCGTACATCCACCTTGTAGGTAGATTCGCATTTTTCAGTTTCAGAAATCAATTGAAGTAATTTTCGACCGCTGTCAAAAAAATTCTGAAACATAGTCGAAACTCCAGACTTTATGTCAGTGCTTCAGCTGACCAATTTTCTTTCGATAATTCGTTAGAATTTTTTACGGTATCTATGGTCTTGGTGATGCGATCTGGACAAAAGTTCGCACGTTGTTTGAATACATTATTTTTCAGCTAGGTGTGAAATTTCATTCCAATCCAATCAGTAGTTCCGAAATTATCAAGAACAAAATATTTTGAACGGCCATATTTGCGGAACCCCTAGTCTAATTTTGCTCATTGATGAACGTGGCCGCGACATTCGTAATACAAACCTACCCTGAAAATTTCAAGTTTCTAGGCCTTTCCCTTTGGAAGTTATAATTTTCTATGGTTTTTATGGTTCTGGTCATGCGATCTGGAGAAATGTAGCTTGAATATATCATTCTCCATTAGTATACAAAATTTCGTCACGATCGAATCTGTAGTTTTGAAATTATCAAGAAAACTTAATTTAAAAAAAAATAGGTGAACGTGATCACGACCTTCGAGATCCACACCTATCCTGAAAATTTCAAGTCCCTAGGCGTTTCCGTTCGAAAGTTACAATTTTCTATGGTTTCTATGGTTCTGGTCATGCGATCTGGACAAAATTTCACATGTAGCTTGAACACCTCATTCTCCATTCGAGTGCAAAATTCCATCTCGATCAAATCTGTAGTTTTCAAGTTATCAGGAGAACAAAACTTTGAACGGCCATATTTACGGAATCCCTAGTGGCATTTCGCCCATTAACGAACTCAACCGAGGCATTCGGGAACTGAACCCACACTGAAAATTTCAAGTCTCTAGGTTGTTCCGTTCGAGAGTTATCGTGCTTACGGCCGGACGGACAGACTCGAATTTTCCGACGGATTCGTCATTAGTGAGTCGAACATAGTCGATTGAGACCATTTTCGGCTCAAAATTCGGAAAATACAGACATCGTGACGAAATGATATAGCCCTCGAGTAAGTAGTACGAGCGCTCAAAAACGCGCCTTTTTGAAAGTTCGAAAAAAAAATTACGAAAAGCACTGCCGTGAAGGCAGGAGCTTTTCAGCGCTCGTACATGCACCTTGTAGGCAGATTCGCATTTTCCAGTTTTAGAAATCAATTGAAGGAATTTTTGACTGCTGTCAAAAAAATTCTGAAACTTAGGCGAAACTCCAGACTTCATGTCGGTGCTTCAGCTGATCAATTTTTTTCCGATAATTCGCTAGAATTTTCCACGGTATCTATGGTCTTGGTGATGCGATCTGTACAAAATTTTGCACGTAGTTTGAATACATTATTCCTGAGCTAGGTGCATAATTTCATTCCAATCCGATCGGTAGTTTCGAAACTATCAGGAAAAAAATATTTTGAACGGCCATATTTACGGAACCCCTAGTCTAATTTTGCTCATTGATGAACGTGACCGTGAAATTTGCGATCCAAACCCACCCTGAAAATTTCAAGTTCCTAGGCCTTTCCGTTCAAAAGTTAGATTTTTCTATGGTTTCTATGGTTCTGGTCATGCGATCTGGACAAAATATTGCTTCAATATATAATTCTCGATTAAAATACAAAATTTCATCTCGATCGAATCCGCAGTTTCGGATTTATCGAGAAAACAAAATTTCAAACGACCGTATTTACGGAACCCCTTGTATAATGTTGCTCATAGATGAACGTGATCACGACATTCGAGATCCACACCTATCCTGAAAATTTCAAGTCCCTAGGCGTTTCCGTTCAAAAGTTACAATTTTCTATGGTTTCTATGGTTCTGGTCATGCGATCTGGACAAAATTTCACATGTAGCTTGAACACCTCATTTTCCATTTGAGTGCAAAATTTCATCTCGATCAAATCTGTAGTTTTCAAGTAATCAGGGAAACAAAACTTTGAACGGCCATATTTACGGAACCCCTGGTGGAATTTGGCCCATTAACGAACTTAACCGAGCCATTCGGGAACTGAACCCACACTGAAGATTTCAAGTCTCTAGGTTGTTCCGTTCGAGAGTTATCGTGCTTACGGCCGGACGGCCGGACGCACAGACTCGAATTTTTCGACGGATTCGTCATCAGTGAGTCGAACATAGTCGATTGAGACCATTTTCGGCTCAAAATTCGAAAAATACAGACATCGTGACGAAATGATATAGCCCTCGTGTAAGTAGTACGAGCGCTCAAAAAATACTGATCTACTGAACTTTTCACTGAATAGCACCATCAGATGAATTAACTAAGTAATCTTAGATATTATACAGAAATAAACCTGACTTCTAACTAATATTGGGGTAGTGATTATTCTCGGATGATGCATCTGCTTGTTTTTGTATTTTCCTTACTGAAATGCTGAAATGAATATGTGAGTGAGGCTTTTTTTGAGGCTTTTTCTTCAAAATAAGTAAAAATTCCAAAATATATATAAATACCCGCGAATCTGAGAAATTCAGAGCAGGATCTGATTTACGTTCGTGTTGAGGTTCAAATGTGATTAAAATGCGTTCAGTTTACGGAAAATCATGTGAGAGAACGTATGATTTTTGTTACTTCAGGTGGATAGGTCGTGGTGGGTTGATTTCTTGGCCTGCACGCTCTCCGGCTCTCAACTTCTGTGATTTCTCCTTTTGGGGTCCGAATAGTATAGAAGAACTAAAAGAACACATTGAAAATACTTGTGACATTATTCGTGAGCAAACTAATGTGATAGTTGCTGCATGTAACTAGTCGTTATTACGCCGAGAAGACTTTGTGCACATCAGACGAATTGTGACCATTTAGAACAATTCTTGTAAACAATTTGGATCAATTTTATCGGTGAGTTTGTGAACTTCCTAATTTTTTCGAAGGACCCTCTCAATCAGTTATTTTTTCTCTTCCCAGTTTGAACTATAAGAATTATACCGTTCAGTAAAAATCTCCTAATAAAAGTTGAAAAAGAATATACGAATTTGCGATAAAATCCAACACTTTATTTATTTGCTGGATGCATATGAGACATACAGAGTTGTATTAAGATGATGATGCCCGAGATTTTCTGCACTTTTTTCGAATTGAATAATTTATATGATCAACTTCCGGCGAAATGATTTCTTTCGAAGTGTTCTAGCACCTGTCAAAAAAAAGCCCCACCTTAAAAACACCCTGTATATATATATATATAGATAGAGAGGGAAAGTGAGAGAGAGGGAGAGTAAACAAACTCCTCTGAATACAAATAGCAAACTGTCACTGAAAAACACGATAAAGATAATCAAGACAGTGCTTCTAAAGCAAAGTACGCATATGTCACCTGGTACAATGTTGAAAGTAATATCAAAGAAGTTGATTGAAATTTTGAAATATATAAACTATCGAAGACAAAAAAACGAAGAAAACAATAGAAGAATACAAAAAACAAACATATAAGAAGAATAGTAAACATACCAATCAGAAGGACACACTACTGTTTCAATGTCTCTCGAAGACATGTAACCATCTCACTTACAAATATCCTATAATATTCGACGCCGTTCGGGCGGTGTGAAATACATAGGCGTAAAATCATACCGTCGGTTTTTTCACCTTCGCGTATGCGTTCTGCCCTGCATAATTATGCCTCAGGTTCTCCACATAAATTTACGGCAGATAAAACGTTACATTAATCTTCTTTTGGAAACGGCTGGAATTATTATCTCCATATATCCTTTCTGCGATGTTAATCCAGTCAGCGAGAGCGTGGCTCCGCTCGGCGACGGGTGACGTGAGCGCCATCTAGGACACGCACCAGCTCAGCAATCCTGATGATTTAAGGGGGGCCAGAAATATATCAAATTATGAGGTGATAGGGCCTGAAAATTCAGTGGTTTAATGAATGGGGGTTTATTCTGAGGATGACAAGTTCGCATCATATGCAGCAGAAAATATTCAGGGGGCAGTATGTTCGAACCAGATTATGACAACTGGCCGTCACCTTTTTGTATTATCAAGAATATTGAATCTGAATATTTCACAGCTTACTTTTTGAGTGATGAATCCAAAAATCAGTTTAAAAAAAACTGCTATATCTGCCCATTTCCTGCTTTCGTCCTTCGCAGTCGAGAGCTTTTCACGGGGATGATTGCATAACATTTGAAATGATAATAATATATTAATACAAAAGATATTGGTCTTTGGTGGATTACTATGAGGAGAATGAAAAAAAAATAATAATACGAAAAACGAAAAAATATTGACTGAACAAATGTTTGCTTCATATGGGATGTGTGCTTTTCATAACCTAAATTTGGCAAATTTTAGACATGCAGTGAAATATTTGCTGTTTGTATTTCATCGAGAAAGGAACGTCTCTAATTGATTGATTAACCAGAAACAAAGCTTGAATCAACTGTTTCGAATTAAATTCCAATACTACCGTATTCACAGACGGTGTCATGTAGTTAAAAATTTTCGGTCTGTTGAATTCATGGAAATTTATCTGGCGTCATTATGAAAGCATCAAAAATCAAACAGAGTATTATCTCGGCTTTTATGTGGTTCTGGCTTTACGACTCGAGTGAATAAATTCGGAGGTATTCATTATATTCTAACCGTTTCGACGATATAATCATCTACGTTCCAGGATTCAACTAGGTATTCGAAATTCGAATGTAAAAACGGAGGAAAAATATGGAATTTCCACTCCACGAAAATTTCCGTCCTATCTTCATGATGTTTGAGTTTGGAGTTTGCATCGAAGAAAATGAAAAGAAGCATTTTCACTCTGAGACATGAAAAATTACAAAAAAGCACTGACGTGTAGTCCGGAGCTTTTGAGCGCTCGTTAATCCACTTAATATTGAAAAAATTTTTAACAGCTGTCAAAAAAATCAGCTGTTACAGGAATATAAGGATTTTTTTTCGATAATTCGCTAGAATCTTCTACGGTTTCTATGGTCTTGGCAATGCGATGTGGACAAATTTCGCACGTAGGTTGAATACATCATTCTTCATCTATGTGCAAAATTTCATTCCAATCTAATCAGTAGTTTCGAAATTATCAGGAAAAAAATATTCCGAATGGCCATATTCACGGAACTCCTGGTCTGATTTCGCTCATTGATAAACGTGAGTTATAATTTTCTATGGTTTCTATGGTATTGGTCATGCGATCTCGACTTAATTTTGCATGTACCTTGAACACGTCATTCTCCATCTCAGTGCAAAATTTCATCTCGATCAAATTTTAGTTTCGAAGGAGAACAAAATTTCGAACAACCATTTTTCAAAAGCAAAAATAATGACATAATTAAAAGGCCTTCAATCATTATTTCAATTTTTTTTCCTCGGCTAGGATTTTCACCAGACGGAGTGATCAGGGATGGAATTGTGGAGTAAAATTATAGGAAATCAAATGTCCATTTATTGTTAAGTTTTATTATTCATAAATATATATATACTTACCTATTTGTTTCAATTGAATATTTTTCATTCTGGACAAAAGTACATAATGGTCTAGAATCATGATTTTATTTTTTAGGAGATTTCAAAGGAACAATTGAAAATGAGGCATTCTTATTATGGACAAGTGCAGTAAGGGATGTTACTTCCTTATTTAAAATGATCGTACCTGGAAGTTGAAGTTAATATAATATTTTATTAAATGATACATGTTCAAGGTTTCGATGAAAAATTATAAAAAGCACTGCCGTGAAGTCAGTAACTTTTGAGCGCTCGTTCATCCACCTTGTAGGTAGATTCCCATTTTCCAGTTTTAGAAAAAAATAAAGAAAATTTTTGACAGCTGTCAATAAAATTTTCAAACTGAGGCGAAACTGCAGTGCTTCAGATGACCAATTTTTTTTCGATAATTCGTTAGAATTTTTTGCGGTATCTATGGTCTCGGTAATGCGATCTGGACAGAATTTCCCACGTAGTTTGAATACATTATTCTTCATCTTTGTGCAAAATTTCATTTCAATCCAATTTACGGAACATAATTTTGCTCATTGATGAACTTGAACGCGAAATTCGCGATCCGAACCTACCCTGAAAATTGCAAGACCCTAGGCCTTTCCGTTCGAGAGTTATAATTTTCTATGGTTTCTATGGTTCTGGTCATGCGATCTGAAAACAATGCAGCTTGAATATATCATTCATTATCGAAATAAAAAATTTCGTCAAGAAAACTAAATTTCCGAGTAAATTTCAAACGACCATATTTACGGAACCCCTAGTCTGATTCTGCTCATTGATGAACGTGATCACGACAATTGAGATCCACACCTATCAAGAAAATTTCGAGTCCCTAGGCTTTTCCGTTACAAAGTTACAATTTTCTATGGTTCTGGTCATGCGATCTAGACAGATAGTTAGACATTCTCCATCTGAGTGCAAAATTTGATCTCGGTCGAATGTGTAGTTTCAGAGTAATCAGAAAAACAAAATTTTGAACGGCCATATTTACGGAACCCCTGGTGGAATTCTGCCCATTAACGAACTCAACCTCGGCATTTGGGAACTGAACCTACCCTGAAAATTTCAAGTTTCTAGGACGTTCCGTTCGAGAGTTATCGTGTATACGGCCGGACGGACAAAAAGACTCGAATTTTTCGACGGATTCGTCATCAGTGAGTCGAACTCTGCCGATTGAGACCATTTTCAGCTCGAAATTCGAGGAATACAGACATCGTGACGAAATGATATAGCCGTGTAATTAGTACGAGCGCTCAAAAATATAAAAAGGTTATTATTTTATTGAATGAGAATGGGTATGGTATTACACAATAATCAAATAGGTGGAAGGAAAATCATCTTTCAGGAAGTTCTTGCTACAAACAAAGATACTTTGAGGTATGTTTCCCTAGCTACAAGATTGTCTGCCATTTCTTAACTGCCTTGGGGATTCAACGGAAATTTATGCAAAGAAATTTCAGAAGTACCATATGATGAGCATTGAGGAACAGCACATTTTCGTGATCTTATTCCTACATTACCTCCTACAATCCGCTGCATTTTCAGATCGAATACAGTTTATTTGAAACAATTGTCCATAAAATATTATCCAAATTATCTCACTTTACCCATATAAACACACACATGTTAGTTTGTTGTTCACCTCTCGAGTATTTTAAACGATTAAAAGTAGATGTCGTCCACACCGTGATTCTTTCCTATAGCCCTCGTGTAAGTAGAACGATCGCTCAAAAAGACCCATAGACGTGCAATAATATTGCAGAATGTTCTCGGGTTTGTACAATAGAATTGATCGTTTGTTGTCATTATTATAGGCTGTTCGCAAATAATTGCGAAAGTTTGTAAGGGGTGATTGCTTGTCGACATTTTAACAAGGTCTTTTATGTGAACAAAAGCTTATCAATTTCCTTGAAAAGTTACACGCTTCGAAAAATAAGAAAAAAACACACAGAACGAACTTTCGTTGCTTCGGTAAAAATGAAAGTTTCTCAATGAAAAAATAAAACAACAAAACATTCAAAAAAGATCTGTTCAAGCTCGAAGTTGTATTTATTCAGAAACCTGTCATTTGTAATTGTCCGGATTGGAAATAAGAGACAAAAAAATGTACTGTAAAAATAACCACTCTTACCATAACCGTATGTATAAAGAGCATTACTTTTTATGGGAAGTTCGCCAGTAGCTCTATTTTCCCAAAAACAAATGGTTTTCAACTTTTCTTCATGATATAGATAATAGAATACAACCTGGTTGTACACCTTCTGAATTTTTTCGATTTCATTCACAGAAGATCTGTTCAAGCTCCAATCTCATTGTTTATTTTTTATCAATGGAGAAAAGTTGAAAACCACTTATTTTTGCGAAAATAAAGCTACTGGCGTACTTCCCATGAAAAAATTACGCTTGTGAACGTTTTTCGAGCATAATGTAATGGTAAGGGTGCTTATTTTTACAGTACATTAATTTGTGTCTTATTTTCAATCCACACATAAAGACATATTTCGTTGTCTTCGTTGTCTCTACGTGGTAGTACAAGTATTTTATAATTGTGTATGAATATTTCAGTGAATTTGACGAAGTACAAATGAGAGGTTTCTAAAATAGCTTTTCCCAACATCTTTGTAGTGTTAATACATCCTACTATATTTCCCCCAATGTCTCTCATATCTCCTATATTCCCATCCAATTCCGAATTATCAGTTGAATTCGAACACAGCAGTACAAAATACAGAACGTTCGTCTACCTTTTATTTGATAATCCCACATTTCCCGGTGAATTTCTGAGCGTTTTCAGTTGATAAAAGTGACTGGTTCGTTAGAGCCCATTTGAGATTCTACGAACGAACCGGAAAGGTGTTTGAAGCGCCCGCATAGAGTTCTATGCGGCAACAAAAAGGAGGATTTACACCCTCAGGGACACACGCGGGAAACTTCCCTTCTGAAACAAAGAAACCAAGTCTTACTTCTACCCTCCATACCTATTCGATTCAGATCAGATGAGACAGCCTGATAGATACCCGCACGTGTTTGGCTTCTTCCCGCAAGTCCTGAGGAAACGGCGATAAAGCAACAAGAACAGGAAGGAAACGATTCCAATATAAATTAGAGAACCACAACCGTATTTCTCTTCATCGGTTGTGTTGGTTAGTCGAAAGTGTAGATCGAAAGGGATTATGGTACTAATGGATTAACTGCGGCAATACCAGTCCCTGATTAATTCAATTCTTAATTGAGATGGCCTACCTATGTTTTTTCTGAACATAAACTTACTATTTAGGAACATATCTACAAAATCATTTATAAGGTTTCCATAATGAGTGTATTAGTGAAAGAAATTTTGTAGGCAGGGCACCGAATTCAATTCATTTTTATTCTTACTTGAAACTCATCAACTATATCTGGTAATTTCTACTGATAATTTGTTTCCCAACTCCTATTCGAATGAAATTCGACTCGACCAACGAATGGGAAATACATGTGCATCGTCTCATAGTGCATATTCTCATCTAAATTCATTCCAGAATCAAACAGATGATCTTCGTGGAGCAGATTACAAGGGACTGATGTGGAGGCACTCCGGCATGTCTTTCACGTTCTCAAATTTACATTGTTTTGCCTGAGAGTAAATTACAGAGACTTACAAGTCACGGGAGAAGGGGCGTAAGATCCCTGATGTCCCTCGAGAGATGACAGTTTATTGGGATAAGCACTTAATAGAAAGCCAGAGAGATGGGGTCCCGAACCGTACAGAATGCTCTAACTTCGTTACTCCATTGCCTTAATTCATAAAGCTTTTGTTTTCACATCGACTTTGTTTTCTCTTTCGAAAGTTATTGGTGGCGAAACTGAGTGCCTCTTTTCATCAGTTGGTCATGTTCTTAGAGTTATTTCTTGTGAAATTTAATGACTCCGTTGGACTTCGGAATCGGAAGGCCCTGAACAGATGCCAATACTAAAATCTACATAATTATTGTCGTGATTTTAACTCATTAACAAATATCAGTATGTGAAATATTTTTCAGTTTAAGAGTCCTTTCACTGAACGAAACGCACCTTCAGAGTAGCTGAAGGTTCAACAGCTTTGTGTGGTGCCCTTTGTCCCATCAACCATCGCTTGTTGAACGTAGCTATTGAACTATTCATTTTCTTCTAGTTCATTCATGGAAGGCATTCGTATTCATAACGTTGGGCTGTCTGATTATTACCCAAGAAACAATTTTAAAATTATTTTCAAAACTGTTTCAAGGTTGTAAATAAAAATACCTAGATATGCATCTAAAATGCATCAGTTTATGCAATTTCTTCAAGATTATTTTCTCTGCTGAACCGACCTTGTAATACGACTTCGGTTTTGGGAATTATTTCGTTTTATTATGATCTTGATGGTGGCAGCCACAAAAATATTTAGACTTATCAAAGTTTTACGTTTTATGATGACCCTGAGAAACACTAATAGTTTTATGACACAATTGAAAATTATTCAACAAACTGGTTGAAATCATTTCATTATACATTATAATCTAAAGTAAAATACTGAAAATCAGAAACGTATTTTTCCAGGATGCAAAATCGAGAATTCCTCATGAAGTGTTCAGTATATTCATTTTACTTTTCACTTTTTGTCCGATGGATAGCTGTGCCTCTTGAACTGTCTTTTATTATAGCTATTTCTGCATTTTTATATTGAAAGACATAATTATCCAATAATTCAAATACTTACTTATAGAAAGGACCAAAACTCCGATGGTCGGATCATTTCGAAAGTGATTTCGACAGAAAAGCATACGTTTCTTATTTTGAATTTTATCAATTTACAGAATCTTACACGTTACACATAAAAATAATATCTGAAGAAAATTATAAAAGCACTGCCGTGAAGTCAGGAGCTTTTGAGCGCTCGTACATCCACCTTGTAGGTAGACTCGCATTTTCCAGTTTTAGAAATTAATTGAAGGAATTTTCGACAGCTGTCGAAAAAATTCTGAAACTTAGGCCAAACTCCAGACTTCATGTCAGTGCTTCAGCTGACCAATTTTTTTTCGATAATTCGCTAGAATTTTCTACGGTATCTATGGTCTTGGTGATGCGATATGGTCAAAATTTTGCAAGTACTTTGAATACATTATTCCTCAGCTAGGTGCAGATTTTCATTCTAATCCAATAAGTAGTTTCGAAATTATCAGGAAAAAATATTTTGAACGGCCATATTTACGGAACCCCTAGTCTAATTTTGCTCAAGTCCCTAGGCTTTTCCGTTCGGAAGTTATGATTTTCCATAGTTTCTATGGTTCTGGTCATGCGATCTAAAGAAATGTAGCTTGAATATATAATTCTCTATAAGTATACAAAATTTAGTCACGATCGAATCTGTAGTTTGGAAATTATCAAGAAAACTAAATTTCGAACGACCATATTCACGGAACCCCTGGTATAATTTCGCTCATAGATGGAAGTGATCACGACAATCGAGATCCACACCTATCCTGAAATTTTCAAGTCCCTAGGCGTTTCCGTTCGAAAGTTACAATTTTCTATGGTTCTAGTGATGCGAGCTGAACAAAATTTTGCATGTAGCTTGAAAGTTGCTTTAATACATTATTCTCGATGAAAATAGAAAATTTTATCTCGATCGAATCCGTAGTTTCGAAATGATCGAGAAAACAAAATTTCAAACGACCGTATTTACGGAACCCCTAGTATCATTCTGCTCATTGACAAACGTGAACGCGACATTTCAGATCTACACCTATCCTGAAAATTTCAAGTCCCTAGGCGTTTCCGTTCAAAAGTTACAATTTTCTATGGTTTATATGGTTCTGGTTCTGCGATCTGAACAAAATTTCAAATGTAGCTTAAACACCTCCCTCTCCATTTGAGTGCAAAATTTCATCTAGATCAAATTTGTAGTTTCCAAGTAATCAGGAGAACAAAACTTTGAACGGCCATATTTACGGAACCCCTGGTGGAATTTGGCCCATTAACGAACTCAACCGAGGCATTCGGGAACTGAACCCACACTGAAAATTTCAATTCTCTAGGTTGTTCCATTCGAGAATTATCGTGCTTACGGCACATTTTCAGCTCAAAATTCGATAAATATCAGTGAGTCGAACATAGTCGTTTGAGACCATTTTCGGCTCAAAATTCGAAAAATATAGACATCGTGACGAAATGATATAGCCCTCGTGTAAGTAGTACGAGCGCTCAAAAATTAACATAAAATTCTAAACTTTGTTTTTTTCAGCACATTAGGAAACTACAAACTCAAGGACGATTATATTTAGAACATAACATAATAAAGGGTGTTGCCAGACGACAATCAACCAAAATCGATAAATGTGTATTGTTCAATTCATTTCCACAGAAACTGAAAAATTCCGTATGAGAAAGAATATCAAAACTGGGTAACTCGAAAACTTTTTCATCATATAATTCGTCTAAGCTATAAAATGTAAACATGTTCCTGAGATATAATATAGTTCGATGCAGCTCCTCGCAAACTCCAACAAGAAGAAATCGTCATCAGCACTGGCCCCCGAGCCATGGATTAATATTGAAGCGCTGATCGTCGCGGCAAGCCATGAGATAACGCCGGATCCGGATATCATGAATCATGACGGGCGTTCGGATGGTAGCGTCCTACGCGTCGCGGCGCCACGTCGTCAATGCCGGGCTGGTCTGCGAGGGACATTTATTTGAGTACGCATTTAGTTTGTTTGTTGTCGTCCCTGCAACGCCTCGTAAAGTTGACATATTTATGTTCTGTGCCGCATTATACACTTTGGGCTCTGCGCCGTTCTGTTGTCAATAAATGTACGCGATATGAAAGGACCCTGTTGATGCTGGTCCCCGTTTCTCATGCCGAAATCGTCCTGAAATTTTGTCGGGGCGTACTCTCAACAAGTGGATAATGGCCGGCAATATCATACGTTCATAAATTGCACCGGATACAGCTTTTCATGAAGTGCTTTATTTTGTCCGCTCTCGGCGATTTCCTCCATAGCACTGTTTGCTCTATTATACTGGCGCATTGTGGGTGGGGATGGATCATATCGTCGAAGTAATAAATACGAAAGATATGAGTACACCAATCTCGATGCTGCTGGAAAATTTAGTTCTAAATCTTTGATATAACTCCTCCATGAGATTCGACAAAGATAGAATGCCGGTTTCTCTGAAATTCCAGAACTCGCTATTTCTTTCGCCCATGCAATTGTTGGTCGAAACCTTGACGTCCCTAATCTAACCATACAGCATTCGACTGCCAGAAGATATTTTTTCCAGTTTTATTGCACGAAAAACTGTCCGATTTTCACGCAGAACTACGAATTGTGAATATTTCTCCTGATTGAGAAATTCATCAAATAATGATGCATGTGTAAAACTCAGTATTAGCAGAGGAATGTGAACGGGACACCACACATTTCTTCGTATGATACAACAGCAAAAACTCTGCCTACCCGTTTAGATGTAGTGAATCG
This sequence comes from Aphidecta obliterata, assembly GCA_963966015.1. NCBI lineage: Eukaryota > Metazoa > Arthropoda > Insecta > Coleoptera > Coccinellidae > Aphidecta > Aphidecta obliterata. The sequence continues at coordinate 18,808,157 of OZ014428.1, read as the reverse complement.
TTTCGGATTTGTTCACAAAATAAGGGTAAAAACATAGTGAAGCATTGCCTCAAGAATCGTCTCAAGCATCCAAAACAGAAACATGTAACTGAACTAAGCCGTTCATAGTATCGACCATCGCCTTAACCCAGGCATCGAGTATCGCCGTTGCCGGGACATCAAATCGATTTGATTTTGAAGTCTCTTTACAGGCAGGATGCCCGATACGATTGGTGCTAGCCGTATTATGTTTTAACCAGTGTCGTAGTTAAATTAGGGTGAAAACATAGGGAAGTGAGGAGGGTTGAATATTTTTTTTGTATTGAAATGGATAAAAAAAATTACGAAAATCACTGCCGTGAAGGCAGGAGCTTTTGAGCGCTCGTACATGCACCTTGTAGGTAGATTCGCATTTTCCAGTTTCAGAAATCAATTGAAGGAATTTTCGACAGCTGTCAAAAAAATTCTGAAACTCAGGCGAAACTCCAGACTTCATGTCAGTGCTTCCGCTGATCAATTTTTTTTCGATAATTCGCTAGAATTTTCTACGGTATCTATGGTCTTGGTGATGCGATCTGGACAAAATTTTGCACGTAGTTTGAATACATTATTCCTCAGCTAGGTGCATAATTTCATTTCAATCCGATCAGTAGTTTCGAAACTATCAGGAAAAAAATATTTTGAACGGCCATATTTACGGAACTCCTAGTCTAATTTTGATCATTGATGAACGTGACCGCGATATTTGCGATCCAAACCCACCCTGAAAATTTCAAATTTCTAGGCCTTTCCGTTCAAAAGTTACAATTTTCTATGGTTTCTATGGTTCTGGTAATGCGATCTGGACAAAATATTGCTTTTATATATCATTCTCGATTAAAATACAAAATTTACGAAATTAAAAGAGAAAACAAAATTTCAAACGACCGTATTTGGGGAAACCTTAGTATAATTCTGCTCTTTGATAAACGTGAACGCGACATTTCAGATCTACACCTATCCTGAAAATTTCAAGTCCCTAGGCCTTTCCGTTCGAAAGTTATGATTTTCTATGGTTTCTATGGTTCTGGTCATGTGATCTGGAGAAATGTAACTTGAATATGTATATATTTCTTCATTAGTATACAAAATTTCGTCACGATCGAATCTGTAGTTTTGAAATTATCAACAAAACTAAATTTCAAACGACCATATTTACGGGACCCCTAGAATAATGTTGCTCATAGATGAACGTGATCACGACATTCGAGATCCACACCTATCCTAAAAATTTCAAGTCCCTAGGCGTTTCAGTTCAAAAGTTAAAATTTTCTATGGTTTCTATGGTTCTGGTCATGCGATCTGGAGAAAATTTCACATGTAGCTTGAACACCTCCTTTTCCATTTGAGTGCAAAATTTCATCTCGATCGAATCTGTAGTTTTCAAGTAATCAGGGAAACAAAATATTGAACGGCCATAATCACGGATCCCCTGGTGGAATTCGGCCCATTAACGAACTCAACCGAGGTATTCGGGAACTGAACCCACACTGAAAATTTCAAGTCTCTAAGTTGTTCCGTTCGAGAGTTATCGTGCTTACGGACGGACGGCCGGACGGACAGACTCGAATTTTCCGACTGATTCGTCATCAGTGAGTCGAACCTTGTGGATTGGGATCTTTTTCGGCTCAAAATTCGAAAAATACAGACATCGAGACGAAATGATAGAGCCCTCGTGTAAGTAGTACGAGCGCTCAAAAATTTATGAGTGAAATATTTATTCGGCCTGCAAAATAGGATGAAAGAGATAGGAGACATCACAACAGATATCTGGATGATAAAGCATAAACGGAAATAAGCAATATAACAAATATATCAGGTGAGCTTCAAAACAATGTAAATATAACATAAAGCCAATAATATAGCAATCTCTCCTATTTTTTAACAGATAAAATTATTTATATTCTATTAACTGGGTGCAACAAGAAATAATGGACGGAAATGAACAATATTACAAATTTATCAGGTGAGCTACATAAACAATGTAAATAAAACTGAAAACTAATATTATAGCAAACTCTCTTATAATTTTGAGCAGTACTTTCATACAGACATTTCGTCCCGATGTCTGTATTTTTCGAATTTTTAGCCGAAAATGGTCTCAATCGATAGAGTTCGACTCACTGATGACAAATCTGTCGAAAAATTCGAATCTGACCGTCCAGCCGTCCGTGTACACGATAACTCTCGAACGGAACGACTTAGAAACTTGAAATTTTCAGGGTAGGTTCGAATCTCAAATGCCGCGGTTGAGTTCGTTCGAAATTCGACCAGGGGTTCTTTAAATATGGCCGTTCGAAATTTTGTTCTCCTCATTACTTCGAAACTGCTGATTCGATCGAGGTGAAATTTTGCACTCAGATGGAGAATGACGTGTTCAATTTATGCAATGACAAATTTTGTCTAGATCGCATAACTAGAACCATAAGAACCATAGAAAACTATAACTTTGGAACAGAAAGGCCTAGAGAATTGAAATTTCTAGGGTATGTTCGGATCGCCTAGGAGTTTCGTGAATATGGCCGTTCAAAATATTTTTTCCTGATAATTTCAAAACTTCTCATTGGATTGGAATGAAATTTCGCACATAGATGAAGAATAATGTATTCAAACTACGTGGGAAATTTTGCCCAGATCGCATTACCGAGACCATAGATACCGTAGAAAATTCCAGCGAATTATCGAAAAAAAAATCACACGGACTTTAAGTCTGGGGTTTCGCCTTAGTTTGAAAATTTTTTTGACAGCTGTCAAAATGTTCTTAAATTGGTCCCTTAAACTGGAAAATGCGAATCAACCTACAAGGTGGATGAACGATCGCCCAAAAACTCCACTTCACGGCAGTGCTTCTTATAATTTTTGTCCGATAAAAATATTTTATATTATATTAACTGGGTGCAACAAAATATCAGAAAACATATTCTATATTTAAACCACTACATCCAATTTCCAACACCTCACTATGACTCTGGATTCATAATTCTCACAACTGCTTTCATAGATGCCCCACTATGTGCCCTCTGATGCTCGACTTGAGGCGATTCTTGAGGCGAGTCTTGATTCGATGCTTGAGGCAATGCTTCACTGTGTTTTTACCCTTAGATGTCATATTGATATTAGATCTGAAAGAAAAAAGAAAAGTACCATAAAGAAGGAATAATCATTAAATTTTCCATTTTATTGATTTGAAATTATGGACTCACTTCGAAATAAAATCTGAAACTGAAGGAATAACTTCGAAACAATCCTCAGAATTATACTTGGAGCAGTTCACAAACTGTCATATATTGGGCTATCAACAGAATGCCATTTGAAGAGCATATTCATGTGAGGGATATAAAAAAAACGGAAATAAATTCGGAAAGAAATAAAAATTTTTTCAAGATTTGTTGATTGCAACCTGTCAGCGAAGGCGGTATTGTGTGCAAGCATTGGAACCGATGTAAAGGTGAAGACCTATTGGTTCCACTAATAATTCTCATAAAAACTTTGAACTGTGCATAAATTTTATGAAAAGATGAGCACTGTTAAACCAGACAGAACAACAGTATTCAGCAGCAGAAAAAACCAAGGCTGAAGCTGCCGTACGGAGAGGGCTGGCAACAGCACCCCTTGAAGAACTTGCTAACTTATTATTATTTTTCGATTTCAACTTGATACACAAACTGTAAAAATGAAACTTAAACTTCAAAGAAGAATCCAATTTAACTCCAAGATATTTGTGGGTGAAATTATGTTCCAAAACAGAGTTATCAAAAGTTACTTTCAATTTCATATATATTTATTGATTGTTCATATGAAAAAAAGAAACTTTTGTTTTGTTTTGATAATTTCGCAGAAATTGTAAATCTTCATTCCAAATATTTTCAATAATTCCATAATCTGAATGACGAAAAGCAAGAGCAATATCATCAGCATAGATAAATTTCACAGGAAAGTATCAGGGATATCACATAAATATAGATTAAAAGGGGGGACGACGAGCAATAAAGTATTTCGCTTCAAATCTTATTGAATCAGTTCAAATAGATTCGATGAAGCCGAACATTGTTGAAAAAATTCAATAATGGTTCATATTCAGAGTTTTTATCTGTATTACAAAATCCTTGCAGAAAATCCCGTATTCAACCTTACATTTTACGTTCATACAAAATTTAAACTTTTTCCATTCATTGATAAGATGAACTTCGGGGGTTTCAACATAGTTTTTGATCTTTGTACTGATGATATTCTGCCAATATCTTTATCTCCTTAAGAGTAATCAAGATATTGCTGAAAGAGGTTTTAGAATTCGAACTCATGAAGGTGCAGTAAACTATCTGAGTTTGTCGTTCCCCCTTAATATCGAATCCAACTGACATCTTCAATTTAATGGCCATGGGAGTACCACAAATTAACCCTGTTTTTATCAGTTTGAACGGAATACCAAAGCACGAAACAACAATCGTGAATACGGTTTAATTTCCAAATGAACTTATATAAGCCAGCCGAAAGCACTAGTTCATTTTCCAGGCGAGCGTTTTCTTATTGGAACTCTGGCAAGCACATTTGCATTTTAGGATAATTGTTCCATACTACAGAGATTAAGGTAAAGAGAAAATATAGGATAGTTACTTTAAGCTGCGCGATGATGGTAAGCTTTGGATTTCTCCCCTAAGTGGATTGCAATCTTATTCGAATGTGTTCTCTAAACACATTCAGAATAAATTAGGTGAAATATGTTCAGTGCCTTTATTAAATGCTTAATCTCATTCCTCTGGAAATGCTTGAGGTTAAGATGTTGATAGTTTGGTGCGCAACTTCAAGGTCTCTGGGAGATTAAGCAGGTTAGGTATGCCTTGAGAATTTCCACTATACACGAACACGAGTTTCGATAAAGAAAATGATCAATTGAATAGCATCGAAGATGCAGAGAACACACTCGCCAGATTTTTATCTTCGAAGAATGAGATTCAAGAGTCATTCTGGAAGCTGTCATTTTTGTCGATAGAAGCTCTGACTGGCATTGTTAAAGCTATTATTTGAAATATGCTCTATCAAAATTTGATATCATTGAAAAACCCCTCTCCAATAAAGCGGGTTTCGACTATAATTTCGAGTGGCGTCAAATCACACAATCCAAGCGGCCAATCCACCGTGCCAAAACATGAAATAATCCACGTAGTCGAGTCCCCCAACTCCAATTGGTGCCAAGAGCGTTGAAGTGATGCGAAATTTTGTTACTACCCTTGAATGGCATGTTCATTTGATAAAATGATCGAAGAGAGCGACTTTCAATAATGAAATTTAATAATTTGTGAGCGCTATTCGGGTGTAGGTAATTCTTTCCATGATGCAATCTCACAAATACTGCATGCACTACCAAAATCCTACATCTATTTAATAACCAAACAGCCTTCCCTTATTATGTCACTGATCCATTAGTGTTGCCATAAAGGACATACAGAATATCGAAGACATACGATTAATTTATAGCCAAAGTATGAAAAATCAATAGGGTAAGGCATGTTGGAACGTTTTTCATCTATAAGTATGCAAGAAAGAAAACAATGAATCTTGAGTGCTTTTCCGCAAAGCGCATCATCACCAATTTCCACATGGTGCCAGCGACGATCCACTTACCGAGATGTGTGGAGGTTCTTACTGCAGTAAATCAAGATGAATGTCTCATTCGGCTCGATCGATTCGAAGACTCCACTCCTCTTGCCTTATTCGTTTATTGCGGATTTCAACACACATATATCTAAACATAACTCGATCAAATTGTTGACTTGTATATAGTTCGCGCCACTTTGGACGGCGCTCTTCTGCTTGTCTGCCACAAGAGCGGTTATTTTCTTTAAGTGGATCGAAGCCCTTGGGCGTACCACTTCCGATCGACCCAAATCCAATTTAGGATGCTTTTTTTCTCTAGGTTGAGGGAAAACCGAATTAAAAAAAACTCGATTTCGGCGGTTTGTTTTTACGTTTAGTGGGAGTACCGGAAGCGCGCTGAAAATTGATGTCATTCGAAGATGTATTTGTTATTTCTGATCGAAGTATAGATGTGTGGTGGGAGTAAAGTATGATTGTGTTATTTTTCGGCTCGAAACATCATTTATGGTATTCAGTTCACTCAGGAGAAATTATTGTTTTGTTAGATTCAGATCTACTCGATTGAGATGCAGGAATGAGAAATATACTGCAAATTATGCGGAGAATTTTTATTTCCACATTTCCTTGGTACTTTCAATAAATATCACAATAATAAAAAAAAATGGTTGTTTTCGAGAAAATATTCATAACCAATAGGGTTCAAACCTGGTCTGCCATTTCCGGAATGATCCTGCAATTAATTTTTTAAATTCAATCCTTCGATTTTTTTCCGTCAAAATTCATCGGAAGGTTTCCGAGATAGAAAAAGCGATTTCAGATGGCAACTGATACCGAATTTAGAGGAATTTTTTCTGAAGTTTCGGAAGACTAGACATTCCAGAAGAGGTTAGAAAATTTTTCCGAATTCGAAAATATCAAAAGTGGTTTTCTCAAAAAACAATTCCGTCCTGAACACTCAGTTGTACAGGGAGTGAAACTATATTCCCCTTTTTTTCATTTTTTCGTTTTTATATGATCGATTATTCAATTTCAAATATATTTCTATTCGAATCGTTGCATTCGTCGAAATGGTTTTCAAAATTTCAAAAATCTGAAAAAGAAAGGAAGATATGCGTAGTCAGTATTATGTTCGTTATTCCTTTTCTCAATATTTCAAGCATAAACTGTTTTTTGGTTTTCGAAGTAAGAGAATGGTGGAAAATTGTTCATTTCTTAAATTTTGGAAAACTCATCATAGGGTGTTTCAAATATTTTGTCGAAAATTGTGATAAGAATTTTCCCATAACTTTTGTTTTTAAATAAAAACCCTATTTTTTATGATTGCGTTGGATTCTGCGAAGAAAAATAATGATAGTGTTTGAAGATGTTTATGCTCCTAAATTGAATAATTGCTGAGTTATTGAAGATTTTCTGAATTCATGTCAATTTTAATTTGAAATTATCAAGAAAACTACATTTTAAACGACCATATTTACGGAACCTCTTGTAAAATTTTGCTCATTTATAAAAGTGAATACGACATTTGAGATCCACACCTATCCTGAAAATTTCAAGTCCCTAAGCCTTTCTATTACAAAGTTATAATTTTCTATGGTTTCTATGGTTCTGGTCATGCGATCTGGACACAATTTTGCATTTATCTTGAACACTGGGTGCAAAATTTCACCTCAATCGAATCTGTAGTTTCAAAGAAATCAGAAGAATAAAACTTTGAACGGCCATATTTACGGAACCCCTGGTTGAATTTCGCCTAATAAAGAACCTAACCGTGGCATTCGAGATTCGAACCTACCTTGAAAATTTCAAGTTTCTACAACGTTCCGTTCGAGAGTTATCGTGTATACGGACAGACGGCCGGACGGACAGACTCAAAATTCTCGACGGATTTGTCATCAGTGAGTCGAACATAGTCGATTGAGACCATTTTCGGCTCGAAATTCGAAAAATACAGACATCGTGACGAAATGATATAGCCCTCGTGTAAGTAGTACGAGCGCTCGAAAAAATAGGGTTCTAATTTAAAAAACAAAAGTTTTGGGAGAATTCTGATCACAATTTTTGACAAAATATTTGAAACACCCTGTGACAAGTTTTCCAAAATTAGGAAGAAATATTCAAAATTTAATAATCCATTATATAAAAGACGAAAAAATGCGAAAAAAAATTTTTCGAGACATTTATCTTTACACCCTGTATAACTGAAAGTGTTCAGTCCTCATGAATATTTCAGCTCAATAGATAAAGTTGAACAATATCATAATCCGAATTTTCAGATTTCAAATAGGTCCGGTTCTCAAGAAATGTCTAGTAGGCACTCGAACTTGGGACACCCTGTATGCTATATATAGTATATATTGAGTACAATGCCTTTGTTTCTCTTAACTTCTATACTTTATTTGGAAGTATTGAATTGCTACATTATTGGCCATTTGGATCGAAACAAAGAACCGTTCTAAAATGTGGGGGCGATATCCACCTCTTCTCCAGTCAAACCAAAATTCACCATAACTTCCACCCCCTATATTATCCATCTACTATCGTCTCTCCACAAGCCCCGCTACAATTGCATTAAAAAATGCTGGCCTTCGTCTGCGGTATCCGCCAGCCGGCATCTGATTGATTAACAATCCAATTCCGGGGGCTTATTATAGTCCCTTCTCCTCTTGATTATATTCCTTAACGGCTTCAATCAGCTTGATTTCTTTCGCTGGCCTTATCTTTCTTGGGTAATGTCTGGGATTTCGCTGGGGGAATTTTATATCTAGGGTTATTCCTTCGCTTAGCGTTATCTGGCGTAGATATTTTTACACGATTAAACAATGCATTCGTACTGGAATTTCACAATGAAACACATCAAGTTGGGTATACACATAATCTTTTCAGAATAGACCTGAGTTATTTGTAAAAGTTTAGATACTAACTAGAACCTAGATTTGATAAGGATGACAGAAGAGTAATATGAAAGAGTTTGAAAAGTAGGAAATTCAAAAAGCACTGAAGTGAAGTCAGGATCTTTGGCAAACTTGTTTGAATTCATCGAGGTGGTAGGCTGTAAAATTTTTGAAAATCTTCACATAACTGAAATGTTGTGAAGTGAAAAATAAAGTAATCTAAATTTTACTTTTATAAACTTCAAGAGATGGAATCGCAGAAATATGAAATTCCCCAACACCAGATCAGAAACTCTCAATTTTATTTTCTCGTGAAACAGCCTGGAAGCTGAATCTTCATACAACTAATTTTATCGAGGCACCGAAGTTATCGTGCTTACAGGCGGATGGAAGAAAGGATGGTTGAACAGACGAACAAACTTAAATTTGACCTCGAATTCTTCATCTGCGAGTCTAACCAAATCGTTTGAGACCATTCTCAGCTCAAAATTCGAGAATTACAGAAATTTGGGCAGAATGATATAATTCTTGTTCGTAAAAATGAGCGCGCAAAAAAGGAAAACCCAGGTTTAGATTAATCCGATTGAATACGAGAGGGGATGAGATGGCTTGATATACAAGAAAACATATAGAAATATTTTTTTTCAAGTGGTTTGAGAACAAATCCATGTTCCCTCTTCACAGGAATACATGTGCTTAAATTTCCACTGAACTATATAAAATTAATGAAAGGCATGAATAAAACTCGGTTCAATAATTTCATGATGTCGTTGCATCTCGGGATAGGATCAGATTTTCATAGAAAGCTATGATTTTATTGTGTATTGCCTCATAATGTAGAGTATTCAGGTTTAGCGCTTTATGGTCGACTCGATAAGAATATATAGAATTCATGAAAATTCGTGAAGATATTTTCGAAGCAAATAATAGATTTTCGATAAAATGGAATTTATTCTTCTTCTTCACATATTCTTTTATATTGTTCGACCTTCAGTGGCGTCAATAGTGCAAACGAAATACGAATGCTTCTGAAAACTGGCATTGGTGCTGATCAGCATTGAAGGATGTGATATTTTGTCCTGAATAAAAGATTCCCCAGAACAATCTATCTTCGTTTATTCAACCATACATTATTTTATATCAGTTCTCCATCTTCAGGTGTTAACAGTAGCGAACATAATCAAACCAATAATAAAAACACCGTGCGTTCAAAGGAAGATGAGTTCAAAAATGCTATGTATTTTGTCAAACTTTTAACTAACTTGAATGTTATATAAAAATTCCAATTCTATTTGACCTTAACTAATAAGTAGTATATTATTTAACGAGCGGTAATGTAGGTCATAACTCACGCAGATGAAGTTTGCAGCACGAAGGCGAGTGCTGTAATTCATCAAGTGAGTTATGACCATTACCGCAAGTTGAATACTATACTTCATCTACTTATATAACCATAAATACTAAGATTCAAGTACAAAGGAAGATCTTTATTTACAAATCTTAATTGTTACCTATAACAATGCATCATTTATGTTGATTGTGCTTCTTAGCATGGAGTAGAAAGTCCATAGGGGCGATGCTTTATATTTAGTGCTAAGTTCACTAAAATATGCCAAAAGACCATTCTCTGTTAACGATGACTTAATATTCTTACTGCTACACCAATCTTGAAAATTGTTGTATACACCTTTATATTTGTTTTGGGGTTTTTCGGGAAATAAATTCTGTGGGGTTACATTGGCCGATTGTCTCATTTCTGGAGGTGTACATAATACTTCATCTTCACTATCTGAATTCATCTTTTTCAGCAAAACATTCACAATAATAATAAGGTATCAACTCCCTCCCCTCAATACCAATAATGTTTCCTTTCGGCAAATCGGCTTGTTCAGAAACACAGAGGCAGGGAGTTATAGCAGTGAGCACGGTGTTTCACAGATACTGTTAATTGCTCAAAAGTAGTTGAATAATGACTATATCATTCAATGGGAGAAGATAAAACATTTTATTCAAGTCTAAGGTGTCTAAGTACAGAACTCCTGGATTTGACTTACTGACAAGTCCAACAGTTGTTTCGAGACAGAACACACATCCGTTTCCCAATCGGAGAGCGCATTTCGACATAGGCGAGAACACCTCATCAAAAATAAAACTCTTAAACACTATTCTTTTTCGGGTGGTTCTATTGCTCCTATTATGTTGGTATTGAGTATGTTCATATCGGTATGTTGGATTTTCTATTCGAGAATATGGGTTGCTTTCTCCTCAGAAGGTTTTTTCCCATTTTCAATCCGATTATTCTTCGGAGCCCATTTCGACCAAAACTCGCCTAGCTCGACCAAGAGCTTTCCATTGTCGCCCACACCGGGTTTCAATAGAAATCTAATGTATAAAAAAGATCCAGCGAATAAATTACTAGGGTATCTGCCTCCCCCCTTATCCGATACGGCCATAAATCCGGCTCCCTTAAAACTTGCAATCAACATAAGGCCATTAGCGTGGCTCGGACGTAGATATATCTCAGTCCGGGCCTTCGGTGGGAGGAGATCCGCCGTTATCTATCGTCCTAGTTTCGGTATCGTGCCGATGCGTGTGCTGCTGTTGCTCGTGGAAATCGACATCCGCACTGCTGAAGTGCTTGCTTAATCCGGATTTGAATCCTGAGTACGGTAAATCTTGGAATTGCGAACCCAGTGAATATTTCACGAATGCCACTTTTTAATACGTTTTGTTTGTTTCAGACTTTTGTCGCGATTTTGTCCTATTGTAATGGAATTCTCGTAAATTCCGGTGGTGCTGACAATTTTTATTTCAGACTGTGAGAAGTTCTATTCGATGCAGCTTTATACAAAAAATCATGGCATGTAACACTAAAGGTACTATTATGTTTTGAGTCGAACACAAAATTTGAATCGAATGTCGTGTTCAGGGAAGAATTGAATTTCGAAATATTGATGAAATAAAAAAAAAATCTAGAGTACAGGTGCTCCAAATTCGATGTCTACCACTAGAATCTTCGAAAATACTGAAGCTAAAGAAAATGGATGGTACAATCCTTAGCTCTTCTCGGAAACTGAAAACTGCATATCGAAAATAATTTTTTACATTTTCGACTTTTGAGCAGAAATCAGAAATTAGCCATTTTCATCGAAATGCCACCTTTTTGAGCGCTCGTACTACTTACACGAGGGCTATATCATTTCCTCACGATGTCTGTATTTTTCGAATTTTGAGCCGAAAATGATCTCAATCGACTATGTTCGACTCACTGATGACGAATCCGTCGGAAAATTCGAGTCTATCCGTCCGGCCGTCCGTAAGCACGATAACTCTCGAACGGATAAACCTAGAGACTTGAAATTTTCAGTGTAGGTTCAGATCCCAAATGCCTCGGTTGAGTTCGTTAATTGACAGAATTACACCAGGGGTTCCGTAAATATGGCCGTTGAAAATTTTGTTCTCCTGATTACTTCGGAACTACAAATTCGATCGAAATGAAATTTTGCACTCAAATGGGGCAAAATCCGCCTGAGGGTTACGTAAATATGACCGCTCGAAATTTTGTTTTCCTGATTACTTTGAAACTACAGATTCGATCGAGATGAAATTTTGCACTCTACTGAAAAATGAGGTGTTCAAGCTACATGTGAAATTTTGTCCAGATCGCATGACCAGAACCATAGAAACCATAGAAAATTGTAACTTTTGAACGGAAACGCCTAGGGACTTGAAATTATCAGGATAGGTGAGGTTCTGGAATGTCGTGATGACGTTCATCTATGAGCAAAATAATACCAGGGGTTCCGTAAATATGGTCTTTTGAAATTTAGTTTTCTTGATAATTTCAAAACTACAGATTCGATCCTGACGAAATTTCGTATACTAATGGAGAATGATCTATTCAAGCTACATTTCTCTAGATCACATGACCAGAACCATAGAAACCATGGAAAATCATAACTTTCGAACGGAAAGGCCTAGGGACTTGAAATTTTCAGGATAGGTGTGGATCTGAAATGAGCAGAATTATACTAGGGGTTCCGTAAATACGGTCGTTTGAAATTTTGGTTTCTCGATAATTTCGAAACTACGGATTCGATCGAGATGAAATTTTGTATTTTAATCGAGAAATATATTGAAACAATATTTTGTCCAGATCTCATGACCGGAACCATAGAAACCATAAAATATTGTAACTTTTGAACGGAAAGGCCTAAGAACTTGAAATTCTCAGGGTGGGTTCGGATCGCGAATACCGCCAATGTTTTCTACACAAGACTTCTGGTCATACGATTTAATCGTTTGATTTAATCCTTTGACCCTTCGTATGTTCTCAGACAATTTCATAATTAATGATTTCTGAATCGGTGGTATCATGTGGATAATGAGAAAGGGGACAAAAAGAATAAACTTTTGTTTGTTTGTTCGATATAAATTTTCTTGTTTCACAGGAATAAAATCACATTTTGCGCGCTCATTTCTATGAACAAGAGTGTTATCATTTTTTTTTTCGAATTTTAAGCCGTGAATGGTCTCAAACGATAAGGTTGAACTCACAGATGAAGAATTCGTGATCAAATTCAATTCTCTTCGTCCGGCCATGAACACAATAGCTTTCGAAAGAAAAGGCATAGAGTTTCATAATTTTCAAGGTTCGTTCGAGGTCCAAAGGCGCTGGTCAAATTCGTGGTGATATTTACCGAAGATAGAGCTATCTACTTTTTTTCCCAATAATTCGAAAAATACCGATCCGATCGAACTGAAACTTTGTAATTAGTTGTGAGGATTACTACTCGAAGATTTGTGTGAAATTTTCTAGGAACAAGGGCGGTCCTACGGGAGAGGTAAAGGGGGTAAAGGGAGTAATTATTCCCCCAGAGCAATGCAAAATTTTATTTATGAAAAAAAAAACCAACCAGAAAATAATATTACAATGTAATAAAATTAACAGAAAAAAAAAATGGAAAGAGAAAAATCAGTGAAATAAATAAAACATTCTAAAGTATAAACTTTCAGTCGTGGTTTTTCGAGATTGTCTCCTTTATATTCATTCAAAAAATTTGTTAAGAACATACTAATACAAGAAGCATTTTATAGTGTGGGTGATTATTTCAACACCACAATAAAGGAATTTTAAGAAAGTAGTGAATATCTATGTTCCAATTCAAGTTTTGTCTTATTGGATAGAAAGTATTTTTCTTCCTCGAACCAATAATTAGTTGTAAGTGTGCATATTATTTGTTATATTATATTTCATGTTCAATATCAATGAAATACTGTCTTGTCCAACACAATGTAAATTGTCTTACTGGATGAATAAAGGTTATTATTATTTTTATTATTATTATTATAGAAGTTCATTAGATAGTTGACGGAAGAATTTTTAGTTTCTTATACGTTTTATTCTTGAAGATCATATTGCATGAAATTCTGTTGTTTGATGAGATTGTGATGTAACCTGTTGTGGTATCCAGTTTTTATTTTTTTTGACGGTTTCCTGATTAAGAAGTGTTGGATTCGTAAGAACGTCAGAAGAAAATAACAATGAAAAGAACAGCAAAATAAATTAAATATTATAAAGTTATATCAACTTTGTGTCGAATCACAGAGTCATGATTTAGGCTTTGAAATAATATAATGATGTAATAAAATCAACAACAAAAATAAATTCTGAATATTTATGGAAAAAAATCTATTTTATCTACACTTACTGAGAATATGAAGGTAGAGTAGTTAACAAGTAGAAAATATCCGCGCCGGGAAGGGGGGAAGCTGTGCACTCTCTAAGGAAAAAAAATTGTTCATTCAACGACACTAACGGTTTGGTTTACAGAATCTGTTTTTTGAATTTCACTCAATTTTATTCAAAATCTGACTTCTCGAATTTTGAATGAAAATATCGGGAAATATACCGATTGAGAGATGGAAATTGGATGGATGCGTCTCCTTTCGATCATTTCAAGTTGGTTCTTTTCGAATTTTTATTATTTTTATCATAACTACTTAACAGGGAATCGAATCCAGAGAATCACCAATAGATGTGGACTTACATTAGTAGTTTGCTAAATAATTCAATAACTACTTTTATTCAACTTGGCATAATCTTTTAGCTCGATAAGCCACACTTCGTAGCGATCTGTAATTTATTATAGGTATAAGTATAGCATATTGTGTCTCATACATACTTACATATTATGTTTTTTTATAAAATGAGCAACAATTTTCATTTTCTTGGAGTCTGAACATCTGGTAAATATAGATGGACTACAATTCAACATTGTGTTAGATTATATAAAATATATAACATAATAATAAGATAAGATCAACATAGAATAGGAACCATAAAATTGTACTTCGTGGGGATAAACATTGAATATGTAATGAGATAACAACCAATGAAATTATAGTTTCGACACACGTGAAGTTAAGTATGTATTTATCTATATGGGGTCCTGAATTTCTTCATTACGCCTCCAATCGCAGTTTCTACTCATTCCTACAGTTTTTTTGGAGTCGCAATGGCATTGCTTCTGATTTCTCAATATTTTTGTTCCCGTATCATGAAATTATTTTATTCTTGTTGCATTCTCCATCCTGAATTTAATTTGATTTCAACCTATGGATGATGAAGCTCGATGAATGAGATCTTAATAACTCTGGATCTCATTCATCAGTAGTCATTCATCAATTCTTTTCATTTCGTTTCATTCGAAAGCTTCTAGATGTTGCTCTCATGAAAACTCCCTGTGTTCATTTTTCCATTTGCATTTCGAAGTACTCGAACGATAAACCCAACATCGTAAATATTTTGCAAAAGCCGGGTAGAAAAGCGGGGATTAAACAACCCTAACGCTTCTCCTTACACACTCGCACGAAAAGCAACAGTATAGACCTCTTATCTCGTCAATGGAAAGCCGAATGGCCTGCGCTCTTGCCGGCTTTCAGGATTAGGAGCCTAAAATATGACTTAATTAAGCCGGTCCTTTCTGTACGCATTCAAATCATTGCCGAAAGCCACTTCTATCGAGATTGCTCCTTCTGAACTCGGTCCCTTTTTTCCGGTTCGATGTCGAAACTTTTTCGGTAATTCAATTTGTTTCCCGAAAATACATCCTGGACGAATTAATTCCCGCTCGGAATTGGATCGGAACAACCTTGTTTTTTCTATAAAGTTTCAGGAGGTTTCTAGCCGGCTAATTGAAATATACCATGGCGAGGTGTTTCGAACAAGCTGGACCGATGAGAATGGTCTTGTCTCTTTTACTTCCATGTGTAAAAACTCACCGAAATTCCCTGAATTCGATACTAGCCTCCGCAAAGTTAGATTGGTAAGGAATGTATTCATCTGCCACCTTTAAAATTAAGGCTCATTTTTTGTTTCGGAATACCAAAGTGTATTGGAGGGAGTTAAACATGTGGAAAATTATCGCCTGTACACGTCTATGTCTATATGTAGTTTTCTGTCAATAATTTTTTCCTCTAATTTTTTTACATTTTACATTTAACATTTTTGATCTGAGTTTTTCGCCTGGAATATCAAAATAACATTCCGAAGAGGCTTTAATATTAGGTTTTTATCGCAGAAAACGCGTTAACAGAAGTCCATTTCTTGATATTTCCGAATAATCCTAGCCGCTAGCCAATTCTTTTTCAAAGTAGGGCACAGTTTGTGTTATATCTAACCACCAGAACCAGAAAAAGTCTCAGAGAAAACCACATTGTTCTTAAAACAAAAAGAAATCAATATAGCGTACATAACTGATAATAGCTTAGGATATTTCATCAAAAATAATAAAGATAAAACGGATTAATCAGATAAATCGGGAGTATATAAATTGACATGCGGAAATTGTCAAAGTTTCTATATCGGCCATACTGGTAGAACCTTCGAGAAGAGGAACGGAAAGACAAATTCAAATTTCGCAGAACATTTATTGACGGAAGAGCATTTTTTTACACTTCACTTCGAAATGCTGCATATTGAAAGTTAGGCTTAAAACTCAATTTGTTAGAAATCATGGAAATCAACCAAAAACAATGGTCAACTAATTTGCCGACCAGGTAGAGTTAAATAATTCTCCCTTGTTGAATTTGTTCAAACGTAACGACCGTTTAACGAGAACCTAATGATACAGATATCAACAACCCTCATTTATACCCCTCATCTATTTCCCCTACCCTTTAGGAAGTAGGTATTTATTCCGAACAAGTGCAACAATCAGCTTAGTTTATCTCGTCACCTGATGAAGCTATGGTATGGCGAAACACGTGTAGTGGTTTTGTTAAACTCTCAATTAGTGAAAATCGTAGACTAAGTTAATTAGTGAATACTAAGTTCAAATGTCATAATTCAATAAATTTTCCTTTCATTCGTATTCCTATAGTTAGGGATGGAACAACCTAATAGTGTTTTTTCAAAGGTATCGAATTCATACAACCAACCGATTCAGGTTCAAAGGCCACTTTTGTCTGTCGCATAACTTTCCTCGAACGCATTATTGATTACCTATCTGAAATATCTTCATCACCAACTGCAGTTGCAAATGAGACAGTTGAATAATAGCTTGGATAAATCACATGAAGGACCCTTTTAAAATCTTAAAGGCTGACAATCCGGATGGCAATCACTGAGGGGCATTATCTGGGAAGCCATTAGTTGTGTTGGATTGAATAACGGCCTTCCGGGGAGATGGTTTCCAGAATTTGATTTTTAATTTCCTGGATTCTTCCGGGCGTCGCGAAGAAATAAACACCTTCTTTTGGAATGGTGTGTAAGATATCCTGATTTAAAATACCATTCCAACCAGATAGATAGACAAAATTCTTAGAAAACATATCACTAGTGAATATTTATATCAATTGACTTATTGTAGCCAATCGAGATGTCCTTTGCCGAAGCTTCCATCAGGCATTATCTACCCAAGAAAATCACCATTTCGGTTCTTATCTTAATTGGAACACGTCTTCGATGTATCCGACCATCTTAATCTTACCTCTCTACCTAGTCAAATTGTAATGCAGTTCTAGATTTCGATAAGCTGCAAAATTCACTCGAAGCAGAAATACACGTAGATCTCGGAGCTTTACATTTGATTTGTTGAATCATCGGTTTGAATATTAAGATATGTTTGTCTAGAATTCGCAACACAAACTTCATTGTTTGTCGTCGAATTAGGGGAAATTCCAGTTTCCTAATACACAATACGGGACAGTCGAAGCGGAGTCATCTCATCCAAGAAAATTATCTGTTATGTGGGTAGACAGATATTGCAGTTTCGGATGATGATATTTCGTTAGAACCCATGTCTAGAGGATTCGATTTTTTCGATGGGTCTCTGCTTTTGACAGAATTTTCGAATAATTTTATGTTGAAATGCATAATACATATCTGAGCAAGCATGAATATTACTTTTTCATTTTAATCTGGTCGAAATATTATGTATCACACATATCTCGGAATATTTATGTTTTTCTGTTTCAAAAGTCGGTTTTAAAAGAAAAACTTTATTTCTTTCCGAAATAATAATCAGAATTATGAGATGAATGATTGGTAGATCTACAGATTAAAATACAAAATTAAGTACAAGTAGATGGTAAGAGCTTATGATACGAACTGTACTTATAATGGTGTATTTATCAAAAAGGAAACTACTGTTCCTATGCGAGAGAATACACGAATACACGAATGCACTATCCGTACGGTTTCCACTAGTCGCACGGTTTCCAGTAATGTTCAGGAATGTGCCTTGCTTACTGAAAAAACGAATTACGGGAATTTCCGGTTAAATGAATTCCTGTTGTTTCAACGCAACTATTGTTATCACAACAAAAAATACCGTTTTGAGAACAATCCGTACTTGCAATCTAACATTCCGGTTCCGATTTTAGTGACTTGAGTCCTATGAACAGGAAAAAGGGTAAAGCAGTGATCAGGCACTTTCATTTTGAGAGGAAAATTACCGTAAATGTTAGAGGAATATCTAGTAAATTATGATAATTTTGTAAGTACAACCCAACAATATTTATAAGACTAACAATTTGGACACATTAAATTCAACAGGATTGTTTTCCTACCTAGTATTGAATATTTTCGATCTGTCTAATTAAATTCTTATCTCTCTCTCTCTCTCTCTCTCATATTCATTATGGAGTCTCTCATTACTAGTTTTAAACGAATGTCTCTCTAATTCTTGAGAATAATGTAAAGATACTCTATAATGAATATAATATAAATTCTCCTCCTATTCGCGAAGTCACTCTTCATCTTTAGATAGAATGAATCATTACAGAAAATTCCTGTAAAATCTCAGGTTATAAGCTGCAAATACTGAACTAACTAGAACTGTAATTGTAATATATGAACGATAGTTCTTCAATTCAACGGAAAATTCCTGTTAAATCGATACTAATATTCCGTTATAAGTAAAGTTATTCCTGTTTTAGTTTAGTGTTCATTGCTGGATATTCTTGTAGAAACTGAAGTTTGAAGCTTGAAATACAACTATCTAGTTTGTTTATCAAACTGAAAATTCCTGTAAATAGTCACGCATATTCCGGTTTTCGTCACAGTATTATTTTTCTGTTGAAATAACAAACTGCAGTTTGGTTGCATCAACTAATGTAAAACTTGTTATCTCTAGAGATTAAACGACCGGAATTGTAACGTAAACACAACAAATATTCCTGATGTCGCTTATATAGGGGGAATTTCCTGTAGAAGTAACCTAATTCCTGTTGTATATCCTGGAAAATTTCTTTGAGTGTTCGTTTGAAGTTCCTCAAGTAGGTATTATGAACCAAAATGTATCCCACATATCTTTGATGTTCGCCCCAACAACGCCATGGTTTTTTGCTGTCTCCTTGTTTCGTCAATTTCAATTTTTTTCAATACAAAATATGAAGGAAGATTCTATTTTTCCTGTTCATACCTTACCACACTCACAGTTTGTTGAATATACACAGTTATTTTAGTCCTGAGTCTAAGTCTACGAAATAGAGAAAGAACATGAGACTACCCTGGCTGTGAGACACAAATATTTTTGAACGTATAATGATGTATCATTACAATCGAGAAGATAATAAATAAAAAATATTGATGCAGCTTTTCTCTTTTATTTTGGAAGTTTTGGGAAAGATATGTGTTGAGGTTGTTGAGAACGTTTGAACAGTGTCATTCCTGAAGGCAACGAATTCGAGCATATTAAAAATAAAATCCTAGAAAACATCAACCTTGTTTTCAATTCTCCATGAATTCAGCTTTACTCGTGTATTTTTCCTCTCCTTAGTGAATTTTTCTTTTACGAATTGAATTCTTTCCCTAACCTCACTGCACCAAAACGAGTTTTCGCATCTTAATTTATTCGGTCTGATCAGGAACCATCCCCAATATCCCAATTATTTCATCGAATTATGGTAGCCTGGATAGCCATTAGCCTCCGACATTTGCGTTCTCTCATCACCCTAGAGGAATCACTACAGAGACCCTTCGCGAATCAGGGAATCACGTCGGTGTATAAATTCGGCACGTGAGATGCAAACATATTCGATAACAGAGCATTTACCTCTCTCCTTACTCAAATAAACCTAATGCCCCAAGTTGACAAACATCTCTATTTCTCTGGCCTGGATGGGGAGCACTTAAGTTGGTGTCGCATTTCGCCTTGTCGGGACTTAAAAGAGTTGTAATCCGAACCTGCAAAACGTGCCGAATTAAATGGAGAAGCATGTTCGATTCCCTATCCTCCCATGGCTGGTCCATAATGAATTGCTTGTTGCTGTGTGTATCACGAGCAGCGCCGTATGTTTGGTCCAGTATTCTAGAATTGGTGCAATGCAGTTACGATTTGATTTCAATGAAATTATTACTCCCAACTAAACAGAGTCCCAAATATGTAATTCCAAAATTGTAAGAGCGCTATTTGGTTCTATGTTATATGCCGACGATTTTGAATAATGATGATGAAATTCAAAAGAATATATTCCAACTGCCACATTCTCATTTCAATATTAAGTGAATTATCATAAATACTATCACTGAAAACGGGAAAATATATATACTTTTGGACCAGATAATTATACAACATCTGACTTGAATTACGCATTGAACTTCTGATGCCAGAATTACTAAACAAAGATGTATCCCACAGAATTGAGACTGACAATCCCAATGGTATCAATTCCATCCGCATTTTTACGTGGGCCGCTGTTCCGCGCTACGATGGGCTAGTGAGCGACAAGCTCTATCCACCAGAATGGCACGTCCATAAAGGATTTCTTCAAACAACTGGCATAATAAATTAGAGAATACACGGATGACTTCTTAGTTTGAAACACTGAAAAAAACGAATCCCGGGAATTTCCGGGAATTCCTGTTGCTTAAACGCAACTATTGTTTTCAGAACAATCTTGCAATCTAACATGCCGATTCCGGTTGAAGTGACTTGAGTCCTATGAACAGGAAAAACGGTAAGTATAGCAGTTATCAGTTCATTTTAAAAGGAATATTTTCACGAATGTTACAGGAATATCTAGTAAAATATAATAATTCTGTAAGTATAACACAACAACATTTGTACGACTTACTGTATGGACACATTAAATTCAACAGGAATATTTGGTATTTCTCACAGAAATTCAGATTATTCTACCGGAATAAATCTGGTTCAGCTAAAAGTATTTCAATCCATGATGTACCATGGTTTTTGGAATGAAATATCGATTGAAAAGCAACAGAAAAGGAGTAAGCATTTGTAGAGAGTAATTTCGTAATCAAATTCGCTAAAATGTGTCCGGAATCAGGGGAAATATTTCTTTATATTTATAACGAAGTCTCTCATTACTGGTATTCAAAGAATTTCTCTCTTATTCGGTAGAATAATTTTAAGATACTCTATAATAAATATAATATAATATGAATTCTCTCCCGATTCCAGACTTCTATTCGCCAAGTCACTCTTAGACAAAATACATTACAAGGACGCCTCGGTAGCCTTCTTGACTACGGACCGGACTAGGGTGCCGGAGGTCTGTGTTCGAATCTCGGCATAGATGTTGTGAATGTCTGAAAAATTGGGAGTGTCCTAAAAAATTTAGATGATGAGATGAATATTGCAATCATTATGGTCAAAAAATCAAATAAAACAAAATGCAATACAAAATTTACAAAATAACACTTCAATACTGAAAGGAAGTTTCCTAAATTGCAACAATGCTCTACTAACCGGAGACTTTGAGTAAAATTCCAAGGAAAAAAATGTCGGATACACATGTAAATTGCTCCCAAAACGTGGTTAATTCAATAGGTTATGCAAGAAATTCCAGTTAAATATTAGGTAACTCGAATACAACTTACTAGTACTGTAATATATGAACGATAGTTCTATTGAATCGATTACAGTGCCGTTATAAGTGAAGTCATTCCTGTTTTAGTTTCATTACTGAAAATTCTTGTAGAAACTGAAGTTTGAAGCTTTGAATTCAACCATCTATTTTGTTTATTGAACAGGAAATTCCTGTAAATAGTCACGCATATTCCGGTTTTCGTCACAGTATTATTTTCCTGTTGAAACTACAGTTTGGTTGCATCGGCTTATGTAAAACTTGTTAGGAAATAAACGATCGGAATTGTCACGTAAAATCAACAAATATTGCTGCTTTCGCTTATTTAGGGTGAATTTCCTGTAGAAGTAACCGAATTCCTGTTGTTTATCCTGGAAATTTTTTTTGAGTGCATATGAATGGGGAAGGACATTTTTCTGTCGAATCGACCATCTTTCATTGGGGACCATCGAAACTTTTCATCTGTTTATGTAGGAAAGTCATTATATGAAAAAGTCGGAAAACCCTGTAAAGATTTCGTTCCTTCGCTCGACCAATCTCATCATCTTCTTGGTCCTATTCAACAGGAGGCGGCCGAGAACAGTGTGTAGCTTATCGGTTAATCCTCGCCATCCCCATATATCACCGGACGTATTCCTATCGCTTTTATGTATGTGGAGCGGCGGGTGTTGGCGACGTAGCTGCCATCCTGGCTTCCTGGTGATGCGGATCAGGGAGCGTATTACGAAACGTTTTCTGTTCCAGTGTAATCAAGAAGTATTTCGCCATTATTTCACAAGGCGAAATGATTCTTTTGATAGAAAGATCAAGAAGTACTGATACTGATATCTATATTAATAAAATAGGATCTATGGTTTACCTATGTGCGGGCATCACGTTCAAACGACTGCACCAAATTCGATAATTGTTTTTTAGTTGTGTTCATTATTATCAGGTCGAGGTTTATACAACAAAATATTTCCGAAAAAACCGTTTGTAAAAGAAAAAAGAAGGCTTTCCTTTTCCCCCGACCACGCGAACAATCATCGATTACTTATATTCCATGAGGATTTTGACACTTATGTGAGTGAAGTTTATCGTGTTTCTAGAAATTGCTCAGAAGCTTATCACTGTGTTTTATATATATCGTTGTGTTTTGGGATAGTTATTGTGATTGATAAAAACGCCATCCGTGAGGCGTCCAAATATTGGTCGGCGGACGCGTGAATCAAGGCGAGTTCGTAATGATCGAGACAGTGGGCAAACAGAATGAGAGGTTTTCAATCAGGATCTGCCCCAGCTCTGAAAGAAACGATATATCGATCTCAGGCGAGATACAACAAAATATAGAATCCGATGAAATGATCAACTTTGGGCATTTGACATTTAGATATGTTTCAACAGTCGATTATGCTAGCAATAAATTGGTGTCTTTTGGAAATATGAGCACTATTTGTCAATACTGCAATGCTCTGAGATATCGAAACGAACCCCCAGGATGTTCTTTGAATGGAAAAATCAAATTGCCACAACTGACAACGCCACCCGAACTTTTGAATTCGTTACTTGTAGAACAAGAACTTCTATCTAAACATTTCTTGCAGAATATTCAGCATTACAAAAGTGTGTTCCAAATGGCACCATTTGGTTTAAACATAATTGAGGGATGAGGTTTCAATCCAACTCTTAAGGTATTTTTTTTTATATCGAACATCTCACACATTGATTATGTACATACGAATATGAAAATTCTTTTGAGACTCTTGAACGAGGGTAAGGATAAGGGTTAGGTTATGGGTAAGGGTTGGGTTGGGTTAGGTTAGATTAGGTTAGGGTTAATAATAATAATCCAACGTATACCTTCGCCACAGCAACGCGTGATCGGGTCTGCTAGTATAAAATATAGAGAAATAAAATTGTGGTTGTGATGTGTAAATCACAAACCTTCTTGTGAAATTTGCAACTCTTCATCCAACCATGACGAGGTGGTACCAGACTCCTGGTTGCTGCCCTCAAACTACAAGCATTAATCGAAAGAGCCCAAAATTGACAAGAAAAAATCTTTTTTTGTGACAAATGTATCTAATGAAAATAATGGCACGAGTCCATAAATGTTCCGGTGTCGTCAAACATGAACCAAGTTCTCAATTGCACCCAAATAATTTTCGAAGCAGTCAAGTGCAATATTATTTTTGATTCATTGACGTCCCTGGAATATCCATGTACTCTTATCAGTCTTATCTTGACTAAAGAATTCATGAATGATTTCAAATGAAGGAAGTTTCGTTTTATTTTCATTTGATAACAAGGAGTCGTCTTATGTTCTCAATCTCGAAGGTCTGATCTTGTGAGGGGTTCCACAAAGACATTAAGACATTAAACAAACAATCGCAAATTATGCTTGGAATTGCGACGTCACTTGCAAGGTTTGGGGTTACTGTAGAAGATGTGTGCAACTCATGCAATAGAAAAAATGGAGTGCTTTCATATAGCGCATCAACCTCTTAGTAAATCTATATGTATAAGTTTGTAGAAAAAATATTTTTTCTTCATCAACTATCTTCAACTGTTGGAAACTAGACGTTCGAACGTCTAGAATGTTTAGTCAAAATTGAAGAGAAAGTGTGTCAGAAAGGACTATCTCTATGGAGTCCCCCAAGGTAAACTTTTATTTCTATTGAGGTGCAAAGGATTAATTTGATGTTCTATGGGTTACATGTATTGATTTGTTCGATCGAGATGAAATTTCGTATTTCAATCGAGAATGATATATTAAAGCAATATTTTGTCCACATCGCATGATCAGAACCATAGAAACCATGGAAAATTTTAACTTTTGAACGGAAAGGCCTAGAAACTTGAAATTTTCAGGGTGGGTTTGGATCGCGAATATCGCGGTCACGTTCATCAATGAGCAAAATTAGACTAGGGGTTCCGTAAATATGGCTGTTCAAAATATTTTTTTCCTGATAGTTTCGAAACTACTGATTGGATTGGAATGAAATTTTGCACCTAGCTGAGGAATAATGTATTCAAACTACGTGCAAAATTTTGTCCAGATCGCATCACCCAGACCATAGATACCATAGAAAATTCTAGCGAATTATCGAAAAGAAATTGGTCAGCTGAAGCACTGACATGAAGTCTGGAGTTTCGCCTAAGTTTCAGAATTTTTTCGACAGCTGGCGAAAATTCCTTCAATTGATTTCTTACACTGGAAAATGCGAATCTTCCTACAAGGTGGATGTACGAGCGCTCAAAAGCTCCTGACTTCACGGCAGTGCTTTTCGTAATTTCTTTGAATTGAATGGTTAGGAAGCTATTCTAGCGTACTACCGCAATATATTATTTTCATAATACGCGGTGCCGTCGCTTCCCGGGGATACAGATCGGGAATCGCCCATTCGCCATTGTCTGGGACTCAACTGCGACAATATGAATTTCCGCACGATTCATTAGGTTTTCTGAGACCATTGGGTCCGATGAGAAATATGATGCGTTTCGGAAGGGATGAATATTACCGATGTCTTTTTTATGATTTAAAGCCGGAGGGTTGTCCGATATATTCATCATCTAGAATTATGACTAAGCATTATTTCGATATGCCTATGGGTATTATTTGGTGTGGTGTAGGTTTTTTGAATGAAAAATTATTCCCCCCCGTTCGGAAGTGATAAAATCAATTTTATTGGCGATGTGGAATTTAACTAAATAAATTTTCCTGCATTCATAAAAATTTGAATTTCTTGAAATGTGTTCATATGAAAATTCAATGAGCTTGGATGTTAATGATACAAAATGCTCATTGTGAAAGAAATTTAATGCTCTTCATTTTTTTTCTGATGGGCATGGCAGAAAAGTGAAAGGCTCCAGCGCTAGAAAAAAACGTAAAATAAAAATGTACTTTTATTTAATTGAAGAATTTTCATCTTCAGTTTTTTAACATCACTACAAATTTAGTGGAGGCATGCTATACCGCTACTCATAGAAGGTTTAACACCTGAGCTTGTTCGTTCTGCGAAAATCTGATAAACCTGACTCATGGTTATGTTGGTAGTTTCCCTTGAATATTCCAGCCTCAGTTGGATTAAACAGATTATACTAACTGGAAGTTAGAATTCATAATTCCCTTCCCCACATCCCTGTCACATTCAGATTGAAAATCCAACTCAAACAACCTTTCAAAACTACTCTACAACTGCCTAGTTCATATTACAAACCTTTAATATCAAGTAGTCATCATTTGTTAACCCAAGTGGTTTCTGGCTCGCCACATTGCGTTGACAGTTTGCTGAAATATGAAGCCATGCATGAGCAGGAGGTGACTAATTATGGCTGGGGTCTAATTATCAAAATGCTAACTGCAGAGTTAGAGAACGTGCGGGTTTATATGGAAATCGAATAGGCAGAAAGAAACGAAATTCACTGTTCTGAGCAGTAGAAAACGCCGCAAACAGATAGGGTAGAATATGCTTGGATACCAGAGGACGAGAACCAGAAGGAGGAGGAAAATACGAGTTGGGCTGGAAAAGATAATACATAAGACAACATTTAACATGGTTTCCAGTTATCATTTTAGAGCGCTCGTTCTACTTACACTAAGACTATTTTATTTCGTCACGATGTCTGTAATTTTATACTTTTGAGCCGAAAATGGTGTCGATCGAAAAGGTGCGACTCACTGATGACGAATCCGTCGGAAAATTCGAGTCAGTCCGTCCGGCCGTAAGCACGACAACTTTTGAACGGAACGACCAAAAGCCTTGGAATTTTCAGTTTCCGAATGCCGCAGTTGATTTCGTTAATGTGCAGACTCTACCTGAAGAATTCCGTGAATATGGCCGTTCGAGATTTTGTTCTCCTGATTATTTCGAAACTACTAATTCGATCGAGATGAAATTTTGCACCCAAATGGAGAATGACGTGTTCAAGCTACATGCAAATTTTGTCCAGATCGCATGACCAGAACCATTGAAACCATATAAACAACAACTTTCGAACGGAAAGGCCTAGGGACTTGAAATTTCCAGGATAGGTGTTGGTCTCGAATGTTGCGGTCAAAATTTGACTAGGGGTTCCGTGAATATGGCCGTTTAAAATATTTTTTTCCTGATAATTTCGAAACTACTGATTGGATTGGAATGAAATTTCGCACATAGATGAAGAATAATGTTTTCAAACTACATGCGATATCTTAGAAAATTCTAGCGAATTATCGAAAAAAAAACCTTTATTCCTGTAACAGCTGATTCGACATAATTGACAAAGAGCTGCTGTCATTCTTTCGACACCTCTCAAAAATTTTTTCAATAGAAGGTGGATGAACGATCACTCAAAAAATCCAGACTACACGTCAGTGCTTTTTATAATTTTCATATTGAATCTGTTAATTGACAAAACAGTAAAATAATTCAAGAATGGAATGATTTGTTGGTTTGCTTATTCATTAGTTTGTCTAAAACAATTTTTCTTTAGTTTACCCACATGTAATTTGAATTCAAGACCCATAAAATGTTATTCCTTATATTATTATTGATTTTACTTGAGCATAATTTACTGCTTTCACACATATTGAAGGACTTCTTTTTCATAAAAAAAAAATTCATCATTCCTCTTCAATTTTATCGACGAGAGACTACAAGGTATCCGAAAATACAAATCTGAAAAATAAAAAGCCAAAAACAGAAAAAATGAATGAAAATGAAAATTATATACCTATATATTGATTCGGTTCGAAAATGATTCAAAAAAATTATAAAAAGCACTGTCGTGAGGTCAGGAGCCTTTGAGCGCTCGCTCATCCACCTAGTATAGGAAGATTCGCATTTTTCAGTTTAAGAAACCATTCAAAGAAATTTTTGACGAATGTCAAAAAAAATTTAAAACTAAGGTAAAACTCCAGACTTCACGTGTGGACTGAGTGAGCAATTCTGTTCGATAATTGGCTAGAATTTTCTACGATATCTTTGGTCTTGGTGACGCGATCTGGACAAAATTCCTCAGGTAGTTTGAATACATTATTTTTCATCTATGTGCAACATTCCATTCCAATTCAATCAGTAGTTTCGGAATTATCAGGAAGTGAACATTTTGAACATAGATGAACGTGATTACGACATTCAAGATCCACACCTATCCTGAAAATTTCAAGTCGCTAGGCGTTTCCGTTCAAAAGTTACAATTTTCTATGGTTTCTATGGTTCTGGTCATGCGATCTGGACAAAATTTCACATGTAGCTTGAACACCTCATTCTCCATTTGAGTGCAAAATTTCATCTCAATCAAATCTGGAGTTTTCAAGTAATCAGGGAAACAAAACTTTGAACGGCCATATTTACGGAACCCCTGGTGGAATTTGGCCCATTAACGAACTCAACCGAGGCATTCGGGAACTGAACCCACACTGAAAATTTCAATCTCTAGGTTGTTCCGTTCGAGAGTTATCGTGTATACGGACGGACAGACTCGAATTTTCCGACGGATTCGTCATCAGTGAGTCGAACATAGTCGATTGAGACCATTTTCGGCTCAAAATTCGAAAAATACAGACATCGTGACGAAATGATATAGCCCTCGTGTAAGTAGTACGAGCGCTCAAAAATCCACCTACAACGTGGATGAACGAGCGCTCAAAAGCTCTTGACTTCACGGACGTGCTTTTCAAATTTCTTTTAACCGCATCCTCCTAAAGATACCTCAATGGTGTAACATTTTCAGGTACCCAAGAAAAGATCAGAGGAACGTTAAATCCATTGAATAGTAATGTAATTCAAACGGAGATAAATAACTCAAAATCTGGATAATATTTTACATTCGAGGTCATACTTCTTGAAAAAACACGCATCCATTCTCCTATCGGAGAGCACTTCCTATATCATATTTGACCATAGACAGATGTAGAACAGTTCCTTCTGGAAGAAGCCGGGGACCCAGCCAAGATCCATCCAAGGCTTCAACTTCAGATGAAGATGATTATTACAGTTTATATTCCTTTATTGCTATGGTGATCGAAGTGTATTAAGGTCCGTTTAGTCTGAAAAAATTTCTTTCGAATTAACTCACAATGTCGACTTGCTGATCATATCTTCAACCATCTATCACCTCGCGGATTCAAACAGCAAACTTTTGCCGGAATGGAAACAATGATAATTTGGTGGATATCTTCATCCGATATTATTAAGTGATCTGCCCAGTGATATTCATGACATGCAGGTTAGTCGACCGTGAGGACCTCAGGGGTCAAACAGCTCCCCTACAGCTTGTTGCAATTCGGGTCTGCCCAGCGACATGACAGTGGCTACTGACTAGAAGGCCGAACGGATGGCTGGGCACATCGGGTTTGTCTCATTGCCGCCCTCTCAGCCGGCTGACATCTTTATGGGCCCATAAACTGGACTTAACCTCGTGAGTTTTGACTTTAAATAATTATTTCTGGATTAGTGCAACAGGACCGTGCTGAAGTTGCCCTGTTTTTGCTATACGGTCGGGAAGGATGGCATGTCCTCGATTTAACCCTCGTAAAATACCGGTTACGACTGCCAGCGCGCTGAAGGGAAAGTAATTAGAGGAGCTATCAGAGGAATGTGGGTGCCTGGGATTACTGTTGCTATCGCGAAGAACATAAAAAGGTTATTCTATCTCTTGCGTTCCATTTGCTCGTCATTTCAATGGAACAGATGAGGAGGTGGCCGTAAAATTGATCGATGAGCTAGAGGGACAATTCAGTTCTAAACAGATATTGAAAAATGAGTCTAGTTAAAGCCTTCTTCTAACAATAGTACGAGTAGTCACTTCACACAATCTGAGACATTTGTAAATAATGTTCTTTACTTCACATTGAACCAAACTGAAGCAACAGGCCGGAGATAATTCGATGAATTGTTCCAAAGAAAAAGCGATTCAAAAATGATGATGTACTTCAAGGTTGGAAATATCGCGTAACATAAATGGCGTAGAGTCTTGGCATGATTGAAAATATTCTGAAATCCGCATCATCGGGATTGGAGCTATTATACGTTACTGACAGGTGAATTTGGCACGAGAGGCAGCAAGGAGTATATATGCCGTAAAAAGTTATTGCCGCATTGCATGTCGGTTATATAGCTGAAAGTTACAAGTGTCTGTACATCGCATATTTCACGGAAGGCCCGCCCAACCAGCAGAAAACAACCCGAGCGTGGTACGGCCTTCCTTTCGTTAAATAGGGCGACAATAATACTCTTACTATCATTTACTCTCATGTTTTGCTTCAGTTCACTTAATATTTAGAGGAGATTCTGCTATGTTCTCTGAGAATTTCAAGAGATTTATTCCCATTCTGCGGATTTTCGGGAGATGTGAAGGAGCACTCTGAAACGCTAGTGTTGAACCTGAATTTTCACTGCCGAGAATTATGTTATTCGGGGATGGAATGAAATCACGAGAATGTTCTACCGTTTTATGTTATAATTAAGCTTCAACTTAGTGTATAAGTAGCTTTTTGAGATGAATGCGTCGAGAAACTCTGAATTGATGGCGTCCCAGGAATCCTAAAATATCATTAATAATTCACAAACAGAATCGTTACAAATTTACCATTAACGAACTCAACCGCGGCATTTGGGTTGTTCCGTTCGAGAGTTATCGTGCTTACGGACGGCCAGATTCGTCATCAGTGAGTCGAACCAAGTCGTTTGGAACCATTTTCGGCTCAAAATTCGAAAAATACAAACATCGTGACGAAATGATATAGACCTCGTGTAAGTAGAACGAGCGCTCAAAAATAATAATTAAAATTAGTTACTATCGCAAGAGTTTAAATGAAACATGAAAATAAAAATAAAAATAAAGATATTTCACTAAAACTCTTGACTTTTTTCGTTGAAAAGAAAGAGTTGAATAGTTACTATCGCAAGAGTTGCAATGAAACCTGAAAATAGAAATAATAATGAAATTTTTTTACTATAAACTCTTGATCCTTTTTTGTTGAAAAAAATTACGAAAAGCACTGCTGTGAAGTCAGAAGCTTTTGAGCGCTCGTACATCCACCTTGTAGGTAGATTCGCATTTCCCAGTTTTAGAAATCAATTGAATGAATTTTCGACAGCTGTCTTAGGTAAAACTTAGGCGAAAATCCAGACTTCATGTCATTGCTTCAGCTGACCAATTTTTTTTCGATAATTCGCTAGAATTATCTACGGTATCTATGGTCTTGGTGATGCGATCTGGAAAAAATTTCGCACGTAGTTCGAATACATTATTCCTCAGCTAGGTGCAAAATTTCATTCCAATCCAATCAGTTGTTTCGAAACTATTAGGAAAA
Organism: Aphidecta obliterata; assembly: GCA_963966015.1. NCBI lineage: Eukaryota > Metazoa > Arthropoda > Insecta > Coleoptera > Coccinellidae > Aphidecta > Aphidecta obliterata. Next base: position 18,777,035 of record OZ014428.1, on the reverse strand, counting down.
AAATATTTTGAACGGCTATATTTACGGAACCCCTGGTCTTATTTTGCTCATTGCGTGTATGCGACATTCACGATCCAAACCCACCCTGAAAATTTCAAGTTCCTAGGCCTTTCCTTTCAAAAGTTACAATTTTCTATGGTTTCTATAGTTCTGGTCATGCGATCTGGACAAAATATTGCTTCAATATATCATTCTCGATTAAAATACAAAATTTCATCTCGATCGAATCCGTCGTTTCGAAATTATCGAGAAACCAAAATTTCAAACGATCACATTTACGGAACCCCTAATATAATTCTGCTCATAGATGAACGTGATCACGACATTCGATATCCACACCTATCCTGAAAATTTCAAGTCTCTAGGCATTTCCGTTCGAAAGTTACAATTTTCTATGGTTTCTATGGTTCTGGTCATGCGATCTGGACAAAATTTCACATGTAGCTTGAACACCTCATTCTCCATTTGAGTGCAAAATTTCATCTCGATCAAATCTGTAGTTTTCGAGTAATCAGGGGAACAAAACTTTGAACGGCCATATTTACGGAACCCCTGGTGGGAACTGAACTCACACTGAAAATTTCAAGTCTCTAGGTTGTTCCGTTCGAGAGTTATCGTGCTTACGGATTGCCGGACGGACAGACTCGAATTTTTCTACGGATTCGTCATCAGTGTGTCGAACATAGTCGATGGAGACCATTTTCGGTTCAAGATTCGAAAAATACAGACATCGTGACGAAATGATATAGCCCTCGCGTAAGTAGTACGAGCGCTCAAAAAAAGAGTAGCAGTTTCTATCGCAAGAGTTGCAATGAAACATGAAAATAAAAATGAAAATAAAATTTTTTTACTATGTATTAACTTTTGACCTTTTTTGAAAAAAAGAGTAGAATAGTTACTATCGCAAGAGTTGCAATAAAACATGAAAATAAAATTTTTTTACTTCAAACTCTTGACCTTTTTTGTTAAAAGAAAAGAGTAGAATAGTTACTATCCAAAGAGTTGTAATAAAACATGGAAATTAAGATAATAATAAAAAAATTTAAACATCAACTCTTGATCTTTTTTGTTGAATAGTTATATAGAATAGTTACTACCGCAAGAGTTGAAATGAAACATGAAAATAAAAATAATAATAAAAATTTTTAGGATAAACTTTTGACCTTTTTGTTGAAAAGAAAGAGTAGAATAGTTACTATCGCAAGAGTTGCAATGAAACATGAAAATAAGAATAATAATAAAAATTTTTCACTATACACTCTTCACTTTTTTGTTGGAAGAAAAGAGTAGAATAGTTACAATCGCAAAAGTTGCAATGAACCATGAAAATGAAAATAAAAATTTTTACTATAAACTCTCGAATATTTTGGTAAAAAAAAATTGAATAGTTACTGTCGCAAGAATTGCAATGAAACATGAAAATAAAAAGAAAATAATTTTTTTTTACTATAATCCCTTGACCCTTGTTGAAAGAATAGAGTAGAAAAGTTACTATCGCAAGAGTTGCAATGAAATATAAAAAAAAAATAAAAATAAAAACTTACTATTGAAGATTTCCAAAATATTGTCCATTATTTTTCAGACAAAAATATAACCTGTTTTCAAATTCGGTCCTTACGTTTCGGAAAACTTCAACTTAAATTTCTGGGCATGCTGTGGGTATGCTTACTTTCAATCCTTCTCTACATCTCGGGGTACTACCAAAAAAAGTCAATGGTATGGCATTTTTTAAAAAGCAATCGGATTATATATCTTCGAGTCACGGTGACACTTGGACCCTTCCCATTTAAGATTTCAGGGGTGGCTGCATTCAGCCTCACAGGGTTGATCCAAATAAATTCAACCAACCGTACAAAATGTCCCTCTACGAACCAAAACTTACCTCTTCTTGCTTTTTTCCTGCTTTTGCATGGGAGGTATCAAGGGTGCTACTTTTTCAATTTGATACACCGTATATTCTCATAATCAACCACGAACCTTATTGGAAATAATTTGGGTATTATCACATCAACTGAAGTAGAAACCATACCTTTACATCTGCGATTTGTTGCATAATATTTATGTCAGACACTCGTGTGAGATACGGACGGTCGGTCTGTCCGTCCGTCGATCCGCCCTTCCGTCCGTTTATCACACTGGAAGAAAACTTCTATTTGGACTTCTCTCATAACAAGTTGGATAAATTACTACCGATCAACTTCTGAATTACTACAGTGTTTTCAATATTTTGATATAATATCAATTTTACTGTTTCTGAAACTCCAATAAAGAAGCATTAACTCCATGATATCCCCTCGACCAACAATAAATTAAGCTGGCAAAGAGGCCGATCGAATTGATTTTATGTACAATTTCGATGTCGAATCGGCGGTTTCGTTTTGATGTTATTAGGGCCATTAAACCCAGCCCCAGTTCGCAGTTTCAACAAACAATACAAGCAGTGGATCAGATCGTAAAGGCCGTTCCTACGTAGTGCTAACCAATAATTGCTTATTAAATTACGTTAAAACTGTCGTAAATTTGGTTTAAAGTTCGAATATGAAAAGTTAAATAGACAATATCGCTCCTATTACACTTAACCAGCTTATAAAATACTATTTTATCGGTATAACAAGTAGTTCGTTGTTACGACCTTCCTAAATATACATTGATTTTTGGGTTGATTGCTTTGAGTCAGCAAAAAGGGCGGAGTTTCTCGACTTCAATGTTTCATGCACGATACGACTCATTTCATGAGGGATGGAGAGTTTTTTTGATATGTATGAACAAAGAAGATCCTCTTCATATTTGAGTACATATCACATTCACACAAACTTATCTCTTCTTATAAGTTTCTCGAATTCGCTCAACTAACCTGAACACAGGAAAAGTCTTGAATTGATGCAAAATGGTGAAGGTGCTAGGACCTCAGAAATCTAAAAACCATTCATAATGAAACATAAATACATTGTTCGTTCTAATTTTAATTGTATCCGTAAGTTGTATCAGTGAGCTCTGGAGTTGGTAGGTGGCGTTAGTGTATGCATAATACTGCCGTAGCCTACGAGTTGTCTCATTCCGTTTATTAATGCTATGTGCAACTTTCAAATGAAGACATGTTTTTTGGTTCGAACATGCACGCCAGTGCTATCCACCCTCGACTTCCTACATTTACTGCGAGACTCGACTGTGAGAATTGTCATTCAAGGAATACATTATCCGCTGAGAGATAAGCCCTCTAAGTAGGATATACACAGGCATTATTTACCGAAATATACCGCAATTGAAATTGCAAATAGGTGAATTAGAATGATCGCGGTAAAATCCAGCCGCCAATTGAGGACGGCTTAGATTTCTCGTACCCCGGCGCACAAAACCTCAGAAGGGATGCATTCGATGAATAATCCGGCAATTTATGCAGCATCATCGTTATTTTGATTCGTTCTTGTCAGAGGGAATGATTTAGAGTCTAAGAAAACCACTTATATGTAAATCTCTGCCATTATTATTCTCCAGACTTATGCTAATCTTGGATTGTAATAGTAACTTGACTAGAAGTTTCATTTCAGCTTTCAACAAATGAAATATTCAATCATTCCTTGATCTTCAGAAAATGTAGCGCTCATTCCAAGTGGAATGAAATCTTCCTAAAAGAAGCAACACATTTCAACATATTCACCTTCAATGGGAAAACCACACTCAAAGAAATTTTTCAGTATATACAACAGGAATTCGGTTACGTCTACAGAAAATTCCCCCTATATAAGCGACAGAAGGAATATTGGTTGATTTTACGTGACAATTCCGGTCTTTTAACTGCTGCAGAAAGTTTTACATTAGTTGATGCAATCAAACTGTAGTTCGTCATTTCAACAGGACAATAATACTGCGAAGAAAACAGGAATTTTCAGTGTAGTATCTGAACTGGAGTAGTATAATATTTAACTGGAATTTCCTGCATTTCCTATTAAATTAACCACGTGGCTTTGACAGTAATTTTCATGTGTGCTATTTTTTAATGCATTTTTTCTATTTTAATTTTTTGACCTTATTGATTGCAATATGCAGTCATCATCTCAATTTTTTTAGGACAGTCCCACAATTTTTTGGACATTCACAACTTTCATGCTGGGATTCGAACTTTCGAACCCAGGCCTCCGGCACCCTAGACCGGTCCGTACTCAAGAAGACTATCGAGGCGTCCTTGTGATGTTTTCTGTCTAAAGAGTGACTTGGCGAATAGAAGTCTGAAATCGGGCGAGAATTTATATTATATTCATTATAGAGTACTCCTACATTATTCTACCGAATGAGAAAGAAATTCGTTGAATACACGTAATGACAGACTCCATTATAAATATAAAGAAATTTTTCCCTGATTTCGGAAGCAATTTAGCGAATTTGATTACGGAAGTGCTGTCTACAAATGCTAACACCTCTTCTGTCGCTTTTCAATCGATATTTTATTCCAAACAACTTCAACCATATGGTACAACATGGATTAAAATACCTTAAACTAAACAAGATTTATTCCGGTAGAATAATCTGAATATCTGTGAGAAATACCAAACATTCCTGTTGAATTGACAATATTTTACTAGATATTCCTGTAACATTTACGGAAATATTCCTTGTCTCGTTGTAATAACAATAGTTGCGTTTAAACAACAGGAATTCATTCGACCGAAAATTCCCGGGATTCTTTTTTGAACGCTCGTACTACTCACACGAGGGCTATATCATTTCGTCATGATGTCTGTATTTTTAGAATTTTGAGCCGAAAATGGTCTCAATCAACAATGTTCAACTCACTGATGACGAATCCGTCGGAAAATTCGAGTCTGTCCGTCCGTCCGGCCGAAAGCACGATAACTCTCGAACAGAACAACCTAAAGACTTGAAATTTTTATAGTGGGTTCAGTTCCCGAATGCCTCGGTTAAGTACGTTAATAGGGCAAATTCCACCAGGGGTTCCGTGAATATGGCCGCTTGAAGTTTTGTTCTCCTGATTACTTGGAAACTACAGATTTGATCGAGATGAAATTTTGCAATCAAATGGAGAATGAGGTGTTCAAGCTACATGTAAAATTTTGTCCAGATCGCATGATCGGAACCATAGAAAGCATAGAAAATTGTAACTTTTGAAACGCCTAGAGACTTGAAATTTTCAGGATAGGTGTGGATCTCGAATGTCATGATCAGGTTTATCTATGAGCAAAATTATACTAGGGGCTCCGTAACTATGGTCGTTTGAAATTTAGTTTTCTCGATAGTTTCAAAACTACAGATTCGATCGTGACGAAATTTTGTATACTAATGGAGAATGATATATTCAAGCTACATTTCTCCAGATAGCATGGCCAGAACCATATAAACCATAGAAAATCATTTTCAGGATAGGTGTGGATCGGAAATGTCGCGTTCACGTTCATCAATGAGCAGAATTATACTAGGGGTTCCGTAAATACGGTCGTTTGAAATTTTGGTTTCTCGATAATTTCGTAACTACGGATTCGATCGAGATGAAATTTTGTATTTTAATCGAGAATGATATATTAAAACAATATTTTGTCCAGATCGCATGACCAGAACCATAGAAACCAAAGAAAATTGTAAATTTTGAACGGAACGGCCTAGGAACTAGAAATTTCCAGGGTGGGTTTGGATCGCGAATATCGCAGTCACGTTCATCAATGAGCAAAATTAGACTAGGGGTTCCGTAAATATGGCTGTTCAAAATATTTTTTTCCTGATAATTTCGAAACTACTGATTGGATTGGAATGAAATTTCACACCTAGCTGAAGTATTCAAACTACGTGCGAAATTTTGTCCAGATCGCATCACCAAGACTATAGACACCGTAGAAAATTCTAGCGAATTATCGAAGAAAAATTGGTCAGCTGAAGCACTGACATGAAGTCTGGAGTTTCGCCTAAGTTTGAGAATTTTTTCGACAGCTGTCGAAAATTCCTTCAATTGGTTCCTAAAACTGGAAAATGCGAATCTTCCTACCAGGTGGATGTACGAGCGCTCAAAAGCTCCTGACTTCACGGCAGTGCTTTTATAATTTTTTTCAGTGCACATCATACGCATTGGATTTGGATGTGGATCCGGAAACGGTTAGATACTCTGGCTGCGACCCAGAAAATTGGCAAGAGAAAATTTTTTAGTCAATAATAGCTTTATAATACTAACTCAAATTTACAAATCATGTAATTTTGATTCCCCGGATTGATTCTACAAGAAGAAATGTTCAAAAATTTTCTTCACTTTTGGAAATTCCAGGAGTTTCTATAGTTTCCATACCCGTGGAAACGTGGCAATTATTTCAAGAGGAGTCTTATATCCCATTCTTGGAATGTGAGAATAAAAGAGTTCCGTACAAAGAGCCTATATAACCGATGAACAAAAAAAATACAAAAAAAAATTCGAGAATCGAGGAAACTCCTGAACCGCATTTTGTGCCTAATTTGAGCCGGATATTTTCAAAATTGTAATGTGGCGTGTCGACAACAAACACCCAGACATACATATAGACAAAAAACGCGTTCATCCTCTGAACCGAATTTCGTGATGGTATTTTTTTCTGAAAAAACGTTGAAAGAGGCGTATATCAATCATCTATGAGCTCCTGATCACGCTTAGAGCAAGTTGAAACAGTGCAAATTTTGCACAAAGATTTTATAATTTCCCTCGTAAGTACCATATGCCTTTATATGCTTTATATTATTTTCGAAAAATACTCAATTTTTGGGAGATCATCCAAATCGGCAGACAGAACTACCGAACATTCACTCTGCAAATGTCAAACATTGGCACATATCGATCTGCACCCCCAGAAAGAGGTAGTCCCCTAGGAAAATATTTCGACGATTTTCCATTCAGAAGCGAGTAAATAATATTTTTTTCAAAGAACTTCTTAATTATTATTGATCTTCCATTCATTATAAAACTGTTGGTATTTTAACGACGAGGTAAATATCGAAAGACTGACGGCTAAGTATGATGAGACCGCAAAGAAAATAACAATAAAATAGGAATGAAAATCACCCCCGCCACTCTAATGCTCCAATAATCAAATAGCGATAATTCAAATCAAGGGCTCTCTCTCATCGCTAAAATATGCACTCGTAATTATTTATGGTTTCCATACCAAACAAATTTTTATGCTTTGCGGTTCAGGTTGAATGGAATATCATTGTATGAAATTCAAATTGTGCACTCCACACTCGGGCGAATCAAGCTTCGGAAATAAATTAAATAGCAGGTTACTGAAATGGTAATTCTGCCCCGAAAATAGTTTCCTTTTTCCATTTTGACATATTTGCACTTATTCCGCAACAATGGAACATGAGTCGACACGTTATTGTGCAAAAACCAATACAATTGTGTAAAAGTTTCGGATAACCTATTCCATGACCGATTCGAATAAATAACATGTATACCACACACTCCACCGGCTCGCACTCGTACAATTGCGGAGGACATCACAACAAAGAACGGAAAAATGACCATAACAACGATGCCACAGCGTGACAGTATAATAGATGTCCTGGTTCCGGAATGTCGAGTCCTGTATTTATGCTCCGCTGAAAATTCAAAAGAAAAGATCGATTGACTTCGCGACCGATTTTCAACTGTGATATACACGGATCCCATGTCGAAAGTGGCCGTGAATCTGTAGAAATTTTTTGTGGCTCAGATATGATATTAACTGAAACTGGAATTTTAACCAGAGGGTAATTTCATCACATGAAGTATCGTCATTTGTGTTCATTGGGATAATTCAGGCTGGATAAGAATGGAAAAGCGTTACTAAAATGATAATAACTGCAGCTTTTCAACTTTCAACGACAAAATTTCAACTAGGTACGAAAAATGATGTTACCATTCAATAATGGAAGAGTGAGAGTCATGTTCTTAAACTGAAATCAGCCGAATAACATAAAAGAAGAGAAGGATCAGGTGGAATAAATGCAATATAAATGAATATTCTACACTCCCAACCGCTTCAAAAACTGTCATGGAAATTAATACCTGTAATTGAAAAAATCAAATTTATTCCATTTCCAAAGCATGCAGTCAACTAATTCTCGAGTTAAAACGCAGAAATGTTTCGAATCCAATTTCACCTCAACCGCTCATGAAACAAGCTCTACATCAAATCCAGACCTTAATTTCTACGTCAAAAAAATATTGTTCACGAAATTAATCGGCGTTAAAACGTGCCGCAATCATTAAAAGTCAGTCGGAGGTTGGCACGAAGTATACGGATCTCTTGACAAACCAAAACTGTTGCTAAGAAGCAAAACCGTACCAAGCCGTTCAAATGTTTAACTTGTAATTAACATCGGAGGTGCCTTATGCCACTGTTTTATTGTTTCTCCTTCGTCCTCATTTAAAATCCGTCGAGTGAAATTAAATTTAAGGTTTTATCATACTAGATTGTCGGAAAAATTATTGCAACTTGTTGGGACTTATTCTTTTCTGAATATTGGCAGATTTCATTTTTGAGTTTCACTTCTAGTCACTGTTTTTCACGTACAATTCGCTTCACTATAAACAAAATGAGTTTCGGACAAAGGCAAGTTCGATTTTTTTAGGTCGGACATTGATAGGATATTCAGAAAAATAATGTCTACAAGAACGTTTGATTCCGAAAATAATATGAACAAAAGCGAGAAAGCGAAATCAAGGAAGTGTAAATAACGAGGAATGCATAAAAAGAAAAGAAAATAAGTCGAATGATCGGCATACGAAGATATCGAGAGAGCAAAGTTGGATAGTTGATAAAGTAGTTCAAGATAGCCAAAGAATTCTTCGAAAAAATAAAATAGAAAACTTCGAGCCATTCATGATTTAAAGACGGAACCGACCTAGTCTCCCCAAATCTTCTAGAACTCAAAATCTTGAAATTCTCAAAATTCCATCCATATTACCATTTCACTGACAATTTCCGCTTTCGGTTAAGAAAAGGAAGATTCATGCTGTTATTCAACGAAGAAATTCATATAAAGTTTTCGAACAAAGTGTTCAAATACTAAGTATAACGATCTGATCCATAAATTCACAACACATTTTCCAACTCTTCCAGGATGATTCACGGCTCCGTTATAAGGAGTTTTCCGTGTTAATATATGCAAATAATGTTCTTCTTACATTCATTAAAGTTCGAGAAAGACTTGTATATCTTTCGTTTTACAGGATTCGACTTAAACAAACAGTTTAACAATTTCTGGTTCGGAATCTTTCCCCGAGTTGAAGTTGAAAAGTTCCAGGTATTCCAAAGTTTGTATTATAGGTGCGTAGGGGATTGGGACTGAGCTTCTGATGACCTTAGGCTGTTGATCTGAGTGATTCGAAACAAAATAATAGAAGAAAGGAGGCATTTTAAGTTATCGCAAATCCTAGACCCTGCATCATGATTATTACCTGATATCGATAAATTTTTTCATTAATTTGTGTTTATAACTTTGTAGATAAGAGATGGTTGTTTGGTCTGAGAAGAACCATTCCACACCGCGGCTCGTTTGTGGTAAAACAATAACCGATTCTAAACTGTACTACGTCGCTAAAATTACGTTTTTATAATAACCATTTTAAAATAAACCACCACTTTGGCTTTGAAGCTGCAGCATGACATTGACATTTTGTGATGAGGTAGTTATTTTCATAGTATAAATATAACATTCGATTTCCAATCAAAAAATCTTCAAATTAGTGTAAATAATTATTTTAATTTCAATGATTTCTTTGTTTCAGTTCCGAACAGTGTTGAATCAATGTTATATCTTCTTCGTATTATTTATGATTCGATCCTCGATCGTGCTGAAACAAGTCAATTCCGAAAATCCAAAATTTCTTGTCATAAGCTTTTCTAGAAAAAGAGCTCATTGCATAAAGTTGACACTCTTTGACCAGAAAAAACAACACTCTTCTTGAACTTTTCATCTATTTTCTAACTCGATGGCAACTACCTTATGCGATTAAAAAAGGGAGAACAAGACATAGAAAAGGGGTTTTACTTTGGGAGAGTAATTCACTGTCAAATGATAAGTATAATATCACAGGCTCACTGGGTATAGTTCAAATATTATATCTTAAAAATTTGTTTTCCTTTCATTACAAAGGGTGCCTGTGATTAACTCGCTTGAACATCGAGATGTTTGCAAGTGATTGGACTAGGGGGAAGCAGATTGAACCAAAGGGAAAAAGAAGAAATAAATACAACTATTTCCTCCATTCCAATTTTCAGGGAATATTATATTTAGTTTTGTTTTGATTAGGTCAGATGTTATCAATTCCGGTAATCTTTTAGGAGTTGGTAGTGGTATATTATTTTGTTGTGCAAAGTTTTTCCATTGTGATTATTCCATTGTGATTCGTATGTTTCATTTTCCTCTTGTTTTTGAGCGCTCGTACTACTTACACGAGAGCTATATCATTTCGTCACGATGTCTGTAATTTTGAACTGAAAATGTGCCGTAAGCACGATAACTCTCGAACGGAACAACATAGAGACTTGAAATTTTCAGTGTGGGTTCAGTTCCCGAATGCCTCGGTTGAGTTCGTTAATGGGCCAAATTCCACCAGGGGTTCCGTAAATATGGCCGTTCAGAGTTTTGTTCTCCTGATTACTTGGAAACTACAGATTTTATCGAGATGAAATTTTGCACTCGAATGGAGAATGAGGGGTTCAACCTACATGCGAAATTTTGTCCAGATCGCATACCAGAACCATAGAAACCATAGAAAATTGTAACTTTTGAACGGAAACGCTTAGGGACTTGAAATTTTCAGGTGTGGATCTCGAATATCGTGATCACGTTCATCTATAAGCAAAATTATACTAGGGGTTCCGTGAATATGGTCGTTTGAAATTTAGTTTTCTTGATAATTTCGAAACTACGGATTCGATCCAAATAAAATTTTGTATTTCAATCGAGAATGATATATTGAAGCAACATTTTGTCCAGATCGCATGACCAGAACCATGGAAACCATAGAAAATTATAACTTCCGAATGGAAAGGCCTAGGAACTTGAAATTTTCAGGGTAGGTTTGGATCGCGAATGTCGCGGTCACGTTCATCGATGAGCAAAATTAGACTAAATATGGCGTAAATATGGCCGTTCAAAATATTTTTCTCCTGAAAATTTTGAAACTACTGATTGGATTGGAATGAAATTTTACACCTAGCTGAAGAATAATGTATTCAAACTACGTGCGAAATTTTGTTCAGATCGCATCACGAAGACCATAGATACCGTAGAAAATTCTAGCGAATTATCGGAAAAAAATTGGTCAACTGAAGCACAGACAAAGTCTGGAGTTTCGTCTAAGTTTGAAAATTTTTTTGACAGCTATCGAAAATTCCTTTAATTGATTTCTAAAACTGGTAAATGCGAATCTAACTACAAGGTGGGTGTACGAGCGCTCAAAAGCTCCTGACTTCACGGCAGTGCTTTTATAATTTTTTATACCATCTTCAGAGATATATATATTTTTGGTAAATCATTCTTTGGGATCTTGTATTTTTTTCCTGGATTATTTTGATGCATAACCTGCTTTTCCTTCTGATTCCAATAAAGAAAAAATCATATATTTATCCAATCCTCTCTGTTGATATAACTTATTCTTTAAAGTGAATTGAAAAAATTGTATTGAAACTCATGTCGCAGGCATAAAATCGTGTTGAATATCACATACTTTCAACTGATCAGTATTGATTAATAAACTCACAAAAAAGTCTCTTAAATAGAAAAGTCTCGCAAATAAAACAAATATGTATAAGAGTCATCACTCAAATGAAATTATACTAAATCTCTGACACATAGGTACATCATGAAACAATTTCTTAATTTCCATATCACGAACATGTATAAGATATGTTTTTGTGCGCTCATTTCTATGCTCAATAGCGTTATCATTTTGCCCAAGTGCTATAATTTTTCTTCTCACATTCATCGTACATATATGAACAGTTTTTTTTGCCTGGAAATAGATATGGTATGTCAAGGAAAAATATTTTTATCTACTCCTATTGAATTATATATTCATTATTCAACTACTTTTGAGCAATTCATAGTATCTGTTAACAAACAGCGTGAGTTATAATAACTCACTTCTATAAACTCCCTGGCTCTGTGCTTCAGAGAAAGCCGATTGGCCGAAAGGGAACAGTTTATTATTGGTAATGAGGGAGAAACTCACTTCTATAAACTCCCTGGCTCTGTGCTTCTGAACAAGCCGATTGGCCGAAAGGGAACAGTCCATTATTGGTAATGAGGGAGATAATGTCACTTGAATAATTTTGACGTTTTCCCAAATTGAGTTGATACCTACCTAATTACTATTGTGAATGTTTTGCTGAACAAGATGAATTCACATAGATAGAAGATAAATTATTATGTACACCCAGTAGCGCTCCCAGAGATGGAGTCTGAGGGGGGTAGTGACCGTATATTTTGGCTAGTTTTTGACAAATATGTTCATTGTTCTTTGTATTTTCGGCAAAAACGGTTGAAAATTCTCTCCTGGAGGGGGTATCCCCCCTGGGAGACTTTCTACTCCATGCAAAGAAGCACAATCGACATAAATAATGCATTGTAACTGTTAAGATTTGTAAATAACGTTGTTTCTCTGTACTTGTATCTTAGTATTTATTGTTTAAGTCGTAGATGAAGTATAGTATTCAACTTGTGGTAATGGTCATAACTCACTTGATTAATTACAGCACTCGCCTTCGTTTCGCGCTGCAAACTTCATCTGCGTGAGTTATGACCTACATTACCGCTGGTTAAATAATATACTATTTTTCTCGAATCTCAAAAGTTTTCTGATTTGTGATGTCTGGAATGTGGCCGAATTACCATTTACTCCCCATTTCAAAATGGAAGCGTCGCGTCAGACGTGACTTGCAGATAATTACAAAAGATAAGCGCAATAAATATTATCGAAATGATGGATGAAGGAACGGTCTCGGGAGCCTGCTGCAACATGTGTCAAACGTTTTCCGAAGTTATCCACTCGGCGCTCCACCAAATCCGCCCGGCAACTTCCAATACGGGGGCACGTGTGGAGTTTTCACGGGTACGTCGCCCTACCCATAATTCTTCCGCGCTGTTTTCCCGTGAATAATGGCGTATTGTGCGATATTGAAACTTGTTCTTTCCCGTCCTTCCACTACATGCTGATGAAAAGTTGCAACAATTGCAGATGACCCTAATAAATTGCCGGGATGTCCGAAACTAAGTTTCGAATTTTGGGTTCGATTTATTTCCTGTTGTTCCAAAGCTTTCCCAGTTTTATGAAGCGATTTGTCTTCGGTATTCATTTTTCATTTCGATATTATGTCGGAAAGATGAAATGGGAGAAAAATACTGGACCGAGAAAGTTCAGTAGGAGGGAAAACGTTGGAAATTTTTATGAAGGTATTTTTTTTTCTCATCAATTCGTACCCAAGGTAACTTTCCTCCAATAGCATGAATCGAAAATTCCAGGAAAACAAGGTTAAGGTAAATGATAAGCGTAAGATGCAAAGTGGTATAGGGATGTTATCGAATATCCTCATCATCTGAAAGGTGTAACTTCCAGCACAGCGAAATTTATAATTGCTTATGATTTTTCGACCCATCCGAACACAAGGAGGCAAAGGCATAAATAACAAAGTACACCGGACAATATATCCGACCACTGAACCCCTCTGGGCAGCGTCTATGCCTTGCGAGCAGGCAGTATTTCAGAGGATATTAGTAGCAATAGCCGGCGGTCATCCGCAAACTAGCAAGTGTCAGTTATTCTACCGCAAACCAGTTATTTATCACCGTCTTCGGGGGCGGCTATTAGCCCGGACGCTGTGCGGTCAGTCCAGCCCCAATAAAGCTATCATAGCTGAGTTACTGATCGACCTGAGAGCTGAAATGACTTTTTTATACAGGATGTGATCAGAGAAAATTATCAAAAGAAGAATTCAATCAGTTTTTTCTGCGAGCGAAAAGTTCCATTTCAATTTATTACATAGTACAGAGGCTACACAGATCTTCCTTCAGGAAGTCCCAAGAATTGAAAAAAAAAGTTTAATATGTATTTCAAATCGAGAAATCTGTCAAAAAAACAATCTATAGTTTACGTTTTCAGGCATGCAGAATAACAAAAAGAGGGGATTTTGTCTTCGTGACTCATCAATCTTAATGATCGTCATATACGAGGTGTTTTCAAGGTGGGGCTTTTTTTTACCAGCAATAGAATTCATCAAAATTAGTCATTATACCAAAAATCGTGTAAGTATATAAAATTTTTACCACGGCCGAATATTTCGAAATCAAAGTTGCCCGCGAATCTAAGACTCCCAGCCCGGGTTCATATTGATATCTAAATGTGTTAATATTACCAGCTGTCTGAGGTCAGTATACGAGAAATCATCTATGATGAATATGATTTCAGTAAGTTTTCCGATCTCAACTCTTTCTTCCTTTGAGGTCATTCGAAACCCTAGCTTATAAGTACGTTGAGGTGAATAGTGCGAAATTCCTAAGCATGGAAAATGCTTGTGACATTACTACGTGAGCAAACTGATGTAATAGTTTCTTCATGTAAGATTCGTTATTAGGCCAGCCAAGACTTTGTGCACATACAAACAATTTCTGTAAACAATTTTATCGATGAGTTTGTGAACTAACCTAATTTTTTTTCATAGGACCTTTTTCCTGTCCTTGATTTGAATATTAAGAATTGAACCTTTCAGGAAAAATTTTCTGAACAAGATAGAAAGAGAATAAATAAATTTGGGATAAATTGAAGTGCCTAGAAAAGAACACGAAGGAATTCGAGCACTTTATTTCCATTATGAGAGAAATGCACATGGCATAGTGAGATAACACGATCCAGAGTCGTATCAAGATATTGATGCCCAAGATTTTTTGCACTTTTTTCAAATAGAATATTTTATACGATCAACTTCCGACGAAATGATCTCTGTTAATGAGTTGTAGCACCTGTCAAAAAAAGGCATAAAAAACACCCTTTATAGCTGTTGATTGTATTCTATTAGAAAATGCAAAAAATTGCATTCTGTTGTAACTAACTATATATTATACATGGTGTTTCCAAATTAGGTGTTAAACCTTGAAGAGGTGTTAGTATCATGCATTTGCTGTCGTTTGAGCCATATTTATTTAACCGAAAATCAACAGTTTCCGAGATATTTTTGTTCTTGTTTTTTTTCAATTTCTAACCTTACTTCATTTTTTTTTCATTTTTTCTACGTTGGCCAAGTTCGATTATAATTTTGGATCATTTTCATCAGAAAAAGGTATGATATGTATGAAAAAAGCAAAACTAAAATAGATGATTTGAAAGTTGGTATATGAAGAAAAGGAATGTCAATTTCCAATATCAATTTGCCTACAACTTTCGAATTCCACAATTTATATATCACAAAATTATTTCAAAAACTTGCCAAATTCCTTCTACATTTCCTGAAAAAGTTTCCGTGAGAATGCAGGCACTAGTTTCGTTTCAGCAGATTTTGATTTGAAAGGCCCTGAAAGGGGATATAAGCCAAGAAAGAAAAGGAACGAAATAAATATTTTTTTATTGCAATTAAGCTCAATTAGAAAATTTATTAATAAATTATGTTCGAAATATCCTTCATCATTCCTTATACAACCACGTGCCCTCTTTCTAATTTCTTCAGTCCTGAAATTTACTCTCAATCTTCTCGCTGCTCCGTCTATTCTCTCCACAAGTTGTGCACCTGTATGTATTTCCCATTCATATACCATTTCTTTTGAACTGTCCCAAACATGAGAATCTAAAGGTGTTAGATCTGGGCTTCTCGCTGGCCACGAAATAGGTCCTCCCCTACCTATCCACTCTTTTGGAAATAATTCGTTCAAAGACATACGGACGTTTAGCTTTATAGTGTGCGGGACACCCACCTGTTGAAAAATGATTTCACCTGTCAATCAAGGAACCGCGTCCAAAAAACTTTTCATATTTTATCTCAGAATTTCTTCATAATTTTCTCCGTTTAAGTTATCAGGTGGATAGTAAGGATCTATCAAAAGATTTGCTATTTCTCCCATTAAAACAATAAAGCTAGATCACTATTTTTTATGCCGGATATTCAAAAGGTTGTTTATAAAAAAATCTGCTGAAACGAAACTAGATACTGGATTCTAACGAAAACTTTTTTAGGGAATAAAGAAGGAATTTGGCAAGTTTTTGAAATAATGTTTTCATACATAAATTGTGGAATTCGAAAGTTGCAGGCAAATTTATATTAGAAATCGATTTTTATTTTCTTCATATATACCTTTCAAATCATACTAATTCTTTTTCAACATCTAATACATGATAGTTTTGCTTTTTTCATACATACTATATTTTTTTCTGATTAAAATAATCCAAATTTATAATCAAATTTGTTCAGCGTAACAAAAAATGGACGAAAAATGAAGTGAGGGGAGAAATCTTTTAAAAATCACAAGAGCTCAAATAATTCGAAAACTGGTGATTTTTGGTTATCAGTAAATATGGCTCAAACGACAGCAAATGGGTCATACTACCACGTCCTCCAAGGTTCACGTCTAATTTGGAAACACCCTGTAAACAGAGTGGAGAAGAGAGGAGATTCCTTAGGTTATTTTAAGAAAAAAAGTCCCATAAACATGGGATCACAAACGCTTCGTTTCCGAGGTACAGGATGTTAAAGTTTGAATTTTTTTCAAGTTTTTTTCATAGTATCTACACTTCACAAAATATTCAACACGAAAGTTTGATTTGATGTGTCGAAACAAACAATGAATTAATTCACCACAGCTTACTAACTGAATTTTTATGACAATTTGGATTTTTCTGAGGGTTTCGAGAGGATCGTTCAATTTTTTTTTTTTTTTCGAAATCGTTAGCACTTACTGCAGAAACTGCAGAAGACCATAATGTTTAGTATAACAACAAAGCTGCTTTTTACATTTTTGAGCGCTCGTACTACTTACACGAGGGCTATATCATTTCGTCACGATGTCTGTATTTTTCGAATTTTGAGCCGAAAATGGTCTCAATCGATAGAGTTTGACTCACTGATGACGAATCCGACGGAAAATTTGAGTCTGTCCGTCTGGCCGTCCGTAAGCACGATAACTCTCGAACGGAACAACCTAGAGACTTGAAATTTTCAGTGTGGGTTCAGTTCCCGAATGCCTCGGTTGAGTTCGTTAATGGGCCAAATTCCACCAGGGGTTGCGTAAATATGGCCGTTCAAAGTTTTGTTCTCCTGATTACTTGGAAACTACAGATTTGATCGAGATGAAATTTTGCACTCAAATGGAGAATGAGGTGTTCAAGCTACATGTGAAATTTTGTCCAGATCGCATGACCAGAACCATAGAAACCATAGAAATTTGTAACTTTTGAACGGAAACGCGTAGGGACTTGAAATTTTCAGGATAGGTGTGGATCTCGAATGTCGTGATGACGTTTATTTATGAGCAAAATTATACTAGGGGTTCCGTAAATACGGTCGTTTGAAATTTTGTTTTCTCGATAATTTCGAAACTACGGATTCGATCGAGTTGAAATTCTGTATTTTAATCGAGAATGATATATTAATGCAACATTTCGTCCAGATCGCTTGACCAGAACCATAGAAACCATAGAAAATTATAACTTCCGGAGGGAAAGGCCTAGGAACTTGATATTTTCAGGGTAGGTTTGGATCGCGAATATCGCGGTCACGTTCATCAATGAGGGAAATTAGACTAGAAGTTCCGTAAATATGGCCGTTCAAAATATTTTTTTCCAGATAATTTCGTAAATACTGATTGGATTAGAATGACATTTTACACCTAGCTGAAGAATAATGTATTCAAACTACGTGCGGAATTTTGTCCAGATCGCATCACCAAGACCATAGATACCGTAGAAAATTCTAGCGAATTTTCGAAAAAAAATTGATCGGCTGAAGCAGTGACATGAAGTCTGGAGTTTCGCCTGAGTTTCAGAATATTTTTGACAGCTGTCGAAAATTCCTTCAATTGATATCTAAAACTGGAAAATGCGAATCTACGTACAAGGTGCATGTACGAGCGCTCAAAAGCTCCTGCCTTCACGGCAGTGCTTTTCGAAATTTTTTTTAAATATGGCTCACCAAAAGAAGTTCTGGAGGAAAACAGGGGACAGTGTTCCAGAAAAAATATCATCCTGTAGGTTTGCTATCGAAATTGGCATGTCACATAGTGTAAACTCTAAATTGTAATGTTTATGCCAAATTTCAGTTGAATATCTTGTGGAGGGAAGATATTAAGAGAAAAAAACATGAAAAAAATTAAAACTTCAACACCCTGTATCCCGAAGACGAAACTCATTCGATCCCATGTTGATGAGACTTTTTTTCCTAAAATTACTTAAGGAATCTCCCCTCTTCGTTTGACCATAGACTAATAATAATTTTATTATTAGTCTATGGTTTTTACCTTCAATTTAAGAACACCCTGTATAGATATAGACATATAGATATATCAATACGTCAACGTTGACCGCGATCTGAATAATTCATTTTTCATCCCCACCCTAACCCCTGTAATCTTTTCCGCGTGTCCGTTTCGACTCAATTCCGACAATGTGGATACTTAAATGAGTTTTCCCTATAACCCAAAACAAGCGGCATCCACTGTTTAATTCATTATCGAACCCGCTCAGCGGAACAATGTGCACCATCGTTCGCCCATATCCCAATGTGGGCAAGGCCGAAATTGGCCAATTTAAAGGGTTTAGCCGTTCGATCCACCTCATTGCTCTGGCCTACGCTCTCGTGGAAATGACGTGATCTCACCTGTTAGCTCACTGAGGGTTTGCATTATTTAGGGCTATTCTGTGCCAGTTTATATAGGGAAGGCGCCGTGATAGGATTGCTAATGCCGTTCAAAATGAGAGCTTATCGTTTTTATTGTCTGACTTCATTGAAAGTATCCCCTAGGACTGGTGCGAGATGGGAAAATTCGGGAATATCGATTTACCTTCTTCAGAACCTGTTGTGAAATACAAAAAAGTCTGTCTATCTAGCGATGCAATATTTACAGCGATATCTTGCAATAAACGTCGGATCACGTATACTTCTTTGAAGTTTGGTTAGTTTTTCACGTCGGATCTCTGTTTTCGCTTAACATTTTCTTTATTTTTGTAGCAATAATCCAAAAAATACCAATTCGACAGAATTGAAACTTTGTAGATAGCTACTTGAAAAATAACGACACAAAGGTTCAAGTGAGGATACTATCACTATGAGAACAACAAAAAATGACTACATTCCACGTGAAAAGAAAATTTAGTTTTTCTGATCTGGTGTTGAGAAACTTTCATTTATTTTATATAATTCTGTGATTAAATCTCTTGAACTGTCAATTTCATGAAATGACAGTCAGTAGCTCCAACTGCTAACAAAAACTCAATCAATGAAACCGGTCTACAATATCATATTCCTTGATAAAATTTCAGTCAAAGAAAGAAGTTGTGATTCAAAAATTGAAAAGGACAAAATACTTCATGGAATATCAGAATATATGACCTGCAAGTAAATCAAACCAAGGAATATAATATGCCGAATTTTCAATGAGGAGAGGAAATAACAAAATATTATCATCAATTCAAGGACTACAGAATAATGAGGTTCTGTAAAATGTTGATGAATATTTGCATTTCCTGCATGCTTCCAAAGAACCTCACATTCCCAAGTGGCCCTACATTATGTAGATTCTCTTTTCGTAATGCGAGTTGAAACCATCAGTTTCGTGATACGGATCCTCAATACAACTCTTATGATTCCACATCCCAACAGATAATTAAAATTTTCTCGAATGAACTAGGGGAACATAACTAACGAACAATTTGCAAAATGATTCATATTCAGATGAGAATTTTGCACTCTCTCTATAATTAAACGAGTTAACGAAGGAAACTCTCCGCGTAATATTCTGATAAGTCATTTACTTATAAATTCACTGCTTCCAAATGCAGATTATCTGAATTTGCACAGCATTTATTATACTGAGCTCCCAGTTTCATAAAATTCAATTCTTACTGCAGGAGCTTCGAAGTTCAAACTTCGGAGAGAATTGAGTAATTAATTATTTCCTATTTATACAGAAATAAATAACGAAAATGCGTCTGCTGGGTTTTGATGATGACTGGAAACTTTCGTTCCTTGATCTTTCTGTCTTCAATCAATTCAAAATGTGTAGGAACCGTTGGTAACAGAAATGGATGTAACAAACAATATTCGGAAAAGAGGGCCAAACTAGGTTTTCGATTCTTCCCGAATAGTGTGGCACTATGAGATTTTTATAGTAGTTTTCAACACGAGCTTTGCCGTAGAAAAGTATTTAAATATTTATCGATTTATAATAAATTATTTATTTTGTTCTGATTTGGTGAATGAACGAGCGCTCAAAAGCTCCTGACTTCACGGCTGTGCTTTTCAGGATTTTTATTCATTATTTATCAACTAGTATGTATATTATTATATTCATTGATCCTAAGCTCAATGAAAAAAGCTCATGATTTTTGTTTTCTTCTTATGGAGAAAGAAATATATCTTCATTGGACAGATCAAGCAATAGCTACAATGTTAGTTGGTACATAATATAATTTGTATAAGAAGAAAAAATCGAAAAACTGTTTTATTTATGTAAATATCGGAGTTATAGAGATAGAATTGCGTCTTCAAATGTCAATTGAAATTTCAGAATACAAAATCTATACTATCTAGGTATGGGTACAAACGCTCTTCTGAACGAGAAGAATTTATTTTTACATATTTAATCTTTGATAGTGTTGACAAGATCCATGATCATTGGTAAATGGACATACGTTAACCTGAGGTAGAGCTACCCTAGACAAGTCCAAAAAATGATAGGTCTAATCAATTTCATAGCCGAGATACAGGGTTATTAATGTAGTTGGCAATATTTTCAATTGTTAATATAATCAATTCAAATTGATATTTGGAACGTCAAACACACTTCCATAGGTGAATCGATTCATTTTTCAACTGGTCAAAAAATCCAGGTCCGTATCAGATAAATATGGGACTTCTCGCAAGCTGAGATTCAACACTCTCTATGACGGAATATTGGAATTTGATAGAAATATTCGGAAAGAACAGAACATTTTCGATGAGGATCAGTAGATTTCAGTGTTCCGCACGACATTTGACCCCATCAAAATTTTCGTCGAAAAATTTAATTCGATAGTGAAATTCCACTATCTTCACAAAATGCCGTACCTACATTGAGATTGAATTCGAAGAACTGTCGTTGGACTGATGGCAAATTTGTATTTGTTTTCATATTCTTATAAATAGTTCCAAGAATATTTCAGAAAAATATGGATTTTGAATAATTTATTCAAAATGATCAACTGTGAGAAAATAATATTCTAAAGAAATCATATGGACATGCACATTTTTGCTCTTTTCAAATTATGTCTAATAGCCTTTTTGATCATTTCTGGATCATTACGGATCTCATTGCAGGAAACTTTGATCTTCGATACGTTGTAAGAAAATATCCTCACTTCCAATCTCAGACGCATATAACAAAGATTTCAAATATCCCCAAACGAAAAAGTCGATAGGATTGATATCTGGTGATCTAGGGGGCCATGCATGCGGTCCACGTCTGCCTATTCGCATATTTGGAAAGTTCTTATCCAAAAAGTTCCTCACAATAATCAAAAACTAGGTGAAGGCCCATCATGCTGGAAATACATTCCTGCTATTGTTGTAGCCTACTCGAAAGAAAACTAGTGGGATACAACAGAAATTAATAATAATGTTCGTGTGTGGTTCCTGTGACGATGAGCCATATTTCCGAGGGGTGGAATCTTTAATTTGAGGAATTTGCATCGATAGGCTGCATAAAATCCACATGCAGTCTTGTATACTCTTTCGTTTATTTATTTTTTCACTATTGATAATTTTGAATAAATTATAAAAAATCCATATTTTTCTGGAAAATTTTTGGAATTACTTATTAGAATATAAAAAAAAGAAATACAAATTTTCCATCAGTACAACAGACAATTTTCTGAATTCAATCTCAATGTACGACATTTTCATGAAGTAGGTGGAATTTCACTATCGAACTAAATCTTTCGACAAGAATTTTCATGGGTGAAATGTCGTGCGGGACACTGAAATTAACTGATCCCTATCGAAAATGTTCTGCTCTTTCCGAATATTCTAATCAAATTCCAATATTCCGTCATATCAGCTCGCGAAAAGTCCCATATTTCTTTAATACGTACCTGGATTTTTTGATCAGTTCAAGGATTTATCTTTTTACCCATGGTAGTGGGTTGTACGTTACAAATATCAATTGATTATACTAGATGGTTCAAAAGTTATAAGCAATTGAAAATATCGGTGAATACATAAATCATCCTGTATCTCGGACATAAAGTGGATGAGACCTATCCCCATATATAGGTTTTTGGACTCGTATAGGGTAGCTCTACCTCAGGTTAACGTATGTACATTTACCAATGAAACAACCTGTA
This sequence comes from Aphidecta obliterata, assembly GCA_963966015.1. NCBI lineage: Eukaryota > Metazoa > Arthropoda > Insecta > Coleoptera > Coccinellidae > Aphidecta > Aphidecta obliterata. Next base: position 18,754,498 of record OZ014428.1, on the reverse strand, counting down.
TATTATTATATGTTATTTGTAGAATATTTGACGCAGTAGATTCGATTATCGCCACTTAGCATCTAATAATCGATTAACGACTAACTACACACTTTCACTCTATCAATATGCAGGCACATGTCGAATATAAAAATTGAAAATTAGAATGACAGAATAATAGATGTTGTAGGACCTTATCATTATTATTTTGAACTTTCCAAGGAAATACAATGAATGACATTTGATTATGGATTACAATATTGCATGTCGACTATTTGGCATTTTTACTCCATGCCCAGTAATGAATTCAGTTTACTAGGAAAAGCATTGGTTTTCTTTGTCGAAAAGCAACTAGTTGATATGACTAGAATGCCACAGTCCAATACAAAAATCCGGAATATATAATTTCTCACAATCAGTTCTTATGCTGATCACTTTGTTCATTCAATTATGGACTTTTCGCCATCCCTAGTAATTCCTCACATTCCCAAGAAGCAATTTTATGTAATATAATACTCAGCCACTCAGCATTACCTTGATGTTTGAATATTCTTTGCCACAATATAGATAATCTTGAATGAAAATTCCATAAAGTTGTCCCAATATCAATAGAGCTATACAGAGTGCTTCAAGCCTCGTGATCTATCAGCATTTTGAAAAATCCTAAACGATTCCGGAACTTATTTATTTTTCATTTAACTCTCGTAATGTACTACAAAGAAGAGGTGTAAATTCGAAAAAATACTGTCCCACAAAATATACAATATTTCATCGAGAGGACATGGTAGAATTGAGAAAATGTAACAGGAGCATAAACTATAAGTTTCTATTTCGATGTAGATACAAATGAGTAAATGAAAAAATTTTCGGTCTAATGTCAGTTCAAGTGGAGTAGTCATTTTTCTCAGGCAAATAGAGATCTAATTTTTCTTCCGCTATTCATAAGAATGCATATCAGTCTTTATCAGATATTTTTCAACATTTGTTATGCAAATTGAAGAAAGATGAGAATTATTCAAACACATTTCCTAACGTATATAACTTTATGTTCCAGATATCTGAAATAATCATCAGAAAATCCGATATTTCCGTTTTTCAAATAACATCATGCGAAACATCAAATACACATGTATATTTTCAAATATCCACAGGGTATATATCAGAGTTCCATAAAATTACAAGATAAACGAACCTATTTGTTGAGAAATGTTTTAAACTAATACAAATAATTTAAATCACAAAACGGGTTCACATCAAAGAGTGTTTGAAGTTAACTATTTGTTCAGCCAATTTTATTGCCCTAGTCGTTAGTTTTAATTAAATTCTCGATGGTAAATAGACTAGAATTTCTGCTCCTTTTCAATGATTCACTGAGCTGTCCTCCATTCGAGTCTACCTCACCCGACCCCGCTGACATCGCCTCTTCCTGAAAATAAACAAAATTATGTATAATAAACAGTTCTTCTGGTGTCATCGTTAATAGGAGTTCAAAGGATAAAAGAAAAATATATACTGTCGGTCAATCTGAATCGGAACTTAAATATCAACTTGAAATATCAAGTGTTAAGAAAATGAGACAAGGTCAATTAGGCAACAGATTTTTGAAAAATTGACGGAGCTTAAGATGCACTGTTATCCCAACTCACGAGTCATTATAAGAGTATTATTTTTATGTTAATTTGACAGCCCAACGTCATAAAGAAAAAATTCTTGTACGTCGCATTGATGATCTGAAAGTAAATAATTTATCCAATAACTATTTTCAACAAGATACTCGAAAGAAAATTTTATCTACTCTAAGGAATATTTTTCAGGGTCCGATAATGAAATTGAATTATCAGAAACAGGATCTTCCTTCAATGTTCCATCTCACACTTTCTGACTTTTTTTGTGGTTCCATTCGAAAAATAGTATATTTCAAAAACCTATCAATTATTATTATTCAATTAAGTTCATAGTGCTCCTTATATAACAGATATTTTTTTTGAATAATCAAAAATATAATTCTAATGATACTTCCATTCATTCACATAGTCGCTTAAATCTTGAATGTAAAATTTAGTTTTTTGAGCGCTCGTACTACTTACACGAGGGCTATATCATTTCGTCACGATGTCTGTATTTTTCGAATTTTGAGCCGAAAATGGTCTCAATCGACTATGTTCGACTCACTGATGACGAATCCGTCGGAAAATTCGAGTCTGTCCGTCCGGCCGTCAGCACGATAACTCTCGAACGGATCAACCTAGAGACTTGAAATATTCAGTGTAGGTTCAGATCCCAAATGCCTCGGTTAAGTTCGTTAATGGGCCAAATTCCACCAGGGGTTCCGTAAATATGGCCGTTCAAAGTTTTGTTTCCCTGATTACTTGAAAACTACAGATTTGATCGAGATGAAATTTTGCACTCAAATGGAAAATGAGGTGTTCAAGCTACATGTGAAATTTTGTCCAGATCGCATGACCAGAACCATAGAAACCATAGAAAATTGTAACTTTTGAACGGAAACGCCTAGGGACTTGAAATTTTCAGGATAGGTGTGGATCTCGAATGTCGTGATCACGTTCATCTATGAGCAACATTATACAAGGGGTTCCGTAAATACGGTCGTTTGAAATTTTGTTTTCTCGATAAATTCGAAACTGCGGATCGATCGAGATGAATTTTTGTATTTTAATCGAGAATGATATATTGAAGCAATATTTTGTCCAGATCGCATGACCAGAACCATAGAAACCATAGAAAATTCTAACTTTTGAACGGAAAGGCCTAGGAACTTGAAATTTTCAGGGTGGGTTTGGATCGCAAATTTCACGGTCACGTTCATCAATGAGCAAAATTAGACTAGGGGTTCCGTAAATATGGCCGTTCAAAATATTTTTTTCCTGATAGTTTCGAAACTACCGATCGGATCGGAATGAAATTATGCACCTAGCTCAGGTATAATGTATTCAAACTACGTGCAAAATTTTGTCCAGATCGCATCACCAAGACCATAGATACCGTGGAAAATTCTAGCGAATTATCGGAAAAAAATTGATCAGCTGAAGCACCGACATGAAATCTGGAGTTTCGCCTAAGTTTCAGAATTTTTTTGACAGCAGTCAAAAATTCCTTCAATTGATTTCTAAAACTGGAAAATGCGAATCTGCCTACAAGATGCATGTACGAGCGCTCAAAAGCTCCTGCCTTCACGGCAGTGCTCTTCGTAATTTTTCTAACTGAAATTTGATACGATCTTATTTGTTGTAATTTATTACTTTTTCAATCCCCTTGAATTTTGTATCCATTCCTGATAAATCCTGTCTGCAAATAATATATTTTTTCTATTCATCCGTGAAAGTTTATGTCATTGACTCTGTTTGTGTTTTGAATGAGGCCATATATTAAAATTGACCTAATCAGATTAATAATTTAGCAACCTACTTTGACCTCATGCCCTTTCCCTGCTGGAGTAAATAATAGAATGAAATTTCAAATTTGGAATGTAGAACAGAAACGCCTCCATACGAAAAGTTGAAAATAACTTTTTATGAAGAACTAAACGGAAAACCTTCAAACAGAAGCTTATATCGATTTTTCCTTTCGATATTTTATTGTGTATTCAGCTTCTATGAGAATTTTTGTGTAAATGCGGGAACAAGGTTGTCTCGGGAAGATTTATAGGAATAAAACCCTGTTATCAAACTTTCATTTCATTCTTATTGGAGCATATTGCGGAAAGACCGCCTTTGTGAAAACCATAAAGAACGAATTCCTACTTCTTTCATATCATAATGAGGTGCAAATATAAAACGGATTACCTTCTCTCGGGAGAACGAAAAACGGCTTCCGCTTTTCTTTCAAAGATTGCCGAATATGCACACTTAAAAAACTAGAGAAGTAGGTATAAACTGCAGCCCAAAAAAAAAGTGAAACATTTATTTAAAAAAATGTAACTTACAATAGAATAACTAATATGATTTCCACTACATTGGGTTAACTTCCACGACACGTGTTTCTATGCAAAGCATCATCTTCAGGTGGTTAAGGTATAACTAAATTAATTCTTCAAATTGTAGAGTATAAATTGTAGAGTAAGGGTAATGGTCGATCTATGCGCAACTCCTTGTGCGGGATGAATATTTGATGATATCTTAATGACACTTCCAAGGATGAAATTGTGCTTATCTTACCACCATTAAGTGAATGACAGAAAAATTTTTCACTTCAAAAAAGATTCAATAACGGTGAATTGTTCAAGTCTACTTGATCGTTCAATGAGAAAACAGACGATTTTTGTTTTTTTATCTCGAGGCTCTCTAAATGGTTAAATTATCTGCTTTTATTTTCCGGATGCAAAATTTCGAAGTCTTCTTTAAAAGCATGATTTATAATTTGCAAATGATCCGCGTATGCCGAAGGTCCTCTACCTTCAGTAAAACAATTTCTATATTCTAGTACTCTTGTTTGCTTGCTACCTGTTGTCCTATGTGAAAACATGAGCAATATCCGCAAGTTAATTTATTTATTTATCTACTCCTATTGAATTATATATTCATTATTCAACTAGTTCGAGCAATTAATAGTATCTATAAACAAACACCGTGAGTTATAATAACTCACTACTATAACTCCTTGTCTCTGTGCTTCTGAACAAGCCGATTGGCCGAAAGGGAACAGTCCATTATTGGTATTGAAGGGGTCACTCGAATAATTTTGACGTTTTCTCAAATTTAGTTGATACCTAATTATCATTGTGAATGTTTTGCTGAAAAAAATGAATTCAGATAGTGAAGATGAATTATTATGTACACCTTCAGAAATAAGACAATCAGCCATTGTTACCCTACAGAATTTATTGACCGAAAAATCCCAGAACAAATATAAAGGTGTATACAACAATTTTCAAGATTAGTGTAGCAGTAAGAATATTAAGTCATCGTTTACAGAAAATGTTCTTTTGGCATATTTAAGTGAACTTAGCACTAAATATAAACATCGCCTCTATGGACTTTCTACTCCATGCTAAGAAGCACAATCAACATAAATAATGCATTGTGGCTAATCTGCTCTAATATTGCATTTATATATTTTTTGCGTGCCCTATGTGGTTGTGTGGTACTTGTATATACTATTGGACGGGCTCGAACTCAAGCTCTTAAATGAGCTTTTTCTAGCTCGTTCGATATTTTTGTAATCTCTCTACTATGTATGAAATTGGGTGAATAAATATATTATTATATTATTATTGTTATAGGTAACTATTAAGATTTTCAATTAGAGTTCTTTATCTCTACTTGTATCTCAGTATTTATTGTTAAAGTCGTGGATAACGTATAGTATTCAACTTGCGGTAATGGTCATAACTCACTTGATGAAATACTGCAAACTTCATCTGCGTGAGTTATGACCTACATTACCGCTCGTTGAATAATATACTACTATATTATTATTATTTTTTTAATTTATCCGTTTAATCTTCATTGTTTTTGATATATCTACATTGATTGAACCCTTGGTGAATTATATTAGGCCTTCACGAAGTTCTACCATATACGATTGAATTATAGACAAGAATCGGAAGAACTCTTCAGACAATAAATCCCACCGGCGTCAAATATAAATGAAAACGCCTGCTATGGTGGTCTGAATTTTATTCACATTGTAGTGCTTTCCGTGTTGAAGACTAACTTTCTAGAGTAAACAGTCCGTAATTTAACTTTTACGGCGGCTTAAAGGACTTTCCGAAAACATAAAGTTACATCTATTTCAAACAGTATCATGTGAAAGGATAATTAATGGATAATAGGCCCTCACATAGTAAAAAGCAAATGTTTATTTTGAAGTTGAACGCCCAATTAGAAACAGCAGCACTCAAAAGATCCGACCAAACAAGCTTGGTATCAACGAATTAATATGTGTGAAGTTACAAAGAGGCCTTCGCACCTGCTAATGGGGATCAAATATTTCAGTGTTTTGCTTTCCGTCAGGTATTTGGCTAATCTGCTCCAACGTAGAGGTTTCAGAGGAATTCGTTTGTAGATCAACAGGTGAATTATTTGAATGAAAGCTTTTCGAAACGTTTAATTCGCATTCGTCAGTTGGGGCCTCGTTAAAGGTATCATTGAGGTTTGTTCATCATAATATGTTTCAAAATAAAAGACGAAAATATATGAAAACAATAGCAAACATTTCTCATCAACTAAGCATGAAGAAGATTGAAATTCTGTTCACAAAATTTCAATGTGTATTCATGAAGAGATTTAAATAATTATTCCTTCATTCATATCTTATGAGGTCATCAATTAAGATTGTTTATGAAAAATCAACCGAAAACTGCTCTTTCGTGCTCTTTGTGCATCATTCAGTATTTGATAACTTAGTTATGCGTAGAATAATATACTAGTGTGACATAACATAAAATAGGGAATCACTAAGTTATATCAACAAAAACCTATAGACTAAAATTACTTATATCAAGTTATGATAATCTCACCTTTGTTAAACTGACAGTGCACTCATTCAGCCTCTGTCTCTTCGTCTTTCTCCGTCTATAATTTCCTTTTTCGAACATATTCATAGCCCCTGGGTCCAACATCCAATAACTCCCCTTCCCTCCTGGAGTATCATGGCCGCCTAGCTGTTTTTCCCTGGGTACTTTAACAAAACAGTCATTCAAACTCAAGTTATGTCTTATAGAATTTTGCCACCCTTGTTTGTTCTCCCTGTAATAAGGAAAATTGTCCATAATGTATTTGTATATTCCGTTCAGCGTGAGTCGTTTTTTTGGCGATGAACTTATAGCCATCGCAATCAGCGCAATGTAAGAATAGGGTGGTTTCTCGGGTCTAGGCTGTTGAAACTTGATAGGGAAAGGAAACCACAATTGCGGGAAATACGGATTGAACAAACGTTGAGCTAAAAAAGGGTTGTGCATAGTATTCGTTGAATAGTCCATCATGTGTTCCAGGTAGTAAGAAGGATCAGTCTGCTGTACACCGAACATTTTACACCACACTTTTCAACACTTTCAGCCAAAATATCATCTAATTAATCATTCAGATCTAGTTTTCATATTAACACGATGTAACAAACTTGATTCCATTAATTCGACTAAAAACCATCAAGGCTCATCTAAGTCTACTTTGTACGTTTCCCCACTCCTGTAAGAGACGCCCAGAACGTCCCGACGTCGACCGGGATAGGCTGACTAAACATCAGTAAGCCATGTAGTAATTTTGACAATCCATAAACATCCAGGAGCAATAAATGGGCTTAAAATACCATTAAATCCTTCATAAATATGTGATGTATCATCGTTAAGGGTTCATTCGTTTGTTATTTTATTCTTCGCTAAATGATATTAGGGAAAAATTATGTGTTTTGATTTCTTTCACGACGGCGTTCGTATGCGAAGGTAAAAGTAATGGCGACTGCGACTTTTACTATCAAAACATATCGAGCGCTCATAATAGATTGAAAAATTATAAACAAAATATTCAATAAATCCCATATTCTCATTAGTATCCTACTCTTGTTTCATTTATTTTTGTTTCAGTATTATGATGGACAGTTTTGGGCCAATTAAAATCTGTCATTAAATAAATTTGGATTCTTCCAAAAAAAATTAATTCCACCAAGTGATGAATTCCAGGTTTCCAATGAAGCGATTCACAATCTTCACAACCGTATATTTGGTTGCTAAAATGGATGTGAAAACGCTGTATCCAGTTCCGATCTGAAACAAAATTTCCTCAATACTTGAAAAATTAAATTCATTTGCGAAATCAGAGATAACATTTGAATCGTGATTTCTGATAAATCATTAGCAAATCATCGCTGTAAATTTGGAATTTCATGAATATATTCGTATTCTGTGAGATTCAGAATGTGCAGAAACAAAGTGTATTTTTATTCAAACATATTTGCAACAAAATTTCTGCGAGCATTGAAAATTTCATGGTTTATACGAAGTTGTTGGAATTTAATAAAGAATTACTAAATTCCCAGCGATTTTTCAGTGACTGTGCTGGTCGATAATGTAAAACTCTTCATCAAGCTTCAAATAAAACCTCAGATGGAATTAAAGTTTCCTTAGACACTCTGTTATTTCAGATTGTATGAAAATTGAGCTTTACAGCTGTTCCACGTGAGAAGAAAATTGAGTTTTTCTGATCTGCTGTTGAGAAATTCTTTATATTCCTTATAATCCTGTGATTCTATCTCTTGATGTGTCGATTTTATAAAATTACATTATTTGTCGCACTGAAAGCCAGTTTGGTAAACAATCTTCGATAGTCTCGCTTCCTCATATCAAATACATCATAGATTGATTTTTCACTGAACAATTCTTGACGCCCAGCGACGTATTGAGGCTTCAAACGTAGAAACCATCTTCTAAATTTCATCTATATTCGCTTCACGAATTTTCGACATCGAAGCAGGCCAGTTGAAGCTTAATTTCTGTTTAGAAAAAATAACTGATGAATTTCATCATAGAAATAAAACGTATAAATATAACCTAGAAAAGTGTTTAGTATAGTTTTCAAAGCTTAATTTTGAGCTTGTAAAAAATTTTTGAGATCTCACATACTACTGCGTATGTATACCAACCATATTTTAATTTAATCACTGTTGTATTGACGAATTATCGAACTCACGATCAATTGTAGAGAGGCATACAGCCGGAATATTCCAGTGCAGTTCAAACATGGAAATTCAGGTTTGAAAACGCAAAAACATTGGGGAATACTTTCACATACAATTATCTAAACTTACGAGGCAGTCCAATGTTGAGGTATCATTCATATACAAGTCAGCAATGGAAGATTGAAGTTCATTAGCATTTATATTCCCTCACCGAAGGCAATTCAATAATATTGCACTCTTTATGGGTATTGGAAATTTTTCCAAAATTCTTATTATATACTTTTACTTTTGAGAGTACAGGCAAAGTGAGTGGATTGGGAAAAACATAATCCATTTTTTCACTTTTCTACTTTTAAAAGGGGTCAAACTTCAAGGGGAGATCATAAATGTGATTTTCAATAAAAAATGTCAATGGTCGAAATGTAAACGATTATTGTTCAATTTGACATTTCTTGATTTCATGAAATATTTCAAGTTTTTCCATAAAATCAATTAATAGTTAATAGTTCGGAAGGGGGTTACGTTCCACTGCGACCTCAAGGTCTATTGTACCCCCCATCAGAAGCTTAGAAATCACAAGAGTTACGACCTCCTGTATACTTTCAAAAGGGCCAAACTTCAGGGGGAGATCATACATGAGATTTGCAACTAAAAATGTCATATAACACATAGTCGAACTGTTGACGGTTATTCTTCAATTTAACATTTCTTGATTTCACGGAATATTTCAAGTTTTTCCATAAAATCAATTATACTTCAGTTATCCTTGTAGCCTCATCGAATTTCATCTCATATCTGGAAATGGCAATAGATTTGCTACAAGATAAGAATTTTTGTGTGCCAAAAAAATTTTCATTGCGGGCGTGGTGAGGAGATGAATATAACGATTTTGAAGTGAACAAAATTAGTCATATTTTTCCAATGCTTTTATCATTTTAATTCATTTTATTTATTTTAATGAAAAATCATTTATTCAGCCAAAAATACCCCATTTAGTGTGCTTTCGAATAACATATCAATTTTTGTGCTGGCTGCTTGTCTTCTGCCCTAATATCTTGGCTAACAAGATAACAACGAAAGAGTCGAAATATTCTGAACCTAAACTTGCTTTTTATGATTGAATATTAAAGTAATTCCCATGGAAATCATTAATTTATCTGTCGAATCAAAAAAATTCGAACGAATAAACTAATTTTCAATAATACAGAATTCATGAAAAAATTTGAAGAAAACTGACCTGCGAAGTTCACAACGTTTCTGCACAACACTAATTTATTCTTTCGCTCAGATCTTGTCGAGTCTGAAAGCGAATTCGATATACTTTTTCTTTCAAGGAGTTCCATCAAGAAATGTTAAATTGAATAATAACCGTCAACATTTCGACCATGTTTATATGACATTTTTTGTTGAAAATCACATGTATGATCTCTCCTTGAAATTTGGCCCTTTTAAAAGTAGAAACCCTGTATAATGTTGACTTATTCATTGTTTTTAATTTCAGCAAATATGAAGTCTTTCAATGTATCTTTGAATAATCGTATTGTACAGGTTTTCTTTCACAGCTTATTCCAGGCTGAAATGACTTCCCTTCTTTTCTGAAATATGAAATTTTGAGAGCCATTTATTGATCAGAATACACTTCAAGGAAGTGAATAATATTTCACCTGAAACACTAGCGAAAATATCTGCTGAATATATGAACAAATCGCAGTAATCCTGCCTCACGCGCACGCCCCCTTGCTAGGCGCGAGATATCCTGATCAATTCAATTCTGAAAAAATCGCAGAATTCAGAACTAATCGATAAACATTCAGAATTGGTGCACTTATTTCCCAATTTGTTATTCCCAATATCAACCTGAATTCGGCAACTCAAAAACTTACTGAATAGTCTATTACTAACTCAATTTCGATTTTCAACAGCCTCCCAGATTCATGAAGCGACCATGGTGCCAGTGCCAATATTCTCCGAGTAGAGATGTGACAGACGGACGGTTCCCGCAGGGTTTCTAATTTTCAAATCATCGAGAGGGATGAGAAAATAGTATATTAAAGTTAAGTGGATAAAAAGGTCTTTAATACACGCGCGATTTTTCGAGCACGACGGCGAAGCCGGAGTGCTCGAAATAGAGCAAGTGTTTTAAAGACCAGTTATCCACGAATACTTTACGCTATTTTTTTATTGGAGCGCTTCGAAATCATGAATACTGGTATTATTACTACATAAAATGGAAATAAGAATGTAAAATGGTTGAATTATTGATCAGTATACCTTTCGTTGTCATAGTAATGAGAAAAACAGAACCTAATTTGCGATTTGTCATCAAAAATGAATTGTTGTCACCGCAGTGCTTGAAAATGAATTCTAATATAGATTTTTTGAAAAGTAAAGCAGAATTTGCATTTGCATTCAGTAATATTTTATTTGGCGTAACAAGTAGCAAGGTTCTCCTGTCAGATCTATAATCGAAAAATTGTCATTTAGACTTCATGTTTCTCGAGTCGTTGCTGTTACCATGGACTTTAAAAAACGCGCGTGTTTGAAAGTTCGATTCAAACACGCTGAGGCGTTCTTGAAATAAGTAAAATGGGGCATCAATAAAAAAAATAAAGTTATCAAACATTATTACTGTAATCATTTGTTTTCCCATTCGATCCCACGCCTACTTTCTCCTCATACACACATCCCAATCTCGTTCCCGTGCCCTTCCCGTTTTGGAAGCTTCTGTTCGGCGGCTTTAGATTGATGTGACATTCATTATGTTATTTCAGCCGTGTCTCTATTTAATCTATGCTCATTTTATTGGTGTTCTCCGAAAAGACGTTGATGCGCCTTTGTGGTTAGTATAGCGGCAGTCGCTTGCATTTCCTATCAACAAACACATAGTTTACTTCAAACATTATCACGTATATCCAGATGAAGTTGCAAGAAACGGGGATGTTCGTGGAAGCTTGGAGCAATTAGTTGGTAGTGAGGAGATGCTGGCAGAAGGCGGTGGCAATCTTTGGTTTCGATAAGAACTTAGTCAAGTAAACTGAAAAGTTGAATAAATGAAGAATTCAACATAAATAGAGCTACCATAACAATAGTTTATGAATGGGATTTCTCGTCGAATTAGTGAATTTGTTCTCAGTCATTCGAAGGTTAAATATTACCAAATCTTCTATATTTCATGAAATATCTCAATTAAATAAAAATAGTTCGAAAAAATAGAACGAGGTTCGAACACATTCTGGCAGTTCCGAAATTCCTATATCCAAAATTCCATATCTCATCAACTATTATGAGAGCTTCGCGGTGACGTTGGAGAGATTTTCAGCGATGATTTTTTCAAAATTTAATTCTTCGAATTTTTACAGCAACTAATTTTCTTAGGCACCTAATTTCATGAAAATGCATCTAATGGTATTCGAGAAAAGCTCTGAGCGGTGGGCGGAACCATTTTTTCCCAGAAATAAACGAATATCTTGAAAATTGTTCATTTTGGAAAATATAATAGATGATATATGAATTTGAATCAAAATGGAAAATCAGTTGTTTCCGGAATACGAAAAAATGCGATACATCATCGTAAGAAAGGAAAGAAATTAATAAAATTTTCTTTCTCATCATTACCTGGCTATCAACAAATTTTCACCTTCAAAACACAGTGACTGTTTACCAATCGCGAAGTGACAGTTCATCATTATTCACGAAGGGAAAAATTATGGATCAAAATGTTAATGAGGCCAAAATAATTGGCTCATCAATCTCTGCCTGTCTGCCTTTGTCGTGCGATTTGGATTACCCAATCCAGCAGTCGGGTGAAAAATGTCGCCTTTACTTCTTGTTTAAATCTTTCATTGGGTAATAAATTGCCGTAATTAATGCAAGACAGTTTCAACATGTAAGACAAACAACGCTCAGGGAGATTTGAAGGGTATTTTTTAGTCTGAATCTACCAAGTCGAGAAAAACACGAGATTTGTATATTTTCAGAAAAATTCGATGATGATCATAAAATTTCATAATTACCATTTCTGAGGGAATATGCGATATTCAATATCTATCAAGGAAAAACTTATCTGATGAAATAGTGTATATCCGATTCATTGAAGAAGAAGAAAAAGTTTATAGAAAAGTCTTTCCTCCTGGAAGAAATTCGTTGCTGATCACCTCAAAGCAGCAAGGGAGTAATATTTTATTTAATCATTCACAACCTCAAAGTTTGTTTCCCTGCATTATCACGATAATACAGGGTGTTTCCAAATTGGACGTGAACCTTGTAGGATGTGTCAGTACGACTCATTTGCTGTCGTTTGAGACATAGGTATTTATTGATAACCAAAAATCAACAGTTTACGAGTTATTTGAGTTCTTGTGATTTTAAAAAAATTTCTCACCTCACTTCATTTTTCGTCAATTTTTTCTACGTTGACCGAATTTGATTATAATTTTGGATTATTTACATCAGAAAAGGATTCTAATTCTTTTTTAACATTCAATACAGGATAGTTTTGCTTTTTCATACATATCATTATGAAAAAGCAAAACTATCCTGTATTAGATGTTGAAAAAGAATTAGTCTGATTTGAGAGTTGGTATATGAAGAAAATAGAAAAGAATTTCTAATATCAATTCGCCTGCAACTTTCGAATTCCACAATTTATGTATGAAAAAATTATTTTAAAAACTTGCCAAATTCCTTTATTACCAAAAAATGTTTTCGTTGAAATGCAGTCACTAGTTTCGTTTCGGCAGATTTTTTTTTAAAACAACCCTTTGAATGTCCGGCATAAAAAATAGTGATTTAGCGTTAATGTTTAGATGGGAGCAATAGCTTAATCTTTTGAACGGTCCTTACTATCTACCTGATAGCTTAATCGGAGAAAATTATGAAGAATTTCTGAAAACAAATATGGATAGTTTTTTAGACGAGGTTCCCCTGATTGACATGCGTGAAATCATTTTCAACAGGATGGGTGTCCCGCACACTATAGGCTAAACGTTCGTATGTTTTTGAACTAATTGTTTCCTAAAAGGTGGATACGAGGGGAGGAGCTATTTCGTGGCCAGCAAGAAGTCTGGATCTAACACCGATAGATTTTCATGTTTGGGGCAGTTTAAAAGAAATAGTATATGAAAGGGAAATACATACAATACACGTGCACAACTTGTGGAGGGAATATAGACGGAGCAGCGAGAAGATTGGGAGTCAACATCAGGACTGAAGAAAGTGGAAAGAGGGCACGTGATTGTATGAGGAATGATGGAAGACATTTCGAACATAATTCATGAATAAATTTTCTAATGAAATTTTGAGTTAAATTGCAATAAAAAAATATTTAATTTGTTACTTTTCTTTCTTGGCATATATCCCTTTTCAAATCAAAATCTGCTGAAACAAAACTTGTGCCTGTATTCTCATGAAAACTATTTTAGGAAATAAAGAAGAAATTTGGCAAGTTTTCAAAATAATTTTGTCCTACATAAATTGTAGAATTCGAAATTTGCAGGCAAATTGATATTAGAAATTGACAATTCTTTTCTTCATATCCAACTTTCAAATTATACTTATACTTTTTCAACGTCTATCATAGCATAGTTTTGCTTTTTTCATACATATCATATCTTTTTCTGATCAAAATGATCCAAAATTATCATAAAACTTGGTCAGCGTAGAAAAGATTGACGAAAAATGAAATAAGGTGAGAAATTCTTTAAAAAACATAAGAACTCTAATATCTCGGAAACTGTTGATTTTCGGTTATCAATAAATATTGCTCAAACGACAGCAAATGAGTGATACTAACACCTCCAAGTTTCACGTCCAATTTGGATGAATATACATGCTGATGAAACGAAAACGTGGCATGGAGATTTTAAGTGATAATAGTCTCGATATGAAAAATGCAAAAACGTTTTGGTTTGAGTTTGCAATGAGTATTTCTCGAAACACAAATCCAATCAGGCCCGATATTGTGACACTTTCCAAAAAAAAAGAACGAACCATACGATCTGTCCATGGAAAAAACGGTTGTAAATTTTTAGTATTAACCGAGCATACAACTTTTATGGTTGAGTATTCCATAACTTTTTGCATTGTAACAGAACCATTGTACAGTAAGCTTCTTCGCTTGCTGTCTGGTGCAGATAGTAGGAAAAATACAATTTTCGTCCCGTCCATACTCACCTTACTCGTTACTAACCTTTTTTGCACTTCGGTTGTATCAACTCAGATATCGGTTGTGTTTACCACAGAGGACACAAAAAAATTGCGATCGAGGCAAAATACTTTTATTTCACAGTATTGAAAGAAAAGATACCACGACCAACTAATCGTGGTACCAAACAGCTTTAGTTCTGGGAACTGGCTACTGAAGCTTATTGGCATATAAACTGCTCCACATGAGTTAGGGATATTGACTTAAAGTGCAAAAAAATAAAGTTAAAATAAGATTTTTGAGATGAAAATTCATATTAATATGATTTCATATTAGTTGCAAATTAATTTTAGCCCGTAGGTCTGCAGCGTATACAGGGTGGTTAAGTTAAATCGAGTAAAATAACGAAATTTTATTCCCAGAGAATTCAAGCATTTTAAGACTATCAATACAATGTATGGCCTCCACGGGCATCAATAACAGCTTGACATCTTCTTTGCATACTACACACGAGGTTGTTGAACATTTCTTGAGGAATTTGGTTCCATAAACGGGGCAGAAGCTCTCTCAGATCATTTAAGGATTCTGGGGTAGGTTGATGATTATCTAATCTTCTTTGGAGCATATCCCATGCATGTTCTATGCAATTCAAATCTGGTGAGTGCGGAGGTATTGGTAAATATCGAATACCAAGCTCCTCGCACGCATTCTCAACTATGGCTGCACGGTGCGGTCTAGCGTTATCGTCTAGAAATTGAAAAGTTTCACCAATAGCAGCGTGAAAATTTGGCACAACATTGTCAATGACATGCTCCCTATAGTGTAAGGCGGTCATATTCCCAGGACAAATGTGTAGATCTGTGCGCCCGTTTAAACATATCCCGGCCCATACCATAACACTACCCCCTTTGAATGGATGGACTTCTTGGACATAGCGACGATTACGGGGTATGCGTGGAATTGTCCATACCCTTATTCTTCGAGAATCTGAAAATCGTCCATATCTGGATTCATCAGTGAAAAGGACACTACGCCATTGATCGTTTCAATTGATATGTTGCCTTGCCCATTCCAGTCTTTGACGCTTATAGTCACGTGTTAATGGAACTCCTCTTAATGAACGTCTAGAACCTAGATTCACCTCTCTCAAACGTCGTCTGATGGTTTCGATGGAAACTTGGACCCCATCTGCATTTTTTAAAGTATTCCGTAGCATTCTACACGTAGATGTAGGGTTTCTTCCCGCCGAAACGGAGCAGGTGTTGTTTTTCGTCGCCCACCAAGCCTTGGTCTTTCCAACACGGAACCTGTCTCCCTGAAACTATTCCAAAGTCGAGATATCACACTTTGGCTGACTTGGAGCCTTTCCGCTACAATAACCTGAGTTAGGCCACCCTGTAGCATTCCGATAGCCCTATTAGCCTCAGCGTTTGTTAATTTACGTCTGGCATTTTCAGAAAACTCGTTTCAAATCGAAGCCGTTGATAAACTGACTTCATTTCAAAATAAGAACATTCATGAAGCATATGCAAAGAACCAAACTTCAGAAAAAAGGCGACCAGATTGACGAAATGTCTCATACTGATTTTTATTGGATCGATTCAGGTTGTTATTGAGTTTTAAATGATTTTACAGCGATTTTCTCGAAGATTACATACTTTTAAAAACGATTGAATACGATATCCCTAACTCTTGTGGAGCTGTATATATTCAGAAAAGCAAGCTGTGGTAGTACCATTGAAACAATATAAACAATAGTAGTACATTGATATCTCTCATTATTGCTTTTTACAAAGGTTATTAAACTAGTTATTGTTGTGCTCCCCAATGTTCATCCTCGGTGAAGAGAAACTCTGAAGTTCTTATCCGTTTCCAAGAGCCGGAAAAGAAGGGATTGTAATAGAAACAAAGTTGTTTATATATTCTGTTTTGGTACAATTTTATTTTTTCGAGTTGGATAAAAAGACCAAACTCACATACTTGTTGCTGAGAGTAGCCTCGCAACATTCTTTCATACATGAGATATGCATCTTCTTTGCTGGATTTCCTGAGAAGTGTGCCATAATAATTCTTCATGAATTATGAATGTTCCTCGGAATACATAAAATCTTGGAATCGTCTCTCTCTCTGAAACTTTTCTCCAGACACCACTTCTTAACCACATCAGTCCTAAATCCCCGGCGGAATACGATGCGGCGGTTTCCGGTGAAATACGACCCGAAAGTGCAATTTCTGTTATTTTCACCGACACAACGATTCGAGAAATTGCAATAACTGTCCCATTATAATTGTCATCGCTCCATACACATGTGTGGTCTTGGGAGAAATAGGAGATGAGTTATCGGTAGCACTCCGCATACGTTACCCATTCCAAAATAATATATTTTACGGTAGTTAAAAGACCGTATGTCAACGTGTACTGCCATTAAATTTTTGGTGGAGTAGTTCGATCGTAATATGGATCTTTTTTGGGATTTTCGTTGGATATGTTCAATGTTGTTGAAACAAACAAATAAATTTTGTTGACACTTAACGACTTTAACCTATTTGTTTCGACTCTGATTTCAATTTTGTGATGATGTATTTCTAGATCGGGCGAGGACGTAAATATTTCGGACACGGTAAGTTTTCGCAAATTTGAACAAAGGATAGAAGGAAAAAATGTTTTTACCTCATTCCAAGAAATGTGTTATTGGTTGGGTTTGGGCCAAAAAACTCACATGATCAATTTACTTACCGGACGAATATTTGTGATGGAACCTTGTTAACATCACATCATCGAAATAATTTAATAGTAGGTACCCAACTTACCTACATATCACATTGTATGGAAATATTATCTTCTGCTTTCAAGCAGCACCGAATTGTTTTTATTTCCATGTTGAGTTTTATGCTTTCTTCTATTATCACAAATAGAATCATTGACTCCGCCGCTGAATCCGTTCGAAACATTTGATGTTATTTTGTCGATACGGGTGGTCCGACACCTCGTTAAACGTTACGAATCGTTAAATCGACACAAAATGAGAATGTTTAAAAACCGCAACCTATCAAAGGCAAGATGTATTTAATAACACGTTAAGTTTTATAGTTAGTTTGGTGGAAAGTTTTGGGTGGTTCGTCTCCTCCAGTAGTTCCCACATCCATATGTTGACGTCAACGTGTAGGCCGGCACCTCCTCTTGAACATGGGTGAAGATTTCTGGCCCGGTATTTCCCGCAATGAACAGACTTTTGCAATTTATGGGTCGACTAAAGGCGCACCTGTAGGCGAAAATCTATAAGAGTACATACAGGAAATGCTATTCTCACACCAACTCTAAGCTACAGATTCTCTCACAGACCTGGAAATATTTACGGCCGTGTCGGTCATACATCTAACGATTAAGAAAAAAAGTTCGATGCATCGAACCATGGAAGTATCGTTGGAAAGATCTTCAAAAATAATTCAGAGCATGGCCTGACAACGCCTCTGCATACTTTCGATCAGATTGTTGAAGTAGCCTTGATCAATTTCTCTCCAGAGTTGCGGTAAAAGCCGTCTGAGCTCTTGAAGTGTATGTGGAGGTGGTTGATGAGAATCCAAAGCACTTTGTAGCTGATCCCAAGCGTTTCCAATGGGACTGAGGTCTAGCAGGCGAGGGTGGCGCATTATCGTCCCAAAATAAGAATTTGGCCCTATAGCAGTATGAAACAAAGGAATAATATTGTCATTGACAATGCTCTATGTAAATTTGCGCACTTATGGAAGCATCAAGCACAAACAATTCTGTACGTCCATTGAAACAAATGCCTTCCCAAAAAGTAATAGTCCAGGATCCATGGTACATTTTTACGCTTGATGACTATCAAGCTAATTTTCCGTGAGTAGCTTCATTTTGATGAGACGCCCAACAATTTCCTGTACGGAACTCTCGATTGTGGTAGCTAACAGAGGTAGCAAGGATAAAGTATGTCGATTTGATGATTCTCAAATATTTATTACTAACTGAATTTTTTTTTGTTAAATCTCAAGATAATTATCTAAATTATTCGAAAAAATATTTGTCCTACAAAATCTATGGTTTGATCAAAGAGTCCCCTCCTTCCAACATGTATTGATAACGAGGTCATCATAAATGATTACTAACCAGCAGATTTTTTTTTTACTTAGTTAATATTTATATTATTTAACAGTCATATTGTCCTACAAATTGTGTGGTACGTTATCCCGGTATTCCCGGTCCTACGCTCAAAAGTAGTAGTACAGATCCTTGATGTGAAAATAATTACTATCAAGCTGAATCTTCGTGAATATATAGCTTCGTTTCGATGGGACGCCCAACAATTTCCTGTGCGAAAATTCTCGATTGTGGTAGCTAAAAGAGGTAGCAATGACCAAATAATACGTCGATTTGTAATTCTCAAATATTTATTACTAACTGAATTTTTTTGTTAAATCTCAAGATAATTATCTGAATTATTTGAAAAAATATTTATTCAAATAATAATTAATTTGAGCACAAGAAAAAAAAATGTACTTAAACATAAATGAAATTCATGCCAAGCTTTGAGATCAATTATCTTGTTCACTTGGTGATGCGATCTGGACAAAATTTTGCACGTAGTTTGAATACATTATTGCTCAGCTAGGTGCATAATTTCATTCCAATCCGATCAGTAGTTTCGAAACTATCAGGAAAATAATATTTTGAACGGCCATATTTACGGAACCCCTAGTCTGATTTTGCTCATTGATGAACATGAACGTGATCGCGATATTCGCGATCCAAACCCACCCTGAAAATTTCAAGTTCCTAGGCCTTTTCGTTCGAAAGTTACAATTTTCTATGGTTTCTATGGTTCTGGTCATGCGATCTGGAAAAAATATTGCTTTAATATATCATTCTCGATTAAAATACAAAATTCCATCTCGATCGAATCCGTAGTTTCGAAATTATCGAGAAAACAAAATTTCAAACGACCGTATTTACGGAACCCCTAGTATAATTCTGCTCATTGATAATCGTGAACGCGACATTTCAGATCCACACCTATCCTGAAAATTTCAAGTCCCTAGGCGTTTCCGTTCAAAAGTTACAATTTTCTATGGTTTCTATGGTTCTGGTGATGAGATCTGGACAAAATTTCACATGTAGCTTGAACACCCCATTTTCCATTTGAGTGCAAAATTTCATCTCGATCAAATCTGTAGTTTTCAAGTAATCAGGGCACCAAAACTTTGAACGGTCATATTTACGGAACCCCTGGTGGAATTTGGCCCATTAACGAACTTAACCGAGGCATTCGGGAACTGAACCCACACTGAAAAGTGGCGAAACTCCAGACTTTTTTCGATTATTCGCTAAAATTTTCTACGGTATCTATGGTTTTGGTGATGCCATCTGGACAAAATTTCGCACGTAGTTTGTGTAGATTATTCTTCATCTGATCAGTATCAGGAAAAAATATTTTGAGCGGCGAATAATACAGACATCGTGACGAAATGATATAGAACTCGTGTAAGTAGTACGAGCGCTCAAAAATGAAAATTTTCAAGAGGCTTTTATTCAACTCCTACGAATTGAAAATACAGCATCAACAACATCGAATAAGGTAGTTCAAATTATTGAAGAGTATGTATGCAGAGTGTATTCATTAAAAACAAAAAATGATATCAACAAAGGTAGGTATGAGTTATTTGAAAAAGGGTATAAATCAAAAAATTAAAATGAAAAAATTTCATAACAAAAAATCGTAGGATATGATCTTTCCAGTTTTTCACCAACAAAACAAGAAATGTTGCAACAAATTAAAAGAACTGTACTCATCTGCAATGGATGGTGTAATGCACACATGCGGTGCCCCACGGAAAAATTGCCAGAAAATTTTGGACCATAACTGATGGCAATTATGAATATTATTGGTTTGATGGTCCCCAAAGTCCATCTTTTGAAGAATTATCTTCTGACATACAAAGTACCCTATTGATACTATTGTTATTTATTGATTGATTATTCATTATTATATAAAAACGAAAAAATGACAATTCTTGTCGGACTAGTGATACATACCTGTTTTCTTGTAGGACATTGTTTCATTTGGGCAGAAAACACACTAACCTTTTATGTAATATTTTTGTCCTACAGTCAGTAATGAGAAAAATTATCTTGTGGTATTAACAATTTCTGATCGTAGGACCGGGAAAACGAACCACACAATTTGTAGGACAATATGACTGTTGAATTATATAAATATTAAACAAGTAAAAAAAAAATCAGCTGGTTAGTAATCATTTATGATGACCCTGTTATCAATACATGTTGGAAGGAGGGGAGTCTTTCATCAAATCATAGATTTTGTAGTACAAATATGTTTTCCAATAATTTAGATAATCATCTTGTGATTTAACAAAAAAAATTCAGTTAGTAATAAATATTTGAGAATCATCAAATCGACATATTTTATCCTTGCTACCTCTGTTAGCTACCACAATCGAGAGTTTCGTTCAGGAAATTGTTGGGCGTCTCATCAAAATGAAGCTACTCAAGGAAAATTAGCTTGATAGTAACCAAGTGCAAATATGTACCATGGATCCTGGACTGTATCAGCTCTGAACGGATGAACTTCCTGAACCGATCTGAGATTTCTGGGTACCAGAGGATGATTTGTGAGAAATACAGACCTCCATTGATCGTTCCAATTCACGTCCTCATTGGCCCATTTCAATGGAAGTCGCATATGATTTTGAGTTGGTGGAATACTTCTCAAGAGTCGTCTCGAAGTCTTCGACGAAATGTTTCAAACGAAACCAAAACACCAAAAGCCATTATTGCATGAAGTTGAAAGAAATTCGCAACATCTCTCTGATTACTATCATAATAATAGCCCTATTAGCTTCATCAACGCTAAATATACGGTGCATTATTGAAAAAAAAATTTTCAGACTTTGAGTAAAATTTGATTGTAAAAACGTAAAACAATAACTGATCCGAAATTCTTTGAAACGCAAACGACAAGAACTTGCCTGAAATTGAAAAAGTTATGAAACGAGATTTCAGATATAAGAGAGTAAAGTAAACATATGATTACTCATAGATGAACAATCGCTGAAGAAAAATTGAAACTTTTGTGGAGCACTATACATTATTTAAATTTGTTTCTGTATATCCCAATAAGTTATTTTCGGAAATCGGCAACATTTAATTGAGTATGTACCCATCCATATTCCATATTCTGTTATTTATCCAAATCAGATTATGGAACAAAATGTTCTTCGCTTAACTAAAAATCTCTTATCAATATGACGGAAGAATAGCCCTTAAATGACAGAAGCTTTATCTTCTTTTTCATCCTCATGTTTTGAGGAAAAATGGGTTCACAAGCTGAGCTGAAACCTTTTATATTTAAGTTAGTCAAAAACTGAATAAAACCTAGTCTTCTGAATAATATTTTATTTCAACACAATATAAAACTAAGAAACATTGGGATTACGTAAATTGAGAAACATAAATAATAGAAACTTAAAATGCATATTTCGATTAGAATCACATTCCGAAGAATTGTACAACAAGTTTAAAAAGTAAAAATACTCGCGAACAATTGTTCCTTTTCAAGCCATGGGGTTCTTTTTCATCAACTCTACATCCGAATCCATCATATCTCTTACCAGTTCCAAGAATGATACTTTTGTGGTCCATCCAAATTTATTTTTTGCCTTAGATGCGTCGCCAAGTAGTACATCCTGTGAAAATTTCATGAATGGATTTTTTTCAGAAATAAGTTCCTTTGTCAAGTAAAATACTCCCAATTTTAGATATAAATTTCATTGATGAATATATTTAAGGATAATGAATATTCAATAACAAACAAGCAGTATTCTAAAATTTTAGGTTATACAATATATATATTCGTATAGTATGAAAAGGGATCAATGGAAAATTAAATCCCACTAGGGAAACAGAGGTCAAGTTTATGTTCATAGTTCAAACAAATTATTCCAAGCCAGAGCTGTTTTGGAGTTTTGATATTTTCAAGCTGCGTTCGAGGTCTGAACTCGCGGGTTCGGCATAGAAAAAAGCGCGTAAGAGCTCCTGAATTTTTTTTTAACATTAATTCAATCAAAAAAGAATATTTTTTAATTTCACCGATTTTTGGTCGAGTTATTCGGTATCAGATATACAGGATGTTGAGTGTAGTAATTTGAGTTTCTATACGTACTAGATGTTCCAGATAGATTTGATTTCGTAACATAAACGAAGTACTGTTCTTCTGAAAAAATGCGCAGCCACATGTATTTGAAATACCTTAATTCCAGTGATTCAAAAATTCTCAAAATGTTTAAAGTCTTTGTTGGAATCTGATGGCTTTCTTGTTTTTGAGAATCTTCGAGTACGATTTCAAGTATTGCAAACTGGACAAAATAACTTTTGATTGTAAATCGCAGTATTTTTTGAGCCTGTCCATCTGTCCGACCGGCCGTAAGCACAATAACTCTCGAACGGAACAACCTAGAGACTTGAAATTTTCAGTGTGGGTTCAGTTCCCAAGTGCCGCGGTTGAGTTCGTTAATGGGCAGAATTCCACCAGGGGTTCCGTAAATATGGCCGTTCGAAATTTTACAGATTCGATCGAGATGAAATTATGCACTCGAATGGAGAACCAGAACCAACTTTCGAACGGAAAGGCCTAGGGACTTGAAATTTTCAGGATAGGCGTGGATCTCGAATGTCGCGGTCACGTTCATGAATGAGCAGAATTAAACTAGGGGTTCCGTAAATATGGTCGTTTGAAATTTAGTTTTCTTGATAATTTCAAGACTACGGATTCGATCGTGACGATATTTTGTATTTTAATGGAGAATGATATATTTAAGCTACATTTTGTCCAGATCGCATGATCAGAACCATAGAAACCATAGAAGCAGATAAATTTCGAACGGAAAGGCCTAGGGTTGGTTTGGATTTCGAATGTCGCGGTCACGTTCATCAATGAGCAAAATTAGACTAGGGTTTTGTAAATTTGGCCGTTCAAAATATTTTTTCCTGATACTGATTGGATGAAGAATAATCTACACAAACTACGTGCGAAATTTTGTCCAGATGGCATCACCAAAACCATAGATACCGTAGAAAGTTTTAGCGAATAATCGAAAAAAGTCTGGAGTTTCGCCTCAGTTTGAAAGTTTTTCTCAATTGGTTGCTGAAACTTGAAAATGCGAATATACCTAAAAGGTGGATGAACGAGCGCTCAAAAGCTCCTGACTTCACGGCAGTGCTTTTATATTTTTCTAAATATTCAAACTCGTAGATGAGGCCAGCCTGTTTGACTTGTAACGTATAATTGTCATTTTGTCATTCAAAGAACTTACCACTTCTGCTGGTCTGAAGTACTTGGGATTCACGCGCACCCTCACGATACCTGTGTCTTTTTCTTTCCCTACTTCTTGTACGCCTTGTCCTTCCCATACTATTTCTTTGCCAACATGTCGAAAGGCAGCCTCAACGAATTCCCTCACGCTGTGCGTTTCTCCTGAAGCTATCACGTAATCTTCCGGTGTGTCCTGTTGAAGCATAAGCCACATCGCCTGGAAAGAAGACTGTATTAACGAAGTTCTTCTTCGCGGCCATTGTCCCTATGAACTTAGATTGGAAATATACGAAACAGAATGATGGAGAAGGTTGTAAATATCTGATTTATGGCGGTCTGAATAGCCAAAAATCCACTCTGGATCCGACATCTAGAGGGAACAACTGAAGCTCGTATGACATGGTGCAGAAATTGGTACAATTTCTCTATACAAATGTGAATGCATATTTTTGTGCATCGTTTAATACACGAAAAAACTGAACCTGAATTCTGGGAATCTCCGTAAAAGACCTAGTCAAATATTCGTTCTCTTGCAATGTTTTGTCCAAGGTGCTTGAAGGCAAAGAAGAAAACAAGAGAATTAACATCCGCGTATAAACTTCAATTCTCCCCCTTGGCTCATATCATTAAAGATGTCTCGGGCCGGTTGTGCGCCATATCTATTTACAATTCCCCCAACTTCCAGGATTCCAGATATCCCGTCCGGCAGTAAAACTCGAAAACTATCAGAAAAGTACCCTCATATGACGTGAAACTTGCAAACTCCGGACAAAAACCCGTCCCCTGCCCCTTGTTGCATTAAATGGTTATTTGCAAGCTGCGCCACCGCGGCCGGCGCGGCGATGTAGTGAAACTACTCAAACTTGACTTTGCTACAAGCCGCTCTTAGTTTGAATTTTATGACTTCGTGGGGGGTGCGGGATCTACATTGACCCAAATAGGGGACGTGAAGTTTTTCCGCTGGGCGTTTCTGGGACGGGCGAATCGGATACGGGCAAAACATATTTCGCAACGTCGTGATTTATGAAGGGACCCATCATAAACAGGACGGCGGGTTGTCTTCCTGACTGTGTTCTTGAAATGATCGTAATATATCATGCGAGCGAAAATTTTCATGTATAATTATATTTCAATTGTTCGGAGGGGTTTGGTTATTCCTCATTTTCACTGAAATTTCATGGAATTCGGCAAAGAACGAATTCATTTCTGTAACAGGGCGTTAAGTACTTGTCCACTTTGAGAATTCCAATCAAATTGTTACCTTTCTCTTTTCTTCCCTTTCCTTTCAGAGATTCATAAATTATCTCCAGATGGATAATTCTATTATTTTATTGTTGCGAGTATTGATGATTCTATTATTGATTGTGTTGCTATATAGTATTGATCGTTTCGATTAGTTGTTGTTGCTATTATTGATTGTTTCCTTTCTTCATTTCATGTTTTCTGCTTTATCATGTTACTTGTTTGTATCCACGAGGCATTCATTTGGTTTCTGTAGTTGGTTAATTCTATTCAACATCATTCAATGTATCTTATCGACCCGCTATGACTTATCCATATGTAGTTAAATCTGAGAACTCCTTGTATTAGCAATAATTGAAAGCCACGTGCTGTAACACTCACATTTTCTCTATAATAATCTCTGGATTTATCCAATAATCTTTAAATAATATCTTTGTATTATCTGCAATTGTAAAAGCCTCCAACTAATATTACTGTTCTCAAAAGACAATCTGCAGGGTCGACATTTTGTTAATTTTTGATCATCATTGAAGACCTGTATAATTGAATAAAGCGTCCCTTTGTTGAGTTCTTTAAATTGTTTTCTCGCTCATCCTTATAGGTTATAAATGATCTCAGATGGGATTACTTCGCAGGGAGACAACTATCGTAGGCACAGCCCCGTATAACTAACCTCTGTAAAACTAATAACTTTCAACAGCTATCGTCCATCATAGGAAATAACTCTTCACTGTTCTCATTGGCTCTCCCCCATCGTAGGAGAAGGGACTCTTCTCTTGAATATAACCCCAACGTTTCATTCTTCGAGGGAAAATGTAACCTGGGATTTTCTCCACAGCTGGAATGGAATTGTTTTCTGGAGCATCCCCGTCTTACGATAGTTGTATTCATGAGAATTACCTCACATCGCTGGATTCTCACATCATCATCCATTAAGGAGTTATTAGTGCTGCACTTAACCTACTAAACCATATTTAAACATCATATGAGAGTTGAAGTGGCCAAAATCGAACTAATCACGCGGGCTGTACCACCAATTCTGCACAACAAGCCAACCACTCTTTTGCATTGCATGAATTCGAATTGTTGATCTTGTGTTCTTATTTCATACTTAATTTTCGTCTTTCTAGTAATTTTGGTTTTTTAAATAAAAATATGATTGTGAATCTTGCAGAAAGTTTTTCAAACCAGATGCCTTGAGACTAAATAATAATTTATTTACAACAAGTTAATAACAACGAAACAACATCAATAAACAAGAGATTACTGAGATAATAATGGAACACATACCTCCACGTAATCTTTCGCATGACCCCAATCCCGTTTGCAGTCCAAGTTGCCAAGCTCAAAATACTCAGATATTCCAAGATGTATCTTGGCCACTTCCCTAGTAACTTTCCTTGTCACGAATGTCTCTCCTCGTCGCGGACTTTCGTGATTAAATAAAATTCCATTTACTGCAAACATATTGTAAGCTTCTCTATAGTTTATGACTATCCAATATGCGTAAACTTTAGCACAAGCTGAAAAAAAAAGAAAGAAAATTGTAACGTTTCTCCATCCATTGGTCCATTCCGGGTTTCATAGAGTAGATGTTAATCATATGAAGATTGGGTCATACATACCATATGGTGACCTAGGATGGAATGGTGTTTTCTCATTCTGTGGAATTTCTGCGACTTTACCAAACATTTCAGAAGTAGACGCTTGATAAAATTTGACTTTATCCTCCAAGTTACACGTTCTTATTGCGTCTAAAAGCCTCAGTGTACCGAGGGCATCTACTTCAGCAGTGTATTCGCTGAGATCGAAGGACACTTTAACGTGACTCTGCGCGGCCAAATTATAAATCTCTAAAGGTCTGACTTTCGAAATAATTTTGATGAGGCAGCTAGAGTCCGTCATGTCGCCATAGTGTAGATGTAGTTTTCCTCCTTTATGGGAGTATCGATCTGCGTGAAGATGTTCGATTCTTTTTGTATTGAATGAACTTGCTCGTCTGATGATACCATGCACCTCATATCCTTTGCCTAGTAGGAGTTCGGCTAGGTAAGAACCATCCTGCGAATTATTGGAAATTTTGAATACATGTTCTGTTGAAATTTGAAATTTTTGCAATGAAAAAATTTTCGTCACGCCATGCGATTGGACGTTATCACTTAAAAGGGAACCCTTTAGTTAGAGATATTTGAATGAGGCCAATGTTACAGCGCCATCTTTAAGAGATATATTTTTTTTCAAAAAAGGAGAGACGAAGAAAGAAAATCTATATTAATAAAAGAGGATCTATGGTTTACCTATGTGCGGGCATCACGTTCGAACGACTGCACCAAATTCGATCATTCCTCCTTAGTTGTGTTCATTATTATCGGGACAAGGTTTATAAAACGGAATATTTCCGAAAAAACCGTAACGAAAAGAAAAAAAGGCTTTTTTTTCCTCCAACCAAGCGAACAATCATAGATTACATATATTCAATCGTGATTTTGAGACTCAGACAAAAAATTTGCTTAGAAGTTTATCACTGTGTTTGAAATATATCGTTGTGTTGTGGGATAGTCATTGTGATTGATAAAAATGCCATCAGTGAGGCGTCCAAATATCGGTCGGCGGACGCGTGATTCAAGACAATAAGTAAAGAAAAGCGTAGGCAGCGAGTGGAAGCAAACAGAATGTGAGGTTCTCAATCAAGATCTGCTCCAGCTCCGAGAGAATCGATATTATCAATCTCAGGCGAGATACAACAAAATATAGATTCCAATGCAATGATCAACTTCGAGTGTTTGGCATTTAGATATGATCCCACAGTCGATTATGCTGTCAATATATTGGTGTCTTTTGGAAATATGAGCACTATTTTTCAATACTGCAATGCTCTGAGATATCGAAACTAACCCCCAGGATTGTGTTTTTTGAATGAAAAAATCAAATTACCACAACTGATAACGCAGCCTGAAACTGTGAATTCGTTACTTTCACGACAAGAACCTCTATCTAAACATTTATTGCAGGGTATTCAGCATTACAAAAGTGTGTTTGGTCCAAATGACCTCATTTAGTTCAAACATAATTGAGGGACAATGTTTCAACAACATAAGAGGGTAAGAATAAGGGTAAGGGTAAGGGTTTGATTAGGTTAAGGTTATGTTAGGGTTAATAATAATCCAACGTATACCTTAGCCACAGCAACGCGATGCCGGGTCTGCTAGTGTTTTCATAAAAATGAACCTGACAACTTTAGCGATTACGCCCCCCAAGAAAAAAAAAGATCTACGCCCTTGGAGTCCTCTTGTAAACTAAGAGAATAGGTACTTTATGAGTAACTTAAGCATTAATATCAGAATCCTTGAACATCTATACCTGTATCTATCTTCAAAATTGAACTGATAAATCTATATGAAAAATAATTCAGTCATAAGATTTGGAACTATATTATTTGATACGCGTGGTGCCCTCTAGTGCCATTCATCAACAAGTAAATTAACCTGAAATGGAGGACCTGCAGAAAACTATAAGAACTCCTAATTCCTACGTGGAATAACTTGATAATCTGTGTGTTTACACTTCAAACTTGGGGAAAAGAGTGAACAATCAAACCTCAAAAATGAATTGGCCAAGACTTTAATAACAATTATTTCTTCAATAAAACACGAACTTACTTGTCCATTGATACCAGTTATGAAGGCTATCTTATTTCCATCTTCACCGTCCATTTTTCTAGGATCTCGCTGAATCTACATGCACTTGAGATTAACTAAGCCAACACCCACTAGACGATAATTAATTTATCGCCTTTTCTGAACGAAAACAAAACAGCACAGAATTATCCGTTTCCAAACAAAAGACAGCAAATGTCAAAACAAAGTAATGAAATAGAAAATGCAATCTGCTTCACGAGAATTGGGTTTCCTACTATCAACGGGAGATGGCACGTCGCAAATTGCCTAGCGCAAAAGTTTCGTTGGTTGAAACACAGCCGTCTTTATAGATAGCCTGGAACGAAGTCTGGCATCGTCGCATCCGAACGTAAATGGTAGGTATACTAGTGCGGAGCGATAGCGCGAGATATAGTATTATTTCACATTCAAATCACTAGTCAAGTCATCAAATTAATTTTTTGCTGAAAGAAAAAGAAACATAAGACCCTACTTAGTCAATAAATTGAATATCTCAGTTAGTTTTGCACAATAATCTCATGATAAAGTTGAAATTGAAATGATATTTCTCTGAATTTTTATTCAATTTATTGTTCAGCAAGAACCACGGGAAGGTGTAAGGTCATCTCTTGCCAAAAAAAAAACTCAAATAAAATTCTCAACATAAATATAAACTCTCAAACATAACAAATAAATAAATAAATATAGAAATATATTAAGTAATGAAAATTTCGAAAAACTCATAACAAAGTGAATAATTTTTTATTCTTCAATGGTTTTTTTTTGCTATCTCCTAAATGTTTTCTTTTCTTCTCCATTTGCTCGACTTTTGAATCATTATTTCTATTTTTCACATAATTTTTGAGCAGTAAATTCGCGAAAATGGAGCAGAGTGAATTTAAAATGTTACATTTGAGAGATAGTTTTTATTTCCACTGTCAGAATTAGGGGATATTTCTAATGACGAAGAAATTGATCTCAAATACCTTTTAGAAGGCAAAATAAAAAATTTTCTCATTAATTCATAACATGAAGGTGACTGTGAAAATAATATAAATGACATAACTATAGTACTTGATGAATATTTAATTCTTTTTGCTATGACCTGTCGTAATTGGTCTGTAATGATTTCTACCTGTCTGAATTTGTAAAAATTTTCATTATTTCTATCAGCTAAAAATAACAGAAGGAAGCTGAAGAACTTTTCAATGAATCTGACATAGATTCTTCAGGTACTGCATCTTCATTATTTACATTTTTATAACGAGAAAGTAAATTTGTAATTTGAGACCACCTACTAAGTGTTAGATCGTACGGAAGAACCATTTTAAATCATTTTGAGAGATCTGAATATTTTTAATAAATAATTTCAATCTAAGGTCTCTATCTATTTGAACTGAAACATCCACAGATAATGATTTTTCGAAATTAATTATATAAAAATGAATCTTTTCATCGAATTTCTTAATCTCCCATCCTGATACATCAATTTTGATTGAATAATTATTGATTAGGTCATCGAAATCTTTAATCATGTCCGAACTCAAAAAGGCTTCTATTTCATTATTCTGCCGAGAAATGATTTCATTTTTTCTAAGCTGAGGATCGGTCCTCGGTTTTGGAGTTGATTTTGTGAGATACTTCGGTAAATTTGGAAAAACTTTGGGAATAGCGTTTTTTTTTAATTTAGGATATTTTAATGATAACAATTGAATGGTTACATCTGGCTTTAAAAATTTATCTGTTTTAATAATATCACTTTCTTCGAAATGTTTCTCGCAAACTGAACTAGAAGAGGTCGGAATAAAATCTTTTCTTGGGATAGCTTTCATCCATAGAAGCTTCAGCTCTTCATTTTTGGGAAATTTAAAACAACTTACATAATTCCTATCTTTCTGATACGAATAATTGCTTCTACAATTTGGAACACAACACGATCGTACCATCTTGATTCTCAGTAGATGATCTCAAATATACCCACCAAAATTACTGAAAACAACACTTTCACTTCACTTAAATCACTATTACACTTCAGTTTGAACTTTATTACACTCATTTAATTCACAAAAACACAAATACCAACAAAAACACGTGCGTAACCTATTACGACTTGTTGAACTGAAAACTCGATTATGCGAAGCCCCCGAGTTCTATATCGCTCCGTCCAACGTTGCCAGTTTTCTCTCGTTCCAGGCTTCTAATAAAGACGGCTGTGGTTGAAACACCACCCAATGACTATACAGGCTGTGTACATTAGATGGTTTTTCATTAGTTGCAATTTCATGCGTTTCTTCATCACAGGGTAATGTTTTTTTCGAAAATGGTTAGTCCAATCGACATACCTAATTCAAAATAAAAAAAAATTATTGTCAATCCTAGCTTTGTATAAAGACAACTTGTCCTTATCAATTTTTTGCTTTTCTCATCACAATTAAGACCAGAAAAATTACGAAAAGCACTGCCGTGAAGTCAGAAGCTTTTGAGCGCTCGTACATCCACCTTGTAGGAAGATTCGCATTTTCCAGTTTTAGAAATCAATTAAAGGAATGTTCGACAGCTGTCCGACTTCATGTCAGTGCTTCAGCTGACCAATTTTTTTTCGATAATTCGCTAGAATTTTCTACGGTATCTATGGTCTTGATGATGCGATCTGGACAAAATTTCCCACGTAGTATTCTTCATCTATGTGCGAAATTTCATTCCAATCCAATAAGTAGTTTCGAAATTATCAGGAAAGAAATAGTTTGAACGGCAATATTTACGGAACCCCTAGTCTAATTTTGCTTATTGATGAACGTGACCGCGAAATTCGCGATCCGAACCTATCCTGAAAATTTCAAGTCCCTAGGCCTTTCCGTTCGAAAGTTATGATTTTCTATGGTTCTGATCATGCGATCGGGAAAAAATGTAGCTCGAATAAATCATTCTCAATTGAATACAATATTTCGTCACGATCAAATTCATAGTTTTGAAATTATCAAGAAGACTGAATTTCAAACGACCATATTTACGGAACCCATTGTCAAATTTTGCTCATTGATGAACGTGACCGCAGCATTCGAGATCCACACCTATCCTGAAAATTTCAAGTCCCTAGGCCTTTCCATTACAAAGTTATAATTTTCTATGGTTTCTATGGTTCTGGTCATGCGAGCTGGACACAATTTTGCATGTAGCTTGAACACGTAATTCTCCATCTGAGTTCAGAATTTCACCTCGATCGAATCTGTTGTTTCGAAGTAATCAGGAAAACAAAATTTCGTGCGGCCATATTTACGGAACGTCTCGGCGAATTTTGCCCAATAACGAACTTAACCGCGGCATTTGAGATTCGAACCTACCCTGAAAATTTCAAGTTTCTAGGATATTCCGTTCGAGAGTTATCGTGTATACGGACGGCCAGACTCGAGTTTTTCGACGGATTCGTCATCAGTGAGTCGAACATAGTCGTTTGAGACCATTTTCGGCTCAAAATTCGAAAAATACAGACATCGTGATGAAATGATATAGCCCTCGTGTAAGTAGTACGAGCGCTCAAAAATGGAAATATTTATGTAGAATAGAATCCGATTCACCAATTCTTCTCACTCTTCTCAGCGTTCAAATTCTGATTGGCGAATTGGTAATAAAAATCGTTTTTGAAATATCACGAAAGACGCCAAAAAACAAAAAAAAAAGACCATTATGAACTATCATCAGACGTTGTATACTTAAAAACTCGTGACAGGGAATCGCATGCCGACAGTAACATTATTGATCAGAGTGCAACACCTTTGAAAACTTTTTATAATAATTGGACCATATTTCTCTTATTTTTGACCTTGTTAATATTTATGCTTCGAAAAGTTTAGATCAAATTACTTACTTACCGTATTTTTGATACTTTTTCAATGCCAATCCCATTTACGTATAATGTATTATTGTAATTCTTTAGCTTATGTCATATGTGTACGGAGTAATTTATGACTATTATGACTATAAAGGCTATTATATTTGCAAATACATAAGTAGATGGTTTCTTTTTTCCCATTGAGAGAAGGAAGGTGGCCCTTTATCTTTGGAAAAAATTTAGCTTATTTTCAGACAATTCATCCACAAAATATCCTGAACAATAAAAAGGTACTCTGACTTTAACTGTTTATTGTATATCTAAACAGGTACAGAAATAATATCGGAATCATGTATACTTCGGTTTGAAAATACTGAGAGGTTGTTACCACTGAAATAAATTAATAACTAGTATAACAATTTATTTCTCGAATTTAAGAACATAAAAACGAAATATTACTTCACAATGAAAAATGGTACATCGTTAAAATATATATTCTCGGTCTGAATTTGCTAGTTACTTTTCTTTAGATCCAAAAATAATTGGAAAATGCTTCAAAGGAATGTAGTTCAAGCCTGATCTTGAGGAATGGTCAATAGGAATGAATGATGGTGAACTCAGTTAAATTAATTTCCCTAATAGAAAATCTACAATAGATTTTTCACTTCATCGTAGAATACAAGTACAAGGGCAGCTCCAGTACCTCTGAGAACGTTGGAGAAGGCTCCCTTGAAGAAGGCAGTTCCACCTTCATTCTTGCCGATCTTCATCCAGCAATCAAGAGTATTCTTGTACATCATGTCTGATTTAGCCCTGCCAGACTGCATCATCATACGCCTCCTGACGGTATCAAATGGATATGAGGTAATACCAGATACGGTGGTAACAGCCTGGAAATTGGAAAAATGTGAGATAAAATACAATTTTTCTAAATGTGAATTATTATTCCTATATCAAAGTAAGATCAGTTTATGGGTGGTGGTATGAAGGAGTCATCAAAATAGGCTCAGTGTGGTACATAAATCATCATTTCAAATCAATTTTTTTCATGTGATTCTTAACATATATTCTTATTCAACAGAAGATTCACAAATGTGATATCAAGAATGTGAATTAATTTCTGAATGGAAAGTAGATGTGTTAATTCATTTGTTGAATAAACCTCGAGGTACTTCCATTTTTATATTTTCAAGTAATAAAAGCGACGGCTTTTCTGCAATGTTTACAGAAGATGGACTGCAGCAAGTGGCAAAGGAATGTAACGCCTTGCAAATAATATTTGATGAAAATCTGTTAGAGGTTCATTTCAATCAAGTATTAGTAAACAAAGAAAACTCAAATGATTTCCACGATTCATATTTTCATTGATATAAAAATAATTAAGTATTGAAATAAAAGTTGAATCTGAATACTTGCAGGCTTTGTTGTTCATTTGCTCTATGCAAGTCCTTGTCTAGAGCTTTACTAGTTTTTTTCATTTTAAAAATTACTGGGGGGTGAGAAGAATATTTCGTCAAAAAATGTCCGACGAGTCTGATTCCGGTGCCATTCTGGGTCCAATTTTGAAACTAGGGACCATCAAGGGACCTACTCAAACGCGCACAAAATTTCATCAAACTCATAATTTTCGATTTTTTGGGAGTCTGAAGCTTGGCAATTGATTTTACATATGAATGCGTAACGTAATTTGTAAAAAACGCAATGCTAACAAGTTGAATAATATTTGGATTAGTAAATGGGCTGTAGAGCCCGAAAATTCCAAAACGTTCGATTTGAGAAATATTACAAAACATGATTGTATTGAGATGGCCTTGAAATTGTCTTCAATTATTGTGATAAACTAAAATATATATAAATACCTTCAATCTCAAAGGTCAACATAGTAAAATTGATTTAGAGCGTGATAAGGTATTAATCTGAACAAGTTTTGATCATCTAAACTAAAAGGATTGTAATCAACTACTACTCGACTAATTTTAGGCAGATATTAAAATTATCTGGGATAATACTCATTCTGATGAATGATTTGTTACTTTCATATATTGCAAGATGATATGAGTACACATCCTCTTGAAACATGAGTTGTGAAAGTGTGATAAGTACTATCAAGGAGTAAAAAAAAAAATGGAAGAGATAAGATGAAGAAAGCCATTGAAAAGATAATAGGTCTAATTCAACAATCTAGGCATATGACTGAGATTTTCTGATCAGATGAAAATAGTCCATGTCATGAAATAAGTAAATGTGCAAACTTGTCAGGAAGATTAATATTTGCAAATCCAATACCAGAGATAAGAGCATAAAATTATTTCATTTGCAACCAACAAGGTGCAATTGAAAAAGGCACTTATAACTGCAATTCAAAATGAGAAAGTAGTCAGGCATTGAATTTTATTTTAGTACTTCATAATTTTGGTTTCAGTCAGTATTGAGGTCATACATTTTCATCTTTGTACTACATAATCCAATAAAAAAAGATTAATTGAACAAAGTGATAACTCATGATGACAGTTTTTGAGCGCTTGTTCTACTTACACAAGGGCTATATCATTTCTTCACGATGTCTGTATTTTTCGGATTTTGACCCGAAAATGGTCTCATTGATCTCAATGACAAGGTTCGACTCACTGATGACGAATCCGTCGAAAAATTCGAGTCTGTTCGTCCGTCCGCCGTATACACGATAACTCTCGAAAGGAACGACCTAGAGACTAGAAATTTTCAGGGTAGGTTCAAGTCTCGAATGTTAAGTTCGTTATTGGACAAGATTCGACCAGAGGTTCCGTAAATACTGTCGTTTGAAATTTAGTTTTCTTGAAAATTTCAAAACTACGGATTCGATCGTGACGAAATTTTGTATTTCAATGGAGGATGATATATTCGAGCTAAATTCTTTGAGCTGATTCGGCATAATTGACAAAGAGCTGATATCATTTTTTTAGCAGTTTTCAAAAATTTCATTCATAGGCAACCAAAACGAAGTATATCCGATTCAATAATGATCAAAATAAAGCTCACCTGCTTTAACCGTTGAAAATATATTGTTCAATTAGGTTATTTGATTAGAATAGTCGAGATGAATAATTTAACACTCAAATGTTTGTATGGTTATTGTAAAACAAAGTAAAAAAACTTACTTGAGCGATCATGAAAGAGATAAGGAATGGTGTGTTTTTAGGATCTGGCAACATTCCCTTAGCTGTGTCGAAAAGACCGAAATATGAAGCTCTGTAGATAATGATACCTTGGACTGAGACAGAGAAACCTCTGTACAAACCAATAGGTCCATCAGATTTGAAAGTTTTGGATATACAATCAACAAGACCGGTGTATTGTCTGTCGGCTAAGCCCTTTCCTACATCAGCTCCCAAACTGAAAAAAAAAAATTACATTATAATTTTTTCTATATCGCTATATTCACTTCAAATAAACCATTTGAATCAGATAATGGGTGGTGGTATACTGTTGTCGTCAAAATAGGCTCAGTATGGTGCATAAATCATCATTTTAAAATGGGTTACAAGTCACAAGGAATAATATATGTTCTACAATTCAAAAAGGACTTGTTACCAAGACAATTGATCAGTCGATCAAAGACTGAGAAAGATTTTAAATCTAGCAATATAGAATCACCTTATGAATTGCTTTTTAAAACTATTAATTTGAAATGATCACTTACCGTGTACGGGCGTAATCCAATGGGTATACAAAGCATAGTGAAGTGGCTCCAGCAGCTCCTCCAGAAGCTAAATTAGCGGCGAAATACCTCCAAAATTGTGTATTTTTGTCGACACCGCTCATGAAAATCTGTTTGT
Source organism: Aphidecta obliterata (assembly GCA_963966015.1). Taxonomy (NCBI): domain Eukaryota; kingdom Metazoa; phylum Arthropoda; class Insecta; order Coleoptera; family Coccinellidae; genus Aphidecta; species Aphidecta obliterata. The sequence continues at coordinate 18,717,857 of OZ014428.1, read as the reverse complement.
ACACATCTTTGAAGGCGAAGTTCAAAGCTTGTGTGGGGAAATATCTGAGTACATTAGCGAGGTTACCACGCCACAAACTCAAGAAACCTTGTTCCTTTGGAATCCTGACGAATGCATCGACAATACCTGAAGAAAAAATTTAGTATAAAACAATTGATCAAGGTAGGTATGACGTTGTCATACATGTTACATAATACCGCAATCACTGTGACCAATTGGTTGAATAAAAAGCAATCACTTAAAAAAAACAATAAGAGGCCAACTGTATGTTTGGCAAGAATGAATTTAATCAAGAAATATTCGAGTTAATATCCAAGGTGTGAACAGTAAATTAAAAATGGTCGCCATGACATGATCGGAAAAAAACGTGACTTCGCCACCTACCTTTGTATTCTTTGCCAGCTTCAATCTGTTTGGAAGCGGCCTGCACTTGCAAAATCAGTTTTACCCTCTCAATTGGTGCTACCGAAGTCTTGGCAACTGCAGCGGAAATTCCTCCGGCGAGGAAATCCTTCATGAAAGCTTTAGGATCAGTAGGCATTTTCGTTCTATGTTTAGGCAACCTCACTTGTACAAGCTCAAACGAAAAGAGGAGGTTTCCGGCTGGTGAATGGAATTATTCGATTTTCTGGGAAAGTTGTTTCTGCGCAATCGTTAGCGCATTGGATTGGCTTCAACTTCGCAATGAATGCGTTCCATTCTTTTCCGTGCAAATTTGTTTATTTGGTCTTCACCAAATCGAAATAAGTACAATGTCAATAGATATTCTTCAATATAAGAAATTAAGTATTGTGTCTTATACATATTGTATATCATAGCAGAGATAAATAAAAATCCTGATTACTGTCTAGATCGTAACCTGAAATTTTACTGGGATCAGGAACTGGTATCGGATCAGTTCACTAATCAGCTGTTTGTGGTTCCTTGTCAAAGAAGGGGTTTTTTGCAGAACTTTCCGAACATTTGGATATTTGCTTCATTTCTTCGAACTACTAATCTGAACATCTAATGGTATTTCATCAAGCGACTGAAGTACTCTGAAGTGCTATGGATTTTTCTGACTTCGTTTTTATTTTGAACGCGCGAATAATCTAACCAATGAACATCGAGCTGGAACGTGAATGTCATTGGTTCTTTTCAGCGTTTCTTAGGACTTGAGTCGCGTATCTCTGAATGATTTGTAACTGTTATTTAGGACATTAATTCATATTTTATAGGTTTTGCTATAATAGGGCACCCTCTTTCGACAGATGAAAAATTGAACATTAATCCGATTCTCAACGTGAGGATAACTCAAACTTCTGTTGGTTTAAGCACTTCCTTATGTCATAGGTTTAGTAATTAAATAATTTCACCATTAATGCCCACTAGTTAGATTATAATTGTGTTAATTCTCAAGTTGATTGTAAAATCGTATCATAAATCTAGCATTATAGTTTCACAGAAACCATAAGTCCCTCTATTTCATTCTTAAGGTTAGGTTCTAGGAGTCTAGGATAGGGTATCGGTAGAATTGCCTGATTAATACAAAGTGAAGCATAACACATTTATTTAAGATATTTTCATATTTAATAAAAATTATGGGTATATTTTAACATAAATACAAATAAGTTATTCCTACAACTACGAATACCCTATATTTATTATTATCGTTATATAATCTGATGAAAAATAAGAATAATAATCACCAGACTTCATAGAATATGCTTTCAAGCATATGCCAGCATTATCTTCAGATCTGAAACACATTTTTCATCAATATCAATAAACTCAAATAAAGAATTCGAACGTGTAGAAAAATTTCAAGAAATACTCATATCGATACCTTTTTGCCATATTATCGTAAGCCTCAACGTAGTACGTTGATTACGATAATTTGGCAAAAAGGTATCGATATACACAGTGATTCCAAATTGACGTGAACCTTGAAGGACGTGATAGTATGATTCATTTGAGCCATATTGATATCCAAAAATCAACAGTTATTTGAGTTTTTGTGTTTTTTGCCAACTTGCCAAATTTCTTCTTTATTTCCTGAAAACGTTTTAGTCGATTTTTGGATATCAATAAATATGGCTCAAATGAGTCATATTAACACGTCCTTGGTTCACGTCAAATTTTGAATCACCCTGTATATTAATATGTATAAGTACATATATATTGTGATGATTAATAATAAATAAGAACAATAATTACCTGCCATCATGAAAAAAATGTAACTTCAAGATGTTTTGATTCAATTTTGACCTTCTGGAACAAATTATCACACATTGGTATTGAATTTAACTCAAACATGCATAAATATTGAAAAAATATATTATTTTACATCAGATAATGGGTAGTGGTTTAATTGAGTCATCAAAATAGGCTCAGTGTGGTGCATGAAAACATCATATTAAAAATATTTTTGATTGTATATATTATTATACAATCACACAAACAAATAATATTGAATTGTAATGATTGGAAAAATTAAAAAAAAACAATAATTACCTGTCATCATGAAATAACATCACTTCCAGTTGTTTTCATTTAATTTTGATCTTATGCTGAAACAAATTATCTGTCATTGATATTGAATTGAATTCAAACATGCATTAATATTAAAAAAATATATATATCAGATAATATATTGTGGATATAAATGAGTCATCAAAATAGACTCAGTGTGGTGCATGAAAACATCATATTAATAAAAATGTTTTTGATTGCTTATATGATTATACAATCATGCATACAAGTAAAACCAAACTGTGATAAATGGAAAAAATTAAAAACAATAATTACCTGTCATCATGAAAGAATACCACTTCGAGATGTTTTTATTGCATTTTGATCTTGTGCAAGACATGCTGGAACGAATTATCTATCCTTTATATTGAACTCAGTTCAAACATGCATTAATATTAAAAAAATATATATCAGATAATATATTGTGGATATAATTGAGTCATCAAAATAGACTCAGTGTGGTGCATGAAAACATCATATTAATAAAAATATTTTTGATTGCATATATGATTGTACAATTATATATACAAGTAAAACTGTCTGTGATAAATAGAAAAAAATTAAAAACAATAATTACCTGTCATCATGAAAGAATACCACTTCGAGATGTTTTTACTCCTTTGATCTTGTGCATGACATGCTGGAACAAATTATCTATCATTGATATTGAGTTCATTCCGAACATGTATTAATATTCAAAAAATATAAATCAGATAATATATTGTGGATATAATTGAGTCATAAAAAAATACTCAGTGTGGTGCATGAAAACATCATATTAATGAAAATATTTTTGATTGCATGTATGATTATACAATCATACATACAAGTAAAACTGAATTGTGATAAATAGAAAAAATTAAAAACAATAATTACCTGTCACCATGAAAGAATATCACTTCGAGATGTTGTTACTCCATTTTGATCTTGTGCAAGACATGCTGGAATGAATTATCTATCCTTTATGATGAATTCAATTCAAACATGCATTAATATTAAAAAAATACAAATCAGATAATATATTGTGGATATAATTGAGTCATCAAAAAATACTCAGTGTGGTGCATGAAAACATCATATTAATAAAAATATTTTTGATTGCATGTATGATTATACAATCATACATACAAGTAAAACTGAATTGTGATAAATAGAAAAAATTAAAAACAATAATTACCTGTCACCATGAAAGAATATCACTTCGAGATGTTGTTACTCCATTTTGATCTTGTGCAAGACATGCTGGAATGAATTATCTATCCTTTATATTGAATTCAATTCAAACATGCATTAATATTCAAAAAATATAAATCAGATAATATATTGTGGATATAATTGAGTCATCAAAAAATACTCAGTGTGGTGCATGAAAACATCATATTAATAAAAATATTTTTGATTGCATGTATGATTATACAATCATACATACAAGTAAAACTGAATTGTGATAAATAGAAAAAATTAAAAACAATAATTACCTGTCACCATGAAAGAATATCACTTCGAGATGTTGTTACTCCATTTTGATCTTGTGCAAGACATGCTGGAATGAATTATCTATCCTTTATAATGAATTCAATTCAAACATGCATTAATATTAAAAAAATATAAATCAGATAATATATTGTGGATATAATTGAGTCATCAAAAAATACTCAGTGTGGTGCATGAAAACATCATATTAATAAAAATATTTTTGATTGCATGTATGATTATACACTCATACATACAAGTAAAACTGAATTGTGATAAATAGAAAAAATTAAAAACAATAATTACCTGTCACCATGAAAGAATATCACTTCGAGATGTTGTTACTCCATTTTCATCTTGTACAAGACATGCTGGAATGAATTATCTATCCTTTATATTGAATTCAATTCAAACATGCATTAATATTAAAAAAATATAAATCAGATAATATATTGTGGATATAATTGAGTCATCAAAATAGACTCAGTGTGGTGCATGAAAACATCATATTAATAAAAATATTTTTGATTGCATATATGATTATACATTCATACGTTCAAGTAAAACTGAACTGTGATAAATATAAAAAATTAAAAACAATAACTACCTGTCATCATGAAAGAATATCCCTTCGAGATGTTGTTACTCCATTTTGATCATGTGCAAGACATGCTGGAACTGATTATCTATCATTGATATTGAATTTATTTCAAACATGCATTAATATTAAAAAAATTTAAATCAGATAATATATTGTGGATATAAGTGAGTCATCAAAATAGACTCAGTGTGGTGCATGAAAACATCATATTAATAAAAATATTTTTGATTGCATATATGATTATTACAATCATACATTCAAGTAAAACTGAACTGTGATAAATAGAAACAATTAAAAACAATAATTACCTGTCATCATAAAAGAATACCACTTCGAGATGTTTTTACTTCATTTTGATCTTGTGCAAGACATGCTGGAACGAATTATCTATCCTTTATATTGAATTTATTTCAATCATGCATTAATATTGAAAAAATATAAATCAGATAATATATTGTGGATATAAGTGAGTCATCAAAATAGACTCAGTGTGGTGCATGAAAACATCATTTTAAAAATATTTTTGCTTGCATATCGTCGCCTTCAGGAGAAAATTGCGTAACTCCATGAAACAAAATTTTACAGGAGAAACAAAAAACACTTTTTGTCAGAACACGATCTGTCTATATGACTGATTCAGTATGGGAAATGCAGGAGTTACGCATTTTTCTCCGCGGTAGGAGATTCGTAGATTTCATTTTCTAAAATTCAAATTATACCCGATCATTTTAGGAGTTTTGTAATTTGCAAGCATATTAGTAACTATGTTGCCCAACAGATCGCACCAAAATACCATTTCTTGAAAAATGTGGAGTTATGTAGTTTTCTCCGGAACACGACAATATATGATTATACAATCATACATACAAGTCAAACTGAACTGTGATAAACAGAAAAAATTAAAAACAATAATTACCTGAATCATGAAAGGAAACCCCTTTGAGATGTTTTCACTCTATTTTGATCTTGTGCAAGACATGCTGGAACAAAGTATCTATCATTGATATTGAATTCTTTTCAAACATGCAATAATATTCAAAAAATATAAATCAGGTAGTATATTGTGGATTTAATTGAGTCATCATAATAGACTCAGTGTGGTGCATGAAAACATCATTTTAATAGTATATTATTTCATAAGGAGAAGTGTCTCCTTTTGAAATAACTTTTCATAGTGAGCTTACGGTTGTCTTGCAAAATTAATTTTGATACATAGTTAATTACATTTTTCCCTACAGTGTAAGGAAATGTAGTTCATCGTTGACATAGCAACCACTTTTCCTATGGTGGAGGAGAAGTAGAACTTTTCGATGATCCTGTCAGTCGAAATATGACGTTGTTTCTGTATGTTTGGAAAAAAAAATATTTTTGATTGCATATACCTATGATTATGCAATCATACATACAAGTAAAACTGAACTGTGATAAATAGAAAAAATTAAAAACAATGATTACCTGTCATCATGAAAGAATACCACTTTGAGATGTTTTTACTCCATTTTGATCTTGTGCAAGACATTGCATATATGTTTATACAATCATACATTCAAGTAAAACTGAACTGTGATAATGGAAAAAATTAAAAACAATAATTACCTGTCATCATGAAAGAATACCATTTCAAGATGCTTTTACTGCATTTTGATCTTGTGCAAGACATGCTGGAACAAATGATCTATCATTGATATTGAATTCATTTCGAACATGCATTAATATTGAAAAAATATAAATCAGATAATATATTGTGGATATAATTGAGTCATCAAAATAGACTCAGTGTGGTGCATGAAAACATCATATTAAAATATTCTTGATTGCATATATTATAAAATCACACATACAAATAATACTGAATTGTGATTAAGAGAAATTCTTGAAAAAAATTTCCTATCATCACGAAACAGTGTCACTTCAAGATGGTTCAATTTCATTTCGACCTTCTTGGAATAACTGGAACGAATTATGTAATTGAAAGGGTATTTAAAATTCAAGCATGGATAAATATTAAATGACTCTATGAAAGATAATGTGTTGTGGTATAATAGTCATGAAAATTGGATCAGGGTGGTGCAAAAATCATCGTGTTGAGATAAAAATTAGGAAAATTATTTCGCTTCCTCCATCCGTGTAAGGATAATACTGATCGAATCAATATTCCTCATTGAAATCAGCTATTTCATAACTCAAATCTCCGAGGGGGTCCTCTAGTTCGGGTCTCCATACTTGAGCGTGAATTATTTACAGGAAATACATACATAAGTATAACACTATTTTTGCGAATGGGTTGAGATATATCTTGAAAATATATATAGGGATGTAGAAAAGAAATGTTTTCTTATTTCATTCTTAATTCTCCGAAATGTAAACTGTTGAGATAAGATTAAATTTTGTTCATTTCGAATTGTTACAAAGGTTTAGCATTGGAATAATAAACCAAAATAATACTAAAAAGTTAATTACCTGTTAATCCTGCTATAAGTGAGCTTAGCACACGTGTAACCAGCACACAGAAACAAACTCAAAATGAGTGCTTATTTGCTTATAAAAGAGAGAAAAACCGAATAACCTCTTCATTCAACATAACCAAACCCAACCATGCTGTAACCAAGATTAGACCACAGGAAGAAGGCTCTAGGCGCTGTGCACTTACCGTTGAAAAAGGAAAAGTGCTAACCTAACCTGAAAATAACCTTTTTCGTTCGCACGATTCACAGATTCGAATTGTTCATCTTCAGTTATGGCCTTCACATTAAGACAGCGAAAATGTAATTAAATGTATAATTTCAAAGATGGCGCCTGCACTGCGATTTAGGCAATCTGATTATTACTTAGGATAATTATAATATAAAATTTAAAGACCTTTTACTTTTAAGTACAAAACTTTGTGATGAAGATCCATGATATAAGCCGCTTTCGATTTGGGGTTTCGTGCACCGGAGGGCGTTTCGCGCAAGCTTTTGGAAGCAAATCGATTGCGCGAATGTCATATTTCGTGCACTAGAGGAACTCGGATAGCAAATCGAAAGCTACAATACTATTTTCTAATAATTACATGATATGGACAGGGCGTGACATGACTTTTGCATACGATGACGATGCTAATGTCCCAATACTCGAAAGAGATGGTTTACCCAACAACCCAATCAATAATTCCATTCTCCTCTACACAATCTCAGAATGAATATTCGTAGTCAGAGAAGGAAATATATTATCAAACACATCCTTCTCTAGTCTTAGGACATAGGTTCCGTTTTCATAAACCCAGTCCAATAGTATCGCTTTGGCATATTCATAAACTATTCTAGATCAATTTTTGTAAAATATGCATTAAAAAACAATTGATTCACATTACGATTATACACCTTTATTTTAATACCAAGATACCACAATTGAATGCAGCAATCCACATGTGAAGAATTCTTTATATTAAATATTTTATGTACAAATTACTCATTGCATTGTTCAATTCAGCATTGCATGCCTATCATAAATATTTCTTCTCTGCTCTCTGACTTGCCTCTTCCATTTATCTTGTTGATGACCAACTCTATTCAGTACATTGCCCCTAACACTCATATCATGTGAAGTAGATGGGGTGCCATCCTCCTAGAAAAATAATAATCTACATGTGAAAAAGATAACCCTGGTACCTTATATTAAATTATGGGAATAAAGCTTTATAGAATATGTCAGCCCAAAGGCCGAATTACAAACAAAACGGGTTTCAGTTCATTTTCGCTTCCAAAATCCGTGGCAATCAACTTTTGCCATCAAATATGTATAAGTAGTCAAATTGTCTTGTTTCACATATAAGTTTGGTGAAAGAGTAGTTACAGAAAATTCTAATGCCAATAAATAGTATATTATTTCATAAGGAGGAATAGTGTCACTTTTTATGGCGAGCCCGGGTAATTGAAGGTCTTCAGAAATTGAGGCTTTGGCCAATGAAGCAGTCTCTTTCCTTGGGCCATCAAAGTCTAGTGAAAAATATTCACTTCGTGAATTGGTGCAATTCGAAAAGTGTGGCAGTTTTTCATGAGAATGTACTTCTAGCATATTTCAATACAATGGCTAGCCGTTATTCCATGATAAAGTCTCAACAAGCGATCAAACACGAAATAGATAGTGGTAAATCTTTGAAGTTACGCGCGTTTTCGAGAAAATGAAATGAAGGATATCATGCAAAGAAATCAAGAGTTTTTCTAAGGAGCAGTTCGAAAGTTTTCTATTTGGCTGCTAGTAGAATATTGAACGTCGAAGAATTTCCTGGAACCAGCAACTCACATGACCCCATCGAGTCATCAGCTTCTGAACAGAATCCTTCCTGTATTTTACTACATGGTTTCAATTTTCAAAATGCAACATTGACCAATTGCACATTCAATGTACCTTTAGTGAATAAAAATAACGTTTGATTCAGAATTTTTTAGGTTGTTCATGGTTCCTAATTCATCGTTTACATAGCGACACTTTTCCCTTCGGCGTACGGAAATGTGATTAATTATTTACATAGCAACACATTTCCTTACGGCGGAGGAGAAGTAGAACTTTTCGATGATCCTGTCAGTTGAAAAATGACGTTGTTTCTGTACGTTTAAAAAAAAAATAAACTTATTTCAGATTATGTGTTTGAAAGTTTCTGTGTCTCTTGTTATTTGAGTTGCTTCGAAAATATTATTACACTATAATAGATCTTTCAAGTGGAATGTAATGATATCCGGAAAAAATTGTTTACCAATGGTCTAGTTAAAATGTAGACACTTATTTTGAATATAAATTTAATTGTCCTGTAGCCTTTCTGGTCTATTGTTTCTTTATCTCCATAGCAGAGTTTTCCATCTCTTCATATCTACTGAGGTTGAAACACAGTAGCTAAACTCAAATCCTCAGATTTTTTCAATGGGTTTTTTTAGGTTCATAAATACATTCTCATAATTATAAATACTACGAAGGAAATAAACAACAAGGAAACATATATTTTAATCAAATTTGCAATGCCCAAAAGTAACAGAATATTGCAAAAAAAAACTGAACATTTTTATCTTACATCTGCATGTTCAAATAAACAATGAAAAAATACATTTTATTTCGTTATACTCATTGTCTACCTTCAAGTAGAACATTCTCCTCAGAATCAACTACCTCAAATGATTTTCAAGCCATATTTAACAGTATTTTGCCCAAATTTTACTTCAGCTTTTCCAACATTGCTCACATCTATCAGAAAATCCTCATTGATTTTATTATCTCGATGTACTAAAATTTGTGTTCTCTTAGTTGAGGCTCTTTGATCTACAATATCACTTTTATTCATCACATTTCTTATATCTAGCAATTCTACATTGCTTTCGTCCTCATCGGAATTTAGTTTGAACTCTTCCAAAGGTAGGTATACCATTTCCATATTATCTTCATTCTCAATGAATTCATCATGATCAGAACTATCCAGTAGATTTAGAAGTTCATCATCATTTTCAAATCTTGATTGTCTGTATTGCCTTCTTCTTCTCTAAAATTAATTCATATGTTTAAAAAAATATACATAATATCTGATTCATCATTAAAATAACATACACTACTAAAACACAAGAATTTAAATGGAAAAAAATCTATTTTACAACTAAGTATTCAAATCAAATTCGTTCTAACCTGCCATAATTGCCATTATATCTGTTGCACCATGTAATCTAACACATTTTTACACACTTTGTAGGCACCATATAATCCACTTCCCGAACTGATGTAAGAATCCAAGGGTGGATGTTTCAGACAATATTCTTCAACATTACTTTTTTATTAGGAGTGATATCAAAAAATAAGTGTTAATGTCACTTTTCAATTAAGAAACATCTTTTGCAATAAAGGAGTTGCATACTTTATCCGAAACGATATATTCAAATGGTAACTGATGCTAAACACTGTTATTAACACATTGTTTATAAATAATAGAAATAAGTATATTACAATTCGAATAATAATAAGAATGAAATTGAAAAATTATAACTGAAAATATCAAATTTTTCATATTGTTTGTCCGAATTTTCATGAGAACATATCTTTTAATTTTTGGTAAATTCAATCTCACCAACAAAAATTATCAACGAGTAAAATGGATAAGGGAAAATGAAGAAATTAAATGAATCTAGAAAAATGAAAATAGAATCAAAAATATGTAATTGCTTCACTCAATCTTGTGTTTTAGCATGTATGGAAGCTAGTTAAATGAAAAAAGCTCCACACCAGAAAAGCAAATCATAAAAGAAACAAATTAATTCAATCATCTTTCAACGGATACTTATTTTTCAGACAATATATTTAAGATTAAAAAAATAACGCGAAGCCTAATAACAATGAAAGGAGGGAGAACTAAACAAATTTTCTGGGTAATGTCCGTAAGAATGAATGTTCTATTCCTAGGATTTCACTTATTATCACTTTCAGTAATGTTATGTAGAATATTCGTATATAAGAACCTTCGCTTACATTACAAAAAACAAATATTTTGACTTGGACGTTCTAATTTACACTCAAAATTCAAAAGTTAAGGAAAGTCTATTTGAAGGATGATCTTACCATTTATCTATCCAAGACAAACTTGACCCAATAAATGGAATTATAGACCATTTAGATTCTAGAGTAATAAAAATGAGAAGAATATAGCTTGTAAGAGAATACTGATGCCGCCTAAAATTTGGTTCATCAATAATTTTTTCGAATTTATTTTATGGTTTGATGGACAAATTGAATTGATACAATCATTTATAAACACCCTGTACTAGACTACTTAATGATGATTTTCACAACTCCAGAAGTTTAAAATCCAGAGATGGAAAACATTGATAGGCGATACCCAATTGCCACTACTTCTTGGGAATAAAGTTACTATTATATTATTATTACTTGTTGCATGGAATTAAAAAAAAATCTGAAAAAAGCCACCAGCATATTGAAAATATATTACAGCCATTTGGTATTGGAATGAATTTTCAAAATTTTGGTTCAATAAAGCAGAATGCCTATTTTCTTCGTTTTGCCATTCCCCTCACCAGGTGAACCATACTGAACAATTAATTTGTTAAAATATAAAAACTAGAATGCATGATGACCACAAAAGAATATTTCATCTTATGTATATCTTGATTTTCTGACTCGACATTTCTTTTGTTTTAAGCATTGATTATGTGCCTGAAGAAATAAAGATATTCATAGTTATATCTCCTCAACAATGTGATAGCAGTACACCATTGAAATATTTGTTTTATCAAATATGTATTGTTGATTCAACACATGGGTAAGAATCATAAATACTGCTCTACATCTCTTTCACCAACTAATTTTTTCCCTATGCCCTTTGAGATTTGGAAAAATAACTACTTACTTCTTCATTTGTATGTTCCTGATAACTGCCTTTCTTTCTTTTATTCAAGAGTGGATCAAGTACAATCAAAAATGCCATATACACAACTAAAGCTGCTATAATCCATATCACAATGATGACAACTACTTTTATGATTGTTGTATTTCGATTTTCATATTTACATTCACACCTTGGACAAAATTCACCTTCTTTACCATTTAGCTGATTTGCAATTTTTGGTATAACTACGTCCATGCAGTTGCTATAAGTAAATATGTACTAATAAACGAACAAATCATTCTAATTCCATAGACACAGTGTTAATTAAACATACAACCAAAAATGGACTATTCTAAGAATAGTTCGTTCCTTGATGATTTTCGTCTTATTGACTGCCAAAGTCTTACAAAAACATCAGGATCATGTCTTTTTGGGGTTTAACTAAAATCTTCCACTGGAGTAGTGTAAAGTAATGACACATGTTGAAAAATTCTTGGTACTCTGTAAGCCAAGTTTAGTACACCACACTTTTAACTTGTCTACATTGATAATTTCAAAAATATAAGAATTAGTTGTTTCAACAAAACGGCTTTTCAAAAATCATGAAGGACAAAATGTCCTCAGAACAGTGCAGAAAATAACGTCCTTTAAATTTTTGCCAGATGTTTAATATAAACCCTGCTTAAAGCTTACCATTTATTTGGCGGCACATTTGCAACATATCTTATGCGTTCTCCATCAACTATTTCAGTATTATTAGTTACAATAGATACTTTGGGGCAAATGCATTTACAGCGTTTATCATCCGATAATGATTGGCACTGAAAGATATATTATATTAAATATTGTGATGGATTCATTTTATTTCCACATACCTCTACTGATTTTGAGATATATATAATTAATATCATTAACAAATAAGCCTTCATGATAACTTTCTTTGAGATATTTTGAAGCTGCTTGAAATTTTCTTATTTTAGTTCAAATACTCATACCTTCTAATTTTGAAAATTTATGGATTGAAAAAGAATATCAATAACATATTGTCATCAATAACCGAAGTTTCATTATAATTTTTGAGCATTGAAGTGTTCACTAAATAATAAAAGATGAAATCGAGAGTAGTGAGCGAAAATGTACACACAATTATAGATAAAATAATGAAATTCTTTCAAAAATGAAAGTGATACTGCTGAATTGTCAAAACTGAGATTAGCTTAAGTTAAGCCATTAGTTATGTTGTTCTGACATATTATATGACATTAATGAAAGATGCATTGAAAATTGAAACTAATATTTCTTTTTCTATTAATGTCTCTCATTAATGTCAGGTGACAGGTGACCTGAGGTGTCAAAATTTAATGGTGACCATAAACGAATAATAATAATAAATGGTAGCGACTGATGTCTGATTATTGAAAGACATCTGTTGCCTATCTATCTTTTGAAAAATTTGATTGATTCGACCGATACTTGATGATAGGGATGGCACGAAAAGAACGGAACAGGTTATTGGGAATAGGTATCACCAAACTGTTCCAGGAACCTGTTATTTACAAAGAACGGAACCTGTTCCGCAGAACAGAAACTAATATCCATGCGGCGCGGCCACGGCGTCCCTCGTTCGAAATTCACGTAACTGTTCCAGTATGAATATTATGAATGTGTTATTGTTTTCGTGTTCACGTTGCCTGTTCCTAATGTACCTATTCTTTCCCATCTGGCATTTGGTTTGATAACAGGAACGGGAAGTGGTGAATGGGTAGACGGTCCAGATAATATTGGAATGATTGATTCAATATTGAACGAATAGTTTGAACTCCGAAAAGTTAACTTGGAGACTTTTTTCTACAGTGGCATTCGCAGAGAGGAACGACTTGTACGCGTCGAATAATTTGCGATATTTAAAATTTCGAATTTTGGTGGTTGTTTTGAATTCAGCTGATAAATGTTCATTTCGCTATTATTGGTTGTTATAAGACTATATCGGATTTCAGAGATGCGATGCCAAAAGAATAACTTGTTATTGAATTATTTGGGCATCTTCCAGGGTTTTTTGGATTAAGTCTATCCAACGTTTCGGTCCGAGTAATTGGATAACAGAAATTGAGAGTTATGAATAATTAGACAAATTATATGATAACGAGTTTGTGAAAAAATTCCAAACCGGACTAGATCTCCTACTCATTTTATTTTTATAATTAGTTCGACAAAGGACAAAAATAGAAAACAAAAAACTTTTTTAAAATTGCGAGCGATCTTCTTCCGACAACAACTCTCAACGCTCGACAAAATAAAATGAAATAGTAAAAAGTAAAATACACCCTAATCTTCCTAGTTCCTATTCGTGTACATGCCCCAAACTCGATCGAAAGCGCAAATAATGCACTCAGTCCTCATTATTCTTGAATCATATAAAACAACGAATAAGAATAAGCATCTGTTAAAACTTAAAATAAACCAGCAGCCGACATCCATGCTGCAGATCGATCCTGTACGTAACCTACGTCACTGTTCTCTCAGACGAGGCCGACTATTTTTTTTTTTTTTTATCCCGACTCTCCTAGTTCTCTGTGAGACCCCTCAGAAGCTCAGAGCTTGAACGAGTTTGGAGGAATAGGAAAAGGAACGGAATCGAGACCGTTCCTACGCGTTGAGCGTTCTAGACATAGACTAATAATAAAATATTATTATAAGTCTATGGTCTTAGATGATATGAATAACAGGTTACCAAAAGAACAGGTACGAGGAACAGGTTCCCGCTCAGGAACGGAACAGGTTGGAACTGTTCCCTGAATTTACCTGTTCCGACCCATCCCTACTTGATGAAAATCCATACTAAGTACCTATCTATCTCTATGCATTTGCTTCATAGATAAAGGAAGGTATTTTCCTTTATCTATGATTTGATTTTTATTATGCTGTCATTGCTGCCAAATGTCAAATCAGTTCTCATTGAAGTTGAAAGAGTAAATTGTTTTGATTTTTCTTAATACAATTACTAGTGTAAATTAAAAAAAAATGGCTCAAATGGGTGAACCTTTGACCCTGGCCAGAGGTATGTTTTATTTCCTCCATCAGAAAAATATTTACCTTTATACTGAGGTTCACACACATTGTCTATCAGTTTATTAATGAAAGTTCATCCTAAATAATGGGTTATGATGAATTTTTTGCTGCAATTCATTGTTCGTTCATTTTCAGACATAAAGAGATCCATAGAACTTTTAGAAAAACTGCAAAAAAGTGGTGAAGTACCAGCTACAAAATTAGCTGCTCTACAAAAAGTTCTTCAGAGCGATTTTTTAAATGCTGTACGAGAAGTTTATGAACATGTGTATGAAACTGTAGATATTCAAGGGTCTCAAGATGTTAGGGCTTCAGCAACTGCAAAAGCTACTGTTGCAGCTTTTGCTGCAAGTGAAGGACATGCTCATCCAAGAGTTGTAGAATTGCCAAAGACTGATGAAGGATTGGGTTTTAATGTTATGGGTGGAAAGGAACAGAATTCTCCAATTTATATCTCCCGAATTATACCAGGTGGTGTAGCTGATCGACATGGGGGGTTAAAACGAGGAGATCAACTTCTCAGTGTAAATGGAGTGGTAAGTTTTCTATTTATTGAAATATAAAAAAGATGCTCATTTTATATAATGCTTGTTGAGATCAGGTCTTCAAAATACAGATTTAAAATGTTTTTTTCATTGCCTCACTAATAACAGAATCCTAAAAATTATTAACACGTTGACAGCCACGGCAATTTCCAGAAATCTGGCGAAAAATGACAATTTGATTTTATCACATTATATTATTTAAAACCCTATTTCTAGTGCATAGTGATCATCAAAAAGCCTAAAAAATGTATTTTTTCGAAAAAAAGGTCTGACGAATTATCTCGTAGTTTACTTCTGTAACAGAAATCTCTTCACGGAAGCGAATTACGAGAATTCGGACACGCTTTGACTTGTGGCTTCGCTTAATCATTAGATACGCAAACCAGTTTCGAGAAAAAATAGATGCAAGAGCTTAATCGTAGCTGCAAAAAAATGGCCTCAGTACAAGATAGTTCGTAGTCGGCGTCCCAGAAGAGAACACAAACTACGAGTTATCTCGCAGTGGGCAGTCAACGTGTTAATTTAGTACAGAACTGAATTCAATAATGGTCTTGGCAGAAATTTTATGTAATTTTCCTTGTATAATACTTGTTCGTTCAAGTTCTAATTTTTTTTTCAGTCTGTGGAAGGGGAAAATCATGAAAAAGCTGTAGAGCTATTGAAACAAGCTCATGGATCTGTGAAGTTAGTGGTTAGATATACCCCAAAAGTTTTGGAAGAAATGGAGCTCCGCTTTGATAAACAACGGGCGAGAAGAAGACAACATGTTAATTGAACCTGAATGGAGCTCGAATGATTTTATCGCTTGATTATTTACATTATGAAACTAGAAAGTATATGCTGATGTAAAGCAATTAGAAGTTTTATTTGCAGGCGAGTTCCTGAATTTGACATTTGAGAATGAAAAGTGAAAATTTCCCCCACACGTTCCTTCAACTTAATTCTAATATTATTATGTTTGATGTTTTTGTCAGTTCCGTTAACATGTTAGGCGATATTTAGGATGTGTCTGAAATAATGTGCAAAAATCCATAACTTGGAACAGCTAAAATTAGGAACTCACCCTGTACAGTATTTCGATAATCTTGTTGCAGTGTTGAATTTTTGTTATATATTATATTTCTTTTATCAACTCAATATATCTTAAATATCGAAGGTAACTCCTGATTTTATTGCTCCCCTCTGTAGTGGAATATACAGTTTTGCATCTCCTTTGGTATTTATAATGATTATGATTAAAGATTGAAAATTTGCGGTTGAGTTCGTTATTGGGCAAAATTCGACCAGGGGTTCCGTGAATGTGGTCGTTTGAAATTTTGTTTTCTTGATAATTTCAGAACTACAGATTCGATCATGATGAAATTTTGTATTTTAATGGAGAAAGATATATTTAAGCCACATTTTTTCAAGATCGCATAATCAGAACCATTTTAAATTCCAACATATTATTGAATTGAAACTTCGAAAAGCACTGCCGTTAAGTCAGGAGCATTTGTGCGCTCGTTCATGCACCATCCACCTTGTGGGTAGATTCACATTTTCCAGTCAAGAGACCAATTGAAGACATTTTTGACAGCTGTCAAAAAAAATTTCAAACTAAGGCGAAACTCCAGCCTTCGAGTCAGTGCTTCAGGCGTCTAATCTTTCATTCAATAATTCGCTAGAATTTTCTACGTTATCTATGGTCTTGGTAATGCGATCTTTCTTATGTAGTTTCAATACATTATTCTTCATCTATGAGCAAAATTTCATTGCAATCGAATCGGTAGTTACGAAATTATCAGGAAATAAATATTTTGAATGGCTATATTAACGGAACTCCTAGACTAATTTTGCTCATTGATAAACGCGACGGCGATATTCGAGATCCACACCTATCCTGAAAATTTCAAGTCCCTAGGCCTTTCCGTTCGAAAGATATAATTTTCTATGGTTCAGGTGATGCGATCTGGACAACATTTTGCACGTAGCTTGAACACGTCATTCTCCATGTGAGTGCAAAATTTCATCTCGATCGAACAGGAGT
Source organism: Aphidecta obliterata (assembly GCA_963966015.1). Taxonomy (NCBI): domain Eukaryota; kingdom Metazoa; phylum Arthropoda; class Insecta; order Coleoptera; family Coccinellidae; genus Aphidecta; species Aphidecta obliterata. The sequence continues at coordinate 18,700,275 of OZ014428.1, read as the reverse complement.
TCCGAAGTAATCAGGAGAACAAAATTTCGAACAGCCATATTTACGGAACCCCTTGTCGAATTTTGCCCAATAATGAACTTAACCGCGGCATTTGAGATTTGAATCTACCCTGAAAATGTCAAGTCTCTAGGTCGTTCCCTTCAAAAGTTATCGTACTTACGGATGGACGGACAGACTTGAATTTTTCGACGGATTCGTCATCAGTGAGTCGAACCTTGTGGATTAAGAACATTTTCGGCTCAAAAATATAGACATCGTGACGAAATGATATAGCCCTCTTGTAAGTAGAACCAGCGCTCAAAAATCCTGATATTTCTGAAACAGCTGATTCGGCATAATTGACAAAGAGCTGCTGTAATTTTTTTGACAGCTGTCAAAAATTCCTTCTTGTTTTCTAAATCTGGAAAATGCGAATCTACCTACAACGTGGATGAACGAGCGCTTCAAAAGCTCTGAAATATCGCTTAAAAATCTAAAAACACCGATCATTATAAACTATCATCAGATACGCCGCTCTTCAAAGCAAGCTTGAAGAGATGAAGTGTAAAAATCGCAAGAGGGCTATGCAGGGAATCGCATGCCAACATTGGCGACAGCAATATTTATGATCAGAGTGCGGCACCTCTGAATATTTTCCATAATAATAGGACCATATTTCTCTTATTTCAGACATTATTGCATTTTTATTGAATACTTTGAATATCTTTGTTTCCAAAGTTGGGATCAAATTAATTACCGTGTTTTTGATACTTTTTCCAGGCCAATCTCATAAGGATCCTAATCTCATTTACGTATATGTATTATTTTAATTCTTAAGCCTATGTCATATCCCCAAGGCGACCAGCAAAAATTCAGGAATTATTAAGTCCTAGTGGGAAAACCGACAGGCAACAGCGCTCAACTTTGCGCCCCTCTTTTTTGTCACCCTGGGCAATTGCCCGGATTGCACCCCCTAGGGCCCTGAGAGTGCTCAACGCCTGAAGGCTACATGTTGGTTTCATGGTAGGATGTCTGATGCGTTGATGCGTACCTACCTACCCTGGTTCGTTTCCAGGTAATAAGGCATGATATTTTTCAGAGAAGTAGGTGTACAAATTTTCGAGAATGGGTTGAGATATTTTGGTATCTATTCAACAAATTCATTTCCTGAATACCTGATATTAACTTCCCTGGAGTAATGTTTCTTCAACACAATGCTAAATAATTAGCCTTCGAAATCACTTGTTTTGGTGATGATTATTTTTATTGAACTATTTTATTGGCGCGAAAATATTGATTTCTTCAATTAGCCGAATTGATATAATGTATGTCACATTGTTACGAATGTTACCATAAGGAATAACGGAATGTATGGACGATATCTAATATACGTTTCATAAATTGAACCAATTGACTTCAAGGCCTAATATCAAGGAATAGAACAATTTTCAATCTGAAAACGAAACAGTTGCCTGAATAAATCTCTAAAACTATAACAATCAATTCCCACTCATTCAACGAAGTTGAAAAGTGTTATGGTCAACTGATAAATTTAAAAGTTTTGTTTTAACGCCATTAAAATACAGTGCGTGTTTTCTCTTTTTTGTTTCCGATAATGAACGATTTAGAAATGAATGATCATAAGAAAATGAACGGTAAGAGACGAAGAAGACGGAGTAGTGACTACTATTACTACGAAACTGAAGATGAAGATGATACGAGAGATAAGAGAAAGAGTGTGTTATCGCAATTAGAGGAGGAGGCGGATGATAGGTAACATCCTTGGTTGCTCTGATAATCAGAATTCCTATTATAATCGAGATCAGTAAAAAGATGCTGAGTAAAAAATTATGAGTATTATATGTTTTCACAGTCGATCAATAACGTGGAAGATAGCCTTTTCCTTCATTATTTCCAATGATGAATCTTTGGAATCGTTCGAGGAAAGACATTTTCACTATTTACGTTTTAGGTAGTGCATAAAATCGAATTGAAAAACTTTGTTCGTCTACCTCCCAGAGATTTTATCGGAAAATATAAAGAGCTGAATGCATGAAATTTAGTACTGTAGTAGAATTCTTATGAAGCCCATCATCCTAGCCATCAACATCTGAATTATCTATAATACTTTTTTCAAGCTTTCATATTCAAAATGAATTCTATTAATTTTCTAAATTTCTACCCCAAACTTACCACGAAATCCTTTATTATTCAATAAAAAATCTATGAATCCTCGAAAGTCCTGCCAGATTTAAACCAAATATGAACAGAGTGATTCTCTGATGGTTCGCGAAGGCCAGATCTCCGAAGGAGAAAAGATTTTCCAAATTCTTACAGGACGCTTGGAGGGTGTGAGGTAGAGTTCCAAGAGGTCAAAATTAGAATAATTTTATGAAGATAGTGCGAGTTCATCCAACCTTTGTTTTTTGTGCCATTTTTGTTCCAGCCAACCACAAAGTCATTGGAGTGTTTAAATTCGATTTTTTTTTATTTCAATTGTCAAATGAAGTATTTTATGGAGGCCGATCTTAACTTTTAATTAACAAGAGTTTGTAGGCCAAAAAACGAACAATGGTTTGACTCGAGAATGTTTATTGAAAATTACAAGGATTTTTGAGACATATTTTTATTTCCATGACCAACGGAGTAATCTGAAAAAGCTTTGTATTTCGAAATATTTCACGGGAAATTTCTTTAGTGTATATTTCAATAGTTTACTCGATTCAAATTCTTTTCTTTCAAATAAGATGAATTTTGAGGGTGCCGGTAAAAGATATACATTTACACACACCACACAGAGTACCTATACATATAGGAAGGAATAGGGCAAGGGAGTTCCCTCACAAAAAAATGACATTATTATGTATGATATGATTAAGATTTCTAAATTCACTTCAACTTTTTGACGAAATATTAAATGATTTCTTGCAAGTTAGTATTCAAGGTTAACGAATGAGGTTCATCGTCGAAAATGAAAATTGAATGTTCTCATTCTCAGGGTATAACACAGAATATCGAAAATTCTTTTATAGCCCTTGAAGCAATGTTTATATATAAACTACATAATTTGAAATCAATAAGGGTTGTACACTCTACTCGCATCGATCTGAACATAACAAAAATGTATTTTCACTTTATGCATTCACAGAACAAATAGTGGTGGGCATTTTTCGAGATTTCGTCTAGCATTTGTTCAATAATCTTCATGTGTTTTATTGATAGACATTTTTTGTTTTTTATATCCAAAAGGTAAGTGGTTTTGTTGAAAAGTGTATTCATACAATATTCAACAAATTTTCTCCTACCAGGATATTCGTGCTGAAATTCTCGCTGAAATCGCAGGACTCATTTTTACAGCAGGCATTTGCACAATTTCAATAAGTTCGCAATTTCTTTTCTAGTCTTAACTTTTTTTGGGTTCATACTGAAATGAATACTTCCTCAGTCTCCACCAAAACAATTTTAACCCTGATAATACTATTGTATAGCGACACACGTGTAGTGGTTCAGTAAACCCTTAATTAGTAAAGCCGTAGTTCGATGTATTATTGAAGACTACGTGAATATGGATTCTCACTAAAGCGAAATAATGTACCTTATACCATAAGCGCTCATGTTATTTTCTGTTATTTCGCTGTCTAATCTCGATTTTACATGTTACACCCTGCGTCAAACAATAATGCTATTATTCGATTGATACTTATCGAGTTTCCTTATTCGAAATGTATGTTTTATAGGAAACAGAAGAAATATCAAAAGGAAGAAAAAGAAGTTGGAGTCCCATACTGGAAATTGGTAAAGATTTTCAATACAGCTTGAATTAGATCTATTAGAAATAACAAAATAATGAAATCATTTGTGAGGGTTATTTACTTGACATACTATTCAATTATTAAATTTGCTCGCTGTTTCCATTCTTCTCTGAAATATTTTATTATTTTTCAGTACAAATTTGCTACACCTTTAGATTGGTTCTGCATCACTATAGCAGCAATATGCACATCTTTGGTAGGCGTTTGTCAACCCTACTATTGCGTTTTATTCGGAAAAGTAACTGGCGATTTCATATCATACGTAACAGCGGCCTCAAACACAAGTTTAACAAGAACAGAGCAAGAAGTGCTAGAGAATAAATTGTACTTTGATGTTTTTCTCTTCTCAGTGAAATCAGTTGGATTAGGATTGGCCACGCTGTTGTGCCAGTATCTTGGAGGGGTACTGTTTTCCTACAGTAGTTTGAGACAGGTAATTTTGAAACGTAAAGGGTGATCCAAATCGAGGTTCCCAACTCTGACAAAAAATTTTTAAGCATCAATCAAAGTTTTTTGACCCATTTCGTGCATGTGTTTTTGCGAATTCATGTTTGACGTTGGCCGGAAGTGAACTTCAAGAAAGTCATTTCCCACATTATTTTTTCATTGGGAAAAACTCTTGTTTTGATATTTCGATATCTAAACGCCATAGTTTTCTGAATGAAATGAAAAATTATTAATGAGTGGGGAATGACATATTTGAAATCCACTCCTATATAGTCCGACCAAAAGTGTTACGAACTGAAAAATAACTTTTAAAATATGATAATGAAATGCGAAGTTTTAAATTCGAAATCAGTCAGGCCCTTTTGAAATGGCTCATGAACCACTTGAATTACCCTGAATATCCCCAATAGCTGTCTAGGAATTAAATAGTTTCCTTTTCGAAAACGTTTTCATGAATTTATTATCATATAGGTTTTCAAAATACGACAGAAATTCCTGGAAAAAACACTGAACCAAGATATCAGCTGGTACGATTCGAATAAAACCGGAGATTTCGCAACAACATTTTCTGAGTAAGTTTAAAATCAATTTTCCACAGGCATGAATAGTGTAATAAACCGGGGGTTTTTACCCTTATCAACCGTACTCCGCTGTCACCAACTTCTAATAACCTGGGTTGTTTGTCTATAAAAGGCCTTGTAGTCTTATCAATAGTACAAGTTATTAGGATGGAATTTTTATTATTACTCCAAATTATCCAACTTTCACCGTATATCATCTATTTTCCGAAAAGGTTTGAGTTCGTGCTCCTTGCACGAAGAGGGAGTCTTTTGTTTTATCTTTTCTGAGGAACAGGTATTCTTGAAAGAAAACCTAGAATTTTAAAAAAACATAATCATATATTTACGAAAAATGATGGTAAAAGGCGTACATAAACTTGAAATTCTCAAAACATCGATCATTCACGTACATAAATTCGCACATACATCAAATCAACTTCGGATCGAGATATCAATAAAATTGGGGATTACAATAACACCATTCACATTTATAGGGGTAAAAACCTTGAACTGAATTTTCCTACCTTGGTCTGCAAACCACCTAATTCCGTTTTGTACCTATTTGAAAACAAATCCACCCACACGCGATGTTGACTTTATTTTTATTCGAACTTCCGTAATCAAAACACGGCTTTTAACTCTACTCAAAATAAAACTTCTTAAACACTTATTTTCACGATCTTACACAATTACTTCCTTAATCCGAACTCTAATGAAATCCTCGACTGAAAAATACTAAGTCCCTTACGATTTTACCCTGCTTGGTTCCCTCTCCGCGAGCAACTCCTTCTAAATGAAAAGTGAATCTTAATTCTGTACCTATCGTGGCACCTTCCCGACTTACGAACTACCCCTAATCCGAGTCCTAGACTCAAAATAATTAACTCCCCCGAGTTCTGCTCTTCCGCACAACTCACCTCCCGGTCCCAGACTGGTAACAACTGACTCTCCCGAGCCACCCCCAACCGACAACAACTGCCCCTCACGGTCCCCGACCGAAAACTACCCCGGCCTCTAACCGGCTTTTTTTCCACTTCCGAACAATGAACTTAACCCAAGTCCCCGATTCACTCCCGAGTTCGTGACCTGCTCTTCGTTCCCGACAGGTCACAACTGCCCCTCGTACTCTCACTCAAAGGTAAACTTCCTCCCCCTTCGAAAACATAATTCCTGAGATGACACTTTTTTGGAGCGTCTCTCACGCTTTCAAATTCTTTCTCTGAAAATTTCCTGTGGTCAAACTACGTTGCGTCTTTTCATCTTATCGAGGACTCCTTCAGTCGCCCATACAAGGGTTCTTTGTCGTCTACATACCTCCGTTCGTCAAAACAAAGCTTCGTTTGAAGCCAAAGCTTTCATTATCACTGTCACACAGCTCCATTCTCAACGACATCCGTTAATTAAACTACAATGTATGCTCGACTTGGAATATGCAGCCTGAGGTAGGTAACTGAATTTGAAATCAAATAATTCATAGGTATTCCCAAATATTACAATGGCAGAGATGATTTTTTTCCAGAAACCTGGGAAAGATTGAAGAGGGAATAGGCGACAAGGTCGGAGTCTTTTTGAACTATCAAAGTGTCTTCCTGGCGGGAATGATATGGTCATTGGTGATTGGTTGGAAGCTAGCTTTGGTTTGCATGGTATCGCTCCCGATGTCGACCATAACTATGGCCATTATTACTTGGGTGAGTAGGTATTTGGAGGCACCTAAGACGAAATTATTCATTTAGGAATTACAAAGTGGCATCCGTGTGTTTCAAGTTTTCATTAATACCCAACCAATATAAAAAAAATTCAAGAAGTCTAGTTTAAGTTCAATATCCGCCCCTATCCGCACTCTCCACTCCGGACATCATATAACGAACGCAGTATATCGAGATGTTCTTCCTGTATTAATGTTGTTCATATTCACTCAGGTATCCACCAAATTTTCCAAACAGGAAATGGAATCCTATTCCCAGGCTGGATCAATCGCGGAAGAGGTGTTTTCAGCCATCAGAACGGTTGTGGCTTTCGACGGTCAAAAGAAAGAAATGAAGAGATACGATCAACACTTAACTGATGCGAGAAATAATAATATAAAGAGAAATCTGTTCAACGGCCTGAGTAACGGATTCTTGTGGTTTTTTGTGTATGGCTGTTGTGCTCTATCTATGTGGTATGGGGTCAAACTAATGATCGAGGAGAAGGTTTTGCCGGAGGATCAGATAACTTATACTCCAGGAACGGTTGTAGCGGTGAGATTCAAAGTTACATATTCATGTCAGTTTCAAAATATTGATAGTGACCACATATGGATTCAATAGATTCTGTTTCATTTTCTGCGCCTTCTTCTTTGAATCAGAGTTAATTTCAACTTTCTTCAGGTTTTCTTCAATACATTAGTGGCATCTTGGAATTTTAGTATGGGAGCTCCCTACCTACAAATATTCGGAGTGGCCTGTGGAGCAGCTGGTAAAGTTTTCAAGGTTCTGGATAGTGAACCAAAAATAAATTTGTCATTGAAGAAAGGACTCAAGTTGAAAAATCTCAGGGGGGAGATATCCTTTGATAATATTTATTTCAGATACCCATCAAGGCCAGAAGTGAAGGTATTTGAATTCAATAAGGAATATGTGATCTATCTTTTTCCTACATAACTATTTCAGATACTAAATGGTCTTTCGCTGAAAATAGAAGCAGGCGAAAGTGTTGCATTTGTTGGTAGTTCAGGTTGTGGAAAATCAACCTGTATTCAGTTGCTGCAAAGATTTTATGACCCTATCGCTGGAGAGGTAAGTGTCGTCATAAGAGATAAAATGGAAATTATTATAAATAAAAAATCCGTTTTTGTATGTTCTTCAAAATATAGTGGAAAGTGATGTTTATCTCGAAAAGTGTACTCTACCCTCATTTTCGACTAAATATGGACAAATGATCCATGCGGATCTATCGATGTTCTAAGTTAGATTTTTCAACTGAATTACGTGATTTTTCATCAAAAAAATAGGGGTAAACCCATCTAATATTGAGTTGAGAGGGAAAGCGGTGATTTCAAAATCTACATTAGATATACATATTCACATTCAGCAATAGGATGCCAATGCCACTCAACTCTATTTTTAAGCTAATAAAGGAAATATTAGATTAAGTTAAATATAAGTTAAACTCATTCGCAACGAAAAAGAAGTTCAAGTTTAGTTTCCACCCCGAACAGAGAATTTTTGAACTGATTTCAATTGATGGTATATGGTCATTCGGACTTTATCCTTTAGCTTGGGTGTGCCCCTATTGATACATATATGTTAGATTCAATTGAAAATAGTTACTAACATAATTAAATTCCTATTGTATCGTACGCGTGGATAATTTAGGTACATTTTATATAACAACATTTTTTTCTCGACTGTTTTCATTTCGATACAGATATTTCCAGATCACCATAGATGGCTCAGATATCAAAGAATTAAATCTTTCGTGGCTCCGAAGTAAAATTGGCGTTGTTGGACAAGAACCAACACTTTTTGCAACTACAATCGCTGAGAATATACGTTATGGGAAATTATCTGCCAGTCAAGAGGATATAGAACGAGCAGCGAAAAAAGCCAAAGTGCATAAATTCATAAAGAGTCTACCAAACGGTTATGATAGTATTATTGGGGAAAGGGGAACTCAGCTTTCTGGAGGACAAAAACAAAGAATTGCTATTGCTAGAGCTTTAATTAGAAAACCGTCTATTTTACTACTAGATGAAGCCACCTCGGCTTTGGATACTACAAGTGAAGCCGAAGTTCAGGCTGCTTTAGATTCGGTGAGTACCTAAACAACTCCAAACCCCAAGCTTAGATGAGCAGATCTGAAAATACACCTGCCTTGACAGTAAACAGTAACGCGTCTTGATTTTCTGGCTTGAAATCGATTCGGAAACCTGAATAGTGAATACTGAAAACCTTGAATATTGAGCCTAACATTATTCCACCCCATTTCCTCATTTCTCATCTGATCTCTCCGGCGTTTGTCGATCATTGTTCCTGCCCTCGCTATGTTCATCGCTCGTAATAAGATAGATAGATATCCTAAGAGGTAGCTACAAAGACTTAAAACCTACTACGCCCTCTAAGGGTCTGTTTTGGTCTGGCAGCTATGAATTTCCAGACCTCTAAATATTTTTCGAATTCATGCAAAACTAATTCTTTCCAGGTTAGCGGTGAATGTACAACCATTATCGTAGCTCATCGTTTATCGACAGTGAGAAATGCCACCAATATATTTGTGTTCCATGAAGGTAAAATTATAGAACACGGTTCTTATCAAGAACTCATGGATAAGCAAGGGTCTTTCTATAATTTGGTTAAATCACAGAATAATCATCAAGAAGTGGTGCCCGAAGAAGGTATTGTATGCCAACAAGTGATAACTAGAGTATTCATGATTATCTTCCAGAAGTTTCTGAGCCAGATGATGAAATATTCAGGCAAGAACTCAATAGAAGAGAATCCTATCTTGATGTTCATAAGTTCAAACACAGAATGGTGAGAACTTCATCTATATATAATATATATTTTGAAGAAATTTGCGGCAAAAATATCCACTCATATCGCATTTATAATATTTTTTCTTTGTTTTTTATTTCGATGAATCCAAATCAGGTTCGAGAACACTAAAAAATTGATGATTGAAGCTAGATTATCAAAAGATTCTTTCGAACGAATTATCTAAAATGCATCGAAAACAAAAAAAACATTAAAATAATAATAATAACACCTAATAGGTATTAATAAACTGATTTTTTCATCTGAAAAACGTACATTCAAACAAGACGTTTTTTCCATGGATTCTTCCAAAGGATTTTTTTCATAGAAGTGATGGTTCCTTCCAAATAATATAATAATGTACGAGAAATAGTTATAGTTGATTCGCATCTCTTCTAGAGCATCAGTGACAAAGAAAAAGAGGAAAAAGGAAATATCCTGAAAGTGCTAATGATGAATAAAGCAGAATGGTTTTGGATACTGTTAGGTTGTATATCTTCGGTATTCATAGGTGCTGCCTTGCCAATATATTCTGTACTCTTCGGGGATATAATTGGCGTAAGTTTATTAATGTTTGGGTACGATGTGTTAATTGCCATTAATTTTCTAGACACTTTCTGTTGCTGATAATACGCAGCTGAGTGATTCAACGAATATGATTTGCCTTTTTTATTTCATTCTTGGATGCGTAGCTGGACTCTCATATATAATACAGGTGGGTATTTCTTTTGAAAATTTTTGATTTTTAGCATTAAACGATTCCAATGGTTCAATATTGGAAATAATGAATCCATTTGCCATTTATTTCAGTTATCAATTACTAATGATTTTTTTCAATTTGAATCGATTTGAATGACTCAGGACGGACTTTGGTTTTATAAAATGATATGAAAAATTTTTCATTACATTACCATCTGAAAGTATGAAATAATTCCACTCGCTTTCAATTTTTCATCAATTCATGTTAATCTCAATGAGGAATGCGAATGCTTTCATTGAGTTGAATATGATAGTTTCTGTTTGAAATTCATATCATGATGACATATTTGCATGATGGAAGCTTACAAGCTATAAATTCGAGAGATCAAGGCTTTCCTTGACGTCTTTATTTCAACGCGTGCTATTTATTCATTCAGAAATGTAACAAATTGGCGAATGCGTCGGGTCTGAAATTATGCAACTTTATACATGTCATTATCTTTACTATGAATTGTATGAATAATTGGACTGAATAAAGAATGATTAGGTATAAATAATTTTGGACCTGCGGACAATTGAACTTGGGAAAATGTTAAACCAAAGCTACGATATTTCTAATTTAAAACAATCAATTTCTTCTGATTGAAACACCATTGAATCGTTAGTCCATGAGAAAATTGCGAAATATTTTTTTCATCAGAAAATCGTGCAAACCACTGATTTTCAAGGCCCAAGGGCACGAAAACGCTTTTGTACTCTTAACATCTCGTTTATTCCTTAGATTTATGCGTTCGGAGTGGCTGGAGAAAATTTAACCCTTCGCGTTAGGAGCCGAATGTTTGCTGCAATATTGAAACAAGAAATTGGTTGGTTCGACCGAAAGGAAAATACAGTAGGAGCGCTATGTTCGAAACTTTCCAGCGATGCTACGTCCATTCAAGGGGTAAGTCGTTTAGTCGAAAATATAATCGAGATAACTACTCAAGTTAAATGACCATCCGGACAGGATCTTCTTGATGGTAAATAAGGAAAGAAGGGAAGAAGTCCCTAAATTATAAGATAATGTTCAGCTTCTTAATTTCTATTCATTGAGAGCTAAGGGTTATCATCCACGAAGATATATTCATGCTCAACTGTTTCAAACTACAGATTTTTGCAGATATTCTGAAAGTGGAGCTCATGAAAGATGGTAGGGAAATCCTCTACAATTTGACACGAGAACATACGAGAATCTATTGAATTCTCAGCTTGCACGATTAAAATAAAATGTTTCATGTTATCTTATTCGTAAACTAACCTTATATTTTTGTCCAAAAAATGTAGATACAAAATTCTTGTTATTTTTTCAGGCTTCGGGAATGCCGATTGGAACAGTGCTGAATTCATTATCTACCCTATTTTTAGCTAATGTTCTTGCTTTATACTTCGAATGGAAGCTAGCTTTGATAATGCTAACTTTCTTCCCATTTATCTTTATATCCATTTATTTCGAACAAAGAATAATGCAAGGCAATTCTGGCTTCAGAGAAAAGAAACTTCAGAAATCAGCTGGGGTGAGTATATATTGATGAAACTTACATAATAACAGATATAGTTCTGATTACCTAGTGACATATGAGAACATTGTTTCGAATTAATGATATCGCTGAACTGAGTTGATCTCGGATGTGGAGAGAAAACTGTTCTCAAGTACTGTTAATATTAATTTTTCAGATTGCTGTAGAAGCTATAGGTAGCATTCGTACCGTAGTTTCTTTGGGGTGCGAGAAGTTGTTCCTGGCTCGATACACCGAAGAACTAATTCCATATATCGTTTCCTCAAAAAGGAAATCGCATTTTAAATCATTCATGTTGGGAGTGGCAAAAAGTTTGATGTACTTCGCTTACGCTGCAGGTCTGAGCTATGGTGCAAGGATCATAATAGCTGAGAAGATTCATTATGGGATTGTTTTTAAGTAAGTACATATATAGGTATATGGAATTTCATAATGGGAATCCGGATGGATAGTTTTAGTTCTGAAATGTGATAGTACTGCCTTCTATGATAATTTGAGTACTTAGGTACTGATAATTCGAATGAGTAATGAGTCCTCTAACCTTGCATTCAAAAATACGTTCATTCGCGACAGCATCCCAACTAGGAACTAAGAAGATTAGTCTACGACCCCAGAAGATGCAGAAACAGTGAGGATCCACCGGGATCAATTACCCAAAAATGTAATTTCATGGGAAATGTTTAGCCAATGAAAACCTCACAGTTCTCGATCAGGTGTTTCATGAAAACCACCTCTTCTGGAAAAAAGGATGAGTACATTTTTGACCCTAAAGCTTTGAGAATGTCGAAGATTTGATCCGAGATCATGGTAGCTGAGGTGAATCCAACTGCTCTTTCAATGATATAAACGAATGCTTCTCAGAATCTTTTCGTTGAAACACGAAACTCGGCGGATTATTTTTAAAGGGAGTGGGTTGTGGGTTGTACGGGAGCAATTGAAGCAGATCTGATTATTATTGGCGGCTGCATGGCTGCATGAAATGCGATATTTTGTTTATCTTGATAGTGAGTACCTACTTGAGTATTGAGATCGTCAGCAACATCTGACCAAACGATTTTTGCCGAATAATTCTCCACTTCAGTATCTATAAATAAGAATATGCATTATTTGAATTCATTTCATGATGTTCTGAACTATTTCTAGAACATTTTGGTTTCGATTCAATTCTTACAAAAAAAAAATTCGTAATGAACAAAAGGATTTTTCTGAAGATTGCAAATAAAAAATAGTTTGGCATGATCTTACCCGTGGGTGAATCATTTTAAATAAGAAATAATCGTTTTTTCATGGAATAATATGGAACACAATATTTAGGGTTATAGAGTTGGTGATTGTTGGTTCCTGGTCACTTGGCAATACTTTTGCATTTGCACCAAACTTTCAAACTGGCATTGAGGCTGCTGGACGCATGTTTACTCTTCTTAACAGAGTTCCTGAAGTGAAAAATATTCAGAATCCTTCAAAAAGAAAATGGGTAAGTGTAATAACTAACTATGCCTAGATATTCGTTCTACTGTAGGTACTACCATCATCGGATATTGAATCTCTAGGAAAATTTACCATTCGAATTTTATAAGAAAATTGGTGAATATGAATCAATATTTTGTTTAACGTCCAAGCGTTCATTATTGAATCCTTCTTTAGGAATGTTCAGAAGTTTGAAGGCGAGTGAAAATTTTATGCGAATTGAATATTGAATGAATGTCCATTTTTTTAAATTGATCAATCAAAGTTCTCGATGCACTGTTTGGCGGTGCGTTAGTTTTTTTCGGGAACCATTTAGCGTTAAAATCAAAAATTGAGAGAAGCACTGACGTGAAGTCAGAAGCCTTTGCCCGCTTGTTTGAATTATTTGCCAGACCGGTTACCCATCCAGGTACTGAACGCTGCTTGGCTTCAAGTCTCATCAAACTCCCCTCCGGTTTCTGAAAGACTTATCAAACCGTAATTTAAATGACATAACATTCAACTTGATGATATCAAATCATTTTGGGTTTCTGAAAAGTTTAGTGAAAAATTAATTAATCTATGATCATTTTGACTCGAAATGAGGTGATTCTGCAGCGAATCTACAAAACCAAAGATTGTGTGAACCAAACCGCCCGTCAGTGTGATATCATTCTATAAATTGACACTTCAAGATGTGGAATCAAAGAATTATGGAAAATATATCGAATTTCTCGACACCAGATCATAAAAATTCAATTTTATTACCACGTGGCACAGCTGTGAAGCAGAATTCATATACAAGTACCTCATTTTATTGGTGGTCCATATGAACATAGTGGCGAATAGATTCTGATGCTGTAGTTTTTGAAAAAAAATATTTGTTTCAATTTTTACAATGATACGACCCCCACGAAATTCGACATGAATCTTTCTGTCGATATTTTACATAACTTACTATAGAGTTTCAATTCGATTGAATCGGTGTTTTCGAAATATTGAGGAAAAAAAAACAGTTGATACGAAACTCTTGAGCGGATTTCGCCCATTCCCGAAAATGGCTAGAGTTGCATTATCTTCAGAAAGTTATCATCTTTAATTAAGGACGAACGACCGGAGGAAAGGACATAATCGTGTATACGGACGGACGGACCGACTCGAATTTTTCGACGGATTTCGTCATCAGTGATTCGAATATTGCCGATTAAGACCATTTTCGGCTTGAAATTCGAAAATGCAGACATCGTGACGAAATCATAAGACCCTCGTGTGAGTATAACGGGCGCTCAAAAAAGTTTGAAACTCCGTGATAGCTAAGCCATACTTAATAGCCTTCTTGAAGTCAAATGAATACTTTAATCGAGTTCTTAATGGTTTCAGGATGTTGGCGATCTTGAATATTCCAGAGTTTACTTCTCCTATCCAACCAGGCCAGATATACCGGTTTTGAAAGGACTAGATCTGAATATTTCAGGAGGAAAAACCATCGCCCTTGTAGGGTCAAGTGGTTGTGGTAAAAGCACCATTATACAACTTCTCGAAAGGTTTTACAATCCTACGGCTGGAGAAGTATGTGTAGATGATGTAGATGTCCGCATAATGGACCTTCAACACCTACGATCTCATTTTGGAATAGTATCGCAGGAACCCAATTTGTTCGACCGCACTATAGCCGAGAATATAGCTTATGGCAACAACCTGAGGAACGTTCCGATGAGTGAAATTATGGAGGCTGCTAGAAACGCCAATATCCACAATTTCGTTTCATCTTTGCCTAAGGTAAGTGGTGTTTATCATTATAGTAAATATCCGGAGTCGCCACTTCTTGAGCCAACTGAGGTATATCCCATTGTACAGTTTTCCATCCAGTCCCAAGAGTTCTGATCAACTCCATTAGTTGGGGGTGGGTACATCCGCATCCTCAATAATTTCGTGGCCCAAGCATTATTTCCCCCTACAATTGGGTGGCATTCTTCTTCCCTGTATAAATTTTCTGCTGAACCTAATCTCATAAGATGTTTTCTGAGGCAACAGTGTCCTGCGAGGAAGCCTTTAAAAAGATGCAGCTTCTTCTTCCCAATTTGTTTTTTTTTTATATTTTGGACGCTAGTTCAGTCCTTTATCTTCTTGCAAATATCTTATTTCTGATAACTTGGCACTCATTTTGTAGGTGGTGAATTTTTGTCGAATATAATTTTGAAATTGATTTATTCAGGGTTATGACACTCCCCTTGGAACTAAAGGAACCCAGCTTTCTGGTGGACAAAAACAGAGAATTGCTATTGCCAGAGCCCTAGTTCGAAATCCTAGAATTCTACTTCTTGATGAAGCTACATCTGCATTAGACAACGAAAGTGAGAAGGTAACGCAAACATATCCTTCTTTCATAAATTTATACCATTTCAGATTGTTTCTATAATTGGATTATTAATGTTATCTCATTTAATAGATTGTTCAAGAGGCTTTGGATAAAGCTAAACAAGGACGTACATGTATCACTATAGCACATCGTTTGACTACTATCCAAGACGCAGATCTAATTTGTGTGTTGGAGAAAGGTAGAATTGTGGAAATGGGAAAACACCAAGAGTTGATAGCAAGAAGAGGACACTATTTCAATTTTCATAAGTTGCAGACCAATCTTTAGATTCTTAGAATAATTTTAGTCGAGTGTTTGGAAGTAAAAATAAAAGGATAACCTCTTGATTATTGTTTGATTAAGAAACGCTCTATTCAGAATTGAAACTCGAATTCAGTCGCACAGAAATGAAAACGGTATAGTGACAAAAAGTTGATTGAAATAATTTGTCATAAAGAGATTGAAGTGTGAAATAATTTTAATTGAGTTATGGGGTTCACGCTAGCAAAACTCAAGGTGTTAAATTTAACATTTATGGCGATTTTCGGTGTAGGATCTTTATGCAATCTGGTTCTAATTATTTTGCAACGCAGAGACTGGTCCTGCTCAACTGTTGTTAGCGTTACTTTTCACATAATTTATGTGTTTCCATGTCCAGCGTTCACTCTTGGTGTACTCTTCGAAAAGAGAGAACTCCTGGTGCCTCTTTTGCTAGTAACCATACATTCATCAGTGCATAATGTATATTTGATCGTTATCGCTGCGAGTGTTCAACATTCTGGAGTATTTTTAGTATACACAATAATTTTGTACATATTTCTCTTCGTAGAAACCTGCCTTAATTTATTTGGGCTCTACTTGAAGATAGCATTGTTCAACTTATACACATACGATATCAAGAGGAAACTTACTGTAGAGGAAAATATGAGACCATATTGCTTGGAGAGATTTGGTAAATTTTACTGATTCTGATGATGTAATTTTTCTTTCGGATAATTCAATAACGTCAAGGTGCAGTGCCCAAGAATTACTGAAGATGAGATCTATGTTGAATGTAATCACCAGTAACATGTATAAATGAATTATTTTTATGTAATTCACAACAGTACGGAAAATAAATTCGTCTTCCACCATGTGCCCTAATTCTTATGAATTTAAAGGCGTGTATTCACCAAAGCAACAGTTGTCGGCGACACTGGAATCGCCGAATAGATAAGAAAATATCAAGATATCATAATGAATTAGTGCTTGGGTATCTCTTTGATGTCAGATTGGAAAAAAAATTAAATGAACACGAGAACTCGAAAAGTACTTTCTCAAAAAGGGGAAAATCTTGAACTATAATTACACTTCGATTCGTCCATAAGTTTGTTTTTCTGGTGTTATACTATTATTTTGTATGAATATAATATTAGAATTTATTCTTGTTTATATCCTGATATTATCAACCTTATTTATAATCTACTAACTCGCAGGATCGGCTTATTTTCTCAAGGATTCATAGTTAATTTCGGAATAGCGCTGTTATTCTTGGAAAATAATTGATCTATGTATCTCTGTTTTGTCTATCTGGGAATTTCAATGTGAATAGGAATTCCTAGTAGATGGTGAGGGTGAGGCAAATTCAAATTAAACTTTCTCCTTCAATCTGCCATAGTTCCAATAAACTAATTGGAACTCAAACACCTTATTTCATTTATACATCGCACATATTTTCTTTGATTTCTGAATCAACCGTTCTCAAAACGTACCACGGGTATTAACGTACTAGTTCTATTACAAAAATTCCTCAAATTGTTCCTTATATTGTGACAAATCATGATGATCTGGCAATTCTTAACTAAGTTAACATTCATTTTCGTGGAATTCTACTCATGCCGCGAAAAAAGGCAGATCATCATGTATATTGATAACAGGGAATTCTCTAGTCTTATCTGTGGTATTTTCTCAAGCACTTATCAACATCAGCGGCATATGTAACAAATATTTCCTTCCTATGTTGCGAGTCTTCAGCAGTATTGATTTATCTAAATTTTTTTACCGAAATCTGCATTTCCCTAAAATATGGATTGAGATCATCATAACCTTTTTCCCCATCAGATTAAAAAGTAACGTTGTCAAACAATATTTTTACACATCAATTGTTCAATAGATAAGATAGAAGATAAGAACATGAGTTGTACATTCATTCCTGTATCTTTCTCGAAAAATTTATATAGGTATCGATGATTAAATGCTCTTTAGTTTGTTTTGTGATTGCCCAGGGCAGTGTATTGTCCGAAAAAAGGTGAGGAACTCTTTATTTATCAAAATAATGCTGAAGGATATTTGCCCGAATTATTGTATGCACAATTTTCATGAATGTGATAAAAGTAGATACTCTCTAAATACAAGATTCAAGTGAGGCACAGCCATGTGGTGAAGAAGGATTTTGTGTCCATTTTCTCCACAAAGATAATTCATGAACATAACCTAGAAGGTCTGTAAGTGAGGTAGGAGGGTAGTTTGTGAAACAATGGAGCTTCGAGCATTGTCCAGAAAAAGTGTTAGTTCAAGCATTGTATTGAGGCTATGTGTTATCTCTCCAAATAATTGTTCAGGTGTTTGACATTGTATAAAGTTAATGTTGTTCATATATGATCTGGAGGTGCTCAAAAGTAACCCACATCAGGGAAGAATGTCAAAGCTCGAGATTGCATATTTTGAATACATTATTTTGAATTAGAGGCAACTAGTGCGCAAAGACAAAGATCTATTGTGCCCCCCTTTCTTCTACTGACCGAGGTATATCCTAAGCTAAAGATCGCCATTCACTTACAGAATTGTAATGGGTTAAAGTAGTTTAAGGATAATGTCTCCATCGCTGATAAGCAGCAGGGCACTCATAACATTAGCTGCTGTTGAATGACATACTCCAATGCTATACATATATTAAGCTTCGATGCGAGTCTTATTATTGTGTATTTCTTTTCACTATTTGATCGATTAAACAGCAAATCAATTCAAAGAATGTGTTCTTGTTTGGTCTCCACGCGCCATTGTTCATCTCAGATTAAGATGATCGTAACAGTGTCTCGGAGAGCCCTTGAAGGCCAAAGCTTCCAACATTCAGTCTAAAAGACAAATTCGTAGCAGATCTCGAAAGTTTTTAAGGCATAACTGCTAGTTTTATAAAAATAACTATATTGAATGTGAAGGTTAAGCTATATTCTGACCATATGTTTCAGATAATATATCCCAATCGAATTAAAATTCCCCATTGAAATAAGTAGAGGCAACTTTTACGCGTCTATTTTTAAACGTTTAAAGTATCGAGTTCATGTTTTCCAATGATTTCAATTGTCGGTTATAAGATTGAGTAAGAATGAGAAGGCGTTTCATTCGGGATGATAAATTCTTGAACTCCATGTCTTGATTTTTCATTGTGATAATTCATCAGAATGAAAAAAGTGACTCGATAAGTTTTTCTTATCAGGATGATTTATGAATTCTCGAGTACCAATAAGATGAATTTTGTGATTGTTCATTCATCATATTGTCGTTGTACAATAGAGAATACGAAATAATGGAAAATTAGTTCAGATCAATCTGTAGATGTTTGAAAAAATTGTTCGGAATCAAAAAAGAAAAGGTGAGCTTTCCATGAAATTCTTATGACCATTGATTATGCCGAGAAAGGTTTGTTATCTGTTGCGGTTATTTTTGCCGAATGTCATTTATACATATTGAGCAATTCCTCCTAGAACATACACCATTCAATGATACAATGTCAACTTTTAAACATTCCGTATTCCGTCAATAACCTTCCAATGAGAACAAGCGAAGATGATGATGCAACTTCCTCAACTGTGATTTTGAGAATATGTACCAACTTTAATATTCCTACAAGCTCAGAACTGAGAACTAAGTTTTATTGCTCACCATCTGAAACAAAAATAGGTAGTCTAATACTGATCTTCAAATAATGGGAATGATTCCATCTTATCTGAAAAATAATTGTTAATTATCTGAAGATCAGTACATATTCATATTTCATATTATTATTTCATCAATCTTAATTAACGACAATTTTTTATCTCAACTTTTTATTTGTTTTTTCATGTTTAAAATTTATTTTTGTTTCAGGATTCAAGATAAGTGAAAATGAAGTCAAAACAACTTGACCTGGTGCAAGCCGAGAAAAATGGAAATGGAAAAAAATCAGTATTAGAGGCGTAAGTGGATTGTAATACATATTTTCTGCAAGACCGCTCCTCATTAGCATAATATTATCTTGAGATTTGCTTAACACGCTTCATGTAACGTGGCCCATTGGCAATTCAAAGAAAACGTGACCAATTTCGAATTTGAAACTCGATATACTTAATAATAATTTTCTATATTTTCGAATTATCTTAAGGTTCTTGCGACTTCAGATAAGAACAGAAGATAATTTCATATGCGTGTATCCCCAGGAATTTTTTTCCAAAAATTTGAATAGAGTACTATTTTTTCATGCTTTATTCAACTGATTTAAAAAAAAAAAACTGGTAGGTATAGGGTTTTCATTTGACGAAAGCTTGTTTTCAAACTTTAGACGAGAAGGTTGTTGTGAATACTTTGGTAACATATTTATCACTCTTCATCTGGATGAAATATTAAATATCTTTAGGACTTATATCAATTATATCTTTGTAAAGCTTGATAGTTGAGTTTTCCGAATGGAAACGAAATAAAAGATGTTGGTGAAGAGATGCACTTGAAATTCACTTCCGACCTGGCCCGAAATGTCACGATCGTGAAAAAAAATTCGGAAGATTGAGTATGATGACTTATTATGATATCCCAAGTTCCAAATTCTGAATCAACCAGGTTCTATTCAAAAGGCTAATATATTGTTGGACCTACGTACTTTGTTTTCCACTCTAAAACTTCCTGGAAAATTATATTCGATAGACATTTTCAGTGAATTTCAGCAAAAAAAGATTTCATTTTCGTTTTCATGCTTTCGAATTCTTCAATTGATCTACCGTGTGTCCGAGTTTCTTAATAAAATACTAATATTTGAACGAGTTATTCTTGGGTCGCTTTTGGGAAAAAAAAATTTTTGAATGTCTCAACTTTCGAACTACAGGTGGTGAACTTTTTCATCTGGAACAATGTGAGTTGAAATGAAGCAACTTTCTGTATATATGGAATAGGTAATCGATTCAATTGTCATTGTTCTCCTCAATTCCAGATTTATACTGATAACTGGGATATTGTCTGCTGGTTATCAGAAATCATTATTTCGGAGATGATTACGGAGTTATTTCGCAGATGGTTCAATTTTTTCATTATCATTGTAGAAATTATTGATTTTATCACACTCACTTGTTCTTATCAGCGTTCATTACATAAAATGACTACGGGGTTAGATAATCGAAAGAAAATAATTCAATATGTGATAGTAAATATGACAAGAGTAAAATAACGATAAGTAGCTGTAAAAGACAATAAATTCAAGTGCCAATCTGGTATACAGAATAATGAAGCCAAAAATTCTGAATATGAAAAAAGTTAATATTCGTTTAGTTAGCCCTACAAATGCTACCAAGAAACGAATTTTGATAATTTCAAAGTTTATTTTCGTTATGTGCATTGTATTTTACAGTGGAATATTATTAAAATTTCAATTGATAGCACCCTGGTACATATAGGTAATATTTTTCTATCTACACACACAGTACATTTGACATTATGAGCATTTTGTGAAAAAGTTTATATGAGTTTTGTTTAGTGGTTTTGTGATAACATGTCATTCAGAATAGGTGTTGGCACCTAAGTGGCAGTATCTTGTTTTATTTATTTGCAGTTTCATATAATTATTTATCTCAATAACAATTTACAAAAAAAATGAAAAATACTACGTTCTTTCAGTGGGAGGAGATTAATGGTTTCTGTTGTTGCTCATAAAATTTGTAGTAAATTTTTTATCTTGGCGGTTCTGAAATTGGGTTAAATATGTTTTTATTCAATAAAAGCCGCAGCATTTTGTTGATTTTGCTTACTACCTCATTTAAGGCCTGATGATGGTTGTGTACATACGTTTTATTTTTTTGTAATTGAGTTTGCTGTTTCACACATCAGAGGATATAGGGAAAACTTGTCTATATTTATGGAAGTTTTAACTTAAATCAAGTTCGGTTCCTAGGTATTTAACATTATGTTTTGCAATTTAAGCGTGGTTATTAATTTTTAATGGTTTTATGAATTGCTTGCCATAAGTTCTTCTGCTAAAGTCAATCTGTGATTCGTCGATTTCAAAGTGACATTCAGAATTTCATAATTCTCGAACCATTTTAAAGAATTTGTAGATGTAGATACCTCTCCAAATCTTGGATTATCAGAAATTCTGTCGATAATCGAAAATTTTAAGAATTTGTAGATGCCTCTCCAAATCTTGGATTCAATTCAAAAAGAATTTTAATGATATGGGAAGTTTGCAATAATGGCGTGGTTATTTATTTTTAATGGTATTATGATTTAGTTGCCATTATTAGTGATTCTGCTAAATTCAATCTGCATTTCATTTCGCTTGTCGATTTCAAATGATATTCAGAATTCCATAATTCTCGAACCATTATACCAATAGAGTAATCTGTAATCTCCTATCTTCCAAATGATTGACCTCAATTTAAAAAGACTTTTAACGATATGGAAAGTTTTCGACTCACTGATGACGAATCCATCGAAAAATTCGAGTCTGTCCGTCCGTATACACGATAACTCTCGAACGGAATGTCCTAGAAACTTGAAATTTTCGGGGTAGGTTTGAATCTCGAATGCCGCGGTTGAATTCGTTATAGGGCGAAATTCGCCAAGGGGTTCCTTAAATATGGCCGCTCAAAATTTTGTTTTCCTGATTACTTCGAAACTACAGATTCGATCGAGGTGAAATTTTGCACTCAGATACTCAGATGGAGAATTACGTGTTCAAGCTACATGCGAAATTTGGTCCAGCTCACATGACCAGAATCATAGAAACCATAGAAAACTATAACTTTGTAATGGAAAGGCCTAGGGACTTGAAATTTTCAGGATAGGTTTGGATCTTCAATGTTGCGGTCACTTTCATCAATGGGCAGAATTAGACTAGGGGTTCCGTAAAAATGGCCGTTTGAAATTCAGTTTTCTTGATCACTTCAAAACTATGGATTTGATCGTGACGAAATTCTGTATTCAAATTGAGAATTATATATTGGAACTAAATTTTTTCAGATCGCATGATCAGAACCATAGAAACCATAGAAAATCGTAACTTTCGAAGGGAAAGGCCTAGGGACTTGAAATTTTCGGGATAGGTTCGGATCGCGAATTTCGCGGCCACGTTCATCAATGAGCAAAATCAGACTAGGAATTCCGTGAATATAGCCGTTCAAACAATTTTCTTCCTGATAATTTCGAAACAACTCATTGGCTTGGAATGAAATTTCGCACATAGATGAAGAATAATGTATTCAAACTACGTGGGAAATTTTGTCCAGATCGCATTACCAAGACCATAAATACCGTAGAAAATTATAGCGAATTATCGAAAAAAAATTGGTCACCTAAAGCATTGACGTAAAGTCTTGATTTTTGCCTTTGTTTGAAATTTTCTTTGACAGGGTCAAAATCTTTCCAATTGTTTTCTAAAACTGAAGAATGCGAATCTACCTACAATGTGGATGAACGAGCGCTCAAAAGCTCCTGACTTCGCCGCAGTCCTTTTCGTAATTTTTTTATTCTAATTCGCTTTTCAGTAAATTATTCCAATTTCATGAAACAATAAGCTTGAAAAGACGTACAATTGTTATACGGCTAATAGGCTTATATATTTATTATAAAAGTATATGAACATATGATATGAAGATGCTATAAATTGAGGCATGATAGGGATACACTTCGACTAAATAACGATAAAATTCAAAATAGGAAAATTTGCAATTATGTTATATTACCTTACTGTAGCGGGTTCTATCCCGGGTGGGACCTATTTTTATGAAATTTACCAAAGCCTAGATAGGCGATATAGAAATAGTAGTGTGAATTTGTTCAACCTATGAAATTTTTTTTCAGAGATCTCTCTATGCCAGATAAACTCAATGAACCACCCCCTATAGGATATCTCCAAATGGTGAGTCAAATTGGATCTCCATGAAATTCCTTCATTGTTAATTTTTTCAGTTCCGATATACGACTATGATGGACAAGATATTGTTGATTACGGGTATAACTGCCACTATAGTCATGTCTGGAGTTCAGCCCTTGAATAATTTGTTTTTCGGAGATCTCACACAGAACATTATTGAATATGTACAAAAAATTAAAGACAATGATCCATCGGTCAAAGATGAAGCCACTGACAAATTCTTGGACGACATTAGACTGTTTGCAATCCAAATGGCGGCAATTGGTCTCGCCATGCTGGTTTTAGGGTATATTTCGATGCAAGCTTTTACTTACACTGCATCGAAACAGGTAAGTGAAGAATTGTAGAATAATAAGGAAATATAAAGGGTTTTCCTCAATTTATACGAAAGGTTTTAAGAGAAAAAAAAATGTTTTCACTTAATATATTCACTGGATAACTGATGGCGATAAAATGGCAGCTTGTGACGGTTTTTGTAACGCTGAAATGTTATTACAAGAGGGTGAAAACATCAACCCCTTTTCAATGCGTCTGAATATTTCTATTCGAAAAATTGATGGAAAAAGACGAATTCATTGATATTTTCTGATCACAAAATAATAAAAATCCTCAGACCCCCCTCACAAAAATTCACAGCAGCAGCCTTCTCAGGGCTGCTCGAAAGACGAAAGTTGAAAATTAATCCGACCAAAACGTTGGACTGTATATATTTTTGTTTTTGCCCACAGATATTCAAGATACGGAGTCGTTACACTGAAATGGCAATGAAACAAGACATTTCATGGTATGACCAACATCAAACAGGAGATTTCGCGTCTAAAATGTCTGAGTATGTAAATATGTTTATGATCCTCCTAGAATCTCCACTACAATTTTTTTCTCTTTCAGCGATCTGAATAAATTGGAAGAAGGTATAGGTGATAAAATTCCTATGTTCATCTACATGCAAGCTGTCTTCGTGGCATCACTGATTTTGGCCTTCGTTAAAGGCTGGGAGTTAGCATTAGTTTGTCTAACTTCTTTGCCTCTTTCCGTGATTTGTATTGGCATTGTAGGATTTGTAAGTGATTCTGATTTACATTTTCAGGCATTGTTCTCTTTAACGAATTACTCTTTAGTGTCGTTCTTGAATTGAAACTATTTTATTGATTTTTTGGTCTTAATAATATTAATGTCCAAGACAAGCTTTTCTTGAGAGATAATACGATCAATATGAAGGACATCTCCTAAGCAAAGAATGTCACCTCATACCCGAAATATATCTCTTATTTTTCTATTTTAGCTTTCCACAAAATTGGCGAAGAAAGAATCTGATGCTTATGGATCGGCAGGAGCCATTGCTGAAGAAGTTTTGGGCACAATCAGGACAGTTCTAGCATTCGGCGGTCAAACCAAGGAAATGGAAAGATACGATAAAAATTTGGTTTTCGCAAAGAAAAATAACATCTTTCGTGGTGCTCTGACGGGAATAGGATTTGGTTTACTTTGGTTTTTCATGTACTGCAGTTACGCCCTAGCATTTTGGTACGGGGTTGGACTGATCATCGATGATAAAACGAAAAAAACTTACAACCCTGGAAATATGATAACGGTAAAGTACCAGTGTTCAGTTATTAAAATGCGTAGTTTCTGTAAGCTACTCAACTCAATTCAGTTGTTCAAATTTATTGAATGATATAGTTTAAAATGAAGAGAGCATCTCCTAGTATTGAACCTTATTATACAAGAATCACAATACATATATATTTTTTCAGGTGTTTTTCTCTGTGATGAATGCATCCATGAACTTTGGGTTTTCTTCGACCTATATCGAGATATTCTCGAAAGCGAAGGCATCTGGCAGTAAAATTTTCGCAATCATAGACACAGTTCCAGTAATAAATCTTTCAATCAATAAAGGCAAAAAAATTGAGTCAATGAAAGGCAATATTCAATTCAAGAATGTCAAATTTCACTACCCTACTAGGAAAGATGTGCCTGTAAGTCTCAACCTTTTATTTTAGTGCTTAAATGAATATTCCATTATGTGAAACAAGTGGAGGACAGATATCAACAACATCCGACAGTGCGATCATTCCAAAAATCGTAAATTCCAAATTTTTTCAGATTCTTACCGGCTTGAATATGGAAATAAAATCTGGACAGACAGTAGCCCTTGTAGGTAGTTCCGGGTGCGGAAAATCAACTTGTATTCAGATGCTTCAACGATTTTATGATCCAATTTCAGGAGGGGTAAGTGTGAATATCAATCAATAAATTATCTCAATAATACAGACAATAACTATGCCATGAAATACTTATAGTTTTATGACTTAATTTTATGAGATCTAGCAAATCCATTAAAATCAATACTACCACTTAATTTTGGGTATCGCTTAAGATATCTCCAAGATTAAATGAAGATGAACTATTCTTATACGGAGAAACTTCAACATTATAAATTTAGCATTTTCGCAACCTTGAGTATAATAAAAATTAAATTATATGGAATACTAGATGTAAAATAGTATTTTCTTATGCCATAAGAATTGGGTTTGTAATGGTTTTCCAGGGGTTTAAATTCGAAGGGTAGAAATCGAGGTATTGAATTAAATAGAAAAAAAACATTGCGGATAAACTATTCAATGAAACAATTCGAAACATATGTTGGTATGACGTTACCCCATTTAATATTATCGAAAAGCTTTTAACCAAAGTTGATGAGTAATTTACAGAGGAATCAATCTAATTTTTTCAATCGCTTTTGAAATTCTGCACAACCACAACCCTCAAACGGAAAATTTCAGAGGGGCTAGAATATCATAATGATAATATAGATTTTACTGCAAATTACATCATAAGTCCAAGTAGGTAACAGAATATTATCAAATTTGCTTTGTCAACAAAGTACTTATGTAGAATCTATCAACCATTATATTAATCCCAATTCAATTCACAGATTTTTGTAGATGGATATAACATGAAAGAGCTTGACTTAACATGGTACCGAAAGAAAATTGCTGTTGTAGGACAAGAGCCCGTACTTTTTGGTACGTCTATTGAAGAAAACATTCGTTACGGAAACATGGATGCTACTCTTGATCATATTATGGAAGCTTCGAAAAAAGCAAACGCATATGACTTCATTTCTGCCCTTCCCAATGGCTTCCGAACGGTGGTAGGAGAAAGAGGAGCTCAGTTATCTGGAGGACAGAAACAAAGAATTGCTATAGCTAGAGCGTTGGTCAGAAACCCATTCCTTTTACTCTTGGATGAAGCAACTTCAGCTTTGGACAATGAAAGCGAATCTAAAGTACAGGCAGCATTAGATTCTGTGAGTACACATCCTCTCATTTCAAATCTGCATATCTTGCGGAATATAAATATATATTTTTCTTTCGATAGGCGAGTAAGGATAGGACAACAGTTATCGTAGCACACAGGCTGTCTACCATTCGAAACGCAGACAAAATCATAGTATTATCTAAAGGCGTAGTTGTTGAACAAGGCACACATGACGAGTTAATGGCTCTGAAAAACGAATATTTCAACTTGGTTACAAGCCAAGTGGTTGAAAAGGGAGAGAAAACTGAAGAGGATGATCAAAAAATGCTCATAAGTGCGAGGGAACTCAAATCAACTGTTTCTGTCAATCCTGAAGACGATGAGAAGGTACGTTTTCGAGAGAGCTATACACATTTGCTGAGTTTGCTCAGCTCAGCTCAAATGGTTGCGTACGTTGTTTTCATGTAGTTCTGCCAAAATATCCTAATCTAAGCAATGGTGAAGTGAACAGGATTATTTGGACACCCAGTCCGATGCTAGGTAAGGTAGGCTAAGTTTTCCCCTCCACAAGACATTAACCAATCATCATCACATAATTTTCTTGAAACGTCCTTCCGACTCAACTAACACCTGATTGGCATTAACTTTGTTTTTGGTGGGCAACTAACTTAAGCTTAGCTCACCTGCAGTTAGCTTGGATACAAATAACCTAGCTTGGTAATACGTAGCTTAACTCTTAACCTGTAATTGATGATTTATTTCGAAATGAATCGCAGAAAAGATTTAAGAAGTATTTTTCAGTCAACTGTAATTTCTTCTGAGAAACATAAATTTTTGTAGTTCGCAGATGAAGAAGAAATTGATGAAATTGGATCAGGATCTTTTCTCCAAGTTATCAAAATGAACAAACCAGAATGGCCACAAATTTCATTGGCTTGTCTTGCTTCCGTCATCGCTGGTTTCTCCAGTCCTCTATTTGCGGTACTGTTTGGAGATGTTGTTGGAGTGAGTATTATAACGCCAATAAAAACATTAAACTCGGCCGACTGCTTTACTCTGGGGTAAAATATCTTATTTCCCCTGCCTTTTTGTCTTGGAATCAACCTCGTAAGTCAACCCGGTTCCACATTCTATATTTACGCAATAATATCTACTTTCATCATTCTTTGAATATTCATATAATCATGTTTTTCTGTTTCAAAAGTCTGTTTTTGAAAAAACTTCATTTCTTCCCGAAATAATAATCACAACTATGAGATAAAGGATTACTAGATCTACAGATTAAAATACAGAAAAACGTGAGTTGATTACAAGTGGATGTTAAAAGCTTATAATGAACTTTAAAACTATGTCTTTCTCTACGGTTCCTAAGTGGGAGAACTCCCGAACTTGCACTTTAGGCACAAGTTTCACTAGCCTCATGGGAAACGTGAAATTACACTTCTACGCACTGTTTCCGGTGGTTCGACGGTCATTCTTGGTATGTCTAGGAATGTGCTGAGCTTTATGAGAAGTTCAGTTTCATGAGAAGTTCGTCGAAATAGGAATGTACAGGCTGTGCGCTGCACCTCGCGTGAAGCCTTGAAGTGATGATCACGTAACAATATAAATTTCTTTCGATTAGGAATATGTGTTTCTATCGCTTCGATTTGAAAGACATTAACACTTGTGTCCTAGCATAGTTTTGATTGTTCATTGATGTTATTGGTTATGGTGCACATTCACATTTAATAAAATAACCAAGAAGTAATTCAACAAGAATATTTCAGGTAATGAGTAGCACAACTGATGATAAAATGCGTGACGAGACGAACAAATATTGTTACTATTTCATTGCTGCTGGAGTTGTGGTTGGAGCATCAACATATATTAGCGTGAGTTCATCATTCTATTCTATACCAATTCGAGATGTGAAATGAAATTTTTTTCAGATTTATTTCTTCGGTTACGCTGGTGAGCTTCTTACTTTACGTTTGCGAAGTCAAATGTTTAAGGCAATGCTGAAACAGGAAATTGGTTGGTATGACAGAAAAGAAAACGGTGTTGGTGCTTTATGCGCCAGATTGTCTGGTGAAGCAGCTCTGGTTCAAGGTGTAAGTATACACAATATAATTACACTTCAATATTCCTAAATTATTTTATACTAAATATTAATTGTTTTTTCAAGGCGACAGGACAACGTCTGGGTACCATAATAAATTCAATGGCTACACTGATTGTTTCAGTTACTTTGTCACTTTATTACTCTTGGCAACTAGGTCTTGTAACCCTTGTTTTCACACCATTTATGTTATTAGCCTTATTCATGCAGAACAGGCTACTGGGAAGTCAAAATAGCTCGAGTATGAAGTCATCGGAGGAGTCAATCAAGGTTAGGCATAATACTCCAAATATAACATGAATTTCAAATCAAATTTTTCCTTCGAACTGACTTAATATTATGCCTTTTATTTTTTACATGCCAATAATTTGCAAGGATCTATGGGATATAAATTTTCATAAAATAATTCAATTTCAGATAGCTGTAGAGGCTGTGACTAACGTCAGGACGGTCGCCTCTCTAGGTGCAGAGGATATGTTCCACACGATCTTCCAGAAGGAATTGCTTGAACATCAGAAAAAGATAATGAGGAATTCACATTTTAAGAGCTTCGTCTTTGGTGTCGCTAGGGGTATCGTATTTTTCGCATATGGTGCAGCCATGTTTTATGGAGGATATCTGATAAAGGATGGAATGTCTTATGAAAATGTTTACAAGTAAGTTTTGTTCTGCCCAAATGTTGGTCCCTGGAATATATATTAGAAACTGTCAAGACAGTTGAGGTCTCCTGTACATATTGAATTCAGGTACTGACAAGCTCAATGTGATTACAGAATTCTTCTCGTTCCAGAGTATCTCAGGCCCTCATTATGGGTACGGTGACCATTGCCAACGCACTTGCATTTTCACCTGATTTACAGAAAGGTGTAAACGCTGCTAGTAAATCACTCAAACTTTTGAACAGAGTACCAAAAATAACCGACGCACCAAATGCAACTCAGAAAGAATGGGTGAGTATATTGAATAACTTTTGAATACCCTATAACCTTGTTGGACACCTTGTACATCTTGACCTGAAGACTTAATATGGACTGAACATTCAATGTACTCTCTTTCATATTGTATAGTTTCTGAATTGGTAGTTCAATGTCAACAAATAATTCATCATTTTTACAGAGACAAGGCACGATTGATTATTCTCAAATATACTTCTCCTATCCCACAAGACCAGCGGTTCCAGTTCTGAAAGGCCTAGACCTTACCATTCTTCAAGGCAAGACTGTCGCTTTGGTAGGATCGAGTGGATGTGGAAAGTCAACCCTAATTCAACTCCTGGAGAGATTTTACGAACCTAACTCTGGTTCTGTCAGCGTAGATAGGGAGGATCTTAGAGAACTTAAGATGACTTCTCTAAGATCGCACCTTGGTATTGTATCACAAGAACCGAATCTCTTCGATAGAACCATAGGGGAGAATATTGCCTATGGGGATAACACGAGAGAAGTTACGAATGAAGAAATTATTGAAGCTGCAAAGAAGGCTAATATCCATAATTTCATCACATCGTTGCCTTTGGTGAGTAATAGATTAGTTTCGGAAGAAAGAGATGTTAATGTTGCAATATTTGAAGAACTATAGCTTTCTCAGCAGACATTTTTAGATTAGATGATTTGTCGTTTGTATACCCCCTATATTACAGATAACCTTCATATACATCAACATTCAAATATAACAAGTTTTCCAAAATTAACAAATAAAACATAATATACAGAAATTATGAAGTCTTCAATATAATTTTTTTTATAATCAGACAAGGGACAATTTTTATAACCATAAAAACTTATTGAGAACATGAAAGTATTTCTGGTTATCGCATTAATGCATGGATTCGTGTTATTCTATTTATCAGAGAAAAGGGCTAATTGTTTATTGTTCTTTTTTGAGCGCTCGTACTACTTACACGAGGGCTATATCATTTCGTCACGCTGTCTGTATTTTTCGAATTTTGAGCCGAATATGGTCTCAATCGACTATGTTTGACACACTGATGACGAATCCGTCGGAAAATTTGAGTCTGTCCGTCCGGCCGTCCGTAAGCACGATAACTCTCGAACGGAACAACCTAGAAACTTGAAATTTTCAGTGTGGGTTCAGTTCCCAAATGCCTCGGTTGAGTTCGTTAATGAACCAAATTCCACTAGGGGTTCCGTAAATATGGCCGTTCAAAGTTTTGTTCGCCTTATTACTTGAAAACTACAGATTTGATCGAGATGAAATTTTGCACTCAAATGGAGAATGAGGTGTTCAAGCTACATGTGAAATTTTGTCCAGATCGCGTGACCAGAACCATTGGAACCATAGAAAATTGTAACTTTTGAACGGAAAATTTTCAGGATAGGTGTTGATCTCGAATGTAGTCATCACGTTTATCTATGAGCAAAATTATACTAAGGGTTCCGTAGTTATGGTCGTTTGAAATTTAGATTTCTCGATAATTTCAAAACTACAGAT
Organism: Aphidecta obliterata; assembly: GCA_963966015.1. NCBI lineage: Eukaryota > Metazoa > Arthropoda > Insecta > Coleoptera > Coccinellidae > Aphidecta > Aphidecta obliterata. The sequence continues at coordinate 18,668,932 of OZ014428.1, read as the reverse complement.
TCGATCGTGACGAAATTTTGTATACTAATGGAGAATGATATATTCAAGCTACTTTTCTCCAGATCGCATGACCAGAACCACAGAAACCATAGAAAATCATAACTTTCGAAGGGAAAGGCATAGGGACTTGAAATTTTCAGGGTAGGTTCGGATCGCGAATTTCGCGGGCACGTTCATCAATGAGCAAAATTAGACAAGGGGTTCCGTAAATACGGTCGTTTGAAATTTTGTTTTCTCGATAATTTCGAAACTACGGATTCGATCGAGATAAAATTTTGTATTTTAATCGAGAATGATATACTGAAGCAACATTTTGTCCGGATCGCATGACCAGAACCATAGAAACCATAGAAAATTATAACTTCCGAAGGGAAAGGCCTAGAAACTTGAAATTTTCAGGGTAGGTTTGTATCGCGAATTTCGCGGCCATGTTCATCAATGAGCTGAATTACACTAGGGGTTCAATAAATATGGCCGTTCAAAATATTTTGTTCATGATAATTTCGAAACTACTGATTGGATTGGACTGAAATTCTACACCTAACTGAAGAATAATGTATTCAAACTACGTGAGAAATTTTGTCTAGATCGCATCACCAAGACCATAGATACCGTAGAATTATCGAAAAAAAATTGGTCAGCTGAAGCACTGACATGAAGTCTAGAGTTTCGCCTAAGTTTGAGAATTTTTTTGACAGCTGTCGAAAATTCCTTCAATTGATTTCTAAAACTGAAGAATGCGAATCTACCTACAAGGTGGATGTACGGGCGCTCAAAGGCTCCTGACTTCACGGCAGTGCTTTTCGTAATTTTTTGTGTTATGTTTTTATCCCGACTCTTAATTCTAGTCAATTTTGAAAATTCAATGTTTTAATTTCAGGGATACGACACAAGGCTTGGAGAGAAGGGTACTCAGCTTTCTGGAGGTCAGAAACAACGGGTTGCTATCGCAAGGGCTTTGATTAAAAATCCTAAAGTATTATTATTGGACGAAGCCACCTCGGCGCTAGATACAGAAAGTGAGAAGGTAATAACATATCAAGATTGAAATATTGATGAATTACATATAATATATTATTATCGCGTCGTAGAATGTGATCAAATAACAACAACAAAAATTTGAAAATAGGTTGGATAGGTTAAGTTAAGATACAAAAAATTAGTGCTACTCCTGCTTGACTTACCTTTCAATCATGTTGTCTGAATTTATACAGGTTGTTCTAGAATGAGAGGCTGAAAATTGAACATTTTCAAAATTCAGCAAAATTATAATTAGTGCTTAATAATTTTTATTTTTATTATTCATAATGCTCGTTTATCAGAAGTTATTCTTGATTTTCTTACCCAGGTTGTACAAGAAGCTTTAGACAAAGCCAAAGAAGGAAGGACATGCATCACGATAGCCCACAGATTGACAACCATTCAAGATGCAGATGTTATATGTGTTGTAAACAAGGGAAAAGTTGCTGAACTTGGTTCTCACCAGGAACTCATGAAGAGTAGAGGTCTATATTACCAGTTATACTCACTCCAAGTTTGAATCATTATTCGTTCTTCAAACGCAATGTGTTCCGAATTGTACAAAAATCATTGAAACAATGGTTATTATACATATTTATAATATAATTATTGTTTTTCTTAAGTATGTATAGGTAAGTTTATGTTTTTGAATAAAAAATTGTATTTTATTAATTCGGGGCTATCATTCTCCTCCGATTCTCCCAGGTAGAAATCGCTGATGCAACTTCAAGATGACCTGAAAAAACGTTTAATGGTTCCACTATTCTTCAGAAGAGTGGATTTCTTGTGAACAAGAAATTGTAGCTAACTGCTCCAAACTACTGACAAAAAAATTATATATTTTCTAGAATCGACAAAAAAAGTTTCTTTTTTTGTGTATTCTTTGTACGTAAGAGGAATTTTAAGGGTAGCGCTAAAGCTTGTATATTCATGGAATAATCCCTAAAGTAGGTGGCTATATCATGGAAATTATTGGAGATAGATAAATATACCTATATTTGCTTCATTGTAGTGTATCTTATTCGCCTGATGATTCTATTGTATAGCGAAGCACGTGTCGGGGTTTATTAAACCTCTGAGTGGTGAAAATTGTAGGATTAGTGAATACTAGGTAAGTAAATTATGGATTTTCATCAAGTATTAGCCACATCAATACGATATTCGAAGTAGAGAACTTGTATGAAACTTGCGTTCTCATCATTTTTGAGCGCTCGTACTATACTTGAACGAGGGCTATATCATTTCGTCACGATGTCTGTATTTTTCGAATTTTGAGCCGAAAATGGTCTCAATCGACTATGTTCGACTCACTGATGACGAATGAGTCGAAAAATTCGAGACTGTCCGTCCGTCTACACAATAACTCTCGAACGGAATGTCTTAGAGACTTGAAATTTTCAGGGTAGGTTCGAATCTCGAATGCCGCGGTTGAGTTCGTTATTGGGCAAAATTCGCCCAGGGGTTCTGTAAATATGGCCGTTCGAAATTTTGTTTTTCTGGTTTCTTCGAAACTACAGATTCGATCGAGGTGAAATTCTGCACTCAGATGGGGAATTACATATTCAAGCTACATGCAAAATTTGGTCCAGCTCGCATGACCAGAACAATAGAAACCATAGAAAATTATAACTTTGTAATGGAAAGGACTAGGGACTTGAAATTTTCAGGTATGGATCTCGAATGTCGTGGTTCCGTAAATATGTTCGTTTGAAATTCAGTTTTCTTGATAATTTCAAAACTATGGATTTGATCGTGACGAAATTTCGTATTCGAATTGAGAATGATATATTCGAGCTATATTTTTTTCAGATCGCATGATCAGAACCATAGAAACCATAGAAAATCATAACTTTTGAACGCAAAGGCCTAGGGACTTGAAATTTTCAGGATAGGTTCGGATCGCGAATTTCGCGGTCATGTAAATCAATGCGCAAAATTCGACTAGGGGTTCCGTAAATAAAGCCGTTCAAATTATTTTTTTCCTGATAATTTCGAAACTACTCACTGGATTGGAATGAAATTTCGCACATAGATGAAAAATAATGTATTCAAAATACGTGGGAAATTTTGTCCAGATCGCATTACCAAGACCATAGATACCGTAGAAAATTTTAGTGAATTATCGAACAAAAATATTGGTCTTCTAAGCACTGACGTGAAGTCTGGATTTTCGCCTTAGTTTGAAAAATCTTTCCAATTGGTTTCTAAAACTGGAAAATGCGAATCTACCTACAAGGTGCATGTACAAGCGCTCAATTTTTTTTTATATTCATTTCAATTGTTAAATTCTTACCTTGCTTAGAAGCCATTTCAACAGGAGACGGTGAAACTCTTGGATTTGCACCTTTCTCTAGGAGCCATTTCACCAGAGTTCTATGCCCAAAGCAAGCCGCAAGGTGAAGAGGGGTATACCCGTTTATGTTAGGTTCATTCACGTCGCACCCAGCATAAAAAAGTTCTCTTATACAAGATGCGTCTATACTGAAGGGATTGTTGATCAGATGAGAAGCGGCCAGGTAGAAGGGAGTCTCTCCACGGTTCGTTCTAGATTTGATGTCAGCATCTTAAAAAATTGTATGAATTCAGAATGCCTTATTAGAAAATAAAGTCAAAAATGCTCTGAGAACTCTTGTTACATAGGTATAAGATGATTTCATGAAAAAATTGTATATTTGACCATTAAAGGTTCAGTAGTAAGGAAATAATGTGAGAAATTGATGAAATACAGGAAAACTGCAAAGGAAAATGATTATACAGGGTGTTTTCAAATTAGACGTGAACCTTGGAGGATTGTGAGTATCACTCATTTGCTGTCGTTTGAGCCATATTTATTGATAACCGAAAATCAATAGTTTCCGAGATATTTGAGTTCTTGTGTTTTTAAAAGAATTTCTCACCTTATTATGTTTTTCGTCGATTTTTTCTACTTTGACCAAATTTGATTATGATTTTGGAATAATTTCATCAGAAAATGATATGATATGTATGAAAATGGCAAAATTATCCTGTATTAGATGTTGAAAAAGAATTAGTATGATTTGAAAGTAGGTGTATGAAGAAAACAAAAATCAATTTCTTATATCAATTTGCCTGCAACTTTTTAATTCCACAAATGACTTCAAACTCTTGGTTTATATCCTCTTTCAAATCAAAATCTGCTGAAACGAAACTGTTGACTGCATTTTAACGAAAACTTTTTCAGGGAGAAGAGAAGGAATTTGGCAAGTTTTGAAAATATTTTTTCATACATAAATTGTGGAATTCGAAAGTTGCAGGCAAATTGATATTGAAAATTTATTTTCATTTTCTTCATATACCAATTTTCAAATCATACTAATTCTTTTTCAACTTCTAATACAGGATAGTTCTGCTTTTTTCATACATATCATATTCTTTTCTGATGAAAATAATCGAAAATTATAATCAAATTTGGTCAACGTAAAAAAAATGACGAAAAATGAAGTGGGGTGAGCAATCTCTTAAAAATCACAAGAACACAAAAAACTCGTAAACTGTTGATTTTTGGTTATAAATAAATATGGCTCAAACGACAGCAAATGAGTCATACTAACACGTCCTCCAAGGTTCACGTCTAATTTGGAAACACCCTGTATAAATGTACTCTACCCCTTATGTTCATTGACAAAATGAAATTGTTTGAATCGTTTTACGGTAATTGGGCTTCCAGAAGCTCCCCGAATGCAAAAGCATTATGAATGTTTCCAATACGTGAGTTAATTCTTTTTTAAAGCATGTCCCAAACATGCTCGACTAGATTCAGATCTGAGGATTGCGCTGGCCATGACAATACATCGATTCCTTTATTATTCGAACAATTTGTCAAAATATCAACGTATTGCTTTGCGTTCATGTGTTCGACGCTTTTCGTGGACTAGCAAGACAAAGCCTTAGTTAATCAACTAACCAAATAGGCTCACTGTCGTTTACTTTCCGAATTCCGGGTATGTACATTCATTCAAGAACTCAACTGTTTTTTTTTTTAGAAGAAAATAACACTTCGAGCTAACCATTCCAATGCCCCAGATTTTCCTATCTCATTTTCAACACTCAAACTGAATATTGAAAGCATGACTTACTGATATGAAGCATATATTTCACCAGAAGTGTATTCCCATGATAACACGCAATCTGGAATGAAAATATATCATGTAGAAAAGTAAACTGAAGGGTTTTCCGTTAAGGGCGCTCGAACTTTCTAAATCTCCATGCTCCTTCACTTTCGCTGTACATCGAATCTGGAACTGCCTGTACAAGACTAGGGCCAATTTCTTAATCGAATTTGAAGTTGCTTGAAATTTAAACTTCAGAACGATATTTTAATTTCACAATCAAAATTAGGTTATTAACTGTCCGTATTCAAATACTTGAATGAGGTTTTAATGGATGGTTTTAACATCTTCGTGGCTACAGAAAATTCATCTATTATCTGTTACTGTAGTCAAGATAAACTCTTGGATTATATTTTATTGTCATTTCATTTATGTACTTCTGAATTTTATTTTTGAGATCTTGAATTCTCGAAGAATATATTCAGTTCAGATAAAAGGTTTATGGTTGAGATTCCTCTGACTCTGACAAAGAAATCATGGGGAGACGTAAAGTTCACCGGAAGGGGGTCGATTGTTCGGAAAAATATGACCATACTATATTTTGCAGAATATTGCTATTATATGGAAATTCACGGAACGATGTAGTTATATATTACAAACAGGCGTTCTTGACAGAAAGGCAATAATCGGAGAACATTTTGCAAGATTGTGAATAATTATGGAAGTTTGTCATTATTGCTTGTTTCTATAGACAAGAGCGTTATTATTTTACCCAAATGTCTGTAATTATCGAATTTTGAGTCAAGAATGAACGATTAGGTTGGACCGACCGACCGTAAGCAGTAAACACTAGGTATAACTTTCTAAAGAAAAGGACTAGAGCCGTCCGTAAGCACGATAACTCTCGAACGGAACAACCTAGAGAGTTGAAATTTTCAGTGTGGATTCAGTTCCCGAATGCCTCGGTTAAGTTCGTTAATGGGCCAAATTCCACCAGGGGTTCCGTAAATATGGCCGTTCAAAGTTTTGTTTCCCTGATTACAAGCTACATGTGGAATTTTGTCCAGATCGCATGACCAGAACCATAGAAACCATAGAAAATTGTAACTTTTGAACGGAAACGCCTAGGGACTTGAAATTTTCAGGATAGGTGTGGATCTCGAATGTCGAGATCACGTTCATCTATGAGCAACATTATTCTAGGGGTTCCGTGAATATGGCCGTTCAAAATTTAGTTTTCTTGATAGTTTCAAAACTACAGATTCGATCGTGACGAAATTTTGTATACTAATGGAGAAATTTATATTCAAGCTACATTAATCCAGATCACATGACCAGAACCATAGAAACAATAGAAAATCATAACTTTCGAGCGGAAACGCCTAGGGACTTGAAATTTTCAGGATAGGTGTGGATCTGAAATGTCGCGTTCACGTTTATCAATGAGCAGAGTTATACTAGGGTTCCGTATATACGGTCGTTCGAAATTTTGTTTTCTCGATAATTTCGAAACTACGGATTCGATCGAGATGAAATTTTGTATGCGAATGATATATTAAAGCAATATTTTGTCCAGATCGCATGACCAGAACCATAGAAACCATAGAAAATCGTAACTTTTGAACGGAAAGGCCTAGGAACTTGAAATTTTCAGGGTGGATTTGGATCGCGAATATCGCGGTCACGTTCATCAATGAGCAAAATTAGACTAGGGGTTCCGTAAATATGGCCGTTCAAAATATTATTTTCCTGACAGTTTCGAAACTACTGATCGGATTGGAATGAAATTATGCACCTAGCTGAGGAATAATGTATTCAAACTACGTGCAAAATTTTGTCCAGATCGCATCACCAAGACCATAGATACCGTAGAAAATTCTAGCGAATTATCGAAAAAAAATTGATCAGCTGAAGCACTGACATGAAGTCTGGAGTTTCGCCTAAGTTTCAGAATTTTTTTGACAGCTGTCGAAAATTATTTCAATTAATTTCTAAAACTGGAAAATGCGAATCTACCTACAAGATGGATGTACGAGCGCTCAAAAGTTCCTGCCTTCACGGCAGTGCTTTTCGTAATTTTTTTAGGCCTTATTTGATTCATAAATGTTTGTGATTTCAAAATAGAAAGATAGTTGTTCGTTAAATAAAAATATCGAAAACTCTCCGTTTTTTGAGCGCTCGTACTACATACTTACTATTGTTTATTGTTTTTTTTTTTTTTTATCCTGACTCTCCTAGGTCTCTGTGAGACCCCTCAGAAGCTCAGAGCTTGTACGAGTTTGGAGACCCGGTTGTGTTCTGTGTAGACTTTGTTACTGTGTCCTTACGCTACCTGAGGCACAGCACTGTTAATTGTTTACCCAACAGTGAATGGTGGAACCGTGCTCCATGTCAGAAAATTTCTTTCCCGACCGGAGGATTCGAACCCGGTACCGATCAAGGAGACCGGCACCAAAATCGACTGCACTAACCACTGCAGTCGACTTTGGTGCCGGTTTCCTATGTCTGTATTTTTCGAATTTTGAGCCAAAAATGTTCTCAATCGACAGAGTTCAACTCACTGATGACGAATCCGTCGAAAAAGTCGAGTCTGTCCGTCCGTATACAGGATAACTCTCGAACGGCACGACCTAGAAACTTGAAATTTTCAGTGTAGGTTCGAATCTCGAATGCCGCGGTTAAGTTCGTTATTGGGCAGAATTCCACCAGGGGTTCCGTAAATATGGCCGTTCGAAATTTTGTTCTCCCGATTACTTCGAAACTACTGATTCGATCGGGGTGGAATTTCGCACTCATGGATGACTGACCTGTTCAAGCTACATGCAACATTTTGTCTAGATCGCATGTCCAGAACCATAGAAACCATAGAAAATTTTAACTTTGTAATGGAAAGGGCTAGGGACTTGAAATTTTCAGGATAGGTGGGGATCTCGAGTGTCGCGGTTACGTTCATTAATGAGTAAAATTAGAGTAGGGGTTCCGTAAATGTGGTCGTTTGAATTTAGTTTTCTTGATAATTTCAAAACTACTGATTTCATCGTGACGAAAATCTGCATTTTGATGGAGAATGATATATTCAAGCTAAATTTTTTCCAGATCGCATGACCAGAACCCTAGGAACCATAGAAAACCTCTTAATTTGACAGCCGCTTGCTGCTTCACTACTTCACCAACATGGCCGATATACACTGTCTAAGTTCGAGAACCCCTATTGGAAAACCCTTTAAAATTGTGTCATTTCCTTACCAGAAATGGGGTATAGTTGAGACAACCCAATCGCAAATTCACATAATTAGGATTCTTTTGCAGAAGTTGGATTGCTTCTATCGTATTACACGACTGTAACAATATTTCAAGTCATCAAAGAGCTTCATAAAAAGTTTTATTTTACATCGCATGGTAGCGAGATTGATCAATAGATTAATCTTGCTACCACTGAGAAATTCGACACGGTCAAATAAGACTATCTCTCATCTTAGGTCATTTAATCATCTTAAAACAGTGCTGGCTCGTTTGAGATACCTATTCTCTGCGCTATCCATAAATGCTAATGAACTGAGCCAAAGTTAGTTCCTATTGATTTAAATGTGTATTGATTTAAATATGGAATTGATTTAAATATGGAATGTCAGATAACAAATTCATATGCGTAATAGATTGGAATGTGATGAGATAAAGATGCATGTCCGTTTTGAAGTTTGAGGATTAAACATAGGGCGAACGTAAAACTACAATTAGGTATCTTATATTTTACCTCGATAGCTACGAAAATTCTTCTCAGCACCTTCTCATCAATAAAATCTTTCCTGATAATGGTCCTCACGAAAACTTCAATAACCCATATGATCATCAAACTTATCAGACAAAGACTCCAAATTGAGAGCAATGATGCACTTCCAGAAGCCGCGGCTAAAGGATTCTCAATAATCAACATAACAAATTTCTGGAAATGCAAATAGGTTTGAATAAATGCTGCTTATATTATATATTGAAACTACCTCTATATATGATTTGTCCATGGTGGTAAATAGCATTTAATCCGAATTTGTATCAATAAAATTATGATGAAAATCTTGGGCTGTCATTTCATTTCGTAACGAACACAGACAATTAAAGACACATAGATTAGGAACAAAGAAAAGAGGGAATACAAATTTCAGTGGTGCTTGTGTCAGTTTGACCAACACCACCTGAAGACCTTGTTTAGGTGGTCTCTATGGTCCACCCATAATCTAATCTATGTCTTGGAGTTACAGGAAATGCAATTCTTACACCCACTGTAAGCTTACAGCTTACAGATCTCTGAATATTTAGGGGTGGGAATCTTCATATAGAAATTAAAGGTTCGTTATATATTTTGTACCTATGCCATTATTTTACGAGTTTTCAATGAAGATATTTTGAGAAAAATTTCATCGGTAGGTAGGTATTCTTTTGCAGAAATGTTTGAACTGGTTAGGAATAATTATCAGATGGAACATGGATATTTTATTTAAAAATTCGTTTTTCAGGATTACTATATAAAAATAAAAAAAAGAAATAAATCAATCAGATAGAAGTTTCAAGCAATTTTTGTAGTTACATAATTTGATAAATTCAAATGTGGATAGATCATATACCTAATTTGAAATAGGTACAAGTTAAATAAGGACACGCAATAGTTCTCAAATTATCAATAAGGTGAACTTCATTTATTTGATAGCTTATAACTAATATCAAACTAGTGGAACTAGTGGAAGTAGGTATAATAGTAATCTTCGATTTTCCATCCCCATCATCTTATAGGCCATAGGGGATAGTCTTAGACTAGAGAAGACTTCTCTAATCTAAGAGGATAGATAGATCTATGGATCTTTTCCCAACATCTCGAGAGAATAAAGCCTTCTATATACCTACTTTTAACACCTGCCAGGAATGTCATGGAAAGAATGGAGATGAAATCTCAAAAGGATTATTGAGACGTCCTAGTTATCGTACACTTATTTATTACCGTATCATAGAAGTAATTATAATTTATGGATGTTTTCCATAACAAAACAAAACATCTAATTAAAAAATTCCAGAAATTGGATATAATATATTCAAATGGAATGTGAGCAAAATAAATCAAGAAGTACCTACCTAGGTATGTTTGATTATAAAATTAAGGTTCCTCCTATTTCTTTGGAACGAAAAACTTTGTCAAGAAAATATTCTGAATAATAAATGAATAAATATTTGAACAATTTATTTTGTTGTAAATCACCAAATGAAGTATCTTTTATCTGAATAATCGCAATTTCAAGTTGGGTTGCCAGTTCTTTCCTTTTTTCTTTGGAATAATCTGTCCCTTTTGTGAGGTTTATGTTATTCTACATAAATTTTCGGTTCCTCGACTAATTGTTCGGGAGAAGTATTTCTCGTTTAACACCTAGATAACTGAAAAATGATTAAAGCTGTGTGCATAGTCCTGGACTCCAGGAACTAATTTCCTCATATAAGTAAACATATTGAAATCCGTAGGTATTACCAAAGAGGAAGATAGTCTTTGGTATTACCTATATTATACGAGTCACGAGTCAGTCGCGTCCTTATTAGTTTCGTTTCAGATATTTGTCGAATTTACGAATCTGTAACTGTCAAGCTTTGTTATAACCACAAGTGATGTTTTTTCCCCGGATACGCAATTATTTTATTTTAGAAAATATACAGACGATTAAAGATTTTTATTGATTTGCTTTGATGTAGATACGGCAACAGCGCCTTCAAAACTTTAATTTCTTGGTTGACATTATTGTCATGCGCTCACTGACTCACTGAGACGTTATTATATAGCTCGAGCTTTTGAATTCCTAAGGCCTCTTGAATTCTCGCTTCAACGGTATTCAGTGAGTTTTTTAAGCGAATGTTCTGTGATATTCGTTCGGCATTAACCTTATAAAAAATTTCTAACCTTGCGTTGCGCTAAGTTGTACTGCAATATAATTGAGCAAATTTAATTCATTGTAATAGTTTAACTTTAGATACCTAATCAGTGCAAAATGGAAGATCTAGCAGTAGAACTTTACAAAATAAATGCCATCAAATTTGGTGATTATAAAACTAAAGTGGGCCTCCAAACACCTGTTTATTTTGATTTGAGGGTTATAATTAGTTTTCCTAGTTTGATGGTAAGTAAAAACTATAATTATATTGAGAAATGATAATATGTAGCGACCACGTGAAATTTGAACTCTTCAACAATTATTCATTGATAGGAATCATAGTACGTTAAGAAAACAAAAATACAACGTCAATTTATCCTAATAGAAACTTATTATACTAAAACATATAATATTGAATTTTCAGGAAAAGTTGGCCGATCTTATGCTCAAAAAAGTCAATACTTCGAAATGCAATCTGTTGTGTGGTGTTCCGTATACAGCTTTACCAATTGCTACAATTTTATCCCTGAAAAGTAATATCCCCATGGTTATGAGAAGAAAAGAAGCAAAATCATATGGAACCAAGAAGCTGATTGAAGGCGTGTTTTCTGAAGGAGAAAATTGCCTTATTATAGAAGATTGTGTCACTTCTGGAAGCAGTATAATGGAAACAGTCAAAGATCTCAGGGATTCCAGGATACAGTGCACTGAAGCAATTGTTCTTCTCGATAGAGAACAAGGTGGTGAATCATTTCTCACTGAGAATGGTATCAGGATGCATTCTTTATTGACAATGAGTCAATTGATGAACATTTTATTTGAGAAGGGTCTGATTAGTGCAGAAATAAGATCCAAAGTTGAGGGCTACATAGCTAAAAATAAAATCAAACCTGGAGAAATCATTCCTCTAAAAAAAGGTAGGTTCAACTCATTGTAATAGATACTAGTTTGTCGTCTTAATTTCAACTATGATAAATTAGTAATGGAGGTATAGGGTGCCCCAGCAATTTTTTAATGTAACATTGTTTTGTTTTTCAGATAGACTTAAAATGTCATTTTCCCAGCGTATTCCATATGTAAGCAATAAAGCTGCAAAAGCTGTCATGGAAATTATGGTGGAAAAGGGGACAAATTTATGTGTTGCTGCTGATTTGGTTAATGCAACCGATATTTTGAACTTGGCTGAGGAAGTTGGTCCATATATATGCTGTCTGAAGACACACATTGATATAGTTAAAGATTTTCACCCAATGTTCATAAAAAATTTGAAAACAATAGCAGAAAATCACAACTTCATGATCATGGAAGATAGAAAATTTGCAGATATTGGAAAAACTGTGCAATCACAGTTTAATGAAGGTGTCTTTGGAATTAGTAGTTGGGCTTCACTTGTGACTGCCCATTCTTTATTTGGAGAAAGCCTATTGGATGCTTTGAATAAAGATTCAACTTCAAACACAGGAGTGTTTTTATTGGCAGAAGCAAGTTCTCGTGGCTGCCTATTTGATGACAAATATAAACAAGAAACGGTTGATCTTGCTTTAAAATGTAAAAGTCTCATTGCAGGGATTGTATGCCAAAGTCCTCTGTTCAAAGAGCATCCTGGTTTCCTTCAACTGACTCCAGGAGTTCAATTGGATGTAGCTGGTGATGATTTGGGACAACAGTACAATTCCCCAGAAAACGTGATAATTTCCAAAGGAGGTGATATAGCAGTTGTAGGAAGAGGAATAACTAAAAGTGCCAACATGCGGAAAGAAGCAAAAAAATACAGGGATTTGCTCTGGTCTGCATATTGCGAAAGAATTGAATAGTACTACTGTTCAGTAGACGATGGATTTTTTGATCAATTGCATTCATTATCATCTCTGCCAGGTATTTCACTTAACAGACTTCAAAAATTATAATTCCATAACTGAATTTCCAATCATTTTGTATAAAATTTTTGTGCATGTTTTATAAATTTTGAGTACCTAAATATTATAGAAAATTTGTAATGTTAGGTAGAGGTCTTTAAATGAAATGAACTTATATACTAATGTTGATGAACATTTACTGACAAAACTAGAGAATTCAATCAATACAAATAATACTAATAATAGTACAGAAATATTTACTCGAAAATATTTTAGAAGGAATTGATAATAACTATGTGTACACATTCTATAAATAGTTAGGTAAAAAAGCGAATAAATGTTTTCTATTTTTATATTCTTACCCCTGTAAATGTTATTGTTGTCAAAGGAATATTCTGTTTGTTACAAAAAATAAATAAAACTTTATTATCTGTTTCAAGAAATTGTAATTCTTATAATATGCCTTAAAAAAACGAGGTCCTTGAGATTCAGAACTTATGGATTAGCTTATATCATACCAATAAACTTCTGGGAAGGGGTTTTTCTCAATGTACACCAGGCCTTTGAATAAGGCTGGCATTGGGTTTTAGGGCCTCTCTTATCATCGAATTTGAAGTTTCTTCAATTTAACATTTTGGTTTCATATACAAAATTTTTACACTACTACATTATATTTGTTTCAGGAGGGAAAAAATGAGCTCAACTGATAGTAACCATTATAGAAATTCCAATAAAGCTGTACCTACTGCAAAAAGAAAACTCACTGCTTGTAAAGTACCTAAAGCATGTATTGGTTTGCTCATGTTGACATTTGTTCCTCAGGCAGATTGTCATACGCTTACTGAGAAGATGTTATATAACTAGAGCTTTTCAATTCACAAGGCCTTTTGAATTCACACTTCAACGGTATTCAGTCTTTTTTTCACATTCACCAATGTGCTTATAAGCGGATGTTCTGTGATATTCAGTTGATGAGATTCTAACCTTGTGCTTTTTGTAATGTAATTGACCAAATTAAATTTATTTCAATACTTTTAGATACCTAATAAGTGCAAAACGGAAGATATAGCAGTAGGACTTTACCAAATAAATGCTATCAAATTTGGTGATAATAAAACTAAAGTAGGCCTTCAAACTCCTGTTTTTGAGGTTTATAATTAGTTTTCCTAGTTTGATGGTAACTATCGAAGGAACTCTAACCATAATTTTGTTGAGAAATTATAAGATTTAGCGACCACGTAAAATTACTTATTATACTAAACAGATATTATTGAATTTTTAGGAAAAGTTGGCCGATCTTATGCTCAAAAAAGTTAATATTTTCTAAATGCAACCTGCTGTGAGGTGTTCTTTATACAGCTTTGCCAATAGCTATAATTTTATCCTGAAAAATAATATTCTCATGGTAATGAAAAGAAAAGAGGCAAAATCATATGGAACTAAGAAGCAGATTGAATGCAATTTTCTTCGAAGGAGAAAATTGCCTCATTATAGAAGATCGCGCCATTTCTGGAAGCAGTATAATGAAAACTGTCAAATATCCCAGGGATTCCAGAATACAGTGCACTGGAGCAATGGACCATCTCTCGATAGAGAATAAGGTGGTGAATTATTTTTCACTGAGAATGTAACTAGGATGCATTCTTTATTGACAATGAGTCAATTAATGAATATTTTATTCGAGAGGGGTCATTAGTGCAGAAATAATATCCAAAGTTGAAGGCTACATAGCTAAAAATAAAATCAAACCTGAAGAAATTATTCCTCTGAAAAAAGGTAGGTTCATATAATTATAATGGATACTAGTTCGTCTTAATTTCAACTATGATAAGTTAGTAATGTAGGTATAGGGTGCCCCAGCAATTTTTCAATGTAACATTGTTTTGTTTTTCAGATAGAATTAAAATGTCATTTTCCCAGCGTATTCCATATGCAAGCAATAAAGCTCTCATGGAAATTATGGTGGAAGAGGGGACAAATTTATGTGTTGCTGCTGATTTAATATATTTTGAACTTGGCAGAGGAAGTTGGACCATATATATGCTGTCTGAAGACACACATTGATATAGTTGAAGAGTTTCACCCAATTTTCATAAAAAATTTGAAAACAATAGCAGAATTTCACAACTTCTTGATCATGGAAGATAGAAAATTTGCAGATAATTGGAAAAACTGTGCAATCACAGTTCAATGAAGGTGTCTTTGGAATGAGTAGTTGGGCTTCACTTGTGACTGCCAGAGGAATAACTAAAAGTGCCAACATGTAGAATCATAAGAATCTTATTAAAGGCAATTTTCTCTGAAGGAGAAAATTGGGTGACTGTGCTTTTGAATATATACACTGTAAGAGTCAGATATAAATCGGTTCAAGCACAACTTCTTGATCATGGAAGATAGAAAATTTGCAGATAATTGGAAAAACTGTGCAATCACAGTTCAATGAAGGTGTCTTTGGAATGAGTAGTTGGGCTTCACTTGTGACTGCCAGAGGAATAACTAAAAGTGCCAACATGTAGAATCATAAGAATCTTATTAAAGGCAATTTTCTCTGAAGGAGAAAATTGGGTGACTGAGCTTTTGAATATATACACTGTAAGAGTCAGATATAAATCGGTTCAAGCACAACTTCTTGATCATGGAAGATAGAAAATTTGCAGATAATTGGAAAAACTGTGCAATCACAGTTCAATGAAGGTGTCTTTGGAATGAGTAGTTGGGCTTCACTTGTGACTGCCAGAGGAATAACTAAAAGTGCCAACATGTAGAATCATAAGAATCTTATTAAAGGCAATTTTCTCTGAAGGAGAAAATTGGGTGACTGAGCTTTTGAATATATACACTGTAAGAGTCAGATATAAATCGGTTCAAGCACAACTTCTTCATCATGGAAGATAGAAAATTTGCAGATAATTGGAAAAACTGTGCAATCACAGTTCAATGAAGGTGTCTTTGGAATGAGTAGTTGGGCTTCACTTGTGACTGCCAGAGGAATAACTAAAAGTGCCAACATGTAGAATCATAAGAATCTTATTAAAGGCAAATTTTCTCTGAAGGAGAAAATTGGGTATTTTGAATATATACACTGTAAGAGTCAGATATAAATCGGTTGAAGCTGTGAAGAAAGCATGGAGGACATCATAAAGAAGGAGAGGGAAGATTTCGTGGCAAATAAATGTGTTGACACGGCTGTTGCATTCGGAAACCTTTAAAGAAGAAGCATTATCACCTATTCGGAGCAACAGAAATCTTCTGGAAGATTGTGCACTGATTTCAGACAGAAAGTTCCGAAAAACTACTCTAATGCTATCCTTTTTTCCCTGGGTCCGATGAGATAGCTAGTAATAATCTGCAACATTATAGGATGATAATTAAATGATTTCAAATGAATAGAATTCATTTTTTTTTTTGTTATTGGCGTTGATCAACTGACTTTATGTCTGCATAGAAAAAAGAACACCCCTCTCGCAGTCGGCTGTCTCACTCACCGCCAAGAGGATCATTCACTCACCCTGGATATTTGAATTATGAGGATTGAGCTCAGCTGTGTTCTGTCCTATGTTATTTTAATTGGTCCTAAATTTCGTGTTTCTTGAATTTAGCACTGTAGAGAAAAAAAGACTAAATTTTTTGGATTTGCATCAATGGTGCAATCATTGATTGAATTCATTGAGTTACCACCTATTTTCATCATAAGAATATTCAAAATTATTCGTCTGACAACAATACACATAATCATTCGGGAATATTTTACTTACTTGAGTTTACTAAGTGCATTATAAGCATTGTTTACTATCACTGATTCAACACATCTTTTTTGCTCTGCATCAGAAAGTTCTCTGAAAATATTCGACCGCGACTTCATCTTAATGCATAGGTCCCTAATAGGAAAAGCCTTATAATCCTCCTGGATAAGTTTTTCTCGTGATTTCCAATAACATTGTACATATTCTGTTCCTGATAGCCTTTCCAATTTTTTAATATCTACCCTAAAATCAAACCAGAATAAGCAGAAAAAGGAAAAAAAAACTATTTTTTCGTGACAAAAATCGTAGAAGAAAACCGCGAGGGGGGATTACGTGGGGTGGTCCGTGGATGTTTGGTGATAGGTTTTCGACTCGCAAATATGATTACTTTTCTTGTAAATGGAAAGAAACACAAAAAAAATTACGAAAAGCACTGCCGTGAAGGCAGGAGCTTTTGAGCGCTCGAACATGCACCTTGTAGGTAGATTCGCATTTTCCAGTTTTGGAAACCAATTGAGGAAATTTTTGACAACTGTCAAACAAATTTTCAAACTAAGGCGATAATCAAGACTTCAACTCAGTGCTTTAGGTGACCAATTTTTTTTTCGATAATTTGCTAAAATTTTCTACGTTATCTATGGTCTTGGTGATGCGATCTGGACAAAATTTCGCACGTAGTTTGAATACATTATTCCTCAGCTAGTTGCAAAATTTCATTCCAATCAAATCGGTTGTTTCGAAATTATCAGGAACAGAAAATTTTGAAAGGCCATATTTACGGAACCCCTAGTCTAATTTTGCTCATTGATGAAATTCGCGATCCAAACCCACCCTGAAAATTTCAAGTTTTTAGGCCTTTTCCTTCGGAAGTTATAATTTTCTATGGTTCTGGTCATGCGAACTCCTCATTTTCCATTAGAGTGCAAAATTTCATCTCGATCGAATTTGTAGTTTCAAAGAAATCAGGAAAACAAAATTTCGAGCGGCGATATTTACGGAACCCTTAGGCGGATTTCGCCCAATAACGAACTTAACCTCGGCATTCGAGATTCGAACCTACCCTGAAAATTTCAAGTTTCTAGGACATTCCGTTCGAGAGTTATCGTGTATACGGACGGAAAGACTCGAATTTTCATACGGATTCGTCATCAGTGAGTCAAACATATTCGTTTGAGACCATTTTCGGCTCAAAATTCGAAAAATACAGACATCGTGACGAAATGATATAGCCCTCGTGAAAGTAGTACGAGCGCTCAAAAAACGGTGTTTTTTTAGTTTTATGCTTGTAAAATCTGAACAAATGAAGCGGTGCTGACAATTTCAACAGACGAATTGTAGATAATGAAAATACAAAGAAAATGAGTGCAATGCAATCAGTTCATCATTGCCGGAAAAACCGTAAAAATCAGCGTTATTTCAAAACTCCATTACTCGGCCAATTTCAAAGTTGTAGCGCTGGTTTTCCGAATGAGAGTAGTGGCTAATGAGTACTTTGAGTGTGCGCAATCCGGACGTTGTCGGATAGATAGTTTTTGCGTAATTGCTATTTGAATTATTTAAGGCACCATTTTTCGGAAGAGCTGGATGCGTCGTAAAATGTCCGATTTTCATTTCGATACATAAATGACTTGATATCATACAAATATTTTGCACTTTTCCCATATAAACACGCACACGTTAGTTTGTTTTTCATCTCTCGGGTAGTTCAAACGATCAAAAGTAGATGTCGCCCACTCCGTGATTTTTTCCTATAGTTGTCTAATCTTTGCCTATGCTCATGAGCACTTGAGCAGGTTCAATGATAAGAAGAAGAAATATTCAATGGATTTCGAATTTCGATGTCTGTAGATAACCTTCGGAATAATTGTTGATTGTTTATCATATGTCATATGTACTAATTCTAATACATTATTAAATATTGAAATTTCAGTTATAGTAATCTCAATTGAACTCTAACTTTAGGAAGTTACGATGTTGGACGGTTGGTATTGTAGATCTATGGCTAGTGCAGCTGCTGCTGCAGAAGAGGAGGAAAAAGCTCAGGAAGAATCGAAATTTAAAAGCCAATATAAATTCCTTAAACGGAAGCTACAAAACCTCATATATGTATGAAAAATTATCGCTTAATTGCATATAATTCAAATTATATAAAATTCTAGGAGAATGAATCATTTCGACAAGCTTTGCGGCAAAGTCAAAAAAGATTATTGACCGTTACTAGAGATAGAAATTTCTTATTGGATCGCTTAATGCTTCATGAAAAAATGGAAAATTCTTCTTCAGATTCAGAAGAAACAGAGTCATCAGACGAAGGTGAACCAGTTAAAATAGAACCTAGTAGAAAGTATGTGGAAAACTTATTATTTTGTTTTCTCATTTTATACATTGTATTTGTTTCAGGAGGAAAGATATGAGCTCAGTTAATAGTAACCATTATATAAATTCCAACAAAGCTGTACCTCCTGCAAAAAGAAAACGTACTGCTTGTAAAGTTCCTAAACAAGTACAGCATGTAATGGTATGTTGACATTTGTTCCTAAGGCTGATTTACCATTCCAAAGTTAAATTGTCAACTGTAAGTTGAATGAGAACTTCATGACTGTTAGTTTACCCATCGTTTGTGAAATTATTTATGAATGATTTAAAACCCCCAATTGTTGAGAATTAAATTAAGAAAATCTTTGAAATAAAATTTTTGTTGCAGCAATTTCAAATGCAAAACTCTTCCACATCAAATATAATATCAGATGGTCATATGACACCGGAAGAAGTAGAAAGGCATTTGCAGTCGCAAAGTTTTTTAGATTTCCTTCCTGAAAGGGCACCCCCTACCGTTCCCACAGAGATGTTTAGTAATGAGCCTTCACTTGACAGGTAATGTTAATTAACATCTATGAATTGTCTTGTGGCCGTAATATAATTGTTGCGGTTCTTCACCGATAAATTGGTTCATGAAACGTAAAATCACTGTACTGATAATATTTTGTATTTATATTCAGGGTTCGTAGGAAACATACAGCTATAATTCAAGGTGTCATTCTGTGGACTATCCTGAGAATATTTTGTCCTTTGATGATTTTTGAAGAAATACCTTTATTTTTGAGATACTGGACAAATAATTTTTCTTACAATAACATTTAATTAACAAATATTGCATGTGGAGCATTTCAATCTACAAGAATTGCTGATATTGACCACCTCCAGCTAGAATTCAAGAATCCAATATTTCCCTAATTGAATTATACCCATCTGATTTCTTGCATCTTCCATCGAAGTGGAGTAAACTAGAATAATTTGGCTGATAATGAAAAGATTGGATTCTGGCGTCCTAGCAGGAGATAGTCATTTTGTAAACTCAATATGTGAATTTTGGTAATGAAATGTTTTGTTTGCTATGTATCTTCGAAACAAAGAACAAAATATTCTTAGAATAGCCTCTTAAATTTTTGCCAATATTAATTTAAATATGTTAGAAAGTTTCTTTACAGTTTTGCCTTTATTTGATGCATTCGCAGCAATTTTTGAAAAATATCACAGCCAAGTGTGTAACTATCAAATTTCAAGTCAATTTCGACCTATCTCTAATCAGGCTCTATCTTTCAAAATTATTTTCGATTTTTGAAACTTCTGGTTAGACTGGAAGTGTATTTCAAATACGTCATTTCTCACTAAATAGGATCAATTTCCTAAATACATAATAAAATGACTTTTCGCATAAGAAAACCACACAAACAGTGATGGTTATCAAAACAAATTCCAGAGTATTGAGGGCATCCCTTACATGATTCTGCAAAACTTCTTGCGAAATCTGGTGCTGTAATTATTCAACGAGTGTCATTTTTTATGGGTGAATGTTTGAATCTCCATGAAGAATCTGCCAATCAGTTCTATTGGACATACTCAGAGAGCCTGATGAAAAGCTGATCCTTGTTGATAATGTTTAACTGCCAAATCCTATATTGGACTGTTGAAAGTTTGGATGCTAACATTATTAAAATTTTTCATGGCTTGAACTTAAATTTTTACTGTTTTTTTCTTCAGTGAATCCAACGATTTGGGAGAGCTTGAAACATCTCCTAGTAATTTGGAAGAAGAACTAAGTGTAGATGCGCTACTTGAATGATATTCAATGATAGTATTGATAAGATCTTCATCAAGAGGAATAACTGCCACATTATTAGAGATTAATGGGATTGTCTAGGATCTGTGGACCATTTTTTGTGGTGAAATAAAATTATAGAATTCAATATTATGTTAGTGAATGAAAATCTTTATATTTTGTAGTGACAATGAACGTGATTGTTTACTTTTTAAGTAAATTCAATATTAAAGGAATTGCCAATTGTTTTTCTATGGTCATTCCAAAACAGAACAGCTTTCCAATCAAGCTGGCATAATAGCGAAAATCACTTATTGGAAAAAATACAACAACCTATACATATGTATTATACACACAAGTTCTGTTGTATTCATAGAATGAAACTGAAAACATTTCCTAAAAATAGTTGAGCTGGCAACTTAGGTATATGCCAATCAGAGGACATATGACACAATGAGCAGCAATAGCTCTGCTTCTTGAATGTCTCGCTAAATTGGAGGGTTTTAGAGCTGCGTTTATTCGAATATTACATAATCTTCTAGAGAAAACTATGCATACATAATATTTGATCACTGTATTTAAACTAGAAGCACATTGGAACCAAATTTATGCTATTCTGATACTCCCTTATGGTTACCGAACTATGTTTTCTTGATACAATTACCGTACCGCCCCGTTTAGGGGTAAACTGGGCAGAGACAGGTTGCTGTTGTTTCCTTTTTGTTTGCTGTTGCTGAACCTTTGGATTTTTTACAATATGCATATTATCACTTCCTAAATATGAACATATTCTTTTATTTGGTGCCGCCCAAACAATAAATATTCCCAATTAATGAATACACCATGTAAATGAGTAGTACTGTATTTTCAAATACGTTTACAAATGGTATATTATACTGCATCTAAGCCACAAAACATCTTTGTCTCTCTGTACATAAAAGAACAATTAATAATATACAAAAGGCAATATGATGCATAATCACTATGATCAGATGTAAATATTAACAATCTCAAACTAAAAATATACCAGGGTGATCTGCACACACCAGCAATCACTCCAATAAAAATTAGTACTCAACACTGTACAAAAAAAAATAACTGTATAAAAATTCAATATTTCAGATCACCCTGTATGTGATTATATAAATAATGCACTTGCTTCAACAAAATCCTACTCTACTGAATGAGACGTTAAGGTATCTATTGCAAATGTGTGAATAGTCCTGAGGAATTTTAAATTCATAGAGATTACAGTTATATATTTCTCTTAAATGTAGATAGTTGCCTGGAATAGATATCATATTACGAGATTTTCAAACATGTTTCTTCATCCCCAATTCCCACATTACTAGATCAAATAGTTCTTAGAATCGATTTGGAATTTCAAAAATGATTGAAAATGTGGAAATTCAAGGAAATATGTTATTGTTATATATCCTAATCTCTACTTATCTTATGACCATATTTTGTTCAACATAATTGAATGAAATTTCCAATTATATTCCAATTCAGGAAAATCCAGAAAAAAACAGCACAACCTTGGAATCATTAAAAAAACCTGAAAAAAATACTACAATTCGATATGAAAGTAAATTTGTCTCAGAGTTGAAACCATTATTGACCAAAAAAATGCTGATTCTTTAAGTTGGTTCATTATTTAGTAAGTGTTATTCTCAAAGCACTACTCAACAGTTTGGATTGCATTAATTGCTATTTATTGTTTCGGTTTTTCAGTAGGTTGTCTGTTATGGATTATTGATTCAACCCTGGTTTCCTGAAGATTGATCAAC
Source organism: Aphidecta obliterata (assembly GCA_963966015.1). NCBI lineage: Eukaryota > Metazoa > Arthropoda > Insecta > Coleoptera > Coccinellidae > Aphidecta > Aphidecta obliterata. The sequence continues at coordinate 18,646,451 of OZ014428.1, read as the reverse complement.
GTAAATGTTACCTAATCTGTTGTTATATACTTCGCAAATAAAGCAAAGCAACGCGCAATCATGTTAATGACTGACGCTTTTCACAAGATTCAACAACTGATTAGTTGAACAACCTGCGGAAAAGCGGGAATTATATTCTATAGATGGCCACAGGGCCAAGTGACAAAATGAAATGATAATAATGAGAAACGAAGTCACTTAGTTTTGGGATTATTTCAAAACTGTTATCACAAAAAAAAAGTTGTGTAAACATATTGTAGCTACTATGGAAAACTGGATCATTCTGCAAATTTCAAAATATGGCCATAAAATAATATTTGGCAAAATTCGATAACAAATTTACTCTTGTATAAAACTTTTGACATAAATTTGTACCTTGCAAACAGCACTATTGATATTCAAAAAATATTTGACCATCTTAATTATATTCTTCAGTTGTTGCCTAAATTATCTATATCTGTATATACATATTGACAAAGACTTGATCATAAAAGGGCATACTGTAACAAAAATTCCTTTGTGAAAAATAAATTTCGTGAATGGAATTATATATATTTGCTGGGTGAAAATTACTTCCTTATCTTAATTTTTTCAGGAATTTTCATGACAAATAGTTGGAATTTGTTTTTTGCAAAAACGGTTATTTTACTTAAAGGGTCTTAAATATAAATTAATGTGATTATCAATTTAGTAAAAAATTCAGTCTTCAAACCAAGCACCAACATTTTTCTTAATATGGGTTGCTAAACAGTGTGCACACCAAAAATTTTCTAAATTACAGAATCAACTGAATAAAAAAATAGGAAATTGAAAAACGTTTGATATTAATATTATGATATTGATACTTTTGTTTCTCTATATAAATTTATGAATGTAATATGTAGGTATCTAATGAAATGAAATCAAAATTTTTATATTCATTCAGATTCTCCGATGTCATGTTGGTTCTACCAATACCAGAATTTCAACACAATATTAATTTTGATCATAATCTAACATAAACCTCACACTATTAAGAAAAGCATTGATACATATTATACATTAAACTTAAAGTAAAGAATTTAATTGATGAAAATATTCATAAGAATATTCCAAATATCGATTTCAACTTTTTATTCTCATCTTACACGATGCCTTTTTCGAATTTTTTTCGCAAAACTAAATATGTTAGGCTTACAACAGTTACTTTTTTATTAACTCTCTAAAATATATAATATTTCATGTTATAATTTAATTGTTTTTAAAAATATAGTTAGCACAATAGTTAACTTCTTAAAATACAATTTCGTCATAAGGTTACAAGGACTACATACTTCACTTCATTTGAAGTAAACAAAACTTTCCTGTACCAGTATGAAAGTGCAAAAGTGTGAAGAACTATACAGTAGATAGATCAAATAGGGAAGTTTAAAATAATTAGTTTTTAGGAACTACAACATATCATTGCGGCATTTGTCATTTCACAGTTAATTTTCTCTTTCAATTTCATTACTCCAATTAGTGAATATTGTTATTATAATATTTGCCCCCTGCGTGAAGACACTTGAAAAATATTCGATAATAATCTGGTATAAATAAAAACTCAAAATTAATAATGTCTCTCTAGAATTTGAATTCATTAATTTCAGTAATAAATCAGAAAATTGAACCATGTATTTCTCTATTGCCTTTGAATTTATGACAACAAGTAAGTAACTGACGTACTGTTTTGAAATAAAAAATCAACATCAATAACCTGCCCGATTTCAATCAAATCCGTTATTATTGGGAAGAGTGGGGTCTGTATCTGATTATTGGTCACAGATACCAATGGATACAATGACTAGTGTTTTCAAGACCTTAAACACAATAAACAAACAAAAATAAAGAAATAGAATGGAAATGGTAAATTGAGTTATGTACAATCTATATCTACATCTTTCATAAATAGAAACCTTGTAGTTCAGAGCTGCACAACTTCAAGAAGATCCAGAATGATCTAATGTCTTTTTATTGTTGTTATAAACATATGAACGCCATTTCAGGTTTGGCAAATGGGCAGTTTTTAGTTTTTCTTTGATGCAAGAAAGTTGCGAAAACATATACATGTATAAGCAGCACCAACCAAGTTCATATAGAAACTCTTCCAAACTTAAAATTGGCACAATTCTATAAGCATTTACTGAGAGGAAGCACTAATTCTCACTTTTTCAATTAATCATGGACTATTGGTTTCTGAATCATGATAATGCTTGTACTTCATATGTGAAAACACTATTTCCAAGACTTAATTAGTCCATAGTCTGATTAAATGGATATTATCATTTTTTTAATCATATTCCTATGTATACAAACACCAACTATTAAATGGAAAATGACAAAATAATCCAGAATTTCCGAAAGTCCCCAAAATTCAACCACATGAATATTTTTGTTATTGAAAAAAGGGGGCGAGATTTATGGCATCGAACATTCCAAGGTATTTTCTAGGTGTAGGAAGAACAAGAACTAACCAGCCCTGAATATGAAACTGGGTTTTTCTAGTGGCCCTGGAAGCTAGACCCAATCAGAAACAGTAATCCTCAGAAAAAACCAAATGCTGTCAAAACATTCACGCATACCATGGTCAATTATCTATCATTTTTGAATAGTTGACACTCCTATGGGGTAAAAAGATCGGATAAGAGGAGGGGCGATAATGCTATGCTAAAGCTCGTTAACAGGGGTAAGAAGATACTAACAAGTAGCGTATTTTATTGAAAAATCACCAATTGGACTCAAGTTATCAGCACCTTACAACATATTTTTTAATACGTGAGCATGTAAGTCTAATTAACATTTTGATCCCAATTAAGTTTTCAATATTTTTAACTATTTCACTTGTTATACGAGCAATAGCCCACAGGTTGACATGAACAAGCGTGTCTAGAACGATGACCCATGCCATTCTTACCCAGAAAGCTTAGATGCCTGGTGAAAAGTAGTTTTGGTTTTTGCCATGTAGTAATAGATACATATTTCCAACGATTTTCTTTCAGTCCTGAAAATATTTGTTGGAAATGCACAGTAGTTAAATTCAGAATCTTCTTGATAGTTGTTCAGATTGAATCAACAAGGAAAATTAACCAAGGTACAGTGAATCTGCTATAGGAAGATCAGAATCGAAATTTGTAAGAACCATTTAAGGAGTAAAACTTTAAACCACTATTTCTATGGAATGGATAAGGCAGTACAATGTCTGAAAGATTCTAGAATACATTTTTTTCATTTATTTCCATTAGGCCGGTTGTATAAACACTTTGAACCTTTGTCCAAAATGAAAAAGTTGTTGATGAATCAAGCTCAAATAGACGCTCAACATTGACGTAAGAGAAGAAGAACTTTATCTTATTCCTAATTTAATGAAAGCGCTGTTCTGATTATTGAAATTTCTCTCGACAGATAAATTCATCTGAAGGAATAAGCTCCTGCTCTGCTACTGTTAAAAGACAAATTTTTTACCATAGCAGTATAATGTTGGTTAGATCTTCATGCCATATCCCCTATATCAATCCCTTTGGTCAAAGATTTCTGTTCAGGAGACTTACAGAAATCAGGAAAAAACCCAGGTATCCAAATATCAACTTATCTCGGTTCAATTGAACAAGATTCAATTTATATTGAAAAACACATATCATCGAACCAAAGATGAGTTGGACTTCATACAACCGGCCCTTAAAAAACAATTCTGAAAATCCTCGAAAAAATTCAAATAGATTCTTAACAATTAAATTCAAGAATATCACATATTCTAGAAGCTCCTCTACTGAGCAGATTAAAATGTTGGACATCAGGTATCTTCAGGTTATGTACATTGAATCAAAAGATACAATCAATTGGAATTGAATAAAGTGTTAACAGTATAGGTTTTTGTGAAAAAAATAAAATAAAAACATCAACAAGAAAATAAAATTGGGATTAATGAATGAATGAACTCGAATCTTCTTCATCAATGATGTTCCAGTTCAAGGTGATCTCACTTGGCACAAACAAAGAAATATAAAGACAACTTTTTGTTGGCAATGAGTGCAGAAAAATAAAAGTATCTGCTGTAAGTTGAAGATTATTTTTGTATCAACTGTACAAACTCGAACAATTCAATTTGAATACAATAAAACCAATATTTTGTCATTGAGAACGGAGTGAGGCAGGTGCTTGGTACCTTCCCTGAAACAATAGCTGAATTTGCGGAAAATGAGCTTCATATCTTTGATTTTTCATTACTTATTTCATTTTAATTCCTTTCAATATTTAGGGTCGTTGTTACGAAAATTCATGAGCGACTATGGAAGGAGAATTGAAGTCGTCTATGTCTCAATCTGTTTGCTGAAAACCTCAGTCGAGATTCTAAGCAATGAAAAATATTTTAAAAGAATAAATATAAATTTCATACATCCAAATACTACATAATTCATGTTTGTGCCAATTCTCAAATTATACAAGAAGTTTACACCAATTACAAATTCAAGTAAGCATCAATTAATAATCTCCCTAATAAAGGTTCCGCAATCTTTAAATTTGACAGAAGATAATGTGGATGAAAGTCAGATTAGTTTGAAATCTTCCCTAAACATCAGAGAAGAAACATCGAAACACAAAAATTCAACAACTCACAAGTTCTTTCACATTTTGAGTTCCTCGGACGCCCTGTAATTGGACAATGTCTTTTTAATACGCAAAGCGGTCAAACGCGCTGTAGCGTTGTGATACCAGCACTCCTTCATCAATTTGGACATGACGTGGAGGGCTTCACAGCTCTGCCATCTATTTGGGATATTAGGCCTTTGTTTCTCAATGCAAACCACCCTGTAATAAGTTGGTAAACTAAACTAAAATATATCGAACTCATTGCTGAAGGAGTCATATTAGTATCTGAAAATATCCTAATTTATCGACAAAAAAGTCTCATTACTTTTATGCAAGTGTAATGTGGGAAAACAAAACCACTGAAACGATGAAACAAGTGGTTGGATTTTTTTTATTAAAAAAATTCCTAAAGAAATGGGCCTGTTTGAACAATGTGGAAAGCACGGGAATGTGAGTTCTGAGTTCGGACTCTCGCCTAGAGCGCTACAGGATAACGTTTCACAGCTTCGACAAGCATTTTTTACAATATTTCTTTATGTGGGCTGGGCGAAAAATAATGACACTCAGCATACCTAAATACCTAAATAGATACAGAAATAACGCTGCTTTTTGAATTTCTTACTGAATTGGAGGGTTTTAGAGCTGTGTTGATTTGAATATAATATCTTCCAGAAAAAACTATGCAAACATAATATTTTATCCCTATATTTCAACTGCAAGCACATTTGAATCAAATTTTCGCGATCTCCCTTACTATGAAGGCATTCAATACGTCTCCTGGTTGAAAATGTATTACAAGATAAATGAAGTTTGTTCACTTACCGTCTCATTTCTTCTATTGTAGGATCAGGAGGTACAGCGTCGTAAAAAGGCAGGTTATATTCGTCATAAATGCCACCGACATTACATCTTGTAGATATTTCCCAGAAAATCAAGCCTAAAGCGTAGACGTCAGCTCTTTTGAACGAATCAAACTGATAAACATTCATGGTTTCATCTAGAACCTAAAAGATTATTTTATTAATTTTCCAAAATAAGGAACACATGAAATTAATCATAGATTTATTGCAGAGACTGCAATAAGTGTAACACCCTGTATAGTGAAGTTACTGTCTGTCTCCTGCAGGTCTTGAGAATTTTTCCCGTGCTCCCTCAATCAATGAGAAATCTTTCAGAAGCTTAGAAATCACAAGAGTTACGACCTCCTGTATACAGGGTATCTACTTTCAGAAGGGCCAAACTTCAGGGGGAGATCATACATGAGATTTGCAACAAAAATGTCATATAACACATAGTCGAACTGTTGACGGTTATTCTTCAATTTAACATTTCTTGATTTCACGGAATATTTCAAGTTTTTCCATCAATCAATTAGCCTTCAGTTAACCTTGTAGCCTCATCAAAGTAAAACACATATCTGGAAACAGCATCAAATTTGCTACAAGATAAGAATTTCTGTGTGCCAAAAAATCGATAATCGATAAAAAAATTTCGTCAGGTCCATCAAGTCTTGGCGATAATTCTGAAACTTTATATTTTTGAAGTCTTTGGGGGGTAACTTCCCATATCTGGCATATGCTGAGAATGGCATATGTTTGTCACGAATGCCAGAATCCAATTTGCCTAGAGTGTGCGAAAAAAGTTTGTCCGGATTGTGTATCAAATTCTTGATAGACAGGCATTGTCAGTTTTTTCAAAATACTTGTTTTTGACCAATTTTTCTGAGTACATTTCATTTCAACACTTATTGTATCAAGAAAAATAAAAAAGTCACAAATTTTAGAGTATTTCAATTTAATTTCAGTTGTTTGAAAGATCGATGTCAAAATGCTGAATATTTGAAACTCCTTTGGAAATTTGTGATTTTCACAGAATATCGAACTTTTATTCCATTTCTTAGCATAATTTTCACCTCTGGAATAATAAAGAGGACATATAAATAAACAGTTCACAAAGTAAAAACTATAGAATCTAAAAGTAATATGACTATTTATATATAGCCGTCTGTGTGACGTATATTTAGTGACAATGTTACATATTTGATACGTTAGTAGTTAAGGGTTAAACGAATAAACTAAATTTAAAAATACAGATTTTATGGAAAAATGTAAGGAAGACCAACTACTACTACTTATAACAATTGTTCGAAATGTCCAATACATTTAACACATCGTTACACAAATTTATTCTTTCGATCAGATCTTCTCGAGTCTGAACGCGAATTTGATATACTTTTTCTTTCAAGGTGTTCCAGACATGAAAATCCAAAGGCGTATGGTCGGGGCTCATTGGTGACCGTACCTTCCAATTCATTGCACCCCAAAATATTCATTCAAGTCCCGTACATTCTGGCTATTATGAGCTGGGCGGCCATTCATTCGAAACCAGATATTCTGTCTGTTAGCCAGGGGCTTTCCAATATGTCCGTTAAGCTGCTTGGGATTGATGTAATGAATTCTTCAGCGTTGAGGCGATCGGGAAGTATTACTGGTCGGAAAAGTTCACCTCTCATGACTTCCAACGCCGGAATTTGCGGGACTTGATGAATGAATATTTAGGGGTGCAATGGATTGGGAGGGACGGCCAGGTAAGATGGCCACCAAGGAGCCCCGACATTACGCCTAAGGGTTTTTATATCTGGAACACCTTGGAAGAAAAAGTCATCAACTTCGCGTTCAGACTCGAGAGGATCTGATCGAAAGAATAAATTTGTGTTGTGCAGAAATGCGTCAGAAACGTTGTGAACTTCGCAGGTTTGTAGATTCAGTGCGAAAACGATGTGTGAAAGGTATTGAACAAGGCGGTGGACATTTTGAATAATTGTTATAAGTAGTAGAAGTCTGTTTTCTTCACGTTTGCATAAAATCGGTATTATTAAAATTCGGTTTATTCCTTCAAATTATTTTGAATCGACAGATGAATTTATGATTTCCATGAAAATACCTTCAGTATTCAATCATAAAAAGTTTTAAAATAGAGCAAATTTAGGTTTGAAATATTTCGTTTTTTTCTTGTTAGCCATGATATTAGGGCAGAAGACAAGCATCCAGCACAAGAGTTGATATGTCATTCGAAAGCACACTGAATGGGGTGTTTTTTGCTGGAAAGAAAACATGCCCATAATTAATGATTTTTCATAGATAAAATCATTGGAAAAATAAGACTGCTTTTGTTCACTTCAGAATCGTGATATTCATCACCGTATCTCGCCCGCAATAAAAAATTTTTTGGCACACAGAAAGTGGTCCAGATATGTGGTCAACTTTGATGAGGCTACAAGGATAACTGAAGTATAATTGATTTCATGGAAAAATTTGAAATATTCTGTGAAATAGATAAATGTTAAATTGAAGAATAACCATCAACATTTCGACTATGCGTAATATGACATTTTTTGTTGGAAATCTCATGCATGATCTCCCCCTGAAGTTTGGCCCTTTTAAAAGTAGACACCCTGTATAGACTTTATTGCCATATCCTTGCTGCACAATAGGCATATCATTGTCAATTATTTACCCAAGCTTGATTGGTTGTCAATCTTTTCAAGACGGAAAGAACATTTGATGCCATCTCAATGTGAAAGGTAAATTAAACGCAGAATAGTTTCATCATCATGAATAGAAATATGGGGTAATTTGGTGGTTCTAACAGGTCGCCTTGAACAGAACTTTACTTCGTGAAGTTGATTCTGTAAACTTTGATCGGAAACTCGCACCCCAGTAGTTATCTTGTTATATCTTATGAAACTATTGACTTTTATGAAATTGTCGGTTCGTTTTTGGGAAGTTTATAATATTGTATTGCCAAATCTATTTAATTCTTGATTTTTTTAATTCGAGTTGGAAAGTCGAAACTGCCCCTGATTTGTTTGAGAATTTCAACGAATCTGAACACTCTCAGATCGTTATCAGATGCATTAACAGCCGGCCCAAGACAGAAACTCACCTCTGGGGCCATATATCTTTTTGTGCCAACCCGGTTATTCAGAGGTATATCCACTGTATCGGTGGTGACGTCATGCCGCACGGCCAGACCAAGGTCTCCAATAGCGCATGTGCCATTGGATTTGACCAATATATTTTTGGATTTCAAATCTCTATGAGCGATTGCTGGTTTTCCTGAAAAAAAAAATTATTTGGACGATATAAAAAGGATTGTTCATGCAAACAATGAGGAAGTTTACCAAGTGCTGAAATTCTTCCGAACCTCTTTCAATTGATAAATACTGATGTTAGTTCAGTGTAAGATCAATATAAGGTTTGAAAATCCCTAACATTTTTTATATCTGCCTATTCCTATTCAATGGAAGTGATGCCATGTGAATAGCATGCCACACTGCATCACACCAATGAAAAAACCCTCACATAATTAGATATGAAATTTATTGAGTTACTGCAACTATGGAACAAATAAAAATATGAAATTTCAATGGTAGTTTTAAGATATCAAGGTGATAATTTCAAAAACTAGTCGTGTCCCCTCATTGGAAATATGATCGAATAATATGTAATTATTTGTATAAATTTTTCTTGCTCACCCTGTGTACCCATGATGTCCATATGTAGATGGGCTAAACCAGTAGCAATAGAAAGTGCCATCTTTATCATACCACTCGTATCCATCACATTTCTATCCAAGAAATCGAACAGGGATCCATGTTCATGATAATCCGTAATTAACCACAACTGAGTCCATGTTCCATTGTCTACAACAAAGATAACAAATTGGATTTGAAACTGGTTGAATGATTTTTCATTATGTTTCCTCAGAACCACCTCTAACTTGAATCCTCTAGTAATCGGTGAAATCCTAGATGGAATATTTGCTCAAAAATAACTTCAGGTTCGGAATTACACAAAAACAAAATGATTTCCCAGATGTTGATACTACATCAACTTGAATTGTTTAAAAAAATTACGAAAAGCACTGCCGTGAAGTCAGGAGCTTTTGAGCGCTCGTACATCCACCTTGTATGTAGATTCGCATTTTCCAGTTTTAGAAATCAATTGAGAGAATTTTCGACAGCTGTCAAAAAAATTCTCAAACTTAGACGAAACTCCAGACTTTGTCAGTGCTTCAGCTGACCAATTTTTTTTCGATAATTCGCTAGAATTTTCTACGGTATCTATGGTCTTGGTAATGCGATCTGAACGAAATTTCTCACGTAGTTTGAATACATTATTCTTCATCTATTTGCAGAATTTCATTCCAATCTAATCAGTTGTTTCGAAATTATCAGGAAAAAAATATTTTGAACGGCCATATTTACGGAACCCCTAGTTATATTTTGCTCATTGATGGACGTGACCGCGACATTCGCGATCCGAACCTACCCTGAAAATTTCAAGTTCCTAGGCCTCTCCCTTCGGAAGTTATAATTTTCTATGGTTTCTATGGTTCTGGTCATGCGATCTGGCCAAAATGTTGCTTCAATATATAAAAATAATAATCCTCGATTAAAATACAAAATTTTATCTCGATCGAATCCGTAGTTTCTAAATTATCGAGAAAACAAAATTTCAAACGACCGTATTTACGGAACCCCTATTCTAATTCTGCTCATTGATAAAAGTGAACGCGACATTTCAGATCCACACCTATCCTGAAAATTTCAAGTCCCTAGGGCTTTCCATTACAAAGTTATAGTTTTCTATGGTTTCTCGGGTCATGCGATCTGGAGAAATGTAGCTTGAATATATAATTCTCCATCAGTATACAAAATTTCGTCATGATCGAATCTGTAGTTTTGAAATTATCAAGAAAACTAAATTTCAAAGGACCATATTTACGGATCCCTTAGTATAATTTTGCTCATAGATAAACGTGATCACGGCCTTCGAGATCCACACCTATCCTGAAAATTTCAAGTACCTAGGAGTTTCCGTTCAGAAGTTACAATTTTCTATGGTTTCTATGGTTCTGGTCATGCGATCTGGAGAAAATTTCACATGTAGCTTGAAAACCTCATTTTCCATTTGAGTGCAGAATTTCATCTTGATCGAATCTGTAGTTTCCAAGTAATCAGGAGAACAAAACTTTGAACGGCCATATTTACGGAACCCCTGGTGGAATTTGACCCATTAACGAACTTAACCGTGGCATTCGGGAACTGAACCTACACTAAAATTTCAAGTTTCTAGGACTTTCCGTTCGAGAGTTATCGTGCTTACGGCCGGCCGGACGGACAGACTCGAATTTTTCGACGGATTCTTCATCAGTGAGTCGAACGTAGTCGATTGAGACCATTTTCGGCTCAAAATTCGAAAAATACAGACATCGTGACGAAATGATATAGCCCTCGTGTAAGTAGTACGAGCGCTCAAATAGACAATGTTGAAAGTGAACAATATTCTAAAAGTTTACAGGAAATACTATGAAAGATTGGTAGTTACATGTAGTCAATACAAAATATATTAAGTGAACAATGTTTTATAATCATTTGTTCTCAATAAGTTCAAAAAAATATATTTTGAGAAATGCGACAGAAATTCAATGAAAAAAACATTATTTATGAGTTAATACCATTGCAGAATAAGCTTTGTTGAAACTTTTTTTGTTTTATATGAAGGTATACTTCATGTAAATTCAAATCCCCCCAACCTTTCTGTTGTAATCATATGTTTAGTGAACTGCACAGACCCTGTACTTATTAATTATACCATTAGGTCACGCTTTTCACCGTACAAGTCGTATGTACAGGTTTAATTTTGAATTTTGTGTGTAAGACTTCAGAATTGTGACGATTTCTAAAATATGACAAAACTTGTAGGAATTCTTTGTAAAAATTATTGACTATTGCATATTTGGCATTTTTCTAACATTATTACTCAATTCGTTGGTTATTGGGATATTGAAAATTCTGAAAAATTCAAATCATTGATCCATCTTAGTTTCCGAGATCATCGATGTGAATTAGTAAATTGAGTAATAAATATTTTAATTTAACTTAACTACCTTTGTTATCGGCTGCAATGAAGCCAAGAATATTTTCATGTCGCAACATAACGGTCTGGTAGATTTCCGCCTCTCTAAACCAAGATCTTTCTTCCCTACTGCTGAAAATCTTCACTGCAACATTCTCACCTCTCCATCTCCCCCTCCATACCTCCCCAAATCTTCCTTGTCCAATGCTCTCAACTAATTGAATTTGACGAGCAATACTTCTTTGCACCAGTAGTGGCAAGCCTGTGGAAAAATGATCTTCTTGTAGTGGACTATTATAGCCAAACTATTTTTTCAGTTGTATGCGGAAGATGATAACACACTCAAAGATAGTGAGCCATTACAGGACCACTAGTTAAATCTTCAACATCTTTGAAAGTTAATAACGCTTTTCTTTGTTTTTGTCCTGCAGTCAGGTCTGCTGATGTCTCTGAATCTCATTTGAACCACATTTAAATTCAATAAAACTATAATTATTCACACAAAATACCTAATATTACTGGAAAAATTTTTTTGTACCAACCTGATCCGCTTCCACTAGTTGTCATCTCAATCATATGCTTGAGACTCACTCCCTTCAGTATGGGGTGATCTGGAGCTTCGATGCTGTCTTCCCCGTGTTGTAAGTGGTGATGGAGGCCTCCCCTACTCTGCTTGGAGGTACGGCAGAAATAATAAGCGATGGTAATCGCGCATATCAACGCAGTAGGGGCAGCTATGATTACCATGATTTCCAAGGAGGAAAGGTTCCACAGTGATGGCTCTAAAGATATCGGGGATTGTAGACAATCAAATAAAGAATAAGCCCATGAGTTTAAAAAGGACAATTGAAATAATTTGAATTTTTAAATGAAAATGGTATCTTTTAATTCTCAAATGAATATCAATTGCCCTTTGTGAGATCACTGCACTAAACAATTGTTTTAAAACTCGTTTTTCTTGACGATGAAACTAGCAAATATAGATAGCAAAAGGGTATTCTATTCCAACAATTATTTGGATAATATGTGAAATGTTAAAATGTAAATGTTACTCATAAAACAATAGTTTGCAGTGACCACTTATAACAATTTGAATTTTTTTTTATTATGTTATTATGAACATTCCACAAACCAACTATCTAAAAACAAAAACAAACTGAAAGCTAAGGCAATGGTAAGTGTTCTAGCTACATGCAGTTAAAATGAAGCAGGTTAAGGATGTATAGATTGATAAGATTGTGGTCTTGAAGGATAAGATCCTACAAGGAATATAGTAATGAAACCGGAGGTTTTCTGCTCTGTTCCCTATGTCAATAGCAACGAGAATTGTGGCTTTGAATGACAGTTCGTGATACAAAAAAGCCTTTTGACGAATTTTGCTATTGCAGACGATCACAGTAATGGAGGTCCCTGGTCTACAACATTCATTATTCTTCAGTGTACTACATCTGTACAATAAAATCGTTTGATCGAACTTTACAATTATATAAATTTTATTGGATATATTCAGTGATAATTATTTTCATGTAGGTATGTATGTATCTCAACCAAATATATTATTCGAAGCATGTAACCCAATTATTATAAAATTTCAACATATTTATGGAGAATAACTATATTTAATTTCAATGAGCTGAGCATCCCTGAGAGACGTGCATTTTTTAAATCAAAAATTTCGAGATTTTTCCCACATGCAGTTCATCAAGAATCGAAATATTGAATAAACCTCATGTCTATGTTGAGGTAGTTGAAAATCTCAACAATTCCAACATTAGTCTGTTTACACCAAATTTATTCTATATGCTCTGAGAATACAATATAAATCCGTAATATATAATTTTTGTTATTACCCATGTCTAAAATAATTGAAGTAGTACTTTCATGCTGAATTGATGTAACCCAATTTTGGTGATGTTTCAACTCAAGCAACATATAATTAACTGATTATTGTACAAAGAACACCTTGAATCAAGTAGTGCTTTGTTCAGAACAAGTACCTTTGAATTTAGAAAGTTTATTATTATGAATATGATGGTTGAAGAAACCCGAAACTTCAATATTGAAAATGAAGGCCTCCATGTATATTTATATAAATATAAAACGTTTGAATTCCTGTTTGCCGATACATACTTTATAAAAACTCGTTATTTACTTATTTCGAAAAAAACACCACAAAAACGGTGTTTTTTTAGTTTTTTGCTTGTAAAATCTGAACCAATAAATCGATGATGGCACTTTCAACAAAGGAATTGTGGAGAATGAAAGGACGAAGAAAATGAGTGCTAGTGCAACACAATCTGGTAATTATTAACGAAAAAACCCTGAAAATCAGCGTTTTTTGAAAAATTCATAACTCGGTAATTTCAGAAGTTGTAGCGCTGGTTTTCCGAATGAAAGTAGTGGTTGATAGGTACTTTGAGTGTGCACAACTCGGACGTTGTCGGATAAATAGTGTTTGCGTAATTGCGATTTGAATTATTTTAGGCACTATTTTCCGGAAGGGCTGGATGCGTCGGAAGTTGTCCGATTTTTATTTACAAAACGGATTTTTAAAGAAGAAGTATAGTACTACAAGACGTCCATCTTGATTTTTCGTTAAAATGTTGCAGAATAGGTGAAAAAACGTGCAAACATGACCAAAACCAGCCGAACGCTCGATTGGAGTCAAATAGTGGGGGTATAAATGGAGATATTCGCTCCCGGCTGCAGCGCGTTTTTCGTTTCCCCGCGTCGGCCGGCTAGCCGCACTATCCGTCCCAGATGGAGCACTGGGCGGGTTTTGGTTATGTTTCCACGTATTTTCCACCAATTTGCAACTTCTTAACGAAAAATCAAGACTGAAGTTTTGTAGTACTATACTTCTACTTTCAAAATCCGTTTTGTGAATTGAAAACGGACAACTCCCGACGCATCCAGTCCTTCCGGAAAATAGTGCCTAAAATAATTCAAATCGCAATTACGCAAAAACTATTTATTCGACCAAGTCCTGGTTGTGCACACTCAAAGTACCTATCAACCGCTACTTTCACCCGGAAAATCAGTGCTACAACTTCTGAAATGACCGAGTTATAAATTTTTTGAAAAACACTGATTTTCAGCGTTTTTTCTACTTTTCTACTGTAATGATGACCAAATTGAGTTGCACTAGCAATCATTTTCTTATGAATAATAATGGCTGTTTATCTGAATTGAACGAATTCAAAAATGAAAATTGAAAAATTTCACGAGACAAACTAATAAGCAAGCTAACAAGACAATTCATGTATCCCAGATACCAACGAAATTTATCACTTGCAATCGTAGACCGGTTTCGATTCATTTCAGATCTCATCAGTACGACTATGCAACGTGATAAACTCGATGAATGAAACAAAAGGTCTTAAAACATAAGGTAACGTGGCACTGAGAAAAATTTCCCGAACCACGCCACCTGTCCGTTCCAAAGTCAAGTCAAGTCTACGATTGCAAGTGATAAATTTCGTTGGTATCTGGGATACATGAATTGTCTTGTTAGCTTGCTTATTAGTTTGTCTCGTGAAATTTTTCAATTTTCATTTTTGAATTCGTAATCATTTTCTTCATCTTCTCATTTTCCACAATTCCGTTGTTGAAAGTGACAGCATCGCTCTATTGGTTCAGATTTTACAAACAAAAAACTAAAAAAACACCGTTTTTGTGGTATTTTTTCGAAATTACAAGAAAAGTAATAATATTTGCGAGTCGAAAACATACCACAAAACCTCCACGGTACACCCCTCGTACCCCCACACTCGCGGTTTTCTTCTACGATTTTTGTCACAGAATGACCCTTTATCTGCTTTATTGCCTGGTCTAAATACTAAATAATAAATATTGAAAAATTCAAGAATTCAATTTAGACAGGAATCTTAAATCTGAAGTAAACATACACATTACAGGGTCATCGAAAAGGTAACATAATGGCTCATTACATCTTCTGAAAGCATTTCTCGAAACCAGAAAAAAGCAGAGGAGTTCTATTTATTATGTGCGCCTTAGACTTTTCTTGAATAAAACTCTTATATGTTTAAAGTTTATATCCCGACTCTCTGTGAGATCCCCTCATAAGCTAAGAGCTTTTTTTTAGTAAATTCTGATAACTAGACTTATGTTGCGTATTCAAAAACGTTAGGTATTTGTTTTTAGATAGTAATATGCATTTTCTAGTTATGCACATATAAAAAAACTCGGACATGGCTTCAACGTACATACAGATATCAAAATGCTGCTTGAGTATTGAAAGTGTGAAATGTAGACCAGATCGACAAAATATGATACCCCATCTTTATGTAGATTCCCTAAATATCTAACCTGGTAACAGTACATGGGTCGGTAGTACGAACTTGAGGTTTTCATTGCAGAAATCTGCGTGGTCGCAACATGCCGAAACTTTTTTTGTGTATTCATCATTGTTGAGATCTATAAAATGTTCATTACAGTATTCTTTGCCTACACCAGACTGTAAAAAGGCTATTTCCGGTATGTTTTTCAAGTCCATACATCTATAAAAAAATTCACAGGTTAAATAGTGTTCCGAAAATTTATGGGCTGGTTTCAACTGCTGAAAAAGAAGTGTTGCTAAGATGTTAGTATAATACAAAACGAGTATGAAAATAGGTATAAAAGACTATTTACAAAAGGAGAGTACCATGCTTGAGAGGCTAATGCCAAGTTGTATCAGAAGGAACATTAGAAGATAGAGTAGTCACATGATTATAATACGACAGCCACGGTGCAAAAACTTGTAATTTTTTGTCGAAATTGAGGTTAACTTCGACCTCGTGCTCATTCTAGGACTGGTGAAGAGGCCATGGATCGTTCATCACTGCTCCATGGCATGCAGAAAATATGGAAGACATAGAATTGAAATACGCAGTTTTTTAGCTTTCTTGGAAAATTATGCTTTTTTTACATACGGGTTTTTGCACCGTGGTTATATGAACATAGCATTTTCTCTTTCTTCATATTATTCTCCGATAAAGCAGCCGAATGAAATCTATCACCAAAGGAATCAATACCACTATCCATTTCCTGCATATTCGAATGGAAGTAACAAGTAGTTTTAAAACTAATTAGAAAATCCCATTTCAACGTCAAAAAAGAATAGATCCATTGTAAATGTTTCCGTATATATTCAAACTGATTTTTTTTGTCAATTAAAATTCGGCAAGTTTTAAATTTTAAGATAACGGAATTTTCAAGATATCTATTCTGAAGAGCTAACTCGCGGCAATCTCCTTCAGAAGTTAGGAAGCACTTTTGGTTCAAAGTATTCTGGTTGCTTTGAAGGACACTTCTCGTACACTTGTTCATAAAACGATTAACAAAACGATAGATCATATTTTCTACATGTAATTTTTCTGTTGAAATTTTATTTTTATAAAAAAAAAGTCCAAGTTATCTAGAATGTCAAAGTTAGAAAATTAATGTAAAAAAGCTTGATACAAGAAAATTTTTATAAGCCGTGTTTTTAAAGTAATTAACCTGTATGAGGATAAATTCATATCGATTTCAACTGAATTGTCATCACAAAATTTGTGGAATCAATTGTTGATTCAAAATAGGACGTTATAAATAGTACTTAGATTATTCATATCAGTGTATGTAGATGAAATTGAAATTTGGAAGTTTCAGAAAGTTAATTCGGGCTCATATCAAAACAAGTTAAAATACAACATTATGGAAATGGGGCTTTCTTATAATGTTTTACTAATAGATACTACAGTATAATATATAGCTTTCTACAGTGCTGCAAGAAGATAGTAAAATTCAAATTAGGAGCAACGAAGAAGTATCTACTCTATATACAGAGTGCTCCAAAGAAATGAGGAGAATAGCTGAGTAGCTGATAAAGTTAGAAAAGGCAAGTATCTTGCGAGTGCTAGTTCATCAAAGTTACCTGCGGATCTTTTCATTAGCACGGGAGATAGATGAACATTGCAGAAATCCTCGGAATTGCAGCACTCCATCACAAACGTGTGATCGAGGGGACTGTTCTTGACGTTGCAGAGCAGAGGATTGTTAATTGGAATAGTCAGATCCTTCTCCAGGCACCTATATATGTCCGGACAATTCACCAAATTTTTTTTATTTCAATGATTTTTTATTTTCAGGTCTTTATAAACCCCAATTTCATATTTTTTTAGCCAGTCCAAATGATAAGAGTAAGAGAAATAATGAAGACTCAACCATGTGAAGATAACATCGATTTGATGTTAACATAACAAAATCATGCAAGGTTGTAATTCAAACCTTCTAAGTCAAGGATAATTTGAATCAAAATTCAAATTTCAATATAATTTACGTTCCAATCTTAGGAAATTTAAAATCGATAAACTTAAGCGGAAAATTCTTTCAGTAGATCTTAATTCTGGGGATACCTCCAAATTGCATGTCTGCCATACGTCCAATTCTATTGATGATGAGGTCATATATCAAAATCCCAACAATATTTAAAAAAAAAATCTTTTTTCGAAAATAATGTTATAATTTCAATCCTAGCAACAACCTGATATACCTAACATATATTCTGGTTCGTCCCCTCTAGATCACATTCGAATTTGAATAAATGGTTAGTAAAAAGAAACTCACAACTCTTTCAAAGTTAGATACTTTGTTATTGAAACATTTTTTTTAATAAAACCTTGGAGGGGGAAATGGAGGGACCACTCTATTACCTGCACTATCTCTATTGAGAACCTCTTTAACGTTCAGCAACAAATCGTTGCAAAAATCCTTGGCACAACAGACGTTGTCGCGTGATTTGTTCCTGCACAACACGGGGAATTCAGGAGGGAAAAATTCACTCCTGTTGAGGCATCCGCTAGTAATTTCATTATGGATAAATACTAACATTGAACCATAATTTGAGTAGGTCAAAAAAAAACATTGGTCATACGAATAACTGAAAGTTCCCATTCCGATTTTATAATGAAAATATCCTTCAGCCTGATTGAAAAAAAAAGAACAGAAACATCAGGAATATCGTTATAACCTCATACTTATGAGGTTTATTAGAACGAAAGCGACTTCAAGTAAAGTCATCAGAATTTACAAGTATAAGGAAAAAAAAGGTGCAAATTTACGAGGGTTCGCCTATTATTTTCACATCACTTCGTTTCCTCTATTCCTTATACAGGATCGCCCGAAGCGACATGACGTGAAAGTTCTAGGTAATAATACCGTTATCAGAAAAAGTTTTAGATATTAAATAATATATAAATAAATTTAGCATCCAATGGTTGTTTTCACATTCCCAAATCGATGGCAAGTTTGCCTGAAGTAATAAGTATGATTCCAAGGGCTTGCCTGTGCTTAATATTTTGGACTGGCTCTAATCAAGATGAATAACTAAGTTTGCTTATTATATTGGGTGAATGTTGGTTTCTTTTCGAAATTGATGTTTTTGTGGAGTCTATTAATTGATAGTCATAGCAAAATTTGTTGAAAAAAATAGTTAAACGGCGTTAAATCGAAGCTGTGCGCTCGTCAATACAATTGGTATGAGCAAAAAATTCGTCTCAATTTCTGCATATTTTTTTATTTCACACCACTCATATTGAAAATTTTTTTTTCCAGCGTTGTTCAATAGTGAAAATTTCCGTTCCTCACAGCAGAGTTTAGACACTATTCAAAATTTCAAATTATCATGCCCTTCAAAAAGAATCCAACAGATAGCGCACATCTTTATTACCCACTTTAGAATGCTCCTTTCGATTGGAAAACGAATAAGAGAAATCTCAAATTTCAGTATTTGAACCTCTAGATTAAAATTATTTTATCACAGTTACTTTTGTAAGCAATTACTCTGTAATAGAAATCTCTTGTGGACGTTTTTCTGTTATAAGATCTGATCACTTTGAGTTCATCCTATTTTGTTTTTCTTCCAAAATTAACATTCTGTATACATTTTTGAAGAAATACAACAAACTGCATCGAAATTAGAATGAATTATTATTCGTTGTTATAAAGGTCATCGTATATAATTTCAAAATGAAACCAGGCAAGTAAACAGTTAATCAGTAAGAATAATACATAATTTTAATTACCGATTTGACACAACGATTGTGCAACATTTTGATAACATTCAAGATGCTCAAGATTGATACATATTTAGTGTTTATTTGACTTGTTTTCGACTTCCAATTTCGTAATTGAATAACAACGGCTTACATCACAATTGACGATGAACCTTTCGAAATTAATTTTCTTATCATTGCCTCCTGAGATTGGCCGATCTGGAATCGGCCCATATACAGGTCAACAAATTGGGACAAAAATTCGGTATATTCCAACCGACATTTAAGGCTATACCTTCATAGTAATCGAGAAAAGCTCGACGACGGACAGATGTTTCTCAACTGCAGCTTTAGATTCTATAATATCCAAAATGTTAACTGGAAAAGGGGAGTCGACAATTTTTTATTATTGGAACTAAAAAACCAAAAATCATTGCTGGAAAACTGTGCATCGAAGAATAATGACAAAAAAATTGTTCTGCAAAGGTCTATTGCAAATGGTTTGTGGTTTTGAAATTTTAAATATGTATCACCTAGTAGTTGAGAATAGAATGAATAGCCTGATATTCATCTAGCTCATGATCTCATAGTAAGACGCCTCAGTTTCGAAACCCCGTAAGGTGACAATTTTATTTTAGAACAATTATAAAAAGCACTGCCGTGAAGTCAGGAGCTTTTGAGCGCTCGTTCATCCACCTTGTAGGTAGATTCGCATTTTCCAGTTTTATATCAAAAAAATGACAGCAGCTCTTTGTCAATTATGCCGAATCAGCTGTTACAGAAATATAAGAATTTTTTATTCAATAATTCGTTGTAATTTAAAATGGTTCTGGTTTTGCGATCTGGAAAAAATGTAGCATGAATATATCATTCTCCATTAAAATACAAAATTTCGTCAGGATCGAATCCGTAGTTTTGAAATGATCAAGAAAACTAAATTTCGAACGATCATATTTACGGAAGCCCTGGTCGAATTTTGCCCAATAACGAAGTCAACCGCGGCATTCGCGATTCGAACCTACCCTAAAAATTTCAAGTTTCAAGGCCGTTCTGTTCGAGAGTTATCGTGTATACGGCCGGCCGGGCGGACTTAAATTTTTCGACGGATTAAGACTATTTTCGGCTCAAAATTCGAAATATACAGACATCGTGAGGAAATGATATAGCCCTGGTGTAGGTAGAACGAGCGATCAATAATTAAAAATATGTATAGTTTTTAAATACTTTGGATAAAATAACCAAAGTGATGAATAAGAGCGTTATCATTTTTCCCAAATGTCAGGTTCACGTGAAATCGTGACAATCGTATCGCTAGAAGAATTAAAAAAAAATTGTTTAGCGAACTACGGTATCTCAGAAAATATTCGCCATATCTTGCTGAAATTTTGTGGCTACATATGGAGCATTGATAAAATAAATTATGAGGAAATTCAGCTCTCTAGCTATTCCATGTGAGAAGAAAAATCAGTTTTTCTGTTTCGAAGTTGAGAATATTTGATATGCAATGATTCCATCTCTTGAAGTTTGTAAAAATAAATTGAAACTATTAGCCACATTGACGTTTATGGTTTGTTTCATGATCTTTGGTTAGTCTCGCTACAGGGTCATCCCATGTCGAAGAATCACAGATAAGTTATAGCTCCAGCGATGAACTGAAACAAGCGCGCAAAAGCTCCTGACGCCACCTCAGTGCTTTTCTCGAATTTTTTCAATTGATTATTAGATTTTACCCAAAACTGTGAAAATTTCATGAGGTTAGCAACTTTCTTCTTCGAACGATCTTGAAGGTAGCAGAAAACGAAATAGTTGAATTTATACTGAGAAATAGCATAAGAATAACCTGAAATGTTGAATGTGAACATCTCGCAATGAGACAAAACATATTAATAACAAATAATCTAGAAAAAGGCAGCTTCCGAATTTCATGTGGAAATGGAAGTGACTCGGATGAACATCTCATCCAGGGATACAAAAAAATATACAGGGTGTTTCATTGGTAAATGTACATACGTTAACCTCAGGTAGAGCTACCCTAGACGAGTCCAAAAAACCTATATGTGATAGGTCTAATTAACTTCATAGCCGAGATACAGGGTGATTTATGTATTCATCAATATTTTCAATTGCTTATAACTTTTTAACTATTCAGTATAATCGATTGATATTTGGAACGTAAAACACACTTCCATGGGTGAATTGATTCATCTTTGAATTGATCAGAAAATCCAGGTCCGTATCAGAAAAATATGGCCCTTTTCGCAAGCTGAGATTCAACACCCTGTATGAAGGAATATTTGAATATTATTAGAATATTCGGAAAGAGTAGAAAATTTTCGATGAGTATCAGTAGATTTCAGTGTCCCGCACGACGTTTGACCCATCAAAATTTTTGTCTAAAGATTTAATTGGAAAGTAAAATTTCATTCACTTCAAAATAATGTCGTACATTGAGTTTGAATTCGAAAAATTGTGTGTTGGACTGATGGAATATTTATAGTTTTTTCATACTCTAATGAATAATTTCAAGAATTGTTCAGAAAAATATTGATTTTGAATAATTTATTCAAAATGATCAATGGTAGAAAAATAACTAAACAAATGAGTAAACAAGACTGCATGTGGATTTTATTTAGCCCATCGATGCAAATTCCTCAAACTGAAGACTCCATCCCTCGGAAATATGGCGGAAGGAAATCCACACAGTCAGACACATGAAATCCCAGTACAAATTTTCAATTGATGGTGTTGACTTTATAATGATCGACATTCTGCCAAGACGTCTTACTGGTGATATTTATTTGGATTTCCTTCGAAATCATCTGCCTGTACTACTCGACGGTACGAACATTGCAAAAATGTATTTCCATAATGGGGCTCCCTCCATTTAAGAGCTTTTGTTAAGAGCTTTTGTTAGGAACTTTCTGGATCAGAACATTCCAAATATGTGTATAGGCAGAGGTGGACCGCATGAGGTTGAAAGTGAGGATATTCTACTACAACGAATCGAAGTTGCCTGCAATAAGATCCGTAGTGATCCAGAAATGATCAAAAAGGCTATAAGACGTAATTTGAAAAGAGCAAGAATGTACATCGAGCAAAACAGTGGAACTTTGGAGCAACTTTTATGATTTCTTTCAAATGTTTTACTTGTTTACTCATTTGTTTATTTATCAACTGACTGTTGATCATTTTGCATGACTCAATCAAAATCCATATTTTTCTGAAGAATTCTTGAAATTATTCATAAGAATATGAAAAAAATACAAATATTTCATCAGTCCAACCCAAAATTTTTCGAATTCAATCTCAATGTACGACATTATTCTGAAGTAAGTGAAATTTCACTATCGAATTAAATCTTTAGACAAAATGTTTGATGGGTCAAACGTCGTGTGGGACACTGAAATCTACAGATCCCCATCGAAAATTTTCTGCTCTTTCCGAATATTCCAATCAAATGCCAATATTTTCTCATACAGGGTGTTGAATCTCAGCTTGCGAAAAGTGCCATATTTTTCTGATACGGACCTGGATTTTCTGATCAATTCAAAAATGAATTGATTCATCCATAGATGTGTTTTCTACCTTCCAAGTATCAATTAATTATACTGGATGATTCAAAAGTTATAAGCAATTGAAAATATTGATGAATACATAAATCACCCTGTATCTCGGCTATGAAGTTGATAAGACCTATCACATATAGGTTTTTTGGACTCGTCTAGGGTAGCTCTACCTCAGGTTAACGTATGTACAGTTACCAATGAAACATCAATGAAAAGTTAATTTAACCTTAATTGGAAAAACTGCAACAATACAAAATACAGTAAAACCTCGCTAATTCAAAGCTCAGGGGACAAAATGTTTATTTAAGATTAAAGAAATCTTGAAATGAAAGAGTTAGAATTATAGAGGTTAATGTGAATGAAATTGGAATATCGAAGGCTTACTGTACCACAGTCCGTACTGTGGAGGTGGACTTCAAATTTTAAAGGTAATATTTCAAATTGCAACAACAAAATTCGAATTCTAGGGGCTCAAATATAAATATACTCAAAATTTAGAGGCTACATAATGAAAAATTTCAAAATGGATATAGTTTGCTGATTGTCAATGTGAAATTGTTTCATAAATTTTTTTATAATTCATTCAATTTTCGATGCAGTTTACAAACAAAATCAAGCAAAACATACCGGTACTGGTGTTCTATTCCTCCTGTTTTCGTTTCATATGTGGTGGTGAAACAATATCCATCGGTTTCACAAATATAATTTTTCTCTGGACAGAGATCACACTTACATTTCAGACTACAAACTCCTAAAATATATAATAGAGTAAAAAAATTGCAAGAACTAGGTAAAATTACCTACAGGTATTTTGCAACTATAACCTTGAACTTATGTCATCTAAGCCCCTCATTATTAAAACTAAAATCTATTAGAAATTTCAAAGGGGGCCTATTTGAATTCGTTTACATTTACATAAGACGTTTGATGACAATCCTTCAGTTTCTTTTCAAATGATTTGAAATATATTCAAGTACATCATATCAATAATATGGGGTAATTCAACAAAATACTTACCAATAATAAGCTGAGATAACCACAAAATATTCAGTAATAATAACACTGTATCACGCATTCTGTTGCCTTTATGCGAACACATTGAAAATTAAAATATCACTCAAAAACTAAGTGTTATTGACATGCATTTGCATAATTTTCTTAGAATATTCCATCAAAAACACTGCCATTAGGACACTTCTAATAATCGTACATGGCACTTCACACACATGTTTCATCCGATGATTATTTTATAGTTTTAAACTTATACTACTGGCTCACAATGTCAGGAAAATAAAATCGTGTTCTTCAAAACAAATTCTTCTAAAAAAAAATCTTATTGGTAAAATTACCAGCCATGTCAGTTTTGTTGTTCAGCATTCAGATTATGGGATATCTCCAGTAGAGGGCTTCGATAGTAAGGATGTGATTATTAGAATGGAGCGGGAAACTCAAAATCCTAATACATTATGAAAGTTTATTTTTCGGTATGCGTTAAACATTTTGCATTCTGCAATGGAATTTATTTCGATTAAGTTATTATAAACATCCGATCAAAAATCTCTATAATTTGGCAAAAAGGTATCGATATCATTTCGTGAAGATGTCTGTATTTTTCGAATTTTGAGCCGAAGATGGTCCAATCGACAAGGTTCGACTCACTGAAGACGAATCCGTCGAAAAATTCGAGTCTGTCCGTCCGACCGGCCGTATACATTATAACTCTCGAACGGAACGACCTAGAAACTTGAAATTTTCAGGGTAGGTTCGAATCTCGAACGCCGCGGCTGAGTTCCTTATTGGGCAAAATTCGACCAAGATTTCCGTAAATATGGTTTGAAATTTAGTTTTCTTGATAATTTCAAAACTACGGATTCGATCGTGACGAAATTTCGTATTTTAATGGAAAATGATATGTTCGAGCTACACAATTATTGAATGAAAATCCTTATATTTCTGTAAGAGCTGATTCGGCATTATTGACAAAGAGCTGCTGTCATTTTTTGACAGCTGTCACAAATTTCTTCAATAATTGGTTTCTAAAACTGGAAAATGTGAATCACAGCCTCCTTAATATAACAGGCCGGAAGGCTCGTCTAGGATGCTGCGTTGCCGCATCTACCGAGGAGTGTCGTCGAATTTGCATGTATGGGTGCACCTGTTACTATTTACATCAGTATTTGCCACGTGAAAATAAAATTGAGTTTTTCTGTGATTCCATCTCTTGAAGTATCGAATCTATAAAATGAAATTATGTCAAATTTGCGACCGGTTCAGTTCACAAAATCTGGAGTTCGGTTCATAATATTTAGTAGACGATATCTAGTCTCGCTACACTGTCATGTCAAATCAAAATAATCATAGATCGGTACATTTTTCAATAAAAAACATTTCGGAGATCCAAATTGCTTTGACATCGTTCAATTTAAATGTTGCGTTAGTTGAACTATTGTTTGATCAGTCATTTCAGAAACCAGGAGTGAGTTTGATGAGACTTCAAGCCAAGCAGCGTTGTGTAGGTTCAGTACCTGGATGGGTGTTCTCTGTGGAGATGAATATAAACAAGCACCAAAATACTGACTCCACGTCCGTGTTTTTCCCGAATTTTTATTTCAGTCATACCTACTGATTTTTACGTTTTGTTTATAAATATTCAGTTTTTTTATTTTGTTTCTTATATCAGTTGGAGTTTTATAATAGTCGTTTCTGACGAGCAAGTGTATAGGATTATGCCTTTTATTTTTTGTAAGTGCCTTCAGAATGTGTGTTGATGTTATTGTTTATAGAAATTCTGTTTTTGAGCGCTCGTACTACTTACACGAGGGCTATATCATTTCGTCACGATGTCTGTATTTTTCGCATTTTGAGCCGAAAATGGTATCAAACGACTATGTTCGACTCACTGATGAATCCGTCGAAAAATTCGAATCTGTCCGTCGAAATTTTGTTTTCCTGATCATTTCGAAACTACAGATTCGATTGAGGTGAAAATTTGCAGTCGTGTTGAAGATACATGCCAAATTTGGTCCAGATCGCATTACCAGAACCATAGAAAATTGTAACTTTTGAACGGAAAGGCCTAGGAACTTGAAATTCTCAGGGTGGGTTTGGATCGCGAATATCGCGGTCACGTTCATCAATGAGCAAAGTTAGACTAGGGGTTCCGTAAATATGGCCGTTCAAAATATTTTTTTCCTGATAGTTTCGAAACTACTGATTGGATTTTGCACCTAGCTGAGGAATAATGTATTCAAACTACGTGCGAAATTTTGTCCAGATCGCATCACCAAGACCATAGATAACGTAGAAAATTCTAGCGAATCATCGAAAAAAAATTGATCAGCTGAAGCACTAACATTAAGTCTGGAATTTCGCCTAAGTTTCAGAATTTTTTTGACAGCAGTCGAAAATTTCTTCAATTGATTTCTAAAACCGGAAAATGCGAATCTACCTACAAGGTGGATGTACGAGCTCTCAAAAGCTCCTGACTTCACGGCAGTGCTTTTCGTAATTTTTTACAGCTTTTTTTGAATGATCTCCAGTTGTATATTTGCTTTCACAATGTACTCGACATTGTTATGATCAGGTATACCTTTCGAATTTGATCAAAAAGTTCGTACTTTTTCATGATCACTAGGTATGAATTTTTTTACATGGTTATTCAAAATTCTCTAATTATCCGAAATTATCTTCGGCCAAAGTTTTTATCATAACGATACCTTATGCAATTGAAGTTTTACGATTCTTTGATTTTTTTACCAATTAGTTTCTTAAAAAAGCTCTGCACAGGATTACATATACGGATTATGATTCCACTATAACTATTTCATTTTGCCCAAAAAAGAAGAAAACAACTTTTCAGTGAAAGAAATTTTTCGTTGTCTTTGTGAAAAAAAAACTCAATCGTATCTTGCTTTTTAATTGAGTCATAATACAAATATAAATATTTTTCAAATATATAGATATACCTCCCAAAATTTATAGATATTGCACTAATAATAAAATACCATATAGCATTAAATACAAACAGTTGAAAAATTAATAGGAATGCAGAAGAAAAAAATCATGACTGTCAATGGTGATATGAATACATATGTATATAGAATCAAATCTTTTTGTTCTAAATTTATGAATAGGTCTAATTTTATTTGATCACTAATCATTTACAATAAACGAAAGGTAAAAATGTTGAATATGTACTCAGGGTAATCCGAAGAAAAAAAAATTATGAATTTCAAATCAAAGAATATGAATACTCATTATACAACATTTATTCAAACAGATTTGGAAAATCTTTCTCGGACCATAGGATTTATAATGTTTCATGTAAATTCAAACGCCGGTAGACCAACATATAATATTAATTAATATAATCATTAATTTGATGTCCTCTAACTAGAAGGTCATAAGATGCGCATTACGGGAACTGAGAAAGCTGAATGAACTGAAACGTACCTACGTCCTCGATGCTACGTCTACGGAAACAAGTGATTGTCGGACATAACCGTATTGAGGTTATCCGATATGGGCATTAAACCATCTATTGCCAAAAACCGCGAGCCTTTTATATGACCTTATATCTGTTATATTTTGTGCTGGTCAACTGGCGGACTGGTTTATTCTTCGAACTCGAACAATTGTTAATCCTATGGCTCGCGAGATATTTTCCAGATCTACATAGATTTAGTGATGAATGTATAAATCAATTATAAAATAATTCATTAATGAATACTAATAGGTGGAATAAAAATTATAATACTCATTGTTTAGAAGATTGCATTATAAATTAAAATGTAAAATCAGCCACAATTTCCCCAAATAGGAGAAATTGACCAATAAATTAAAAAATTCGATAGTCTTATCAATATACTGCTAATTGGTAAAAGTTCCATATAATATGTTTCAATATGACATAATATGTTAATAATAAAAAAATTCAAAATCAGATAATAAACACAATACTGGATATGTTTGCTTTGGTAATAATATTCATCTTTTTTTTTGCTAGAACTGAAATTCTAAAAATCGAATATTGACTAATTGAATATTTTAATTTCGATTAGAAATATCTAGGAAACCTTAAAGTGAGCGAAGCGTAGCGCCCATGATATTTATGTAAATGGAATAAATAATAAGGAGACCTTAGCCTTATCACATATTGATTGATACTGGTAAATTTCATGAAAAAAAAATTAGTTTCATCAATTTTGTTGAATTATGTAATATGCAGTAATGATCTTCGTTTTGACAGATATGTACATGAGAAAACTAACAAATATATAATATTTGGATGAATAGTCAACTAGTAACCGGGAGCTCCCTTCTTTCTCTGAGAAAATTCTCAGAAATTCAATCTTATTATACTATATGAATATTCTTTTCAGTTTTGAATGTATTATCTATACAATTCAAAAACTTATAATAGAAAAATATGAACTGTGCATAGTCTGCATAAAAGCAGATGAAATACCTGAAAATAAAGAATATCAAGCCTAAACTTAACGTATTATAAAGGGAATAGAATTAAATTAAGTACATGAATCAAGCATTAGGAATAACATTTGTTTCTTATGAGAAAGTGACTGGATGTTTTTCAGATAAATGTCAATAATTTAATTCTCTCAATTCATATTAGGGTTACTACTCCAGCATCTGTTTGATATTGGTCTTTGAAGTTTGCGACCAATAGTTTGAACATGGAATCCAATGTCTATTAATGCTTGGTGGTCCAATATTTTACGCCCATCAAATATATAAGCAGGTTTCATCATGTCCACATAAATTTTGTTGTAATCCAAGGTCTGAAAAGATATTTCCTCCAAATAGTAAAAACTTTGGTACTCTTAATTTAATGTTCAATAAATGTATGTAGAGATAAAACAAATCACACAGATCAATAATGTCTGAACATTTCATAATGAAAAAGTGCTCAATTCTCCCAAAACTTCATCTTAGTGTTTATCTCAAGAAAAGGCGCCCGAAAAACTGAAATAGTTTCGATTGAGTCAAAAGTTTATGTCCCTCGCTCCCAGCCACCTTTACCATAGAACTTTAAATGGCCTTTTCATCCTCATCTATCTAGTGGATGGAATGCTTTACATTTGTCTCCTATATACAGGTACTCCTCAATCGACAGAACAAAATTGACGGATTCTGTTTATGACAAAGTATACTGTCAAAAATAACTTTTCGAGAGGGAAACGCTGATTCTTATCAAGTTTTCGCTTGATTATGGACAGTAGGCGTGAAGCTTGTAAAAATCCTGTAATCCTAAACGAAGAAATACTTACAATGAATTCATCCCACTCTGTGCAGAGTACTAGGGCATGGGTACCTTCAGCAGCTGAATAAGCATCTGGATGAACAGACACTAATTTTTTTACTTTTTCAGGTTCCTCGCATATGATTGGATGGGTGAGATCTTCATAAATTCTTTCCTGATCAACCTATGAAAAAAAAATCGTTTGATCAAAAAATAATATACATTTCCGGCTCTTATCTTTGAGTTTTTGAGCGCTCGTTCTACTTAAACGAGGGCTATATCATTTCGTCACGATGTCTGTATTTTTCGAATTTTGAGCCGAAAATGGTCTCAATCGACAGAGTTCAACTCACTGATGACGAATCCGTCGGAAAATTCGAGTCTGTCCGTCCGGCCGTCCGTCCGTAAGCACGATAACTCTCGAACGGATCAACCTAGAGACTTGAAATTTTCAGTGTAGGTTCAGATCCCAAATGCCTCGGTTGAGTTCGTTAATGGGCAGAATTCCACCAGGGGTTCCGTAAATAGGGCCTTTCAAAGTTTTGTTCCCCTGATTACTTGAAAACTATAGATTTGATCGAGATGAAATTTTGCACTCAAATGGAGAATGAGGTGCTCAAGCTACATGTGAAATTTTGTCGAGATCGCACGACCAGAACCATAGAAAATTGTAACTTTTGAACGGAAACGCCTAGGGACTTGAAATTTTCAGGATAGGTGTGGATCTCGAATGTCGTGATCACGTTCAGATATGAGCAAAATTATACTAGGGGTTCCATAAATATGGTCGTTTGAAATTTAGTTTTCTTGATAATTTCAAAACTACAGATTCGATCGTGACGAAATTTTGTATACTAATGGAGAATGATATATTCAAGCTACATTTCTCCAGATCACATGACCAGAACCATAGAAAATCATAACTTTTGAACGGAAAGGCCTAGGGACTTGAAATTTTCAGGATAGGTGTGGATCTGAAATGTCGCGTTCACGTTCAACAATGAGCAGAATTATACTAGGGGTTCCGTAAATACGGTCGTTTGAAATTTTGTTTTCTCGATAATTTCGAAACTACGGATTCGATCGAGATGAAATTTTGTATTTTAATCGAGAATGATATATCAATCGAGAATGATATATTAAAGCAATATTTTGTCCAAATCGCATGACCAGAACCATAGAAACCATAAAAAATTGTAACTTTTGAACGGAAAGGCCTAGGATTTTGAAATTTTCAGAGTGGGTTTGGATCGCGAATATCGCGGTCACGTTCATCAATGAGCGAAATTAGACTAGGGGTTCCGAGGAATAATGTTTTCTAACTACATGCAAAATTTTGTCCAGATCGCATCACCAAGACCATATTTACCGTAAAAAATGCTAGCGAATTATCGAAAAAAAATTGATCAGCTGAAGCACTGACATGAAGTCTGGAGTTTCGCCTAAGTTTCAGAATTTTTTTGACAGCTGTCGAAAATTCCTTCGATTGATTTCTTAAACTGGAAAATGCGAATCCACCTACAAGGTGCATGTACGAGCGCTCAAAAGCTCCCGCCTTCACGGCAGTGCTTTTCTAAATTTTTTTTCATTTTGTTTAAATGTCAATAAGGCATTTCAGTAATTTTTCAACATGAAACAAATGTATTTGTCTGCCCAGTATTCTAATAGCAGGCTGATATGGAACAACTTGATGTTGGAAATATCTAAATATTTTATGAGTATTTATTTGGACACCTGAAAAAAATGCTCGCCGGAAAAAGATTTGGCGGTCATAGTCGAAACTGAAGCCCGTTTTGAGGAGAATCGTTCTACAAAAAATAATCGAAATGTAATAGCGACGTTGGACTGATTGTATCACTCTAGAGTCTAGAAGGAAACTATTTTGATGGATAAAAAATTTTTGCCAAAAACAATTGTGTGTTCTTTGCTTGACCGGGAACTTTTCAGCCTCCTCTGTCAGTTGCAAGGTAGTTATAACTGTTTTTGCTACATCTTACTGCATTCACGTTTCCATTCAACCAATATGTCCTTACAATTTCTACTTTCACATGTGCTTACCTTGGGGTCATATATCTTCAATGAAGCACCTTCATCCAGCAGTGTTTTAGCTATATGGATGGCAGGACTTTCTCTGGTGTCACCTGTATTTTTCTTGAAAGCAAATCCCAAAATGCATATTCTCTTGCCGCTTACTGTATTGAACAAGGACTGTACTATTTTGGAGGTGAACCGCGATTTCTGATATTCATTCATGTCGATAACCTGTTGCCAATAAGATGCCACCTCAGGCAGGTTCAAACACTCACAGATATAGACCAGATTTAAGATGTCCTTTTGGAAACAGCTCCCGCCAAAACCAGTAGGAATAAAAAATAACATTGAGAAGTTTCATGAAAATTACCGACATGTGAATCGATGGAAAGAATATTGAATAATGGTAGAACCACTTTACGACTGAATTAAAAAATGAATGAAAATCATAACACACTGACTAATATGAAAAAACCTGTTCACGATTTTTCAATATTCAATCATTGATTAATAAACGGATTAGTAGTCAATAACGCACGTATTCGACACTACTGAAATCAGTGAAAATTTTGGGTTAGAATTCTGTATATTACTGAAAATAATAAACCAAAATTGATGTATACCTATAGAAGCCTGCAAAAATTTCGATCCAATCCTCGAGTCGAATCCAACAGCTCTAGCTACCTCTGAAACATCTGCTCCAGTAGCTTCGCATACTGCTGATAAGGAATTAATGCTAGAAATTCTTTGTGCCAACATCGCATTGGCTGCCTGCAACAACGATTATTTCCGTGATTGTTCAATTGAGATTTCTTTCATCTGAAGGTGCATTTGTCATCAATTCGCTGGCCGAATGGCACTTCGACACGAAAGATGGCACGAAATGTATCATTAGGAATAAACTTCGGAGTTCGATTAGACTTTGAGATCGGTTTGTAACTTTAGGTGGACATAAACAAATGGAATGAAGAGAGATAATAACAACATACCAATCATGTTTGAATTTTAGTTTATGCTACAATGTTTTTCAAAGTTCAAGGCGAAAAATAAACCAAATCAAAATATATGGCACAGAAAATACTCAAGTACCGCTGAAAAATACTCAAATAACAAATGACCTAAACACAAGCACTACGCATGTTCAAAAGCCAGCGCTGAAGTGAAAGTTTGCAACTCTCAAGACTTCTTCTTCCGTGCTAGGCTCGAATTTCGTTCCGAATGATAACAAACAACGCAAACTGCTCAGCTTGCGTGTCGAACTGCCACTCGGCCAGCGAATTGATTACGAATGCACCTTCGTATATGTTTATAGTTTATAAATTATCGAGCATATATGATATTGATGTTGTTGACCATGGAGAGAGTTATTTGGAATATTTCCATCATCTATGAAATGTCTTCGTTTGAACGGTCTGGTCTGATTTTTAAATGGACAGCTTTAACTTTAAATTCAATTTTTTCTCACCATATATTATTTTGATCAGAAATCGAAATCACTCATGATTTCAGGGTTGAATATTTTTTCTCAAACGATTCCAAACTTCTTACATTTGAAATAATATATGTATGAATGAAAATCTGCTCCTGCTTGTTCCATCGAAAACTTGACCTCGACACAGAAGATAATATAAGATATACTCACGAGCTTCGAGAGTTCGGAAGACCAGGTATTGGTTGTCAAAATTTTTTTCCTAGGGATCCAGTGCTCGTAAATACTACACAATTTTTCAATAGCTAATTGGCCCTCTGGAGTTTCGTCTCCTCCAATTAAAACACGGTCAGCATTGAGAAGATCACTCACTGCCGTACCTGAAAAATAGCTAATAAACAATGGAGCTATTCATTATGTATGCTAGTACTACAAAAAAAAATTAACTCGGTAGCTACTTAAAAAAAAATACTTTTTTTTTCATTTTGGGAGGTTTAAATATGTTGTTCTGTTTCTGAATGCGGCACATAATAAAAC
Source organism: Aphidecta obliterata (assembly GCA_963966015.1). NCBI lineage: Eukaryota > Metazoa > Arthropoda > Insecta > Coleoptera > Coccinellidae > Aphidecta > Aphidecta obliterata. The sequence goes on along the minus strand of OZ014428.1, from coordinate 18,613,065 downwards.
TTTTCGTTCTCGAGATTGGTGCTTTGTAATGCATCAAAAACTACTTTTCAACCTTTTTTCTCCAAAAACGTATTCTTTGATTAAAAATTCAATCAGATCGCCAGCTCAGTAATTAGGATGGATGAGAGTCTCCTCAATTATGTCCGCCACTGGTAAAAATTAGTATTTTTTTGTTATCACTGAACAATTTTGCATATCCACAAACTCTTGAATACCCTACAATCTAAAACTGCAAATTTTGGCCAAATTAGCGCAAAAATATATGTTTTTGAGATCATGATGATGGCTCTCCCAGGGGTGTATTCTAGGACGTAGGTTGTTCAAACTATATATCCCTTTTAAGGTCGCTTTTTGAATACAGGAAGCTTTAATCATTTCTGTAGCAATCATATCCTACTACATTTTTTGGGTCAAATCTGTTATAATCGAGTCCTCTAAAAGTTTGTTTATTGAATAATTGAATTTATATATTGAAATATCAGATTATAATTGAATTCTACTAATTCTTGGTCACACAACATTGTCATTAATGCATAAAAAAACCTACAAAGAAATTGCTAATTTTACCCACAATGTAAAATGGTATGAAACTTGGGGGGTGAAATTTTAGAAAAACGGTTTTGTATCTTTGAAAGCTCTACTTAATTTGCTAGCATGGCACCAAAAAGACCGAGATTTTTCAGGAATTTTGAAAATGTCCATTTCGAAAAATGAAAACAGGTTTTTACTGAGGTGGAATTCTGATATTCTAACGGTCGTAGCCTAGTCTAGTTCGAATGTTATGCTAGGTTTACCGAACACCCTGCGTGATTTTTTTTTTCTCTCAATTATATCATGGGTTTCATAAACTCTATATATATATTTGAGTTCGATAAAAAATTCACATTATTTTATATTATGTTCGTTGATTTTTATATATTTTTTTGTTTCGTGTTCATGCGTTCTTTGATTTATTCATATATTTGATTTCATTCTTCTTTTCGCATCTTTGGTTTTTTATCATCTGGTGGGAAAAATTAATTTCACGTGAAATATTTAATGAGTAGACTTTTATTGTATTTTTTATTTGCGTCAGATTTTCAGTCCAGACCCCCAAAAGCCCAAAAAAAAGTTGAATTTGAAAGTATTCTGACATTGAACATAAACCAAGCGATATTGGTTTAACTGAACTACTATTAAATGTATGACTAGCTGAACTGACTAGTTTCTGGACTTCAAGATCAATGATCTAAGATCTAAGTGATCAGGACGTCCTGACCATAATTTCTGTTAACTCTTATTACAATTCGAATTTAACCTGTATAAAATGTATGTTCTATGTCCTTACCGAAACCTCACTTCTTTCACGGAATATTTTAAATGCATCATAACACATTGGACCTCTTTTCCAACGAGATACCAACAAGTATAAGGATATCATTTCACTATTCGGTTTTCTTATTTCGGTTAATAATTGAGATATCCGCTGGTGAAGAACGAGAGGAAACGAAAGAAAATTATGATTGCACATACCTTCCGCTAAAAATTCAGGATTAGAAAGTATTTGGTATGAAACTCCAGGCTTTCGGTTGGCGCTCAAAATCTTAGCTATACTTTCAGCTGCTCTCACGGGTACTGTACTTTTTTCTACAACTATTTTATCACTCTGTGCTATGTCGGCAATCATTCTAGCTGCGCCTTCAACATACTTCAAGTCAGCAGCTCTACCCTGGAATAGAGAATGTACAATGATGTATAGTTTCCCCAATATTAATTAAAACAGTCAAAACTACAAGATCCTCTAAATTTCTTCAGAATCTGTTCCCCAATTACATATTGTGTTTTCGAACATTCAAACTATAGCCGCTTCTGTACATATTTTTAAAACTACAAAATGGATTTTGTTCACATTTCTATACATTCAAAATCCGAAAGAAGTATGTATATAAAGTTGTGATAATATGTATTATTCACAATTAAAAAACTTCAGAAAAAAATTACCACTTCTGAATTGTTCACAGGAATCGTTTTGGACACTGAAGAATTCTAAAATCGTTTTTTCGCCGTCCGGGACTTTTCTCCGAAAGATCAGAACTACTCTAACTAAATTTGGTGCTAACATCCGTCGCTTTCTGCGTTCGCTCCTTCTAGCTCGAAAATCCGATAGTTTATTGATTGATAGAGTTTAAAATCGAGGGATTGAATTTTGAAAAAATCATTACTGCGAAATTATTCATTTTCAAATTGATATCAGAGGAAAAAAATCTTCAAAACACTAACTGGAATTGCAAAGAGTTACTTCAAGTTTTCGAAACTATGGTTTATTATTTCTCAAGATATTGATGACTTTTCAATCAGCTGCCGATATCTCAGCGAAAAATTCTTATACAGGCTCGACATTGATCTTTACATTGAGAATGTTGAAAAGAAAATGTATGGAGATATTTCGTGAGAAGTTCTGTCCGAATAAATTTCACATCAAGATTCCAAACAATAAACTTGGGATCTCGAAACTATCATATAGTTAACGAAGTTACAGCTTTTCAAAATTCAAAAAAAATTAAGTTATTGGAAATGTAAATCTCAAATGCGTTTTAATTGTCCATATCCAAGTTTTTTTTTCATCTCAATTTTATGTCATGATGGTTATAATAGTTCTCTACGTTATTTGCTGTTCGATTTGTTATCTTAAATCCTATCAACTTTATGTAATTCTTAATGCATCATCACCCAATATGTGTGTACCTTCCAAAGGCCATCGAAATAATTGAAAATAATCCTTGAACTAATATATTTCACGATAAAAGCCAACAATGCTGATGGTGCAATAATCATCATCCTAACTTTTGCATCATCCGTGACATACCCATATAGGAATTTTAAAAATAATCGATCATCAACGCAATGGAGTTTTAGGAATGAATGCGTCATTAACCTTTCGATTCAATGGTATTTTTTCTTTCTGTTTCCTCTGATATATCCATCTAGTTCGTTCATGTAATGTTCTTAGATTTACGAGGAACTGTACCTGATCAATAATCGCTTTATCGAATTTGTAGATTATTACCGAATAACTGCAACATTAATAATAACATAATGAATCTCAAAAAAATATGTTGTGAAGAAGACGATCTCATGGACGCACGTGGATATTAATACTTCATTCTCTTCATTACCCATGGCCGTATCCAACAATTATGATTAACATCTATTTAATTATTGAATTACTGTGTTTCTTATCCTTCCTTCGAGAAAAAAGATCACACTAAAAATGTGAACTAGAATTAAAAAAATTCATTTTACCATATCTGAAGACTTCGGAGCAATAGAACTGAGGCATATATGGAGAATTATTGAACTTTAAATTGTCGGAGAAGCACTGATCTGATAAAAATTCAAAAATCTAGAAAAATTATCTAAGAACGAAGGTCCAGTTGGAAAACATTCGATTTTTGTCATTGAAAACGAATTTTCTCGAGGAAAAAAATGGCGCATGATATAAAATTCAGTGAAGAGTCGGATTCTGAATGAAAAAATTAAATATTGCATTTGAAAATCGAAAGTTGATTAAATTTGTGGTCCAAGTCCAATGAATCTTTTTTTCACTATATCCTAGTGTATTCTTATGAAATTTAATGATTGATTTGAGTGGAGCAACAGAAATTAGAACTTCTCAGAACTCTTGAGTTATTTTCTCAACCTAAAACACTACACACAATTCCTTCCATTTCGTTATCGCTCATGCGTAAATCCGTATACCTAGGTATTTTCTTCCCCTACAACGCCAAAAACTTTTACTTAAAAATATTAAGTCAGTAGTGCGTGTGCAGCTGTAATGTACAAATAAAATATTACGCTTAAATAACTCACCTTTCCGTTTCCTAATGTCTTCGTGGGAGTATTAACCGATATAAAGATGAGATCTGCTTCTAAAATAGCACCCTCCACGTCATTTGAAAAGAATAAATTTTTGCCCCTGCACTGCTTCACCACGTCGTCTAGTCCAGGCTGAAAGGAATACCTGAATATAAATAGAACAAATATTTAGATTTCAACATTAAACTCGAAGATAGGCCGATTCCTAAAAAACAAATTTCATGAATCTATGGTCTATAGTTTTTTAGACTTTATAAAATTTATTAATCGGATTGTCAAGCTACGAATATCGGCATTGAAACTGTTTTTTTGAATTGCATTATATTGGTAGTTTCCGGGAAAACTGTGCACGGCTAGGTACATTTATCTACGGAAATCTCATTAAGGTCAATTAATTGTTCGGATTGCCAAAAATGCAAACCCAGAGTATCAGGATTTGGAGGCAGAAACAAAGCCGCTGGCATCGTATAGAGACAACATATTGACTCAATACAATGCTGCTCGATTAGTTCCACATATGTCTCAACGTGGCATGATAATTTTAAGAACAAAGGCTGAGTTGTCTGCTCATCCTATCGTAAAATCATTTCTTATACGAACTGACTTCACTTAACTTAAGTAAGACCCCATTCAGACGAAATGGTGGTCCAAATGAGCATTTTCCCAAGAATCTTCAACCCACTTGAAATAATAATGAGGGTGATCCTACATTAATTCCATTCCGCTTTCTTATACCTATATCCATATGTTCGCAATGTGTTGTACAGCAGTCAACTATTCTAGGAATGTTCGAACTAAAAATGTTGTCAAGTCGATTGAAAAAATTAGAGATTAGAGAAATGGCTCGCAAAAAATTTTCCTTTCTCAATGCTTATGCTATTTTATCCTCAAGTCTTTGGTGACAAAGGGTATAAGGATAAGTGTTTAAAATTAATGAAATAAACATATATGTTGTTGCATTTTCGAAATTTATATTGAATCCATGTTTATTTCATGTCCTGCACTGGAAAGCAAAATTAGAGTTTTATTACCCTGCTCGGTAGCAATAAATCCAAGATTTATTTTATCGAGAAATTCCATAATTTAAGACGATCAATAAACTATAAAATTGAAATCCAGATCTGAAAAATCGTAACAGATATCTCATAGGAATCCAGACCTCGTTTTATAACTTATAAATATTTATACATATGTTAAATCTGGCTAGACATCATTGTTCCAAATTTAATCCTAAAAAAGTACTACGCAGATTAGAGATACATATTATATGATATAACAATTCTAATGCCTACCATATTCTTTAACCTCGTTAATGACCTTGATATTCCCTTATTTCATTGTCACAAAATAAGTTTCGAAATGGCCTGGTCGAGTGGTTATTGAAAGATAGATACTGATAGGTGCCACATGCATATTTCGCAGTCTAGAGTATTTAACAGCAATGATACATTAGTATTATCCCCGAATCAACTTCATATTTTCATTATTGCATTCGATAAAAATAATTGACAGAAAATGCTACAAATTCAATATTACAAAAGTTTCATCATTACCAACAAAATTATTTCACCTTCTATTTCTATCATTAAACCTTCTTTATGGTGCAATGTGAATCAACGCAAATATTTGAAAAACTAAGTACAAAAGTTTGATTGAGATATCCAATCAAGCCTGGCTTAAAATACAAAGCCTGCGAATTTGATCGCTTAAAGGCGTTTTTGGATACGTAGCACACAAAATCGATGCGTCAAGTGAGCTTAAAAACCTTAAGCTGACTACACGGCGAATGGAGGCGTAAGTTCCCCGAGTGAAACTAGGCTCATTTGTAGATGTTAAGATGCATTATACCTTAAGATGTGCATCACCTATCAGTACCTCTATCAATAACAATAACCACTTGAGTCATACGTCAGACCATCACAAAATCTGCATCCTTAAGACGACGAAATGCGTAGGTGGATGTTAAACCCACCATCTCCGTTGTATGTATCTTATCTGTCGCTTCCTCTTTTTGATAAAGTCTTTAGAGTCATATTCGTTCGTACTTTAAGTTTTATCGGTACAACTTTTGGTTGATTCTTTCTTACAATAAAAGTCGTTTCAGTCGTAGACAGGTCAAGTTCTTGACGCCCTCCAAAAATATAGAAATAATTCCGTTAAAACGACTCAAACAAAAATTTTTGCTGAAACACTCAATATAATGCAATAATTATGAGAACATAATATGTATCATGATGTTTTTGCGTTCTTATCCGGAGCTCAGCTGTTTTATTTTCACTTTCAACGAAACACCACACAAAACAAGTGTTTTTGAGCGCTCGTACTACTACACGAGGGCTATATCATTTCGTCACGATGTCTGTTTTTTTCGAATTTTGAGCCGAAAATGGTCTCAATCGACTATGTTCGACTCACTGATGAAGAATCCGTCAAAAAATTCGAGTTTGTCCGTCCGGCCGTAAGCACGATAACTCTCGAACGGAACAACCGAGAGACTTGAAATTTTCAGTGTGGGTTCAGTTCCCGAATGCCTCAGTTGAGTTCGTTAATGGGCGAAATTCCCTAGGGGTTCCGTAAATATGGCCGTTCAAAGTTTTGTTCTCCTGATAACTTGGAAACTACAGATTTGATCGAGATGAAATTCTGCACTCAGATGGAGAGTTATGTGTTCAAGCTACATAAAAATTTTGTTCAGCTCGCATGACCAGAACCATAGAAACCACAGAAAATTATAACTTTCGAACGGAAACTCCTAGGTACTTGAAATTTTCAGGATAGGTGTGGATCTCGAAGGCCGTGATCACGTTTATCTATGAGCAAAATTATACTAAGGGATCCGTAAATATGGTTTAGTTTTCTTGATAATTTCAAAACTACAGATTCGATCATGACGAAATTTTGTATACTAATGGAGAATGATATATTAAAGCAACATTTTGTCCACATCTTATGACCAGAACCATAGATACCATAGAAAATTATAACTTACTAAGGAAAAGGCCTAGGAACTTGAAATTTTCAGGGTAGTTTTGGATCGCGAATGTCGCGGTCACGTTCATCAATGAGCAAAATTAGACTAGGGGTTCCGTAAATATGGCCGATCAAAATATTTTATTCCTGATAATTTCGAAACCACTGATTGGATTGGAATGAAATTTCACAACTAGCTGAAGAATAATTTATTCGAACTACGTGCGAAATTATGTCCAGATCGCATCACCGAGACCATAGATAATGTAGAAAATTCTAGCAAATTATCAAAAAAAAATTGGTCGACTGAAGCACTGACATAAAGTTTGGAGTTTTGCCTAAGTTTGAGAATTTTTTTGACAGCTATCGAAAATTCCTCCAATTGATTTCTAAAATTGGAAAATGCGAATCTACCTACAAGGTGGATGTACGAGCGCTCAAATGCTCCTGACTTCACGGCAGTGATTTTCGTAATTTTTTTGGGGTAGGATTGGCTTGAATGTTAGAGTGATGAAAAAATACCTATTCAAAACAAGGTTGGCATGTTTTAAACTTTCGTACCAGTATTCTGACTTTGTTAAACTGTTTTGAACAGAGTTTTGAACATGTTTCACTTACATTCTGAACATTATCAAAACAGCCAACTAATCATATAAATACGGATATATTCAATATGGAATTAAAAATAGGTCAAATCTTCGTATCGAATTGTGAGTTTTATCGTCCTTTTAGGGCATTACCTAATCATCTGATTATTGAAGTACATACTCGAAATTCTGATATTCAAACATCCGAATATGCCCAACACAACACCAATAAATTTCAATACGGGATTCCCACAAATAGGGGAATCACCGAAGTGAGATAGGGAAATCAAAGCGGTGATTCTGCCAGGCGCGTCTGTTTGAAACGATAGTGGCTTGTGGCCTTCAAGCCAGGTGCGGGTTACTCCGAGTCTTGACTTACTGGAGCTTCACGCCCTCGCTATCACGGGGACTGGGGACATGCCAAAACCAAACTTTTAAAAAACAAAGAAAACAGCAAATATGACGAGTTCGGCGTTGAACAGCTGTCAGGGCTTGAAGCCCCACAAATTCGGGTGGTGCATCAGGGGAAAGGGGAAGGTATCGCGAGTGTTTGGCGCTCCGGAGCTGGAACGGTCAAACTTCGGTGTGGCGCACTTCATGTGTTTCTGATTGAAATTGTTTCAATAGAACGCATAAAATCGAGTTCAAAACAATAAAAAACTATTTAAAACATTACTTTTTTTTTCGGCATAATGAAACGTTTTTTGCCTACCCTGATTTAAGACAAGAATTCCGTTGACCTAAGGGCTTTACGGAAATACTGTTTGCGTTTACCTGATTAGTAGGATCACTGATTTTGTGTAAGGAAAGTAAAGAGACATTTCTGATAAGGTCAAATTTCCAGTAAAAGTCCTTACCCTTGTCAAGTTGAGTCTATTTGGATTAGTAAAAGAAACACTATGTTCGCAAATGAATCCTAAAAGAATTCAGTCTGGGAGTATTTCCACATTGAGCTTAAGACAGCTGATGTGATCAATTTGGTTCTCTTAAAGCCCTAAACTATGCAATCAAAATTTGAGCAATTCAGAACATTTTGAGAATAATGCCAAAATTGATACTAGTGCAAATTCAGTCTTGAATCGCCCATATTCCACTACTAAAATTAAGTTATGAAATTAAAGTATATTTGAAAATAAATAACATTGAATACGAAATTCAAATTACAACCAATACTCATTGGTTGTGTTGGTTTGTTGAGTTATAACATGCGTTCAAAATGAAAATGAGGTTGAAGCAAGCCTAGAGATTTGGAGATGTATCATGAGAATAAGCTCCAGATAAGAGAACAAAGAATGTTATTAGATATGACATAAGCTGAGCCCTATTTTGAAAAGTCCATAGCACTCTCGACAGATTTGGAAGAATTTTTGATTTCGACCTTTGTTGTACGATTAATGAATATTGTGTGCTCACCTCATAAATGGGTAATTTATCGGAGTTCCATTGCGCAATTCTTTCTTTGCTAAGATCGACTACAGTAACTTTTATTTCAGGACATTTTAAAGCTATTATACTACATGTAGGTCCACCAACATATCCAGCTCCCAAACAGCAAATCTTTTCAATTCCTTTAGTGTCACTCATTTCTGAAAACAGAATTTTAAAACAGTGTACATCTTTTCAGAACAGCCCCTAAGATGCCGAATATTAAGGGCATAGAAGTATATTTTGTTTTGATGAAGTAATTGACCTATTGTAATAAACTAATTATCATTAAAAAGTCATGTTTCTTAAAAAAAAATGTTTACTCATAAATTAAAACGACTTCAAAACCGACTGGAAAATAAACTTATATATTGCTCACCGATCAGATCACCTCACTAGAACTAATTTCTTCGAAATACTAAAGTTTACTGAAATTCAAACATTAACCACCTCCACTTAACTGATATTGGACGTGACGTTCAAGGTAGGATGCGCCACGCTGCAATGAGAAATCCGTCAAACGCAAGACATGCCAAACAAACACTACTTAAAAAAAAAACGGAATTGGGAATTGAAACCGGGTACATAAAAATTCGAAGTCAAAAGTCAACAAACTCTGTTCTTCCAATTTCCAGTCTTTCCACTACTCGTACATTTTGACAATCACCGTTAGCGCTATAGGCGATTAGAACTACAGCTGCCAAAAAGTAGAAACTTGGTACTTCCCACGGTACAATTCTTCACTACGATACGTCTTGAGGAACAAAGAACAGGAACACTAACATCGAATTAATGCTCAATTAAACGTTGGTTTTGTTGTTTTACCTCACAGACCTAAAATAACATGCGTTGAGAATGTTGAGATTTCGAATGTTTCCCTAACTTATAGGAAAAAATCACGTACCGCTAGATGACGCTGAAAATCACAAGATGTCGGACCGAAAGGGGGTCAAGGGGGATATTTTTGATTATGTGGGTGAACGTGAATGTGATAGAAAATTGAAAATTATTGAACCTACGATAAAAAAATCATCTATCAGGAAGTGCTTGCTGCAAACTAACATATTCTTTGAGATACGTTTCCCTATCTTCAAGATTCTCTGTCATTTTTTAAATGCCTTGGGATTCAACGGGAATTTATGCAATTAAATTCCAGAACAACTATATGATGAGCATTGAGGAACAGAGCACAATTTTCGTGATCTTATTCCCACATTAGTCACATTACCTCTTACAATCCGCTGCATTTTCAGCTCGTATACAGTTTAGTTGAACCGTCCATAAATTATCATCTAAATATATCACTTTCGATACATAAATGACTTGAAATTATACAAATATTTCACACTTTGTACTGTACTTGGTACTTTTGAAACTATAAAACTCTTACTGACATTACAGATTTCTATTGAAAACCGTAAAGAACTCGAACTCTACCTCACAGGCGTTCTTTTTAACTTGAAAATATTACTCTAGATAATCTTTGGCCAAGATCGTGATCGTAGAGTGGTTTTGAAGGGCTCTACATTGTGTATGTAAGTATTTAACCCAAATTATGCTTGATTCAATAGAAGAGATTGACAGGAAAATAGGAAATTCAAAACACATAGTTAGCACTCAAAACAAGAAAATAACAAGTTTATTTTAGAGTGCCAAAAGGTGGGGAGGAAAAAAACCTTAAAGGAAAAACAACCTCCCTCCTTTTCTCGTTCATATACCATTAACTCACAAATAAAGAATATTCATAAACAGGTTGACTGGTGAGAATTCTCTCATAGATGGTTGAGTAAGTTAAATGCTGCACTAATAACTCCTTTAGCTTAAATGGTGCTGATATGACTTTCCCGTGATGTGAGGAAACTTGTCAGGAAAACAACTATTAATAGACGATTGGTGTCCAGCGGTGAGGAGAGGGCCAAAGAGAATCGTCTTTTTTGAAGCACGTTGGGGTGATATTCAATGAGAACATTGAGAACAGTCCCTTCTCTCACGATGGGGGGAGCCAATGAGTACAGTCCCCTTCTAAGAATAAATTAAAAGTATGATGATAAAGATGATACCTAGCTGTGGAACGTAATTAGGGGGAGAGAGAGATTAGTTATCGGTGCGTCTAAGATAGTCGTCTTCCTGCGAAGTAATCCCATCCAGGATTATTGATAACCTATAATAATGAGTTAAAAGTACAACTAATCTAAGGTTCTTAACCAGGTGAGGCTCTACCGCTGGTCACTAATAATTGATAATAGCACATACACGTGTGAAGCACTCAAGAATTTAATACACATGGTCAGTTGAAATCATTAAATAATATTGAATGGACTTAACTCACTTCGAGAAGTAAAATAATATCTTGAGGATACGAAAATACGAAGAAATACGACTGAATAAAGAATATAAATAATAAATGGGTAGTGGCTAAAAATGGTAACACAAAATAAATAAAGAATAAACAAGGCGTTAATAAACATGATGAAGTATTGGAATAAATAAAAGGAAGATTAAACAAGACGTGAGCAAAAATTATAAAGTATCAAATATAGATAAAAGAATAACCAAGGCGTTTATAAAAATGATGAAGTATTAGAATAAATAAAAGAACGATTAAACAAGACGTGAACAAAAATTATAAAGTATCAAATATAAATAAAAGAATAACCAAAGCGTTTATGAAAATGATGAAGTATTAGAATACTTAAATATAAAACGGTACTCACACTTGGCACAATAGCTGGTATAACGAATTCACTAGAATAACTTATTCTCGCGCAAGCACTGAAGACTGGAACACTTTTCGGACTCGAAGATCTGGAACCAACTTACTGAATTCCTCTACCTTGTTCGCTTCGGGCCCTTAATTTAATTTCAACGAAGGAACTTGCGACCAGAGAGGAATTCTTCTTTCTACCTACTACCTAAGCACATGATAGATTCCTGCGCGGTGTAATGAAAATAGCGTGCGCGACGCCAGACTCGCTAGAGGACGCTGAAAATCCCAAGATGTCGGGCCGAATGATGTTCAAAATTATTCTGTCATTTCTCTCATAACAACATGAAATGGCGTGTGCGGATGTCAGATCTCTTCAACTTTTCCCATATAAACACACACACGTTAGTTTGTTGTTCACCTCTCGCGTATTTCAAACGATGAAAAGTAGATGTCGCCCACTCCGTGATTCTTCCCTATACCAAAGATTAGACTGTTTTTACCATAGACTAATTATTATTATTAATTATTATTAGTCTATGGTTTTTACACTTTGCTTATACCAAAGAGTAACAATCTGTCTAATCTTTGCTTATACTATGAGAATATTCATTCAACGCTCGATATTATTATTAGGTATATACCTATAAACCTAAGAATAATATTTGAGTATTATCAAAAAGTAACAACTGTTACTTGTTACTCTTCGGTATTATGTGCATGGTTTTCATCTCAGAGTATTTAGTATAGGAAAGATTCTAGATTATTCATCTCTTGATAAGAATTGTTAATTATTGTTTTTCCTTTAATATCGATCGTGTGGTTATATTCATAATTGATAATGATAAAAATTCATGTTCCACATTTGCATATTAACATGAAATTTTTTTTTAAGATTAGCTGGTGAAGCTCATGTGTTTTCATCCCTCTTTTTGGTTATCTATCATCTCTAAAAATTTGCACTTTTACTTTTTAAACAATGAACATTTGAAGAGGATAGTAAAATTTTATCTGTATCCAAGGTTAAAAAAGTATAATAACAATATTAATGTTTATTGTTGTCCCTAAAGAATATTACGACATAGCAAATGTTTCAAACAAATATCGAAGTTTAAAAAACAAACATTTTGTTTCCCACAAAATTATCCAAGGGATGATACAATAAATATCTACCGTATTTTCTGACGAAAATATCATTTTTGAAATCAATGTAAATAGTTGCAAATAAACGGTATTATTATATATTAAAAGAAGCCTCTTGGTGTAAAGATATTTTATTTTTTTACTACCCAAAGATGTCCATGTTTTGAGATCATTTATTGATCAATCATTTATGCTCCTCATTTTCAGTGGATCTATTTATATGCATTCTATACATAAATCAATTATTTTTGAGAATAAAAATTAGTATCACTATATAAAATACTACAATTAACACTTATTGAAACATAGTATAAATAGAAAACCAGAATTTTAAAATATTTTTTTTTATCGAATTAATAATTAAATATACATCACAATTATTCATTCTTTTTCGTTATACTTCAAACTACCGTCTACCAAGTTTGACAAATTCTTTGAAAGCAGCTTGGATCTCTTCATCCATTTCAGGTTCAGGATCACAAAGTTCATCAGGATCCTCTGAAGGATCTCTGTAAAGAATGATTTCTTTAGTAAATATAACTAACTAAATTGAAGTACCATTTATACTCACAGGTAATATTCATCAGTGGATTGAAGATTAGCGGCTAAAAATTCTGTTTCTTCGTTTGATAACATATTACCCTCAGAGTTATAGAAAACTGTGTTAACGTCATCCTCCCAGTAAGTTTCCTGTTCACTATTACTGCAAAAATGTCAATGATGCGAATTATTCACAAAATTTTCATGGTCTGAGAAGTTCAATTACGAGTCTTTTTACCTTCCACTGGATTCCTGGCTGCTATAGCCCCACTTCACGTTTCTCAATTTCATAACAATGTCTAACAAACTGAGAGCGGTGCCTGATACATACTGTCTACTGCTATTCAACATCTCCATCACTGCATCCAGTGCTTCTTTATCATATTGTTCCAAAGCTGTTCCTGTAAGCTGAATATAGAAGATAAGAAGAAGCTTACCCAGAAAACTTATCAAATGAGGCATTATCAAAACATATATCGCACCCGTCGTAGAATAAGGAGACAACTCAAAAATTTATTTTGTTGGGAAATCGCATTTGAAGTTTTGGTTTACCGATGTTCTCGTTCTATACTTTTGTGTACTTACTCAATTTAACACGCTGAACATTCGTTATTACTGCAGCAATCCATTTGAACATTATAACTCTAGTATCCAATATTCAATTAATGCAATTTTCCCTGTCGTGGTGGAATATTCTACTGTTTTTCCAAAAAATTTGATATGTTACCTTTTTTCACGAACAGTCTCTTATGTGGCGAAGAGGCCAACTAGAGTTATTCTGATATTGCACATAAAAAAAGGGTTAATTCCTGAGGTCAATACCGTCACTAACACAAAATGGACCTTTTTTGAGTTGTCTCCTTATTCTACGACGGGTGCGATATGTGCACTAGCGCATTTTTCCATTTCAGTATTGACACTCAATATGGTACCATTACATTTTAATTAAGACTATGGCGATGATGGAACATCACAATAAGACGAGTCTAACCAACATACCGTTCAAAGACGAAGAATTTGATTAGTGCTTTGTTTTTGCGAGACATGTATTCTGTCAAAAATTTACCAATTTATAATGAATATTTTTCTCACCTTGAGAGCTTGGCATACACATTTAACATTATTGTCTCCCCCTTCTTGTAACAGCTGGTTAAAAGCATTCAACAAAAACCTTCCATAAATATTCTCATGGTGTAGTTGTGTATAAAGTTCGGCAACAAAAAGTACAATGCCTTGCTTGTTTGTATTTGAATTCAATTCTCGTTCACAAGTTAGGTGAAGTTGGGCTCTGAACGTGGGAGATTCCTGCTCTATGCTATAGCAAAGTCTGGCTGCTGTGTAACGAAAGCTTTGGTGATCTATAGCCTGAATAAGAGAAGAAATTACATACAAGGGTTAAGTATTCTAATTAGGAGTGTTCACATACTTGACAAACAAGCAAGTCTGTTACGCTTGCGAGGGCTATTATGTCTTCAAAGTAAGGTTTGAGAGTCTGTCTAAAGATGTCCAAGAGACTATCAAACTGTCCAGGATCACATGTGAGAGTGCTGATCAACTGTTTCAACCTTCGGTCATCCAAAGAATTATTAGCATAACGAAAATTATTATCCCCTTGAGAGTAATATCTTGAACTAATTGGAACATCTTTGGATAACTGATTTCTTTGAGGTTCTTGATCCTTATGTATTTTCAGTCTGTTTTGAACAGACAATTGGGGAGGTTTTGACATAACTGTATTTGAGTTGTCATAATAACATTTAGGGACGAACTCAGCAGCTGCAACATTCAATTTGGATTGTTCTGGGGGAATTATAGGGGTTGAGGAAACAGAACTCCTTTCGATATCAGTGTTTGATGCAATGTTGGAGGTTGTTCTGGGTGCTCGCAGAACTTGACCCCTTCTATTAGGATCCCACAGTGGTTTGTCTTCCATAATTCTTAGGATTCGTCAATTAGTACTTTTCAAAACTAATTTCGAATATTCATAAAACAAGTGACTTCCACTGGATCACAATGAATTATCAACAAATACATGAATTTAATAACTGGGCAATAACACTTCCATCGCGCAGGTAAATTGACAACGCTCTAAAAGTCATGCCCATGGAGCATAAATCATTCAGTTTTATTTCAAATTGAAGAAAACTTATTTCGCATTTCCTTTAAAAAAATTAAACAACACACTGAAGTAAGTTAATTGAGGTGCAGAAAGATGTGTGCACTGTGCATGAAAGATTGGTTGATCCATAAACATTATACTCATTATATAAAAACACGTCATTCTCTCTGTAACGAGATTCACTTTTAGAAAGTATAATTCAAATTTATAAGAAAATTGTATGTGTTTATAGTATATGTGTTATATTATTTTATGAGCATACTTTTTGAGACGGTTATCCTATGAATTGAGCCGAATTAATTATTTTTTTCGAATAATTTTATGAAAATTAGGTCATAGAATCTCCTGATTGTCGGTATAATATATTTTCTATGGGTTATGAGAATTAAAAAAAAAAAATTATAAAATAAATATAAAATTATAAAAGCTATTGGGATTGTGAATACATTAAGAATTAAAAATGAACATAATTTATTATTCTAAATTTGACTCAAGCTAACTTTCACTTGAAATATGGAATGAAGCATTAATCTTTCAACAACCTTGGGCCATCAATTCTTATCAGAAAAATAGCTCTTCTGATGTTATCGTCATTAAGGTCAAGATAGTCAAGGTACTGCAAGTCGTATAGCTTTTTCTTTTTTCTTCCATTCAACTCGGCAGTCATGACGTCAAGTGTGAATAAAAAGTTCGGCCTCCCTAAAAGGTATCAAGGAAGTGAAAAAAGTGTTTGGGTTGAATACATACAATTAGCACTCGATCACAAACCAATATGTAATTTGGGACAAGGATTTCCGGATTACCCACCGCCGAAATATGTAACTGATGCGTTAGCGCAAACGGCAAGTGGAGAAAACTGTCTATTGCATCAATACACTAGAGGTTTTGGACACCCTCGATTGGTCAATGCTATTGCGAAGTTGTATTCAAAACTGGTCGAACGTAATTTGAATCCAAATACAGAAGTTTTAACCACTACAGGAGCATATGAAGCTTTGTATTCAACTATAGTAGGCCATGTCGATGATGGGGATGAAGTTATTATTGTTGAACCTTTTTATGACTGCTATGAAGCTATGGTGAAGACTTCGGGTGGAGTATGTCGCTTTATTCCATTGAGACCTAAAGAGAATGGTAGAGGACTATCTACATCAGCAGACTGGGTGCTTGATCCAGAAGAACTTAAAAATATGTTCAACGAAAAGACCAAATTGTTTATTTTGAATAACCCCAATAATCCTCTGGGTAAAGTATATAAGAGGGAAGAATTAGAAATGATTGCTGATTTATGTAAAAAGTGGAATGTGCTATGCGTTTCTGATGAGGTTTATGAATGGATAGTATACAAACCAAATAAACATATTCGTATAGCAACCTTGCCAGGCATGTGGGAACGCACTATAACAGTTGGTTCAGCAGGTAAAACATTCAGTGTAACAGGATGGAAACTCGGTTGGGCATATGGACCAGCAGATCTCATGGTAAATTTACAAATGGTTCACCAAAATTGTGTATACACTGGTACAACACCAATTCAAGAAGCTGTTGCTATATCATTCGAAAAGGAACTCACTCGCTTGGATTCAGAAGAGTGCTTTTTCAATTATTTGCCGAAGGAATTGGAAGCTAAGAGAGATATGATGATTAAAGCTCTCATTGAAGCTGATATGAAACCTGTGATACCAGAAGGGGGATATTTTATGGTGACAGATTGGTCGCCTCTGGCCTCAAAAGTAGATCTGAACAGTGAAAAAGATAAATATCCAGATTATAGATTTACAAAATGGATGACCAAAAATCTTGGACTACAAGGAATTCCAGTTACTGCTTTCTACAGTGAACCTCACAAAAATCTTGCCAAAAATTTTGTGAGATACTGTTTCATAAAGAGGGACGATAATATTGAGAAAGCAGCAGATATTCTGAGAAAATGGAAAGCATCATTGAAATCGCACTTGTGATCTGGTACATTTTCAATGTATATATAATTTTTCTGAAATATGTGACTGAAAAAAATTTTTCAATTTTTATTTATCCCTTTCATTCAGAATAGAATAAGTGAAAAAAATCTCGTACTAATTTGCACTTCCGAAATAGATACTTCTCAAACCTTTTTGAGCGCTCGTACAACTTACACGAGGGCTATATCATTTCGTCACGATGTCTGTATTTTTCGAATTTTGAGCCGAAAATGGTCTCAATCGACTATGTTCGACTCACTGATGACGAATCCGTCGAAAAATTCGAGTCTGTCCGTCCGGCCGTCCGGCCGTCCGTCCGGCCGTCCGTCCGGCCGTATACACGATAACTCTCGAACGGAATGTCCTAGAAACTTGAAATTTTCAGGGTAGGTTCAGTTCCCGAATGGCTCGGTTAAGTTCGTTAATGGGCCAAATTCCACCAGGGGTTCCGTTAATATGGCCGTTCAAAGTTTTGTTTCCCTGATTACTTGAAAACTACAGATTTGATCGAGATGAAATTTTGCACTCAAATGGAAAATGAGGTGTTCAAGCTACATGTGAAATTTTGTCCAGATCGCATGACCAGAACCATAGAAACCATAGAAAATCCTAACTTTTGAACGGAAAGACCTAGGAACTTGAAATTTTCAGGGTGGGTTTGGATCGCAAATTGCACGGTCACGTTCATCAATGAGCAAAATTAGACTAGGGGTTCCGTAAATATAGCCGTTCAAAATATTTTTTTCCTGATAGTTTCGAAACTACTGATCGGATTGGAATGAAATTATGCACCTAGCTCAGGAATAATGTATTCAAACTACGTGCAAAATTTTGTCCAGATCGCACCACCAAGACCATAGATACCGTGGAAAATTCTAGCGAATTATCGGAAAAAAATTGATCAGCTGAAGCATCGACATGAAGTCTGGAGTTTTGCCTAAGTTTCAGAATTTTTTTGACAGCAGTCAAAAATTCCTTCAATCGATTTTTAAAACTGGAAAATGCGAATCTACCTACAAGGTGCATGTACGAGCGCTCAAAAGCTCCTGCCTTCACGGCAGTGCTTTTCGTAATTTTTTTTTTTCACAATTTAAAAACAAAATTAAAAAGTCAATTAAGTTCGTATATATTTCTGGCTTGCACTCATTTCACAATTTCACCCCCTGTTCCAAGAAATATATAAGTGAAAAAAATTGTATGCGCATCTTCCTGCTGTTCCTCGGCGAGAAATAGCATAAACAGAAACCTTATAGTTTCATAGTGTTCATACGTTTGTCAAAGCTATTATACTTGTACAATATTGGCAATATAAAGATGAAATCTGGAAGGCAGGTATCTTCTATAAACCGGGGAATTTGTTGTACATGCAACTAGGGGATACAAAATTTTTTTAAGTGGATATGAGCTTGTGGGGTATGTCTTCAAGAATGATATAGTCAATATGTGACAAGATGCAGTCATCAAAAGTGCCCCCGCCCCCCCCCCCCTATAAACTCTTAGGTGGAAAATCCAGGCAACTTAAGAAACACTTCCAATGAAAATTGGAATGAATAAGATTTGTTATGTAGTTTTTGAGATATTTTTGGTCACACATTATTACTTCGCCACCCTTCCCTTGGCCACTTTTCTTCTAAATGAATCCAGCTATGAATAAAGGAAAATTAAACAAAAAAGACGTATTGTGTACCATTTTATTAGATACATAAAGACATCATTCTGATTGAAATTGTATGAATTATATTCATTCATAAAAAGAATACTTGAACTATGTTCAAATTTACTGAACCAGTTCCAAACAATTTCAAATAGAAATTGAGCTTTTTTCAGTTGAATAGTGGAGATCATGAATGATATTCATTTATTAGAATAGTGCAAATAAATTTTTATGCCATTAGTACAGATTAATTATTTAAAAAAAAATGGGCTCCATTTTTCAAGAATAAATATATCGGGGACATTGAAAAAGGAAAAACAAAATGCAGTTGATGTAGAAATATGTGTGGAAATTGAAGAATGTAGTATGAAATTTATAATAACATACACTTTGAGCATACACCTGCATAATATAATAACATTAAATAAAGAAAAATAATATAGTGTACTTTATTCAGCTATATAATTCAAGTCATTGGAAATATTGAATTTATGTCTACTGCATAAATATATTCAGTCCTCACCAGCTGGTAACGCATCTTCAAGTCGTCTGATAAATTTCACCCTTATTTCAGTACACTGATCACCTTTAAGTTGATCCTGAATAATCCAACTCTGAACATCCAGTTGCACCATTTCCAAAGCTCCTCTTATAGCACCACATATAACATTACAATACTTCAAATTTTTTAGTTCGTCCGGTAATTCAACCAGATCAGTGAGTGGGTTGCAATCTAATAAGAAAGAGAATTCATCTCCTGCGGGACTCCAATTGGAAACATTTGGTTGCAATCCCAAATACATCTTGAAAGCACTCTGTATTTTATCTGCTGTATCCTTCAAGTCCATACACTTGCCTGTTCCCGTTTTAGCAAGAAAATCTTCAATTAAGCGTACACCCATATTATAGCCCAATCTTTCCAATTGTTTTCCAACATCATCAGTATTTTCTGCATCTTTTACCATCTGGGCCACCAGAGCTCCATAAGTAAGAGTAACAAGTTCTGAATTTACCTTTTTTGAATCGAATCTCGTTGAAGCTCGCGACATGTTTTGAGTGGATTCGTTTGTTATTCTGCCAAATTTACAATATATCCTAAAATTATTGTTTTAAATTGAACAATTATACAAAAGTCAGTGGTAAACAAATAGTCATTTGTTATTAAATAGTACTTTTCCAAAACTCTTATTGATATAAGGATATCCAATACCAATAGTGGGTTAGTGGGTTTACAAATCTATCAAAATTGGAATTAGGTTAGTTAACTGTCATAGCAGAGATGGATTATTAATCTACTTGGCATGTTATGGTACATTGGTCACAAATTTCAATTATAGGAGCCTTACAAGACATGCCTCTGGCCCTTGAGATTCTGTGGATACCTTACAGCAAACCTGTATTCACTTCAGCACGTAATGATTGCCACTTGACAGACAAAATATTAATTTTTCTTTTTTCTCCTTAATGCATTTCACAGAACAACAAGAAAATGCTCCAGAGTTTGTATAACTCTGCAACTTGGGGGAAGATGGTCTAAGACTAAGGTCGGCACCTTAGTACTGATATTATGGCAATATTAGGGTATCAAAAGGGGAACAGCGACACTGGATCCCTGGTGCTCAATAAAAATGTTGCCCGAGTAGGAACCAGAGAACATTACTATCAAGTGTAGGGGTGCCGTTTTTTACAAATCCCCATATGATTCAGATGAAACAAGGACTAAATCTGGAAGAAGTGGTTCATCCTTAGCCAAATTTACTCCATAATACGAATTTACCTATAGATTTTGCACATTTTCAATAGTTTCTGAGAAAAAGTGATCTTCTTATACAGCGGCGACAAGGCACTACCAACCCCACTATGGGGCAAGTTGTGCCGTAGCTATATTTATGCCAAGATGGTGGGATGTTTTGTACATTAAACTTCACGGCACACTGGAACGCAAGTTGTCGTACTTCTTTCGGTAGAAGACCGAAGTAAATTGAAGCGCTTTTTAAGATGTACTTAGACAGTAGTGCATTGTTCCTCATTAAACACTAGTCTTGTCTTGTATACAACCGCAGGAGTAACTCCACTTTTTATTTTTTTTACATAGCGTTGTAGTGTTGTGTGACAAATTTACAATTCACGTGCAACTGTTTTTAATTTGAGTTCACCCTTGATGACTGCCACAGCAGCCCTTTGTGAAAGATCCTGCCTTGTAGTACCCCTTTGTGTTTTTCGCTTGTACGTCCTCATTCTGCCAAACAAAAAATAATGGAACAATATAGGCTACTTAGGGGTTGGTTGTGCCGCGGCACAACCAGCCCCAAATGAACGGCACGTTTTACCCCGTTTGTGAGAGTGTGATATTTTGTCCGACATATAAAAATCACTCTGCTCAAATCATTGAAATTACACTGCATAACAAACTACGATAAATAACACACATTTCACTGAAACTTCCATATTAAAAGCACGAAAAATGCTAGCTTGCGACCAAAAAGTATCGAAACGCAAATATTTACTGACGTGCTGCTGGAGGAACCTCACATGAGTGAGGTGCCCGCTTCGCTGACGCAACTGAGATGGCAGCCACGTGTGTCCGATGGTTAGGCAATACGCGATACAATACGATCTTTTATCAATCTATTTCTAATTTCGAGATATCAGCATCACAATTTACCCCCGGCACTTTCAGCCCCGCTCTCACCTATCTCAAAAGGGATGACAAGATCAAAGAAAAAGCACTGCCGTGGCGGCAGGAGCTTTTGAGCGCTCGTACATGCACCTTGTAGGTAGATTCGCATTTTCCAGTTTCAGAAATCAATTGAAGGAATTTTCGACAGCTGTCAAAGAAATTCTGAAACAGGCGAAACTCCAGACTTCAAGTCAGTGCTTCAGCTGACCAATTTTTTTTCGATAATTCGCTAGAATTTTCTACGGTATCTATGGTCTTGGTAGTGCGATCTGGACATTTTGCACGTAGTTTGAATACATTATTCTTCAGCTAGGTGCAAAATTTCATCCCAATCCGCTCAGTATTTTCGGAACTATCAGCAAAAAAATATTTTGAACCGCCATATTTACGGAACCTCTAATTTTGCTCATTGATGAACGTGACCGCGATATTCGCGATCCAAACCCACCCTGAGAATTTCAAGTTCCTAGGCCTTTCCGTTCAAAAGTAACAATTTTCTATGGTTTCTATGGTTTTGGTCATGAGATCTGGACAAAATATTGTTTTAATATATCATTCTCGATTAAAATACAAAATTTCATCTCGATCGAATTCGCAGTTTCGAAATTATCCAGAAACCAAAATTTCAAACGACCGTATTTACGGAACCCCTAGTATAATTCTGCTCATTGATAAACGTGAATGCGACATTTCAGATCCACACCTATCCTGAAAATTTCAAGTCTCTAGGCCTTTCCATTCGAAAGTTATGATTTTCTATGGTTCTGGTCAGGTGATCTGGAGCTTGAATATATCATTCTCCATTAGTATACAGAATTTCGTCACGATCGAATCTGTAGTTTTGAAATGATCAAGAAAAGTAAATTTCAAACGACCATATTTACGGAACCCCTAGTATAATTTTGCTCATAGATTAACGTGATCACGACATTCGAGATCCACACCTATCCTGAAAATTTCAAGTCCCTAGGCGTTTCCGTTCAAAAGTTACAATTTTCTATGGTTTCTACGGTTCTGGTCATGCGATCTGGACAAAATTTCACATGTAGCTTGAACACCTCATTCTCCATTTGAGTGCAGAATTTCATCTCAATCAAATCTGTAGTTTTCAAGTAATCAGGGGAACAAAAATTTGAACGGCCATATTTACGGAACCCCTGGGGGAATTTGGCACATTAACGAACTTAACCGAGGCATTCGGGAACTGAACCCATACTGAAAATTTTAAGTCTCTAGGTTGTTCCGTTCGAGAGTTATCGTGCTTACGGACGGACGGACAGACTCGAATTTTCCGACGGATTCGTCATCAGCGAGTCGAACATAGTCGATTGAGACCATTTTCGGCTCAAAATTCGAAAAATACAGACATCGTGACGAAATGATATAGCCCTCGTGTAAGTAGTACGAGCGCTCACCATGAATTTTCCACCATGAATTTTGCTTCCAAAAATTGTTTCTGAAAAGGCAGAGATATTGTTGTAGTCCCACATTGGCCAATACAGCCAGGGTTCCGTGTCTTCAATAAACTACTTATAAAAGATCTGGTTGATCTTGAGCCGAGTAATGACTTACGTCTTGCAATCAAAAGAAGACCTCACCCTCTGAAGTCCAAACTCGCTCTGATTTCCGGGCTGTCATCGGAGAAGGGAAATGGCTACCCTGTCGAAGCAATAATAATAATATTTATTTATCCTTCCAGACCCTAAAGTATAGGACAAGTCATAATCGATATTTCCATATCGTCTCTAGCCAAATCTTCATTGAAACAATATAACATTGGATTAAGATAATGGTGGAATTGGTGTCAGAAAGAGGACATAAGTTGTTGAAACTGTTCTTGAAAGACAATTTTTCGTACTAGAGTAACATTATTTTTCCGTTTGTACACTACTTTGAGAACTTCATACCTTTAATGGCAAAAGTGCATAATAAGGTTCTGCTGGTTCTCCTTAAGATATCGAAAAGATACTTCCTATAACATTTTTGTTGAAACTGTTTAACATCAGTTTGCGTTGAACATCTATGATCTAGAGGAGGAGACGCGAAATATAATTAAGAGATTAAACGAACTTACTGTAATGAATATTGTCCAAGTCTAATTCTGTATTAACTGACTCGTCTTGGGCCGATGTCGACCTATATAGTGGGAGGGAACACTCCAGAAGGCTGTCGAAGCGTATCGTCGGTTCTTGTATATTCTCGAAGAATGGCGGCCGTTCTAGAAGGCGAATAAGCATAAGTTCTTTACATTACCTAAGTGAAGTTTGATCTTAATTATATGAAGAGTCCCGTCCTAATAGATCATTCCCTCCCTACCCAAATATATTATCAAAGAGTATCTTGTCTGATCTTTGATAATATCCCTTACAAAAAGTTATTAGGTACAAAAAGAAAATCGTAGCTTTGGAAAATAATGGTCGTCCTAGGTTAGGGTGGTACTAGCAAAGAGGAATAGTCTTTGGTACCAGCGTGAGGAATGGAGTCTGCGCGCAGAAGCTTTCTTCTTTATGACCAATGATCCTCACCTTTCTATAAACTTCAGAAGATGGAATCACCCAATTATATTGAATAATATAATATATCACGCACAAGTAACAATTAATCATAGTTGTTACTTCAGTGATGCCTCTGTTTATTCATATTCTTAAACTAGATTGTATTTATTGTGCGAATAAACATTATTCTTATATTTACATATATGAAAAACTTTTTTTCTGTACACCAAATGTATAACAAAGAATGAAAATTTATTTTTATAAACGTCAATAGATGTATAGATGAGACCACCGAATTATATTAAAAAATTTTTTTTATTGGTCCTCCAACCTCCAATTCACTCATTCAAGTTATGCTTTGGGAAAATCAACAACTCGTGAAACATAAGTCTGAATGATAATTATCTTATTATTTATCTGAAAGGAGTATCTCGTTATGCCAAATAAAATATTGAGAAAATTTTCGAAAGCTGGAAAAATTTTTATTGCGGGGCTCGGAAGTATCTGAAAAAACATCACTTCCTCCCATTTGTGAAAATATCCCTATTTTCCTTCAAATCCGTTTAATTGGCCAGAATAAACGAAAACATTCATACCCTTGAGGTATCAGGGTAGAAATGTGGGTTGTTAAAACCTGAAAATGTAAAACAAAACAATACCAGGCTAGAAAATCGTTAGAAATTGTAACTTACCTCTATTTCTTACTCAAATTCACTTTTTTCCATTTTCATTCTGAACGATAGAAGGAAAGTTAATGAAAATTCACAACTTGCATTAGCAAATTTATATACTTTCCTAAATAATCGAAACTCTAATAAAAAAATTTGTATACATATAGTAGTCACGATTATGACAATTATTCTTTATTTATTAGAATTGAATGACCAAATAAAATATATATGTCAAATTATAATTTTGGTACAATGAAAATAACCTACTCGATATTCACTACTTACATAGTAACTCATGTTAAAATTGAAGACTTACAGTCATCAATTTTTTCTAATATACTTTTTCCTAAGAGAAATGTAATAACACTTATTCGCAAATCTCACTGCTTTTGAAATGATTGTTTTTGAAAAGTTGTTTCACCATAATATGACAATTATGAAAAGCCGTTGTTATTCACCGGCATAATATTTTTATTGAATTCCTCACGTGGAAATTATGAGATCATTTCTTTTTAGATGATCCAAATCCAGAAAATCCCATCATACTAATTAACTCATCCGGAGCTTGATCTTCTTCCAACATTTCTTCAGCTTTTCTTTTCTCCCTTCTCTTTTCCTTCCTATATTCTTTCAATTTTTCTTCTTCCTCCGCTATCTCTTGCATCCTTGCTGCCATATCATAATCCTTTTTCTTTTCTTCATTCTTTTTTTTGTTCATTTCGAATCGTTGCTTAACTGAATCTAAACTACTTCTTTCAATTTTCATTGACATCCCCAAATTCCGCTGATGCTTTTTACCATTAATATGATCCAAAAAATTAATCGAGTCCTTAACAACACAATCACATACATTACAATAATATCCTCCTGATTGGGAGGTGGGAGTGTTTTTGTTTATCACAATGCTTTTTCCAAGTTTGGAGTCCAAGTCTACTTTGTAGTCCCTAGTTTTGAGCAGCTCTCTCTTTATAGGTGGTCCCTTCACTTTCTGGTCATCATCAGATTCCTTATCCCCTTTTCTTCTATCCTCGGCAAGTTTTTCGTACTCTTCCCTGTCCCATTTTCTCCTGTGGTCATCTGGCCTCACAGACATTTTAGAAAGTTGTTGAAAATGATTTCTGGATATATTCGAATATTTCCACTATTCTCAGGCACCTAACCTAAAAGTCACCTTGAACCATAGACGAATAATAGGATGTAGGAGTAGGATGGTACCAGCGTGAGGAATGGAGTCAGTGTGACATTTCTTCATTACTTCCACTAGGGGTAGATCATATTGTCTGTGGGATAGATCTTATCATTTTTATGATTGTTTTGTGCTCCGAACATTTGATCTATTTTGGACTTCTGGTTCCCTCATCCATGGTTGTGATGTTGTTAAGTTCAAAAAATCCTTGAAAATGTTGACATTAAAAATAATTAAAATATCCATATATTGTTGAAAACTTATTCTGCTCCACTTTGGCTATCATATCTTTGATCAAAATGGGACCATGAAATATGAGGAGCATGATAAATTAACTGAAAATTATTATTCGACAAGTCATTATATCATTATACTTTATTATTACGATTACGAAACAAGGATGACAAAATTGACAAGATATAGCAAAGCTTAGGTAGAGAGTAGCAGATAGCAGAGTAAATATTCTGAAAGTAAAGGGTTAAAGGTCAGATTCTTATCCAAATTTAATACATATGTTGAGTATCAATAAATATTTGTCATATGAATATCTAAGACGTTATTCAAGTTCAATTATTGAGTAAAAGTTGAGTTATCCTACATGACGAGAGTAAAAGTTTCCTGTAAATGTCTACTATCTCTTATCAGCAGTAGAAGTTTAACAACTGTACGCCTATCAAGTAGCAAAGGCGAGGTTAGAGAAAGTAAAGATAATATTTTAGAAAGTCCCTCCGTTAAGGCATCCTTCAGGTCTCCAGAAGCCACAATGACTACTGGTTTAGGAAATAAATTTTGTCTTCCTACAAGATACCAAGGCAGCGAAAAGAGTGTATGGGTAGAATATATTCAACTAGCTTTGGATTACAAACCAGAATGTAACTTAGGCCAAGGCTTCCCTGATTATCCACCACCAAAATATGTCACAGATGCACTAGCACAAGTGGCAAATGGCGACAACTTTCTTATACATCAGTATACAAGAGGATATGGACATCCTAGACTGGTAAATGCAATCGCAAAGCTGTATTCTAAATTAATAGGACGAGAACTGAATCCCAATACTGAAATACTAACAACTTCTGGTGCCTATGAAGCATTATATTCGACAATTGTAGGTCATGTTGATGAAGGTGATGAGGTTATAATAATTGAACCATTTTTTGATTGTTATGAACCAATGGTTAAAATGTCTGGTGGAAAATGTAAATTTATTCCTTTGAGACCCAGGAATAATGTTGATGGGATTTCATCTTCTGCTGATTGGGTCCTAGATCCTAATGAACTGGAAAGTATGTTCAATGAAAAAACTAAAATGTTCATATTGAATACCCCCAATAATCCTCTCGGAAAAGTATTCACTTTAGCTGAACTTGTAATGATTGCTGATTTATGTAAAAAATGGAATGTACTATGCGTATGTGATGAAGTTTATGAATGGGTTGTGTATAAACCTAACAAACACATCCGAATGGCAACATTACCAGGCATGTGGGAACGAACAATAACGATTGGTTCAGCAGGTAAAACATTCAGTGTAACAGGATGGAAACTTGGTTGGGCATATGGACCAGCAAATCTTATGGTGAATTTACAGATGGTACATCAGAATTGTGTTTACACTGGTACAACTCCAATTCAAGAAGCTGTGGCTATTTCTTTTGAGAAAGAACTGTCACGTTTGGGTTCAGATGACTGCTTCTTTGTTCAGTTGCCAAGAGAATTAGAATCAAAGAGGGATATGATGGCTAAGGCACTCACCGAAGCAGGAATGAATCCAGTGATACCTGAGGGTGGTTACTTCATGCTGACTGATTGGTCTCCCATTTCTAAGTATGTTGATCTCAACAGTGAAAAGGACAAATACAAAGATTATAGATTCACCAAGTGGATGACAAAAAAACTTGGTTTGCAAGGGATACCATCGAGTGCCTTTTATAGTGAACCAAACAAACACTTGGCAGAAGATTATGCCAGATATTGTTTTATTAAAAAAGATGAGAACATACAAAAAGCAGCTGATATTTTGAAGAAATGGAAAGTCTCAATTGAAGCATAAAAGAAGCTTTATAAAATCATGGAACAAATGATCTTAACTTGCATTATTAAGTATATCATATATGTTATGTAGGAATAAATCTATTGTTGATAATTTCATTGTATATCTATCTGAATTCAGACTTCAATCGAACCACAACTGTTATCAAAATAGATATATAACGAAAGTTATAATATAACTCGCGTTCCGAAATTACTGACCAGTACTGGCCAGTACTGATACTCGTTCCGAAATTACTGAATTTTACTGGCATCGTTTTCCCGCCATCTGTCAATGTACCCTGTGCGAGGCTAAAATTCTGCTATTGGCTACTTCGCATTCCGAAATTACAGTTTTTAACTGGCATCGTTTTCCCGCCATCTTTCAATGTAACTTGTGCGAGGCTAAAAATCTACTGTTGGCTACTGCCAGAAAAAGGATGTGTGAGCGCCAGTACGTCAAAAAAGTGAGGTTACGTAAATATTTTGATTTGAATCATTTTCATAGAAGAATTGTTTGAAAGAAAACCTAGTAACAAATTAATACAATCTTTATATTTCACCTGGCCTGATATCTCGGGTTATTTGAAGCCTTTCGTTTATCCCATTAACTGTATGTGGATTATTCTGTATATTTCGTTCGACATTACTTTCCTCTGTATGATGTTCTGGATTATTTAATTCTAGATCTATAAAATCACCTCCCATTTCACAAATATTATGAATAACACAACAAGCCATTATAAATTTTGGAATAAATTGGATATCTGTTAGTGGACAGCAATAGAGTAAACTCTGAAATCTATTTTTCAATAATCCGAGAGTTCTTTCAATGATAGTACTAATCTCGGTACTAATACACGAAAGATGTTGGTTGAAGTAGATTTGCTGTGAAGTTAAATGCCCATTATCCCCATAGGGAACCATTACGTGTTCATGAATATTTTAGGCACCGACTCCTATAAAATTTGAATTCTGTGGAAAATACCTCTCTGGATTCAATAAAAACCCATTTAACTCAGAAAGTCTGAAAACTCTTTGATCATTCACTGATCCACAATTACCCAAATACACATGGGTGAATCGACTACAATAAGAATGGAATATGCAATACCATAACCTTTCGAGGTAATGATTTTAACTGTAACTGTATAGAATACTTATGATGTCTATTCATGAATGAATCGCCATCTTCGGAAGGTTTTCTAATTTCAATGGGACATTCGTCTATCGCACCTAGAATTTGGCTTATTGGCCATTTACTTCTGAAGCCATTCCAGATTGAATTGACTTCTTCACCTTTTGGCCATGTAATAATCTGTACCACAGGGCAATAAGCAATTGGTAAAGGTTATTCTGGTCTACCAGCTGAATCTACTTCCTCGTGTAGCTCAGTTTTCAAAATTGTTACCAAATACATAATTAAATGTACCTATCAGGTAAGACACTACAAATTTCAGAATGTGTCTAAAAGGTAATTCATAATTTATACTCGAAAAGTTTCATTGCTCTTTATATAGGACAGGACAGATATAAATAAGCTTTATGCAATACTAACTGAAATGAGATTTAAATAAACTAGGTGAATAATTTTGCACTAAACCTAGATGATTTTGAATCCTTGGAAGAGGGATATTCTGACCTCGCATGTTTTTATAGTAGAAATAAATTTCTGCTGAACAAATTACGAAATCTTGGTCTTCCCCATTGCTACTGCTACTGATCGATTCCTTAGTTGAAGAATCAAATAAATCGTCCACCAACGCTCCTATAAAATTCTCCATATTTCCTTCGAAACTCTCGCTAGTCTCGCTAAAATTTCAGCTCGTCAATTTTAGCCGCGACTAAACGTCAGTTTTGACGTTTCAAAATTTACTGACAAGCGTTCCGTAATTACTGGCTGTCGCCAGTACTGGTCAGTAATTTCGGAACGCGAGTATAATATGCAACTTGCCCACTGAAGCTGATGCCAGTTAGACAGTTAATTTAATTTTCAATACTTTTGATTCAAACTATTTTAGGAATATTAAATACTTTCAGGGTACTGCTATATTCAAAATTTTTTTTTTATTTAATTATTATTTTCTGCTGTTCAATGGGGTAGAAAATTAACTATAAACCGTTCGATCAGGAGGCGAAAAAGAAACACGAACTGTGTGCTGGGCTACCATATTTTAAAAAAAATACAAAACTTTTTGATACATATATTTTCCTCTCGATGAACGGCAATTGGTCCAAATCCGTTTCCCTCTTTTCGCAAGTCGAGGTGTTGAAAACTGCGAAAAAGGTAAACAAAACGGTCGATATGTCAAATTTCGCGTTGATCTCTCACCACCAAAGAGTAACAATCGAATCTTTGATCACCACGCACCACAGACACTTGACTTTGCTTTGAGGCGCGTTTACACCGACGCCTTAGTGTTGAGGCCGGTTTAGACGTTTTTCGTTAATTATTTTTGACGAAATTCCTGTTTTTTCTTTATTGATCTATCGGCTCACTTGTTGTCATTTTTTGTAGAAACCCTGTTGCAGCAACTCAGACCTGCCCTGGGTGGTAAGGTTTTGAGCATGGGAAAATGAAAGCGAGAATTCAATCCAGTAGGGAAGAACCACAGAGTGGGTGACATCTACTTTTAATCATTTGAAATACCCGAGAGGTGTACAACAAACTAACGTCTGTGTGCTTATATGGGAAAAGTGTGAAATATTTGTATGATTTCAAGCCATTTATGTATCGAAAGTGATATATTTAGATGATAATCTATAGACAATTGTTTCAAATAAACTGTATACGATCTGTAAATGCAGCGTATTGTGAGAGGTAATGTGAGAATAAGATCACGAAAAATGTGCTCATCATATAGTTCTTCTGAAATTTCTTTGCTTGCATAAATTCCCGTTGAATCCCGAGGCAGTTAAAAAAATCTTGAAGATTTGGGAAATTATCTTAGAGAATATTTCAGTTTGCATCAAGCACTTCCTAAAAGATAATTTTTTTTATCCTGAGGTTTATAATTTTCTATAATATAGTGGTCGTTTACTATCACATTCACCTCAACCCACATAATCAAAAATGTCCGAAGTGATTACTCGACTTTCATAAGCATTATTATCAATTCCGCAATCTTATAAAAATTTTTGATTTACTTGTTATGAAAGATAGAAATGACAGAATATTCTGATCACCTCTCGGCCGGACATTTCGTAATTTTCAGCGCCATCTCGCGGTTCGTGATTTTACCCTATTGATGATGTTGCATGAAACATTATACGATTATACATACTGAATTTGCTGTTAATTCGTGTGTCGAATCCTCTTTTGTTGCAATTGTGAAAAGTTTTAATTTCCGAATTTTTTCTATTCTATTCTATTTTTTTCATTCATCTTAAGCATCGTCACGATATAAAGTGGAAAATAACAACACACAATACTTTTCAGACACGCTCCCCTTTCGCTTCATCAAATGTGTGGTAGGGGGACGCTCCACATATCAAGGGCCCCCCATATCTACGCCCTTGATACATACATACATACCCTTACAGGCCTTACAGGATATCTTGAATAAGTGAGAATACCTAATGGTAATCAGCAACGTCAGCAAACAGAAATCTCGCCGCAATGAATTGCGAGAAACCGAAATAAACCAAATCCAATTTATTGATACAAAGAATTTATTCCTCAACATCAAAATAATGGTTTTTAAATCACTGTACATTATAATGATATATCCAGTAACAAAGTAACATACTTGTCTAAGTTTTCAATTGTGAATACTCACACTGTACAATTAAATATGCAGGACTGTTCACGATTCATTTACATTGTCATGAATGCGTTGCAAGTTTTTATAAGTCCTATAAATATACTTATTCATCAATGTACAAAAGACACTTAGCCTATACAAAACAATCATTATGATTATGCTATTATCGAATATGTGTCAATTTCTCAAAATTTACATAACATTTAAGTGATTTCACTTCTCATCGTTTTCATCTATCCTAACAAATACGTATATTGGTTGAATATACAGGGTTACGTACGTTTCAGCCTTTGAATCATATTGAGGATATTATTACAGGCCTATATATTATATTCATATATATTCTTTGACTTGGATTCGTTTTTGAAAAATGGTCGCGCAGGCAAAACCACCTTTTCTTGTATCTAGGTGGTGTTGGTTTGAAGTCTGTTTAATTTCAAGGTCGATGTAATACGAAATATTAGTAATATGACCAACTGTTGAAGTGTAACTTTTCGTTTCATTGGGTCGGAGATGAGAATAGAGTAGAAATTGATGTATAAAATAGGTAATTTATGTTTTGTCACCAGAATCATATTCGTGCAACTAGTTATTGCAATTGGTGCTTAGAATGTAACTGTGATATGAGTTTTTTTAACAGGGTTTAAGAAGAGCCGTCTAAATGGAATATAAAAAAAGGAATGATTAAAAATGAATTATTATTTAGGTTAGGTTAGCTCTTCAATTTCATTTTTGATTATTTTTGCTATGATCTACCCGATTTATATAAAACTAGAGCCAAAGGCTTCCATGGAATGATATCAGCTAGGTATAATCAGAGTTGGTGTAACCAAAGTATAGTAATTGAACATTAAAAAACTGCTTGATTTATATCGTTGTTGAATTTCATGCTTCATATGAAGCCAACAGATCCGAGGGTTCATCTTGAATGGCATTAAAATTTGAATAACAAAATTGTAAAATTTTATACATTGAAAATCTTAGCTTAGTTTCAATCAATTAAAATTGCCCATTATCGGTTCAAATTCGTTCTTGTTCAAATTTTTATCTTTGATGATATTCTGTATACTTATAAGAAAGTTACCTACTTGAATTATGTACAAAAGATTCTATAGAACTTATATTTGTGAATAGTTGGTACAGTTCGGTAACGGGGACGACCATCTACCATCTGAAAGACATTTGGGTCGATTTTCCAATCGAGATTCGTATCCTGGACTGCACGTTATTTGTAGTTCGTCTCCTGGTTCATATGTATATTTTATTGGTGCTACCACACCATTGTCAGGATCTCCTAAATAGGGACATCTGGGTCGACCTGAAAAATGTCAGAATTACTGGAATGAGCTCTTTGAAATTATTCCCTAGAAACTATACATGTTCGATAAATATCCCCTGTGGGTACCCAGCTTTTGGCCTAGGTGGAAGCAAGGAAGGAATGTTCTGTAGGTAAATCTTTGAACCTTATATAATATGTTATTTGTTGGTTACTTTATATCAGGGAATCGGAGAAAACGTTCTACTTGTATTACGGAAACCTATGAGGACGACTTGGAGGACTCCTATAGGTACATCTCCTAATTTCTTGGATTTCTGCTTGGAAGAAGAACTCGTAATTCTTGTTGAGGCAAAAAATCTATATTTCTTAACGGTATATATTATTTAAAAAACTTTTGAGCCCTAATTTTCCGATTGAACTTTTTGATAGATCAGGTTGATAACAAAATAATATATAAGATTCACTGCCACCGAAAATTAAAAACTCACAAAGAGGCGGAGGATGCGACCAGAATCCAGTTTCAGTGCAGATAATACTAGCTTCGCCTTCCAGCTGGTGTGCACCTCTGCACGCAAATTGCACCAAACTGCCCACAGCGTATCGACCTCCGTCCATTCCTGCAGACTCTGATTGAATAAGATGAGCATTGGCTGGGATGGATGGCGGAGGACACTGTATTGCTGTAAGAATTGAATTTTAATGTTGCACGATATACAGCATATCTACTTATTTTTGGTTGATTTGTGAGAAATAGTGATGGTTGGTAATTTCAGCCCGTATTATTTCAGAGAAACCGAATTGTGTGAGATGGCATGGATAAAAATTGTTTCGGGTAATAACAGAAATCTTATAAGGTCAAAAAATATGTACATACGAGAATAACTTAAACATCAAGAAAAAATTACGAAAAGTACTGCCGTGAAGGCAGGAGCTTTTGAGCGTTCGTACATGCACCTTGCGGGTAGATTCGCATTTTCCAGTTTTGGAAACCAATTGAGGAAATTTTTGATAGCTGTCATACAAATTTTCAAACTAAGGCGAAAATCCAGACTTCAAGTCAGTGCTTCAGGTGACCAATTTTTTTTTAGATAATTCGCTAGAATTTTCTATGGTATCTATGGTCTTGGTAATGCGATCTGGCCCACGTAGTTTGAATATATTTTTCTTCATCTATGTGCGAAATTTCATTCCAATCCAATGATGAGTTTCGAAATTATCAGAAAAAAAATAGTTTTGAACAGCTATATTTACGGAACCCCTAGTCTAATTATGTTCCTTGATGAACGTGACCGCGAAATTCGCGATCCTAACCTATCCTGAAAATTTCAAGTCTCTAGGCCTTTCCGTTCGAAAGTTATGATCTTCTATGGTTCTGATCATGCGATCTGGAGAAATGTAGCTCGAATATATCATTCTCCATAAGTATACAAAATTTCGTCACGATCGAATCTGTAGTTTTGAAATTATCAAGAAAACGAAATTTCAAACGACCATATTTACGGAACCCCTAGTATGATTTTTCTGATAGATGAACGTGATCACGACATTCGAGATTCACACCTATCCTGAAAATTCCAAGTCCCTAGGCGTTTCCGTTCGAAAGTTACAATTTTCTATGATTTCTATGGTTCTGGTCATGCGATCTGGACAAAATTTCATATGTAGCTTTAACACCTCATTCTCCATTTGAGTGCAAAATTTCATCTCGATCAAATCTGTAGTTTCCAAGTAACCAGTAGAACAAAACTTTGAACGGCCATATTGACGGAACCCCTAGTGGAATTTGGCCCATTAACGAACTTGACCGAGGCATTCGGGAACTGAACCCATACTGAAAATTTCAAGTGTCTAGGTTGTTCCGTTCGAGAGTTATCGTGCTTACGGCACATTTTTAGCTCAAAATTCGATAAATACAGACATCGTGACGAAATGATATAGCCCTCGTGTAAGTTATACGAGCGCTCAAAAAGATATTTTACTCACGGACACATTGCGGCAACGGTCCTGACCAATTTCCGGATATTTCACATTCTATTCCAGGTGGTCCAAGTAATCTGTAGCCCCAAGCACAAACAAAAACAGCTCTACCCCCGTATGTGTTGTTGTGCTCTTCAAGGTGTAAATGCGGTTCCTCGAGCTCTCCTGGGCCATCCAGAGGGGGACATTTGACTGGTTCACATCTTGGTATAATAGCCGACCATTTACCTGTCATAAATTGAAAATTTTTCTCGAGATTAGTAACTGACTGTCCAGGAAAACATTATCAAAAAATGTCTCTCGGTGCGAAAAATCCAGTAGTCAGTTTCATTATTATCGTTGCCTATATTTCTTTGGCGGTGAATTTAATTTCTTGGCGCGTTTTGAGATATTCGAAAAAATCATTCGCTGCAACCGAAAAAAAACACTCTGATTGTATTTCGTACAGACTGAATTTTTGAGCTCACAATTAGCTCTGCAGGTCTGATAGTTCCTGTAATACAGCCATACATCAAATAATTGCTTTTGGAGTGGACAGGTGGCGTTGGTCGAGAAATTTCCTCTGATCGGCGCTGCGGTTCGTTTTAAAGCGTTCTGTCCCGCACTTCTAGTTTATCATCGCTATAACTGTACTGATGAGGCTTAATAAGCCGAAACCGGTTTACAGTTGCGAATGATTAACTTGGTGTTCTCTGGGGTTTACATGGATTGATTTGTTGGCCTACTTATCAGATTATCTAGGGGACATTTTTCTTCAAAAAAATTGTTCCTCTTTTATTTCGTTATTTGTAATTTTTTTTCCCAAAACTGAAATTTCAAGCTTTGGGGTGAACTTTTCAGCAAGATTGTGGAGAAAATAGTGATCCTGTGAGAGAAATTGTCATACGTGACTAAAGTGAGAAGCAAATTTATAGTAGAGTGAAAAGAGAATTATTCACATAATCATTCAAAAAAACTTTGTTTAATGAAGTCTTGTTCGGTCAGTTGAGCTCAAATTGTATAGAATTTAATTTATTTCAGAGAATATGTGAATGATTTTTTCAGTACCAAACAAACTTTCGTTATTGCAGCGAAAAACTGAAAAAAGAAAATTTACCAATGTAATAGAATCCATTATAACTTTGCACTAACTCAAAGATAGGTATATATTTTATTAAAATCTAGAATTCCTGAAATTACCTGTGGCTTGACACGTTAAATTGGCTGAGCCGCTGACGAAGAAGCCCGTGGGACACTGGAATAAAGCAGAATGTCCTAATTTGGTGCCTTCTACTCGGACAGTTAGGTGATGACCTTTGACTGTGATGGGATCACAGTGGACGGCTGCAGAAGGAGAATGAAACATTTCACAATCATATCCATAAATAATCTCACTTCAGTATCGTATATAGGGTGTTCCTAAATTGGAGGTACAAAAGAAGAGGGGAGATTCCTTCGGTAATTTAAAGGAAAAAAATACCATAAACACGGAATCGCAAAAGTTTTATTTTCGAAATACAGGGTGTTGAAGTTTGATTTTTTTCAAGTTTTTTTTCTCATAGTATCTGCACTTCACAAGATATTGAATAGAAATTTGGCATGGATATTACAATTGGGAGTGTACAGCATGTGACATGCCAATTTCTATAGCAAATCTACGGGGTGATATTTTTTCTGAAACACTTTCCCCTGTTTTCCTCCAGAACTTTTTTTTGGTGAGCCACTGTCAATTTGAAAAAATGTAGAAAGCAGCTTTGTTTACTAAACTTTATGGTATCTTGTAGTTTCCTCGTATTTGCTACCGATTTCGAGAAATCCTCAAAAAAGTCCTAATTGTCATAGAAATTCACCCTGTGGATTTATTATCGAAATTGGCATGTCACATGGTGTAAACTCTCAATTATAATATCTATGCCAAATTTCAGTTGAATATCTTGTGAAGTATAGATACTATGAGAAAAAACTTCAACACCCTGTATCTCGAAAACGAAACGTTTGCGATCCCATGTTTATGGGACTTTTTTTGTTAAAATTACAGATGGAATCTCCTATCATCGTTTGTACCTCCAATTTAGGAACACCCTGTATATTAAGGTAGTTGTGCTAAATTTTAATGTAATCCTGCAATTCGAAAACTAATTAATACCATCTTTGTAGAGGACTCCGAATACTTCGTTTTGGATATATTTACCTCAATATAGGGTAATTTTTCACTGAATTCTTGAATTCTACATAAGAAATGAAATTTACTTCCTTCTGTCTTGTAGATAATCCCCCTTTTTTTCAAAATTATAAGGTTTTGAAAAAAAATCAATATCGGCGAAGTTGATCGATTCGGGAGGAATCTCCTTTAAAGGAAAAACCAGGATACTTCAACTTATTCATTGATGCATTCGGTATTACATGGTTACCTACAGGTTGTACAAGAAATCACATTTTTATTTCGCGACTGTGAAATTCCCAAGCGAAATTCGAAATAATAAACTAAAAAAATACTTACCTGTTACTTTGAGCATGATGCTGTTTGTATTCCCTCTTGGTGTGGCGCAAGTGAACGTTCCGGAATCCTGCATTTTGGCGTAATAAATCGATAGTCTATACTTGAAGTTTCGTTCCTCGGAAGCGATGGCCCATCCTGCAACAGAATAATTATGTTTACTCTCGAAGGAGAATCTTGCATGCGAGCGATATCAATATTTCAGATTGGCCTTTCCGGACTTAGGGATAAGCCGATTGGAAAGTCGGGGTGATATTGATTGCGATATTGCGTTTAGGAAGTTAATGCGAAAGGGGAATTCGGTGGTCACCAGTTAGTCCCACGTTATGAGGTAATTCTTGGGATTTATTTTTATTGGGGTGGAGATAGCGAATTGAGGTAAGTATCGAAGGTTGGATTATCAGGTAATTTGAAGGAAACAGATTAATCCAATACAATTACGATATAGCGACAAGATAGAACGGGACATGTACGACAGGGCTGTCTGACGGACACACATTACTAGCACAACCATTTTGGCAAAATCGACCAAAATCATTATCATCCAAGAATAATTATGTATGTGCGAGTCATGCGATTTTTGCGTAGCCGTATTTTTCGCACGCTAGTTTTTATGAACAATAAAGAGCGTCATCATTTTCCCGAAATGTATGTAATTATGTAACATTGAGCCAACAATGGTTTCAAACGATTAGGTTGAACTCACATATGAAGAATTCAATACTATCCGTCCGTCCGACTGGCCGTAAACACGATAACTCTCGGAAGAAGAGGCCTTGAGTTTTTAAATCTTCAGGATACGTTAGAGGTCTGAATGAGCCGGTTATGTTAGTTTATTTTTTTGCCAGTAATTCGAGGAGAACTGATACGATCGAATTGTCACATTGTACTCGAATGAAAAATAACGACATGAAGATTCATGTAGAATCGTATCACCAGAATATTCGAGAAAAATATGTTTTTAAACTTCGTTATCTCAAAAAACAATTCGCCATATATAGTTGAAATTTTGTGTCTACATTTGGGGCATCAATAAAAGAAGTTATGTGAAAATTCAGCTTTTGAGCTGTCCCACCTGAGAGTTATTCTTATGTATTCGATATACATGGTGTTTTCAGAGTTGAGACTTTTTTGACAGGTTCTAGAGCTCATCAAAATAAGTCAAAATTCAAAAAATCCTGACAGAGCGTATGTTTTTTGTGACTTTTCCAAATTTCGTTCCAGAGAGGTGAATAGGACGTAGTGGGTCGATTTCTTGGCCTGTACGCTCCCCGGATCTCATCCTCTGTGATTACTTCTTTTGGGGTAATTTGAAAACATTAGTGTACAGTAACGGTGAGGTGAATGGTGTTGAAGAACTAACACAACGCATTGAGAATGCTTGTGACATTATTCGTGAGCAAACTGATGTTATAGTTGCTGCATGTAATAATTTGTTATTACGCCGGGCAAGACTTTGTGCACATCAAACGATGTGACCATTCGAACAATTTCTGTAAACAATTTGGATCAATTTTATCGGTGAATTTGTGAACCTAATTTTTTTATAGGACCTTTACAAACAGTGATTTTTCCTCTTCTTAGTTCGAACTTCAAGAATTATACCGATCAGGAAAAATTTCCTAACAAAAGTTGAAAGGGAATATACAGATTTACGATAAAATGCAGCACTTTTTTACTAGCTAGAATGCATATGGCACCGTGATTTATGGCAGATCTCCTAACAGAGAAATCACACGATCCAGATTCATCTTAAGATCTCGATGCCCAAGATTTTTGCACTTTTTTTAAATTGAATATTTTATACGAGAACTTCCGGCCAAATGATCTCTTTTGATGAGTTCTAGCACCTGTCAAAGAAAAAGCCTAAACTTAAAAAGCACGCTAATTCGGTGATTCCATCTTTGAAGTTTATAAAATACAATGACAGTATTCGCCATACTGAATACTGAAGTAGAGTAAAAGCTACTTCACGTCAGTGCTTTTCGAATTTTATTTATTATGAATTGTGCCAGTCAAGCCAGTACAATTCTTTCTTGATAACCCCATTTTTTTGAGCGCTCTTACTACTTACACGAGGGCTATATCATTTCGTCACGATGTCTGTATTTTTCGAATTTTAAGCCGAAAATGGTCTCAATCGACTATGTTCGACTCACTGATGACGAATCCGTCGGAAAATTCGAGTCTGTCCGTTCGTCCA
The DNA here is from genome assembly GCA_963966015.1 of Aphidecta obliterata. Lineage (NCBI taxonomy): Eukaryota > Metazoa > Arthropoda > Insecta > Coleoptera > Coccinellidae > Aphidecta > Aphidecta obliterata. The sequence goes on along the minus strand of OZ014428.1, from coordinate 18,573,345 downwards.
TCCGTAAGCACGATAACTCTCGAACGGAACAACCTAGAGACTTGAAATTTTCAGTGTGGGTTCAGTTCCCGAATGCCTCGGTTGAATTCGATATTGGGCCAAATTCCACTAGGGGTTCCGTAAATATGGCCGTTCAAAGTTTTGTTCCCCTGATTACTTGAAAATTACAGATTTGATCGAGATGAAATTGCACTTAAATGGAGAATGAGGTGTTCAAGCTACATGTGAAATTTTGTCCAGATCACATGACCAGAACCATAGAAAACATAGAAAATTGTAACTTTTTAACGGAAATGCCTAGGGACTTGAAATTTTCAGAATAGGTGTGGATCTCGAATGTCGTGATCACGTTCATCTATGAGCAGAATTATACTAGGGGTTCCGTAAATATGGTCGTTTGAAATTTAGTTTTCTTGATAATTTCAAAACTACGGATTCGATCGAGATGAAATTTTGTATTTTTATCGAGAATGATATATTAAGCAACATTTTGTCCAGATCGCATGACCAGAACCATAGAAACCATAGAAAATTTTAACTTTTGAACGGAAAGGCCTAGGAACTTGAAATTTTCAGGATGGGTTTGGATCGCGAATATCGCGGTCACGTTCACCAATGAGCAAAATTAGACCAGGGGTTCCGTAAATATGGCCGTTCAAACTATTTTTTTCCTGATATTTTCCAAACTACTGATTGAATTGGAATGAAATTTTGCACCTAGCTGAGAAATAATGTAGGTATTCAAACTACGTGCGAAATTTTGTCCAGATCGCATCACCAAGACCATAGATACCGTAGAAAATTCTAGCGAATTATCGAAAAAAAATGAAGTCTGGTGTTTCACCTGAGTTTCAGAATTTTTTCGACAGCTGTCGAAAATTCCTTCAATTGATTTCTAAAACTGGAAAATGCGAATCTACCTACCAGGTGCATGTACGAGCGCTCAAAAGCTCCTGACTTCACGGCAGTGCTTTTCGTAATTTTATTACTCAATTTAGCTGACATAAAAGCCTAATAATGTATACATTATTTGTTTTTTTGTGCGGTACATATTTTCGTTCATTGATAATCGTGCTAGCTGGCTGGTAATGCTCGTAACCATTCATATAGAGGATAAATGTAACATAAGAATAAGCATCAAAGTTAAAAAAAATTCAAAATTTTATGCTTATGCTATGGGTCAAGAACACTACAATCATGTTACACTTACCATGTTGATTGCTGCCAAATTTGGAACATTGTTAACGAAGTTTACTTGAAAAAATTAACTTTAAAAATATTATTATATTATTTTGAAAATAATTTGTAGATGTAGATTCTTCACCGTATTTATAATTCCCCATTCGTACTTTTTAAAATAGAATTTTCAACAATATATACGTTATTCGTCCGTATACAGGGTTTTCCAAATAAATGCGAAAGTTTTTAGGGGGTGATTCCTTGGCGAAAATCAGAGAGGGAATTAGTGCCAAAACTTTTTTAACTTGTTGTTTCCGTGAACGTCATGGTTTCTCAATGAAAAAAAATTTGAAAAGCTCTGCCGTGAAGTCAGGAGCTTTTGAGCGCTCGTTCATCCACCTTGTAGGTAGATTCGCATTCTCCAGTTTTAGAAACCAATAGGAAAGATTTTGACAGGTGTCGAAGAAAATTTCAAACTAAGGCGAAAATCCAGACTTCACGACCAATTTTTTTTTCGATAATTCGCTAGAATTTTCTACGATATCTATGGTCTTGGTAATGCGATCTGAACAAAATTTCGCACGTAGTTTGAATACATTATTCTTCATTTATGTGCGAAATTTCATTCCAATCCAATAAGTAGTTTCGAAATTATCAGGAAAAAAATAGTTTGAACGGCTATATTCACGGAACCCCTAGTCTAATTTTGCTCGTTTATAAACGTGATCGCGAAATTCGCGATCCGAACCTATCCTGAGAATTTAAAGTCCCTAGGCCTTTCCCTTCGAAAGTTTTGATTTTCTATGGTTTCTATGGTTCTGATCATGCGATCTAGAAAAAATTTAGCTCAATTATATCATTCTCGATTTAAATACAAAATTTCGTCACCATCAAATCCATAGTTTTGAACTTATCAAGAAAACGACCGAATTTCAAACGACTATATTTACGGAACCCCTAATATAATTTTGCTCATAGATGAACGTGATCACGACATTCGAGATCCACACCTATTCTGAAAATTTCAAGTCCCTAGGCCTTTCCATTACAAAGTTCTATGGTTTCTATGGTTTTGGTCATGCGAGCTGAACAAAATTTTGCATGTAGCTTGAACAACGGGTTCTCATCTGAGTGCGAAATTTCACCTCGATCAAATCTGTTGTTTCGAAGTAATCAGAAAAACAAAATTTCGAGCGGCCATATTTACGGAACCCCTGGGCGAATTTTGCCCAATAACGAACTTAACCGCGGCATTCGAGATTCGAACCTACCCTTAAAATTTCAAGTTTCTAGGACATTCCGTTCGAGAGTTATCGTGTATACGGACGGCCGAACGGACAGACTCGAATTTTTGACGGATTCGTCATCAGTGAGTCGAACATAGTCGTTTGAGACCATTTTCGACTCAAAATTCGAAAAATACAGACATCGTGACGAAATGATATAGCCCTCGCGTAAGTAGTACGAGCGCTCAAAAATAAAATACAACCTCGTGTCACCTACTAGATTTTTTCGACCCCATTTACAGAGGATCCTTTCATGGTCGAATTTGCATTTTATTTTTTATGAGGAACCTTTTTTACGGAAACAACATTGACGTTGAAAAAGCTTTGAAATCAATTATTCTTCACGACGCATTTTTTTGTTTAATTAGGTAATTTTGTTTCTTCATAAAGTTCTGGTAAGAAAATGGTATGTCTTCTTCTTATTTTTGGAAGCGTGTGTTACTTTTGGAAGTGAGGCCTAAGAGCTTTTGTTTACATAAAAGGCCCCCCCTTAATTTCCGCCAAGGAGTCACCCTTCAAAAAATTTCGCACTTATTCGAAAACATCCCTTATAACGTCATAACTACAGCTTAATGTTATGTTTTCCTTATGTTATGTTATTCCTGACCGTGTTATCAGCCGTTCAAAACGTTGCGTAGCCTGCAGCTGCTATTGAAAGCTGTTGGACTATTTTTCATTGGGAAAATTTTGACGACCGTTGTTATTTAAAAGTGAACGCACTTGGAGAAAATATCCATGGAGCTATTCGTGGAATAACGCCACGAACGTCAATCGACAATTTACTACAACATTGCATTAAGAGGATAGGCTACTGCAAAGTCAGCCGCAGCTGCCTTTCAACTGAAATTGTTTCCCATAAATGATCGGAGGCGTAGGTTCTCTCTCAAATAAAGCAACACTGCAACAATCTCAAATACCTACTTAAAGTTGTAGTTTTATGAGCAATCTCAAAAATAAACGAACAGTCCAATAGTTTTGGAAAGAAATCAAAGCAGCGGTCTCCACTTGACAACCCATTGTAATCCAACGATGCTCGCGATTCCACGAGAAGTAGATATCTGAATATCGAAATGAAAACATCAAAGCCAAACCAAACAAGGTTTCCAAACGGAATAGAGATGTCGCAATTCTGTCTACAATCCTATTATTTGTCTTGTCACGAGCAGAATAACCAAATAATCATTCTGTCATCGTTATAGAAGGATGTACAACATGGGTTGGTGAGGACTATCTATTTCAAGGAAGCTGTTGCTTTGTGCAGGCGAGCGGAGAAATTGAAGTGACTGAAAGGAATTTGCGGCCGGCTGAATTCAGAAGTTATCGGAATTTATAGCAACATTTGTTCCCACCATATTGACCATTGATTTAATTCCTATGATGTTATATCTTTCAAGAACCGTTTCATATATTGATATTCAACTCGAACAAATATTAGTCTAGTCAGATAATAGTATATTATTTAACGAGCGGTAATGTAGGTCATAACTCACGCAGATGAAGTTTGCAGCACGAGCCGAAGGCGAGTGATGTAATTCATCAAGTGAGTTATGACCATTATCGCAAGTTGAATACTATACTTCATCTACGATTATAACAATAAATACTAAGATACAAGTACAGGGAAAGAACTTTATTTACAAATCTCAATAGTTACCTATAACTATGCATCATTTATGTTGATTGTGCTTCTAAGCATGGAGTAGAAAGTCCATAGGGGCACATATTTAGTGCTAAGTTCACTAAAATATGCCAAAAGAACATTCTCTGTGAACAATGACTTGATATTCTTACTGCTAAGCCAACCTTGAAAATTGTTGTATATTATATTTGTTTTGGTATTTTTCGGGCAATAATTTTCGTATGGTAGAATTAGCTGATTGTCTTATTTCTGGAGGTGTACATAATAATTCATCTGCACTATCTGAATTCATCTTCTTCGACGAAATATACACAATGATAATTAGTTAACAACTCAATTTTATTAAACGTCAAAATTATTCAAGTGACCTCCCCTCGATATCAATAATGGACTGTTCCCTTTCGGCCAATCGACTTGTTTGTTTACATATACTATAACTTGATCGAAAGTAGTTGAGTAATGACTATATTATTCAATAGGAGTAGATAAAACGTTTTGAAACTGCTCGTAATTCATGGACTAAAATCCTGGAAGCATCGAGTTTGCAAATTAATAGGTATTATTCTCTCAAGGCATCGTTACTGTGGAACCTTGTCGTGGAGCGTCTACTGAATGAATAAGTTGCCCACTTCGGGCATCTTTTGCGAAGGGTTAAAGCTCTCTTAATGGGTCAACTACCACCGATTATACCTGCTGATTCTGGATAAGGCATCACGTATCTCGTAAAAGCAACAAATTCAACTTTACCGCTTGCCTCAGCTCGAACTTAGTCCCAACAGGAGGGGAGGGTGGACTTTGCGAAAAGCATTGCAAGGTCGTACCGGAATTCCTGGAGATTAGCTTGTTATTTGCAGGCCAACCTCTATATCTCCTTGTACATTTATTTCAGTGACCCAATATCCTGTTGAACTGTGGCGTAAATCAACTTGCGAGAAATCAGGTTTTCTCATCTCCCCGGTGGTATAGATTGCAGCAATGATTATACACTCCAGTCAGTCTGGGCGAAACGAATGGCTTTTCATTAAGGTCTGCTCGACGCGTCGAGGCCCCCTTGGATTTCCGAGGAAAGTTGTTGCAGCATACTTTATTTCAGACATGGCGAATGGATGGCTGAGTTTCCCGTTCTTGGCCCCATTGTCACGCGTTGCAGAAACTTCATTCTTTTCCAACGCTGACCTACTTTTCGGGGTTGAACGCAACATGCACTTTGTTACTTTACTATTGGTGGTCCATAACGCGAAGGAGCGATTCGGGAATTGGGTTCAATCAGGAATTGGCGTGCTGCTCGGTTCGAATATACTTTTCTCTAGTTATGGGCCACCTTTTCATTCGATTCAGTCTGTGAGTTACCCACACTGGAAGAAATGTTTTACAAATAAAAAAATTGTTGTTGGAAAGCTATATCAGAAACCTCCGAATGCTGTTTTTGCTATGTACTGTGCTAATATTTATTCACTTCTGAAGAAGTATAACCCCTAAAGGGTCTCTCAAAAAAGGTGCTCGAAATTTGTCGATTTATATCGGCCATCTTCTCGAAGTAATATAAGTTGAACTTACACCTGCAGATTCATTTAACATTCTATGCTCTTTAATGTTTATGCTACGTTACATTATGTTATTCCTGTGTATAAATTCGAAGTATCATAAGAATTTTTATTTTCAAATTTTTGAGAATGATTTATTCTCAAAATTGAATCGAAGTAAGAACTATATTGTTTTTGTTTTTCATGGTGTAAACATATCAATCGCTATCGAAATAGTTGAAGGAAATGTCTTTGTTTTAAACATTTTTCACATCTGAATATTGTAGAATGACGAAACAAATTTCTCCCTCATAACATTAGGCAGTCCAAGTACCATCAAAGAAAATTGGTCCAGAGGAAAGGGTTAATTAACTTTATCCCCCATAAATTCGTCCTTGACTCCAATTTTCTGAGAAGGGTGTCTCAATTAAAAATCTTCACGTCTCCACACTCTCATATTTTAAGTTCACTTTGTCCCTTTTTTTATTTAGTGCACGTTATGAACATTTTTACGATTACGTTGGACACGTAGATGAAGTTTTCGTGGTCGAATACAATTTTATCCGTACCTTAAAAACGATAACTTTTGAAAGAAGAGGCATAGAGTTACAAAATTTTCAAGGTTCATTCGAGGTCTGAATGCGCCAGTTGAGTTGGTAAATCATAAAATAGCTATCCGATTGAAACTTCGTTAGTTGTTAAATAACGTCATGAAGGTTGAGGCTCGTTTGTGTTCGAATCAATTCGGTCATTCCCAAAAGTCCCCATGATTATGTCGCGACCAACAAACTCACGTAAACGTTAGAAAGAACATTAGGAGACTTTATTTTACCTGTAAGATATTGGCCCAGAGGAGATGTCCAGGTCCAGTCTGGAGATCCAAGTCGTCTCGCAAAAAGACATTCGAGATGTAAAGTTGATCCTGGGAATACCGCCATCTCTCCTGTAGGTTCCACAGAGGCGGATCCTGATGGTATCCTTATCAGAATTGTCGGAGGAGAATCGTCTGAAAATTTGAAGGTTATCGATAATTTTGGAGCAATGATTATAATTTGATGTTATATAGGGAAGAATCATAAAAATTGGTTCACTACGCACAGAAATTTTCTCAGTAACTACGGGGGTTTTCCAAGGTGAGGCTTTTATTTTGGCAGGTGCTAGAACTTGTCAAAAATTCCAAAAATCCTTTATATAAAATATTCACCAGGGCCTAGAATTTCGAAATCAGAGTTACCCGCGAATCTGAGAAATATCCAACACGGACCTGGCTTAGGTATTAGGGACCTTAACACTTACGCTCCAGTCGCGCGCGACTGGAGCGTGTAAAAAATTGCCTTCACACTACGCCGTCGCGCGCGAATTTGGTCGAGCCCTTCCAGTCGCGCGCGACTGGAGCGTGTGAAAAATTGCGTTCACACTACGCCGTCGCGCGCGAATTTGGTCGAGCCGTTCCAGTCGCGCGCGACTGGAACGTTAGTGTAAAGGTCCCTATTGTCAGTATTGAGATTCAAATGGGTTTATTGAATGCTTTCAGTTGACGGAAATAATGTGACAAAGCGTATGATTTTTGTGACATCCGAATTTCGTAATGTGTTTCTAAATAGGTGGATAGGACGTGGTGGGTCGATTTCTTGGCCTGCACGCTCTCTGGATCTTAACCCTTGTGATTTCTTCTTTTGAGGTAATTTGACAACATTAGTGTACAGTAACAGTGAGGTGTTGAAGAATTAAAACAACGCATTGAAAATGATTGTGACATAATTCGTGAGCAAACTGATGTGCATGTAACCATTCGTTATTACGCCAGGCAAGGCTTTGTGCACATCAAACGAATGGTGACCATTTCGAACGAATTTCTGTAAAAAATTTGGATTAATTTCATCGGTGGGTTTGTTAACTTCCTAATTTTTTTTTAAGGAGCTTTTCAATCCGTAATTTTTCCTCTCCTTAGTTTGAACTTTAAGGATTAAAACGTTCGGGAAAAATCTCCGAATAAAAGTTGAAAGAGAATATACGAATTTGCGATAAAGTCCAGCACTTTATTTACTGGAATGCATATGGCACCGTGATTCATGGCAGATCTTCTAACAGAGTCTTGTGAAGTTCTCGATGCCCAAGGTTTTTTGCACTTCTTTCGAATTGAATATTTTATATGATCAACTTGCGGCGAAATGATATCTTTTGATGAGTTCTAGCACCTGTTAAAAAAAGGCCTGACCTTAAAAAACACCCTGTATATAAGTATGAAATTTTGCACAAAAATCAATTGCTATCCGGCATTAATTATCCTAGATCGAGGAACCGATGTATGAATTTCTAAGATGCTCATTTGAAGTTATGCCAAATTTGACGATTAAGCCATATAACATTGTGCGAATAAGATGATTCTTTTATTTTTGGTTTATTTTGTCAATTTATATCAGGTTCTGGCAGGAAAAAAGGAAAAATAAAAATATGGACCATGAGAATTGAATCATTAGTCAATTAGTGTAAATGCGAGTCTCCTGGAATTTCAACTAATTTTAGAGAATAAGTACCATTTTCTTCGTTTAAGTTAGTTGAAATATTTAATGAAACATTGTTGGGATACAATTAAAGGAAAAACAGCGAAAATTCTTATCTTTTTGTAATATTGCAGCGATTTTTTTTACTACAGCGGTATTTATGGAACTTTGTACTTGTGGTCTAGAACAATGTACGATATTTATGTATCTTATCAAAAATTATGTACAAACATATTCATGAACTGTTCATAGATTTTCATTACCTGTGAAATTTGTGAGCATAGTTGTCGGAACACAAGAAGGTAACCTAGACGACCAAACTCCGTTTTCGCATCTAGGTGACGGTGTTCCAACTAGTTTGTAAAGGCCAAGTTCCCGACATCGGAGTTGCAGCTTCGCCCCATGAGGGAATACCCATCCGGCACTCTAGAATAAGAACAATTTGGTAAGTGACAGTGGACCGTATTTGGGACATCCTTGAAGGGTTCTGGCAAATTTTTTCATTGAATTTAACAGTCAGTTTAGGCCGTGGAATACTAGTGGACCAATTATGAATGCAACCCCTACGATGTTCCATTTGGGTGGGATTGTTCCAAAATGAATAATAAAAATATTCCCGAATGCTATTGGAAAAACAGCGTGTTATGGAATCGAATTATTTCCACAGCAGCAAACCAGGTTTTAAGCCCAAAAAACTTTATCTTAAATTACTGATAACTTTATTGTCACTTTTTTCGTTACTACAATAGCTCTACTTCTTATTGTATCTTAATTCCAAAAATAAACATTCATCAAGGCGTTTGAAGAACAGGTAAAGACAATAAATCAAGTCGTACATGACCTTAGTTCTTAATATGTTCTGTAACATCATTTCGAATATTTTCATCGGGACTTTGGTGGAAGGAATCGGTGAAATATTGAAGAATCATGTTCATCTGATCCTTCAAACCACTGAATTTGTCACGATTTCTTGTGGGGTAATAATGGATATAGGAATATCGAAGATTCGACGCCGTGAGTCGAGTGAACATGACACATCAATGGACCATATCGGATAAGAATCACTTCGGTGGCACATTCGATATTCTTGCAATGGCATCCCTGGATATCGTTTGGTTCAAATTGAATATTCGATGGTTTCGAATATTCGATATCAGATGCCTTCTGTAGATTGACGAAGGGAAAGATACTCTTCAAATGAATGATGTAAAATAGTCACGGATACAAACCCAAAGAAATTGTACATACCACCAAATTGTTTCTAATCTAATGTGGTACATTTCGAAATAATGTATGTTTTTATACGGTGTGTCAATTTGAAAACATATACACCGAATATCTCAGCCCTCATAAGAATTCTGAAAAGATGCAGGAACACGTCAACTTGATTTTCAAGGGGGACATTTTGTGAGCAGGATTCATAATTTGAACTCTCTTGTGGGGATGAAAACAAACCTTCATTCTTCAAATAGAAAGGAGGGTTTAATATAACCTTATTTTGAAGATCGTTCCCAACTCTTCTTGGTTTTTGGAAACTGCTTTCTATTCAAAATTTCAGAATTTCGTTAGGAGCTGAGATATTCGGGTGGTATTAAAACATCGACATGAGGTATGGAGCATATATTCTGAAACTACAGAACTAATTTTTCCGATTCTTCTGCTGAAATAATCTATGTGATTATAAGGGTTATGAAATATCATCTAGATTTAATAATTTGATTGAAATGTTGCAAAATGGCGAACGTTTATAAAATAAACGATTCGAGCCGACTTCAATATATACAGGGTGCAGCATTTAACTTGACACAAAAACAATGTACTTTAGAAAAAATTGTTTCAAATAAAAATTGTTAGTTATCAAAAGGTGGAGAAAATGAACATGTTTTTCTCTAACCTTGACTTCAACGTTTTTTCAAAGTCAACTTGTTTTTTTAAATGGAACGTACATTTTTCAGTACAGATTCTTATTTTTGATGAAAAAAGTAGGAACTTTTGTTTGAAAGTTTTTTTCATCGGATTTCAAAATATTGAACTAAATTTTATTCGAACGGTTGAGAACAATGTTTTCATTAATTTCATATCATTTCAGTGAATGCTCAAAATGATGACCTTGGACTTCGATACATTCTTCAATTCTTTGAAACTAATATCAGATACGTCTAGAGACTGGACCATTTCGACGACGGTCGAATAATTAACCCATTTTTCTACAAGGCCTTCTATTTACACATTTTTCTACTTGCTTTTTTCAATTTGCTCATCATTCATGACTACAATCTGAAGTATTTCTGATCATAGAATAGACGAGTAGATTTTTCTTCGGGGATGCTTTGATGCGGGAATACTTTCTAATTTAAAATCCGATGAAAAAAAAGTTTCCAACAAATGTTACTACTTTTTTATAAAGAATAATAATCGGCAGTGAAAAATATACCTTTTCATTTGAAAAAATCAAGTTGACCTTGAAATAACCTTGAAGTCAAGTTCAGGGTTAAAACGAAATATGTTCATTTTCTTTCACCCTTGATATCAAACAACTTTTATTTGGAATATTTTTCTTCAAAGTACATAGTTTTTGAGATAATTTACGGTTAAATGCTGCACCCTATATACAGGGTGACCTAGGGTTGGAACGTCAAACGTCCAGGATTGGAAACATGAGATTTTTAATTCCTATAAACATGTGTCCCATGTTTTCTTTTCGAGATACAGGATGCCAATATTTTTAGAAAAAAATTACGAAAAGCACTGCCGTGAAGGCAGGAGCTTTTGAGCGCTCGTACATGCACCTTGTTGGTAGATTCACATTCTTTTAGTTTTAGAAACCAAGATTTTGACAGCTGTCAAAGAAAATTTCAAACTTATGCGAAAATTCAGACTTCACGTCAGTGCTTTGGTGACCATTTTTTTTCGATAATTCGCTAGAATTTTCTACGGTATATATGGTTTTGGTAATGCGATCTGGACAACATTTCTCACGTAGTTTGAATACATTATTCTTCATATATGTGCGAAATTTCATTTCAATCCAATAGGTATTTTCGAAATTATCAGGAAAATTATAGTTTGAACGGCTATATTTACGGAATCCCTAGTCTAATTTTGCTCATTGATGAAAAAGATCGGCGAAATTCGCGATCCGAACCTACCCTGAAAATTTCAAGTCTCTAGGCCTTTCCGTTCGAAAGTTATGATTTTCTATGGTTCTGATCATGTGATCTGGAAAAAATGTAGCTCGAATATATCATTCTCAATCTGAATACAAAATTTCGTCATGATCAAATCTATAGTTTCGAAATTATCAAGAAAACCGATTTTCAAACGGCCATATTTACGGAACCCCTTGTCTAATTTTGCTAATTGGTGAACGTAACCGCGAAATTCGCGATCTGAACCTGTCCTGAAAATTTCAAGTCCCTAGGCCTTTCCGTTCGGAAGTTATTTTTTTCTATGGGTTCTATGGTCCCGATCATGCGATCTGGAAAAAATGCTCGAATATATCATTCTCAATTTAAATTCAAAATTTAGTCACGATCAAATCCATAGTTTTGAAATAATCAAGAAAACTGAACTTCAAACGGCCATTTACGGAACCCCTAGTCTAATTTTGCTCATTGATGAACGCGACCGCGACATTCGAGATCCACACCTATCCTGAAAATTTCAAGTTCCTAGGCCTTTCCATTACAAAGTTATAATTTTCTATGGTTTCTATGGTTCTGGTCATGCGAACTGGACAAAATTTTGCATGTAGCTTGAGTACGAAATTCTCCATCTGAGTGCAAAATTTCACCTCGATCAAATCAGTAGTTTCAAAGTAATCAGAAAATCAAAATTTCGAGCGGCCATATTTACGGAACCCCTGGGCGAATTTTGCCCAATAACGAACTCAACTGCGGCATTTTAGATTCAAACCTACCCTGAACATTTCAAGTTTCTAGGACACTCCGTTCGAGAGTTATCGTGTATACGGACGGACGGACAGACTCGAATTTTTTGACGGATTCGTCATCAGTGAGTCGAACATAGTCGTTTGAGACCATTTTCGGCTCAAAATTCGAAAAATACAGACATCGTAACGAAATGATATAGCCCTCGTGTAAGTAGTACGAGCGCTCAAAAAGAGTTTTTATGAATTGCTCAAAAATATCTTGGCTGGTTCGATAAAACTTGGCATGCTTATTTGCGAAAATAAGTGGCTTCTTTCAATATCATAAGAATTGAATTATTGATTCCAATGGCTTTTTTATGAATTGCTCAAAAATATCTTGGCTGATTTCGATAAAACTTGGCATGCTTATTTGCGGAAATAAGTGGTTTCTTTCAATATCATAAGAATTGAATTATTGATTGATTGATTGAAGCTTCACAAGGTAATCTAATTGACATTGGGACAAATCATTGTACGTCATGGTTTTTTCGTATGTTTATCTCTTTTTTTGGATTCAGCTGTTGAAATCACAAATTTTTGGTTTCTTCAATCTTAGTCGTATTTCGCTTCGTTTTTGAGGAAAAAATTGAAGTGTTTTCCTGCCTTCCCAACAGGAAAAAACATGTAATTCTTAGAACTGCTCAAAATGACCACCATCTTTTTTAGTGCAAAGTTGGCACCTACCTTAGTGCACAATAAATTGATTTTGTCTAAAAACTTTGAAAGCCGAAAACGGTACAGGTTAGTGCACATGATTATTGGAATAAAAAATCTTATATTTCCTGAAAAACGATCCTGAACGTTTGACGGTTCAAACCTGGGCCCCCTGTATAATTATAATTTTATGATGGAAAATCAAGTTTTTAAAAGAAACTTTATTTACAACGGATGATGTTCCGACCTATCTTTGATACAGTTTATATCTTACTACAATTTTTATTGATGAAGAATAATTCAAATAGATATTTATAACCTAGCCTTATCTAGAAAAGAAATAACGAACAAATAACTTCCAAGCTGAATACGTGGCTGACTGTTGCAAGCTTGTATAATATTACATTGATATATGCGTTTTATGAATCTGAGATAAATATTATTTCTTTTTTGAAATGTTACGAAATGGCGGATGCACCTTCAAGAATGTGTAAAATTTTTTTACTTTCAGGTAACGACTCAAACCGATATCAAACTTATGGATAGGTTTCGATATACAAAATATTTAGGTGAACTTCTTATGTATTGACTTATACATATATTAATCAGTTAATCAGTTGACCAAAATAAAAAACAAAGTGCAAAGATGCGATTGCATAGCGAAACACGTGTCGTGGCTAAGTGAACCCTTAATTTGTAGAAATAGTAGTCCGATGTGTTAGTGAATATACTAAGTAAATATGAATTTTCATCGATTATCGTTCACATCAATTCAATATTCTTTCCTGTAAAATTGTGTTTTCTTGCCCGCAAAAACATAAAGACAATTATTTGAATGGAAATAAAAGGCACTGGTATAACATAAAGTTAATTTTTACAACGTATAAGAAGCATACTTACGTGAATAGAAGTATTCCTAAAGGTAACAACCAAATGAGGATTGATGTATTCTAATTTACAGTTTCTGAATAATGGATGAAACCTCCCGTCGTCTGAAAAAGAAATAAATCGGATTAAATACAAATAAGCAGTGTTTTATTGGGGTACTGAAGGGGGCGAATATGTACGTGGCATCGTAATATGGATGAATACCTTATTTTAAATCCCGTTGGAAAACTGTGGAGATCGGCCTACCGACGACCTTAATGTAGTCCAATTTATTTTATCTTGTTTACGTGCTTCTATAATTTGCGTTATTCGGGGATCGTTACCCTGAGATGGATCGATTTAACGTTGAAGGTCTTCAGTATTATTATTTAATGAAGCTATGCACGAAACGTGCTTTTATGTTGAAATCCAATGTACCGCCGAGAAAAAAATGTTATCTCGGTGTACACCAAATTTGCTTGATAGCACTGGATGTTTTTTGATTATAATGATATGCTTTCAGGGTTTGATTCCTCAGGTTTTTTTTATGGAAAAAAATTCATGTGAATGCAATGACTTGAATTATTTCTAAATCTCTGTTAATCATAATTTTTGAAAGTGCTTTAGATATTATTTTCATTTCTAGTATGTTTCAATACATTTTAACCCAAAAATATAGTTTTCGCAAAAAAATTTGTGATGCTTTTTATTCATACGAGTTCGGAAATTTCTTACTTAGCGCTTTTGCATTTTTTTATCTGATAGAAGCCTGCGAAGAATTCTGTTGTAATATCTCCAAATGGTGAAAGAACAAGAACGCATATGAAAAAAAATGCCCAAATGACCGCCAAGGTAATAAGAAACTAAAAAGAATGGCTCAATAGGCGTTTCAACGTTAGAACCGTCATTTGATTGAAATTATTTTCAAAACTTTTTTCATTAGCTTCCTAACTGGAGCAGATCTTTCTTATGAGAGGTCTTTCCAATATATCTGGTAATGCTTTCATTATAAAGCCAGTCCCTTTATCCTTTAAATTATGGAAGTATAAGTGAATTATGTTATCGAGGAAAAGTGCGCACTTCGCACTTTATGTTAATGTAATAATTCTACTATCCCTTTTCCTTCAAAGTATTTTCTATAGAGGATGATATAATTTTTACTTTCACGAAAACTTTAGTGTTGCGAGCATAACGAGGAGATAACCAACTTTTACAAGCCTTTTTGCGATACAGCCGGACCGCGACGACAAAGTTGGCTTTTCCTGCTTCCCGCTGCGAGAAAACTTGTGTAATTTATAAAATGAGGGCGAAAAGAAACTGCAAACGGAGTGATAATTCAAAAAGTTAATGCAAGTTTTTTCGATGCAAAAAGCTGACATTGCATTGCTGTTAGCTTGGTAACGTGTTTACTGTTTCATGGATGAGTGGAATTGCGGACGATTAAGCGAAATATACTTACGTTGTTCTCCAGGAAATCCTGATTTATATATAGATTTCTGCTCATGCGGAAAAAGGAATAAAAATCTAGGAAGCAATCAAGAGTTCTTTCTTAGTCAAGTTATATTTTTATATCTTTTTGTAATACGATAAATAGCATATTATTCGCTAAATAGTGAATATATTAGCAGAAAAATATTATGAATAAAAAACATCATGAGGCTTCGTCTCGACAAGGGAAAACTGAAAATTCTCGAGCTCAGTTTGTGTCCAGTTGGCATCAATCACCTTCTGCTGAGGAAGCTACCGGTTGTTACTGAAATATTAAATTTTGAAAGAAAAAAATAGGAACTAATAGGTCCTATACCTCTTTCAAACGAGCCGCTTATGACAACAACAAAAGAATTTATTTGACATAATCAGAGTCCGATCTAGGGGGAGGGGATTTTATCTCAACTTTTGGAAACTTATATATTCAAAGTACGCAATGCAAAGGCGATAAGGTCAGAAATAAAAGAAATATAGTCCTTTTATTATAAAAAATTTCAAAGGTGCCGCACTCGGGTCATAAGTATAACTGTCGGCAATGTCGGCATGCGATTCCCTGCATAGCCCTCTCACGATTTTTTACACTACATCTCTTCGAGCTTGCTTTAAGGGCGGATTCTTTGATGATACTTTATAATTATCGTTATTTTTAGATTTTCAGGCGTATCTGTGAAATTTCGATTTTTATTTTCAATTCACCAATCAGAATTTTGAGCGACGGGAAGTGGGAAAAAATTGGGGAATCTGATTATTCTATATAAATATTTCCCTAGACGAGTCCGAAAAACCTATATGTGATAGCTCCAATCATCTTCATAGCCGAGATACTGGGTTATTTGTGTATTCGTCAATATTTTCAATAATTTCAAGAATGTTTCAGAAAAATATTGATTTTGAATAATTCATTTAAAATGATCAACAGTAAGGAAATAAATGAAAAAATTAGTAAACAAGTCAAACATTCGAAAGAAATCATAAAATTTGCTCAAAAGTGCCAACGTTTTGCCCGACGCATATTCATACTCTTTTCGAATTATGTCTAATAGCCTTTTTGATCATAATTCCTCCTAATTGTGATAAAAAAAAGCAAAAAATTAATATTTCAATACTCGTTGGGTGCGTGTCCAGATTGAAAGTGTTATAAGTTTTTGAGCGCTCGTACTACTTACACGAGGGCTATATCATTTCGTAACGATAGAAACTTCAGCAGTATTAGAATTACGTGCGAAATTTTGTCCAGATCGAATTACGAAGACCATAAATACCGTCGAAAATTCTAGCGAATTATCGAAAAAAATTTGGACAGTTGAAGCACGGACATGAAGTCTGGAGTTTCGCCTAAGTTTGAGAATTTTTTTGACAGCTGTCGAAAATTCCTTCAATTGATTTCTAAAACTGGAAATTGCGAATCTACCTACAATGTGGATGTACGAGCGCTCAAAAGCTCCTGACTTCACAGCAGTGCTTTTATATTTTTTTTTTCATATTTTCACTTTTTGTGCCTTTGGATTTGAGCATTATAAATTGTGTTATTGAAGGTAAGTTGTACTAAGTATTTGCTATTTTTTGAGACATTATTTCGACACCGGATATAATCACTTATTCGTTGATATAATCATATAGTTCCTTTCAATTCAAGAAGAAATGTACGTGTTCCTTTCTACGGAAAATTAGATTTTCAAACTTGAGTTGTCAGAGCGTATTTTTCAACTGAAATCAAATGAACCTCAAATCTTAGTGTTACTTTTCATAGTTTTCATTGAACCTTCAATTCCATCTGGCAGAATCATTCATTATCCAGAGATCATTCTTCCCTTAGAAACTTGTGAGCCAATTCTCCAAATATTTTTCATTTCAGTCCGACATGTATGCCTTGAGAACTCCTAAAAAATGAATTTTTTCAATATAATAACAACCACGAGAACTCATGTGATATAAACGCATAAGAACTGTCAGAGAAATTATCAGTTCCTTTCACGTTTTTAGATAGCAATTTATCCCCTCAAGACATTTTGGAATTTAAGTAGGTATAACAATATCTCTATTGGGCTCCGGATTCTTTTGACTTTACCAGTAACCGCTGCAAGTGGTGAAAGGAGCTTTTCCTAATCAATAATAATCAAAAATTATTAAGATTGGACATATTCAACAAAAGGATGAAAGAAAATCGTTTGGAAGATAATTGAATTGAATCGATTTCAGCAGACCTTTTCGGATGAGATGAGATAGGTATGATGATGATTTTCAGTATTCTTTTGGAACCTTCAGCCTTAAAGAAAACCATACTCATACCATCTGGCCATCTGTAATCTTTCATAATTCGTGTAGCTTTGAGATGATTAATTGGGCTAGTGAACCCCTGATTGCGGGTTCTTTTATATTATGGAAGAACTTCAGAAATGCTATTTAACGTCTAAGTTGATTGGATGCATCAAGTGAACTAACTTATTTAAATTACAATATTTGAAAATACACTGCAAATTTCACACAAAGGTTTATTATTCCCACCTGGATTCCCTTCTTCAATTAACGAATTATCTCATAAAAAATTCGGTTCTTATTTTCTAATTTTTTTTATTTCCCATGGGCTCTTAGAACCTGCTCCCGCCATTCAGAAATGATATTCGAAATGGCATAATTTCTGCTTAGGTTGAGTAATATTGAATACATAGATATTTTTCTCTAATTTCATCCATTGATTTTTTGCCTTTGGAACAACGATACATTTTGAATCCATGCGTGTTCACGGATACAGCGAATCATTATTCATGCCATGCAAAAGCAATAATTCCGAAGAATTATTGTTCCTAGTGGTAACTCTGGGGGCTATCCCGTTTTGTTACGGCGTTAGTGTCATATTTTATCACAGGGGTTTTTTGGAAACCGATGATTCGACCCCCTTCTTGCCGCATTCTCATTCCAACCTACATTCGTCCCTTATGTCGTTGAGAAGTGAGTGATTTACCTCTTCATCCGAAATTAAAAAGCGCGTCACGTATCATTTCAAGGGTCCCCGAAAATGATGAAATTGCAACGTATGCGAGTGAACACTTTGCTTTTTTAATATCTTCTTCTGCTGCTTCCAATGCCGTAACTTTACGAACTTATTAATTTTTTTATGGTTTTTAATGACTGTTGATAAATCTCACTCAGGGATGTCATTATGACATTTGATTGAATGGGAGGAAGATTAATGGGATGTACAGCAGGAAAAAAATTTTATGTAATGTATCACTAAGGAAGGATTAGAAAGAATTAAATTTAGCAGCTAAGAATGTCAATAAAATGGCACTTTCTGACGTTTTTTCAACCCTGCAATATTACCACAAGGAGGAAAAATCAACCCCTAATATATTTTACATCATTTTCATTTTCAATGCGTATCCATTTTCCTATTTTAATGATTGTAAAGAACGAATTCAGTCAGGGTGTTTTCAAAAGTTAGCCTTTTTTGACAGGTGCAAGAACTCATCAAAATAAACCAAAATTCCAAAAATCCTTTATATAAAATATTCACCAGGCCGAGTATTTCGAAATCAAAGTTACCCGCAAATCTGAGAAATTCCGTTGCGTATTGAAATCTAAATGCGTTCATTAAATGCGTTCAGTTTACGGGAAATCATCTGACAGAGCGTATGATTTTTCTGACTTTTCCGAAATTCGTAATGTGTTTCCAAATAGGTGGATAGGACGTGATGGGTAGATTTATTGGTCTGCACGCTTTCAGGATCTCAAACCCTTTGATATCTTCTTTTGGGTGATTTGAAAACATAAGTGTACAGTAACGGTGAGGAGAATAGTTTTGAAGAATCAAAACAACGCATTGAAAATGCTTGTGACATTATTCGTGAGCAAACTGATGTGATAGTTGCTGCATGTAATAATTCGTTATTCCGCCGGGCCAGACTTTGTGCACATCAAACGAAACGATTTCGAACTATTTCTGTAAACAATTTGGATCAATTTTATCGGTGAGTTTGTGAACTACCTACCCTTTTTTTATACGCCCTTTTCAAGCAGTAATATTTCCTCTCTGTAGTTTGAACTCTAAGAATTATACCCTTCAAGGAAAATCTCTTAATAAAAGTTGAAAGAGAATATACAAATTTGCGATAAAATCCGGCACTTTATTTACTTGCTGGAATGCATATGGCACCGTGATTCATGGCAGATCTCGTAACAGAGAGATAACACGTTCCAGAGTCGTCTTAAGATCTCGATGCCCAAGATTTTTTTGCAATTTTTTTCTAATTGAATATTTTATATAATCCACTTCCGGCGAAATGATCTATCTTGATTAATTCTAGCACCTGTCAAAAAAAGCCCAACCTTAAAAAACACTAGGTATTTATATTAATTTTTTTTTTCATGAAATCGAACACAAGTTCTACAGTTCTTATCTGTAATTTGATCAACTTCTCATGAGAACCTATCAGAAATTTCAGATATGAGACGAAGAGTAGAATCCTGCGTTTATTAGGGGTCCCATTTTCAATATTTTGTTATTGATATTTGGCTGCGATTATAATTAATAGTTTTCTTTCGTAGTTTGTTAATTTTCATTTGTGACACAATTATTTTTCAAATCATTATTGTGTTATTTCCTGCATCACAGAGGTTTCACTCAAATAAAAATGCTATTTTATTGAATAAAGTTCTAATGCAAAATATTATAGTGGTAGACTTTTTTTCCGCCTTGTGGAAATATTCCAGGATTACAAACAGTCGAAAGCAGCCTTTTCATTGGAATCAACTGTAAATTCCCTTCTTCTAAACTCTCCCATAGCGAATATATTGAATTATAAACAATTTTTTATCCTTACTAATTACTCGCATCAATTCGCAAACACCCTGCATACTAAAGCACGAAAAAGGTTGAATATATGTATAAAGATAATGGCGTTTTCAGGAATAGTTGTTTTTTGTTCGGAAACATGGTCAGATGATCTGTCCAACCTGATTAAAGTTCTCTTGAACACATTCATTTCCAAAATCTCTACCAAGATTATAACAGTCTTCGACTCTGGGAGTAATGGAGCGAATGAGATCTATGTCTGCTTTCGATAAGCTTTCCCACGCTTCTTGAACATGGCATGTTGAATTAACCAGATATTCCGAAGGCTGTTGCAATTGCTAAAGCGGCAACAAGATTGCACCCATAATCAACTTGAAAGAACACGAGGATGCCTAGTAAGTAGAAACCAGTTGATCGATTTTTTTTGTTGTCACTGAAACATCAGTATTTTACCAGCCAGTAGACCTCCCACTGCCACAAAAAGTTGTATCTTTGCTATAAAGCTCATCTTAATCTCAATCATTCGTGTTAACTGGAAAACTTTCAGAATTTGGCAGAATTTCCCCTCTGTCTCGCAGATGGAGGAAATCAATTTCCATCCCCCTCTGTCTGTTAAATATTTAGGATTCTTTGACACGAACTCAATCGTGAATTTTCTCGTGAAGTCAAAGAGAAGCTAAGGGACGTAGCTTTGACTACCCCTTGTAATTTCGCTTTTCTTCAACCGTATATACCTACTACTCTCGGCGTTCTAACAGCTGTCAATGTATTTGTTCGACCAGAACTCTGAGGATAGAATGTGATTACCGATTGAGTTTCTCAGTTTGATTCGATTAAATTAGTTTTATTGCTGCGGAATCAGAGCTTCCAAATCGGATGTGATGAAATGAAATCCAAAAGCCGATTCGTCCTCATTAATTCTATATTCCTTTTGGGTTTTATACTTCGCTATTTTAGTATACTTAATTCGTCAATTGGAATGGACCACAGTAGATTCTGACTGAGAGAACTATTGATAAGAATTAAAAACTCATTATTTTGATTTGTTAGAATCATTTAATTTTTTCGAAAATTTGTTTCTGCGATTTCCATCCACCATGGAATTCCTACTTTTCTACATTCCGATCAGATTATTCGGACCGTCTTCAGAGAATTCGAGATGAATTTTTGTCAAGACCTCTTACGCATAAATGATGAATAAACATTTTCATTTACCATGTTGATCGACACAAAGGGGACCCACCCATTGTCCACCAATGCATTTGATTTTACAAAGACGTCGCTCTCCCAAAGGACCGATGGAGCCGGAAAATTTAACTTCTCTGATGTGCGTATATTCTTTCCTAATTCGTTCTTCTCCCGTTTCACTTTCGCTGCCATTCAAAGCAAGTTGAGGAGGCTGACACGAACTGGATGTATCCTCCTCGACATTCTCTGAAACAAGAAGAAATTAATTAAAATCCTTGAATACCGAAGAGAATTCTTCTTTCCATCCGGTCCAGTGAAAAATGATCGGATCGAATTTCGATCAGGAACTTTTGTAATAGCTTTTAACATATGTGAAGGACTTGATGGTTTCATTCGATTGTACATATTGACTCCCTATTGTTATTTGGGCTATTTTCATCGTTTCAACGTTTCGGTCTGATCACTCTGACCGTCTTCGGGTAGCTCCGAGAACAGCTGATTCATTTTAACAAATGATAATGAAAAATTAATTTTCCGTCGACCATAGAATAGAGCTCATTTTAACGCACTCGAAATCATCCATTAATGACCCTTATTAATGCATGATTTCTTGTATTAATGCATGATTATCATGGCAACCGATTATATAATATTCAGTCGGAGCATAGATGCATCTATGTCGGAGCACGATCGAGCTATCAAATTTATTTATTCGCTTTCGATCAGAATCTGATTTTATCCGTTACGCTACTACATAATGAATAACGAAGAAAATATCCCTTTGACACCGCCAGATGTGACAAAAACTGCTGAAGCAGCAACTTTGAGTCTGCTTCCTGAAAAGTGCCGCCATTTATATGAGAAAACCTATGCTGAATTCAGATCTTGGTGCAAGGACAAGAAGGTTCGGAACTTTACGGAAACGGTTTTGTTGGCATACTTTACGGGTATTGCAGAAAAGGGGCATCTAGCAAGTTTATGGCCAAAATATTTATGCTGAAATCAACACTGAATGTGAAAGACAATACTGATATAAGCAGATACCACAAACTGGTGATGTTTATTAAACGGAAAAGAGAAGGATATATCCCAAAAAAATCAAAAGTTCTCGAAAAAGAACATGTGAGAGAGTTCATAGCGAATGCTCCTGATAGTGTTTTCTTGATGTCGAAGGTAAAAATAAAACTCAATTGAATCGTTATTCCAGCTTATTCTCATTATCTCGTTATAGTGAAATAACTATCATTGTTTGATTTGTAGGTCGCTTTGATATTCGGAGTAGCGGGTGCATTGAGAAAAGATGAATTGTTAAGGTTGCAGAGAAAGGATGTACAAGATATGGGATCGAAATTTTTGGTGACAGTGAATTCATCACAAACACATTCGAACAGGATATTCACTGTGGAGGATAATGATGAGCATACACTTTTAAACATAATAAAGAGATATATATCCTTGAGGCCAGCTCACACTCCACACTAAAGATTTTTCGTTTTTTATAAGAACTATAAATGCTCAACACAACCAGTTGGAATTAATACATTTTCTAAATTACCGTCAATGATTGCAAACTTTCTTAAATTAGAGCAACCACATTTGTATACAGGTCACTGTTTTCGGCGTTCTACTGCGTCTATTCTTTCTGACAGTGGTGTAGATTTTTCAGCCATCAAAAGACTTGGTGGTTGGAAATCAACAAAATTTTATGTCATAATAGTTCCAAAGTAAATAATGCTTCAACCTCCACTTCATCCACACGTTCCTTATCGGACATTATAGGAAATGAAATAAATGTAAACTATTCAGAATGTCACAACATGTCCAATATTCCCTCTATGAATTTTTCGAATTGTTCTATAGGTAGCATAAATATTAATGTATCGAAATGAACATAGAAATTTGTATTACGTCAAATTTGTATATCATGCAAAATAAAAATTGGTTTCGATCCAGAATTTATATTCAATTCCTGACGAGGTCGACAGAAAAATCTTGTAATCAACTCGTTTATTAATTCAGCGATTAATGGTCTCAAACATTAACACGCTCGCTCCGCTCACGGGTTAAAATATTTCGACCATTAATCGCTGTCATTAATAAACTATGTAGTTGATTAAATAACTATTTGTCAACTTTATTTTTCTTATAAACCGGAAAGGTTGAAAGCAAGGTCTTGCATTTTTGCAGGAAATGGTTTTCCAGCATTTCCAAGAAATTGTAAGCTAATCTGGAAGGTAAGAATAAAATTTTTAAATTTATGTAACAGACATCAATTTCATCTACATTAATCAGTGTCCGACATGAAAGATGTAAACGTACGAGTATGAGTTTCGTGGAACCAAAAAACTCATCACATAAACTTCGCGAGTTTCCATAAATGAATTTGTATTTTCAAGCAATCGCTCTAAGAACGCGAACGAAGCATTTCGCCTAGGGGAAATTTTTTTTAGACATATTTTCGCGAAACTCATTCCAGAACATCCCAAATGTGGAATAATAATTACAAAAAAAAACATGCACCATCCTAATAAAAAATTCAAATTCGGATAAACCAACATTCTGCTTCAGTTGTTGCCCCCATTCGAGTACAAGCGTAATCAACAAAAGGACATTGGGGCTCGAGCTGGAGAGAGAATAAAATGAATTCGGCAATAGCTCACACACGGCCTATTAAGGGAAACATTTGGTGGATGTGCGAGCCATCTGCAATTCAGATTTTTTTCTCGTTTATTCATATCTGATGATAATTATTTCACGTCCACCCTTCAGATTTATTTATTAGTACATGTAGCTAAATGTGTATAATTGGTGCAGCAGGTGTAGAGGAAGGGAAATATGGGACTAAATATATGGACTGATAAAATAAAATATATGTTACGTTTCCATTAATGTTATACCCAAAAAAATCAGAATAAAACTTCTCCGTAGTTAATCATCGAAAATGATAACCGGAACATAATTAACCCAGTTTGCAATCATATCATCTGTTCTGATTCACGGAATATCAGCCAGTCACTAACCCAGAATTTGTAGGTACATTATTCAAGCTGCGTATCATTCGCCATCTTATCCTATTAATTATTATGGGTCACACCCTGTAGTAGCTGCGTGCCCTAACAAAAACTTATAATATCGGATGCCACTACATCCCCCAACTTTGTATAATTAATGTTTCAATTGGAAACTTTCCCCCATGCTGTCGGTCTGGTTCTATTCGTTTTTAGAGCCCATGCGACATTTCGGTAATATGTTGGGGTGTGTTAGAGATAAGAGCAAAAAGTTGTTCATAGCGGCGTATGATTTACACTTCAATTTTGAATCATGTATTACGGTAGACAAATTTTTAAACACAATATGGGTCATGTAGAAAATGGTCCAGAAAGATAATGAACGATTGGATCTCGATTAACTCCATAAATTTGTGTCAACTGCATCAATATTGATTGATGAAAAGGGACGGATTTATCGAAAAAGTAGAACAAGTTATATTTCCGAAAAGGACATAGTTTATAGAAACTTTTTGAATTCTCAATTTATTGAAGTTGACGGCTTATTAATGATTGGAAATTAACTGCTCCACATGAGTTAGGGATATTGACTTAAATTGCAAAAAAATATAGTTAAAATAAGATTTTTGTGATGAAAATTCATTTTAA
The DNA here is from genome assembly GCA_963966015.1 of Aphidecta obliterata. Taxonomy (NCBI): domain Eukaryota; kingdom Metazoa; phylum Arthropoda; class Insecta; order Coleoptera; family Coccinellidae; genus Aphidecta; species Aphidecta obliterata. The sequence continues at coordinate 18,548,638 of OZ014428.1, read as the reverse complement.
TATGATTTCAAGTTGCAAATTAATTTTAGCCTGTGGGTCTGCAGCGTATACAGGGTGGTTAAGTAAAATCGAGTAAATAACGAAATTTTATTCCCAGGGAATTCGAGCATTTTAAGACTATCAATACAATGTATGGCCTCCACGGGCATCAATAACAGCTTGACATCTTCTTTGCATACTACACGCGAGGTTGTTGAACATTTCTTGAGGAATTTGGTTCCATAAACGGGGCAGAAGCTCTCTCAGAACATTTAAGGATTCTGGGGTAGGTTGATGATTATCTGATCTTCTTTGGAGCATATCCCATGCATGTTCTATGCAATTCAAATCTGGTGAGTGCGGAGGTATTGATAAATATGGAATACCAAGCTCCTCGCGCGCATTCTCAACTATGGCTGCACGGTGCGGTCTAGCGTTATCGTCTAGAAATTGAAAAGTTTCACCAATAGCAGCGTGAAAATTTGGCACAACATTGTCAATGACATGCTCCCTATAGTGTAAGCCGGTCATATTCCTAGGACAAATGTGTAGATCTGTGCGCCCGTTGAAACATATCCCGGTCCATACCATAACACTACCCCCTCGGAATGGATGGACTTCTTGGACATAGCGACGATTACGGGGTATGCGTGGGATTGTCCATACCCTTATTCTTCGAGAATCTGAAAATCGTCCATATCTGGATTCATCAGTGAAAAGGACACTACGCCATTGATCGTTCCAATTGATATGTTGCCTTGCCCATTCCAGTATTTGACGCTTATGGTCACGTGTTAATGGAACTCCTCTTAATGGACGTCTAGAACCTAGATTCACCTCTCTCAAACGTCGTCTGATGGTTTCGATGGAAACTTGGACCCCATCTGCATTTTGAAGACTATTCCGTAGCATTCTACACGTAGATGTAGGGTTTCTTCTCGCCGAAACGGTGATGAAACGATCCTGAGCAGGTGTTGTTTTTCGTCGCCCACCAAGCCTTGGTCTTTCCAACACGGAACCTGTCTCCCTGAAACTATTCCGAAGTCGAGATATCACACTTTGGCTGACTTGGAGCCTTTCCGCTACAACAACCTGAGTTAGGCCACCCTGTAGCATTCCGATAGCCCTATTAGCCTCAGCGTTTGTTAATTTACGTCTTGGCATTTTCAGAAAACTCGTTTCAAATCGAAGCCGTTGATAAACTGACTTCATTTCAAAATAAGAACATTCATGAAGCATACGCAAAGAACCAAACTTCAGAAAAAAGGCTCCCAGATTGACGAAATGTCTCTACTGATTTTTATTGGATCGATTCAAGTTGTTATTCAGTTTTAAATGATTTTACAGCGATTTTCTCGAAGATCACTTACTCTTGTGGAGCTGTATAATTTATTTACAATTCACTAATTCTACACTACTTATTTATTTTCAACACTTAAATCATTTATCTGCACGCGAGTCCAATTCTGTACTGCCTATCGCTCGGGCCGATGTCGTTTTATATAGCGCGTCATGTTCTGGAAGGGAACGGAATACTCTCGTAAGTCGAGAATAGCGTAGAAACATCTAGACGCGACCGGTCCGGCTTAAGTTCGTTACAATATGAAGGATTTTTGGAATATATGAGGATATAAAAATATTCTTTCGAGTAAGAGCAATACAGAGTTTAAAAAATCAAACAATACAGCATGTATGGAAGAACTCAGTATAAGCAGACAGAGAGAGCTCCCGAACAAAGAGAGTAAATTCACTAACATAACATTAATTCTACTCGAAAATATTTGCTGTTAAATTCACCAGGGAAAGGGTAATGTGATGGATCAATCTGGCAACATTTGATCCAATTTGGGTTTTGGCGATTTTCGTTTATACCATATTCCATATTATGTCGTTTGCTTGTAATGTCAATATACTATAATGCGGTTGTACTGTAATGCATCAATGTAATCAATGCAATATTTTGATATATTTGTGTTAACACAGTAATCACATCAATCCAAGGTATGTTGAATTCGTCCGAATCCAAGGGTAGAACGCTTGTTAATTGGTTTGTTGCTATTATTTTAAAGTATAAAATATAAAGTAAAGACAGTTTATGAAACAAAAAGAATGGCGCCAAATCTTAACTAAAACTCCAATTAATTCACGAATTCATTTGTAGCAAAGTTACCTACATTTTTTCAGAGGAAAAAACCACTTAGTTCATTTTATCATGAGTTAAAATTGAAAGTACATGGACAAATCCAGAAAGATGAAACCACAGGTATCATCAATAACAATAACAATATTCATTGATCCCAGCTAACAAAATTATATTTAGAACGTTATTGGTCAAAAATGTATCCTCCGAAGGATATCCTTTTGATCTTGTTGCAGGACGAAGAATATTTATCAGAGAAATTTATGTCTTGCTTTGAAAACATGAGGTATGTACCGATGAAAATTTAGTTAGTTGAGGTACCCTCAGACAGAGGTTTGTGCTTCTCTCATTAATCCTTGAACATAATTGGTATTTTTTCAAGTCGACCACTTTTAATTCTTCTACTGGAGCAAGATGCTTCATGGAAAATACTAACGCACCGTGAAACAGTGCAATGAAAACTTTGATAATCAATGGAAACATAAGGATATACTGTCATGGAAATCCAAGAATGAAAAATCAATTCAAAATATATCACCAAAGAAAATTTGATGAATGATTAAAATATGAATTTTCTTTTTCAAGAGGGTTCAGCTTATTTAAAATGTTACCATAGAAATTGTTGTAAAATTATTAGAATTAAGGAAGCTGATTTTTGACGGGAGAAAAATGTCATGATAGAAATAGTTTTTTTTTCAAAAAGTTTTATTGAAATTGAGATTTGAAAACGAAAGATTATTGAAGATTTATGCAGCCTGAAATCATGAAGGAGATACCGGAATCAAACTGCAGTATACTTCACAGTTTAGAAGAAAACTGTGGGATAAAACTGCCCCAACAGCTCATTCCAGAAATATTAGTGGAACCCGAGGCAATACATCTTATAAAATCAATCACTAAATTCCAAGATATTCTCTACGAAACGGAGGAGAAATTTGAAGCTTGCATTTTGATGAACTATATTTAGAGTAAGCTGTTCAATGTGAGTTTTTAATTTATATCTTGTTCAAAAGGAATAATAGTTTAGAATTTATAAAATTATTAGAATTAGTTTATTGAATTTAAATAATAAGTTGTTGTAAACAAAAATTATTTTATTTGTGCACCTTAAGAACCCTCATTAAAAAGAGTCGCGGGAAAAATAAAAGAAAAATTGAAAAACAAAATTATTTTAATATTGTTAGTGGTTCTTTAATAAAATTTCAAAATCGAAATTCAATATTATTATGGTTATTGAACCATAACAATACAGACCTGGATTCCAGAAAATATGCTGGCCCACGGACTTTCACTCGCCTTCAATATTCTGACTTAATGCTAGGAGCTTTTCGCTTGTCAGAAATGACATTGTTTTATATTTTCCAGCAATAGAGTTCCCTAGAGTATAGGGATGAGGTTGATTTCTGTTAGAGCCTCTATTTGAAATTCGTGTATTGGCATGATACAAGATATATAAGCTAAGTTGACCATTTGCAAGCTCAGCGCTTTTTGGTCATGCCTTCTTTACGTTCTTCATAATGTGCAGCAAATATTTCACCCGACTGTTTTACTACTTATTCCGTCTAAAACACCAGACACTAACGAATATATTTTCAACAAGAATCTCATAAACTGAAGACATCAAAACGAAGTTGGCTATTTCTGATTTATATGCTAATATGGACCCATCCCCATGACTCCATTTATGAGAACTATTTCGACTGATGTTACTCTAGTGACCCTAGGCGCCTGAAGGAACGTGCTTTTGTTATCCGATTTCAAAGCTTAGAGGGAGCAAATTATACTCAAGGTGAGAGCAATAATTGAATATTTCGACGACCTGAATTTCAGATAGGTTCAACATAGGAGCATAGGACGAACAAGTTGGGGGAAATTTCCAAATGATGCTTCATGGAAAATACTAACGCACCGTGGAACAGTGCAATGAAAACTTTGATAATCAATGGAAACATGAGGATATACAGTCCTGGATTCCAGAAAATATGCTGGCGCTTTACTCCGTTTAATAATTATTGACATCTCGGTTGGCTGTGAAAAATCGAATTGGAGTTGGTAATAGACTATTCAGTAATATTTTGGGTTGCTGAATTCAGGTTGGTATAGGAATAACACTAACATTACCCATAGAAATCTTGCTTTGATGATTTTATCAAAGATATTGGTGAATATGTAATTATAAAAATTTGCTCTGAATTTGTATTTTTTGTCTTATGCTATTAAAATGGCTGGAATTGACCAGTATACATCGCGCCTAACAAGAGAACGCCAGGCAGTTTGTCGGTGTTACTTCAAAGATTTGGCATATATTTCCGCTAGTGTTTCAGGTAAACTGTTATTCACCTTCTCAAAGTGTATTCTGTTTGATCAATGACTCTTGAATTTTCAGATTTCAAGCCCTGTCCGTAGAATATTAGCATGTTATAATTGTTATTACATCCTGGAATTAGCAGTGGAAGAAAACCTTTGCGATACGATTATTCCTTCAAAGAGACATTGAATGACTTTGTTTTTGCTAGAATTGAAAACAATGAATATATCAGTTTAGATATCCTTTTCGAACTGGCCAAAGAGCACCTAGATTTCAATTGATCGAAGTCAACATTATATTATATCATAAAAAAAATTGGATACGAATACAAAAAAGTTGATCAAAGGAAAATACTTACTGATAAACAGAAAAATATAATAAAAATAGTACGATATTGTGATAAATACCGAGAATACAAGGAATAAAACGTAAAATTCATTTATCTAGATGAAATTTGGATATTCAAAAACGGTATTCAAATTCGTCAGTGGACACTAAAAAATAATCCAAAAGGTATGCCGAGTATATTCAAGGGTAAAGGCAGAAGGTGCACTATTTTGAATGCTGGAACAATTGATGGATTTTTACCTGGATGTGATCCGATTCTTGACAGTGGTATTAATGATAAGGATTACTATGAATGGTGAATTATTTCATGAATGGGTTATTGAAATATTGAAACCTTCCCTGCAAAAGGATGCCCATCAATAGGATTATGTCAGCTTATTCAATAAACACATTTAAATCACTACACTACGTGGAAACAAAGTTTTCAATGATATTTTTATCTTTGCTCTTGTATCATTCGTAGATATTTTAAGTTCATTTATTATACTTATACTGTATGGTACCCTGTTCACATTCCCTCTGCTAATACACATGATATATTGTTCCCAATTCAAATGTATACTGAATAATTGTAAAATTGCTCATCAATTATAATATTTTCAATAATTTATGGACAGTTTTAATTTTAATTTTTTTTCTGTTGCACCACTAGCTACCTGCTAGAATTCCATTAATTTTCCTTCTTGAATCCTGACATAAAATGGTACTCTTATAGTTATATGGTTAGAATTTTGCAAGGTTTCCAATACCAATAAATATTGCATGGTCCTGAGTGAAAATAAATATTTATTTGAATGATTTTCAATTTTCCATGGTTGACTTTTATATGAACGACAAGTTCAGCTAATTTCATATGAAAGCATTCCACGATATTTTTGCGCTTTCAAACCTGAATTCTCATGTGTAAACTGCAATCGAAACATTCCGGCTTAATTATTCGATAATTCCGATAAATCGTATACTCAACACTTTTCTAGGTTCTATTTATGTTTTAGTTCTATGATGAAATTTAGTTACTTTTTGTAACCAGAAATAAAGCCTCGACTGGACGTTCATGGCCTGCTTCGATGTCAATAATTCTTAAATGGACTATAGAGGCTTTCACTCGCCTTCAATTTTCTGACTTAATGCTAGGAGCTTTTCGCTTGTCAGAAATGACATTGTTTAATATTTTCCAGCAATAGAGTTCTCTTGAGTATAGGGATGAGGTTGATTTCTGTTAAGTTGGGGGAAATTTCCAAACGAGTATAGGAACCGACTCAGTGACATGAAAATCGCAAAATCCGAAAGGGGTAGAAATTAAAATCAATTCATATGGATCAAAGGATAATGGTTCATCCGAAAGTTGTCTAATAAATACATCAGGTTCTTTTCAGTCCTTTATTGTTTTCGCAATTGAAAATTGTTCTTTTTTTCAGAGATTCCGCGGAAGCCGGAACTAATTCACCATCATGCGCTGCTATCAAGAAAATTGAAATAAATGAGGTTTAAGACTGTCATCTGCGACTTATGGTAACAAAAGACCGATTCTCCGGTACCAAATCAATTGCCGATCAATGGTCATATAACGAGGGTTGTCAGGATCAAAGCTTTCGACTTGCCTATCCTATAAGGTCCATCTTGTGTTACCACTCACTCTTGAACACAGTTTGGAGTGGTGTAGGTTGCGATTGTATCTAAAGAGGCATTTGCTTTGAGAAGATTACTCATGTCAATGCTTCAACAAACTTGAAATCCATATTTGGTAATTAGGTCGAATGTTTTTCATGTCCTAATAAAGCATTGAATCGAAACTGTTGGATAAAAATCAAGGACCAATGGCACTTCACCAACTAATTCAATGAAACTTCTCAAAAGAAGTTAATTTCTTCCGAAAGTTCGCGAATTGACGCTTTCTTTTTCATGTCATGGAAAAACTTCCCTGCATTCATTAGATTAAAATGAATAGAGTATTCCTGAATGTCTAACAAAGTCGATGGAATCAATTATCTCATACAGTGGATTTAAGTGGAGAATGATGGACCCACGAAGAAAAACACTGAACTTCAACTTCAGTTTGCGAAACATTATATCATAAAAATTAAAATTCCAACAAGACCTACAATTTTCGTGTTTAAACGGAAGAACTTTCACTTCTGAGTCTGTGGGGTGGTTTGAAAGAGACTCTGAATATTGAAAAAAAAACCTTCACCTACCAGCACTGAAGAGTGGGTAATGAACCGGAAATCTAATCCCTTCGGAATGAAAGGAGTCAACTGAAAAGTTCAAGTCAGGTGAAACTTCGGGTTGATGCCACAAAGGTGGCTGGTTCGTTTCGAAACCATTCAACTGCAATCATTTACACACGCTTGCATTCATCCTTCGCCTTTTATTGTGTTTGTTTCGGTGAACGCATTCAGAACAGCGAATTCTGAACAAGATTGTAGTGAAGCAATTCGCCCATCATGTGTGAGGAAGTTTTTGAGTAATTAGCGGAGTTGTTTCCGCGAAACTTCTCCCTCTGTTCATCCATCTAGAATTGTACTTAGTGCCTAAACAGCGAGTATACATAATAGGATATATATACGATACATGTTTTCCGTTTTATCCGCAGTATTTGAGTGAACTCGCAAAACTTTCTTCAAGTACAATTCGCATTTCTATAATCCTCAAAATAATTATAATGCTCACTGTGAAAAAAGAACCATTCATGCATCTTATCAAGTCGCACACAATTAAATATTTATCCATCTAACTCTGTTATTTAAATTATGTTTTGTAGCTTGTTCGATTCAAATTTAACAATAAATGTTAATCAATGGTTTACTTTCATTAGGGGTCTATTAGTTACTCTGAAACAGCTTTTAGAATATCTTCTCGAATATCGTTTCTTTCGTCTTAGGTCCGTAAACCCTACCGGAAAACCCTTTCCGGAAAAGCTGGAAGGACCATGGTCGAGCAGTTCAGAGCGGAAATGTAAAAATACCGCTCTTTTTAGCGGCGGAGAACCCAGGAAATCATATGAATGCGATGGTCCTTTTTATGTATCGAAGTTTTTATTATTTTCGCTCGAGAGTGGTATCAATTCTGTCTTATCACTTCAATTCACGTCGCACGCAGTTAGGCTTGTGAATTATTTAGAAATATGACCTAGTTCTGCCTTCCATCCCAGAATAGCGTAAATCTAGGAAAAACAAATAGTTTTTTGGGATTTGATATTCTCTTCGGATAATATACTAATAGAAACAATGAACTAATAATAAAACCGCTGCAACGATTGAAAACTTCGTGACGAATTTCATCCGAAACATCACATTCAGCAAAAACGATAACAGATAACACCCCATAAAATACTGCAAATAGCTCTAAATACTCAGGTAATACAGATGATTCCAGACAGATCAGACAATAAATATAAAAATGGTTTCTATGGTTCTGGTCATGCGATCTGGACAAAATTCCACATGTAGCTTGAACATATCATTCTCCATTGAGTGCAAAATTTCATCTCGATCAAATCTGTAGTTTCCAAGTAATCAGGAGAACAAAACTTTGCACGGCCATATTTACGGAACCCCTGGTGGAATTTGGCCCATGAACGAATTTAACCGAGGCATTCGCGAACTGAACCCACACTGAAAATTTCAAGTCTCTAGGTTCTTCCGTTCGAGAGTTATCGTGCTTACGGCCGGACAGAAAGACTAGAATTTTCCGACGGATTCGTCATCAGTGAGTCGAACTCTAACGATTGAGACCATTTTCGGCTCAAAATTCGAAAAATACAGACATCGTGACGAAATGATATAGCCCTCGTGTAAGTAGTACGAGCGCTCAAAAAGAGAATAGATAACTACAGAAAAAGAAAAATTTAGGAGAGCGAGGGAGATGCTAATTGAAGCGAAATTAAGGGCAAGGACACAACCCTGGAAAAACAAATTCGACAGGAACTTCATTGAAATTTGAGGAAAGCTGGATGAAAATCAAAATTGTTTTGAAAATAGCAATTTGTCTTATGCAAAGCAAAAAATGATGAAAATACAAAAAAATCGAAAAAAATCCTCAATTTTTTTTTCGAAAAAAACGTAACGTGTTTTCCATAAAGGCAATGATTTTTTTTCAATTCTGATGAAAACTCTGGTAAACACTTTTGTTAAAGCTTAAGGAGGGGTGCATCAAATGGTAGTTTCCCAAATTTTAAGTAACAATAATTTCAAAACTTTCATCAGTATTATATCAGTACTTTCGCGAAAAAAAATTATAAAATTGCGAAAAGCACTGCCGTGAAGTCAGGAGCTTTTGAGCGCTCGTTCATCCACCTTGTAGGTAGATTCGCATTTTCCAGTTTTAGAAATCAATTGAAGTGATTTTCGACAGCTGTCAAAAAAATTCTCAAAATTAGGGAAACTACAGACTTCACGTCAGTGCTTCAGGTGACCAATTTTTTTTTTATAATTCGCTAGAATTTTCTACGATATCTATGTTCTTGGTAATGCGATCTGAACAACGTAGTTTGAATACATTGTTCTTCATCTATGTGCAAAATTTCATTCCAATCCAATCAGTAGTTTCGAAATTATCAGGAAAAAAATATTTTGAACGGCCATATCTACGGAACCCCTAGTGTAATTTTGCTCATTGATGAAAGTGTCCGCAACATTCGATATCCGAACCTAACCTGAAAATTTCAAGTCCCTAGACCTTTCCTTTCGAAAGTTATAATTTTCTATGGTTTTTATAGTTCTGGTCATGCGATCTGGACAAAATTTTGCATGTACTTTGAAAACGTCGTCATTCTCCATCTGAGTGCAAAATTTCATTTCGATCGGATCGGCCGTTTCGAAGTAATCAGGAGAACAAAATTTCGAACGGTCAAATTCACGGAACCCCTGATCGAATCTGCCCAATAACGAACTTAAATGCGCCATTCGAGATTCGAACCTACCCTGAAAATATCAAGTTTCTAGGTCGTTTCGTTCGAGAGTTATCGTGTATACGGACGGACAGACTCGAATATTTCGACGGATTCGTCATCAGTGAGTCGAACCTAGTCGTTTGAGACCATGTTCGGCTCAAAATTCGAAAAATATACACATCGTGACGAAATGATATAGCCCTCGTGTAAGTAAAACGAGCGCTCAAAAAATGTTTCCATATAAAAATCGTTGAACTTTTCCCCTCTTTGGTATTCAACAGTTTCACCGGAATAACCGTTTTCTGCAGGATATACCTACCTCCATATTCGTTCTAATTAGGTCGGCTTGTCTTGTTATTGATGTCATTTCGTTTGCTAATGGCGACCCTCGGTTTAATTTGTTTCTATAACGTTGGTACGTGAGGGATCAGGAGAATATTGGTGAATTTTCATGGCGTTATGCTGGGTTTCCATAAATACTTGGAGGAGAAAAACACATTTTTCATAAAAAATTAGTTTTTTCATCTTAAACGATTATAAAAGGAAAAATTATGTTTCAGAAGTCCATAGGCGTTGAATTATTGAATGAGATTAAGTTTGAGGAGCAATAATTTGCTCAGAAAAATCTGGTATAGCATCAGAGAATTTCTGGATGCTAATTATTTTCGAGTGAAGTAATGGAACTTTTTTCGACTTGTCTCATACATCTGTAGGTAAATCTGAGAGGGTCAATAAATTACTATTATTCGCAAATGTATACAATTATTTCAAAGTATCATGTTATGTAAAAATAGCCAAAAAGATAACCTAGTTAACGCCAGAGAACCTCAAAATCAATGATCAACGACGAAAACTCTGATTCGGAGGTTTCTGTTGTAACCAATAGTTATGGATAAATAACATAACAACATAAATAACTCAAATTAAATTCTTTTTTGATTTGAAATATTCTACAAAATATGCAATGTGTGTGTTGAAAAATTCTGACATATGACGCCCTTTATTCACCTCACCAAGGAATGTGACGCAACTTCAACACATACAACAACCTTCTACTTTCGTGTCCTGACTTCTGCCTAATCCTCTAGTAACGCCTAATAGAACATTGGGGTACCCTGTACAGTGTACATATGTACCTACAATGATTTGTCCGTCAAACATCCGTATTTCGGGGGTTGATGAACAGGGAAGGAAATTCCAAAACTTTCCTGATATTCATTGCTTTTCGACTGGAGGATTATACCCTGAAATTAAAGCTAAAAAACCACCACTTGGGGCCATAGCATAACCAAATCGAATTTTCTGTCCCTTCTGATCTATTAAAATTGAAATTTGAACTCATCAGACATAAAGGTAGCTCGGCCCTTTAGTATTCATCATATAATTTGTATTGTTTCAACTGTTATTAACTTACTTTGCCGCTCCTCTGAAACATCAACACAACTTTCAGAATTCCCATCGGCAACGTGTACTTTCAAAACAATTTCGACGGTAGAAAATACGACGGGCAAATTTCAATTAAAAATTTTCAGTTCATTTTGTTTTTCCTCATTCGAATAATAACATACTCTGAAACTGTCGGTGCAGACGTTTCAATTCGTGGAACTATTTGACTGGAAAAAAATTAATTTTATAGTCCAATGATCCATATGATGTTCGTGAAATTGATGAAGGATTTAATCAAAATTTTTTCAGTACAGTGAATTTTAAACGTAATATGCCGATTAATGATCACATCTGGCCCTACTGATAGTTCTGGACTATGACTTTTGAGAGATTAGGACCTGGCAAGAGAAACAACCTGAATAGGGAGAATGTTTCAAATACACTAATCTTGTTATTCTTGTTGCTTCAGGCCCAATGGCCATTGAACATCCGAAGAAGCTAGAATGCAAAATACATATATAAAGTCAAGAGACAACTGAACAGTAAATATAACAGAAGAAATTGAAAAATTCTTCAAAAGACTTCGGAATTTTAAAAAATGTCCGCCACTTTGCACTTCTTCAACAATAACGCTGGTTGAGTTGACTGCATCTTTCAAAAATTTAATATTTAAAAAAAAATGTGTTTTCATACTTTTTACTGCTTTAAGACCCATTTAAATGAAGAGAGTTTCTCACATGGTGAGAGTTTTTCTATATCCTTTCGATATTCGTACGAGTCGAGAAGCTCTCTCCATCTAAATGGGCTTTTAAGTTACTGTCTTATGATTCCTTTTGCTCGATGTAAGATTAAGTTATTGTGAATGCAATATGTAGATACTTTTTTGGGTTCGTCCGGTATATATCCCATAGATAAATTAATGAAAAAAAAATCCTGATAAAATGAGATATGTGGAAATTCAGCTCTTTAGCTGTTCCACGTGAAAATAAAATTGAATTTTTCTTATATGTTCAATATCAGTGATTCCAGCTTTCGAATTTTATAAAAATAGACTAACATAATTTGTTGCACTGACAATGCAGATTGAAGGCCGGTTTGGTACACAGAAACAAGCGCGCTGTGCTCCTGACTTCACGTCAGTGTTTTTCTCGAATTTTTTAGAGGTCTGCAAGAGGTAAGAAGGTCCTTGACTCTGCTCACTGCTTGAAAAGTTTTATTGAATTTTTTTAGGTAATAAACGGAAATATTATTTTGGTAATAAGTTCTGCAACAAGTGTGTTCTTTTGAATAATTGAAAGGATCTGAGTGTATCTGGTGAAATTTCTTTAAGTCAACGCAAATATTTTTGAAATATTTACAGGATACCACTGGAAAAGTGCATGAGTAGGGAGTAACATACTACGATACTATAAAACCTTTGTGGAACATTTGCAGTGCTTTTGGATTAACCGCCACCTATTTACTTGGGGTAACATATGTTTCAAATTCATTTGACTTCTCACCACAAAAAATGCACAGAAATGATAAAATTTCAAAAAAAAAACAGCAAACGTAATTTTATAAGAGGGTAAGAATGTAAGGTTATGTTATTCAGTTGGAAGTTGTGATTATTTCAAGTTCATTCAAATGCATATTTGCCACAAATCAAAAATAAAACCTCAAATGATGAATACATTGAATATAGATAGGATCCTATGAACAATATCAAATGTAATAATAGCAATAAGTTCTCCACTTACCATCCGGTTCTGTGACGAATTCGCCAAATATCTGAACACAGCATACCCCAAATAGCAGGGCAATAAAAACGTTTCTTCTGAAACCCACCATCATCAGAGCCACGTGGCAAACGTCATAGAACATCATTTAACATACATAGACGTATCATTGAGACAGGCTACTTCTTGATACATTTGACGACGAACCACACAGTTTTCGCGACCGCGTCCTGATAACAACTGATCCGCTGATCGACTCCGAAATTCAGCGTCTGAGGCATTTCAACCCTCCGATAAACAACTGTTGGGGTTTGTTGAGCGCAAGCTCGCAATCTTTACATACACCACGCAAAATTTTCTGCACAGAACGTTCGAAGTTTGTTTTGGTTCGAAGACAAATCGATTGGCATAGGGAAAATGCTCTGAGAATATTGCAGGAAATTTGAAGTGAAGGAACTTTCTGCAAAGTCATACAATATTTCCAATAACGCAAATATTTTGTTACCTCTACGAACCAAAGGGTTTTTCTTTCATATCCGGCCTTGATGATTTTGGACCCTTTTTTGATCAGAGAATCTCGCTTCAAACATGTACATACCTCTAAATTGTAATTTTATTATATATGTATAGAAAGAAAGAAAACGTCTCGTGGCAGGTGATTCGGTTAGTCCCCCATCTGAAGTAATAATAGTAGTGTTCTTTCGTACTGATTCAACTGATGGAACTTATGTGATTTAAGTGAACGCGATTTTGTAATCAGAACATATTCATTCACTTAAAGCCCGAAAGAATGCACTCACTTCTACGTATATAAAATTCTATAACGTCTAACTTCAAATTTTGACATTATCAATGTGATCTAATTGAAATAAGAAATTTCGCGATCAGAATAATCACTTGCAATCACTTTAGAGTTGTGGAAGGGGGAACTGATTGAAAACGAAAGAACGATCGCTTAAACTGATCTATGTGATTTAACTTACATAAATCACTTCTCTCAGTACGAAAGAACATTACTATTATAATACCTGAAATCCTCCCAAAAGATTGTGCATTGCTGTCAGAAGAGGAGTTTCTAATACAGTCAATGCAGGTTGTTAAGTTATGATCAGAGAACGCCGCATTTTAATATATTTTTTTTTTGTTGTTGTCATGACGATGCAGTCTGTCATCGGTAAATCTATATTAATAAAAGAGGATCTATGGTTTATGTGTGTAAAAGCATCACGTTCAAACGACTGCACCAAATTCGATAATTCTTTTTTAGTTGTGTTCATTATTATCACCACCACCTTTATACAACAAAATATTCCCGAAAAAAGAAAAAAAGACTTTTTTTTTTCCTTCGACCAAGCGAACAATCATAGATTACTTATATTTCATGGGAATTTTGACACTTGTGTGAGTGAAGTTTATCGTGTTTGATATATATCGTTGTGTTGTTGGCGAGTTCGTAATGATCGAGACAATGAGCAAACAGAATGAGAGATTATCAATCAAGATCTGCCCCAGCTCCGGAAGAACCGATATTATCGATCTCAGGCAAGAAACAACAAAATATAGAATCCAATGAAATGATCAACTTTGAGCGTTTGGCATTCAGATATGATCCCACAGTCGATTATGCTAGCAATATATTGGTGTCATTTGGAAATACTGCAATGCTCTGAGATATCAAAACGAACCCCCAGGATTGTGTTGTTTGAATAAAAAATCAAATTGCAACAACTGACAACGCCACTCGAACCTTTGAATTCGTTACTTTCAAGACAAGAACCTCTATCTAAACATTCCATGACATCATTTGGTTCGAGTATAATTGAGGGAGGAGGTTATAACTTTTGAGGTATTTTTTTTTTCTATATCGAACATCTCACACATTAATCATAACATATACCCACCTACGAATATGAAAATTCTTAGACCCATAAACAAGGCTGAGGATGAGGGTAAGGCCGGTAAGGGTTATGGTAAGGGTAAGGGTTGGGTTAGTTTGACGGTTAGGGTAAGGTTAGGTTAGGGTTAATAATAATCCAACGTATACTTTAGCCACAGCAACGCGTGGTCGGGTCTGCTAGTAAAATAAATTGATCAATCAAGATCGAAATTACCCTAGTCGGTAATTAATTACGTGAACTGATTCATAGTTTCCATCAACTGTGTGATAGAACTTCTGTAAAAAGTGTGTGAAACTGTTTGTAAAGACTACTTGAATAAAAGTTGTGGAAAGTCTTACAGTCCTTCCAAAACATATCCCAGTACCTGATTACAGTCCTAATTTATGTTGGAAATAGCAACACAGGTGTTAAACTTGATACGTTCATCACTGTTTGCACCACCTAACCATATCCAACAAGTTTGGTGCTCTTCTTCTAGTTGGTGTTACATGCGTCGAAACCAAAAAACTGAGTGAAAATTCCCTTTAGCGGTTAATGAGAAAGCCGACTTCGAGAAGGGAGTGCCATTCCTAGGCGATATAGGCTCAAGCCCAGTATTCAATGGCCTTTTTTTTTCTATTTTCGCTAATATCGATGGATTTTATCCCTTTTGGCGTTGATAATACATTCTACTCCTCGACTAGTTGTCTAGTTTTGTGTCTCTGCATTCTTCAATTCCATATTCCTCAACTTTCCACTCATCCCATAATGGATCAAATCATTTTTAGTTATCTCGTCATAGCCTGACTCATGTGTAAAGTTAGCCGGCATCTTTTATAAATACTTGATGTATTTGATTTCCAAATGCCAATTTGATTATTTTCATTTTCGATTCTCAGTTCTCCTGATGTACCGTTTTTCTCATTGGGTTTTTCAATTCCTTTCTTGTATCGATTTTGCTCTAGTTTAAATTCTATGTTCGCTGAAGAGAATACTCAATTTTTTGGGTAATTGCTTTTGCGATTCCATTTATTATTCATTATTTAATGAACTTTCAGACTGAGGCAAGCACGAAACGCAAAGTTCTTTGATGCTCGTTCAAACTGCCCAAAGACCGATTGGCTGCGTAACATACTCAAGAAACAAGAACCGCGGTATTCAATAAGCGAAATTCGGTTGCACAAAACATTTTATAAGAAAATGAACTCCTAAAAAATGCGTATTTGCAACGATCTCACGAGATACGAGTCCTGCGGCGAATTCTGTTTACCATTCACTCAAAAAAGGAATTTTCTAACAATGAAACCCCTAACATCATACAGCGGAATTCAAGAATCAAAAGATCCTTTTCTTACAATGCTGCGAAAATATTCATTTACACAGTATACTTTTGAAAGGGCCAAACTTCAGGGGGAGAACATACATGAGATTTGCAACAAAAAATGTCATTTAACACATGGTCGAAATGTTGACGGTTATTCTTCAATTTAACATTTCTTGATTGCACGGAATATTTCAAGTTTTTACATAAAATCAATTACGCTTCAGTTATCTTTGTAGCCTCATCAGCTTTAAATTTGCTACAAGATAAGAATTTCTGTGTGCCAAAAAAAAATTCTTATTGCGGGCGTGGTAAGGAGACGAATATAAAGATTCTGAAGTGAACAAAAACAATCATATTTTTCCTATGGTTTTATCGGGGGTTATATCCCTAGTGCATTTAATTTTTCCGGAAAAATTAGATGACCGAGGGATATTTGGTAAGATTATTTCCTGAGTTAAATGAACATTTAATGTGTGAATTTTCTGAGTATTTAGTGGAACACTATTTTCAACGGCCCCATTAATTTTACTTTCGGAAACATTTCCAAACCAATTCATTTTGAGTTTCAGTTGAAAAATTAATAAATTCGTAAGCGTTGTTTGTGTTCTTTTTTGTTGGTAACGGTACATAGCAACACAGCATAGAAACCATCAAGTTTTTTTTTACAAAGCAACTTGTCAAACTTGCATGAAATTTTTCCAATTTTTTTTCCGGAAAAACTGCTGACAGCTAAGTTGACAGTTGTTAAGTAAATTTATATTTGACATACCAATTCTTTATAGCGATTGTTCAAAATTAATAGGAAGGAAATAATAGATGAAAAATCATTAATTATGGACATGTTTTCTTTCCAGCAAAAAATACCCCATTTAGTTGGCTCTCGAATGACATATTAACTTTTGTGCTTGCTGCTTGTCTTCTGCCCTAATATCATGGCTGACAAGATAACAACGAATGAGTCGAAATATTCCAAACCTAAATTTGCTCTATTTTGAAGCTCTTTATGATTGAATATTGGAGTAATTCTCATGAAAATCATGAATTTATCTGTCGATTCAAACGAATTTGAAGGAATAAACTAAATTTCAATAATTGGTATTGAACAAGGCGGTGGACATTTTGAACAATTGTTAAAAGTAGTAGTACCTACCTAGTCTGTTTTCTTCACATGTTTTCATAAAATCTGTAGATATTATTGAAATTTGGTTTATTCCTTCCGATTATTTTGAATCGACCGATTAATTCATGATTTCCATGAAAATTACCTCGATATTCAATCATAAAGAGCTTCAAAATAGAGCAAATTTATGTTTGGAATATTTCGACTTTTCGTTGTTTTCTTGTTAGCCATGATATTAGGGCAGAAGACAAGCACCAAGCACAAAATTCTAAAGCACACTTAATGGGGTATTTTTTGCTGGAAAGGAAACCATAATTAATGATTTTTCATCACCTTTGAAAAAATTACGGAAAGCGCTACCGTGAAGTCAGGAGCTTCTGAGCGCTCGTTCATCCACCTTGTAGGTAGATTCGCATTCTCCAGTTTTAGAAAGCAATTGGGAAGATTTTGACAGCTGTCAAAGAAAATTTCAAACTAAGGCGAAAATCCAGACTTCTCGTCAGTGCTTTAGGTGACCAATTTTTTTTTCGATAATTCGCTAGAATTTTCTACGGCATCTATGGTCTTGGTAATGCGATCTGGACAAAATTTTCCACGTGGTTTGAATACATTATTTATCATCTATGTGCGAAATCCATTCCAATCCAATGAGTAGTTTCGAAATCATCAGGAAAAAAATAGTTCGAACGGCTATATTTACGGAACCCCTAGTTGAATTTGGCTCATTGATGAACGTAACCACCGTAACTATCCTGAAAATTTCAAGTCCCTAGGCCTTTCCGTTCGGAAGTTATTATTTTCTATGGTTTCTATGGTTCTTATCACGCGATGTGGAAAAAATTTAGCTCGAATATATCATTCTCAATTTAAATACAAAATTTCGTCACGATCAAATCCATAGTTTTGAAATTATCAAGAAAACTGAATTTCAAACGACCATATTTACGAAACCCCTAGTCTAATTTTGCTCATTGATGAACGTGACCGCAACATTTCAGATCCACACCTATCCTGAAAATTTCCCTAGGCCTTTCCATTACAAAGTTATAATTTTTTATAGTTTCTATGGTTCTGGTCATGCGATGTGGACAAAATTTTGCAAGTAGCTTCAACACGTAATTCTCCATCTGAGTGCAAAATTTCACTCCGATCGAATCAGTAGTTTCGAAGTAATCAGAAAAACAAATTTCGAGCGGCCATATTTACAGAACCCCTAGGCGAATTTTGCCCAATAACGAACTCAAGCGCGGCATTCAAGATTCGAACCTACCCTGAAAATTTCGAGTTTCTAGGACATTCCGTTCGAGAGTATACCTACGGACAGACGGCCGGACGGACAGACTCGAATTTTTTGACGGATTAGTCATCAGCGAGTCGAACATAGTCGTTTGAGACCATTTTCGGCTCAAAATTCGAAAAATACAGACATCGTGACGAAATGATATAGCCCTCGTGTAAGTAGTACGAGAGCTCAAAAATTTTGTTCACTTCAGAATCGTGATATTCATCTCCTTACCACGCCCGCAATAGCAATTTTTTGGCACACAGAAATTCTTATCTTGCAGCAGATTTATTGCTGTTTCCAGATATGTGGAGGCTATAAGGATAACTGAAGTATAACTGATTTCATGGAAATACTTGAAATATTCCTTGAAATCAAGAAATGTTAAATTGAACATATGACATTTTTTGTTGCAAATCTCATGTATGATCTCCCACTGAAGTTTGGCCCTTTCAAAAGTAGACACCCTGTAGAGTCTGAGATCCCTATTATTACTCCAGAGACAGATTCAGCCATGTTTATTTTATTTATTTATTTTTTTGATTTGTGCAGAATTTCCCATTTAGTATTTTTAGTTTGTATTTCATTTTTTTTGGTATTAATGTTTTTGAGCGCTCGTACTACTTACACGAGGGCTATATCATTTCGTCACGATGTCTGTATTTTTCGAATTTTGAGCCGAAAATGGTCTCAATCGACTATGTTCGACTCACTGATGACGAATCCGTCAAAAAATTCGAGTCTGTCCGTCCGGCCGTCCGTCCGGCCGTCAGCACGATAACTCTCGAACTGATCAACCTAGAGATTTGAAATTTTCAGTGTAGGTTCAGATCCCAAATGCCTCGGTCAAGTTCGTTAATGGGCAGAATTCCACCAGGGGTTCCGTAAATATGGCCGTTCAAAATTTTGTTCTCCTGATTACTTCGAAACTACAGATTCGATCGAGATGAAACTTTGCACTCAAATGGAGAATGAGGTGTTTAAGCTACATGTGAAATTTTGTCCAGATCGCATGATCAGAATCATAGAAACCATAGAAAATTGTAACTTTCGAACGGAAAGGCCTAGGAACTTGAAATTCTCAGGGTGGGTTTGGATCGCGAATATCGCGGTCATGTTCATCAATGAGCAAAATTAGACTAGGGGTTCAGTAAATATGGCCGTTCAAAATATTTTTTTGCTGATAGTTCCGAGAATACTGAGCGGATTGGGATGAAATTCTGCACCTTGCTGAGTAATAATGTATTCAAACTACGTGCAAAATTTTGTCCAGATCGCACCACCAAGAACATAGATACCGTAGAAAATTCTAGCGAATTATCGAGAAAAAATTGATCAGCTGAAGCACTGACATGAATTCTGGAGTTTCGCCCAAGTTTCAGAATTTTTTTGACAGCTGTCGAAAATTCCTTCAATTGATTTCTGAAACTGGAAAATGCGAATCTACCTACAAGGTGCATGTACGAGCGCTCAAAAGCTCCTGCCTTCACGGCAGTGCTTTTCGTCATTTTTTTATTTGCGTTGGAGCATTCTACCTTTCTGGAGTAAAGTGTAAGAAAAGTCCTTCGCTTCAGTTGGGTCCCTAACACCTGAACAATGATTGTATCATTTTTATTAACTTATTATTAGTATTATTTAAAACCTGGGGATTACTCTTGCCTGCAACATTGTCTAGAATAAGCATGCTGCCATCTAGCAGGTAACATTTGAGGTTATTGTTGATACCCAGAAATAAAGCAATGAATGAGACCAATTATCAGCTATGAGAAACTAATATGGTAGAATCAAACAGGACAATGTACCACAAGGAATATCCTGGTTAAGGTAGGTACAAACATAGGATATTAGATTCTCGACTTTCTTACTATTGTTATGTTGATGTAGAAAGCTGTTTAATAAATTTTCAAGCTGTTCAATCAACCATAAAAGAATATCAAACTTCCATCAAGCTCCTGAAGCGACTCGAGAAAGTTTATTACCTATATGTTGAATGTTGAAGCGCTGAAGGGAATTTGGGACATCGACGAAGTTAAAACGATAACTGACAATCACAATTATAAAGTTCCATCTTACTCTTCAGCTGATAAAACACACAAGCCCACCTAACTTTATCGTATACAAAGGTGAATCTTTTTTTTGACCAGCAATAGAACTCATCAAAATAAGTCATTTTGCCAAAAATCCTTTGTATAAAATATTCACCAGGGCCGAGTATTTCAAAATCAAATTTACCCGCGAACCTGAGAAATTATCAGCCTGGAACTGACTGGTTTGAATTGATATCTAAATGTGTAGATTTACCAGCTGTATGAGTCAGTATACAGAAAATCATCTATGATGCATATGGCTTTTATCAGTTTTCGATCTCAACCCCTGTGATTTCTTCCTTTGGGGTCATTTGTAAACATCATAAGTACGTTGAGGTGAATAGTGCGAACGAACTAAGCATTGAAAATCTTTGTGGCATTATTCCGTGAGCATAATGATTTGATAGTTGCTGCGTGTAAAAAGATTTTGTGCACGTCAAATCAAAGGTTACCATTTCGAAAAATTTCTGTAAACATTTGGATTAATTTTATCGGTGAGTTTGTGAACATCCTAATTTTTTTATAGGACCTTTTTTCTCTCTAAAGTTTAAACTTTAAGAATTATACCATTCAGGAAAAATATCCTACTATAAGTAGAAAGAGAATACACAAATTTGGAATAAATTGTAGGGCCTAGAAAAGATCGCGAAGGAAGTCGGGCACTTTATTTGCATTTTGTGGGAATGCACATGGCATAGTGAGAAAACACGATCCAGAGTCGTATTGAGATGATGATGCCCAAGATTTTTCGCAATTTTTTCACAATGAATAATTTATTTGATCAACTTCTAGTGGAATGATCTATTTTGATGATTTTTAGCACCTGTAAAAAAAAAAGCCTCACCTTAAAAACACCCTGTATTTAGTTTTTTCATACCTCTCAGACCAGCAGCGTCAGATGGATTCACAAAAAGTTGTGGTTGTGAATATAGTCAAGAAAATGGCAATATGAATATAGCAATGAATAGAATTTGTACTGAATGAGAAATAAAAAAAAATCGGCTATATGGACAATCGGTGGTTGATTGTGGAAAAAGTATGGCCACTATAGAATCCTTCATAATCAGAACCTTTGAATTAAGACTAATTTACAGCGTTGATGCAATCCAAAAGAAATTACATCAACATCACGGGTTTGACTTCAATGTGGTCCGATGTTTTTTGGGAATATTTCTAATTTTACACCGATCATTTGTGAAACAGCAAAAAAAATGCAATTACTTCGAAAGCGTGGGAACCGTGATTATGAGTAAATCTCTCTGATTTTGGAAGGGTTTCTACTTCCCGTATTCAGAGGGAGATTGGCTTCACAAACTTTGGAGGAAAAAAATTGAATCTTTCACTTGACGTTTTGCGAAATGAAGAATTCGAAATCTGAATGAACGAAAACAAATCTTTTCCCGTTTCTCACAAAAAAATCGAATCAAAATTCATAATTCGATCTTAACATGGGCTGAAAAATACATCAATTAAATCTAAAAAAAAATTATAAAAAACCCTTGAATATAAAATCGAGAAACGTATGTTATTACTATTCTATTTTCAACCAAAGTTCCAATGTTTACAACGTGGTGAGTAGAAACTATCTACATATGAATGGTTACATATTTTGTAACGTCTATCGAAAATAGAAAACGGTGATTTCCCTATACTGGGTAGGATATGAATAAATTATTATGTAACTGGTAAACGTTATGGATACTGCATTCAGAATGTGAATCCCTCAATTTTTTGAATGATGGGACTTAAGAAGAGTGATTCATAAAAGATAAATATGCAACAAAGGAAGACGATAAGAGGTGTGACAAAGCGCATTAGAAACATTGGATCCAAGGCAAGTAGGTCATGAACACTATCAAGCTATGAATTAGTTGAATTTGTGATATAAGGTTTAGAAGTTAAATATACACGCCTGAAAACTGTGAATTGATCCAGCAAAATGCATCCTTGCAAAGTTTTCCCATTTCGTCTAATTACCTTCGATGTGACCAACACAATTCTTAAATTCACGGCGAACATCGGGAAAACCTATGGTGACATTGGTGAAAAATACGGAGTGAATTGTGATACAAACGAACTAACCCATAGTTTCAAACATAATTTCAAGAAAATGTGCGAGGAGAGACCCAACTTCGGTTACAATTCGGGCATGTCGTGGAAGAATTGGTGGAGGCGCGTTGTGTTTGATACGTTCAGAAGTTGTCGAAGTGATATTTGTGCCTCAAGACTTGAGATGATATCTGGAGAACTGATTGAAGTTTATAAAACCAAATCTTGTTGGAAACCCGCCTCTGGAGCAGTGGAACTTTTGAACTACTTGAACGACAGGGGCGTAACATTGGGTGTAATATCGAATTCAGATCCCAGATTGCACGAAATTTTGGTTAATGTCAAAATGGATTCGTATTTCAAATTTGTTCTGACTTCTTATGAAGTGGGATATTCGAAACCAGATAAACGCATTTTCGAGAGAGCGATGGCAGAATCGAAGCTGCAACATTTGAAAAATGAACAATGTCTCCATATTGGAGATAATTTGGAGTTTGATTATGAAGGAGCGAGGAGCCTCAACTGGAATTCATTCCTTATTAGTAGGAAAAACTCGTCGAATTCAAGAGATATGTCCGTTTACAATGATAAACTGTTCGTTGATTTAAAAGGGTTGAAAAAGTACCTTGACGCTAACTGGGACAACTATGACGTGCCAAAAGAATGTCCGTAATGTCCTTTTCTGTTTATTTTAAACTTTTCTGATATAAACTTGTGTCAATTTTATCCAAAGAAATGATTTTATCCATAACAAAAATAAATATTGATATTTTAGCATAAACTTGAAAAATTTTTTTTTATATTATAATTTTTCTGTTATTCTAAGGACGACTGTATGTATAGGTACTTGAATTCTAACAAATAAAGAGCACTGCGATATTCGTATATTGGATTCATCAATAGAAATCTACTATCCGGAATTTTGGAGCGATGTGCTTATAGTTTAATGATTGTGTTGCCGCCAAAATAAGAAAATGTTGCTCGCAATGAGACATTATGATGCAACTGAATGTCACCAATAAAACGAAACTATCGAAACAAATATGTATTATCAGACGAACCAAAAATTCTGTGAACCAAACCGGCCTGAAAAATTAAGTCATTTTATTTCTATTCAAGAGATGGATACATACAATATAGAATTTCTCAACACTGGATTAGAAAAACTCAATTTTCTTTTCGTGGAATATTCAGAAAGCTGAATTTCTACATATGTAACTGAATTTATCGATTCTCCATATTATGTAGATACAAAATTTCAGCAGGATATGGCCAATAGTTTCTGAGATACCGAAGCTTTCAAAAATAATGATTTTTTATTATTCTTCTAATGGTATATCCTCACGAGAGTTCCTATGAACCTTCGGGTCGCTAGGTATTCCACAACTAACTACAAAGATTCAATTCGTTTGAGACCATTCTCGACTCAAAATTCGAAAATTACAGAGATTGGAGCAAAATTATAATGATCTTGTTCATAGAAACAAGCGATTAATGAAATGACATTATTTAATCCACTCAACCCGATCACTGATCCTAGCGTTTAGAAAGTATAACCTGACTTCTATGAGAGTAGGTAAAGGATTAAATTAAACTGATAAGGTCGATTTTCAATACTCGCGCTTATGCACTCTAAGTATGGAGTATGGGCTATAATATTAGAGGAGTTTTCAAGAAAAGAAAGCAAATTATCTAGTCGATTTCTCAAAGGAGTGATCATAAACGCATTATTTGAAACCCAGAATAGTTCAAAAACTATATAGTTCATATGTACCATTTATGTCATCCGTATCTGCACATTGACATTGTTGTCAACAACACAGCTGTTTAATGTTTCATTATTACAGGGTACTAGTGGGGACTAATAATTTTTGCAGAGTAAACAATTCGAATTTCACCGGCTTCAGATTGAAATTTGATAATTAGTCTAAACAATTTTCAAACAGTACATGTGATTGTTTGCCAGAGGCGGATAATGCTTTCTTACAGTTCAGTTATGGATGCTATATACGAATGAGTCACGCAAAATCGATATTTAACGGGGTACATACTTGTGTGGTGAAATTCGTAAAAGTGTTATTAATTATTCTTAGCAACTGAACGAAAAATGCTACCCGAACCAGAAGAATATTCTGCATATTTTCATGAAACTTATAGAGAACATCCGGACATTGTAAAGTATGATCATCATTGACAATTTTGTTGAATATATTCTTTCAGTAGCTATGTTATCCTCTTATGATTTATACACAAAATTTTTTGTTTTTTTTTTTAATTTTCGTTAGCATGATGATTATTGGCCTGAGAAGCACTGTAGAGTTCTTAGTTGTTCTTCGCTAGAAGTTCTGATGTGTTATGCATTCGATTTTTAATTGTAGCACAATTATTACTCATTGGAATGATGGATGAATAGTTATAATATATTGGTGAAAAAAATCTCTTTCATAAATTATTAAGTGGTATCTTAGCCGACCATCATTAGCTACTGAAGTTATGGATTTGTTGGGAATTAAGAAGAATAAGTTCTATTTCAGTTATCTATAATACTAAATTCAATTTGTTCCACAAACCTACAAAATACTGTAAATTTTAGAGAGATAATCTTGTGGAGATTTATACATTGTGTAACCAATTATCACATATTCCTGTAACTATAGCATATAGCATTCCTTTCTCTCTGCTATATAGAAATATGTATACAATGAACAAGAACAAAATTGAATAGTCGAAGAAAATATCAACTGATCAATGACCCAATTCATGAAAAATTCAGAGATTTTAGATTTGTTCGAAAACAACCTGAGAAAATGTTCATCGATGTTTATATCATATGAAAAAGACCCTCCTTATTGTTGGATATTTTGTGTTCATATATACAATCTTTGTATTGGTTGGAGCATTTACCTATGTTTTGGATAACCGCCAGCATATATTCTTGAAGATTGAGTTCCTAAAAAATCCTAAGATTATTATAAGCATTACAACGATCCCATTCAGTGCACATCATTCTGGAATATCAAAAATTTGAGGTTTCAGTTGGGAGTGGTGAAACATTTTATGAAAAAATACGAGAAGGTCCTAGATTGTTGGAATGGTGTGGTATTTGCAATATTTATCCTCATGAACTCATAAATTTTGAACATGAGGATGGAATGGATTTAGAAGCTCTCTCGATTCTCAAAACGTTCCTTTGAAATATAATTTCATTGCTTTGTGTTTTTTGTTTCGATTTTCAGTTGCTGTCGTAACATCATGTAGCATGTTGACTTAAGTGTATGTGATATTGTAGACATCATTGAAAAGTTTAAGAAAATGGGGGAGATGACAAAAAGTTCATGACCATCATATTATTATCTGAACTAATGAGTCTATCATTATTGACCAACAAAATCCCTGCTCCAAGACTTGCATTATAATTAAGTTTTTTGTTCTTTATAAATCTTGAATCTTGATGAAAATTTAATTCTACAATTACGTACTCAAAAATCGAAAACCAATTCTTTGAATTTAAATTTGTTAATGAAATTAATTTTTCTGTCGAGAATCTGATTATCCAATTACTTTTCACTAAGTTCTATTTTAAAGATACTTATTGATTTAGTTAGTTGAGATATTTGTGATTTCATCAGAAATGTTTAAGGTGAGTTGAGGTTCATCCTAATGAATCTCTAGTTGATTGTAATAATCTTTACTATGTATTTATCGATTTTTTCATGCCAAACATAATAAACTGCACTCGTGATTTCGGAGGCCCCAATAGTAGGGAGATCACTAACTAACTCGAAAAAATACCGCAACCTTCCGATCGATGAGAGAAAAACAGGTTGGATGTTTGATACATTTTTTTTCTCAAACGTACAGAAATAACGTCGTATTTCGACTGACAGGATCATCGAAAAGTTCTATTTCTCCTCCGCCGTAGGGAAATGTGTTGCTATGTCAGCGATTAATTACATTTCCGTACGCCGTAGGGAAAAATGTAATTAACTATCAAAATTAATTTTCACTCAATTATAACGATCGTGAATATAAATCTAATCCCAAAATTTTAATTAATTTTAAGGCGTTCGGAAAAAAAATAACATATACCATTCGGAGGAGAAGTGACTTTTCATGGCGAGCTTGTGTTTACCCGCCGGACGGAGCTTTCAATTACCCTCCTCACTCCGTTCGGCGGGTAAACACAAGCTCGCCATGAAAAGTGACACTTTTCCTCTTTATGAAATAATATACTATTTCCTATTTAAACAGAGCGAAACTTTACTCGGGTTTGACGTAACGAGCACTGACCCCGACCTATTGCAAAATACTCTTCACGGTTTTTGAGCGCTCGTACTACTTACACGAGGTTATATCATTTCGTCACGATGTCTGTATTTTTCGAATTTTGAACCGAAAATGGTTTCAATCGACCGCGTTCGACTCACCGATGACGAATCCGTCGAGAAATTCGAGTCTGTCCGTCCGTGCGTATAATTCTCGAACGGAACGACCTAGAAACTTGAAAGTTTCAGGGTAGGTTCGAATCTCAAATGCCGCAGTTAAGTTCGTTATTGGGCAAAATTCTACCAGGTGTTTTTCCGTAAATATGGCCGGCAGAAATTTTGTTCTCCTGGTTAGTTCGAAACTACTTATTCGAAGTGAAATTTCGTCTTCGGATGGAGAGTGACGTGTTCAAGCTACATGAGAAATTTTGTGTCTAGATGGCATGACCAGAACCATAGAAAATTATAACTTTCGAACGGATAGGCCAGGGGACTTGAAATTTTCAGGGTCGGTTCGGATTGCGAATTTCGTGGTCACGTTCACCAATGAGAAAAATTAGACTAGGGGTTCCGTAAATATGGCCGTTCAAAATATTTTTTTCCTGATAATTTCGAAAATACTCATTGGATTGGAATGAAATTTTACACACAGATAAATAATAATGTATTACAACTGGGTGGAAAATTTTGTCCAGAACGCATCACCAAGACCATAGATACCATAGAGAATTCAAGCGAATTATCGAAAAAAAAATTGCTCACCTAAAGCACTGACGTGAAGTCTGGAGTTTCGCCTCAGTTTGAAAATATTTTTGACAGCTGTCAATAATTTTTTGAATTTGTTTCTGAGACTGGAAAATACGAATCTACCTACATGGTGGATGAACGAACACTCAAAAGCTCCTGACTTCACGGCAGTGCTTTTAATAATTTTTTTTATGTCACAAAAAGCGACCATAACGCCTTTTTCAATTGTCTCGCTTGGAATTCCAGAGTTTTAGAGCGGCGTTTATTCTCATATCATATAGGTTTATCTTCTGGAAAAACCATGCATACCTACGTAATATTTTATGACTATATTTCAACCAAAACCACATTCGAATCAAATGTATGCTATTGTATGTATAATTCAACAAGACGTTTTTCTTCGGAGAGGTTAATCCGATATTTCCTTCAAAAAATAGATGTTCTTTTCCGAAATATATCATTTGCAAAAATATCAAATGATAGGATGTAATAATAAATCTTTTGAAATCCTTTCTATAGTGAGTATTGTTCATAGTGGTCAACATCCGGTTAAGAATCGGGTTCATAACATTAAAAAAATCAGTTCTTTGCACCATGAGCACATCAAGAGAAAAACTCCGCCAGCAAAAAATGAGAAATAACTGCAAGGATTAATACTCTTCATATTATTGAGATGTTGATCAATTCATTGAGATTTCATTCGTGAAAAGATCAGCAGATATACATAGATAAAATTATTGGGAATTTCATCACTCCAGAACTGACTGATACGAAAATGTGATCACAAAAAATAGTATAAATAAAAATTGAAAATCATATAGCTGTAGTAATTGATCAACAAATTTATACGGTTCGTTAGCGCAGCGAGTTTTACTGGTAATTGAAAGGTTGCGAGTTGGAATCATTCGGCCAAGGAAGAGATTTTCTGATCTGGATGCTTTGTAGGTAGGTACTGTTTCACTGTGCTGTGCCTCAGGAAGCAACAACAATAACGTCTACACAAAACAACTGGATCTCCCCCTACTCTTCAAGGTTTGGAAGAGAATAGCATTAAGACTAAACAAAGTCCTATAAACTATAAGAATTTAATAGACTCAAAGGGCGAAATTATTTTGGTTTCGGTCCGATTGCCATAGGACCGCCTTCAGAATGGCTCCGAGAAAAATATGAAAGGTTCAATATTTAGCTATACTTGATGTCACTGAGAATACTGTATTCCTAAAAGTCCGATATTTTTGTCAAAATTCAAATGATGGAATTTGAATGGTGGCCATCTTTTTTGATCGAATCAAGGACGTAGATTCCGAATCTAGTGGTATTTTCGATTTCATAGAACGGTATGGTTCCGAAACCTTTATTTTTCGCAGGTTTCAAATAGCTTTCGAGTTCTGAAATTCCTAAATTTTTTGCCAAATTCAAATGTTGGAATGAGGCAATTTAAAGCATTTTTCTGTATTGTTGATAATTTTGAAATACCTGCATGGGTTACCGCTTTCGCGAAAAATTGAAACAAGCGCGCAAAAGCTCGTGACTTCACGTTATTATTATGTTATATGTTTATATCCCGACTCTCCTAGGTCTCTGTGAGGAAGGAGCTTTTGCTCGCTTGTATCTGTGAACCAAACCGGCCTTCAGCGTTTATTGCCGGAATGACAAATACTGTCATTATATTTATATAAACTTCAAAAGATGGAATCAGCGAATTATTATTGAATATACCGGAAAAACTCATTTTCTTTTCACATGGAACTGCTAAAAAGCTGAATTTCTAAATCACACATTTTATCCACTCCTTATATATAAACACCGAATGTCAGCAGGATATATGACGAATAGTTTCTCAGATTTGATAAATGATTAAGAATTTCTAGTGATCTTCATGAAATTCTCATCTCATCTCTCGAACCTTTGTGTCGTTATCTTACAACTAACTATAAAGTTTCAATTCGATCAGATTGGTACCTATTTCTCGAATATTTGAGAAAAAAAAAATTCCAAATTGCTTATTCGAAACTAACCGGCGCATTCAGACCACGAACGTATCCTGAAAATTTCAAAACTCTTTCGAGACGGACGTTCTAATCGTTTGAGACCATTCTCGTCTGAGAATTCGAAAATTACAGACTTGGCAATGGCAACATTTTCACACTCTTGCCTTTGAAATAAGCGGGAAAAGATAGGCGAGGCACGCGTCCTCCATATGACAGAGGGAAAATATATATGATAAGGTACTTTTTTATATACATACTTAAGTCAAAAGTTGGTAAGCATTTCTGAAGTCGTAGAACGTGATTTCTTCCCTTTAACTGAATGAAATTTTCTCAAAAAATTCAAGGGGGTAAAACGGAAGATTGGTTGGTTTGAATCTGATATTTTTCAGTTTTCAGATTAAGGATATTATGCTTTTCCGACGGAACCCTTCACTATGCATGGTTCGACTCGCACAATCGCTCCTTTTTAAATTGAGAGTATTATCCATTACAATTATAGATCCTTATCTATTCCTTCGTGTCCTTTTTCTTGGGTTTGTTTCCCTAGTATTTTGATTTTAGCGGATGATTAGTTTTGCTGTTCCGCGGTTTTTTTACTTACATGTTAGGTCTGTGCGATAAGTCTTTTTTTACATTTTATAGCTTTTTCTGAGACTTTTGAAGTCAATAGAACATTCTCAATCATCAATATGTAAGAATTATTCTTGATATTCATCAAACCTTTCCTCTGCAGAAAACGTTTAGAATGGAAGAAGCCGAAGAAGAAGGCAAAGTCTCGATCGAAGCAAAAGAACCGTATCGAGATGCTCTGTGATGATGTTCAACTTCCACCCGAAATCGAATTACCAAGCAATGCTTCTGCATTCGCAGTATTTGCATCAATACGTCTTGCAGTTCTGGATAGATGGATGAAACAAGCAAGCCAGGATTATCTTCAGAGCAGCTGCAGCGCTCCCTTGCAAGACCAAAGTGAAATTGAGAGTGACACTGAAGAAAATAGCCAGAGTTGCACCTACATGCCTTTGAAAGTATCTAAGGTCGTTGGGTTAGGACTGAGATCGGTATTTGAGATCATAAAGGAGAGTAGGATCAGTCATCCTATATTGTGTACCAAAGCTTTATCTGCTCTACTTGATGTTTTACAAGGACAAAGCCCAGAAGGTTCGATTTTTGTTTTCTAATAGTAAATCGCTTTATGTATTGTATATGTGTCTGCCTGTGAGTTGTGGAATCTGAATCTGAGAATATCGAGCTCAAACTTGGCACTTCGACACGATTTACAGAACCCTATTGAAATTGGTGGAAATCGGAAAGATATTACGAATTTTCGGGAAGCTTTCGAAGTTTTCAGTTAGCAGACTTCAATTTGTGTTAATAAGTTTCAAGGGCACTGTAACATTGCCTCAAGAAGCAACTCGTGAAACTATAGGTTCACCAGAAAATGAATTCTGCGGAGAGTAGAAGAGATTTCTGGAAACCATAACCAACTAATGCTTGGGCCATAAAATTATACTCTATGTAGGTATTCAATCCCTCAGGCCATCTCAGGCGTTAGAGTTCATTAGAATTCTGGAACTGGATGGGAAGTTGTAGTCCGAGCTCAAGAAGTCAAGACAGGAAGGCACATTAGATAATTAGGTCAAAGTGCATTTATACCCCTAACTCCATTCTATGGTAATGGGTTGTGAAATCGAAATTTTAGATTCAAAACTTGAGCGAATATGTGATGATTGAATCGAAAAGATATCCATCGAGAAAACCCACCTCCACCACTTTGATAGCAGGTCGGATGATATGGAAATAAATAATATTTCCACGTATTGATCAGTTCTGAGGTCCTTTTTTAATCGATCTCTTCTTTTGGAGCCACCTGCTTTACGGTAAAAACCATTCGCATTCAAAACTCTGATAATCAGAGTATTAAGTCTTGAATTCCAGAAAATATTACCGCGCTATATACACATTCATTCGCCTTCAATATTTGGACCATTCAAAATATAGGATTCGGAAAAACCAATTCATATTCGCCAGTAATTTTCTTAGGAAATTCGGGTCGGAAGTTAGGAAAGGTTTATGCCTGTGACAGTTTCTATTCAGAAAACATCAAATTGAAATATTCATATGAATTAAATAGAGCCCTATTTTCAAAAGGTGACACTTAGTTTGAGAATATTTGTGTTGGTTTTCAGACTTGAAGTCGGAACCCTTGGACATAATTGATCCGTTATTCGACTTATTATTGGATTTAGCAACGTTACATGGACCAGAAAGCTCAGTAGCAAATGATGGAACTCATTTGACATCAATTGCTTGTGCCTGTTTATTATCGTTGGTTGTTGTCAGGGGGGATACTGGAAAATATTTGTCAGCTACTGCTGCTCTGTTGATGTGTCCAAGAGCTCTTTCACTTCAGAATATACAGGTATGACAATTATTATTTGAAAGAATCATGTTTTATGTGATTTGTTGATTCTTCCGCAGATGCCTTCGGTACTTTCTTCATTACAACGAAGCGTACATGGAGTGTTATTAGGAAAAATCCAAAGACCGGATTGGATAACACACGGCATACCTGCTGCATCTAAAATTGATTCTTTCCATCTTCAAACAATCAACGAAATTCAAAATATGAATTTGATTGCTAAATCCTTAGCTATGGATGGGTTGTACTTGTACTTATTTACTTCCAAAGGGCTCTTTAAAATAGGAAGCGGCTACGGCGGTACCATGAAAGGCCATATATATTTTTGGAAGCCAGATTTCTACCCTGGTGATAATGGCAGTTTAATTTTTTGTGCGGTGAGTTTCATCAAAAACAATTAATGTGATCAGCCTCGTGCACGAAAGTATTTGAGAGAGTCACTCACAGCAAGACCCAAGAGAACCGTTTTTTACCGAAAAATACCACTCAATAGTTCTCTTGCAATTTTCTCAGTTTTTCAAGTTGGAGCAACTGAAAATACAACTTTCTGTGCTCTTGAGTTTTTTTCAAATATCGTTCGAGAAAAATTAATAGAAATCAAACTTCAGCCTGCCTTCTGCTATGAAAGGCCCAAAAATACGCCAAAATGGTATTTTATGTAAGTGGCCAAAAAAAATTTTTTTAGGAGCACAATAACAAATTTATTTTTCGATCATCCTATATCTCTGGAACGAAGAGTTTTCGGAATATATGTGGAATTTTTTTTAATCTAAGGAATTACATATACCTGAAATTGAAAAAAAAATAAGAAAACACCTCGTATATTTTACAAGTTTATTTTTTCCCGACTAATATTAATCACCTTCATTTAGGGAAAACTGTATTTGAAACTTTCCGGAAGGAGAGGAGTGGAGTTTTTGACTGTAGAAAGAGGTGACCTACTAATATCTGGCTCTGTTCCACTCCACAGTAGAGACGCAACGTCTGCTGTAGTTTTTTCAGATGGTGAATACTTGGGTACAATCTCGCCCTCAAAAGATGTATGTTGAAAGATTCTCTATTTATTAACGTATAACTCTCTTCCTTGCCTCCTTCTAGGATGGATTCGTGATCCGAATGTTGAACCAGAACGTTGTACCGGCCTCCGTGATCAGTGAATTACCTTTGAAATTAGCGAGGAAATGTATGGACGTTCTGGGATCTGCAACATTCGAAGATGAAGGTTTGTCTCATACTGTTAATACAGGAACTGATGAGGAAATAGCTACTATTTGTGCTGGCAAGGAATTTGGTCTCATAAGGACCGTGTCAGGAAAGGTAATTCATCAGAGAAAAAGCACCTCATTATTTTTGGATTGTGGTCAACAGATATATCGTGGTCCTCTTTAACTACCATCCGACTTGTTGCCTTTTATATTTGCTTTCTCAATCCATACGTAGAAATGATAACTGAATCAATACTTGCAGGTACTCTTCTGTGGCAAAGCTGCAGCCCTTGGTATAAAACAGTCAGGAATCAGAAGCAGCAAATGGGCAGAGCTCGTGGTCACTAAAACACCAAAAATAACGCATATATCAGTAGGTCACGATGGGCTCCACGCCATCCTTGTAACAGAAGATGGGTCAGCATTTTTTACAGGTAACCATCTACATTGATTCCATAGAATGACACTCCTATATTGTTTGTTGATTCCAGGTACTGCAAGAAGAGGGGAAGATGGGGATCAGAGTAAAGTAAGGCGGCAGCCGAAATCTATAAAACCAAAAAAAATGATCAAGGTGGACGGGCATTTCATAGTCTCTTCTGCTTGCAACAACGGAACTTCTGCTCTGATTACTAGAGACGGAGAACTTTTGATGTTTGGAAAGGATACCACACATGCTGATCCATCGACAGGTAGTACTCACGATCACGGGTGAAATTTTTGCACAAATTGGTTTTTAGGTGTGGTCTACAACTTGAAAGGAGAATTTATAGCTCAAGTTGCGCTAGGAAAAGCACATGCTGTAGCTCTCACAAGTAAGGGACAAATTTTCACTTTTGGGATCAATAATAAGTATCAATGCGGAAGGGAGTTTGTGCCTGTTAATAGAGAAGGTGAGTGTTATAAACAAATTTTTTTAACATTCAATTAGTGCACAAAACAGATACCTTGTAACGCAGGGTGCAGATAAGAGTCACACTCCACCCTAACGCTACCTCCAACAGAAACCCTATCGAAATTCTTTTCGTTTTCCAGGATGTTCTTCGAATATCGTTGACATGGAAACTTGCGGTACCCAAGATGATCAGGACATATACGAAGAAGTGGATGAAAATAGAAAGGATCCTGAAAACATACCTGGGAGATCCGATGGGAATAATATGGAATCCCAAATGAACATGTGCCCACCAGGGATGCATG
Source organism: Aphidecta obliterata (assembly GCA_963966015.1). Lineage (NCBI taxonomy): Eukaryota > Metazoa > Arthropoda > Insecta > Coleoptera > Coccinellidae > Aphidecta > Aphidecta obliterata. The sequence goes on along the minus strand of OZ014428.1, from coordinate 18,514,299 downwards.
CTTGGCACGATGACAGATGCATGATTTGTACTAATTGCAAGGAATGCACGGGATATTCGATAAGCTGTCTGTCGTCAATTTCTGAGAGAAGTCCTGGACAGTAAGTGGAAATTTTTGTTTAATGTATTGTCCCAAACAGGATGAAATGAACTTTTCTTAGCGAATTGAGAGAAATCTGTCATGTTTTAATTTTAATTAAAAAAATAACCTATTACCTTTCCAGGGAATGTGGTTGTGGTGAAGGAGATAGTGGCTGCAGCTTATGTGGTTGTTGTAGGATATGCGCAAGGGAGGTAGTTGATAACTCAGAATTGGCTGATTTGGCGGGAATGATGCGTTTAGATCTGATATTTAGGGATAAAGTAATGGTTCCACCCCGGCAAAGAAGTAAACTTCAAGAACAGGTAAATATTCAACGTTTGTATGCATTAATTTTTGTTCGACAAGAAAAATTGTAGATCCAAACTCGTCTCGAAGAAAGGAAAATCAAAGGAAGAAAATCGACAGCTGGACCAAGCAAGCAAAATTCGAAGATCAAGATCACCAGACAATCCCCTTCAGTAGCTCCGGTTAATAGATCTAATAATTTGATTCGACAAACCAATTTGAGCGGTTCCAATTCAAGTCAGTTATCGAATCGTCCAGATAGTATCAAAATATTAACAACACTGTTAATTTCAGGTAAAGAACAAGTAAATTCAGATGTTGAAAGAGATGCCACGAGAATTGCTTGTTTGCCCCCTTCTAAAATTCAACTACCCTGTAATAGTCCAGTTGTTCAGATAGCTTGTGGGCAACATCATAGTGTTTTGCTTTGCCAGAATGGTCAGGTATGATAAGATATCAGAAAATTGATCACACAGACTTAAGGGGCGTTCAAATATGTTTCTCGTTACAAGGAAATTTTTTCAGGTTTACAGTTTTGGTTCGAATATCTATGGTCAACTGGGATGTGGAGATATCTTGGCAAAAAATAGTATCCAGTTGGTTAAGTTACCCTGTAGTGCTGTTTATATTGCAGCAGGTAACAACCATACAGTTGTTCTCACATCCAAAGGAGAGGTATACACATTCGGTAATCACCAAAAAGGACAACTGGGTAGATCTCCAGTGATTTCTCCTCAAGATTCCCAGCCTGGACAGAGCAGTTGCTCTAAATATATATCTCCTCGAACACCGTGGTACTCCATTCCAACACAAATACCGGATATAGGTCCTAGGCATGGTAGACGAGCAACATGGGTAGGCGCCTCAGGGGATCAAACATTCGTTAAGATTGATGAGAGCTTGATTAATGCACTAAGCATCTCTAAATCGACAATTACAGCGAATAAAAATTCTTTGGGTAAGTTTGTGCATTATTCTTGAATGAAAACACACCCAAAGCTATTAATATGACTAATAGAAACGAATGAGTAATATCAAGTTCAATTAGAAAGAAATTTATCTTCAATATTCTTACAGTACTGGTTCCCAACCACGAGGACACAGCGAAGTCGTTCTCATGCCTGGTCATCAATAAGCGAGATGGAAATTGTAACTCATTCAAAGGAAAAGACCAGATGACCTTCTGCGGAAAAACAATATGCCTCGATCCCATCTACAATGTACTTTGGTCATATAATGTTAAAAACCACGAAATTGAGTGTTTCAACATAATATCTTCCGAGTTGAACGCAAAGATTCTCAACAAATTGGACAACAAACAACTCTCAAACCACCGCCAGTTGGCTCTCGACAATTCCAGAGATAAAAACTTCAACATAATCTCAATCTTATCGCCCGAGCTGTCTCTTCCCTTGGTGACCAACTGCTTCGTAACCAGGTTCCAGGCAGCGATAAACTTGTTGTGCACCCTAGACACTTTAACGGTTGCACACGACTTGCAGATGGCTGCTGTGAAGGAGGAAACTGATGAAAGGCAGTTGGTTTCCGGTAAATTATACTCGAAGGAAGATTATCAGGTGGTCAATAGATTCGAAGGACATGGTGGGGGATGGGGATATTCTGGACACAGTATTGAAGCAATAAGATTCATGGCTGATACAGATATACTACTGGGTAAGTTGTTATATTCTTATGCGATAGTGGCATTTAGTTCCAGCCACCAAGTCTCGGTATACGCCTAGAATAATCAAGTGTATAAGGTTTGTTGTAACAAGGATCAAAAGGATACAATGAACTCAAATTGTTATGCGGTTTTCGGAATCTTTCGCCTGGGATGCTTTGATTGATTTCTTCTTGGTTCTATCCAAAGAAAGATATCTGTTGATGCATAATAAAAAACCTTCATTTCTTAGGGTTTGCTACGTAATTCATTGAACTCAATTCCAGGAGGATTCGGCTTATTTGGTGGAAGGGGTGAATATACTGCCAAATTGAAACTTTTCGATATTGGCCCTGATGGTGGTGAACAAGAAGGAGACGGAGAATTGCTAACAGAAACAGAAGAGATACCATATGAATGTGGACCTAGGCAAAAATGTTCCATGCTTTTCGATGAACCCGTCCAGTTACAGGTACAAAATTGAATACTATCTTAATCGACTTTCAATATTATAGTTCAAATGTTCTTCCTGTGAAATGTGCATGATATTTCGCGATTTATCGATGCGTTTTGATTGACAGATATCTGTTTTGATTTGACAACAACTTGCTTTTTATTTAATTTAATATTTTGACACCTTGTTAATCTTCAGTTTGAATGAAATATTTCAGGCTCACCGCTGGTACGTAGCTTGGTGCCGGATCAGTGGACCCAGCAGCGATTGCGGATCATCAGGCCAAACCATGGTTACCTCCGAAGACCAGGTTTTATTCTATTTCAAATCATCGAAAAAGTCTAATAATGGAACCGATGTGAATGCTGGGCAGATACCTCAGTTACTTTACAAAGTCATCTCGCCAGAAAGCCAAGCTCCTCCTAGGCAATACGAGATATCCGAGACAGTCCACATTTTATCCAAGGACTTTTCGAGAACTGTAACGAAGGAATGTTTCCAAAGCTTATTGTCACTCCTGCAGTGGTCTTGGAACACCTTCAAATGGGGAGTGGTCGAAGGTCAGAATATCAAGAACATTTATACGTATTTAGAACTGGAACGTCTGGTTTACATCAGCAAAGCTAGCCTCAGGCTAGTTAGGACCTACATAAACGAGATCTACCCCAGCCAGATCAACAAGAAGATATTGCTGGAGAACGTCCATCTCGCAGAGAGCATAGGTGATGTGAGAAGTTTGCTCAAGCAGATTTTATCGGATAGCCTGCCGGTAACGTTTCAAACGAAAAAGAATTCGAAATGGAAAAATAGTAATTCCAATTTGGATTTGACCATTGAAATTCTGGAGGAATGTCACCACACCTTCGTACAATGTTTCCACGCATTCTACCCAACTGCATATTTGAAATGGACGTGCCTGTGTGATTTACTGACAGAAATTAATCAGGTGAGATGCCTATCAGTATTCGATTCAACAATCAACATAAACTCCTTAAAATGCCATTTTTATTAATTGAAAGAGTGTTCATGCATATTTTGTATGATATCTATTATTCTAGGAAGGAACCATTCAGTCATCTTCCAACAGTCAGAGGCTTCTCAGCGCAGTTCTTTGCGCTCTTTGTGCTCCCAATGTTAGACTAAGAAGTACATTTCCTCTATTGAGCTTGAACATAAGTTCAGATACTTCGATCCATAGGAACTTGAGTCCTTCTGATAACACAGGACATCCGATGATGAGCTGTTCAGATTCACATCATTATCCAATACTCGTAGAGCAAATGAGTTACAAAAGCCAGGTGAACAATCTCCGAAATATTCGACTTATATTTCTTCATTCTTTCATTTCTTCAATGATTTGATCTTTGATGAGCGAAATAAGCTTGTTAGATTTTGTGAAAACTCAAGCGAGTTTCTGATTTCAGATGGAATCCCGTTGCCCGGAAACATTCTCTTGTCTCTGGAACGAAGTACTCGAACGATTGCTACATCTTGTTGCAGACCCTGTTGTTGAGAGCCTCAACCAAAGTAAGGTAGCACCTCTTCCAAACCTTACACGCCATTGTTGTCATCTTTTGGGCCGTGTTGTTGCTGAACTAGTGCATCAATGTAGTGCAACGGAGGTAAGAATCTCAAAACTGAGCCTTTATTGGAATAGTCTTGACGTGTGCCGAGACAAAAATTTCCTTCGGACTTTCGCGAAGGTTCATTATTGGAAACAATGAACTGAAATCGATATAATCCAAGTATTAGTCATAAGATATTTCGCAGAGAAAGAATATTCAGAAATTCAAACACTTAATATATGGGTTTCATCTCAAGGACACTTCATTTGCTGTCCAAGTGTTCTTGGCTATCTTGGATTATGTCCCTAACTTTTCAGATCTATAGTGAAATATTATATTCAAAAATTCTCAATATTCTCTCACCAGGAGGAACTACAAACTGGTTGTGGAAGAATTTTACACATTACACCCTCTAGATTCACTAGAACGAATCAATCTCGCACTTGGAACACTGGAAATGGTTCTCCTGACGCCATTTGTTTCCAAGTTGATCATCCAGGAATATCAATAGCAGGAGTGGGCGTCTATGGGGGTATTGGACACTATGATTACGAAGTCGAACTGCTGGAAGATGTGAGTAGATTCACATAAGAAGTTATTGAAGACTATTATCAGGTTCTAGTTGAGTAAATTGACACCTGAACAACGAGAGTGGCTGTTAATTTGGTATCCTTCCTTCTCTTTTTCCTTCTATTTTTGCAGATTGCCAGAGCAAAGAAACACAAACACTAGTCTCTGGTTCTTTATCAAGCCCTCACTATTGAGGATAAACGTTAGGGTTCATTCAAAGGCCGGAAACCCAAATTGTCACATATTATCTCGAATTTCATGTATATCGAGAGACGTGGTGCTTATAAATGTTAAGCCTAGTTTTTCTGAGAACGAATTGGTAATTTTTCAGCAGAGCAGCTCCGTTGGTGGATCGGACAGCCATACTCACACGCAAAGATGGAACAGTTTGGAGGTGACAAGAGGCTCTTTCGGCCCGGAAGATTTCGCCCCCGATATAATCGAAATCAAGTTCGATAGAGCGGTACCAATTAAAGTATGTCCTTTCTCAATTCCTTGATAGATATTTGAAATCCTATTTTGATTATAGGAGAATACGAAGTATGCCATTCGCTTAAGAAACCACGGAGGAAGGACGAACAATGGTGATGGTGGTTTGAGCTCCGTCAAGGGATCTGATGGTACCAACTTCATTTTCTCTACTTGCGCTTTGAGTTTTAATGGAACTACACTAACGAGAGGACAAATACCTGTGCTTTTGTACTATAGGTAGGATAATTTTCGATAATAATGAAGGAATATGAATGAAAAATTATAATAATCACTGTTTTTCCATTTAATGTGTCGGCTACCACAATGAATAAATCAATGATAAGAAAGAAAATTATTTCTAGAAGGTTTCGATGTTATTCTTCCAAAGATCTGAACGGGTCGGTCTCCAATATATCACAACCTGTGATTACTTCAGATAACAAAAAATCGAGCATTAGCTAGTTATTGCATTATTATACAATCGCCCAACTATTTTATTATTTAAATTCGTTATAAAATTTTCTAGTAACCCAATGGAATATGGAAAAACATCTACGACAAAGTTAGAGCAACAAGCTAAGAAAGCTGCTCTTTCTATGACCAGTGCCATTTTCAAAAAGGCGTCAGAGCTGATGACTTTAGCAAGAAGCAAAGCCGAAGAAGTTCCCTCTGCTGAGCTATTGAGCACTTCGTGTATGGTGACGACTCTTCTTCCTCTAATTGCAGCTCATATTAGTCCTCTAGTCACAAGCGATCCGAGGGTGAGCGTTTTTTTTGTGTGTATAAAAAAACTGTATTTCTAGCCAATATTACTCCAACATTTCTTCAACCCATTGTTTGATTGGCAGAAAGGGGTCATTATCTCACTTGATCTGTTATTTGCTTCTTCTTTGAAATTATCCTAGAATAATCTTTCAATTTTCTTTCAGAGTGCTGTGTATATTTTGGGCCTCATCTATGAACTACTACCACATGTTGCAGCTCTAAATCTTATTGGAGGCTCTACACCATCAACAGCTAAATCAGTCTCCATGTCCAATAATCCAGATGGTTTCGACTACCGCATTAATACATCCAGTCCACACTACACCTGGGTGGAGAGCGATCATCCCTATAAGTCTGCTACAGTATCAAATTATAGGTAATGTTGTGAAGTCTAAAGAGAAAATGAAAATTCATTCAAAAGAATGTTATCATATTATTCAGTGAGTTCTTACAATGACCCTAGCTTTGTTACTTTATTGTATTATTTTATTTCATTTTATCGAGATCAATGCCATATAGCTTGAAAAATACTCAGTGAAAATGTATTGCTGGAATACCATAAATACAACATTAATTATTTACTGCATGGTTGAAACTTAAAACAAAGTAATAGATAAATAGAACCTTTGATTTGGGAGGAAATATATCTTTCATATATCCCGAATTTTTCAATGCGTAATTAAGGTATATTTTTTCGAACATTTTATGAATTAATGAAATATATTACCTAATGGTGATTTGATGATGAATATACCCTTATGTTTGCTTTGGGAATCATTACATCATACCAATATTGACCAAACATTGATAACAGCCGTGAAGAATATCTATAAAAACTCTTACTCTAGAATTAAAACTGCCAATAGATTGTCAACACCATTTAATGTAACAAAAGGACTTCGCCAGGGATGTTGCATTTCCCCCACCTTATTCAAGATCTATATCAAAGAAGCACTCAAGGAGTGGAAGAAGAAATGCTCAGGTATGGGAATACCATTAGAGCATACTACTATTTACAATTTGCTGATGATCAAGCAGTTATAGCCGGGGACCGAGATGACCTTGAGTACATGACGCGCAAGCTGAAGGAGACTTATGAGGAATGGGGGTTGACCATGAACATTCAAAAAACAAAGTACCTGAGCATCGGTAGCCAGAGCCAAAACTTGCAACTGGATGGCTCAGAGATGATAGAAGCCTGCGATAGCTACAAGTATTTGGGAATAACATTCGATAAGACCGGAACAGATGATAGGGAAATAAGGGAAAGAAATATGCTGGCGAGAAGAACAATTGGATGCCTAAATGGAATACTGTGGAGTAAGCAGATAACAAGACGGAGAAAATACAACATTTATAATACCATAATAAAGAGTAGTCTGCTTTATGGATCCGAGACTTGGAGAATGACAGAGAAGAACAAAAGGATGCTGGAGGCTACGGAGATGGATGCACTGAGACGGTCTGCGAGAGTTTCACGGTTGGAAAGAATAAAGAATGAGGAAGTTAGACAGATTATGGGACAGGCAGATACGGTAATTGAGGAAATAGAACAAAAGCAACTCTCCTGGTATGGCCATGTGCATCGAATGCCGGATCACAGACTGCCGAAACAGGCAATGAATTGGATACCACACCACAAACGTAAAAGGGGAAGACCGAAAATTTCATGGAGCCAGGGAATACAGAAGGCAATGAGTGCCAGGAGCTTGCGTGAAGGCCAGTGGGAAGACCGGAGACAGTGGCGTCTGGATATCGGACAACGTCGAGGAACGTTTTGAACCGAGTTTATATATATGATTTGATGATTAGTAATCTCCAGGTGAAGATACTAAACTTTTATTTCCTTTCAGAGTGAAATTCCCAGAATCCGTTAAATGGCTCTCTTTAGAATTCGATCCATCTTGTGCTACTGTGCAACCTGAAGATACTCTTCAGCTATACGTTCCAGCTTTGGGAACGCGTGTTGGGAAATATGTTGATACTAATTCGATAGATATCGAAGATGGTACACCTCCACCCCCACCATACTGGCCTGTTCTTCACAAGTTCAATGGATGGTAAGATCAAAAAACTGATTCATATTCACTCGAGTTTCTTTTTTTGAACTTAGCTATTCATCACTGAATTGTTTCACTTCTTTTCAGTTTACAATGGCCTAGTAATGCTGTTATTTTACCTGGGAATGAAGTCATATTCTCATTGGAAACGGCATCAGATTATTTGAAGGATGAGAAAGCTAGCGCCTATGGCTTCAAGTGCCTCGTGATTGGTTATGAGTGGCCTTTGCCTGGACTCAACGCTCCTTTGGCTGGATTGAAGCATCTGGAATCCGAGTTGGCGTTTCTGGGTGGTATGTGCGCCGCCAGCTTGATGAAGAAAGACCTCTTACTTCCAACTTACGGAGGTGAGAATTTGGATTTTCAAACATGAAAGCTAGGTATTTTGTATCCACGTTTTTTTGGATCTACTTAAATTTTTTGACGAACAATATTTTCACGCTCGCAATAGAGTAGCCCAAATTTTAAAATGTTGTAAATTCTTTGTTCCACTATCAGTAATTCATATTTGGTAGATGAAGCAGATATGGACATGGAAACGGCAGAAATGGTTGCATCAGTAACTTTCGCGATGCATGCTCAACTTCTTTCCAAAGGTTTGGCGCTTAACAACCCACCTACCGTTACTCAAGCTCTAGATGGTATGCTGCCCTATAGGTGAGTTTGCAATGTATTAATAACGAATGGGGAATGATTAATTATGGAGCTCTATGAAGAATATGAGATCAAATCGTTTATTTTATTATAATTGAATACTTGTAACATATAATTATCTACAGGACTAGTAAGAAATGAATCATGAATACTCAAAACTTTTAAAGATCAGTGGTCAGGAGGTCCGCTGTCTCCAATATCACATGGACTTCTGTCTCTCTGTAGGTCCTACCATCAGGCACTATCAGACTTACGTTCTTTTGTGGCACATTATTCTTGCCGTATCTACCTTCCTTGAAAGCTTTGTGGTAATACAACGATAGAAAAATGATCATTGCTAACAGTAAAGCACAAATAACACCTATAATTATGATCATAGTGGTATGTCCAGATAAAATCGTGCACTTCTCCAACTCGAAGTCCTTAACGGAAATGTAGTTACCAGCGTCCAAACACTTAATTTCGGAAAAATATTCTTTGTATGACGCATACGTACTCATGAATATTTCACAATTACAAGACTCGTTGATTTTGAGATTCACGACTTTGGTTACCAAGCCGTTCACCTCCAGAGAGTTACTCCACAAGTAGGAGAAAACATTGCTGTCTAGGGTGAGAAACAAATCCGTATTCCGCACTAAGTCTCTACTCGGAGTTATCTTCAAAAAGACACCAGGGTTCGCAACAGCAATATTGTTATTTTTGAACAGAACATCACCGTTAACGGTTACAGTGAACGCCTCACCATCCAAAGTCGATATGTTCGAGTTCACCACTTCAAACCATTTGGGTCCGTCGATCATGAAAGATCCAGAGTGGAGGGTACCGAACTTGGAATTGGATATTTGAAACTTCTCTTTGACGACGAGGTTGGAAAATGACCTGCTTGGCACTTTGTCTATTTCGACTCCATCTAGGATGAGTTTTTTGGTTGTGAACAGTTTGAAAGCCTGGGGTTTCAAGGAATCGATTAGGGTGTTCCTGAGGACAACTGTTCCAGACTGTCGCAGTGAAGAAAAGGCGAAGGATTCCATGTCCTTAACGTGACATTTGTTCAGTTCTATATCTTTTATTCTACCTTTGAAAGAGTGTTGAGATATTTTTTCTATAATACAGTTCTCTATTGATATACTCAATGAGGGGATATTCTCATCATCAACCTCATCGTCTGGTTGGTATGTTGCACGATATCCGAACCAGCTCAAGCTTTCTGGCAAGAGAGTTAACGATGGAATGTTTTTTAGAACGATTTGTCGTAAATTCCGTAGATCTTCTATCGAATGACCATCGAACACAACTTTCTTGCAGTCGTTGATCTGCAAACCCCAGGTGTCATAAACTGGAATATGTCCGCGTTGTATGAGGAATTCCTAGAAGGAAGATTAAGGGTTAGTATCGGTATAGTTGCAAAAGTAAACAAATATTAATTAAGATAATTGTGAATGGATAAATTCATTTTTCTCGGCAACCAAAAAGAATCGTTTGTTTCATGAGTTGCCTGTAGTTTTTTGAGCGCTCGTTCTACTTACATTAGGGCTATATCATTTCGTCACGATATCTGTATTTTTCGAATTTTGAGTCGAAAATGGTTTCGATGGACAGATTCGACCCACTGTTAACGAATCCGTCGAAAAATTCAAGTTTGTCCGTCCGGCCGGCCGTATATACGATAACACTCAAACGGAACAACCTAGAGACTTGAAATTTTCAGTGTGGGTTCAGTTCGTTAATGGGCAGAATTCCTCGAGGGGTTCCGTTAATATGGCCGTTCGAAATTCTGTTCTCCTGATTACTTCGAAACTACTGATTCAATCGAGATGAAATTCTGCAGTCAAATGCAGAATGACGTGTTCAAGCTACATGCAAAATAAGTTTTGTCCCGATCGCATGACTAGCACCATTGATTGATTGAAATTTTGTATTTTAATGGATAATGATATATTCAAGCTACATTGTGTCCAGATCGCATGACCAGAACCATAGAAACCATAGAAAATTATAACTTTCGAACGGAAAAACCTAAGGTCCTAAAATTTTCAGGGTAGGTTTGGATCGCGAATGTCGCGGTCACGTTCATCAATGAGCGAAATTAGACTAGGGGTTCCGTAAATATGGCCTTTCAAGATATTTTTTCTGATAATTTTGAAACTTCTGATTGGATTGAAATGAAATTATGCAAATAGATGAAGAATAATGTATGCAAACTACTGCGAAATTTTGTCCAAATCGCATTACCAAGACTATAGATGACGTAGAAAATTCTAGCGAATCGTTGAAAAAAAATTGGTCACCTTAAGCACTGACTTGAAGTCTTGAGTTTCGCCTTAGATTGAATTTTTTTTTGACAGCTGTCAAACATTTTTCAATTGGTTTCTAAAACTTGAAAATGCAAATCTACCTACAAGGTGGATGAAAGATCGCTCAAAAGCTCCTGACTTCACGCCAGAGCTTTTTATAATATTTTCAGGTATCGAGTGATATTCAAAATTGCATAATATATCATATTACACCCATTTCTTGTGATCATTTTCCGCAATTGTTCTTTTCATATTTAGTCCCTCGATGTTTTACTTTCAAATAAATGGATCATGTTTGGAGGATCAATGTCGGATAGCAAGTGCCTTTGTGGAAAATTTCATGAAATTAGATCTCATAGTTTTCAAGACAAACTCTTGACACCGGACGGAGGATGAAAGGATTTTGAGTAATTATTTACAATAATAAACCTTAAAAGTCCTTTGAGGAAGAAACAACCCAATGTAACTCTCGTAGTTTGCGATTAAGGTAGTGCTGAAGCTAATGAACGAGAAAAAACAAAAAGCTCTACTCCCAATAGTTTGAGAATCAATTGACAACTGAAAAAAATTATTACCAAATATTAAGTTCGATTACTTATCGGCAAGATGAATCGATGACAATAAATATTTCCGAAGAACAACAATAATTTTTTTATCAGCTGGAATGTTTTAATGACGGGAAAGAACAATCTTAATATTTCAGAGGAATAAGTAGAACTTTATTTGCGATAAAATGCTGGTGTTTCTCGTAAGAATTACTGAAATCTAAATACGAAACGAAGTGATGTGGAAAAAATTAATATTTGTGTAAAATTTGCAGAGTTTCTAGAGGCTGTCAGTTCATCATTAGAAAATATTTTTTATCCAGTTTAGGTACTTTTGTACCTTTGTTGTAGCTTTTGGAGTTGCCAATGAGTACTCAATTTGATTAACATCATTGTGATGAAAGGTGATTCATGGAAATAAAATAATTTTTATCTTCTGAGAAGGCCAGTCATAATATCAATAATATCGAAGTCATAAATGTTTATGTACATTCATAAATTATTGATTTGTTCAATTTCAATGAGTATCAAATGCCTTTAACATTCGTGTTGATAAAAATATAGTCCTCGTGCCACTCAACGAAATCCGTTGATAATTGTCGAAAAGATTGTTCGGAACTCTCAAGAAATGATTGAAAAAAAATTATAAAAAGCACTACCGTGAAGCCAGGAGCTTTTGAGCGCTCGTTCATATACCTTGTAGGCGGATTTGAATTCTCCAGTTTCAGAAACAAATTCAAAAAATGTTTCAAACTAGGGAGAAACTCCAGACTTCACGTCAGTTCTTTAGGTGATTTCTTTTGCGATAATTCGCTAGAATTTTCTACGTTATCTATGCTCTTGTTAATGTGATCTGGGCAAAATTTCGCACGTAGTTTGAATACATTATTCTTCATCTAAATTTCATTCGCATCCAATCAGTTGTTTCGGAACTATCAGGAAAAAAATTTTTGAACGGCCATATTTACGGAACCCCTCTTCTGATTTTGCTCATTGACAAACGTGACTGATCTACACCTATCCCGAAAATTTCAAGTCTCTAGGCCTTTCTGTTCGAAAAGTATGATTTTCTTTGGTTTCTATGGTCTGGTCATGCGATCTGGAAAAAATATAGCTTGAATATATCATTCTCCATTGAAATACAAAATTTCGTCACGATCGAATCTGTAGTTTTGAAACTATCAAGAAAACTAAATTTCAAACGTCCGTATTGACGGAACCCCTAGTCTAATTTTGCTCAAAGATGAATGTGACCACGACATCCGAGATCCACACCTATCCTGAAAATTTCAAGTCCCTAGGCCTTTCCGTTCAAAAGTTATAATTTTCTATGGTTCTAGTCATGCGATCTGAACAAAATTCTGCATGCAGCATTTGATTGCAAAATTTCATCTCGATCGATTCTATAGTTTCGAAGTAATCAGGGGAACAAAATTTCGAACGGCCATATTTACGGCACCCCTGGTGGAATTTTGCCCATTAATAAACTCAACTGTGGCATTTGGGAACTGAATCCACACTGAAATTTTCAAGTCTCTAGATTGTTCTGTTCGAGAGTTATCGTGCTTACGGCCGGACGGACAGACTCGAATTTTTCGACGGATTCGTCATCAGTGAATCGAACCTTTTCGATCGAGACCATTTTCGCCTCAAAATTCGAAAAATACAGACATCGTGACGAAATGATATAGCGCTCGTGTAAGTATAGGACTAGCGGTCAAGAATAATGCTAACCTAATGATACCTATAAACATTCGTTGCGATATATTTCAATTGCATTACAATTTCTGCTGAAAAAAAATGTAAATTGAACATTAAATCATTGAATTACCTCAGCGTCCTCTCTGCAAGTGCAGTTCACCATTATGTTGCTACCTCCCAACCAGTGACAACCATATTTTGGCAACGAAGTGATATCTTCGTGTACATGACCATTACCTGTCAGTATAGCTGCACATTCTGTTAATGTAAGGATCATGCACACCCAACTTCTTACATTTGTGGGAAATCTCATCCTCGAACCTACATCCTTCGCGTTACGAAAATTTTTCTTCTGGAGAAAGACTGAAAACATAAATATTTTCAATAAATATGGGTTCACGCATCGAAAAAAATATTTAACAATTTTTGGAATAAAAATAGTACAATTGTCTTAAATAACTATAAAAAAGTCTAAGAGGTGGATTTTGCCTGTGGAAAGGTATAGTTCTTCGTCCGTAGCATATCATACAAAATTCAACGTGAACCTTTTCAATAACATTTTCTTTCTGATAATTCCTGGTTTCATCTTTCTGGATGATTGAAATATTAACATATGAAAATGTTGGCTATGCGAAGCCATGAAATCATTTTCGAAAAATTTGAGCTTCCAGTTGTGGGAGATTTTTGTTGAATCTATGTTCTTTGATAGTATTTTTTTAAAACCCATTACTGAATTTTTTATTCTTTGGTTTAGTTTCTCTGAATTATCTGGCAAACAATCTTCGTATTCACCAGTATTTTTTTTCACTAAATTGTGGAAATCCGCTCGAGGCAACGGCATTTGTTCAGGATTAAGAAAGAGGTAACATAGCATAAAATAGAAATAATAATATGACAAAATATAGAAAGTTGACAGAAGGATATCTATCTGATCAGAAAGTTCTAAACATGTTTGAAACTTGATTTAACTGGATTCACAGTTAACCTACACTGATTATTCGAACATTGTACTATATCCATACCTTCGCCTTCCAATCCTGCCGAATAAATTTACAAAATGTACTATTACTCACGAACTCACATAAAACACGAACAACCCAGTTCTATTCCAATCTCGTATGAACCTACTTTATGCAACCTTATTTGTATACAGCGATAAAATTCAGGATCGCGAATGATCAGATAAGAACACCTATTTGAACCAACATCCATCTGAACAGAGGACATAATTTATAAGAACGTTTCGAACTGACGGAAATGCTGTGATCCATAAAAGTTTGTAACGCGGTTTTCTCTCGAAAAATATCGATACTCCTGATAAGATAACCGATGCCGTTACCCTTTAGTTCATGAATTAAATAGATCAAGGTGAAGTTGGAATGCATCAATACAGTTTCCTTATTTCCTCTAATTTCGACTGCGACGATTCAGGATTCTGAACATGGGATTGGTAACAGGAAATGGGGAAATTACAAGAGTGAATCAAGGGAAGTTTCTAGAGTAACTTCTCGGGAAAATGATAGCAGAGGAGTGAAATGGGAAAGATTATTCGTTGAACAGTTGCAACATCGAAAAGACATTAGGCATACTTGTGGTAAATTCGATCTGACAGAATATTTTCCCATTCAGTAATCGATATATGGTTATTTTTGGGCTAAGTGCCACTGTTGAATATGATTGTGTTGTTGCTCTGGGGGCAACACTTACCTCCTTTTTAGCCATTTACTCGAAGAAAGACTCGCAATATAATGACATCGTCCTGGCAAACGGCGATATTGCCATATATGTAACTGAGAGGTCAAAAATAAAATTGTTTTATTGATCTTTAAAAAAAAACACTTTTTTTTGCTGCGCCGTCATCTGCGTGACGCCCAGAACTTTCCTCAGGAACAAGAGCTGATTCCATGTAAATTAATACGAAAATCAGATAAGAAAAAACGATGTGACCTCGGTTGTGTTGTGTGTGTATGTTTTATGACAGCACTCCCCTTTCGATTTCAGCATTATCTTCGATATTTGATTTAAATTCACATTCTCATAAAAGAGTTCATACGACAGATTGATATTCAATTCTAATTACTCACCAGTCAACACACAAAGAGTTCACCAGGAACCATGATGCATTATAAATCGTCTGTTGAAATAACGAAAACTTCGAAGCTAAAACCATATTCAAAAATCTAACTCGTAATAGAGTAAATATTCACATTCCAATATTTATTTTATCCGAGGTGAATGAAGTCATCGCTAGTACATTTTCTGCCTGCTTTATGTTAAGTGCTTAGTATTTCCATGTTTACCCATGATATAAATAGTAGAATTTCTTGAAACTTGAAATATCGAATCAATTGGTGGATTGAATATTCTGTCGTTTGAAATCCTTGGTGAAAAATCAATTCAAATTTTCAATTTCAATTTAAAAAATAAATATGTTGAAAATTGCAAGTTACTTTCTTCAAATCACATGTAAATCGGCATTCATAGTTGAAATATCTCTGAAATGTCATCAACTTAGTCAACAAAGAATCTTCGTCAGATTGTTAACTTTACCTAACACATAAATCATTTTATTTTATCACGATTATGAAACTTAAAAAAACTGAACCTCCTTTATACCTGCTCTGACCTCATATTATTATATGCCATCATTATGATGACGAAAGATTGGGAAACTGAAAGAAATGGCCTTGGACAGCTCAGTTTCACTAAGAGTTAATGAAGAGACTTTGGTTGCTAAACCCTTCAATTCCTTCATGATTTTTCGTTCAAAGACATTCTATGTTTTCTTATGAAAACAAAGCGTTCAATAAATCCGAATATTTTCCAACCACAAAACAGGATGTAGGTATATTTGTCTTAAAATATTTCGGAATGTGGAAGAATAAACAAGGGGTTAGAGAGTTTGGATGTTCACCAGAAGCATATGAGAGGTAAAGATACCAACTCGGAGTGCATTGAGCCGTACTTCACCAGATGAACAATAAACGATGTAACTTCTGATGATCCCAATTGAAGGGCGAACATAGCCAAACTAGAGGAAAAAAGAAACATATTTTAAAAGCCGCTCAAAGTTTCGCACGAAGGCGAAACATTTGTATAAATATCTCACAGCAAATATATCAAATGATTGAGTTTAAAGTTCTCCCATTCTTCCACGTTCAACAAAATTCATTCTCAAAGAGCGAAACAATCTACAGAACATTTCATGATTTCTTCCAGAATTGGAAAATGGAAAATCCCATGAATTTTCTGAATGCTCAGGTTTATGATAACATATAAAAATAACTTATTTAACATATGTACAAAAATATCCCCTAACTAATTGTATTGAAAAAAAAATTCCATTTATTTATATAGCCTTATGAACATCTAATTATAATATATTTATCAATAAGTATTCGATCACTCGAAGAAAAATGGGTTATTAAGTTGTATTAACAATAAAATAGATATTTCAAAGGTACTAATGAATAGCAATTGAAAATTATATTAAAAAAACCTACGAAATTCTTCGAAACCCAGTTGAATTGTCTGGTTGGCTTGCTTATTAGTTTATCTAGTAAAATTTTTCAATTTTCATTCTTGAATTCTTATTATTCTTCAGTCAATTCAATGGGATATAACTATTTAATCCAATTAACTTTGATACTGAAGACAAAAGAACCCAAAAATTAACTAGCAGTTTGTCAATTGAATAATTTTATTTTCAAGTGGTCCTTCCTTTTCAACTCATCAACACAGCCATATTACCAGGAAAAAAGATAATCAATTCCCTTTTCGAGTCACTAGTTTGAAGCATTGTGAGAGTAGTTGAAAGTTTCTTCATTCAAAATTTTGCATAATGGTCCAATGAATTTATTTTAATATATTTTTTCCATTTTATATTATTACAAGATGAGTGACGAATAATATACTAATTGCTATTCCATGTATGAAAGCAAGTAAACAACTAACAACTCCTTAGAAAGGAACGGAATATCAGTGTTCAATTAGATTCAAATCAAGTTCAATAATAATAAATCATTCATCTAAGACAATAATCAAACATGTTGCAATTAGAATAAATAAAAATCTTCCGCATATATTCAGTAGGTATGGTCTAGAATTGATAGATTTACACATCCACATAAAATACGATCACATTTTCGTATGTAGGAAGGATTCCTCTTCGCAGAGCCTCTGTCAAATTAAAAACATTAGCATTTTATTTACGAGCCTATTGAAATTGCCAACATTTTTATCAATAACATCGCGCAAGATCGGATTTTCCGAAACCATGAGAGCTGATCGCGTGAAATTCAGTACAATGATTAGTTGCTGTCCGGCATTGGTCCTTCTAACTGGAGAATCCGGAGATCAACTTCAAAAACTTCAATATGCTCGAAATAACTCTTCATAGTTTATATTTTAGGTTTTCCGGAAACATCAAGTTAGGTTAGCTTTTGAATCTCTCGAAAAACTTCCGTAAGGGCTAAGGGCATTAAATAAAATTGATCATATTTGCGTGTTGAAGCTTAAGAATTATAATGTTGGTTCTCTGCTATCTCCATAATGAACTCATCAGAATTCTGGAGAAAACATCTCTGATGTCGCCGAAAGTTGCAAACAGGTACTTCTTGATCGATCGTGTCATGGGAACGTTCTTCCAAATGAATAATTATAAGTTAACGCTGAAAGTAATTCATTCCACTTTCTCGCATCTTCTTCAGTATTGCATACTCAGACCGTTATACTAAAAACACAAAAAAAAAGTCGAAAATTTTCCAAAGAATGAGAACGTATATTATCAACTCAATCTCTGTTATTTGAAACAGAGATGATTTTGTGATTGAAGAACGGAGCATTTGGCTGAGGTTATGGTTTCTACCAGAATTTTTATCTCCATATAGGTATAATTATACAATAAACTCCTAAAGTGATGGACAGATTATTCCGTAGGTATTGTATAGTTCCACTCCAAGTTTCATGTTAAAAACGGCTAAATCGCTACGTAAACCTGAATCACCCTGTATAAATAGTCCGATACCACCTCTCGAAAACAAAAATAAATGGGTCGGTGATATCACCGACAACAAAAAAATTTGCTCGTGAAGGCAGATTCTAGAAATAACCAGGTCACATGTTTCGGATGGTTTATTTAGGAAACGTCGATTAAAATGTCTTAATTACGTATCTTAGGTCATTACTTTTATTTACGATGGGAATGAGATATCGTCTGTCAATAACAATCCTGCACCGTTCACACTTTCTGATGACACTCGAATTTCGGAATTGAATATTGGTGTATAATACTTTTGAAATTGTTCAGTGAATATGTGTAAAAACTTCATCGACTTAATGATACTCTAGGTTCGACAGGTTGATTCAATCTCGATCCTTGATCAGAGATAGTTCTCGACTGAATCCACAATAAAGATATGATATACGAAAAAAATATGGAAAATTATGTGAATTCGAAAGAGAAGAGAAAAATATATCACATAAATATATTTTCAGGGGGGGGGTTTCATGCACAGCGAGCTCGGGGTCTATTGTGTCCCCGCTTGGGTTCTGTTAGGCTTTGTTGCTGTATCCTTACGCCCCTTGTGTCACAGCACTGGCAATAGTTCACATAAGTCTATGCATGGTTTTTTCAGTTATTTCGTGTAGCGTTGTTGGTTCTGATTTTCGGAAATAGATTTATTTCGAAAAAAAGGTGATTTATTCGATACGGATTATCCCAAAATAAAAATATTGTGAAGAGTTTTTTCATTTATTGAATATACCATATAGGCACCATCAACTATTCGCCTAAAAAAAGTCATTTGAAACTTGCGAATCATTGTTGAAGTGCACTGAATTTTTTTTCCTTCGATTTCTTAACTTTATAGTGACCTTATGAAGAAATTATAAGGGTTTCAGTTCGCCCCGAAGATTGAAAAAAATTCTTATACAAATATCACTTACAAAAATATTGAGAGTTATAATAAACACTCAAGCGGAAAACATTATTTCTGTCTAGATTGAAAGTAAAAAGTTTCTCACCTCACGAATACAGTTATAATTTCAACTAACAATATTGTTCACTTTACTATGAGCGTGTTTCCCTATATCAGCACTTCCACAGGTAAAAAACTTAAAAAATTGAAAAAGGCCGGGTTATAATAAACAGGTTAATGGGACATATAATAGTGGATATCCATCAATATTGTGCTCCTCTAATCGAAATTTATTTCTGTTCATATATCAGTGTTTCCGCATAACAAAGTCAATACTGTGCCAAATTTGAAGTTTACGCGTAGAATAGCTAGACAGAGGAAGACAAGGTATTCTTCGATTTGAAGATGAAACCCTCAATACATCAGTGAATTCAGTGTTTCTCTGATTTTGAATGACACCGTAGAAGTAGTTTTGCAAAACAGATTAATTAAAATATAACTGAACTCACATTATTTTAATAGTTTAGAATATCCCCGGATCTAATATCCGGCTACCTATAGTAAACAATAAAATTGCAGCTCCTTGAACTCCAAACTCCTACTTATCATTCACTTACATCATCATGTTCGACCGAGCGCATCTACATGATACAAGGTGACAATATTTTTTTTGTTCGCATACGAACGAACGCAACTCGCGTTCAGCCGAAACTTTCGAAAGCACACCAATCACTAACTAAAAACTAAACGCAACCCATTCGGAAAATTCGCATACGATGCACTCGTAAAGAGCACCTACGACGTGCTGACAGAAAATTGTTTCGATTTTCGAGCGTTCCTGGCAAGCTCGATATTGTCTCGTTGAGCGACTTATAATTATTTGTCCATTTGAACTAACGAGTAAGAGGAGCGTAATCCATGCCGGAGCATGTGTGGTGCTCTGTACTTATTTCACGAACGGTGTTGCCGCAGCGGATGAGATTCAGTACACAATAATACCCCACTGAAAGAATGAAAGCATTACAAATTTTTATCACTTCGTTCATCTTAGAAATATACTGGAGCTCAAAGAAATTTGTATTGCTTTGAAACACCTTTTTGTGAACACCCCGCTGATAACACTCTCTAACTTTGGTAGGCATGCCGAGCTCAAGATCTATGTTTTCTTGTTATACAAGCTCTTCCACATCTCAACTTCTGAGTGATGAAAGATGAAACCATAAAAAAATCTGGCTTTGAAGGTGTTTAGCACAAAGCTGAGCGAAAAGGAAGACTGGACTCCTCGATGATGCTATTGTATAGCGAAACACGTGTCGGTCGTATTGAAAACCGTAGTCTATTGGATTAGTGCATACGAAGAAAGATTTGAGTTCTTTCATGCTGACATGTAGGAAGTACTTCGATTCATTGATGTTTTTGTTCTATTATTCCCATTTATTATTTGATTAGAAACAAATGATCGAACGTGACTAGCCATAATCATTAAATTAGAAAAAATGGGGCTGGTAGAAACTAGCCCTTCTCAGGGCTTCCCTGAAGACGGTCCCAGTAATCGGACCAAAAATTCCTTAGACGATGGAAATATCTTAAATATTTTTTCATTTCCTCAAATTTTGTATGTAGGCTATCGACTTTGTTTTGTCAAAGTGATCCAAAGTAGGATAGATGTAAGTGGCAACACCGCTCTCCCACACTGCATGTTTTCATATCTCCATGGCAACGTCTAGACGCCGCATTTGCATTCCGTGAGCCCACGACGCCGCAACCGACGCGTCAAACAATTTTTTCATTACTTTCCGCAGACGTCAAATTGAAAGGCATTCTTATGGAAATTGATGAAACATTCAACAGGTCTGCACTGACCCATTTTATAGCACGGTCAACGACTGGAGTGTATCGATCCTGGCTTGCGAGGAAAAATGGTTCGCTCAACCCGTTACGTCGCATGTTTTACTCCTATTTTGACCGGGGGAGTTTTCCCATTGTTCTGGTCGATTTTATGGGCCGTGTTGGCGAGCTGAAGATTTATTTTACGATGCCGCAGTGCCAATTATATCTTGATGTTCTGGTACTGACATCCGTTTTGTTTAAAATACAGGATGGAGGATTATCGATATGTTAGACATATGTACCCTGAAAGTTTTTTTTTAGGCTTACATACCTGGGGCCTATGGCTCCAAAATACTTTGCAACTTTTCACTTTGCACTTTGCATTTTGTCAAATTACCAAAGTGAAAATTATTTCTGTTGCACAACAATTCCCCCAACACTTTGGTTTTTTCATTTTTGCGATGTGCTTTTCACTTAGCACTTGACTTTTCACCTTGCACTTTCCAATTCTGAATGCTTTTCGTGAAACGTAATTCAACTGAAAAATGAAAAGTTGCAAAGTAGTTTGTTGCAATAGGCCCCAAGGGCATTTTATCAATTTGGTTCCAAAAATAATCATAGCATTCAATTAGTTTCTTTATATCCAGCGCATAATAAAAAATTATGGTGCATACCTCCTCAAAATTTAGTTAGTTGAAAAATGTGTACGCATAAAACTGTTGACTAGTATCAACTTTCAAAGGGCATTACATCATCAGGCTGAATGATTTCATCAACATCTGTTCGAAATGAATCAAAACGATAACAAATGCATAATCAATACATTTTTCACTTTCGACTACACCCTCTTTCTGATACGATTGTCTTATAATAAAAAACTGTTCCACTTATCCATTGAAATGGGTGTCGGTGTCAGTATCAATTCTGCACACGCCTCTCCATTCCGATAGATCGTAATAACTGCCTACTTACCTTCCTACCCATTGTGCTATAAATGCATTATCTGCGAACTTTTTCAGTCGCCGATGCGAGAGCTTAGAAAGATAATGTAATTGGATCTAAGACTACGAATTCTTCATGAAATTTCCCTTACGGCATAATCTAATGTTATGCAGAAAGCGGTCGCAAATGTCTTCATTGGAGAAATTTTAAGCCTAATACGGTAAGGATTGATGTTTATGTCTCTACTTTTCTCGTATAAAATGTGACATTGGAATCTTGAGAAAAATATCATTGCGATAGTTTGGATCGTCATAAAAAATGAGTGAAGTCGAACTGGAAATGGTAGGGATAAATATTCTGCGCCACAAAAGTTTAGAAAGTTCAGAAATTTTGGGACCCTTTTGAAAGTTGCCGATTCTTGTCCACCAAATATTTATTTATAAGAAATCAAATGTTTACTTTCTTATATCTGAATGGCTATTTTGCTCCTCGTTCGATAAATTTTTCAGTTTCAGCCAAGATTTTGTCTTAAAATTTGTTTTGCAATAATGCTTGGGCGTGAACTCAAAGCGGATGAGGCCAATATGTCTATTGGTATGATCGAGGCGGGAAGTAATCAGATAGATGTTGCGAATATCCTTTGAGTTGGTTAAAGCGTAGTTTTCCGACTTTTGCCGCAACTCTGGAGAGAAATTGATCAAGGCTTCTTCAACAATCCAAGTATGCAAAGGCTGTGGTCAATTTTCGAGGAGACCATACTCTCTACTGAACCTTATTTTCTCAAATTTTTGAGTGAACTGATTTTGTACTACAAACACTAATACTGATAAATTTTCACCTGAAACTGTGAAATATATAAAGAAATGAGGAAATGAATGAGTTAGATAAAAGAGTAAACATTCAAATTTCTCATATTTAAAAAATTGGTGACAAAAAAATTACGAAAAGCACTGCCGTGAAGTCAGGAGCTTTTGAGCGCTCATTCATCCACCTTTCAGGTAGATTTGCATTCTCCAGTTTCAGAAACCAATTTGAAAGATTTTGACAGCAGCCAAAGAAAATTTCAAACTTAGGCGAAAATCCATACTTCACGTGAACAAATTTTTTTTTCGATAATTCGCTTGAATTTTCTACGGCATTTATGGTCTTGGTAATGCGATCTGGACGTTGTTTGAATACATTATTCTTCATCTGTGTGCGAGATTTCATTCCAATCCAATAGGTAGTTTCGAAATTATCAGGAAAAAAAATTGTTTGAACGGCTATATTTAGGTAACCCCTAGTCAAATTTTGCTCATTGATGAAAGTGACCGCGAAATTCGCGATCCGAACCTATCCTCAAAATTTCTAGTTCCTAGGCCTTTCCGTTCGAAAGTTATGATTTTCTATGGTTCTGATCATGCGATCTGGAAAAAATGTAGCTCGAATATATCATTCTCTATTCAAATACAAAATTTCGTTACGATCTAATCCATAGTTTTGAAATTATCAAAAAAACTGAATTTCAAACTACCATATTTACGAAACCCCTAGTCTAATTTTGTTCATTGAAGAACGTGGACGCAACATTTGAGATCCACACCTATCCTGAAAATTTCAAGTCCCTAGGCCTTTCCATTATAAAGTTATAATTTTCTATGATTTCTATGGTTCTGGCCATGCGAGCTGGACAAAATTTTGTATGTAGCTTAAACACGCAATTCTTCATCTGAGTGCAGAGTTTCACTTCGATCGAATTTGTAGGTTTGAAGTAATCAGGAAAACAAAATTTCGAGCGGCCATATATACGGAACCCCTGGGCGAATTTTCCCAATAACGAACTCAACCGCGGCATTTGAGATTCGAACAAACCCCTAAAATTTCAAGTTTCTAGGACATTCCGTTCGAGAGTTATCGTGTATACGGCCGGACGGACAGACTCAAAGTTTTCGACGGATTTGTCATCAGTGAGTCGAACATAGTCGTTTGAGACCATTTTCGGCTCAAAATTCGAAAAATACAGAAATCGAAATAGTAGTACGAGCGCTCAAAAATAGAAACTTTTGACACAGTCTCAAAATTTCTCAACTTCCTTAATTTTTGTGGAGCGGTATATCTCAAAATATTTATCTTGCGAACTTTTCATTGTGTTATGACATGTTTATTTTGATATTCATTATTTCCATCATTCAATCTACCACTTTCCTTGAATGAGTAGTTGAATAAGAATGTGATTATATTCGGTTCAAAAATTTACCCCCTGTTAGAGAACCCTCTTCTCAGTTAAAGGTGTTATGGGTAATTTGTGCGCTATGACCTGATGGTCTATTGTGGCTTCCCTTCTTGAGCTGACCGAGATATATCCCAAGCTATAGCTCCCCATCCAGTTCTAATGGCCTCCAGCAGCTGAGGCAACTTCAAAGAGTGTCTCAATCATTGATGATTCCGTCGTTCAAGCATTCTTTGCGTTGGCTTCCAATGGCGAGGCGTTCTGTTACAGGAGTTTATTCCTCCTCCTCACAGAACATACGAAATTTTCTGCTAAACCTAATCTCTCCAGGTGCTTTCTGAGTCTTGAGGATGCCTTCAAGAAGATGGAGCCTAAATGGAATTAATGTAGATACATATAGCCAAAGGATGCTCTATGGAAAACATGGAACTTTTGAGAACTTGCTTTCATTGCAGCAAGAGTTGATGCAGAGATAGTTGATGAGATATTGAAAAATTCCATATCGAGGGCGTGTCCCTGATATGCAGGGTGCTTCAAAAGTACTAGATTTTAAATTTTCGGATATCATAATCCGTCATCTGGCTCTACCTTTACTAAATTATCTTCAGGTTGGTGCGACACGATGAAATCTTGATTATTTGGTCTACATGATTTGAAAAATTCGTATCTTTATTCATTTTATTACTACTAGGCATCGAGTTTGGTCACATTGTGCATTGCCAATCAGTGTCATTTCTCTAAAAGAAAATTACACCACACTGAAGAACGTGAAATTGTTAATTTCTCTCAAATTAAGTCATGCTATATCTGTTAAATTTCGAGCTGTCCCTCTGCAATTTTTCATTTTCAAGGAACTGTATTGTTGAGGTAGAACTATCCGTACCTCATTCTCAGTCTATCAGAGACTTATTATAACTCCCGAAAAGGCTGAGATATCTGCTTGAATCACACTTATGTGAGTTCTTTTGAGAATATTACTCTCAATTCGGTTTTATTTAATCAGTCTTGTGCTTTCAAAAAGTTAGAAGGTTAGTTATTTTTTCAAGGTATAAATTTATTCAGACGATACAAGATAATAAAATATTACAAATGCATGTACACTAAAATAATACAAAATATACATATTTATAACAGCATTGTGTTCTTAGATCTACGTTATATAAAAGATAATTGTTCTTTTATTAAATCTGTACAGTATCACAGCACGGCAAGATTTCACATAATTATGTGTGTGTTCTCTGTTTTGTTTGAGGTAACATTTTCATGAAGTTTATTATAATTAATTGATAATCCCATGAAGTTATATTTTATTGAACCATAAGAATAACTTCTTCAAGTCTCTGTCTATTCTTTTAAATCATTAAGCAATTAATTTATTTGCTGGACAAATGTTGCAGGACTAGAATTCAAATGATATTGCAATATGTTGCCATTCTGAGACGCTTCTATTAGGCATAACTTTATTTGAAAGTAATGAATGCAAGGATATCTCACTAAAATATAAAGATCCAGTGAAACCAGATGTTTTCCTTTCGTTCATTAAAAATTCTGAAGGCGCAAAATTCATACAAATATGTCGGATATTAAATTCTTGATGGTTTCATAAATTTGCATTGAATGTAGGATGTACAATTCGTGATCGTCACTAAGATCCCATATGTCCACATAATGAGAATGGCAAACTGTGGAACATTATTTTTATGGGACAAATGTGAAAAAATTTTAACAGAAAGGATGTTTGGTCTTTACAAGAAATCGCTCGAGTGGAAGCATAATCGGTTAAGTATTTAACATCTGATTGTCACCTCTGACATAAGACACATAATCAAGGCATAAACGTGAGTTTATCAAAAGTTCCCAATTTTGCCGGTAAGAATTTCAAATGAGATCAACCTACAGAAGAAGGTCCAGCTCTGTTATACAAATCGTCAGGCTTATTCGGTAGAGGTCTGGCAGCCATACTACCAGAGCCCCCCGATTTCAAAGAGTCTTTTTTCTCGTTTCTCTCGTTCTGCAACTGATTCTGCTTCAGTTCTGAATATAAATGGACGGCAGCATCAGAGGGCTCGGAATAGTCGTTCAGAAAGGGCGAGGATTTCGACCTGTCTTCTTCGGTATCAATGAACTGGAGGTTGAACCTTTCCTCCATCATGCGAAGAATGCTCAGGGGGCCATTCTGAATATTGTCCGTACTTTTTCGGTCCATCGGTTGCGCCTGCATATTAGCCAGTTCTTCATACAAGTGCGCTTCTTCGTCCTGTTTGTTATTATTATCATAGTTATCTTCTATCACAAACATTTCATAGAGTTTCTCGATCATTTCTGTAGTTTCTTGATGTGTTTCAGGATCGTCTAATCGTTTTTTGAGGTATTCTAAATATTCTAAAGTCAATTCATCGGGTAGTTCGTGTTTGGGATCTTCGCTTTCTTGATCTATTGTGACTATAGTGTTTTCTTCGTCGTTGCTGGTTTCGTTCGGACTGTAGTGCATATTTCTCAGATACCAATTCCGTTTAACCCAACGTCCCCCAACAATCAATAAAAATATAGAGGTTGAAAATATGGCGATTATGACCAGTCCTCCGATTGTTAGGAAAAAAACTAGCCTGCTATGATCTGCTGGTGGAGCATCAAGAAAAACAGGATTGGTTATATTAACGAACTTTTCTTCGCCATTATAAGGTTCGCAAGGTAAAACATCACCAGGAGCACATACCAATTCTGTAAAGTTCATCATATTTATCAAACCAGTCTTCAATTCATAGCATCTCGCAAGTAGGTCGTCTACAGTGCAAAAACTTGAATTCATAACGTTATCGATACTCCTATTCGTCTTCATAAGTTTTTCCAGCCAAGCGTCCATAAAACAGTTACATTTAACGTTGAAATAGTTCTCCTCGAACACCACGTTGTCTTCGTCCATATGGGCCATAAAGCTCAACGAGTTCACATCCAGATTGAAGATATCGTTGTTGATAAAGGAGAATTGGGGGTTTTCTTGGGAGGTCGTTTCGCCGTAAATGTATATAGAGTCCGCTCCTAAATTCTTGATCATGTTTTGTTCAACCAGTATCTTATTCCACCAGCTGTTGAAACCCAGAGCGGACGGTTTGAAGTCTATGATTTCGTTGCCAACTAGATCAACGATGGCGGAAGTGGTATTTATCGCGCCAGTTTCAATCGTTTGTATTCTGAAACGAAAATAGGTAGTTAGGACAAAGTTCGAAAGTGTATTCTTTCAGAGAAGAAAAAATTTCTGTTGAGAATTAATTATTAATTAATATTTCTACGTTTCGTTTATCCAATAAATATTCTACATAATACAGCAACCCCTTCCAGAATGAAATATTCAAACTTTTATAACTCGTGACAGGGTTGAAAGGATTCAAATCGATTGATTCCAATGATGATCGCGATTTAAATCACATAATTTTTCAAATTCGAATAAAAGTAGAATAAAAACTTTGACAATATATTGAGAATGCATGTAATGAAGCAATTTTTCTGAAGAAAAATTGTTCTAGACAACATTTTATGTCGAAGATAATCGATGAGCAGGCCAACAAATTAATACATGTAAACGCCAGAGAAAATCAAATTCATCTTTCGCAACTGTAGACCGGTTTCGGCTTATTAAGCCTCATCAGTAAAGTAGGTCGATGATAAATTCGATCACAGATCAGAGAAAATTTCTCCACTAACGCCACCTGTCCGCTCCAACAGCAACCATCCCCACTTCTCTGCAGGTGCAAGTGACATACGCGAACATCGCGATGTAATAAGACAATTATTGTCTCATATGGAAATACGGGTGGAAGTCTGAGATTTTCTTCATTGGATAGTTTTTGATTAATAACTGAAGTAAAATTACGAAAAAAATTTCAATACATACCTTGAGTTTAATATACTAAGTTTTGAGATGGCACATAAAACTGCTCCAGATTCCAAGCGAGAAATGTTGCACTTGCTGATCTTGAAATTTTCGATGAGCGAGATGGTGGGACAGGCTTCAGATTTAATTAAGTTGATGGTTGAATTAAGTATATAAATCATGGTGATCTGGGTGGCCGAGAAGGCTTTCGAATGTATTTCGTCGATTTCGCTGTTCAGGATCCTGACTTCTGCCAAGGGGGAGAAGAACGTTCTCGATGGAATTGAAGATATATGTACGTTGTTGAAAGTGATCTGAAAAAAATACACATCAATACTCGTAAACTTTTTCCGTTTAAACGGAACCAAAGAAAGTTTTTTAGTTTTTTGCTTGCAAAATCTGAACCGATGGATGCTGACACTTTCAACAGTAGAATTGTAGAGAATGAAAAGACGAAGGAAATGAGTGTTATTTTATTGCAACTCAATTAAGGCATTATTAGCATAGAAAATCCTAAAAAACCGTAAAAATCAGCGTTTTTTCAAAAATTCATAACTCGGCCATTTTCAAAGTTGTAGCGCTGGTTTTCCGGATGAAAGTAGTGATTGATAGGCACTTTGAGTGTTATTTACAAAACGGATTTTGAAAGTAGAAGTATAGTGCTACAAAACGTCAAGCCTGATTTTTCGTTGAAATGTTGCAAAATAGGTGGAAAATACTTGGAAGCATGACTAAAACCGGCCCAGCGCTCGATCGCGGAAGAATAATAGGGGTAGCTTGCCGACGCAGGGAAATGCGTATTATAATACAAGAGCGCTGCGGCCGGGCGTCAATTTTTACATTTTTACCCCCATTACTCGACCGCAATCGAGCGTTCGGCCGGTTTTGGTCATGCACGTTTTTTCACCTATTTTGCAACATTTTGACGACAAATTAAGATTGATGTTTCTTTGCACTAAATTTTCACTTTCAAAATCCGATTTGTAAATCAAATTCGGACAAATTCCGATGCATCCAGCCCCTCCGGAAAATAGTGCCTGAAATAATTCAAATCGAAATCACGCAAGTGATTTGTTGTGCACACTCAAAGTACCTATTAACCACTACTTCCATCCGGCCGGTTTTCCGTATGGAAGTATCCGGAAAACCAGCGCTACAACTTTGAAAAGACGACCAATATTCATCCATGTCCATTATTCTGGCGAATAAGGTTGTAGCTTGAACCCTTATTACCACTTGTGACTACTAGGCCGTAATGTTTACGGTCTTGTTGCTTGTTTTGGTTTTGTCAGGGGAGCCAAGAAATCTTTACATGGACCATCATGGACTGCATTCAGTTGCTCCTTCGGCCGACAGGTGGCGTGAGTAGAGAAATAATCTCTAACCGTCATCGCGTTAGGTTGTTTGGGTAGCTGTCTGCTACGTCGAGTTTATCCTGAGCTGATCTGTACTGACGAGCCGTAAAACGGCGAAACCGGTCTGCAGATGCAAAGGATAAATTTCGATGTTTCATGGGGTTACATGTATTGATTTGTTGGCTTGCTTTTATTAGTCTATCTAATACATATTTTCTTGTCTCATTTTGAAATTTGAAAACTTCAGATAGACGACCAATATTCATTCATGATAAATTATCATGTCGAAAAAGTGTGGAGAATTGAATATAAATATGTTTTTGAGCGCTCGTACAACTTACACGAGGGCTATATCATTTCGTCACGATGTCTGTATTTTTCGAATTTTGAGCCGAAAATGGTCTCAATCGACTATGTTCGACTCACTGATGACGAATCCGTCGGAAAATTCGAGTCTGTCCGTCCGTCCGTCCGGCCGGCCGGATACGATAACTCGATAGATACGATAACTCTCGAACGGATCAACCTAGAGGCTTGAAATTTTCAGTGTGCGTTCAGTTCCCGAATGCCTCGGTTAAGTTAGTTAATGGGCCAAATTCCACCAGGGGTTCCGTAAAATGGCCGTTCAAAGTTTTGTTCCCCTGATTACTTGGAAACTACAGATTCGATCAAGATGAAATTTGGCACTCAAATGGAGAATGAGGTGTTCAAGCTACATGTGAAATTTTGTCCAGATCACATAACCAGAACCATAGAAACCATAGAAAATTGTAACTTTTGAACGGAAAGGCCTAGGGACTTGAAATTTTCAGGATAGGTGTGGATCTCGATTGTCGTGATCACTTTCATCTGTGAGCAAAATTATACTAGGGGTTCCGTAAATACGGTCGTTTGAAATTTTGGTTTCTCGATAATTTCGAAACTACGGATTCGATCGAGATGAAATTTCGTATTTTAATCGAGAATGATATATTAAAACAATATTTTGTCCAGATCTCATGACCAGAACCATAGAAACCATAGAAAATTGTAACTTTTGAACGGAAAGGCCTAGGAACTTGAAATTCTCAGGGTGGGTTTGGATCGCGAATATCGCGGTCATATTCATCAATGAGCAAAATTAGACTAGGGGTTCCGTAAATATGGCCTTTCAAAATATTTGTTTGCTGATAGTTCCGAGAATACTGAGCGGATTGGAATGAAATTTTGCACCTTGCTGAGTAATAATGTATTCAAACTACGTGCAAAATTTTGTCCAGATCGCACCACCAAGACCATAGATACCGTAGAAAATTATAGCGAATTATCGAAAAAAAAATTGATCAGCTGAAGCACTGACATGAAGTTTGGAGTTTCGCCTGAGTTTCAGAATTTTTTTGACAGCTGTCGAAAATTCCTTCAATTGATTTCTAAAACTAGAAAATGCGAATCTACCTACAAGGTGCATGTACGAGCGCTCAAAAGCTCCTGCCTTCACGGCAGTGCTTTTCGTAATTTTTTGGCTTCAAAGCTAGCCTGTAAATGGCTCAGCAGTTCCGTGATGATTACACAAATGCAACGTTGGTACAATAATTCATGATTTGTTTGAAATAACCAATACTTAATTCACTCATTCTAATTGCGAAGTTTCATTCTGATTTCCAAAAGGGGACATTTTTCGTGTTTATTGTTGTTTCATTCCAAGATTAATCATGGAAAATATGAAAAAATATAAATTATAGGAGATGTGACGAATTGAAAATCAATCTCACATACCTTTGTAGCGGGACCATGACGAACAATTCCATCTTTCTTAGTTATCTCGAAAGATCTCTCCAATAAATCTAGCTTGCTGATATTTTGGAAGGTTGCATTGACTAATTTGCTGAACGCTGCTGACTGTAGCATACAGTATTCCACCTTGTTGAAGTCAGTGATAACGGTGCTCTGAAATTATTATTTATTTTAAGGGAATGAACATGGACATTGAGAAATAAAAATGAGGAAATGTTAAATAAATCATAAATGCAACATACAACATTTGCGCAATACCTTGCTGATGGCCTTTTCCTTATGGGCAAATTTCCGTAATTATGAATTTCCAGTCTATAAATTATTTCTCACCAAGGTTATAAGATTGTGACAGACGGACGGACATGCATTCCAAGACATGTTCGTAAGAAAAAAGACGTGTAAAGGGTTATATGTTCCATAAACGAACACCAGAACATATTCGTCCTCTCACTTCCCCTTCAGCCCTGCATGCGTTCTTTTATCCGAATCCGAAATCCGTTCTCAATATTCTTCAATTTCTATTTTTGTATCATTATTTCCAACAATAAACCTTCAGAGTCGTTCGAGGTAAAAAATTTGTCTTGCGTTGCGTTCATTGGTTTGAATTATCTGATAGCGACCGGGCAATAAAGTAGTTTCAACTATCAGATTCAAGATTCAATAATAATCTAGAACTTATAAAAAATCTTCCAAACAACACAGAGTGAATGACAGACACTTCGAACGAATGATAACTGACACTAATGACAGATATTCACGGATGCCAACACAAAGGACCAAATTATTTCTAATTCGATATGGTTTATTGTATCACCCAAGAACAGTTGAACATCAATGCTGCTTTATCAGTTGCTGTTAGATTCAAGTTCTACTCACATTGGAATTTATGAATGCCTCAGATTCCACGAGGAGTTTATCACAGTTTTCTACGTCGAATCTTAGACTAGGTGAACTTGAATTGAAAAAGGCGTGTGCCTTGACGATAACATTGGTAGAACTGCCGATATAGAGAATGGATAGTCCTGGAAGGGCGTTGAATGATTTTTCCTCGAAGACTAAGGAGTTGCCACCAATGATGAATATCTCCAGCAGTTCTTTGTGGATGCTGTCACGCTTGAAGATCAAATCCTGCAAAAAAAGAAATAATGAGAATAATATCGTGATTATGAATATAACAATACATATTCGATTTTCAAGGTGAAAAAAATCATAAAATCGAGGATTTTTATGGAATAAATGAAATTATGGGGTGAACAAACAATTCTGTCCCATCTGCAGGTATCAATTCGATTATCAAAATGTTTAATGACTTTTCCACATCTTCATGGAGTTATTTCAGGAATTACAACTTGATTTTTGTTCTTTGGGTTATTAATCGTTTGTTGTTGTTTTGTTGAATTGTAGTTTCTTCTACTAAAACAAAATAAGTCAGTTGAAAAGACTTCACTAAATAGTTTCATTATACAGTGTCAATATCTAGGTGTTACATTTGCATGGTTCTTTATTTGAGGTAGTTTTGTAACTACCTATAATCTGAACTTGATAGAACGGAGTATAAAATGAATCGAAAATAATTGAACCGTAGTTGGGAAAAAATAAAATTTTGAGTTGTGAATGGTCGAAAATATTTTGTTTCAAATTGCACCACATATCTCAACGCCCAAATTCGCCTGCTCAATATGGGGTACAAAAATAGTACGAACATTAGCGAAGTATGTAATTTACAGCCTTGCTAGTGCTGGTCTATTATTAGATCGCGTGGTCCAGCTTTGTCAAATCAGTGAAAGTAGAGAGAATCGTGGCATTGCGAGAAATGTATGCACTAGGAAAATATTATTCGAAAAACTCTCCATGTTTCTACGAAAGATCATTTATTATTTCCATGTCAGTACATTTATAAGCTTCTCTTCTGATGAAGAGGTCAAAAACTAGGTTTTGAAAACATTGTGAGAACAATTTTATTTTATGTTATTCACAATAATCGCCTAAAATATGGGTATACCAGTAAAGTATGCAGATGCTATATACTAGAACCAACAGATATATTATTAGACAGCTGATTGTACTCTTCTATAATGCTATTTGGGGGCGTCGAAAGTAATGACAAAATCGCGTGGCATATAGGGTGTGCACATTTCCTTTTCCTGTCAGATCGTTGTTCTGCCTGACAATGCAGAATTCAGATATTGTTTCTGAACATATGGACATATGGCAGTACCGATAAAAGGCACCCTGTGCCTACAATTTTACGGTTTATTTAGAGGTTATCGATCAGCCCGAATCACCCGATCGAAATGAAATATCAAGGGGTGTCCCGGACAACAGGATTCCTCAACTGCAACTGCAGCCCAATGAAAGAATGTTTTATGTTCGAAAACAAACATTTCGTTCTTTCGTGGCTCAGAGAGAGCTTTTTGGTAGATTATTTTCGATAATAAATTTTCAAACAATCGACGTTGAACTCGAAATATTTTATAATCATTCCTCTGAAAACCGTAGGCGACTCTTTCGAAAAAATGTTATTCATTATACTTTCATCACTCATCTGTGCCGTTATGTATAAAAATATTTCAATATTTTTTTGTGAAATTCTAAGGAAAAAACAAGCCAGTAGAGTCAAGGTTCGGCTCAAGGTATCCAGACAATTTCACGTTCGATTTCTCAGGTCCCGATGATTTTCGAATCAATTAGTCTCAATTAAAGGGTTCATTAATTTGCTCTAGGTCAATAAATTCCCCGAAAACATCAGTGGATTCCGCCCACACAGAGAGCCGTTCTTCTGAATATCTCATTATGAAAGTATAATGTTTCATACTGATGCGGCGATGCCAAATTTCGAACATTTTCTTGCACCAGTTCATCAGATTTGGCTATTACCGTAAATTGGGGTGAACAGAAACACATTCTGATGTTCGAATGCTCATATCTCTTGAAAGGAAAATAATTCAATATCCATATTTTGGCAAAAGTGCGGTCACACTTAATACAATAATCCCCCGTTTGGAAAACGTGTGTGCAATTGATAATTTTTGCAAAAAAAAATTTTATGTCGCTTGTTTCTATTCGCCTTCGAGGTGAGGCCAATGGAAACACACGTTGAAAACAAGTCTATATTGCTTTTGGTTTACAGTGGGGGTGTATGGACACCTATATAGAATCGAGTATACGATATAAGAGCATTGAAAACAATTTTTCTTAGTTTTTGGAATGTTTCTTAAATTATATTCATGTCAAA
Organism: Aphidecta obliterata; assembly: GCA_963966015.1. Taxonomy (NCBI): domain Eukaryota; kingdom Metazoa; phylum Arthropoda; class Insecta; order Coleoptera; family Coccinellidae; genus Aphidecta; species Aphidecta obliterata. The sequence goes on along the minus strand of OZ014428.1, from coordinate 18,480,037 downwards.
TGTCAGAGTTTCTCTTGTGGACTTGTGGAAACTAATGTCTGGTCAATGTTTTGATTTATGTTAACTATACAAACATCTGGAACATCAGGATAAATCTTTTTTTCAGATTGTTTCGATCTGAGGAACCCTGCCTCAATGTCTTCCTTTCCACAAGAAATCACTCTTTCAATTCTTATAATATTTGAACTTTTCGGTCTTCAACTAACAAAAAGCTACATTTGGGGTTATATGCGTTCGAAAATCAACTTAATATTCACTTATTAACTTAGCCTACGATATTTAATACTTCGGAGTTTTACAAAACCACTACAAGTGTTTCGCCATTGCCATGGCTTCATCAGGTGATAACATATACGATAGAAACAAGTGTTTCTATTAACCCCAAATTGGTCACAGTTCTCTAATTACTAATTTTATTCTATGATGGTATTAATGTCACGAAAAATGATTATACTCACATAAACACTATGCTTTCTACTTCAACTTACCGAAAAATTGACACAGGAACCTATGTTTTTCAACACCTACCAAGCAAAGTTAATTCCGTACCAAAAATTCCCCGAATGAACAACTGTATCTAGTTCTCAGTTGGGCAGTGTTAGGTACCTACTGTTTGAAACTTTAGTTTTCGATTTGTTCGTTGGTTAGGCCCTTGGAGCTTCGCGTTCTTTGTTTCCTCAGAAATAATATGGTATTAGAGTACGGAATTATAACAAAACTTTCTTAGTTTTTGTTTCTATTCACTACACAGTTTCCATCCACCCCATTTTACCGGTATGTAAGGGGATGATTGTTTATATTCTACTCAATAGCTATCTCAGTTAATATTGCTCTTACAAATACGTGAATGGGCAAATATGAAGGTTTTTTTTTTATGGGCATTCAGAATTCATTACTAGGAAATGCAAAAAAGCATCGAAAACCCAAAAATTTCATGTAAACTGATAGTTTTCCAATGTTTACTCTATTTCCTTTCCTAATCGGAAGAGCTCTCTCTTCTGATCTCAAATATATATACTTTATTTAGGTTATCCTTGTTAGTTTTCGAAAAATATAATTTTTTTTGTCAAAATCTAAGGCAGCTGTAGAACTCCATATACAGGGTATTCCATTAAAAAAATACCAGTTCACATGAAAATTTTAGGTTCACGGTGATTTTTTGCATTTCTGAATTCTGAATGGCCATCAAAAATATTTCATATTTGCCCATTTAAACGTTTTTGTAGTGAGATCGTTATTGAGTAAAATATAAACAATCACCTGGTATATAAGGACATTGAACCTCATTTATTATGATAATATTAATAAATACAAGATAAATTCGGATCAGCTTGGCAAGGTTTACGAGACATCATCAAAATGCAAATTCTGTTCCTAAGTGAATAAAATGTTGGGCATAACCGACCTTATATGAAGGCCGTCTGAAATTAGCAAGGACGCTAGAGACTATTGAACGTGTAAGTGCAAGTGGCTGGCAAAATCCACAATGAATTATATAAGTGAAAGAAACTTATATCAAGTTGTAGTTGGTCTTGGCTTTAGACCAATTCCTGACAGAAACAGCAGCTCCACCTTTATGACGACTACAATATCAGCAAGACAGCCAGAAATATTGGACCATATTTTTTCGAAAAATAAATACTAGTAAGCGTGACAGTTAGAATGAAGTTTCAAAGAATTGAGAATGCTTATTTCCGCCACTTTCCGAAGAACCATCAGAGATGTGCAAAGCTATCCACTTCAACTGACAAACGGCTATCAAAGCCCCTGTACCAGTCGAAAGATGCCCTAACTACCTTTGGTACCCTGAACCTTTTTGTGGCTTGGGCGAACATGCCTATGAATATCTTCTTCGAAAAATCAGCTTTTTAAAATTATCATTATTTTGGTTAAGTAACAAGACAAGATATTTATTCACCTAAACTTTCAAAATGGCATCTGGCAACACTGCCATATACTACTGTGGTTTCGGCTGACGCGGTCGAATGTCTGCAGACAAGGGAAAATTAATGAATGAATACATTTTCGGTATGATACATACATAATAGAAGGAAGGACCGAGACCAGAAACTCTATAGTTATGCTAGTGACTGAACAAAAAGAAATGAACAAGACAGAAATGAACAAGACAGAAATAACCCGGTTCCTACGTACGATAACGGCGTATCGCATTTTCGGTGAGATCTGACAGGAAGTGAGTTTGGATCGTATGCATTTCGTCTCAGATGGAATGAAAACATTAAGTTACATTATTAGGGAGCTCTCGGGATTGGGAACAGGTTAATGAGGGGTCTAGTGAGAAGTTATTGGTTCGTTTAGATATTCTATACGGTTATTAATCGTGAGAAATCACATTCGGCAGAAGATATCACGAGATGAACTTGTTAACTGACACCTTTGATTCATTAATTATTTGTCGTTTTATGAACCTTCCTGTGAGTGAAGTTTGATGAGTTGGGTATGAAATTTCCTATGAAAAAATATCGTTACATTCTACAGGCACTTCTTTGCCTGTAGTCCGCCCACATGTTTCTTCAAAATAAAACTATGTGTTTCCACTTTTTTTCTAACTTTCATTATGCGCATGTATAAGACCTTACTTCTAGCGATTTTCAATTTTTTCATAAAAGAGGTTTTTTTCTGAGGTGTGCAAAAATTCATTCAAGAAAAGGATAGCTTTTTTTCAGTGGTTTCTCACCCAACTCATGGTTTATTTTTTTCGAAAAAGTTTATATGAACATAAATGTACGAACACTCTTGATTCTCCTACAAGCAGTTCAAGACGAAGTTTGAAACAACAGAAACATAGTAAATTGTCAGATGTCAGATTAGATAAAGGAAAAATATCAGTATGCAAGAGAATATGAATCTGTACAAATCGAGCATAAATTGAATAATTTTATTTGTATTTTACTTCCACTGCTTCAATGAGAGAACTCAAAAACATCTGCTCATTATTTGTCATGAAAACACGTAACTGAAATAAATACATATCCGTATATTTGGTTGCTGAAAGTCGATCGTGTTGAAGTGCCACATTCCTTACACTCTGGGAGGTCTCTTCATTTGCTGCCGGGACAATAAGGGTACCTATTTCCGCTGAAAGGACATCGAGTACCCCAAACTACTTCGCGGAAACCTATTTCTTGAAAAGAAATGCAATACCACCCTACATTAACGGTGTCAGGTTCAATAGTACAGGTGTCTCATCCTTCTCCGTCCACTAGGTGAGAGGTCATGGAAAATGTGAATACGGCAGAAAATATAGTTCGTAATAATCGATTAAATTTTCTACGCCCTGTCTATGCCAAACAAAGTGAGTTGACAAGGACAAGCCGAAGGTACCTAATTAAAAGCCAGTTTATCTGAAACATTAACCATTAACGAAGGAATTGAGGAGGTCCATATGCACTTGTCTTGTAAAGTGTTTCGTGCTCCATTTATTGTCCACTTCAACTCACCAACCAGTAATTGAACCTGATGGCCCACCACCACGTATATAATTTACGGTGTATCAACTTAGATGACGTCTTTCTTATTTCGCTAGAGTGTGATTAATTCGTTAACGAAATAGATGAGTTGAAAAAAACATCAGTGAAATGAAGGTGACTGATCTTTGAATGAAAAATTAATTTGAGATCTGCCTTTTTTTCGAAATTCTACGTATTTTTAAATTTAGAGGCACCTTCTATCAACTGATAGAGCGCTCAGCAAATTCTACCTGAAGAACTAAACCTTCTGTTGCTGCCATCACATTCTCCCTTGTTCCTTTATATCCAATTATTGGTCTGACATATTTCAATAGGAATTTTTAGTCGGAGTATATCGTTCGCTGAATAATGTTTGCCGTTCGTGAACGCAAAATCAAAAAGTCCGATTGCCAAGATAGGAATTGGGAAATTTTCCGGTCAAAAAAATTTGGCTCTAGTTTTTCGAAGAACTCAATGAAGCGGAAAAGATAATGCCTGCACAATTAGGAGAATATCCCTTATATCCCTCTATAGAAAAAACCAAATTCTTGAGCACAGGAGACTCAAATAGTACCTGAAGTTTGTTGAAATAGATGGATTTAACCATTTTAACGGTCCCTACTGTCCCGAGTTCGTAATTATAAATTTTAGGAGATTCACCATCTAGAAATGAGGGACTTTTATATACTTTGTAACAGTAGATACCATTGTTCAAAATCTGGCTTTGCTGAAAAGACAGAAGATGTTCGAATTCCATAGAGAAAAATAATTTTTTTGCTCATATATTCAGGACGGTTTTATCAAAAAACACCTTGATTCCTCTCTAGACATACCTATTACAATATATCGAAGAAGAATATTTAAAAAAAAATTTTGACTTTTAGTTGACTCATAATTTTGTGCCAGACCATCATGGGTTTCCATCTCTTCCTTCTTTTTTCTTATCCACTAAGAACCCGTTCATAAAATGCATAACATCGTATTAGGTTCGAACACCGATGAGTCAATAGGTTATATTAGCTCGTTAACAACACGTCACTCGACCCCGCCGATGACCTATCGTTAAAAACAACAAATTAACGAGGATAAATACAAGAGGAATAGCCGGCTTCTCAGAGAAGTAGCGCACCGTTCGAAGTACTTCTAAAAAATGGGGAGACAATATTATAAAAAATTGGGTAATATGGTATTATCCATTTTGATACGTCCCATAACAGATAATGCAGCAAATGTCACACAAGGTTTTTCCTCTCCTCATTATGTACCCCGTTTCCTATATACATATCTCACGAAATATTCATTCTGGATCTGCACCAACTCGTTTTCTAGAAAAGTTTACTTTGTACTAGGATCGAACCAGAGTATACCTAAGTTACCCCACTAAGTAGTACGTACAAAGTACTAAACCAACGTCTAAACAATAGACTCATTATCCTTCAGGCTGCAACAATAGATCTGAATACATTATATTTAAATCAAGTGATTTATTCCGCTTGCTAATTCAAACTTTCAAAATTTCGTAACTCGCGAGCTATTAGGAGTCATACCATCATACCAATAATCAATGTCTTGATTCTATGTCTACTTTTTGAAAATTCAAATCCCCGAATTTTTTCGTCTTCCAAATCATCATCGGCCTCTCGAGCTAGGAGGATTAATGTCGAATGGCAACTGGTTTTTGAACCAAATTTAATGCAATGAGCTTATATAGCCTTGTTGGGAAAAGTTTTCCAATGATTCTTTGACTTTCCGTTCACAATGAACTCTGATGAAGCATGAAGCCTATCTTTTTTTCAAAAACCCACCAGAAAGTCCACTGAACTTTCATTATCTATGGCTGTTAATAGGAAAGATGTAATTCGTTTGTTTGTAACATAAATAATAACAAAATGAATCAATCAATGTCATTCATGCGTAAATGAATCTCCGATGACGACTCTTCTTTTTATATTTACAATCTATTTTCAGCATATTTTTATATCCTTCATAATTTAGAGAAATTGACATTTCGCTCTACAATTCGATACATTTTCTTCTTCGGGAATCGTCATCCCAAATATTGATAACTATTGTGGAAAAAACGTCAGTTAAAATAATATTATGTTTACCTATAAAACATAATAATAGTCATATATTAATTCTCATTATTGTTTTGGGTTCTTTTTTGAGTGCTCGTACTACTTTCACGAGGGCTATATCATTTCGTCACGATGTCTGTATTTTTCGAATTTTGAGCCGAAAATGGTCTCAATCGACTAGGTTCGACTCACTGATGACGAATCCGTCGGAAAATTCGAGTCTGTCCTTCCGGCCGTATACACGATAACTCTCGATCGGAACGACTTAGAAACTTGAAATTTTCAGGGTAGGTTCAAATCTCAAATGCCCCGGTTAAGTTCGATATTGGGAAAATTCGACCAGGGGTTCCGTAAATATGGTCGTTCGAAAGTTTGTTCTCCTGATTACTTCGAAACTACAAATTTGATTAAGGTGAAATTTTGCACTCAGATGGAAAATGACATGTTCAAGCTATATGCAAAATTTTGTCCAGCTCGCATGACCAGAACCATAGAAACCATAGAAAATTGTAAATTTTGAACGGAAACGCCTAGGGACTTGAAATTTTCAGGATAGGTGTGGATCCCGATTGTCATGATCACTTTCATCTATGAGCAAAATTATACTAGGGGTTCCGTAAATATGGCCGTTTGAAATTCTGTTTTCTTGATAATTTCAAAACTATGGATTTGATCGTGACGAAATTTTGTATTTAAATTGAGAATGATATATTCGAGCTACATTTTTTCCAGATCGCATGATCAGAACCATAGAAACCATAGAAAATCATAACTTTTGAACGGAAAGGCCTAGGGACTTGAAATTCTCAGGATAGGTTCGGATCGCGAATTTCGCGATCACTTTCAGCAATGAGCAAAATTAGACTAGGGGTTCCGTAAATATAGCCGTTCAAACTATATTTTTCCTGATAATTTCGAAAATACTTATTTGATTGAAATGAAATTTCGCACATATATAAAGAATAATGTATTTAAACTACGTGAGAAATTTTGTCCAGATCGCATTACCAAGACCATAGATACCGTAGAAAATTCTAGCGAATTATCGAAAAAAAAAATGGTCACCAAAGCACTGACGTGAAGTCTGGATTTTCGCGTTAGTTTGAAACTTTCTTTGACAGCTGTCAAAATCTTTCCAATTGATTTATAAAACTGGAGAATGCGAATCTACCTACAAGGTCCATGTACGAGCGCTCAAAAGCTCCTGCCTTCACGGCAGTGCTTTTCGCAATTTTTTTAATTGTCATTTTGACAATGTCCGGACTTCGATATATCAACGAGACTCCAACATTTCTAAGTCAAGGTTAAATTTTCAATTTCTGATGTCTAGCTAGATAGACTGACTGACTAACTAAATATACAAACGATCCCTCATACGTTGATCCCAAAATTTCATTCCTGATGACTATACGACTAATTGCTCAACAAAAATGTATAACTAGCGTAATGAATGGTCTTTAGTTTCTGGAAATTCAAACAACATTCCAACTTAATTGGTTCTATAGTGAATTCAATTCGAATATGCTGCTCTATTTACCTTACCACTTCAATGATTAACAGTAGAACCCGTAGGTATCAAATTACTCAAATATAGTAATTATGTTTATTGTCTTTGGCGTAAAAATATAAAACATTATAGGATCATGGTTTAATTTCAACCAACAGGAGACAGATATCTCGAAATTATGTATCCAATTACTCATCTCCAATTACGCATTTATCTATTATAGTTATTAGGAACAAAGTCATCGTGATTCACCACAGGAACTATGAATTATCAGACATCCATTGCCGAAATAGATACGCCGTTTCCAAAAAAGAGCTAACCAGTCACGTTTTAGAGGAAAAAATCAAACTGATGGTGATTGCTCATTGATATCCGATAAACGATACCAATGGAATTGACGGAAACGTCATTTTATCAGGAGAACGACTTCCCAACAGCCCTATTGTTAACTTTATCGTCTTCCAAGGTCACAGCCAAGATAGTGTATCGTAAAATGTTGATATACCACGAACGAATCAATCTCAACACGGACTCATTGATTTCTAGAACACTAGAAGAGAACAATTCAACACTACTTCTGAATAAAATATTATTAGGTCATGAAACGAATCTGTGTTATTAATAATGATATTAATATATCAAAATAATTTACACACATTTCGGGCATTCCTTTCATAGAAAGTGAGTGAAAAATAAAAAAGTTATAGCCAGCTTGCCGGCAAGCTAGCACAATTCTTCATCGAAAAAATGGGCAAAAAAAACTGGCTCAACCCATAAATTACACAATATTCGGGCATTTCATAGTGCCAGCTTGCACGGCAAGCTAGCGCTAGCACAATTCTCGACGAAAAAATAGGTAGGCGTGAAGAAAAAAGTGACTTCACACATGAATTACACATAATTTAAACATGACTCAGGCATTTGTTTCATCGGAATTAAGTGATAAATAAAAAAGTTATGCGCCTGGCAAGCAAGAAATAATGGGGTATAATATCGATAAGTTAAACGGGAAAACAAGAATCAGGATACTTCCAATTTGAACTAATGTTTGTCGAAGATGTCCTGGTTTTTTGTTGCTGTCAAGTGTTGCCCGTCCAAGTCGAAAGACTGTGAGAACCGACGTTGAAATTTCGTTCTAGATTAAATAAACCAATGTTGGAACCATATCCGGTAAAAACATTAAGACCTGACTCTAATCCCGGCTTTGTTTCCGCCCTGATTGATTCTTTACCCACGACAAATAAAGCCAGGAGAAAAACCGACATTTAAAGCCTTCCAATGTTGAACAACACACATATTCGAATTTGCTGAAGTCACAAACGTGAATTCTCAGAAAAATGATGCAATTCATGTAGGTTCCCTCAAGGATATAATAAACATTTAACGTTGAAAACTGTTGATGGAGTGCTTATTACACGAGTATGAGCAATAAATTTCAATTCAAAAAGATTTGAGGTACCTAATAACTTGTTTAAATAAACATCGAGATAAAAATAGTACAAGAACTAGTACGTTCTTGAGGAAAGTTATCCAGAATGATGTGAAAAAATTGAATGGTTATTTGATTGAAATGAAATGAAATGAAATGAAATGAAATGAAATGAAATGAAATGAAATGAAATGAAATGAAATGATGGAACCCACTTCCAGAAAATCGGATAAATAATAATGTAATATATTTAACGCCTTTTAAAATATGCAAAGTTGTATGCATGGTATTTCCTCCGGAGTTTGAATTAAATATTGCGTGACAAGAGGATTGTTCGCAGCCAGACCTACCCTAACAAAAACACGCAAACAATCCCATTTCAACCAGCCATCAATTAAAGAGGCAGTTGACATCGTTTCCGGTCGATCAGCCCTGCCGTTTTCCAACATTTGGGGGTTATTGAACTATACCACGTATATTGTTAGCTTTTTCCCAGGGACGAGATAGATGGATACATCAAGTCATTATTTTTAACCCCCTTGTGATCTTTCCCCATTTTTGGAAGGCATAATTGGTCTAGGTTCAGAGTAATGAGCAAAAAAATAAATTTTGTACCTAAATGAGTTGTTGATCCTCCAAGCTGAAGAAACCGATCCGCATATATTTTAAAGGCAGAAAATCGAGGTATCAAATACAAAAAAGTCATTGGGGGAAAATTATCCATAATTGATTCAAGAAATTTGGAATTTGTGTTGGTATTGTGATTCAATTAAACAAAAAAACCTTGGCACCAAATTCTTTTCCTGCTAGTTCTTGAACAACTGGAATGAATGACAGGCAACCCCTTATATAGGGGACGGTTATAAGAGTTGTTGCAGGAGGAATCATGGTGATGTGGAAAAAATTAACCAATAAGTAAAATTATTATTTCAATAATAAACCTTCGAAATCATCCAAGGAAAAATAAACGCCCTGAAATTTTCAGTTTCGGTTTGAGTAGTGTAATTTAAATCTTAAGAGGTACTTGAGAAAAAACCATGCAGATTTTTCACAAATATTCACTTTTTCTCACATTTCCTTGATTCCTGGCTAGATTTCATGAAATATCATGTACATATTATGATCTATGTTCGATAGAATTTCAAAAATTTTTTTTCTTCAATATTTTTCCTTCAAATTTCATGGATTGGATTCTCAAGCTAGGAGGATCAACTGATTTCCGAACAAAATTTCATGAAGCTACATCTCAAAGTTCTAGAGAAAAGCTGGACGCTGGACCGATGGATTTTTTTCATTCGCATATTAGATTCTACACTATCCGAAACGTAAAAATTTCACCTTTCTCATTTTATTTCCGAATTCGCCTAGGGAAGAGTTCAATCAGGTTCTATCAACTAAGGCACATGAGAAATTGAAACACGATTCCCATGAATCTTAATGCTGACTCACCCTACGAATTCTCGCCACCCAACAACGGAACCCGCATACTATTTTCGTATTCTAGGAGAGTATAAGGGTTCCTCGACCTATTAATACCTTGATAACATTATTGGCTATCGCCATTTGAGTAGTGGCGACTCTCCGATGAGAGGAACGATAACCATAAAATCCTTGTAATTTTAAGCGTTATCTATGGTATACTTACCATAATAATGTTTCCTGCTCGTGGGTCTGTTCGATTTTATGACCTCCTGTTCTTTAGTTTGATTGATACATTGATTTATTGACTGGTTGATGATCAATTAGTTTAGGATTTTCGTTATTTTTATCCCAATCAACGAAACAATAGCTTTGTCCGCTATCACAACTGTAACGTTCGGAAACTATTTCACTTGAAGAGAAAGAGGGAATTCGGAAATACACTGTATCTGGTATCTAGTCTAGGTCAGAATGGTCATTCATTTCATTATCAGCGAAACTAGGAAGATTTTATGCTCTCCTGGGAAAGAAAGAACCCTCTGAGCTTCATAAGCAACCCATTTGCAAGATATTTCCCAGTATAAACTAGACCGCCATCTGAGAAACTGGTGGGAGAAGGAGTTAACATTTTCGTAAAGATAGGAACAGATCTTTCAATCAAAAAAGGTAACTCTCATTGATTTGAGAAATCTACTAAGAAATCTCTAAGTACTAAAAGAAAATATACTAAAGGTCCAGAGTATTTGGAGAACCAAAATTTTTTCCCAGAAAGTCATTACCCTCCTTCTTTTACCTTCAGTAGACTCGGAACCGAATTTGAACAAATTTGTGAAATTCTGTATTCGAAAGAATGTAAATGTGCATTTTTAAAATGCACTCCGTTTTTGTATTGAAGATTTACATATCCCGTATAAATTCCAGTTTGCCACACTAATGGTGTTCCATTCATATCATTCTCGTATAGCCTATGAATTCCTCTATGCTGTTTATTGTTTATGCTATATTATTTTATGTAATTCCGGTGAATGTATACACCAGAATAACATGACATGATAAAGCATAAGTAAAAAGACATTAAGTGTGGTTAAGCAAAAGTATGAATTGACATGGCATAGAAAGTTAAATGAACTGACTTGCCTGTAACCATCTATACACAGAAATAACATAACAGAAGAATAATCATAAGATTCATAAGCATTGAAGTTCGCCAACATTCAATTATTATGTAATGCCACATGTCAAAATTAAAGCGCTCAAGGTCAAATTGGAAAGTACAGAACTCTCACATCATGGTAAGTGTCAGTCGATTGTTCTTGGATTTGTATTTGTGACACTGTTTGAGGGCAAGTATACTTGAAAAAAATTATTTTATATTCAAAATAGCGGGATCCTCTTCACCTGATTAATAATTCCTCCTTCAGTTTTTTTTTTATGAATTTTTAATTTTACGATCTCCGCATAACCTGTTCGTGACGTGAAGCAGAACTATATTTCCATTGGTTGCTGTCCTATTCCTTCTGCTATGTTATTCCTCTGTATAAAATATAAAAGTGCAACCTTATACCATGTCATGTTATTCTTATGTTATGTTATGTTATTCTTAGGTTAGGTTATTCCGCTATATAAATTCACCTTAACAATGCCATTTCATACCGATACATATAGTCCATTTAAGAATTATTGACATCGAAGCAGGCCATGAACGTCCAGCCGAGGCTTTATTTCTAGTTACTAAAAAGTAACTAAATTTCATCATAGAAATGGAACATAAATATAACCTAGAAAAGTGTTTAGTATACGAATTTACGAATTATCGAATAATTAAGCCGGAATATTCCGACTCCTGTTTAAACATGGGAATTCAGGTTTGAAATCGCAAAAATATCGTGGAATGCTTTCATATGAAATTATCTGAACTTATCGTTCATATAAAAGTCAACCATGGAAAATTGAAGATCATTCAAATAAATATTTATTTCCACTCAGGACCATGCAATATTTATTGGTATTGGAAATTGCAAAATTCTAACCATATAAGAGGACCATTTTATGTCAGGATTTAAGAAGGATAATTAATGGAATTCTAGCAGGTAGCTAGTGGTGCAACAGAAAAAAATTTTTGGATACTTCTCAAGCACAGGGCCAAAAGAATGGATTGGAATAAACGTTATAATGTATTAAGAAATAAGAGAGAAACAAAAATTAAGAATCTATGTAGTACATGAAGAATTTTGACATGAACTTTGTACCGAACTATCAATATATGAACCAACTTTGTGAATTATTTATTGCTCGGTGTTGAATAATAGTAATGTTCTTTCGTACTGAGCGAAGTGATTTATGTAAGTTTAATCACATAGATCAGTTCAAGCGATCGTTCTTTCGTTTTCAATCAGTTCCCCCTTCCACAACTCCAAAGTGATTGCAAGTGATTATTCTGATCGCGAAATTTCGTATTTCAATTAGATCCCATTGGTAAAGTCAAAATTTGGAGTTTGTCATGGAAGTGAGCGTATTCTTTCAGGCTACAAGTGAATAAATGTGTTCTGATTGCAAAATCGCTTTCACTTAAATCACATAAGTTCCATCAGTTGAATCAGTATGAAAGAACACTACTACTTTAAGAAAGTCAATTTTTATTTTCATTCATTAAAACTGTCCATGAATTATTGAAAATATTATAATTGATGAGCAATTTTACAATTATTCAGTATACTTTTGAATTGGGAACAATATAGCATGTGTATTAGCAGAGGAAATGTGAACACGGTACCATACAGTATAAGTATAATAAATAAACTTGAAATATCTATGAATGATACAAGAGCAAAGATAAAAATATCATTGAAAACTTTGTTTCCACGTAGTGTAGTGATTTGGATGTGTTTATTGAATAAGCTGACATAATCCTATTGATGGGCATCCTGTTGCAGGGAAGCTTTCCAATAACCCATTTATGAAATAATTCAACATTCATAGTAATCCTTATCATTAATACCACTGTCAAGAATCGGATCACATCCAGGTAAAAATCCATCAATTGTTCCAGCATTCAAAATAGTGCACCTTCTGCCTTTACCCTTGCATATACTCAGCATACCTTTTGGATTCTTTTCTAGTGTCCACTGACGAATTTGAATACCGTTTTCCAATATCCAAATTTCATCTAGATAAATGAATTTTACGTTTTGTTCCATGTATTCTCGGTATTTATCACAATATTGTGCTATTTTTATTATATTTTTCTGTTTATCAGTAAAAATTTTCCTTCGATCAACTTTTTTGTATTTGTATCCAATTTTTTTATGATATAATATAATGTTGACTTCGATAAATTGAAATCTAGGTGCTTTTTGGCCAGTTCGAAAAGGATATCTAAACTGATATATTCATTGTTTTTAATTCTAGCAAAAACAAAGTCATTCAATGTCTCTTTGAAGGAATAATCATATCGCACAGGTTTTCTTCCACTGCTAATTCCAGGCTATAATAACATGCTAATATTCTACGGACAGGGCTTGGTGAAATCTGAAAATTTAAGAGACATTGATCAATCAGAATACACTTTGAGTCGTTGAATAACCGTTTACCTGAAACACTAGCGGAAATATATGCCAAATCTTTGAAAAACTCGAAGTAACACCGTCAAACTGCCTGGCGTTCTCTTGTTAGGCGCGATGTATCCTGGTCAATTCCAGCCATTTTAATAGCATAAGACAAAAAATACTCAAATTCGGAGCTAATTTTTATAATTATTCACCAATATCTTCGATAAAATCATCAAAGCAGGATTTCTATGGGTAATGTTACCAATGTTAGTGTTATTCCTATACCAACCTGAATTCAGCAACCCAAAATATTACTGAATAGTCTATTACCAACTTAAATTCGATTTTTCACAGCCAACCGAGATGTCAATAATTCTTAAACGGAGTATACATGAATTGTCACCTTATATCTAAAACGAAGCTGATTCGTGCACACTTCGCGTTGTACCGAAAGATTCAGTTCTCAATCTTGTTTCTGAGAAAAGCTTATTAATCAATTTCGAGAATCGGTGTGGGATCATGTCAATGAGGTTCAGTTCAGTCTGCTTCTTATAAGGCATGGCTGATTGCAACCTGTTGCTTTGAAATCTGAGACGAGTTTCGCAGGCGAGGATAAATACCAAACATGACTTGCCTCAATTAGGCAGTGCCATTACGAAACACACACGCTGAATTTCGATATCGCGTATTTTTGGTACATTACAGCCTGTGAATACGAAACTGGTTGGTGAGAAGACGTTTAAAATAGTTCGTCATACAATTTTGACCACTTTTCCTTTTATGACTTCAATCGATCAATTAATCCTCAAAAACATCGATAAAATAATATAAATGTCGATAATAATTATGGAAAATGAAATAAAATTGGTTGACAATTCAAACAGCAACAATCAATGCAGTCAAACTTTTATTATTTCAATTATAATTCATGAAGCAATATTGATGAGAGACATCAAACCAAGGTTCATTCTCTGCTTCATATCTTCCTGGAACATCGATAAAACGGCGTCCCGATTGTTTATAAGGCGACAATCCGAATTTCTGGGACGCCGTTAACAGCAACCAGACATAGGATGAAAAAGTTGCCGAAAGTTTTGGAGGCCTGATAAGCGATGCATCCGGCATATTCACACGTGATTGGTTTTTAATAACGTCGTTGTAACACTTTCACGTTTATTTTTGAAACGGTTATGGAATGTTATTTTTTTATTGTGATTCCACAAGGATGGTTACGCTTCCGCTAAAGACGGTGGATATGGATGAGGCACGGTGGATATGGATGAGGCACGGAAGATATTTTGGGGGAAAATAAACATTGACATTGCCACGTGTTCTCAAACAATACCAATCTGGGTCAGGGAGGGGGAAAAGTCAACGTGAAAAGTTTTTGACGAAAAAAATTCGTTTGGAGGACTTTAGAAAAGTCGCCACTGATACCAGCTGATCTTAAACTCTTGAATTGATATAAGATTCACTAGAAGAAAGACATATTTGCATCATAAAAGCTTACCCTACCTTTTTTTTAACCCAAATAAGGTGTGTTATAATTCTTGGAAATGAGCTGGGATATTTCGTCAAATACTCAAATATTTATATGAAAGCAACGAAGCGATGTGGAAATAATAAACATGAGTGTAAAATTTGCAGCGGTTCTCCATTTCAATTTCCCTCATAGTCGATTAACTTCAGCTCCTCTTATCGTAGTTAATTAAATTTCATCGAACTGAAAGAGCTAATCAAATTTTAATTACAGAAATAATCGAAAGGGATTTCTCGAGGAGGTGAATTAAGGTGGAGATCATTTCCGGAGTTAGATGCGCCTCCCAACTCTGACCTCGGCCATAAATATCGTATCTGTATCATTGACTAATGTTAAATGTCACACGGTGCAAGGAACGAAATTGATATAGGTCAAAATTTGAGGTCGAACTCACAAAAACAATGAGTCGTTGTAATAGCTTAATTTGCCACAAATTGGGCTGGGACACCGGAGGTCTTACAGCTGGCGAATTAAGATCGAATTTCACTGGTTAAAATTGGGTGTGAAATACAATGGAACAATATGCATATAACAATTCGGGATTATATTATTGCAAGAATACCTATTCGCATCAGACCATTTGTGGTTTCAACTGGGACTTTGTCCCAATAGTCCTGAGTTATGGAATATAATTTCTCCAATAACACTGAGAATAACACGACCTTCAAAATGACGAATAAAAAGAATTTTCCAGATTGTTTTTTTCTTCTTTAACATAATTGGGGAAGAAGCTATCGATTAAATTTCTCAGTTATCTTTACCCAAACAATTCATCGAATATTTTTCCATTCGTACCTCAATCACTTCCTATGAATCTCGACCTGCTTTCTAATAACTTTTCATAAAATTGGAATTACAGATAATGCTCTACAATTGCTGTTGCCGCAACCACTAATCCTACTCATCAACTCATCTCTTTCACTTCCATTTCTTTAATTTGATATTTTTTTAAAATATTCAATTAGAGTACTTTCAGCTCGCCAGATGACGACAATGTGCAATGTAGTCGATCCCTAACTAATCAATAACTAATGACACTAGTGTAGACCGCTCAACAAATGTTTCTTGATAATATGAAAGTGAACAAACTACCATAGCTCATTATGAATTATAATTATTTATTTCCTGCGCTGATGAACGAAGGATCCAGCGCGTTTAGAAGCCGCTGACTACCAGTCGTCCGTCGTTTTAAAACGAGAATCATTATCTCTTGTTGTTGCACGACCTTTATCATTTTGAACCGAACCAGATTTCTCTTCGGGTGATGCTCGAACTCCTGAGACTTTGCAGCTCATAAAATTATAGTGCGCCAGCTTGAAGCCCGACGATGCGTTGGTGTTTTACCTACTCTAGCTCTCGGTAGTCATTAATTTCCCAAATTAAGAAGGGGGGCCCCTTAGAGGGTTGACAAATCTTGATTTATCTCTCATGACAAGTGTTCGAGGAAGGATTTGTAGAACCATGAATTCCATTCAACCCCCACTTGGGTACGGCCTTGATTTCTCATATTATTGTATTCCATTTGAGAAAACTGTTTGTAATTTCTGACCAAGAAAATTGCATTTCTTATGACCGGCGGTCCTTCGTTTCTGTATCAAACCAAGTTGAACGTAAATAGAGTCTTGTCGACGGAAATTACTTTCGTGGAAATGAAATCATGAAGAACTTCCCGATAAGCTATCATTAATCAAATCAAAAGTGCTGAAATATCAGCGTTCAATGCTCTTTCGAAACCTTGTCAGGAAATGATTGGTCCCGATTTAATTCACGGTTTCTTGAACAATAACTAATTTAAAACGCAAATGAGCAAAGACTTGAAACTTTCTCAATGAACAACTAATATGTATCTGCATGCAAGAAACGGTCACGTCGACTGCGACAGCTACGACGATATGCTATTTACCGCAACTTTGACCGTAAATGGCGAATTACAATTTCAAATGATCTATCAGAATAAGTAAAAGTTGTTTTAGCTCAGCTCCTTCGGTAGTACTAGATACTGTACTTCGAATAATAATTCAATAATGAATAGGTAAACAGGTGTGCGAGTAGTGGTTATGTGAATAGGTGAATATGAAACATATGTTTTCATATTCACGAGGAATTCACTTCTTTGAACCTTTTGAATGAAGAATGCAAACAACGCAACAGAGTCCTCACTGGCTTCTCACTGACAAATAATTTTTAAAAGTTGAAGAATAAAAGATCTCTGGATACATCACGATTAGTTTTTAAAAGTACATATCTGCATATTATGTTCGCAGATACACACGACAAGGCCACATACATTTGATCATAGGCAGATCAGCAATATTGCAGACTGAATATGAAGTTGAAGCTACAACAAAACAAACAAAAAATTATCTTTTAAAAAAATCTAACACAATAAAATATGAAATTTCTATTCAAATCGATAGAATTTTTCAGATTATATTCCTTAGTTCAGTAGAAAAATTTGGTATGGATGAATTTTCCTTATAGATATGGCAAATTGAGGATTATTTCATGTTCTTCTTGTTCAAAGGCAACGAAATTAAGAACGCAAAACGCATAGGTGATCTCACCTAAATCTTTTCAAAGATGTTATATACAGCACACGGGTACAGATAAAAATATACCCGCATGTCAATATAAACAGAATAATCTATGTTAAAATATAATCTCAGTCATCGGAGATATTCCTGGATTGTTTATCGCTTCTGGTATTATTCAAAACATGTTTCTCATTATGAAGGGACCAAAATTACTATAAGAATGGTTGGAACCATGATATCGAAACCCCATGGTTGGAAACCCAAATAATATCAAGATAAAAAGACTGATATGAACGTTGTTGGGGGTCGATCGAGGGTCGATTCATACTTCTTGACTGGACTTTCAGTCCAGTTGAAGAGCATTTAATTTCCTCCACAATGAGTTCTTATTCAGTTTTTATCCAAACTTCCCGACTTTTCTTGATTCAGTGTAAATTTTTGAAGAATTTTTTTTTAACTGCATCTCTTCCAATAGTTATTCCACCATGATGCACCCAGTTTCGAACGATTATTTTCATGATTTAATTTCGAAATTCTGACTATCCCATCTACAGTGACATTTAGAACTACCAACATCTTGTATCATTTCTGGAAGAAAGATGAGAATTACCTTCTTCACGCATATAATTTTCTGGCATGCTTACATTCTTTAAATCAAAACAACGGAAATACCAACTGCCGCTCAACCGGTCAGCAGACAGCACAAGAATAAATAGTGAAACTAGAAATAACTTGGTGTGAGACAGTTTTTCATCTCTCGGGTAGAATATGCTTCGAGTTTTGTTATGTCAACTTTCGCGTTGAATATTTTGATGGTCCAATAAAGTTTGTATTGCGTAGTAAGTACATACTGAGGTACAAATCTAGCGTGTATTTTTTTTTTCAATTTTATCCCATTTCTCCTAAGTTTTTCTGAAACATTTCAAGCGTGTCAAGTTGTTCAAAAAATACCTACTCATTCTTACAATTTTAGGAGATACTGATGATATATCAGTTGTTTCAACTTTTAGAAGAATTTTTTTTTACCTTCATATCAAGTCTATCGGTTCAAATCACATGATTTTTTTCAAGTTGAACCATGATTAAAATCAAAATTTCTGGTTAGTTATGATTAAGACAGAATAAAATCTTTGAGTTTGAATTATATCAACAAACCAAAGAACCATTTCTCAATAATTTTTATTTTAGTTAATTATAGCTTTCCTCTAAAAAATAAATCCGTTCGTGGAGACCTTGCATTTGACTTTACATATTTTATATACATCTCTATTCCCAGCTTTTCCTTCAGTTATATCGAATTTTTCTATGAAATGCATCTGGACAGGTTATTTTTCCTTCCACTTCTATGAACATTGTAACACTTTTCGTAAATTTTCAGGTAAGTATAATTTGCAGGTCTGAGCGTTTTTCGGCAGGAACTATCTTCATTAGAATTCGGAAAATCGGAATACAGAGTATGAAAATCAAAATCGTGTTGGAAATAGCAATTTATCTTATTCATGATGTGATTTTTGATGTTCTTTGAAAAAAATTAGGATTTTTTCAACTTTTAAACCTGATATAACTTGAAATAGAGAGAGACTTCGTTTGTTAGTTGATTCTTATTAATCTATCGCCTTATGAGAGGTACTCGCATAAAAAATATAATTGTAGTTTCACATAGACGTTTTGAAAAATAGACTTCAGAAGCTCGCATAAAATTAATGGAAAATATGTATCATCATCTTTAATTTTTGCCACTTGACCCCCCTATCTGAATCCACACATGGAAAAAGAGGTACAGTGGCAAATTTAAGTTTTAATTCACTATTTTATTCTCGATGTCGCTATTTTCTCCCATTTATCCAGATTGACCTTATCTTAATTAAACACCATTTTCACACTTGTTCAGAATAGTATATTTCAAATTCAAGGCCATAGCGGACGCATTTCTTCATGTGAACAACAATCGAGTGTACTATCCGCTTCTACTAACCCGTTTCGAGAACGATTAGACTGTCAAGTAGATTGAATCAATAAAACCATAAAACCTTGGGTGAAAATTTGAATTGAAATGTGATCGAAAATATTTGGACATTATGGATGATGGATAGAGATTATGGACATAAGTTGGCAGATCAACTCTGGCGAGTTGGATTTGGAATAGCAATAGAACTTTTACTGTTTTGGTCGAGTAAAAAAAATCGAATAAAAGCTGAAGAACTGAAGATGACCCATGCCATGTCATAGTGTAGCATTTGTGATTTGTTACGGAGTTTTTTCGACACATTGCTTTATTCAATGACCGCTATACAGTTCTATTGAAGGGGGCTAATTTTCAATATCTAATTAATTAAAAGTCGGTATTTCACTTAGATGTTGACAATTGTATTTAATTGTATATTTATTTATTTGTTGTTGTTCCAAAAAAACTTTTCCACATGTTACTATTACGCAAAAATCAGTGGCATTTTTTTTTGTCCTAAATATTCTTTGAGGTGCTGCAGCTAGGGACGCCATAAGATCACTGCCAAATTACAATTGGGTGAAGGATTCTTAAGAAACTCACGAAATAATATTCTGTTAAAATTATTTTGACTTAATGATCTTTTTCTCCAGATTTCAGAAATATTTATACAATGCGTTGCCCTCAACTCCAACTTTTTCAGATTTACTTATCGTCGAACATCTAAGCTAAACTAGGTAGTATTTTGCAACTATGAAAAAGTTGACGCTATTGTCAGCTATGAAAATTACAACAATTGTATATTTAGTTGATCTTCTTTGTCCAATACAATACCTTCGATTAGGGGTAGGCCACTCTGCATCTGCATAGAAAGATGAACGATCCTCCCACTCGGAGAATCGAGTAAACTGTCACGATCAGCTGATTCAAAACCAATTTGCATTGAAGTTTTGTATGATTCTTCCCCTCCCTGAGAAGTGAAGGACAGGGAATTGATTGAATCAAATAAAACTTGAAACCTTATGAAGAAAGGTTTTCAATCAAAAAATTCAGCCTTTTTTTTTAGCTCAATCATGAAATATCATGTCTAAAACCGCCACAGTTTCATCTCACCAATTTTATGAAAACCAAATCGCTTCAGGCTTACTTTTATACAGGATGTTCCTAAATTGGAGGTACAAACGAAGAGGGGAGATTCCTTAAGTAATTTTAAAAAAAAAGTTCCATAAACATGGGATCGCTAACGTTTCGTTTTCGACATGTTAAAGTTTGTTTCTTGTAGTAATACATTTTTTATAATGATTATACGAGTTTATCGAATCTTTATAATTCATTGCTACAGATCAGGTAGATGCCATGAGAAAAAAACTTGAAAAAAATTCAAACTTTAACACCCTGTATCTCGAAAACGAAACGTTTGCGATCCCATGTTTATGGCACTTTACTGCTTTAAATTACTTGAGGAATCTCCCCCTTCGTTTATACTTCCAATTTAGGAACAACCTGTACAGGTAACTTCCCTATTTGAGAATATCGCATATTTACAAAATATCGTTTTAAGCTGAATCATTTAGAGAAACAACAACATAGGAATTCGAAAAAACCAACAACGAATGAAAGAATTCACTAATATAAAAGTTTTTCTTTTTTCTCGGTCATATTTCTGTGTAAATTCAACAGCAAATCAATTCACAACATAATTTCTTGGGAGGAATCAATTATGACTTGCCTGATCCATGGTGAAAGAACAATTGACCACCTTCCAGCTTCCAAACTTCTCGACACATTTACATCCCTTCATGTCACATATTCCAGACTGACCATCGGCTGCGTCGTGGTGACCATAAAACACAACGAAAAACACCCACCAAAACACGACAGACGAAAAGGCGCCCCGACGACGATCCATTTTCGACGAGCACTCATACTTTTCCACCCTCCAACATGCTCTCTTTTGGCCTCCAATTTTCCCCGAAATTCCTGTCGCGACACGTCCAAATCGACTGAATAGATTTTTTGTTCGAAATAGGATCAAAGCGGGCCTTGCCGCAGCATCATATGGTTGCGTTTGTTTTGTTTATCTCGCCAACTGCCTTAGCGCATGGAAAATCACACTGCTCACGCACCAACTACTGAGCGCAACTGGTAACTGGTCTTTACTTTACTCTTTTGTCAATGATTAGGGATGAAACGATACGAGTAAATACAAGTACATACTCGATACTTTTCCACCGATACCAAGTACTTTTGGTATCGATACTTTGGAATTAAGTATCGAGTAGGAATCGGTCAAAAAGGTAGGTATCGGTCAAAAGTACTCATATCAGTAAATGTCAATGTAAATATTTCATTTCAACATTGATAAAAAAAATTGTATTTTTTGAACGCATCCGTTTTTCGTTTTAGTTTTGTGTAGTTGGCAAGCTTGTTTGTCTACGCCATATTTCGTCGTCTTCACTCATTCAGCATTCTCTCATTCTTTTCGTTTTCATCTGTTCCGTGAGTGTGACCTTGGAAGTTCCGTCCGTGTTATTAACCTCACTTTTAACAGCAGTAGGTGTTTGTTTTTTTTAAGCATTTTAATTGTTTGAGTTTAAGTGATTGAAAATGAGTCCTCCGAAGTCTAGTGTGTGGCAATATTTCACAAAGAAAGACGATAAAATCGCAAGTTGCAAAAAAATGCTTCAAAACCGTGCGGTATTGTGGCAATACTTCTAATTTGCATAAGCATATTAAAAGCCATCCTGATTTTATTGCACCTGTTAAGGATAAAGACAAGATTTCAGTGTCAAGTAAACTTAAAACATTTATTTTTATTTTTTTATCTACAAACAATTATCACAATTACCTATGTGTTGTTGTCGATATCAACTTTTGATATCCCTAATCATATTGAGAGTAGGTTTTAGCTGGTGAAGTATAAATTGAAGCATTTACCTTTAAATAATATTTTATCTGCCTTCTGATAACGAAGTGAATAGTAATAGTATATAGTAGCACTGATGTTATGAATATTAAATCTATTTCAATTATTTTTAGAAGAAAGGAAAAGGAAACTGATATCTCAGAAGTTAAGACTGTTAAGAGTGGAAATAAAAAAATAGTTCCTGATTTCGCTGAAGCCTCAACATCGACATCTACAAAGGCTAGTATGAATATACAGTCTGATTCTGATAATACATTGAAGTGTATGTTCGATAACATTGCTGCACAAAAAAGTAAGTAGCCACAAAAAAAAAACGTATATAATCTGGTTGGTTTATTTCAATTACATGTACAAAATTTGCTTTGTTTCAGAGGGTGGCATGAAATATAATAACATAAATATGTGCATTTTGTATTTTATATGCAAGGATATGCGACCCTTCAATATTGTAGAAGGAGAAGGTTTTCTGAAATTAATGAAGGAATTGGCCCCTTATTATAAGGTACCTTCTTCAACACACTTCAAGAAGTTGCTTTGTGACAAATACGACATCGTGAAGATGGAGTATACTTCAAGAATTTCAAATGCAACTGAGCTATGCGTGACTCTTGATATATGGACGGAGACCATGAACGAAAAGAGTTTTTTGGGAGTAACAGTTCATTTTTTAGAAAAAACACTCCTTACCAGTTCAAATATCGCTACCAGAGAACTACAATCGAACCATACTGCAGAGTATATATCAAAAGTATTTGAGGATATTCTTAAAGATTGGAATATACCCAAGTCTAAACCCCAAGTCGCAGTTACAGATAATGGTGCGAATATGATTTCTGCAATAAGAAAAACTCTTGGGGATGCAAAACATTTGCCGTGTTTTGCACATACGATAAATTTAATTGTAGATTCATCATTTCGAAATACCTCAACTACTATTACTGACATTATCATTAAAGTAAGGGATATTGTAAAATGGGTCAAAAACAGTGTGATACAATCAGACAAACTGAGAAAAATTCAGATTGATAGTGGAGTTTCTGAGGGGTGTACTAAGAAATTTATTCTTGACGTAAAGACACGCTGGAATTCACTTTACTATATGGTTGATAGATTCTTAGATATGTCGAAAATTGCTGCACAATTATTACTAGATGCTACAGACAGTCCTGCATTGGTGACTGGACAGGAAATCGAAACATTGAAACAGTTGATACCATTGTTACAACCCTTTGAATTTGTCACACGAGAATCATCAGGCCAAAATTACGTTACACTATCTAAAATCATCCCGATGATTAATTGTCTCACATCGCAGCTAACCAAATTTTCATCTTCAATAGAATGTGTTACACAGCTGAAAACCAAACTACTTGCTGAATGTAAGAAAAGATTTGGTCAAATTGAACTCAACTCACGCAGCGTTCGCAACAATTCTGGATCCACGGTTCAAAAACCTCCATTTTCAGGATGCAACTGCGTGTGGGAAAGCACTTTATAAATTGAAGAATCTAGTTAAAGAAGATGCGACGTCAACTAGTGGGTCTGAAGATGAGACCAACGAAGATTTTGATTTCTGGTCACATCATAAACAGCTTGCAGTTGGCCAGAAGCGAAGGCGTACGACCAGAGCCGATGAAGTATCCATTTATTTGGCTAATCCAGTTTGCGCATTGAAATCCAACCCATTAGAGGAATGGGAGGATTTAAAGCCCGTTTTCCCAGCTTTGTACAAACAAGCACGTATCTATTTGAATGTGGTAGGTACCTCTGTACCTTGCGAAAGGCTGTTTTCGAAAGCTGGCGCAACGGTCACTGCTTCCAGGAATCGCTTAACAAGCAAACATTTAGAAAAATTGATATTTTTAGGGAGTACCACCAAAGCTGACTTTTTCTAATAAATTTTGTCCTCATAAATAAAGATACTTTTACTTTTTTGTGTTTTTACCCTCAACCTTCCAGAACAAGAGCGCGGACTCATAGTCCGCAGTCCTACATGTTGTAAGTTTATGAAGGGGGTGTTCATCGCCCCCTTTATAATCTTTGTGTAGCTGCTTGCCTGGATACTCTCCATTATAGAAAACAAATTTTGGTTTGCAGAAAAATATTGTATTTTTCGAGATTTTTCTGTCTAATATGTTCAGCTGAAAATAAAATTTGAAAATGAACGAATATTTTTGTCTAAATATTTAAAATATATCGTTTCACGAAAAAATCTGCATTAGGTCAATAAACACAAATCCTGGGGGTCCGCAACGTGTACTCATGCCGCAAAAGTCGAAGGTTAATTTTCCAAAAACTATTCGATACTAATCGATACGAGTAAGTATCGATACTTTTCCACCGATACCAAGTAAGTATCGATACTTGACGACCGATACCGTATCGAGTAAAAGTATCGATACCTCAATGGTATCGTTTCATCCCTATCAATGATTTCAACGAGATTGGGATCGTGCGTTTCCGTGTGCTGCGATAAAGCTTCCGACGGCCTCCGAGTACCGTTCGGTAGATCGATGGGCCCCTATTTTTCCGTTGTACGCTGTACGTTTCTCGAAGTTCGGTGTGATGTGAGGAGAGGAGTGGTGCCCATCATGGTGATCGTGACCAACTCAACATCCATGGATCGTGAAGGTAGCCATAGACTATATTGATTCACATTCAATCAGATCTTATGCTTTAGAGATCTTGAAGTGACATAAAATATTATCTCCATTTCTGGGCCAAGAAAGCAGAAAGCATGTTAGATTTTGATGATTTTTCATAGACAAACTTTTTCTGAAGAAATCGATTGGTACTCCTTTCAATCTCAGGAAACTTGAAGTTTAAGATTTGATGATACCCTAACCTCAACTACCCCAACTCCAATTAACCTAACCTAACCTATCAACTGTCAAACGTGCACTATCAGTGGTAGAGTTTTGGGGTAATTTTTTTTCGATTGAGTTACATCATGCCAACAAAATATTCGAGTGGATTCGGATTCTTATAGTTTTTCTTGAATTTTTTTCTTCATTTCTTTCCTCGCTTTTAAGCCCTCGAAGTTCATGGATCGCATCCTAGAGCTAGCTGTAGATACAATGCTTTCAATACCAAATTTAATGCAAATCGCTTTTCTGGGTAATGAGCTTTAAACTGCGGATTGGATTATACTTCCTATGGAAATAAAGAATATCATTTCGCAGAAGATCTTCCACTCAATGAAGATAAATATGTCAATCTCGAAAAATTGACAACTTTTTATTGCTACGAAAATTCATATAAAGTTACTCCTTTCAACAAAAACCATATGATTGAAGTAATTATCTCATTAGAATGAAAAATCTCTTGTGTCATTTGCCCTCCTAATGATGAGTACCGAAGTTATTTCCTCACTCATATTTCGAAGGTACTTTGGACTAGTGTAGGGAAACCTGTAGTGCAGACCCCCCTTTAATTTCACCCAGCCGTTCGACACATAAATCTGGTCCAAGATCAGGATCTAGGGTTCTTGTTAGCCTTAGGGGGTATTTACATAAAAAAATCTTTGGGATAAAAGAAATTTTCGTTCAGGATCTTTGGGAATAACATACAATTACAAGGTTCCGCAACAATGAATCGTTGAAGTTCTGTTGAATCCGTTTGTCTAGGTCTATTACGGAGATGATTTCGAGAAGTGTAGATTTCAAAAACTGCACAAGGCCTTTGGTTTTATTTGGTACAACCATAACCATTCATTACTATTCAGCATCGATCCTGCCACAAATGACATTCGAACAATATGTAAGTGTGATGGTACACAATGGACTACGGTTTTTTTCGAATTTTTTTTTTGCAGCGAATTATACTCTTTGATAGCAATAATTGTGGATATTTTTCTGCGCGCTTGTTCCGCCAGAGCTATTAACCAAAACTAATCTATGATCATTTTGATCATAGAACCAAAGATCATGAAACGAACGGCAAACTGACCGTCAATATGATAAATGATGTCATTTTATCTCCATAAACTTCAAGTGGTGGAATAACCGAATATTAAATTTTCTCAACACCAGAAATACTTCATTTTCTTTTCGCGTGGAAAAAATAAAGAGCTGAATTTGTATACAGGGTATCTATTTTTAAAAGGGCCAAACTTCAAAGGGAGATCATACATGTGATTTGCAACAAAACATGTCATATATACTCATAGTCGAAATCTTGACGTTTATTCTTCAATTTAACATTACCTACTTGATTTATAATTCAGTTATCCTTGTAGCCTCAGCAAATTTGACCACATATTTGGAAACAGCATTGAATTTGCTACAAGATGAAAATTTCTTTGTGCCAACAACATTCTTAATGCGGGCGTGGTAAGGGGATGAATATCAAGATTCTGAAGTGAACAAAATCAGTCATATTTTTCCAATGGTCTTATCTATTATTAATTATAGACATGTTTTCTTTTCAGCAAAAAAACCTCATTTAGTGTGCTTTTGAATGACATATCAACTTTTGTGGTAGCTGCTTTCTTCTGCCATAATATCATGGCTTACAAGTTACAAGATAACAACGAAAAAGTCGAAATATTCCGAACCTAAATTTGCCCTAATTTGATTGAATATCAAAGTAATTTTCATGGAAATCATGAATTTACCTGTCGAATCGAAATAATTTAAACCAATAAAATAAATTTTAATAATACAGATTTCAGGAAAAAATTTGAAGAAAACAGACTACTACTACAACTTGTCAAATTGTCCAATACATTGTTCAATATATTTTACACATCGTTTTCGCACTGAATCTACAAACCTGCTAAGTTCACAACGTTTCTGACGCTTTTCTGCACAACACAAATTTATTCTTTCGATCAGATCCTATGAGTCTGAACGCGAATTTGATATACATGTCCATAATTAATGATTTTTCATCGATAAAACCATTGGAAAAATATGATTTTGTTTACTTCAGAATCGTGATATTCATCTCCTTACCAAGCCTGAAATAAGAATTTTTTTGGCACACAGAATTCCTTATCTTGTAGCAAATTTGATGTCGTTTCCAGATATGTGGTCAAACTTGATGAGGCTACAAGGATAACTGAAGTATAATTGATTTTATGGAAAAACTTGAATTATTCCTTGAAATCAAGAAATATTAAATTGAAGAACAACCGTCAACATTCCGAACATGTGTTATATGACATTTTTTGTTGCAAATCACATGTATGATATCCCCTTGCCCTTGAAGTGTGGCCCTTTCAAAAGTAGACACTCTGTATACAAATTCAGCTTTTTATTTTTTCCACGCGAAAAGAATATGAAGTTTTTCTGATCTGGTGTTGAGAAAATTTAATATTCGGTTATTCCACCACTTGAAGTTTATGAAATAAAATGAAATCATTTGTCATATTGACGGACAGTTTGCGATTCGTTTCATGATCTTTGGTTCTATGATCAAAATGATCATAGACTAGATATAACTCATTCTAACCGCATTTTATGCGCGCTTGTTTCAATGAATAAGAGCGTTATCATTTTACCGAAATTTCGTGCGGATCGTAGCACGAGAAAAACTTCGGTATCTCATAAATTTTATGCCTGCTGTAAAATTGAGCTTTTCTGATATATTCAATAATAATGCGGAGATTCCACCTTTTGAAGCTCATAAAAATATATTGACATCATTTGTCACACTGACACTGACGATCAGTTTGATTCGCAAAAACTCCTAACCCCTCGTCAGTGCTTCTTGTTGAATTAAAGAAAAAGTGGCCAAGTACGTGTTGGAGCAAGCACAGTGAAGAGTGAAGTATTCTGTAGTAATAACGTGTACCAGAATATATTACATAAATCAAAAACAACACAACATATCTTATTCAAACCAATTTTCGTAGAAAGTGTTCTATCTACTAGCTTGCATTTTTACATAATTCCCACCCAGTACAAAGTTGAGAATTCAGAGGAGTCACACTTTTGTTTGAAGTTTGAAGACTTCAAAAGCTTATATCTCACCAACAAGTGAGTTATCTGAAAAAGTCATTTCGAAACTTTTATATAATTTTTGAAGATCCACCTAACGATAATTCACACACTCATGTGCCTTGAAATTTTTTCTCCATCCCTCAGTTACTTGTATGGCAAGTGCTACCCCTTTTTTTCGTAATCCATTTTGCCATTTTGACTACAAAAAAAATGAATGAAGTTTCCTTTTACATATAGATAATCAAAATTCCAAATGAAATTTACATAAATACGTAATATCATTCCTTCTTCACTAATAATATCGATCGTTATCATACGTTTTCCAGTTACGAAGAAGGTAAGACCGTAAGACGCAACGAGGGGAGTGAACGGCCGTTCTAATGAGTCTGCTGTCCACCTGAGGCAACAGGTACATCCCGACATGAAAAGAAGTAACTTCCTTTTCTGCTTGTTTCATTGAACACGGCAACCTGACGCGAAACTGGTTCTTCTCGAGATCTTTTTGATCTTATGTTAATTTGTTGGTACCGATTGGAATTTCCTTTAGAATTTTTTCGTTTCAACGGATGGCTGCAGCTATCTACCATTTTTTTGGACTTGTTGGGATATAGTATTTTTTTTTCTGAAGTAGGATGGAAGTATTATCGGATGACTTGAACTGTTGTTCGTCCAATTTCTTATTGAAGTTTCTATCGTTTCGTTTCGAGTCGATCTGAGATTTTGCATACACCTTCAGATCAATGGAAGTCTCTATGCTCGAAAAATGTATCCTATAATTTATTTCACAACATAAGGTCTGAGCCTCTGAATTAAAATGAAGAAATTATTTGTTATTTCAGTGTTAACTCCAACGAGAGGCTATTTCTTCGAGATTTCGTCAGTTGTGTGACCGGGACCAGCGGCGGTCGTTTCGCACAATGGTTACAACCAGGAAGTCGTGTCGACCCCTCGAAGTGTCAAGTACTTTACTCCAGGGACGAATTGAAATGCGGCTGGCCGGCGATGATAACCGTCATCACCAGAGATCAGTATTCGGACATCGTCCATGTGCCAAATATGAAGGTAAATGTGGAATTTCATCTTCCAATTATTGACAAGTGTGGTTTGACCAGGACCGGCTCGAGGCCCACGAGGGCCCCTGCAATGCACTTGAAAAAATCTATACTGATTAATGAAATTGAAGTGTCTGTCTGTTACGTCGAAATATCTTACTTCTCCGAATTCTTGTAGCTATTAGATGGTTTACAGAACATGAACAACCATATACGTCTTTTTAATGGTTTCACCGATTTTAACAACTTTCAAATTTGGATAAAGTAGTTCATAGAGACGGTTAGGGCCTCTCCGTATGGCGCTCATCGAGAAAAAGAATTTTGCTTCAACCATACGTCATGACAAAAACTAAATTAGAATTTTCCTCACTCCATCTTCAGGTAGTATTGCCTCAAATTCAGAAATTCAAAAGTTATCAGCAGAAAAGAGATCAATTTATCAAATGTAACATGTTTTAAATTTTTTTATATAAATCCTTTCGAAACGCAGTTGGAACATGATAAAGAATTAAACCGATCCTTACTTTTTGGAAAATTTCATCCGTTTCATGTCTTCATTTTTTTTCCAGGTGGATATAAAGGCGATTCCGATCGACAAGAACGAACTGGGAGAAAGCGACGCAGGAAGAAAGGTGAGAAGAGTAAGTCAACCAGACGCGATGACATTCGGTGGTCTTCCTCCTCCACCTCTGCAATATCCCTACGAACCTACTGTTAGAGACAAAATGTACTTTCATTCTATCACGGTTATGAAGGTGAGTTGAATTCATAGGAGTAAATCTCTTTATCTTTCATTAGTATCCCAAATTTTTTTTGTTTACGGTAGACAGTTTTCCAATAAGAGGTTTCATTTTTATTCGAACTATTTTTGTACGGAAACAATCATTTAGAAGAATAATTGTCTCCTAAGAAAAGCAGTCAATTCAAGTTAGAATAGCATTCGCAACTGCAGATCGACTTCGGCTTTCTTAAACCTCATCAGTACAGTGTAGCCATGATGAATCTAATAATAAGTCAGATTCATATCATGTCATGTGTAAAATAGAGCACCCTCCTCCTAGTTTTTCACATTTTCCCTTCCAAAATCATTTCTTATAACATTATTTCCCTTATTTTTTACCCATTCCCTGCATGCGTTTTTCTTTCTCGACTTGAGGGAAACAGGAAGCTCGCTTAAAGGCTTAAAGAGTGTTGTGGTCTGGTAAGGCTTTGTTTGATTTTGATCGATATTCAACCCCTAAATCGTAGATACGTTTGTATATTTGCCTTCATTATTTTCTTGCAGCCATACCAAAATTATTCATTCGAAGAACTCAGATTTGTATCTCCTCCTGTTAAGAGATCTAGTGAGAGCATGCTTGTAAGGCCAAATTTAGACGGGACTTACAGCGCCAACTGGACTCCAGCTTCCATCGGCTGCTACTCAATAAGCGTCAACATCGATGGCTATGATATGGAAGAGGTGAAATAGAATATAATTTCATGTGGTGTTATAACTAATATATTTTGTGTGTTTTTGATGTAACTACATTTAACTCTTGATCTTCAGGCGTTCAAGGTAGAAGTGAAAGAACCCCCGCAAGGTCTGACTCCACCCTCGCAACATACAACGAAAAAGAGCAACTACCAGCCTAATAAATTGAGAAAGTTCGTCGCCAAAAATTCAGCAGGACTGAGAATAAGGGCACACCCTTCCTTGCAAAGTGAACAAATTGGTGTGGTCCATGTTAATGGAACCATAGCATTTATTGATGAGATTCATAACGACGATGGAGTCTGGTTGAGGCTCTCCATGGACACCATAAAACAGTACTGCAGCCCCGGAATCATCGAAGCTTGGTGTTTGCAATACAATCAACATCTCGGTAAAACCCTGTTGCTACCAGTAGAGGAACCGAAAACAATCCTGGATCAAGTAATCAGCGAAACTATCCGAAAAAAACTACCCGAAATTCACGACAGGTGAAATATTTTCATTCAGGTTTTCGCCATTTTCACAAGAATATTTTCAGGAGGAAGATTCCTACGAGTGCGTCAGGAGATTTTATCGTGATCAAATGTGGAGCTTCTGGTCACAATGTCCGAAGTAAGCCTAACCTCAAAGCACCAAGGGTCGGTATGTTGGTCCTTGGAAACAGAGTGGGAGTTTCGGAGTATATTGTGAACTCGGATGGGTGTTGGGTTCTACTGGATCAGAACACTAAGGACAAGTATTGTTTTAACACGGACGAAGAAGCTTGGTCTCTAGCAATGGGCCATAACAATGCTCTGTATTTAGGTAAGTATTATAAATACTGAACCATGTACCATAAATTTTTTGAATTAATATGCCAGGATTACTTTTGGTTTTGGTTCATTATAGTGAAAGAAAAATTTGAGTTCTCTTTTCGATGGATGAAGAATCGAAATAACTTGAATCGGTTCCTTGAAGTTTTGGACAAAAATCATCTAATATACCACATTAGTCTATGGAATCCGTGGACGATGGAAATAACCAAAATAACTTATTGTTGATAACAAGAGTGAAACTTTGTTGATGAATGCCATATTCTTATTGATTTTTTTGTGGAGTAATCTTTCATTCAACAGGGGCAATAACCGATAGTAAAGCGACTTCACATTCAGATGAATCCTCGAGGAAAGGTTTCGACTTCACACAAACATTGGGTCCGATGTCTTCAGACCCTCATTTCTTGTTCGCATCACCTATAAAGCAGAACAATTGCAATACATTTAATGCTGAAAAGACGTCGACGAATCCATTCATATTCGGCGAGTGCTCCAACGATATGTCTCCTGTGTTTCCCAAAAGGGAGAGAAAAGATGTCAAGATCAGCGTCTTGCCGAAATGGATGAAGGGCGAAGATGAAAAAAGGTAATTTGGAATCATTAAAGTAAGCCAGCCCTACGCTCAATTGAAATGTTACAGCGAATCTCCAGATTCACAAAATTCCGCGCAAAATGAATCAGCTAAACCACCTCCAGAAAGTAGAGCCAACGGCAATGGAACACCCCCAGATACTCCAAAAAGATCGAATAGTCCTAGTAGAGGACCTTTCTCCCCCAAAATACTCAGCAGAAGTTCCAGTCCGGTGGCAGTTCCATGTAAGATTTTGAGAGAAAAAGAATTGTCGAAAATAATCGCATAGATATTATTCTCTTTATTCATGTACCCTCCTAGACAAAACATTTTTATTCAAAATTCAATACTAATTGTAGTAATTTTTCATTTTTGCATTGATTTTACTCATTATCTCATATTCATTTCGTGAAGATTTGCAATGTATTATACAGGGTAATAAAGAATAAAGAAAGAAAATACGATTTCTTTCGGAATTAATTTCGATTTTTCTCACAGCTCGTGGTAATGTTTTGGCAGATAGCGCAGCAAGCAGCAATCAAGTTTTTGGTTCTCCGAAAAGCATAGGACTATCACCTCTAGGTAAAATAACTCTTTTAACAGTACATCGGAGAATATTATTTGGTTCTATCAGTTTGCAGCGGTTTCCCTGAGCATCAGACGAGAAGAGATTCGACGCAATCTGACACGAGTGCTTTTGGCAGCAGCCTTACAAGGGATAGCCAATCTCCAAGCCAAGCAACTCCTTACAAAGATCTTACATCTAGTCCGAGCGGCAGCTCGATACAAACAAAATCTGATAACAGCCCTCCCTCAACACCCTGCAAGAAGGATGAATACTACGTAAGAAACATAATGAATCAAAATATAATAGAGTTCCAAAATAAATATGCCTCCTTACTTATTATTTTTGACGAAATATTCTACTGCTCTTATAGGACGCAGATGGTATTTCGAAAAAATTGACGCAAACTGGAACCCAAACATCACCACCAGAAAACCCAACCAACGTATCGATCAAAGGCCATTTTTCTATCGGATCTACCAGCAAAGAGGAGAAATTGAGTCCTAAGCTAGGAAGGAAAGAGAGAGGATTAGGAAAGGTTAGACCGAAGAGGTCCATCTCTCCGGCAGGCGTTCAACCGATGAGTTCCAAAATTTCCATGGCTGGGTCGGAACAAGCTAAAATCGCTATGAGTCCATCAATGGCGGAGGCCTTGCGGGCAGTATTTGCAGCTTTTCTCTGGCACGAAGGTGAGTCTGTGGTAAATATTCAAAAAAATGAACCTCTGAAGAATCTTCTAGCAAACCTAAAATTATGCAAATCGTTATTTCAGGTATCGTTCATGATGCTATGGCATGCGCTTCTTTTCTCAAATTCCATCCTAACTTACCGAAGCAGGGAGCGTTAGTTGTTACGAGACATTTAGAACCTCCAGTCGACAAAAGAAGGCAGGATTTAACTAAAGAAGAACGAGCAAGGCAAAGACATTCAGTCGAAGTGACCACAAATGCTGGGAGTTACCTCCACATTCAACCAGCTACATTGGAATCGTTAACGAGATCTGCAGCTAACGCCAACGCCAATAGAAATAGATCCAAGAAGATCCCTAACCAAGCACTCAAAGAAGAAACTGCTGCAACCAAGGGAACTTCGAATGATAGGTAATTATTGCGTTAAATTATGTAGATTTATTAATGCATTCCTATATATTAGTCTAATTGCTGTTTGAAATTAGTATCAACGACTTCGTTCATTATCTTCGAGATTGCTTATGGTATGGTAAATACTTCTTAAACACTTTTGTCGAGATTAAATTTCGGTGAAAATGTCAAAGGACATATAAAAAAACGAAATGTATATTAAATTCAGTGGAAGTATACAGAGCTAAGTTCAGCTCAGACTTGGTCAAATGAAGGATGTGAACAGGGAAAAATCTCTCTTATGGTATTATTTTTGTCCTTCGCAGATCTGGTTATGGACTACATACGGTTTCTGTACTTCCCCCGGCTTTGAAATCTCTGGTATATTTATGGGAGGAACTGTCTACGAGCTGCTTCCAAGCTATCTCTCAGCAGATGATTCTTCAAAGCCCCATTCAAAACAACATCAGGAGAAAAGATAAGATAACAAACAACACAAAAAATGATTGCAGGGATAAAAATTCCACTATGGAAAGAGATAGCAGCAGGAGAAATCGTAAAAAGAAGGCCACATCCAGAAATTATCTAGGTAACTTTATGATGATGGTCATAAATAGACTTTCTCACAAGGTTGTCCTCAATAATTCAGTTGGGCACTAATTTCCTATTAATTTATCACATTCGTTTTCATCGTTGGTTGTACTTTTTTGGACTCTTTTAAGTGGATTTTAGCAAAGTAAAAATATATTTTGTACGAATAGGATTTTTTTTGTAATATTTCTCAGAAATTTGTACAAAAATATTGCAGATTTTTTGTAAAATGATGATGCGGTTCACTTCAAGAATTTCTTCAATGAAATTTTTAAATTTCGTCTTTGAATGTTAGGGCACCACTACCTAAAGTCCCCCTGTCGTGGACTTCTTGAGGTATATTTCAGGCCACAACTACTTATCCATCCTGTAGGATTTAATGTCCCAAGCATTCAACAATGATGAAACAAATTTTTGAGAAAAAATGTAATCGAAGAAATTTCTTTTGATAGAGGACATTGGGATACCCACTCATGTTGCACCTGACGAATCTGATACCATTTGTGAACTTTGCGGCGAAAATTATTCGTATCCTGTGACATTCCACATGCACCAAGCTCATCCAGGCTGCGGCCAACATTCTGGTGGAAAAGGATACAATTCAAGGGGTAACTACTGCCTTGGTTGGGCTGGAAGCTGTGGGGATGGTGGAATCCGTGAGTATATTATGCATTTTTTTCAGTTTTATTGACATTTATTGTAACGTCGATTTCGATAATCATAAGTTCTCCTAATTTCAGCTGGCAGCTCATGGTATTTGATGTGCGAATACTGCCGAGAAAAATACGTTAAAGCTTTCAGAAGCGCCAAACAGTTCACCAACAGGGTCAAAAATCTCCAAAGAAGGGTATACGGTAAATCCGTAGTTTCACCATCGTTATCTCCGATTTTAGAGCCTCACATCATCATGAGAAACAACGCAATGTTCTTGCTGGACCTAGCCAGCTCTGCTGATACGAATATGGCCCCCCAAAGAAGGTCTTCGATGGGATACATGCCATCATTGTCTGAAAATAATTCTCCGTCTGATTGTTCCGGTCCCTTCAGCCCCATGCCCCCTTTCCAATGTCTTCAGTCTTTAGGCGCAAGTTTGGTTAAGGACGAAACCAATATTTACGAAGTGATGTTTCGGGAACATAATATGCAAGAAGGATTCGGTTTTGGAGGGTCTCAAAGAGTGAGTAGAGAATTAAATATGCAAACAATAAACTGAAAAATTGATATTTCAGCCTATCTCTGAGATATCTGTGTCCGATGATGGTGATAACACCAAAGGTTCAAGGTTTCATCGATCCATATCAATGGGAACAAACGGTATTCCCTGGTCTAAATCAGGCTTAGACAATCGCCTCATCATAACTAGAAGAAGGAATAATAGTAGCAGTGAATCTCTGATAGGTATCTATAATGCTGACGTAATTCATTTCATCTTAATTTTTTATATGCCATTCCAGAAGGTGGATCTTCCCTTTTGTGCAACCCCTCTAGTGCGTTACAACAGCTTATACCGAAAATTGATCATTTATCCACTGTTGTGAAAGATGAAATGAACGGAGCAGATACAGAAGGTGGTCTGATGCTGTTGCAGCGGCCAGTAATGCAGTTTTTATTACAACAGCATGATCTGCAATCACTCAAGTTATCCATGTGCCAAGCATTGAGGTGAGTTCAATTCTACATGTTCATGATTTTTATAGGATTGAATAAAACGGAAATAGGGCTCGAGGTTCTTGAGGAATCGCATATTTTAGTTCTTTATTGGGTTTCGAACTGATTTTTTGTGAATCTAGTAATTGGAAGCAATGTCACTTGCGGCGATCCTCAATATTCTCACTATTAATAATGAAATGAAATATTCTAAATGAACAATTCCATAACTGGAAAGTAATGCAAATTAATATTGAAATTATAGAAAAGCGATGTGTCGAGTTTACTCCATGCAAGCTCTCAACTGGTTATTGAAATCTGTAACTCAACCGTTATGTCTTCATGACTTGCTATGGTGGTTTGTCACTTCACTCACACCCTCAGATGTTGAAGTGGAATCTGAAGATGACAATAGACCGGCAAGAAAACTTGATGAACAGGTAAAAATTACTTTCAATGGAGTGTGCTTGTTGATATAGTTGAATATTTTTTTACAGGATTTCAACGTCTGCGAACATCCGTTGTCTGATATTGTAATAGCTGGTGATGCTGTTCATCCTCTTCCCAGTACTTTCCATACACTATTACAAACTATTGCTGATCTTATGGTACTCTTACCTATGGGATCTCCTATTCAGCAAATGGCTGTAAGGTGTTGGGGTTTACGCTTTGCTACTAGTGATCATTCCTTCCTGCATAGATCCCAGGTAAGTAGCAGCCTTTCAAATCGACTTTTCTGCCTTTTGTATGGCAGACTGATCTTTTTGTGCAGTTTATTTAATTCTGGTACAAATTCTCATACAAATTTGTTGTACTGTTATGTTCTACTAGGTGTTCAGCAATATAAGCAAGATATTATCGCGAAGCGAAGAATTAGAGGATTGCACTCTTTCAATGCATGAGAGTCATCATAGCTCAGCATATCAACACTTGTGTGCGATAGAATCGCTGAAAGATCTCACTTTTGCTGTCGAAATAAAGTCTTCTAGTCGACAAGCTATGGTAGGAAGTCTAACTGATGCATCCACAGAAACATTCTGGGAATCTGGAGATGAAGACAGAA
The DNA here is from genome assembly GCA_963966015.1 of Aphidecta obliterata. NCBI lineage: Eukaryota > Metazoa > Arthropoda > Insecta > Coleoptera > Coccinellidae > Aphidecta > Aphidecta obliterata. Next base: position 18,442,839 of record OZ014428.1, on the reverse strand, counting down.
ACAAAACCAAGAGTTTGATTCTGGTCTCTCCTCAAGGACATCATCCAGCTCTGATATGTGTTCACATAGATAACTGTAGGGATTTAGCGGTAAGTTATTTTCTGGGAAATGAGCATCCTCTTTGAACCCTTCTTCCATTAGTATATCGGTATATTCCATCCAAAATAAATCGCATAGCATTTCAAAATCAGATCTAATTGAGATGAAATTGAATTCGATATATTGCTCACTTTCAACATATGTTTGCCTTTTATGATTGAAAGCCCCTCAGAATATGAGTTTCTGATCATTTTGAATTTCTAGTTTCATCATGAATTTTTTAATGCTCCTCGGCCACGGAATTGAGGTCCCAAAATTCAATATATATTTTTTATTTTCAATACTGATCACGAAGTTTTGGAATATAGCTTGAAGGATGATGATCGTTTGGTCCTTGATTACTATTTTTGTGTGAAAAAAACAAGTAGTGAGAGTTAATTGATACATTTTCAACTGTTTGAAAGCAAGGACAAACTAAATAAAATTTGAAAAAATCAAAACTGAATGCAAATTTGATAAATATACAGAAAAAGTAACATTTTTCAATTTTTCAGAATAAAATTTCCAACATAACATTCTACTCTGGTCCAAATGGTGATGAATTGGTGAAGTTAGGGAGTGTGGAATTGGAGACTAGACTTCTCGGAGGATGGGTGAATTGCCCTATACCAGGTGAATGAGAGAATTAATCCTACTCGACTATGAAATAACAATATCCACAAGTGAAAGAATGTTTTCAGGGCTTTAAGAAAACACTGATTAAACATATTTCACAGTATGAAGAGTAAACCGAAAACAGTTCAACCTTCAAAGTTAATTTTGTTTTATGTTCTTGATTTGTGTTATGGTAATCAATCAACTTATTCCAGTTCAGGCAGTTTTATATAACTTTTCTGGTCGCCCCACTCCTGATGGTATTTGGTTAGGTACAAAGGCTGTTCTCTCAAGTTCGCTCCAATATATAATTTTTTACAGAAAATAACAACAACGTGATCAAAGTAGAACTCAAGGGTCCTGACAATTCAGTCCGTGTCAGACAAATAAGAGTATTGGGTAAAATTGAATCTGAATCCTTGAGGGTTGGCAAACAACTTAATTCGTACACAATACAACAGAAAAACTGTGAGGCAGAAACCCTCAGAGTTTTCAGACTCATAACGTCTCAAGTTTTCGGCAAACTCATTCAAGGAGAAGAAGGACAGAATAAAAACATCATTGAAAACGCCGGGGGATCTGGTAGCGAAAGCTTGGAGCCTTTAGAAGAGAGTAATGACCTGAGAGAACATATGGTGGGAATCCTTTTCAGTAGGAGCAAGCTTACGCATCTACAGAAACAAGTGAGGAAAACACACAATTATAATTTATAATCCAGTTTGATCTCAAAAATTGATCTTAATATAAAACTTTCGACGCCGACTATTGGTTATATCAAAGCAATAATTGAAATCAATTTCTGATGGCATATCCACCATCTCTTCTTAATGTGATATTCCGTTATATGATATATAACAGTTTGGCGAGGTGTCCTTGCAATGTTATTCTAATTTTGAACTCAATGTTTTTCAGGTGATTGTTCATATAGTTCAAGCGATCCGCAAGGAAACAATGAGGGTTAGAGATGAATGGGAGCTGTCAATATGCTCGCCTGGTGGATTAAGTAGCAGTGGTCAAAGCCAGGATATAATGAAAAACTCCGACACTTACTGCTTTGAGATGCTTTCAATGGTTTTAGCTTTATCTGGCAGCTCAGTGGGCAGGGCTTACCTTTCACATCAAGGCGGGCTTCTGGGCGATCTTCTTAGCCTTCTTCATACAGGAAGTGCAAGGGTTCAAAGACAAGTAAGTATATTATACTAGAAATAATAGATTCCACTTTTACGTTACGTAAACATAATTTTCAGTGTCTTCAAACTGACGTAAGTTTTAAATAGATATGAAATCCATAATATTGATAAATGATGCTGTGGTCTGTCAGGTTGTCCCCTAGAATTTAAAAATATTCATGATATTCCAGACTCGCTAGTATCACCGTCAGTATTAATTTTTTTCTATATTGTTTGGCCCGCTATCAACAAGACCAGGAAATCGCTTTTTCTTGCAGGAGACCTGTTTGCCAGAGGTTTCTTACCTTTCCAGTAACATACCATCAACTGAGTTTGCATTTTTCTTGAATATACATTTCAGTACCTTACCTCGATTGTTTTTATATACCTATTGCATCTCCAGGAACCCATACTATCATGCTTTTTGGATTGATCATAATTTTTACTTCAGGTTACATCCTTACTGAGAAGAATGCTGCCTGAAATCACACCTGATACCTTAGCCAGAGTAATGCGGGTCTCCAGTTTACCTCCAAAAGATTTCAACGTAGTTTTAGTCAATAATAAGGCTCTTGGATCAAATGAGTTTGATATACACAGGTAAGACAACAAGAATCCTGAAGGCTTCGGCATATAATTATTTTTTAGTCATGGAAAAAAGAGTTATAGCTTTCTGGTTCATTATTTTTTTTTGGCAAACCTTTCCAATCGTTTGAGGAAAATGGAGTTCAACCTCAGCTGACGTTTCATAGTTTAAGTTTTGTGTTGTAACTCCTTATATGACCATATTTCAACATTCTTTTCAAAGATTGTCAAGTTTCCAGACTGAGTATTTTCATTCCAGGGCTGGAATACTGGATGTTTTCCTAAGTGTAATTGCCAAAGCTTTAACTGTCCAGGTGAAACTAAAGGGTAAAACAGGATGTGGGAATGCTGTCAAAGAAATCAATACAGTCACTTTAGCTACATCTGTACATCCCAAGGAAAACCTAGAAAGTAGATGGTGGCTTAAGGGGTTTGTTACTAGAAAGTTAGCTGAGGTGCTAGTAAATCTCATAAAAGACATGGCAGCTGTGAGTAAACATAAATAATTTGGATAGACATTGGAAGTTAATTTTTATTCGAAATTTTTCAGGGAAAACTCTCAGAAACTTGGGCAAGAATTGCAAAAGGTGCAATAGCTGAAAATATCCTTAACCTAACACATCTCAGCGAAGAACAAAGAACACCTGGTATATGTCTAAAAACCCCAACTCTTTGGCTAGCCTTAGCTTCACTCTGTGTACTCGACAAAGACCATGTTGAAAGGCTCTCTTCAGGTATGTAACGGGTGATTTTTTTGAGGTTAGGATTTTCATGCATTAGTATTTGCTCAGATTTTTTTGAGGTTAGGATTTTCATGCATTAGTATTTGCTCAGTATGCTTTGACATTTCATCATGAATAGACTTACTAACGAGCAACGCTTGCAAATCATTGAATTTTATTACCAAAATCAGTGTTCGGTTCGAAATGTGTTTCGCGCTTTACGCCCGATTTATGGTCTACATAATCGACCAAGTGAGCAAACAATTAATGCGATTGTGACCAAGTTTCGCACTCAGTTTACTTTATTGGACATTAAACCAACCACACGAATGCGTACAGTGCGTACAGAAGAGAATATTGCGTCTGTTTCTGAGAGTGTTGCTGAAGACCGTGAAATGTCGATTCGTCGCCGTTCGCAGCAATTGGGTTTGTGTTATTCGACCACATGGAAGATTTTACGTAAAGATCTTGGTGTAAAACCGTATAAAATACAGCTCCTGCAAGAACTGAAGCCGAACGATCTGCCACAACGTCGAATTTTCAGTGAATGGGCCCTAGAAAAGTTGGCAGAAAATCCGCTTTTTTATCGACAAATTTTGTTCAGCGATGAGGCTCATTTCTGGTTGAATGGCTACGTAAATAAGCAAAATTGCCGCATTTGGAGTGAAGAGCAACCAGAAGCCGTTCAAGAACTGCCCATGCATCCCGAAAAATGCACTGTTTGGTGTGGTTTGTACGCTGGTGGAATCATTGGACCGTATTTTTTCAAAGATGATGTTGGACGCAACGTTACGGTGAATGGCGATCGCTATCGTTCGATGCTAACAAACTTTTTGTTGCCAAAAATGGAAGAACTGAACTTGGTTGACATGTGGTTTCAACAAGATGGCGCTACATGCCACACAGCTCGCGATTCTATGGCCATTTTGAGGGAAAACTTCGGAGAACAATTCATCTCAAGAAATGGACCGGTAAGTTGGCCACCAAGATCATGCGATTTTACGCCTTTAGACTATTTTTTGTGGGGCTACGTCAAGTCTAAAGTCTACAGAAATAAGCCAGTAACTATTCCAGCTTTGGAAGACAACATTTCCGAAGAAATTCGGGCTATTCCGGCCGAAATGCTCGAAAAAGTTGCCCAAAATTGGACTTTCCGAATGGACCACCTAAGACGCAGCCGCGGTCAACATTTAAATGAAATTATCTTCAAAAAGTAAATGTCATGGACCAATCTAACGTTTCAAATAAAGAACCGATGAGATTTTGCAAATTTTATGCGTTTTTTTTTTAAAAAAAGTTCTCAAGCTCTTAAAAAATCACCCATTATATACATTCAATGTCTGATTTGTCCAAGTTTATTACTTCAAATTCGTCCGTGAAATGGTTTCGAAATTGGTTGGCGATGTTCGTTCTTTTGTATGGAAGTTCATTGGGTGAATTTCCACAATCAATCAAAATAGGATGGGCATATTCCAAAATAGATGGCGCTTTAACGGACAGGCCTTGATTTCCGATTACCAGATTCGAAAAATTTTTTGCTCTGGTGGTTGTTTTTTTTCTGAAATGGTGTGCTAGTTTAAGTTCAACTTATGCTCTATGTGAACTCCTAGATATTTCATCGCCTGCTTGTGGCCAAGTTTCCTCGGAATCACTTGGCCACTGAGATCACTGGTATCTTTTGGGGCCATCTGAAGAGTAAATTCTATGTCAACAAGCCAACCACCATCCAGTATAATTTTGTATCAAAAGAACGAAAAAAAAAGAGGGATATACGTTTGAAATATGAAATGATGTGCTTTTATATAAAATTGAAAATTTCATTTCTCATGTTATGATAATCTTTTTAGGGCAATGGACAAATCCAGAAGGTCAACCAGCTCCACCGAGGCCAACTTGCACGAATCACGACGACGGAGAAACCAATGCCGTAGTACAGTGTAGTACCTGCGGAAATTTATGTGCTGATTGCGATAGAATCCTCCATCTTCACCGTAAAACTAGACATCATCAACGTCAGGTATTTTGTTACTATCGTTACAGGTCTGATGTCTGTACTTGTGAGATATTTTGGAATTGATAATTGCTTTTGCTTGTTATATATATTTCTCCACGAAACATGCAGGTTTGCAAAGAGGAAGAAGAAGCTATAAAAGTGGAACTGCACGAAGGTTGTGGTCGAATCAAGCTCTTCTGGTTATTGGCACTTGCAGACGCCAGAACTCTCAAAGCATTAATCGAGTATAGAGAAGGTGGTACGAGGAGTAGAGGTGCTGGTACAAGTGGTGTATGTAGATTTTGTGGTGCCACTGGAACATCTGGATTGCTTGCTATCGGAAATGTTTGCGCTGACCAAGAATGTCAAGTAAGTGGAGAACGGGTTTTGTTAAATTGTGTGAGATCAATATGATGATTTGCAGAGCTGCTGTATTATTGAATGAACACCCCACAAGTTGTTATACCTTATTAACTTTTCAAAACGCTTCAGTTATCAGTCCCCTTTCTTTAGAAATGGAACGTTTATTTTCTAAGAATAACTTTGAAATCTAATTAGCGAGATAAAATGATGATTTTAATTGTTTTTATCTGATATTTCCTAGTTCTTTATGAAATCCCCCAGTTAAAAACATGTGGTTAGGCTTTTTAACTATTTCCTGCAGATAAGGTCATCTACTCCTGGTCGAATTATTATAAAGTCAGATTTTTGGATAGTGCACTCTTCTTTGTATAAATTGCAACCTTCATGTCCTTGCAGGAATATTCAAAGACAGCTTGCACCAAATTGCTCCATTGTGGTCACATGTGCGGTGGGATCCTAGACGAAACAAAATGCTTGCCATGCCTTCACGGGTGTATCAAGGATCCTAACCTACGACAGGATGCGGATGATATGTGTATGATATGTTTCACCGAAGCACTTTCGTGTGCTCCTGCTATACAACTCCAATGTGGTCACGTCTTTCACCTTCATTGTTGCAAAACAGTGTTGATGAAGAAATGGACCGGACCCAGGATAACATTCTCGTTTTCACAGTGTCCAATCTGCAAGGTTTGTATTATTTCATTACCGGCATGAAAGAAATCAATTACTCAATATCAATGAAATAGCTGCATATGATAGAATTCTCTAAAAGTTCTCTGCTACTAATCCTTTTATTTACTTATATCATGATAACCGTACAATAATTGATTTATTTCATTAATCAAAGTATGTTTTGTTTTTACAGAAAGATATGGAGCATCCTAACTTAGAAGAATTGTTAGAGCCTATCAAGAAATTATTGAAGGATGTACAGAGAAAAGCTCTGATGAGGTTGGAGTATGAAGGTCTTCACACCGTAGAAGCAGTAGGAACACCTGGTTCAAGATTCTATAATGATCCTGCTTCATATGCAATGGATAGATACGCTTACTATGTTTGCTTCAAGTGCAATAAGGTACGATTCATTATGTCTTATAACTCTTCGTATCCTTGTTAGTGTATGAGTTATAAACTAATGATACAAAGGGGTTTATGTGGATTTTCTTTTTAAAAACTTTGGTATCTTTAATTTTGTGTCCACATATGGGGCATCGATAAATGAGTTAAATAAAATTTCAGCTCTACAGCAATTCCACGTGAGAAGACAATTGAGTTTTTCTGATTTGGTGTTCAGAAAATTCGATATACTCCATATAATTCTCTCGAAGTGTTGATTTCATGAAAAAACAATATTTTGTCTCACGAGTGGTCGGTTTGGTTCACAGACTTTGTGGTTCGTTCATTTTCTTGAATACATTAAAAAAAATATTTTTCAAATATTATTAACTATGGAACACTATGAAGTGAGACTGGGAGCACGTTTCATCAGAGTTGCAGTTCTCAAATCAAACTAATAGAAATTCATTTCAGGCATATTATGGAGGCGAGGCTAGATGTGATGCAGAAGTTGGAGAGAACTATGACCCTATGGAGCTAGTTTGCGGTGCCTGTTCCGACGTGGCCAGGGCCCAAATGTGTCCAAAACATGGCACTGATTTTCTAGAATACAAATGCCGTTACTGTTGTTCAGTCGCAGTTTTTTTCTGCTTCGGGACAACTCATTTCTGCAATCCTTGTCACGATGATTTCCAACGAGTCACCAACTTGGCTAAATCAGAATTACCAAGTTGCCCAGCAGGTAATAAATGAAAACATGCAACAATTTTTTTTCAAATTAAATGAACAATTCACTATTATTTCGATAAATCATCATAAACTGGAAGAGTGGAATAGTAATAATACTTTCAAATGATATTCACAATTTTTTTGGATAACCATTAGATGCACGTATCAAATATAATACACATATCGTAAAGGCCCACGGATATTTTTCTAGGATGTATTTTCAAGACAAAGTTAAACTCCTTTGAAAAAATGTTTGTATTTGGCCATCAAATGTTCAATAGTTAGTAAATGCCTACTGTGGAAAATTGGTGTAAAAAAACAATAAAAATGAACTTCCGAATAATTTCATTGATTGGAATCTAACGTAATACCCATTCAGACGTTCGATTATTTATAAAATTCTGAGAAAGATCAAAAGATCTTCATTCTGCAAGGTCTGATTTGCGTTCCGGATGGCGATAAAAAAATAATGTTTTTGAATACTTAGTTCTTCCTTTGAATTGTTAAATACACACTTATGGAAATATTGAACGAAAATAAGAAAGTATTAGATAATTCTTTTTTCTTTCAGGTCCTAAAGCTAAGCAACTAGAAGGGGATGAATGTCCTCTTCATATAAAACATCCACCGACAGGAGAGGAATTTGCACTAGGATGTGGAGTTTGCAGAAATGCACATACATTTTGAAGATACGAATATAATAATGATTCCACTGTAGTTGGCGTATTGACCAATATTTTTTTTCAATAGTTAATTGTGATATTCAGTTTTTATATTTATTTGTATTAAGTAAACTATAAAGCACCTAAGTATAAACCAACATTTGAATTTTACTTGCATCTAGTGTGAATGACAATTTGTATATACTGATTATTTTAATATATTTCCCAAAACCAATCAAATCGGATATAATTCTCGATAATTATATTAATTTGAAGAACAGATAAAAAATTCAAAATCGGGTAGCCAAGGATAAATGAAGGTTTCCGAGAGAAACAGTTGAATCGTCACAAAAATAAACAATTAACTTATACATTTTTGTTACACTGACAGACGCTTCAGAAGATCTGCCATGAATCATGGTACCATATGCATTCCAGCAACTAAATAAAATGATGTCGCAAATTCGTTTATTTTCTCTTTCAACGTTTATTAGGAGATTTTTCCTGATAGTTATAATTCAATAATATAATATAAGTTCGAACTAAGGAGAATAAAAGGTCCTAGAAAAAAAAATAGGAAGTTAACAAACTCACCGATAAAATTGATCCAAATTGTTCGAAACAGTCACCATTCGTTTGATGTGCACAAAGTCTTGCTCGGCGTAATAACGCCTTATTATATGTAGCAACTATCACATCACTTTGCTCACGAACAATGTCATAAGCATTTTTAATGCGTTGTTTTAGTTCTTCAACAATATTCACCTGACTGTTACAGTACCCTAATGTTTTCAAATAACCCCAAAAGAAGAAATCACAGGGGTTGTGATCCGGGAAGCGTGCATTTTCACTAACTTTACAAAATTCAGAAGTCACAAAAATCATTCACTCCGTCATATTTCCCGTAAACTGAAAGCATTCAATAAAAACATTTAGATACGTACCTAAGACAGGTCTGTGTTGGAAATTTCTCAGATTTGCGGGTAATTTTCATTTCGAAATACTAGGCCCTGGTGAATATTTTATATAAAGGATTTTTGGAATTCCAGCATCTGAACTTTGAAAACAATCTGTATATTCCTCAAACTTTTCGCTATCATTGTGAAAATCACACAAATACACAATAAAAGAAAAAATGCTACGACAAAAAGTTGGAAAATCACTATTGAATTGTGAGACAGATATTTCACATAGCTAGGTACCAATCTTTTTCTCTAGTAATGGCGAGATAAATCTAATATCACCTGGAATGTTTTCTGTTCGATTCCTAAAGGTTTTTTTTTGTTTGAATTCGCACTCATCATTGATATTAGTTTATTTGGACGTCGTCCGGTGAACAAACTCAATAAACACCACAAATCGAAACTACCAAAATTTATTGAAAGATTTTGGTTTACCGAAAAAAGTATTTGAGGAAAACAAGTTTTTTTGTATCCACTTTCAGCAAAACAAAATATTTTTAGAGGCTATTGAAAATGTTATTTGATGTTCATTAGGTTCTCCGTAGCATAAATTTTGGATGAAAATATCGGCTTTCGATAGACTCCACAACACAAATATTGAAATTCATAGCTATTGAAGAATTGAAAAAAGAAAGAAAAATTAAAGGTAAGAAAAAACGAAAAATTCAATGATGACCTTTATTGATCTCCATAATTGTCATACATTAACTTATCTAAACTAAGAGCTGTTTACACTGCTCTTACTTTCCCGCAGACTGGCTGATCTTTTACGTTTGATTTCTCTCTCCTTCTTGGATTCCTTCTGCCTCTGTGCCAGAAGTTTCTTGTAGTTGTTTACTGCTTCTTTACGATCCAGACAACGTTTCTTCTTGAGAGCAAGACGATGTCTCTTACGTTGAAGAACCATGGGTGTTATCAAACGTTGGATCTTAGGTGCTCTGAAGCGGAGTTTCTTACCTTCCTTCTCAGGAAGAGGGCGTTTAACGACATATTGACAAACGTCGTCCTGCTTAGTCAGGTTGAAGAGTTTACGAATGTTGTTTGCTCTTTTAGGTCCCAAACGGCGGGGAACATTGGTGTCAGTCAATCCAGGGATTTCCTTCTCGCCTTTGCGGACGATTACCAAGGACAAAACACTCATGTTAGCATCCACAATGCAACCACGGACAGATTTCCTTCTACGTTCACCATCACGTCTTGGACGATAGCACGAGTGACCCTTTGACAGCAACAAACGTACTCTGGTATTAGTGAGTACTCCCTGTTTCATTGGGAAACCTTGCTTATCGTTACCTCCGGTAATTTTGACAACATATCCTTTCCACTCATCTCCCAATTGATCAATTGGTACTTCAGAACCCATACGCTTATCGAAAAAGATAGAGATTTTGTGAACATCCATTATCTCGAACATCTTTTGGCTCCCCGTGGGGGGGTAAGCAAAATTGAACTTCATTGTACCAGCCTGAAATAAAAAAAAATCATACATTAATTTCGATAAAAAACGTGTTTGCAGCACATTCTCATTAAAAATCACTCACAAAATCGTTGTGAAAATATAACTATAGTAAAGTCAGGTTAGCTCAAGTTGTCAGTTCTGTCGTCAGAAATAAGCTATTTGAAATGATCGGGCTATGCGACTATCTGACACCTAAGATTGAAATGTCAGGTCATGTTTTCATACCCTGTATACCGATCTATATAACTGGTATTACTATCACTGCAAATGCTTTCCGGAACTCATTTGAATGTATCCGTGGCAAAGGAACAACAAAGAGAACATAACCTATTAAAACAGTGGGCCGCGTGAGCGTCGAGGTTTAATCATCAACTTCTACACTCAAATCCTCTACTATAACTACATTTTAGGCGGCATATAAGACGAAATTTGCATATCAGAATACTGATTATGTAGTGATAATCTATAGAATTTAGATTTTTACACTTCTTAAAATAACCTAACTTATTTCAATTTAGGATAGGTATACTGAGACCTCATGATCACTTCTTAATAAAAGAAGCATCAGTAAAATCGGAACGATTAATTTACTAGACAGTAATGTTCACGAATATCGGAACACGATCATGGCTTTATTCATATCTCCTCAATACAATTTTCTAAGATATATTCAATTTCAGATGGAAAAATTTGTCTACGAGAAATTTTCAACTAGTTAATTGGGCATAAACGATAGTAAATGAAAATAAACATACCTATTCAATTATTTTATATATCTTAAACGAAATATTCACATATACATCGGGCAAAGCACATGGAAAAAGGCTGACTATGGTCATAGAGAACTCATTTCACAATTGAAGTCCTGTCGTCATACATTTTTCGAGGCACATAGAAAAGTGTTCATTTTCTTCTCCAAAATATGGATACAAATATAAATTTTTCTGCAATTGTTTGTAAATCATCAATATAAGACTCATCTTTTATGAATTTAAGAACTTTACTTTATGAGTTCAGAATAATAGAATTCACTTAGGCAAAATTTTTTACTTGATGGTAGGCAACTCATTATACAAAGAGATGTACGGAAAGTTGTATACCAGCGTTTTAACGAGGGGGGATTATATGGGACGTAGGACCTAACATGATTTTCCAAACCCTTTGAATAAAGAACCACAAGAAGGAGTATTAGGCCTGAAAAAGTGGTATCTAATGGATGTTGCATATGGCCGACTTGTATTTCCGGATCGCAGTGGCGTAGAGTATTTAAGTAAAAAACTCCCATTCATTTTAATTGTTATTGATGCTTTCAAACATTGATCAAAGAATATTTCTTAAAGCTTTTAGTGTGAGCTCTCTCGCAAATCAATAAAACTTCACGAGAAGCCAGATGAATTGAGCCATTATTCAATTTGCATTAATTATTTAATTTCCATTTGCAGGATTGCAGGGTGCGAGGGACAGTTTCAAAATGAAATAAAATGAAAAGGAGGAGGATGAATACAAGAATAGAAAATATATGAAGATATATTTATTGGCTTAATGCCCTCTAAATTAAATTAATTTTATATACATATTTCTGATATTTTCACCTCCTATTGCATTTTCACAAATTAAAATATAAATGATTCTCGTTGTGAGGTATGCCATACAGACAGGCGCGCTCCCACGGGGGGGGGGTACTGGGGGTAATTACCCCCCCAGGACCGTATTTTCAGCACTCAATACAAACGTTACTTCCTTCTAAATTCCAAAATATGGTCACAAACCTTTCATTCCAATCCGATCAGTAGTTTCGAAACTATCAGGAAAAAAATATTTTGAACGGCCATAATTACGGAACCCCTAGTCTAATTTTGCTCATTGATAAACGTGACCGCGATATTCGCGATCCAAACCCACCCTGAAAATTTCAAGTTCCTAGGCCTTTTCGTTCAAAAGTTTCAATTTTCTATGGTTCTAGTCATGCGATATGGACAAAATATTTAATTCTGCTCATTGATAAACCTGAACGCGACAATTCAGATCCACACCTATCCTGAAAATTTCAAGTCCCTAGGCCTTTCCGTTCGAAAGTTATGATTCTCTATGGTTTCTATGGTTCTGGTCATGTGATCTGGAGGAATGTAGCTTGAATATAAATTTCTCCATTAGTGTACAAAATTTCGTCACGATCGAATCTGTAGTTTTGAAATTATCAAGAAAACTAAATATTAAACGACCATATTTACGGAACCCCTAGAATAATGTTGCTCATAGATGAACGTGATCACAACATTCGAGATGCACACCTATCCTGAAAATTTCAAGTCCCTAGACGTTTCCGTTCAAAAGTTACAATTTTCTATGGTTCTGGTCACGCGATCTGGACAAAATTTCACATGTAGCTTGAACACCTTATTTTCCATTTGATTGCAAAATTTCATCTCGATCAAATCTGTAGTTTTCAAGTAATCAGGGAAACAAAACTTTGAACGGCCATATTTACGGAACCCCTGGTGGAATTTGGCCCATTAACGAACTTAACCGAGGCATTCGGGAACTGAACCCACACTGAAAATTTCAAGTCTCTAGGTTGACAGCCTCGAATTTTCCGACGGATTCGTCATCAGTGAGTCGAACATAGTCGTTTGAGACCATTTTCGGCTCAAAATTCGAAAAATACAGACATCGTGACGAAATGATATAGCCCTCGTGTAAGTAGTACGAGCGCTCAAAAACGTGGAATAAGGAATAAAGGGAGCAAATTTTGAGATTTATTCTTCGAGTAAACGCAATACAATGTTTAAAATTTGACAGCAATCAACTGACATCGTAATGTTGGTGTTATGTGCACACCATGCGCACATGACATAAGGCATAAAAGTTGAATGTTGGCGAACCTCCATTCTTATATGTTATTCCACTGTATAAATGGTTGCAGGCAAGTCAATTAATTTAACTTTCTATCCTATCTCTTATGCTATATTATGTTATTCTGGTATATATATTTCGCTCATGCTCATCGTTATATAACCACAACAACATAAGAAAATTTTTCAAATGGCTTAAAACCTCTGTAACATTCGTGGACTTCGATATTTATGCTTATTCTTATATTCTTTTATTGCCAGTGCAACCATAGTGTTAGGGAGTGAGAATAAACATACCTATTTGCAATAGTTTTTTAATATTTTATTAACTTTTTTACTTACAACTGTGTACAGTAATCATAACTGAGTATAACATATACTGCTACTTCATTATTTTTGCACGAAATGTGGCAATCTTATATACATAACGAAATAAATAAATACCACTTATTAACAATATATAATCATTATAATAATACTAAAAATACATTTAGTGATCACAAAATATGCAGAATATCAGAACTCTGCGAGTACGGTTACTTCTCAACTCAAATTCACTAGTTATCAATTAGACTTCACTTTGCATACAGTGCATTGTGGATTCCTGCGAAAGCTCGTCTAAAGATGATTCTGAAATTTTAAATTCACATTTAGTAAGGAAAACAAACGGGAAAGATATGATTCTTGATAGATTTCTTCCTCATGACGCTCGAACTTACCAGATTGGGAGAACAAGCTAGTTTTTGTGTTGTTATTTTGATGCTGGAGTGAATATGTGAGATGAAGATTTATGTGCCTTCCGAAGGAGTTATCATCTCTGGGATTGTGTACTGAAAAAATATTCGATTTGGTTACAATATACCTAAAGGAACACATTTCGAATTTTATATTGGAGATATTTTCCAAAATGATTTCATTAAAAATTCAACCCTCTACTTTTTGATTCAAAAATTAATGGAACGAATTCTCGAGCTAGTAGGATCAGTGCTGGATGGAAACTGATTTTCGTAGAGAATTTCATAGAATTAGCTCTTGACGATTCCAAGAAAAGCACTGGACTTAATTACTTAAAGGTGTGTACAGACATGCTCCGAATATCGTACCGAACCGTGTCGCGTACCCCGCGAGAGCGAATCAAATTCACGAATTCAAATTGCACCTCTACGTGCGATGAATTTGATTCGCTCTCGCGGGGTACGCGACACGGTTCGGTACGATATTCGGAGCATGTCTGTACACACCTTAAGACGGCAATTTGCTTTGTTCACACAGCAATCAGAAACGGTTGGGAACTGAACTGAGCATGCGTACACCCATTTTAGATGTCCCAAAATAAATCCGCGCTTGCTCAATCGAGTTCCGAACCAGTTTTGAACGTTGTGAGAATAAAAATATTATCAATTACAGGGTGATGTTCAAGTTCAACTTACACTGTGTTTTCACTTTTCCTGTATGCATATGTTTTTTCTGTCTTGCTCTTGAGTTCTGGAACCAGACTTGGGTGACCCGTTTACTTAGTCCCGTGATTTGTGCGATTCTCTCCAAGTCCTGACCGTCTGGATTCGAGTCTAGCTGAAAATTCGCTTGGAGAACCTGTAATTGTTCTTCTGTGAAAGTGGTTCGTACTCTTTTCGCTTTGTTTTTGTGATAGCCTTCTGCGTCACATCCATCTGAAATGAAATCATTCTTTATTTTTGGTATGACTTGGAGAGCGTCCACAGAAAAGATCGAAAGCATTGTGTATGAGCAAACAATAGAACCTTCCCAGTCTTTGGTCTGAATATTCCAAGATCAAGGCTTCTACATCAGAAGAAATAAAAATATTGACATTACTGAATGTTTTTCTAAGTTATTAGCATTATTATCAGACAGTTTTCTGGATATCACTGTAACAAAACTGAAGAGCTTACGAAGCAGCTGATTTAAAAAATTTTAGTAGTGGGTTATTATTTGAATATTTGACCGCGAAACTTACCATCAGAAGAAGTTGTGCCACCGTCTAACGTTTCCAAATAGTGTGCCTTGCAGAGTACGCGGTCTTCGTGCAGGGCGAATTCTTCCCCTGTGGAGAGCTGTCGGTGGCATGCCGCACATGCAAAACAAGCAAGATGGTAAACGTGATCACGAGCCTTGCGAACCCAATCACTGGATGAGATTCCTCGAGAGCAAATTGAGCATTTGGCGCCGAAACTTCTGAAACAAACATAGCGAATGATATGGTGAAGAGGAAGAACCAGACTAAGATTAAGATTTGCTAACCTGAGGGAGGCCAAGTGCAACCTGCGGCTTCTGAAATACTGTCAGATTGTCTTGAGCATTCTTTAGATCAAGGGGTAGCAATTTAGCTTTTCGAAATTACAATGGTAAACAAATAGTCATGAATGGGAATATTTTTGTATACGTTGCAAAGTGCCAGTCTAGTTGAGCCCAAGTTTTGAGCCTACTGAAAAAGTCCTCTCCGATTTCGCTACACAAGCTGGTAGTGTATCAAGAATATTTAAAAGCTTTCTTAAATTTCAGCTTCCCAATTTTCTATTAGATTAGGCATCGACTGCGGAAAATTCTTATTCCACTAACTTTTCAGAAATGTTCAACCACTAGAAGGTGGCAAATGATTGACATTTTACTCTCTCCGCTTATGGCACATAATAAATCTTTTGTTAGAAGATAATAATGAACTTTTGTATGTCTTGAGATATGAAAGTTATAAATTTTTGTGTGGAATTTGCTTTTTTTGCTCGTAATTCCATATTAGGAAGGTACAGAAAAGCTTATAAGCACATAGATACAAATATTAAATTATTGATTGATACTGATAAGTCAGAAGGGTAAATTTGTATTCAACACAAGAAAAAAAATTCTGGGTTCTAGAGGTTAGAAAAATATCGAACCTGCAGACGAGTTTCAAAACAAACAACCGACTACAAAAAGGCGATATCAAGGGATTGCTGAGAACCATGGAAGATGACGAGTCAGTTGAATGTCACTGATGTCGTTCTTATGGATGACAAATGGAAAACTGAAAAGTGCCAGTCATCTTTGATACGAAATGTGCATCGGATGAGTTATGACCATTGTCCGTATAGATGTGTGTGTGGCACGAATTCCAATCCCTGATTTTTTTCCCACCGAAAGGTTTAAGCTTTGACAGGAAAAAATAAACGTGATAGTCGTGATATTATATCACTATGTATCTTGTATTATGGCATACCATATCCACAAAAAAAATTGAGTGTTAGGTGAAAACAAAAACTGAATGAATATGACCAACCAAACAACCTTGCCTCAAGAAAACTTTTTAAGTCTGATATTCACTCTATGAATTATTGTTACTGTAGAAATAGTGGAAGGGGTTAGTGCAACTCAGAAGGAAACCCTTATGAATAGAGAGAATATCAAGCTATACTATAGAGGGTGTTTTCAAAGGTGAGGCTTCTTTTGACAGGTGCTAGAACTCGTCAAAGTAAGTCAAAATTCCAAAAATCCTTTATATCAAATACAGTCAAACCTGTGTAAGTGACAACTGGGTAAGCGAGAAAACTCTTTAAGTGAGTGGAATTGCCTGGTGCCGTCATTTTTAGCCCCTAAAACCTCTATGTATGAGAAATAGAAGCCTCTATAAGAGAAAGTCGTGAACCGCCAGATATATTTGTGTTCGAACCTCTATAACTAAGACTGCTATTTGTCTATAACTCTATAAGCGAGAGTCTGGCATGGAGGTAGTTCCCCGAAAACATAAACACATGTTTTCGGGGAATTACCTAACATTGTCTTTGTGGAAATTTGGCCCTTACTTTTAATACAATCGATGTTACTACCTTACCCCAGTTGACATCAAGTGCTAAGAAAGCTTAAGTCTAGCGCAATGTCTAAAAGAAAAATCCGAGTTTTATCTCTGAGTGAAAAACTTAAGATCGTGAATGCGTTTGAGTGTGGAAAATCGCGTAATGAAATTCAGAGTGAGTTTGGTCTACCAGAATCAACCTATTATAAAATTATCAAGTCAAGAGACTCTATAAAGTCTCAGTGCTCTGAAGGACACGGAAATATTAAGAGGAGTCGACATTCCGAGTTTCCCGACATTGAAAACTGCCTTTTAGAATGGATCAAACAAACCTTAACCTTAACAAGAACATCCCCATAGATGGACCCCTGTTGAAACAAAAATCTAAAGACTTTGCCACAAGATTGGGAAATCAGAACTTTTCGGCTAGTAATGGCTGGTTATAAGGTTTTAAAAGACGTCATGATATAGCTTTCAAAAAAGCTGCTGGAGAAAGTAGATCTGTAGACCAAAGCGTGTGTAACCGATGGACTGAAGAACTGCCAAGTCTCTTGAAGGGGTATGATCCAAACGACATTTACAATGCGGAAGAGACAGCTCTATTCTTCAAGTGTCTTCCTGATAAAACATTCACATTTAAGGGCGAAAAATGTCATGGAGGTAAACAAAGTAAGGAACGTCTTACTATTCTTCAATGCGTTAACATGACCGGTACTGATAAGCTACCTCTTTTGATGATAGGGAAATCAAAACGACCTAGATGTTTCAAAGGTGTCAAGACTTTACCTGTTGATTATGCCAATAACACAAAAGCTTGGATGACCAAGATATTATTCAAGGATTGGTTGAAAAACGTCGACAAGAAAATGATGATGAAAAACAAAAAAATCCTGCTTTTCATTGACAACTGTGCTGCCCACAATGACTTACCAACATTCGAAAACGTAAAAGTCATGTTTTTGCCTGCCAACACCACCAGTCAACTTCAACCTTTAGATCATTCACACATTCAAACGCTTTTACCGCAGAGAAGTTGTTCAACACACCCTTATGTGTCTCGAAGCAAGCAATAACCATGATATTGACGTACTCCTAGCCATGAAATTTGCAAGGAAAGCATGGTACAAAGTAAGTGACGTTACTGTCAAGAACTGTTTCAAGAAGGCTGGATTTTGTATCAGCACAGATAAACAGGAATTTATACCTGAGGATAATGAAGTTGAAGCTGGACCTAGCAATGAGGATTGGGCCAAGCTTGTGTGTCACGAATATACTGGTGATGTGTTAACGCCAACCTTTGAAGACTTTGTACAAGTTGACGACCTCCTGGCTACCGCCGGAGAATTTACCGATGACGATATCGTGCACAATTTCGCGACAACGTGTACTGACGGAAATGACAGTGAAGATGAAGCCGACCAATTGCAGACTTTGGATACAGAAGTGAAAACATTCCAAAGAAGCAAGAAATTTTAATTGCACTGGAGAATATACACAAATTTTTTGAATACTCTGCGGTTGTTGATAAAACAATATTCGATAATATTTACGAATTAGAAAAGCATGTTCACAATTTGAATACGGAAAAACAGAAGAAAATAACAGATTTTTTTAAATAGATGTGCGAGGTTCATTATTTTTTATTTGTAAGAAAAAACAACAGATTTTTTTTTAAAAGATGTGTGAGATTCATTAGTTACTATGTATGTATTTGTAAGAAGAAAATTAAAGATTTCTTTGAATAAATGTGTGAGATTTTTTTCCTATTTGTAAGTAGAATGAAATACATACATACATACATACATGTTTTACATTTTTTTTTATTCAACCTCTATGAGTGATAATGGTAACTTAGAAACCTTCATTAGCTAGAAACTCGGGTTAGTGAGAAACCTCCATAAGCGAAACAAACCTTGCGGTCCCTTGAACTCTCCCTTATCCAGGTTCGACTGTATTCAAATCTGACGCTACGTATGATCTACGAGATCTAAATGTGTTTATTAAATGCGTTCAGTTTACGGGAAATCATCTGACAGAGCATATGAGTTTTGTGACGGATTTCGTAATGTGTTTCCAAATAGGTGGATGGGACGTGGTGGGTCGATTTCTTGGCCTGCACGCTCCCCGGATTTCAAACCCTGTGGTTTTTTTTTTTGGGGTCATTTGAAAACATTAGTGTACATAACATTGAGGTGAATAGTGTTGAAGAACTAAAACAACGCATTGAAAATGCTTGTGACATTATTCGTGAGCAAACTGATGTGATCGTTGCTGCATGTAATGATTCGTTAATCCCGGGCGAGACTTCATGCACAGCAAAAGAATGGTGACCATTTCGAACTATTTCTGTAAACAATTAAGATCAATATTATCGGTGAGTTTGTGAACTTCCTAAGTGCTTTTTATAGGACCTTTTCAATCAGAAAATTTTCCTCCCCTCAGTTTGAACTTTTAGAATTATACCGTTCACGAAAAATCTCCTAATAAAAGTTGAAAGAGAATATACAAATTTGCGATACAATCTAGCACTTAATTTACTTGTTGGAATGTATATGGCACTGTGATTCATGGCAGATCTTCTATAACAGAGAGATTACACGATTCAGAGTCGTCTTAAGATCAAGCACTTTTTTCTAAATTGAATATTTTATATGATCAACTTCCGGCGAAATTATTTCTTTTGAGTTCTAGCACCTGTCAAACACCCTGTATTTTACCAATATCTTGATGAGTAATATCTTCAAACATATACAGGCAGGGTCTTCCTAAATTGGAGATTCCTCAAGTAATTTTAAGAAAAAAAAGGCCCATAAACATGGGCTCGCAAACGTTTCCTTTTCGAGATACAGGGTGTTAAAATTTGAATTTTTTCAAGTTTTTTTCTCATAGTATCTACACTTCACCAGATATTTAACCTAAACAGTTCAATTTGACGTGTCAAAACTAACAATGAATTATTTCACCACACCTAACTCACTAAATTATTACGACAATCTGGATTTTCGAGAGAATCGTTCAAAATTTTCTTCTTGAAATCGGTAGCAGATACGAAAAAACTACAAGGAAACATAAAGTTTAGAATAACAACAAAGCAGCTTTTCACATTTCTTCAAATTAACAGTGGCTCACAAAAAAAAAATCTGGAGGAAAACAGGGGACAGTGTTCCAGAAAATCACTCTGTAGATTTGCTATCGAAATTGACATATCACATAGTGTAAACTCTCAATTGTAATATCTATGCCAAATTTCAGTTCAATATCTTGTGGAATGTAGATACTATAAGGAAGAAACTTGAAAAAAATTCAAACTTTAACACCCCGTATCTCGAAAACGAATCGTTTGCGATCCCATGTTTATGGGGCATTTTTCCTTAAAATTACCCAAGGAATCTCTCCTTTCCGTTTGCAACACCAATTTAGGAACACCGTGTATATACTGCTCCACAAAAGTAAAGGAAGTTTAGAAATTTTGTGACCGTTTCAAAAGTTGCCGATTCTTGGCCTCCACATGTTGGTTTATGAGAAATCAAATGTTTACTCTTTTATAATTAAATGTTTTTTTTTGCTCCTTGTTTGATAACTTTTTCAGTTTCAGGCAACTTTTTGTCGTTTGCGTTTCAAAGAATTTTGTATCAGTTTATGTTTTACTATCTTTGAATCACTTTTGATGCAAAATCTGAAAATTTGTTTTGTAATAATGCTTAGACGTTAACTTTACAGATGAAGCCAATAGAACTATTGGTATGATCGAGGCGGGACGTAATCAGAGATGTTGCGAATTTCTTTCCATTACTAAGGTGTGGCCGTAGGTAGATACCCTTACTTAAGGTTCAACTTGAAAATCTTTCAATTTGCAACAGTTCGACTAAAAAAAACCCAACGTCGATCAATGAAAGATATTGTTAGGTTATATTCATCCTTTTTCATGGGGGGAAAATGAGGAAAATTCAGGTGCGAATTATTCAAATTTTCCACTGATTACTTTCTAACTAATATTGAATTATTGAATAATAAGAGTGGAGCTACTGGCGCCTATTACAATTGTATTTACGGAACGAGTGTAGGTAATTTCTTCCACTAGATACGGATGAAAAGTCGTAAAAAGTAATCGGAAATTTCTAACAAGTAGAATACTTCGTCCTCCCTATCAGAATGAGCGGAAAATTAAAACAGTGAATACACATGCAAATGGAATCGGTCGAAAATAAAGAATTTGGAAACCGTCTGGACACTTAGCCAACGACACATTTTCAGTATCTTCCACGTTTCGAAAAACACGTCTTATAGACCTCCCGGACTTACACGTACCAGATACGGTTTTTCTTATTTGACCAAGGTTTCAGAGCAGCCAGTCCGGCAAACACGAAAACCCTTTAAAAATCCCGTGCCCGTCCGGCCCCTTGGCAATTAAAATCGATAAAACGCCCACCGAAATTTGTGTAAAATGTTAATGAAACAATTATCGACGAACTGGTGAAAAATGTGGAAGCCCCTACATTGTTTACGGCCGGACGAGTGGCCGGTGGTCGGCCGGCGACAAGTGTTTAAAACATTCCAAATTGAAGTTTAATGTCGGCCGTGACGGGCGACACACACGCGGACACGCTGCCGAACCGTCACAAATCAACGGGGAGGGATATCGGTCGGATCGGTCTTTGAATTGAAATGGGCAAATTAAGAGGTAAAGATATAGACCTCTAGTCATCGGATCACTATTTAAGGAGATTAATCTTTCACCCCGGGTCATCGGCACAGCTCTCTGATGAATTTGCATTCGCTACAACAGATTCTGCCTTCCGTTTCAGATTTATTGGGTTACCTTGCATAGCATTGACCAGAGTGAGATTTTCACCGAGAGAATATCCGGATAGATATATGTGAGAGAGTCAATTTCAGGATTGCTAGAGTTGAAGGAAACCACAATAGACCCGCAAGGGCCGTGGTATGTTTCGGGCTGTTGTAAACCCTAAAGACATCTAATCTATCCTTAATTAAAATGCTCCACATGAGTTAGGGATATTGACTAAAAGTGTAAAAAAATATAGTTAAAACCCTTTGAAGTCAGGTGGTCCCGTCAGAGTACCACAAATCTAAGAGTTTTTCCTGCTTGCCTAGTAAGCGCTAGTTGGAACCAGATATATTTATACGTTATTAGAAACCACTGTCGTCGCTAATAAAATTTTAGTTTGTTCGAAGCGCCGTAAGTGTGACATACGTTTGAATAGGTAGCAAGGTCAAGCGTTACCTGTGTAAACCAACCCTTTGACAACATTATTTTGCCCGCTTGTGATCTTCGCAAATGATTTTGAGGCGAGTTTTATGCTTGTTTAGTATCATAAATTATAATGTAAGGTCCCATTTGGATAAAAAATTTAGGGGGTGTATGATACAGCTAAGGAAACTATGTGATCCCAAATGGAACCACTAGGCATTTGAACGTTATTTATATATCCTATTAATTTTTTTCAGTTTCAATTATGAGCCTGAATAAAGTAACTTCAGAAAAGGTCTATGATTTTTTTTTGTACGAAATTCCTTCAGATATCCATCCGTGGATGATCTGGAGGAATTCGATATTGATGATCTGGAGTAACAAGGCAATAATGATTTTATGGAAAATATTGACCCCTTAGAGAAACTTGTTGAGCCCATATGCCTATTCATGGTACAAAAATCAGATGCCGCACCGAAAAAGGTGGCACTACTCACTCCATTTCTAATGTCGGGCTTTGTTCGAGCAAAAAGTCTAATATAACTTTTTCCTTAAATTTCGCCGAAAATATAAATTTTTTTTAATTCGATTTTTTCAAGTTTTGTGCTCAATTGCCTTGTGGTTCTAATATGGAACCACATTTTTTCGTTGAATTTTGCGAAAACAAAGCAATCAAAATTTTTTTGTACAGTTTTATGTGTTTTTTATACCATAAGCAACAATTAAATTGGAACAATAAAGTGTATTTGAAGAAAAAAATAATGTCGGCTTCAAAGGGTTAAAATAAGATTTTTGTGATGAAAATTCATATTAATATTATGATTTCAAGTTGCAAATTAATTTTAGCCTGTAGGTCTGCAGCGTATACAGGGTGGTTAAGTAAAATCGAGTAAAATAACGAAATTTTATTACCAGAGAATTCAAGCATTTCAAGACTATCAATACAATGTATGGCCTCCACGGGCATCAATAACAGCTTGACATCTTCTTTGCATACTACACACAAGGTTGTTGAACATTTCTTGAGGAATTTGGTTCCATAAACGGGGCAGAAGGTCTCTCAGATCATTTAAGGATTCTGGGGTAGGTTGATGGTTATCTATTGTTCTTTGAAACATATCCCATGCATGTTCTATTCAATTCAAATCTGGTGAGTGCCGAGGTATTGGTAAATGTGGAATACCAAACTCCTCGCGCGCATTCTCAACTATGGCTGCACGTTGCGGTCTAGCGTTATCGTCTAGAAATTGAAAAGTTTCACCAATAGCAGCGTGAAAATTTGGCACAACATTGTCAATGACATGCTCCCTATAGTGTAAGGCGGTCATATTCCCAGGAAAAATGTGTAGATCTGTGCGCCCGTTGAAACATATCCCGGCCCATACCATAACACTACCCCCTCGGAATGGATGGACTTCTTGGACATAGCGACGATTACGGGGTATGCGTGGGATTGTCCATACCCTTATTCTTCGAGAATCTGAAAATCGTCCATATCTGGATTCATCAGTGAAAAGGACACTACGCCATTGATCGTTCCAATTGATATGTTGCCTTGCCCATTCCAGTCTTTGACGCTTATGGTCACGTGTTAATGGAACTCCTCTAAATGGACGTCTAGAACCTAGATTCACCTCTCTCAAACGTCGTCTGATGGTTTCGATGGAAACTTGGACCCCATCTGCATTTTGAAGATTATTCCTTAGCATTCTACACGTAGATGTAGGGTTTCTTCTCGCCGAAACGGTGATGAAACGATCCTGAGCAGGTGTTGTTTTTCGTCGCCCACCAAACCTTGGTCTTTCCAACACGGAACCTGTCTCCCTGAATCTATTCCAAAGTCGAGATATCACACTTTGGCTGACTTGGAGCCTTTCCGCTACAACAACCTGAGTAAGGCCACCCTGTAGCATTCCGATAGCCCTATTAGCCTCAGCGTTTGTTAATTTACGTCTTGGCATTTTCAGAAAACTCGTTTCAAATCGAAGCCGTTGATAAACTGACTTCTTTTCAAAATAAGAACATTCATGAAGCATATGCAAAGAACCAAACTTCAGAAAAAAGGCGACCAGATTGACGAAATGTCTCATAATGATTTTTATTGGATCGATTCAAGTTGTTATTGAGTATGATTTTACAGCGATTTTCTCGAAGATTACATACTTTTAAAGACGATTGAATACGATATCCCTAACTCTTGTGGAGCTGTATATTCTCCTAGCAAATGTTATATTTTCCACCTTTCACTCTCTCCTTTCTCAACTTTCAGTTCTGAGCTTCCGAAGAATGTCTAAGAAAACGAGGATAAACGAGAAACAATACAGAATCCATATCCTCACCCTCCCCTACCCACTTTATCAACCATGTTCTTCTCGAATTGACACGTGCCAGGTGATTCAATCTCAACGTTCGGTCAGAGACAATGGTATCGATATCATCGTAGAAAGCATTTTGTTCAGATCGACATGACATTGCGTTTATTGAGAAACAAAGAATCATACTTCAGGTCAAGAAAGACCTCCGGGTAAACATCGTCCTAAACATTCTCAAATGTCATTTTTTATACAATGCCAGTTATGCCAACATGGCGATGGCAATCTACAAGAGAATACTATATCAGTCGGTTGACTCTTTGAAAAGTTTTGATCGTAATCGATATATACTTTCTAAGATTTCGATTCAGCTCTTCAAAAAGATAGTTTTCAACTTGGATCAACAACTAAACATTCTGGTGTGTTGTTGTCATTTCTTGATTTCTTCATACCGAAAATAACAAGCAGCACAGTGAATTTCGAAGCTCAATAGATACGGAGAACGAAGATATGCATGCCATTATAAATGGTAGAAGCTGTGAAAAACTAACCAGTTAGAAAAACCTTTAGAAGAAATACTCACTTAGCGTAGTCCTGCTTGCAATATATGGCTCTGTCTCTGATGAAGCAAGAAGGCTGCCTATCAAGTTGCAACTGACAAACACAGCATCTTAGGCAACGAGCATGCCAAGTACTACCACTGACTTCTAGGAGGAACTTGTCACAAATTGGTTCTCCACATGCTGAGCAACTTCTGAATTCAGTCTGTAAAGAAAATGTATTATGATAGTTTGTGAAACATGAAAATAAACATAATTCTTTTGTATAATTCTTGTTATTTCGGCGAGTAACCAAAAATGGGATGTCGTATCAACATGGAGATAGGAATAGAAACTGAGAAATATTTCAGAGAATTCTTTGCTAGAGGTGAATGGAGTTGTTACAGATCTCTTTGCGCTTTTTAAGAAATGTTTGCCCTTTTGAGCGGTCGTACTACTTACACGAGGGCTATATCATTTCGTCACGATGTCTGTATTTTTCTAATTTTGAGCCGAAAATGGTCTCAAACGACTATGTTCGACTCTCTGATGACGAATCCGTCGGAAAATTCGAGTCTGTCCGTCCGGCCGTCCGTCCGTAAGCACGATAATTCTCGAACGGAACAACCTAAAGACTTAAAATTTTCAATATGGGTTCAGTTCCCGAGTGCCTCGGTTAAGTTCGTTAATGGGCCAAATTCCACCAGAGGTTCCGTAAATATGGCCGTTAAAAGTTTTGTTCCCCTGATTACTTGAAAACTACAGATTTGATTGAGATGAAATTTTGCACTCAAATGGAGAATGAGGTATTCAAGCTACATGTGAAATTTTGTCCAGATCGCATGACCAGAACCATAGAAACTATAGAAAATTGTAACTTTTTAACGGAAACGCCTAGGGACTTGAAATTTTCAGGATAGGTGTGGATCTCGAATGTCGTGATGACGTTCATCTATGAGCAAAATTATACTAGGGGTTCCGTCAATATGGTCGTTTGAAATTTAGTTTTCTTGATAATTTCAAAACTACAGATTCGATCGTGACGAAATTTTGTATTCTAATGGAGAATGATATATTCAAGCTACATTTCTCCAGATCACATGACCAGAACCATAGAAACCATAAAAAATCATAACTTTCGAAAGGAAAGGCCTAGGGACTTGAAATTTTCAGGATAGGTGTGGTTCTGAAATGTCGCCTTCACGTTTATCAATGAGCAGAATTATACTAGGGGTTCCGTAAATACGGTCGTTTGAAATTTTGGTTTCTCGATAATTTCGAAACTACGGATTCGATCGAGATGAGACTTTGTATTTTAATCGAGAATGATATATTAAAACAATATTTTGTCCAGATCGCATGACCAGAACCATAGAAACCATAGAAAATTGTAACTTTTGAACGGAAAGGCCTAGGAACTTGAAATTCTCAGGGTGGGTTTGAATCGCGAATATCGCGGTCACGTTCATCTATGAGCAAAATTAGACTAGGGGTTCCGTAAATATGGCCGTTCAAAATATTTTTTTGCTGATAGTTCCGAAAATACTGAGCGGATTGGGATTAAATTTTGCACCTAGCTGAGTAATGATGTATTCGAACTACGTGCAAAATTTTGTCCAGATCGCATCACCAAGACCATAGATACCGTAGAAAATTCTAGCGAATCATCGAAAAAAAAAAGGTCAGCTGAAGCACTGACATGAAGTCTGGAGTTTCGTCTAAGTTTCAGAATTTTTTTGACAATTGTCGAAAATTCCTTCAATTGATTTCTGAAACTGGAAAATGCGAATCTACCTACAATGTGCATGTACGAGCGCTCAAAAGTTCCTGACTTCACGGCAGTGCTTTTCGTAATTTTTTCTTTTATATCTTCTGTTAATCTGACCAGTTGGTGTACCGTCGAATATTCTGTGCGGAAACCAAACTGGTGTTCTGGAACTATTTTCTTGATTTTCACGAAATCTGCTATTCTTCTGTATATCATCTTCTCTATCACTTTGCTCAGTGCAGGGCTTATAGGTCTATAGTTGGTTGGGTCGTTTTGGTTGTTTTTCCCTTTTTCCATATCAATATTGTGTCAGATGCCTTCAATTTTTAGGGTAATGTCCTGTTCGTAGCATAGCCCTGGCTATTTCTTCTTGCGCTTCATCTGGTAGGTTTTTGACAGCCTGATTTTGGATTCCGTCGATTCCAGGGGCCTTTCTGTTTTCAGTTGTCCAATAATTTCTTTTATTTCGTCTCTGGTAAGTTCATAAATTTCTTCTTTTGTTCCATAGAGGTCGGTGGCTGGTATATTCCCAATTTCTTCTACTGACTTTTTGAACTTGTCGTCGTTGTTCTTCGGATTCGGCTTAAATTGTTGCTCCAGCGAGTCGGCGAACATTTCAGCTTCTTCTTCGTTCGTAATGGCTGTCTGACTTCCTT